>JALAZF010000368.1:0-1435833 GCA_022829125.1 Lathyrus tuberosus | reverse complement strand
CCGAGGTAATTATATATTTTATTATGAAATTAAATTAGCCCATTCATTTTAATTGACATATATACACATTAACAGTAAAATATTTATTATTGGTTTAGGGCATTTCATCTTGTCAGCTATATTTATCGTCACCGACTTATCGCATAGTTGGTAAGGGAAAAGTGCATAACACTTTAGGAGATTTACTTCACCATAAATCGCTCCCTGATGGATATCTGAAAGTATCGGTTGATATTGCATTAGAGTCGGATGCGTTGCTACCGATACCTGACGTTGTTTCAAAGACAACATTACTGCGAGATGCAATAGGATCGTTTGTTGCATGGCCGTCAGACCTCATTTTCATAGATGAAGAGGTATGTTGAAAACCATTATGAATGTTTTATTAATCAAATGTAAATTCTGAACCACTATGAAAAGCATTTTGAACCGTTACATACATTTTTTTTTACATGGTAATGTTAGACTTCTTCAAAACCTGCATCTAGGGATAAAGGGATTTTGCGGCACAACGAGTCTGTTGCATCACAAAAAGAGGTACATTGTAAGTGTTAATTCTGTGATCCGAATGCAAAATATTCATGATTTTATACGTTACCTAACATATATGATTTTTAGGTTCCTTCTCAAGAGTCACAACAAGTCAGCAAGAAAGTTAGCAAAGTATCCAACAAAAAAAAGGATCTTCCAAAAACCGGATCAAAAAGAGCTTCTGTTGGTCGATTTAGAATGTGTCTTGAAACACTTGTGGGAACATCAGATTTGATGCATGGTGCCATTCGTCAAATAGAAATGGAGGAAGGTATTTTTGGTTTTTCTAATTTCGAAACACTTGCAAAAGAGGACATGGATCAGTTTTTTTTGGCATCTTGAATTAGGCATCGGTGTTATGCATTCGTACATCTGGTACGCCGATCAATCTATTATCTAATTAGTTGAACAATTTATTTACACATTTTAATGAAAATATTCTAATGTTTATTATGTTTTTATTTAAGGGTCTTGTATGACAAATTTATGCGCGGGAATCCATTGTCAAACAGATTCTATTTCGTGTCTTGCGCCCGTGTCAACGCACCATTAATTGTTCATGATCCAGATTCAGTAAGAGATCACTTAGTCGAGAGATTTGTGGCCAACAGTAAAGAAAGTTTGTATCTTTTACCGTATAATACTGGCAACGAGTTAGATTTTCCTTCTAATTTCATTCTAATCTTTGTATCTTTTGCGTAGAAAATTTCCATCTAAACATTTGTTTTATTGTACAGTGGTCACTGGTTATTGGTTGTTATTAATCCTATAAAAGAAGTAGTGTATTATCTGAATTCATTGGATGGTGATTGGACAACATATCCGGATATGAAGAATATGATTGATACGTAAGTGAGATTGTTCTAAATATTCGTGTGTATTTGTATATTTAATTATTTCTGTGAGATTGTTCTAAATATATGTTTTTATTTTGTTAGAGCAATACAAGTATTCCGATCACAAAGAAAAGCTCGAGTACCCGGTCTAAAGCAAACAACATTACTTGGATCAGAGTGGAGGTATATTAATTTGCACAATTTTGCTTATAATAGTGATGGTACTTGATAAAACAAGACAACTATATATTCTTATTTGTTTTTCTGTGTAGTGTGCTCGTCAGCGTAATGGAATAGGTTGCGGTTATTATGCTTTGAGGTTTATGAGAGAAATCCTTCATTTGGATCAAATAGAGATTCCAATCATGGTATGAATTTATAACTTAGGATTTATTTTAGTATTTATCGAATATTTCATATAATTTATGACTTTTAACTAAATCATGCATATTATGTTTTATTATGTAGTACTTTGATGAATACAAGTGTGCTCATTACTCGAAAGAGAAGTTGGAAGAAATCAAGGAGGAATTGTGTGAATACTTGATTGAGAAAAGAATCATATAAGGTATTGAAGTTGTTGTGTAGTTATATATGGAATGTTGTATAGTTTTGGAAGTGTTTGTATACTAGGAATCTTTAGAAGTTAAAGGATTTCTAGGTGAACAAATTGTTATTAGAATTATGGATTGGTGTATATATGATGCATGTTTGTGTTGATTTATATCAAATGGTTTATGTTTTGAATGATAATGGTGTATATATTTTGGATTATAATGGTATATAATGCCTATGTTTAAATAAAGGATTGTTTGTTGAAATAAAGGCTCAATGGTTGAAATATAAGGCCTATGTGTTGAAATAAAGGCTTGTTGAATGTTATATAATGCCTATTTGTTTGAATGAAATGCTTGAATTATGCAGGTTTATGGTACTATTTCCAAAAAAAATTTATAAAAAATAAGGAATAGGCAGCGCTTTTAAACAAAAAACACTTCCTAAATTCTGATTTAAAAAAAAGTGATTTTAAAAAGCAAATTTTACGTGAAGAAAAAGAAAGCGCTTTTTAGAAAAAGCGTTGCCTATAGTACACAATAGACAACGCTTTCCACTAAAAGCGCTACCTTAAAGTGAAATAAAAAATACATTAGATAGCGCTTTAAAAAACGCTGTCTAAAGGGGAACAATAGAAAGCGCTTTTTCCTGAAAAAGCACTGCCTAAAGATGCCAAAAGAAAGCATAAAAGGCCTGAAAAGGCGATGCTAAAGGTCCACTTTAGAAAGCGCTTTTTCAGGAAAAAACGCTGCTAAAGGCCTACTTTAGAAAATGCTTTTCAAGGTAAAGTGCTGCCTAAAGTAGGCCTTTAGCAGCGCTTTTGCATAAAAAAAGAGCGTTGTCTTTACCTACAGCAGCGCCACCTTAGGCAGCGCTTTTAAGCGCTGTTAAAGGCAAAAAAAATGTTGTCTTTCCCCTTCCTTGGCATAGTGCCAAATGTATCAAATTAACAAACTTAATAATAAACTTAACCTTAAACTAAAACTAACTATATTAACTTAAACCCTAACAGAATGTATCATATTAATAAATCAAACCCTAATAAAGGGAAGCACATACTTGAATTTTAAATCACAAACATGATGGGAAATTAGGACACAATAATAGACCAATACGCAACGAATATAAAACTCCCCCAAACTTGTAGGAATCTTGAGGATCAAAAACAAATATAAGATGGCAAATCGAACAAAATAAAGGCACAAAAGACACCGATATTTTTAATGGGGAAAACTCCTCAATATGAGAATGAAAACCACGAGTCGTACAAACCAAATAAATAACTCCACTATAATCAATTAAGGGTACAAAATAGTCTTAAAGTGATTCACAGACTAGTGCTAACAAACACAAATCACAAAACAAACTAACTTACAAATAAAAATCAAAAAGCTGAAACTTTTTCCCAAATTTGAAGCTTCAGTGTGAAGTAAATAACTTTCACCTCAGACATTGTTTTGAAAATCAGAACGGTCAAAAGTTAGATATATGTTTTACAAACCTGTCCACCAAATTTGAGCTCGATTCAACGGTTAACGAATCGGGGATCGTCGATTTAGTGAGTCTGGTTGCAGAAAAACGGGAATGAGTTTCTCTCCTCTTTTCTCTCTTTTTGAATCCTTATTTTTCTCTATCTCTCTTAACCCTAAACTGATCCTCTTCACTTTAAATAAGTGAGACAAATGGGCTATTCATATTTGGGTCTTTCTCCACATAGGAAGGGAGCCTAAACCCAACAAATCTCCCCCTCACAACTATATGGAGGAAATCGCCAAACCGGTGATATCACAACAAGCTTCAAATTTCCCTCTTGGTAATGCTTTAGTCATCATATCAGAACCATTATCATCTGTATGAACTTTAGCCAACTCCAACACCTTAGCATCTAAAACATCACATATCCAATGATATCTCACGTCGATGTGTTTTGACTTATTATAAAAAGTCGGATTCTTACCAAGATAAATAACACTTTGACTATCAACAAATAACACATATTTGTTGAACAAAACCAAGCTTCTGCAAAAATTTCTTCAACCATAGTAACTCTTTGCATGCTTTGGTAATTGCAATGAACTCAGCCTCTGTAGTAGATAGTGCTACACACTTTTACAATCTGGACTCCCAAGCAATAGCTCCCCCTGCAAATTTAATCATGTGGCCCGAACTAGCCTTTCTGGAATCAATGTCTCCAGCCATATCAGAGTCAGAGTACCCCACTAGAGTAGGCTTATCTCCTCCAAAACAAAGCCTCATAAAAGTAGTACCGCGAAGATATCTTAAAATCCATTTTACAGCATTCCAATGCTCTCTACCTGGATTTGACAAAAATCTACTAACTGTACCAACAGCATGTGCTATATCTGGTCTTGTACACACCATTGAATACATCAAACTACCCACAGCAAATGCATAAGGAACACGTTTCATGTCAAATGTTTCATCTTCACTTGAAGGACTTTGATTAGAACTCAACTTGAAATGAGTAGCGAGAGGAGTGATTACCGCCTTAGAACTTTCCACATTGAACCTTTGCAGCACTCTTTCAATATAATTTTCTTGTGACATCCAAAGTTTCTTCTCTTTTCTATCACGCATGATTCTAATTCCAAGAATCTGCTTAGCTACTCTCATGTCTTTCATGGCAAATGACTCTCCCAATTGCTTCTTTAACATGTTAATGTTAGAAATACTTTTCCCTACAATAAGCATATCATCAACATATAACAACAGGATTATGAAGTCATCGTTAGAAAATTTTCTAACAAAGACGCAATGATCTGAAGTAGTCTTCTGGTATCCTTGATCGCACATAACAGACTCAAACTTCTTGTACCACTGCCTTGGAGCTTGCTTCAACCCATATAAGCTCTTTCTCAATCTACACACATAATCTTCTTTACCTTTAACTTCAAAACCATCGGGTTGTTTCATGCAGATCTCTTCCTCCAAATCACCATGAAGGATAGTCGTTTTCACATCCATTTGCTCAACCTCTAAATCAAGAGTAGCAGCCAAACTCAACACGGTTCTAATAGATGACATCTTTACAACAGGTGAGAAAATATCATTAAAATCAACACCCTTTCTTTGAAGGAAACCTTTCACCACTGATCTGGCTTTATATCTTGGAGACTTAGAGTTGCTCTCATATTTAACTCTATAAATCCATCTGTTTTCCAGAGCCCTTTTTCCTTTAGGAAGCTTCACTAAATCATAAGTGTGATTATCGTGCAATGATTTCATCTCATCATGCATTGCATCCATCCACTTTTAATTTTCATCACTTTCCATGGCCACTTGGAAACACTCGGGTTCACCCTCATCAGTCAAGGTCACATACTCATCAGAATTATACCTTGTAGAAGGTTGTCTCTGCCTGTTAGACCTCCTAGGTTGAACTTGAGATGATTCTGGAGTTTCACCAAGATTTTCATCACGTGACAAATCGCTCTCCCCTTCACCATCATTAGTTGGAATATTTACCTCATCTCCAAGTTGTTGATCATCAACATAATCATATGGCTCACCATTGTGATCATCACCACCTATAGCATCCAGATTATGGCTAGGTAATCGAATTGGATCAACATTAGACAAACTAATATCTTTCTTGGGTGTAGTCTTCTCTACCTTATCAATATCTTCAATAGTTTGGTCTTCCATAAACACCACATCGCGGCTTCGAATAAGCTTCTTCCCTACGGGATCATACAACATGTAGCCAAACTCATCTTGCCCATAGCCGATGAAGATACATTGTTTTGACTTTCCATCCAACTTGGATCTTTCATCCTTTGTAATATGCACAAAAGCCTTACAACCAAAGACTCTCAAATGATCATACTTGACATTCTTTCCAAACCTAATTTTGTCTGGAACTTCACTGTTCAAAGTAACAGTATGAGTGAGATTAAGAACATGCACTGCAGTGTATAGTGCCTCGCCCCAATAATGATTAGGCAACTTAGCTTCAGAGAGCATACACATTACTCTCTCTCAATTAGTGTTTGATTCATCCTCTATGCTAACCCATTCAATTGAGGAGTTTTAGGAGGAGTCTTTTCATGTTCAATACCATGCTGCTTGCAATAGGAATCAAATGGTCCACAATACTCTCGACCATTGTCTGAACGAACACATTTCAGCTTCTTGCATGTCTGCCTCTCAACCAAAGCATGGAATTCTTTGAACTTTTCCAAAACTTGGTCTTTTGTCTTCAAGGCATAATCCCATAGTTTTCTGGAGCAATCATCAATAATGGTAATAAAATAAAGTGCACCACTAAAGGATTTTACCTTTAATGGAACACAAACATCAGAATGTACCAATTGAAGCAACTTTGACTTTCTTGAAGAAGGATGTCTCTTGAAAGATACTTTAGTCTGTTTACCAGTCATGCAATGAGAACACTTCTCCAAATTTACATTCTTCAATCCAGGAAGAACATCCTTTTTGGCCAAAACATTCAGCCTCTTTTCACTAATATGACTAAGTCTTCGGTGCCACAAAGATGCTTCCATGTTGATAGCATTCACACGGTCCCTAGCAACCAAAGCTTTTGTCAAATATAATTTAGAAATCTTTTCCCCTCTAGCCACAACCAAGTTACCTTTGATGAGTTTCCACTTTCCAGAACCAAAGTGATTATCATAACCACAATCATCTAGCATATACACAGAGATCAAATTAAAGCAGACATCTGGAGCATGTTTGACACCTCTAAGCAACAATTGCATTCCCATGTTGGTTCGCAAGCAAACATCACCAACACTAATTACCTTAGATACACCATCATTACCCATCTTCAATACTCTAAAATCACCAGAAGTATAAGATGTGAAGAAATGATGGGTAATGATGGTGTATCTAAGGTAATTAGTGTTGGTAATTAGTGTTGGTCAAATAAGCTTCTCGTCTGATACAATATTAACAGACTCATGATCACGAAGAATAACAAGATCATCACTAGTAGCAGTAGTAACACGATCATCATCGTGATCTTCATGGTCTCTTTGTTTAGACTTTCCCTTCTTACCCATGTTATCTCTTTTCCACTGATAGTAATACTTCCGTACGTGTCATGTTTTGTGACAATAATGACACTCCAGATTCTTGTATCGTGGCTTGGACTTGCTTCTGTTATTCTCTCTACCACCTTTCGGTTCCTTTTTATGACTTCTCCCCCTATTTTCAGTGACAAGTACCTCAGGTTGAGATGAAGAACCCTATGCCTTCCTTCTCATCTCCTCATTAAGAATACCACCCTTAGTTGTTTCCAAAGAAACAACGCCTCTAGGAGAAGAACTTGTGATAAAAACCCGAAATGTCTCCCAAGACTCTGGTAAAGATAGCAATAGAAATAGTCCCAAAAGTTCATCATCAAATTTGATACTCATTCCTGACATCTGATCAAGAAGGCCTTGAAATTCACAAGTGATCTGAAATAGAAGTCCCCTCTTTATACTGCAAACTTATGAAGCTATTCAATAAGAACAATTTATTATTCCTTGATTTAGAGGCATACAAAGACTCTATCTTCTCCCACAAAGTGTTTGCATGTGTCTCATTAGCAATATGATTATAAACATTATCTTCTACATATTGTCAAATAAAACCACATACATGTTGATGTTTAAACTCTCATCCTTCATTAGACACGGAATACGGCTTTGCAGAACTAAAGACCGGTAAATTCAATTTCTTCACAAATAGTAAGTCTTTCATCTTGCCCTTCCATAAATGATAATTAGAACCATTCAACAATACCATCTTCATCTTTATATTTGACTCCATCATTCAAACAAGTAAAATAGCCCTTAACCAAGAGCTCTGATGCCACTCTGATGGAAAATTAAGACATAATAATAGACCAATACGTAGCGGATATAAAACTCCCACAAACTTGTAGGAATCTTAAGGATCAAAAACAAATATAAGATGACAAATCGAACAAAATAAAGGCATAAAAGACACCGATATTTTTAACGTGGAAAACTCCTCAATATGAGAGTAAAAACCACGAGTCGTCTAGACCAAAGAAATAACTCCACTATAATCAATTAAGGGTACAAGAGAGTCTTAAAGTGATTCACAAATTAGTGCTAACAAATGCAAATCACAAAGCAAACTAACTTACAAATAAGAATAAAAAAGTTGAAAATTTTTCCCAAATTTGCAGCTTCAGTGGGAAGTAATTAACTTTCACCTCAGACGCTGTTTTGAAAATATGAACAGTCAAAAGTTAGATATATGTGTTATGAACCTGCCCACCAAATTTGAGCTCAACCCAACGGTTAATGAATCGGGGATCGTCGATTTAGTGAGACTGGTTGCAGAAAAACGGGAATGAGTTTCTCTCATCTTTTCTCTCTTTTTGAATCCTTATTTTTTCCTATCTCTCTCAACCCTAAATTGATCCTCTCCATTTTAAATAAGTGAGACAAATTGGTTATTCATATCTGGGTCTTTCTCCACATAAGAAGGGAGCCCAAACCCAACAAAACAAACACTAACCTTGAATCACAAAAGAGTTTAAATTATAAAGAAAAACCACTAACCTTTCGACTACTGAGATAATCGTAGAAATTGCCGGTGAGATGAAGATAAATAGGAAGTGAAGATGATACATGAATAAATGGCGAAAGATGGGGATTCAGAACATAAAAATTGAAACACAAACATGAACATCGAGGTATATGAAAGCTTAGACTAGGAAAGGAACAAATGAAGACGTTGCGATCTGAATGCGGCACAAATATGAAGATGAACGCTTAGATTTAGGGTTATGTAGGAGAAGAGACGGAAGGTAGGGGTATTCATTGGTTCGGGCAAATCCGAACCAAACCGGAATCCAAACCAAACCATTGTGTTTGGTTCGGACATTTTTTTAGTTTGGACAAAAACCGAACCAAACCAATGAAACCCAATGTTAATTGGTTCGGGCAACGGATTTTCAAAATTCTACCCGCGAGTCCGTCTACCCGAACCAATCATAATTAATTAGTATAATATATATCATCATTATCATGGAAACTAGAATGAGATATTCAACTTCAAAAAGAAAAAAATAAAACGTCATTTGTGATATGCACAACCAATATGGAGAAATAATAAAATTAAGAATTTTATATTATTTTAGAAAATTAGTTGATATAAGTTAATATTTTTTTTAAAAATACTTTTGCACATTTGTTTCTAATGTATCCGATCAATCCAACCCAAACCAACCCGTTGTTTATTGGTTTGGTTCGGTTTGGGCTTTATCACAAAATTGTGTAAATCCAATCCAAACTAATCCATATATTTTTGATCGGTTTGGGTATCGGATTCTCCCAAAACTGAACCAAACCGGCCCGCGAACACCCCTAACGGAGGACTGAAATTGTTTAGATTTGAGTTAAAGTCCTGGTTATATGTGAACTTAAAATGGATGGGGATAGAAGGAACATACGATTATTATTGGATTCAGTCGGTTACAGATACCGAAGGGCCAAAGAATGAAAGCCAAAATCGACCAAAGTAAACCACCCCAACCCTATTAAGCCATCTGACGACCCGACAACCCGAATCAAACCGATCCAATACTTCAAAATACACTCGGGCTGGGCCGGATACAGTCGGCCCCTATTTTTCTGTCCACCCCTACTAAGCCATTCACGTTTACACATGTACCTGAAAAAACTAAATTGTTCTGAGATTATTAAATAGGTCAAACCACTGCATGTATGTCATATCATAACTAACTCACTCCTAATTCTATGCGACACATTATATCTAAGAAACTCTAAAAAGAGTAACATAAAGTCATTAGAAAGAACAAAGGACCGCCCTAACCATCTAAGGATCATATACTATAAAGCCAACACAATCTTACAAATAATAAATAAATGAGAATTCGACTATAAGGATCCACCACATAGACCACAATATATCATAACTGGGTCCAAAAACACCACACTTATGCATGTTCTCTATAAGAGGAAACTAATCAAGGAGAAGATATTAAGAGAAGACTAAAATTTTGGACGGAGCTCAACTAACTCGTCTATAAGACAAAACTCAATCCATTATATTACTAGAATCGAGTTTATTATGAATGAGGCACATATAATATGAAGCAATTGACACTCACCTTATTTCCAAACATCTCACCTCTAGCAATCACTCTTATGCGAGAAGGATAATCTTTTGCGCTACTTGAAAAAGATTTACAAGTAACTCATACTTTCAAAAAAGATTCATAAGTAACTCATCTACTATATCTACTATAAAGCAATTAGAAAAAAGACCATTGATTTTCCATTTGTGCCCTTTCCCCAAAAAATAAATACACTTACAAAAGGGCAAAACCGTAACAAACATATTCAACACTTTTCCAATCTCTTGATTACACAAATGTAGCCATTTGTTTCACTCTCATTGGTTTGCAAGTCTAATCAAATTTTCCCTCCATACTCTGCTTCATAACATTACAGGAAACTTGCTTTTCTTACACCTTCATTTTCACCTGCATTGCCTCTCTCTCCAAGTACTTCTTCTCTCTTCAACCGTAGGTGAGTTCTTCCTACTTTTTCCATAGATTCATCACCTTCATCAAAACTTCTTCTTCCACCCGCATGATGATCCTTCACGGTTCACTTTTTATTCAATCTGTTTTCATGTTTTCATGTTTTCCTGTTTTCCTGTTATTGTTTTTCTGTGGAACATACTCTATGTTTTAATCTTGCTACACCAAGTTGTCGTTTGTTGTCATGAACATCATCCCTGTTTTGCTCTTTCTGTTTTTTTTTCATACATTGTGTTGCTTGATATGTACGACTTTGTAAACACGCAAACATGTCCTATATATTCCGTTGATGTTCCGTTGATGTTGTTTTACTGTTTCATATTTTTATGCAACGCGTTCTACTGCTTGTATGTCTAGGAAAAGAACATGTTTTTTTGTCATGAACGTCATCCCTATTTCATATTCCTACATAATGTGTTCAATATGAATCTGCAGTTATTCTTATGTAACATGTTCTACTGCTTGTATGTTTAGGAAAAGAACTATGTCAAGAGCTCCCATTCTTATTAAGGATCTGGTCAAGGGAAACCAAGTTTGGAAGATGCTCATTAGGGTTGTTGATATGTGGGTTATTAAGGAGATAAATGGTCAAGAACACGTTGAAATGGTCATTCAAGATGGAACGGTAAGATTTTTTTGACACATTTGTGACATGTTTTTGTCTAACTGAACATTTGTTGTTAATAACATTCACAGGCAGACCAGATTCATGTTACCACCAGAAGCAGGGACCTCAAAGATTGGCTTGACCAGCTGAAAGAGAATGAAATGTATGCCCTCTACAATGGAGAGCCAGTTGTTAATGATGTCCCTTTCAAGGCCTGTTCTAACCCACTCAAACTGTTCTTCAATTGAGGGACTACCGTGACTAATGTGGCGATACCAGAGATACCTACCCACAAATTTCACTTTCACGCTATACAGAATTTTCTCAATGGAAAATTCAAACCTGATTTGTTGTATAGTGAGTTTGTAATTGTGCTTATGTTGTTTGGCTTGTCTATTTTGCAGTATGGTCAGTTTAGACTTGTGCTGAAGTTGTTTCCCCTGTGTATTTTGATATTACTATGTTGATATCCCTGATTTTTACTCACCTAATAGTTTCATTGTTACAGATGTTATTGGTGTTTTACAAGATGTATTGAAGACGTAGATGGGAGGTGGTGGTAAGAAGTCTTGCGCCAATATCACATTGCATGATATTGAAGGCAACGTCATTGAGGTTGCGTTGTGGGATAATTATGGAAAGCAATTCATCAATTACGATAACCCTAACAAAGCCACTGCTCCTACCATTATCATCTTGACACATGCTTGGTGCAAGACAAACAAAGGTTTCAAATTTTCATTTTCCTGCCATGTTTCTCAATACATGTCAATCATATACTATTTAAGTTTTGTAACTACCTCTTTCTATGGTATGTCACAGTTTCAGGATTACCAAGTCTATCAAACGCATGGAACGGTTCTAAACTACTCATAAACTTGGATCATCCACAGGTTGAAGAGTTCAAGTCCAGGTTATAGTCAATGCATACACTAGATACTTATTTACTATGTCCCTTAACAAAGAATTTGAGGTCTAACATCTTAAGTAATTTTGTTACAGGTTTGGAGCAACTGACTTACCAACTGCACCTGCACTTTCTTAATCTCTAACATGTGATTCATCCATTCAATCCACAAACAAAAACTGGACCAGCCTAAACGAGGTCAAGAGTATTCGTGCTATATATGAAGCCGACAAGGTCTGTTTGCTCTTCAAATTATTTACATAATTATGAATTCTTTCTGTACATGTGTTTTATTATTTGTCCGTTATCAATTATTCTTGAACACAATGGGATTGTTTTGCAACAACTATTGGCACTACGAAACGGTTCAAAGCTTCAAAGTTTGGTTGGTATTTTGAGACTTGCCCTGACTGTAAAGTTTCTAACAAGTCTGTTGGTGCAAAATTTGTGTGTTCTTGTGGAGTTACTGATATAGAACCTGTCACAAAGTAAGCCTATGTTGTTGCTTACATGTTTTATTTCAGCTAAAAACTTTGTCTGTCATTTAATTGACGTTTCCTATGTTTTGTTGCCGTAGATTCAAAATTGAAGTTGAAGTTGAGTATGAAACCCACAGAGGAACCTTCGTGTTTTGGGATAAGGATTGTATTCCTTACACAAAGAAGTCTGCAAAGGAATTACGACAAATAATGAAGGCAGTTAGTATTCTTGAGCATTACTTGTAGTATGATTTAATATGAAAGGCTGTCCTGAAATTTGTAACCATTGAGATTCATGCTTTTTTATTTGCGTAGGCTGGAGAGGACAATCCTAAAATATGGCCTGCTCATCTAGATGTTCTGTTGAATAGAGAGTTGGTTTTCCATATCAAGTATCAATCCTTTTACGAGCAATTCTCTGTGGTTACCATACTCAATGAGGACAATCTTTATAATAAGCTGCACAACTTCCTCACTCCAAATGAGGTGCTTCATTTGTGTTTTTAAGAATCACTGTTTCATTACTCATTGCTTCATTATGGTTTCATTTTGTATGTTTAAACATTTGCAGCATACATCATGTCTAACTGCTATGGAAATCTCCAATTCCTCTCCAATCAATGAACCAAAACAACTCATGGTATGCCACCTTATCTAAACTGTTATACATGATTCTTAATTAATCTCAAAGATTTGTGAATATTTACAAAATGGCATATGTAGGTCCTTGATTCATCTCAACAGAAACAGTCTGGAGAACCATCCTCTGCTGCAAACCATCCTTGGAGTCCTTCTGCAAGCTCCAACACTACACCTGCGAAGAGGGTTGCCATACCAAGCTCTACAAATGATCTCAATCATGCTGAGGAAATTACACCTAAACAATCCACATCTAAGGGCAAGCCTGGGAGGAAGGCCAAACATATCAAGACGGAATGAAATGGTTTGCGGACCTCAGGAGATATCCATTTTTTGATGCATAATCATAAACGGAACGCTTTTTGAATTGCTAACTTCCAGCTATGATGCCGTCTGTTGGCTGTTTCGTGTTTTTATGCATTTTCTATGCACTTTCATTTGTATTTTGACACCTGAATGTTTTATTTCAAATTAATGTTGTAATGAATCTATTAAGTTTATTTCAAATTAATGTTGTAATGAATCTATTAAGTTAATTTCAAATAAATGTTGTAATGAATCTATTAAGTTAATGAATCTATTCAGTTAATTTCGTAATCCTACTCCATGTTTTCTATACAACTTAAAGTATACACATACTCTAACCACTCAACAACTCTATAATTTTATCATCATACTCTAACCACTCAAACAATCAGACCCCATATTACAAACTTTAATCCCTCAACAACCAGACCCCATAATTTTATCACTATACTGCAAAATTATATATAGTTTATATGTACTTTTTATTATCATATAGCATTTGCTATGACAGGAAGTCCAGTAAAAAACCCTTCAAACTACTGGTGGTTTTCTCAAAATTCAAGTTTGCATTCGGACTCCCAGTTGAGGATTATGTAAAAATGGTTTTCCACTGAACCTGTTATTTCAAACCATCATAGTTGCTAAAGTTTTATAGACTTTCAGAAACATGTTGATGTGAAGTTGCTCTTGGAACTATATTTTTCCCAAACCTAAGGACAATTTAGCCTACATTGGGAACTGCCAATAACTTAAACCTGTACATTTTCCTGCTACAATTCAGAAGAGAGAGATTGCTATTTCCAGTTTTTTGTTAATATATTTGCTATATGGCCAGTTCAACCATAAATGCATAACACTTTATCCTATGTGTAACCTACGTCATATTAGTTTATCATGGATCTTTGTTAGCCATTGGACAAGGTTAAGTACACTTTTACCAATCACTAATTTGTGTAATGTCAGAATTTAAAATTTTTTTTAAATGCTTTTCCCTTAAATGCAGCCGGTTAGCAGATTGTTATGATAAACTATATCTGACAAAGGTTTGTAGGACAAGTTTGAGTAAGTCCTTCCAACTAGGAGCTTTTTAGTTGGTGTTAGTAGTTAAGTTTAAAAATATTTGCAGAAGAGCCCTCAATATAATATTAATTATACATTGGTTATACTCAGTGAATGAGCAATATTTGTTGCTGAAAAACAACGAACATAATCAATGCCATACCTGAAAGTGGACCTTCTATTGAAGTTTTAGGACTGTTGCTGACCAACATAGCCAACAAGTTTCTTGCTGTTAGAGAAATATTTCTGCAAGACGGTGAGTATATTAATTGGACAGACAATGCTTATCTTTGTTTCAAGTATAACATATGTCTATATATCCACAGAAAAACATGAAAATGCTCATTCAATTTCGATTACATAACATAGAACTAATAAGGTTACCTCATTATATATGTTGGACATGATTCACAGTGTATGCTAAAACAATGGATTACAACCACAACCCTTTTTTAGAAGTTGCGCAGAAGCACATATAGAGTAGACAATTTTTGTATCCCTTCCACCAATTTCTTAGAATCTATCCAATATAGAACCACTTTTATAGGAAAATTTGGATAATGTAAGTTGGTTGAACTCATTTTTGATGCAACACCTACCTCATTAGTTTCTCTGTGAAGAGATCATTTAAGTTGGTCTAACTCAATAAATGACTCAACTACATGTTTTTCAATAAGAAACTTTACTAAGGTTCTATTACCACCATGTAACTTTCATTGATGATAGTTATAGTGTATTTAAATGTGAATATCATTATTGCTGTTACATTTTTTATGCTTAACATTGAGAATAACATTATATAACAGGTGCTTTGAGGCAACAATAATGGACCCTATTGACAACATTAGGTCAGGTAAAAAAGCAAGAGCCAGACGCTCGATGATACTGAAAGAAAACCGTTCAAAACGACAACGACATACTACTCAAGAGATGCTTGGTATGGAGGGCAGTCATAGTACTCTTAATATTTTTACAAATAGACAACCGTTGTCCGAACTCACCCCGTCGTTTCAAAACATCGGGCCTATCTCACAGACAGATGGAGAGAGTAGTATGATTAATGCAGTGATACTCGGTTTTGAACCAAGCCTCTCTAGACACGGTTTCAAGACACATTTAAGGTCCTGCCAAATACATGCTTTGGGAACAAATTTATTGTCAAAATTTTCGTCTGATTCGAATGCTAATTCATCTGAATTTGTTACCCCTTCAACAATCAATTATACGCATAATGGATTGCCATTTCGTCATAACACCGTCATTGAGTTTGGAAGCTCTTCTCATACAATCACGTAAGTTAAGTACTTTTTTTTAGGGGTATAAAAATGTATGGTATTCTACATTGATTTATGCTATGTATGTTCTACATTTATCCACTACATTTAACCGAATAATTCTTTATGATGAACTTTGTTTTAATATTATGGTTTATATAGTAATACAAGCACAAATGCATCAGGTCGGGGCAGGCATAGGCAACGGTTGGGTATTCCACATCGCGCGTTAGATTCTGGCTTAAACAATCATGTTAACATAAATGCCATAGAAGCTTATACTTCTAACACAACTAATCCTGTTAACACAAATGCCACAGAAGCTTATACTTCTAACACAGCTGCCGGTTCAACCTCCAATGCTCGATAATCGTTCATTAAATATCGTGACATTAACAGGATTCTGTTACTTTTATGTCACACCACTGTAATCAACACAAGGCGTTCATGTAAGAAAAACCAACTGTGAAATTTTCTCCTTGTGTAAATAGGGTACATACCAAAAACAAACCAGGACGTGGGAGGCCTAGGACAGTTGGGGTCCCAAATCTTGCGTTTAACTTGACCAAAAATTTTCCACACGAAGCAAACAATCATATGACAGACAGTTCAACAGAAACTAGGTACATGTCATTATAATGAAACAAGTAACATGTTAAACTCACTTTACTCATTTAGACTTAGTCGCTACCACATCCATCCTCCTGACCATAAAATTTGTTGACAGACAAGGCAGAGTACTTAAAACAGTGATCCGTGCTCCAAATGTACCCCATGAAGG
The DNA here is from genome assembly GCA_022829125.1 of Lathyrus tuberosus. Classification (NCBI taxonomy): domain Eukaryota; kingdom Viridiplantae; phylum Streptophyta; class Magnoliopsida; order Fabales; family Fabaceae; genus Lathyrus; species Lathyrus tuberosus. The sequence goes on along the minus strand of JALAZF010000368.1, from coordinate 1,419,290 downwards.
GCATCAACAGGGTTTCCCCCATGGCTACAACAGTTTCACATTCTGCAGATATTCCAAGGCAAACCTCTCAGGCTACATGCCCTGTTTTTACACCTACAGTCAATTTGGATTTTAATAGCGACTCCGATAATGACTCAGATGGTGACCCTTTTGCAGGTACGTATACAACTTGGTTAAGGACTGTCCTAACAATTTTTTGAATCATTCTATTAGGTAATCCTGACAGTGAATAAATAAATTATAATGATTCTGTTCATGAATAGCATATGTATCTGAAGATGAGGTCGATTCAGAATCAGATGAGGTCGACGCACCGTATACAATTCATGCCAATTCATCGAGAACTTCTGAAGGTATGCCATTGTTACACCATATGTTGTGACATTACAACCTTCCTTGGATTTTGTATATAATGGTTAGTATTTGATGCAATGATTACTTCTGTAGATTATTACGACATCGGCGACCCTCTTATTGAATGCCCTTACTGTAATGCCATTATGTGGTATCAAGAGAAGATGCACAAGAATAAGCACTTTCCCAATCCGCAATTTATGCTGTGCTGTGGTAATGGAAAAATAGAGATACCAAAACTAAAACAACCTCCTGGAGTTCTTTCAAAGCTTTTGTTTGATCACAATGATTTAGTTAGCAAGAAGTTTCAGCTACATATCAGAACTTACAATATGATGTTTGCATTCACATCACCTGGGGCAAAGTTGGACAATCGTTTTAACAATGGACGTGGTCCTCCAACACTAAGGATACAAGGTCAGACTTGTCATCGAATTGGAAGTTTGTTACCTCCTGATGGTCAACCACCTAAGTTTGCTCAATTATATATTTATGACACAGAAAATGAGGTCCAAAATAGAATGCAAGGTTTGAGGTAATATCCTGTTACTGAACATTGATCCTTGTAGTTCATAGTTCCCATCAATAAATATATAATTACCAAATAAACATTGCTAACCATTTTCATTATCTTTTATTCTTTAGGAACACCATGAATATTGATCCGTTAGTTGTACAACAATTGTCTGAAATGTTGTATGAATACAATGCTCATGCAAAGTGTTTCCAAATGGCAAAACAGTGGTTACATAGCGGTGACGCTCAAAACATGAAGATGAAACTAATTTCAGATAGATCCACAGATGGTAGAGTATATAATCAACCAACGGTTTCTGAAGTTGCTGCATTAGTAGTTGGTGATATTGACACCGCAGAAATGAGGGATATAATAATGCAAACAAAATGAGGAGGACTTCAGAGAATCAATGAGCTTCATGCGAGTTACATGGCTTTCCAGTATCCTTTGATATTTCCGTATGGTGAGAACGGATATAGACCAAATATTGCTCATAGAGACATGCCGTTCAACGCGAATAGCATAAGAAATAGGCTAACAATCAGAGAATGGCTTTCATATCGCATTCAAACTAGAGCAGCTGAGGCAAAGACTTTGTTATGCTCGCGAAGGTTGTTCCAACAATTTCTGGTAGATGGATACACAATGTTAGATTCAGAGAATTTAGAATGGATTCGCAAAAATCAACCAAAGCTTAGGGTGTCCAAGTACAATACTCTATGTGAAGAAGGGGATCAAAGTCAAACTCCCGGTTCAAGCATAGGTAAAAGAGTTGTTTTGCCCTCAACCTTTATCGGCGGTCGTAGATTTATGGATCAATTGTACTATGATGGGATGGCCATATGTAGTAAAGTCGGATTTCCTGATTTGTTCATAACCTTTACTTGCAATCCAAATTGGCCTGAGATTCAAAGAGTACTTGCACCGCTTCATTTGAAACCACAAGATCGGCCTGATATCATTTCAAGAGTATTCAAAATCAAGTTTGATGAACTTCTATCAGATTTAACCAAGAAAGGTGTCCTAGGCAAAGTCCTAACATGTGAGTTATTTCTTCCTCTACTGTGATAATTTTTTATACTACTGTTTCATGTATAAATTCATACTTTATTCACTTCTAACATAAGTTAATTCCAATGCTAGATATGTACACAATTGAGTTTCAGAAGAGAGGACTTCCACATGCACATATTTTGATCTTTTTGCATCCTTCAAACAAATATCCAGGTCCTGAAGACATTGACAGGATCATTAGTGCTGAAGTTCCCAATCCATTGATACACCCCCGGCTGTACATTTTGGTTAAATCTCATATGGTTCATGGGCCTTGTGGTTTGGCAAATCTTAATTCTCCTTGCATGAAAGATAGAAAATGCTCCAAGTTTTTCCCAAAAAAATTTCAGCCAACAACTATAGTGGACCAAGATGGCTATCCTGGTTATAGGCGAAGAAACAACGGAAACACAATTGAGAAAACGATGTCATTCTACATAGTGGTCATGTAGTTCCCCACAACCCATGTTTATTACTGAAGTACGAAGTACACATCAACATGGAATGGTGCAATCAGAGTACTTCTATCAAATACCTTTTCAAATACATTAACAAAGATTCTGATAGAATTTCTGCTGTCATACAAGGTCAAGACAAAAACAACATTGATGAAATCAAGCAATATTTGGATTGTCGATACATCTCTCCGAGTGAGGCATGTTGGAGGATATTTTCTTATTCCATACACGGTAGAAAGCCAGCCGTTGAGAGATTATATTTTCACATGGAAGGTGAAAATTCAGTTTACTACAAAGACTACGAGCAAGTTGGAAATGTTTTACTCAAACCAAGTGTATCCGAATCTATGTTTACAACTTGGTTCGAGGCAAACAAAACTTATGAAGAAGAAAGATTACTAACTTATGGTGACTTTGTTTCTAAATTTGTTTATCATAAGCGCAGTAGGAGTTGGAAGCCAAGGAAACTAGGGTATACAATTGGTCGTCTTATTTGGGTTCCTCAATGTACAGGTGAACTATTTTATTTAAGGATGATCCTAACTATCACGAAAGGGCCATTGTGTTATCAAGACATCAAGAAAGTTGATGGTAAACAATACAAAACTTTTAGAGGAGCATGCTTTGCTATGGGTTTTTTTACAAGACGATAGGGAATTTGTTGAGGCAATTAAAGAGGCGCATGTTTGGGGATCCGGTTTGTTCTTACGTAAGTTATTTGTAACGTTGTTGTTGTCATCATCCATGAACAGACCCGAACATGTATGGAGAAAGACTTGGATGTATTTAGCTGATGGTATTCTCTACGAACAACGAATGTTGACAGGAAATCGAGGTTTCACAATTTCTATTATATTTCATTTTTCTACTACATTTGTTTACAAGTTACAACACTTCTGTTATGCCACTTATATGTAACCACTCATGTAGCAAGGCATAAACAAGTGGACAAATAACTTCCTGTATGTATTATACTTCATGGCAGTCTGCTTTAAAAAACAGCAGCAGTACAACCATGTATCTGCCTTGCAGTCTGCTCTAAAAATATAGCTTCAAAATAATCTGTTGCTGCCTTGCATAAACTTCTAAAAGTAACAGTTAAAATCTAATCTGGAGAAAAAAATGCAGAAATTCAACCTGCAGCTTTCGTTTCATTGAGCAATATGCCGGTTCAAATTCCAATTACGTTGCAATAAGTTCATATGCAGGTTTCGTATCAGCTGTATTAATTCCTTATTTCTTTGTAGGTTTGACCCTAACTGATGAAGAGCTCAAACAACTTACACTGGTGGCAATTGAGAAACTGTTACAGAATAATAATAGAAGTCTGAATGACTATAAGACAATGCCATATCCAAGAGATTATGTTGTTGTGGATGTAGGCAATAGACTGCTTTTTGAAGAGCGTCAATATGATCCTGTTGCTCAAGAACAAATTTATTTAAATTTGTCCTCTTCTCTTACAGGTACCTAGGTTGTGGTTTAAGTTGTTTAACATTAAGAATTAGTTTCATTTCATTGACATGTAAACGAATCTTCCCCAATTTTTAGATGAGCAAAGAGGGATTTTTAACGAAATCATGGATGCGGTAGAAAGGCAACAAGGCGGGGTGTTTTTCTTATATGGCTATGGCGGGACTAGTAAGACTTTTATGTGGAACACTTTATCAACAGCACTTCGGCCTAAGAGAAAAATTGTCTTGCCTGTTGCCTCGAGTGGAATTGCAAGTTTATTGTTACTAGGTGGAAGAACAGCTCATTCTAGATTTAAGATCCCAGTTCCTACCTTAGAAACTTCTATTTGCAACATTAACAAAAAGGATGATCTTGCTGAGCTTCTAAAGATGACAGATCTTATCATATGGGATGAGGCTCCTATGGCTAACAGGTTTTGCTTTGAGTCTCTTGACAAATCCTTAAAAGATATTATGAGTGGAGTGCCAGATGCATCTAAGAAAATATTTGGAGGTAAAGTTGTTTTGTTTGGAGGTGACTTCAGACAAATTCTCCCCGTTGTACCCAGAGGTACTAGATCTGATATTATCCATGCAACCATCAATGCTTCTTATATTTGGGATGACTGTAGAGTCTTGAAGCTTACGAAGAACATGCGCTTGGCAAGTGGTGCAACTACTTCTACAGTTGAAGACATAAGGGGATTTTCAGAGTGAATTTTAAAAATTGGAGACGGAACCATGTGTGAGACAAATGAAGGTTACGCTGATGTTGAGATTCTACCAGAGTTTTTGATATCAAATTTTTTTGATCCAATTCAGGCAATTATTGAGGACACATACCCTGATCTGATTCATAATTATCTTGATGCTGAATATCTTCAAAGTCGTGCAATATTAGCTTCAACAATTGAAATAGTAGATGATATCAACCAATACATCACAAACCTTCTTCCAGGTATGAAACTCGCATTTATTTAACCATTCTTATGGTATTAATAAGAAGTATGGTTATATATCTTACGTTGTCATTAATTATATTTTCTCACATATTGTAGGAGATGAGAAAGAATACTTCAGTAGCGATTCCATAGATAAATCTGATGCTACTACGTTTGATGCATATGAACATGTCACACCCGAATTCCTGAATGCTCTTAAAACTTCTGGATTACCTAATCATTCAATTAGGTTGAAAGTAGGGGCAACAATAATGTTAATGCACAATCTAGATCAGTCTGAAGGGTTGTGCAACGGTACACAACTCACTGTAACCAGACTTTCCAATCATGTCATTGAGGCTAAGATCATTTCTGGAAAAAATATTGGCAACATCATTTATATTCCTAGAATGTCTTTGTCCCCGTCACAGTCACCATGGCCTTTTAAATTGGTGAGGCGCCAGTTCCCTATCATTCTATCATTTGCCATGACAATTAACAAGTCTCAAGGACAATCTCTTAACCATGTTGGTTTGTACTTGCCAAAAGATGTTTTTAGTCATGGCCAATTATACGTGGCTATTTCTAGGGTTAATTCCAAAAATGGTCTCAGGATTCTTATTCATGACAAGGATAAAGAGGCATTGAGTACTACAACCAATGTGGTCTTCATGGAAGTGTTCCAAAACATTTGAAAGGTATATTTTTATGAAAATGTCTTTTCATTCATACTTACAATGGTCAACATTTCAAACTTACATACCTAACATTGTAAATGGTTTCTTTATCCATTTTCAGGTTTAAGGAACAAATATTTTTGAACATGTCATTCAATTTTGTGATATAAGGCTGATGATTCATGGCAGTCTGCTATAAAAAACAGCAGCAGTGCAACCATGTATCTGCCTTGCAGCCTGCTCTAAAAATATAACTTCAAAATAATTTGTTGCTGCCTTGCATAAACTTCTAAAAGTAACAGTTTTACGGCTCTAATTGTTTATTTCTATCATTGTTTTTTGTAATTCTATCAATGGTACAATACATCTATATATTAGATTTTGGTAGACCGAAACTTTTTCTTTAATGGAAACTCTATCAATGTTGTTTTCCTATTCATGATTTAATGTTTGCTAGATGTCTATAATGGTTAATTTCTTTTCTGTTATCTTCTTTTGAAAGCTTTAATGGTTTGTTGCAAACTCTTTGAATGTTGTAACAGAAGTTACTTCAATATATTATGAGGACTACAGCCAAAACAACATATATTGAGATAACCACCTCACAAATTCAAACATAGAACTCAAACAACTTCCTGTCACTTAAATTGGATTGTCAAAATACATGACAGTCAACTCATAATCTCCAAACCACATCAAACTGAATCACTGATCAGTTTTAAAGGTTGTGCACAATACCACCCTAACCCTCTAAAACACATATAACAGCAGGAAAAAATAACACAGGATATAAACCACCCCATATATTTTGGCAGTGCAAACTTAACAAGCAGATAAATGGTCCAACAAGAATAAACTAACACCATATACTAAAAAACATAATGCTGTTTGCCTAACCAAATAAGCAGGCTTATAGATGCTTATGACTCCAAGTGTTCACACAATTCGCAACATATTAAAACATGACAATCAAAACAAAATAGTTGTGCCACAGTCGAACTAGAACCCAGTTACGGGAACAAAAGCTGCGAGATGATGGCGCAGACTTAAAACTTATGGCCATCCAACCATTTAACAAAACCAGAATTTGTAATAAGCAGCGTGAATCATCAGCCTAGATCATCCTTCACGGTTCACTTCTTCTTCAATGCTGACTTGGTGGGCTTAAGTCCTCCACTGGGCTCCTTCTTCTCCACAGCCTTGATGACTAAAACAGCCACAGTTTGAATCGTCACTTATATAGGAATCATCATTTATATACCAGAATCACCATGCTTCAGGAATTTGGGCACCTTTTCAAGCTCCTCACCCAATCACCTGTCAATCTTGGTAAGAAGCTCAGCAAACATTACATAAATGTGGTAGGGGCATAGCCGTTCCCAATCTGACCAGCGTGATTTATGATGAATACTTGACAAACAAAATTGCAGACTCCTTGGCTGGGTCATCCTTGGAGTATGAGGCTACATGACCACGTTTAAGATCCTTAACAGCAACATTCTTAACATTAAACCCAACATTGGCACGAGGAACAACATATATTTTCAACCATGACCTCACAAGTTCTAACATTACAGTTTTGAATGGAAATTCAACTTCTATTTGGATGGAAACTCACAATCCTTGAAACTGCATGCTGTTTTTCCGATTTTCACATCAGAGAAAATCAGAAAAAACATTATGTTTTTCAAATATTTATTGTATATAACAACTGAGTTTAAATTGTTCTACTCCACATGCCCATACACAATAAATTCAACCACCTGATGAATGCTAACATAATGAAACAGACTGCAAACTTAAATACGCACTTTTTGGCGCACAATTGAATATTGATTTCTCATTCACCATTATATTATGGTTTAGACACACAATGATAGTAATAATATAGCATTCAAATTATATGATTGTATATTACATCCAGCCATCCTCAAAATACATACATAACTAAACTTAAATACCACAAACTTAACTTAAGTTTTGACCACGACATTGAGTTCAAACATAACTTATACATAATAGACTTAAATGCTAAATTGGTTGTCTAACTGCTTCCCACCATTCTACCATTACCAACTAGCGGTTCACATTCTTCAAATAATCAACGGTTTAATAGCTGCACCACGATCCTGTTGCCTGGAGGGTCCTTGAGCATGAATCGTAGTTTATCGCCTCTTCGCAGTTGCTTCTTTTTCACAAAGTCTTTCCACCCTTTCCAAATATATTTCTCGACAGATGGCTTTCTTCGTGAACTGAGGAGCTCACACTCATACCTCTCTCTGGTGTCGAAGTCATACATCACCATTCATGGCCCAACTCCCTCCAGCGCGGAGGCGATAACTTTCTGAGGAAAGTGCTGCAAATAACACAAACACACAAATATCAATACATTGCAATGTCTATTATCCAGGCTTCTATTAACAAAATGCAATTGAACGAGACACACCAAAACGTTATTCGCAGCTTTTCTTGCAGAAGATATCTGCTTATTCCACAGATAGATTTTTGGCCTCATGCACAGATCTTCATCACTTAAGCCATCTACAGACCTGCAATAACACGTAAGATATCATCTTTCAATGCTACAAAACCAGCGTACGTCACAGACAAACCAATCTGAACGACTTAAAACTTACGGAATAACATGAAAGAAAACTTGTCTCATTATTGATAACTTGCGATTACGCTTTTTCCTATAAACCGCATGCATTGAGTGGGTATTACAATTCCACTTGTTAGACCAATCATATAACAAACATCATATCCCAAATCAATATATACTTTCATTTATATATAACTTTTATTTCTAAATACTATTCTTCAACGTTAAAACACGCTTTTTAAGAAATCTGGGCCACACATATTGTAATGACGTTGCATGAACACTCAATCATACAAGCAAACCGGAAAATAAACATGCATCAAAGTACTTTCATTCATAAAAACATAACGAACATGCAATATCCGAACCATATGAAATCTTAACATTCAACTTTCTGTAAAAACCAAACAACATATACATTCAGAACAATAATGCATAAAACCATTAGCTTTACCTTGCGTCGTCATGCATTTCGCTTTTCACCGAAATCACACACGAACCCTCGCGACTTCAAACTTCAGTTTCGGATTGAGAAAGTTTTGCGTAACGTTGCAGGAAGTGTGAAAGACGGTGAACATTACTCACCTCCTTTTTGTAACTGATTGTTGAATGAAATGGGCCACAAAAACCCTTACTATTACATGGCCCATTTACATTAAGTCAAAGTTCAACATGTTGATTATTTTAACAATTTTTTTTTTCTTTTTCAAGCTTTTATTTAGCTATCACTTTTTTTTATATTTCTTTGTTTTTTATACATTTTTAAGTGGTCCACTTAACCACTTTTTTTATATTAGATTTTTCTTTTTTTTTTCATTTACTTTTAAAATAGTAAGAAATTTTCTAAAATTTTACTATGTTATTAACCACTTTTCTTATATTATATTTTTCATTTTTTTCAATTACCTTTTAAAATCATAGGACTTTTTCTAAAAATTTACTAAATATAATTATTTGAATATATTCTACATTTTTTCATACTTATCTGTATTAAAACAATTTTTTACCTTTTAGAATTATCTGCATTTACCCGTGCGGGAGCACGGGTGTTTGACTAGTACTTCTAAACAAAAGAGACATACTCCACCTAAAATTCCACTCTAAAACACCAACCTCTCTCATAGTTATAATTCGGTGACGGTCGATAAGTAAATCTTATGAAACATCTCTTTAAGAGAGACAAACCCCAATCAAGAATTATCCCAAAAGAAATTAAGATGTCCAGAGTCCCATTTTATTTTGAAGACCTTTAACAAACTGGTATGAGGAAGCCCCCACTTCAGAGCCAAGGTTATAGTTTTTTAAATGGTGTAGAAAATCAAATATCATGTAGATTGCACATCCAAATATACTACATGCTAAAAGTTGACTCAAATCTTATGACAAATATACCAAAAGACTACAAGGCCGTCTCATTTGCAAGTTTATATGAGGTTTCTTAGTGATTTTATGTATCCTTATTTTTATAAACATTAAAGTTTGCAACTACGGATCTATTTTGATATTCAAAACTTATTACTTTTTATTATTAGTTTCTTCAATAATCAACATTGCAGTTGCTACTCTTGACTTAAAAAATAGACTTAATTCATTTGTTGGTCCCTTAATTTAATTTATGGTTACACTTTATTTGGTCTTCTAACTAATAAATATTACTATTTAGTCCCTCAAAAACTATTTAGTTAGCCAACATGATCTTTTTTGTTAAATTTTGAGTAAAAATGTGATTGTGCTTATGTAAAAATCTAGTTGGTATAATGTAATCTGACCTTACATTTTTTTGAAGTTATTATTATCTGGAAACAATCAAAAGACACAAATGAGTTGAGTTATGTCTCATTTTCATTTGTTTTAAACACAAAAATGAAGGTAGAGAATACGGATGAAGAGGAAAATCCTATATTCCCAAGAAACGAACACAAACGAAGGGAACACGGACATGAACAAGGAGAAGACAAACGAAAACATGCGATTATTTATCTCGATTCTTTATAAGGCACTACTATGAAAAACCCATTTAACAACGGTTGAGAATGACATATAATGACGCGGGCGAGAGCGTTGTTATGTAGATTGTTGTTGTATATATGATACTTACAACGACGGCCTTGTATGCGTTATAATAAACAGGAAAGCGCGCTAACTATCACAACGGTTTTACATTACACCGTTGTAATAAATATAATTGTCCTCGGTTCGATTCGCAGCAGCACAATTTTGATATTTATTTTTTGCTGGACAGCGTGCCAGATATTATAACGGTTAGGAAATATAACCGTCGTTAAAGTTTCTAAAAAATTAACAAATATCATCATGCTTTTATAATTAATCCCATTTTTTTACCTGTATTATTGTTCTCGATATCTCAGCACAGCAGAAAAATACAATTCACATTTTGTGATACAGTTTTCATAATAATATTAATCGTATCATATTCATAATATCACATATACCAGATTACAGTTTATCAGAACAAACAACCTACATAAATAAAATATCACATATACCATATTACAGTTTACACACATTACATAACTTCACATAATTGTAACTTGGTGTATTGGTATCTTGTCTCTTGGTGTCTTGTCTCCTGGCCTGGTGTCTGGACTCAAAATACCTATGATTTCAAATAATTATAATTGTTAGTAAAAATACTTCTAAACTATAACATACAATTAATATATTATGAATAAATAATAAATTATGTACTTGTTAATTTTCCCATATGCCTTCTTCATGATCGAGTCGTATAGCATGCACAACATCTCCATCAACTTCATCATATGAGGTAGGAACTTGTGTTGTGTAAGAAGGTGTGGACAGAATATCAAGACTTTCATCACTAAGAGGAATGTATTTTCCTTGGAGAACGATTGACCATTTCCCCGATTTGTCCGATGGATCGAAAACATAGAAAACTTGTTTTGCTTGAGAAGCCATGATGAATGGTTCTGTATTAAAAGATGCCTTGCCAAGGTCGACCCGGGTGAATCCTAAGTCATCAATGTCTACACCATTACTATTATTGGGAACCCACTTGCATTTAAATAAAGCCACTTTGAAAATAACATAATCAATCTCTCAAATCTCATCAATGACACCATAAAACGCGGTAGTTGCCAATACCGGATTCTTATCTTTAGAACTAGAGAAATACATCGATTCGGCTTCAACCATAACCCCACTATTTTGCATTGTACTACGATCATCTTTTGATTTTCTAAAAAAGGTATAATGACCAATGTCGTATGCACTCCAGGTAATGACACAAAATTTTGGCCCGTACGACAACCATCTAAGTATCTCGGATGCACTAGGATCATTAGATACACTTTTATTAAACCAATCCATGAATCTATTGTTATGCTCTATCAACAACAACTTGTCATTCATTCGGGGATATTTTTTCTTCATAAGTCTTTTGTGAGTATCTATGAAAGGTTGAACCTCATCTATATTATTCAATATATAGAAATGTGATTGAATAACTACATCCCGAGCCATTGACCTAACATTTAGACCTTGAATACCTCTTCTGTCTGTGTCAGCATGACGAGACTTTGGAATTCCTATAGAATCTGCATCCGATAAATAGTTTGTACAAAACTCAACAGCTTCTTCCGTGATGTACCTTTCAACAATCGAAGCTTCCGGTCGGTGATGATTCTTCGTATATCCTTTAAAGATCTTCATATATCGCTCTATTGGATACATCCACCTTAAATAAACTGGACCACAAATTCTGATTTCTCTTACGAGATGAACAAGTAAGTGAACCATAATGTCAAAAAATGATGGCGGAAAATACATCTCCAATTGACACAAGATTATGGCAGCCTCATCTTCTAATTCATCAAATTTTTTGAAATCAAGAACTTTATTACATATGGCATTGAAGAATAAACACAATCTCGTTATAGTTACTCTCACATTTTTTGGAAGGATCCCACGGATAGCCACTGGTAGAAGTTGTTGCATTAATACATGACAATCATGAGATTTTAAACCAATTAACTTGAGATCTTTCATTGATACAAGTTTCTTGATGTTTGATGAGTAACCTTGCGGAACTTTAATACCTTGCAAACACTCGCAGAACATCTTCTTTTCCTTTTTAGATAGAGTGTGACATACTGGAGGCAGATAAGTTCTTTTTCCTTTCTCTATTGGAGTCAACTGTTTTCGTATACCTATCTTCTCCATATCAAGACGGGAAGTCTTACTATCTTTAGTCTTGCCCGAAATGTTTAGAAGTGTGCCAATCAAACTATCATACACATTTTTCTCAACGTGCATCACATCAAGACAATGTCTAACATCAAGACTTGACCAATATGGAAAATCAAAGAAGATGGACCTCTTTTTCCATATATTTTTTGCAACTGCCCCTTTTTCTTTTCCTCTCTTCCCACCTTTTTATTTTTCTCTCTTCTCACCTTTTTCTTTTTCTCTCTTCCCAAGGACAACATTAATGTATTCCTGTTGTTGATAAACTTCATCCCCGGTTAAAGGTTTAGGAGCCTCACCAAACTCTTGCTCTCCATTAAAAGCCTTTCGCAATCTACGATAAGGATGAACCGATTTTAGAAATTTTTGATGTCCAAGGTAAACGATCTTTTTTCCAAACTCAAGTTGGTGATAACAAGTATCATCTTCACATATAGGACACGCTTTATGTCCTTTGACACTGTATCCCGCCAAGTTACCGTAAGCCGGAAAGTCGTTAATTGTGCAAAATAACATTGCACGCATATTAAACTTTTCCCTAGAATATGCATCATCAACTTCAACGCCTTCATCCCACAAGAGTCGTAAATCATCAATTAATGGACTAAGATAACCATCTATGTCGTTACCAGGTTGTCGTTGTCCAGAAATCATCATACTTAACAGTATATACTTGCGCTTCATGCACAACCAAGGAGATATGTTGTAAATAGTGAGAAGAACAGGCCATGAAGTATGATTAGTGCTTATATTACCAAAGGGGTTCATTCCATCGGTGGCAAGCCCAAGCCTGAGATTTCTTGGCTCGACTCCAAAATCCGGAAACAACGAATCAATTTTCTTCCATTGCAAAGAATCAGCTACATGGCGAATGTTTCCATCACAAATCCTTTCATCTGCATGCCAACTAAGATTCTTTGCATCATTAGAATTAGAAAAAAGTCTCTTTAATCGTGAAAGTATTGGCAAGTACCATAACACTTTAGCAGGAGGATGCTTCCTACTAACATTGTCATAGTGATCATTGTCATCACCATTGCTAGCCTTCAGCTTGTAACGCGACACACCATATTTCGGACATTGAAACAAGTCTTCATACTCTTTCCGGTATAATATGCAATCATTAAGGAAAGCATGTATCTTGATATACTCCAGACCCAGTGGACACAATATCTTCTCGGCCTCATAGCAACGATCCGGCAATTTGTTATCTTCTGGTAACATTTGTTGTAGCAATTCAAGTAATTCTGTGAAACTTTTATCCGACCATCCATTTTTTGCCTTCAGATTAAACAACTTTAATACCGCCGACAATCATGTGAACTCTGTGCATCCCTTATATAAAGGGGTGTCTTTATCACGACATAAATTATCATAAATATGAGCATTCATAAAAGAAGATTACCCAATATCACGGAACATATCCTCTAGGTGATCTTCCATATATTCATCTTCCTCCACTCTTTGACTTTGTGATGCCTGACTTTCCTTATTATCCACCTCACCATGCCACGTCCATATTATATAATTTTGACATATACCATCACAACAAAGGTGATTGTGTATTTCTTTCTTAGTACCCTTTTTGATATTAGCGCAAACAACACAAGGACAATAAAAGATACCATCATTGCCAGGAAGATGTTTATCAGCGTATTCAAGGAATTCATAAACTCTGTTCTCATAAACCGGATCTAATCTATTGGCTTTCATCTAACTATGATCCATTACAACTTCTGAAATTTATACATGTATAATAATGTGAATAACACACCAAAATCTAATCCAAAAACTCAAGCATATGCATATACAATATGAACAAAGAAAAAATCAATGAAGATGTACTCTCATACTAAACGTAAAGCATATGAAACATCTCATTCTGACTTGAGCATATACAATATGAACAAAGAAAAAAGGAATGAAGATGTTGAAGAGAACCTTACTTCGAAGCTGAAGAAGCAAATGAATGATGAAGACGGTCAATATTTGAGCATAAACCAAGAAAAAAGGAATGAAGATGTTGAAGAGTACCTTATTTGAGCAATATTTTAGCTCCAAATGAATGGATACGAAGAGGGTAAAGGTTATGGCATCTCTGGCTCACTTGTTCGATTAGGGCGTCTTATGAAAGAAATACATAATAAGTTTTGTTTTAATTTATTATTAAACCTTTTAATCTCGGTTGGAGAAACAAACCGTCGTGGAATCTTAAGTGACAAACACTAAATGTATCCTAAAAAAAGGAAAAAATATGTTGCAGGGAATCGAAGCTTGTTACATTTCATTTATTTCTACGGTTGTTCATCTTAACCGTTGTAAAATAATTTACAATTTATTTTTAAAATAATGGACTTAATTGTCACACGCTAAATGTACTCTAAAAAATGGAAAAAATGTAGTTGCAGGGAATCGAAGCTAGATACATTTTATTTATTACTACGGTGGTTTCATTCAACCATCATTAAATGACTCAGCTTTTACATGGGCGAGAAATTTTTAACCTATTACAACGGCATAAAAGGATGCGTTGTAAGCCTGGCGTTGTTGTTTTAGCATTTTGTAGTAGTGAGGTATGAAAATTTGAACTTTTTTAAAACTTGAACTTGTTAGTTTTTGCATCTTCGTTTCAATTCTTTCAACATTCTGCTTTTTTATATTGAATAAGTCATGAATGAGAGGTTTGAGTGTGTTTTACATCATCGGGGTGAATTTAATGAGTTTTAGAAATTAGGTTACAAAGGATTATAGTGTGTTTGACAATGTGCCCCTAAAATAGATGTGTGACTAGATTGAAATACTGAAACAGATGTGGGACTAGATTGCAACACTAAGATAGAGATGAGACTAGATTTTAATCAAGTAGCATATAATTCTAGTGAAGATATTGCTTTGGAAGTTTGAAGATTCAGAGGATGATAAAGGTATTGTCGAAATTTTTGTTGATGATGGAGAATTATTAAGAAAGAAAAATGTGAAGAGAAAGGGAAAATGAAGGGGAAGAGAAAGAGAAATGTAAGGGAAAGACAAAGGAAAACACAAGAAAAAAGGGGAAATAAAAGGGAAATGCATAGTTAGAAGACCATATAAACAACCAAGACATGCCAAATGTAGTACTGGAGTGAATTTGAGTGATGATATGAATGAAGATGACGAGACAAACGTAAACAATAGAGTTTTGAGTGACATTGAAGAATATGACAGTGATAAGTTAGCTAATGAGTATGATAGTGAACATGAAGATAGTTCAAAAAGTGTTTTTCAAACCTTCAAAGCATCCAAAAAGAATGGAGCATTACAAGTGGGGAGTTGGATACAAAGCAAGACTTTCAAGAGGGTATGAGAACAAATGCTATTCATTTTGGTTGAAATTTTAAATTCAAGAAACATGATAACAAGAGGATGAGAATGAAATGCAAGGAAGGTTGTCCATGGGAGGCATATTGTGCAATGATGGCATGAACACCTGGTTTGAAACTTTTTTAGGCATGAATGATTCCATGAACACATGGTTTTAAACTTGTTTAGGCATGAATGATGCCATTTTGGTTTTATGATTAGCACATGCAGTTTAAACCAACATAGTCTAACATAGTTTTTCCATTTACACTGTTTTATCAATAACATTAAATTAACACAGTTTAAATAGAACTTAATCCAACATAGTCTAACACGTTTAAAGAAGATGAGTTTGAACTGCAGAGTAACTCTCTGCCCACAACTGTGGAATTTTATTATCACTTTGCAACTGCAAAACTGTGATTATCAAACTTGATTATTAAAATGCTAAGGGTTCCTCCCTATTAATAGATTTAGGTTAACTTGCATCTCAAACTAAAGCCCAAACTATAAAAGCCCAAAAATATCTACTATAATCTTTCTATATAAAATCTGATCTTTCTAAATCAAATATAATCTTTCTAAAATAATGAATTACATATTTAACACACCACCTAATTCATTGTGTCTAAACTATCTACATTCATCATAGACCTTATCTTCTTGAACACTTTGACTAGCACTCCCTTCGTCATGATGTCTGCAATCTGATTCTCAGTTCTACAGTGTTCCAAGTTTATCTTCCCTTCTGCTACCTGCTCTCGAAGATAATAAAACCTCATTTTGATGTGCTTGCTTTGACCATGTGCTATCGGAGTCTTCTCCAGATTGATAGCTGACATGTTGTCGATCTTCATGGTAATTGCTCCATGACTCTTCCCTATAATCTCTTCGACTAGGTTCACCATCCACGTTGCTTGACATGCACAAAGAGAAACAATTATATATTCTGCTTCGCATGATGACAATGCCACTACTGGCTCCTTTCTCGAACTCCAAGCAACTGGTACACCATCTAACATAAACACATAGCCAACTGTGGATTTTCTATCCTCAACATCACTACACCAACTTGAGTCAATGTATCCCTCTAGCTTGTATTCTTTTCCTTCATCAGTTGCAGGAAACAAAATGTCGTAGTCGAGAGAGTTCCTTTCAGATACCTCAATATCCTCTTCACTGCTGCAAGATGTGATACCTTTGGCTTCTGCATGAATTTACTTACCATGACCACAATGTATGCTAAGTCAGGCCTTGTGTAACAAAGGTATCTAAGTGACCTAATAAGTCTTCTATATTGGGTTGGATCGACATCATCTTCATCTGAATCCTTCGACAGTTGCAATCTGGTCTCAGATGGAGTCGAAGTTGGGTTACAATCTTGCATCTAAAATATGTTGAGTATTTCACCTGCATATCTTCTTTGGTACATCATGAAATCTCTACCAGTCTTGTAGAATTCGATTCCAAGGAAATATGAGAGATTTCCCAAGTTTGACATTTCAAACTCCTCACTTAGGTCATGTTTGAAATCTCTGGTCTTCTTTTTGCAACTTCCTGTTATCAATAGGTCATCGACATAGAGACATTGTATAAGCAATTCACTATTGCTTCTCCTTATATATACTCCATGCTCAGTTGTGCACTTCACACATTTTTTCTCCCTTAGAAAGATGTCGATCTTCTTATTCCAAGCTCTTGAAGCTTGCTTAAGTCCATACAGGGTTTTATGTAACCTATACACCTTTCTTTCTTCGCATTGTTTCACAAACCCAGCTGGTTGTGCAACATAAACTTCTTCGTCTAAGGGCTATTCAGGAGTGTAAATTTCACATCCATCTGACATGTGTGCCAATTATTCACGTTTGCTAGACCAGCAACCAACCCGATTATTTCGATCCTAGCAACAGGTGCAAAAACTTCATCGAAGTCGATTCCTTCCTTCTGAAGAAATCCTTTCGCCACAAGTCTCACCTTGTGTCGAGTTACTTCTCCTTTAGGATTCACCTTCACCTTGTAAACCCACTTCACATCAATTGCCTTCTTGCCTTGAGGCAATTCGACAAGTGACTAGGTGTTGTTGACTTCGATGGAGTCTAACTCCTCATTCATTGCTTTCACCCACTTCGAATCTTTCAATTCCTCAGCTGCATTGACTTATTCGACATCTGCGTAGAAAGCATAATGTACCAGCTCACCCTCTTCATCGACCATATCATCTGATGTAATCAAACATTCTTGCAACCTTGCAGGAATGTGTCTTGTTCTTCGAGGTCTGCTTGGGCCTGTTTCATCTTTGACTTGTTCCTGTCGAATTCTCTTTCGACTTTTATGGCCGGTTCTTCACAAGAGATTCTCACTGAATCCTTCTTGACATTCTCAGTCCAATCCCATTCTTTAAGCTCATCTATTATCACGTCCCTGTTGATCACTACCTACTTATTCACTGGGTCGAACAGCTTGTAACCTCCTGTCGAATGATATCCTATCAAGATCATCTGATTTGACTTGTCATCAAGCTTCCTTATCAACTGATTTAGAACATGTCTATATGCTATAAATCCAAAAACCTTCAAGTGACTGAGGCTAGGCTTGACACCAAATCAGCATTCTTCTGGTGTGATTCCTTCAAGCTTCTTCGACGGACATCTGTTTAATATGTATGTTGTTGTCGAAACTGCTTCTCTCCATGATTTTTTGGGTAGAAGCTTTCCATTCAATATACTTCTCACCATGTTCATGATGGTTCTGTTCTTTCTTTCAGAAATTCCATTTTGTTGTGGAGTGTAGGGTGGCACCACCTCATGCACAATCCCTTTTTTTTTCACATAATGCATCGAACTCTTTCGACACATACTCTCCACCACCATTAGTCCACAGAATTTTGTTAGGCTTTCGACCACCACCTCTTCCTCTACCTGCAGAACCACCTCTTTGGTTGTCTTGGTTCCAGGGTTTTCTCTAGTTTGACCAGTTTCCTTCATGTTGATTTCGACCAGTCGAATTGGTGTAACCTCCTCTACCTTTTGTAATACCCCATAAATTTCTGAACATTTTGGATAATATTATTATGATCAACTAGGTTCCGGTGTACTCTGAGCAATTATTGGATAAAGTAATTAGAGTAAAGTGACGAACTTGGAATTGATTAGATTAATATTATTTAACTTGGAGTTTTATTAATTGGTGCAATTGAGATAATTTGGATAATTAGTAGTATTACCAACTACTATTTCCTATGTATATTTTCTTTTCCTTTTCCTTATTTGAAAAAGATAGAAAGCTTGGAGAAAGAAAAGGAAAGGAAGGAAAAAGGAAAGGAAGGAAAAAGGAAGGGAAAAGAAGAGGAAAATTCTCAAGAGCTCAAGAGATTTATTCATCAACCCGTCTCCAATCTTTTCATCTCGGCTTCACCCTCCTCATCTTGTAATCCAGGTGGGTTCTAGTTAGATGTTTTAGAGTAGAGTTTTATTGAGTTTTAGAGTTAGTTTGATATTGTTAGAAAATGAGAAATTTTGCACCAAAATCATGTTTTAATGTTCCTTATGATTGATACATGTTAGATATGTGTTATTGTGTATCCAATTGGTATTTTTTTGGTGTTTAGAAGTGAATTGGAAGGGAAAATGGATAGTTTTCGCAGACCCAATTATGCAGGAAGAATTCTGGGTTCACGCTGCCCATACGCGTATCACCCAAGGCAATACGCGTATTGGTTAAGGCAATACATGTATGGCCATGCAGAAACGTGGGCAATAAGCATATGGGGTTCCATTTTCTCGGCCATCTGCTCATTTGCGTAATGGTACGCGTACGGTTTTGGGCAATACGCGTATGAGGTAGGGTAGTACGCGTATTGGAGTTTTAAAAGGAATTTTGAAGGAAAATCAGTCTCTGTCCATACGCGTATCACTTTGGGCAATACGCGTATGGATGGGCGAGTAAGCAAGGTAATACGCGTATGGCTTAGGGTAATACGCGTACGGCCAGCAGGGGTGCAGACTTGTGTTTTTCGCGATACCATTTCTCGTTATGTCCATAACTTTTGACTCGTTTATCCGTTTTTAATATTCTTGATATCGTTGGAAAGCTAACAAAATGTACTTTCTTATTAAAATGGTTTTAAGATTGTTGGCCGATTTAATTATGTCGGGATTTTAGAATAGTGCCGTTTTGTCGACTTTTATCGTTTAATGGTGGGTAATTGTTGTTGAATAAGTATGCATGTTAAAATATGAAATAGGTAGAGTGAGGAACATTACCATAAACAATGTCGGAAAGTGTGAATTGTCATAGTGACAAAGCTCGCGCATGAAAGGCCGAGGCGTGTGTCTAATAATCATAACCAGTTTATCTTACGGTGTAGTTTCATGAGACTCGAGCACCTCCTCTGAAACGTATGCATAATTACTTGGTAGGTTTGATTCCCGCATATAGTACGAATGAAGCCTACGGGTAAAGAGACTTGTGATGGTTAACAGGCCATGAGAAGTGACGGTTCACGGCTAACAGGCCGATGATCCCGAATCCATTTCGTATGCCAAGTAACTACAAGGATCCATGACTCGGGTCGTCTTCTAGATGTAGAAGCGGACGGGAAAAGGGGATGCCTTGGTACGGTTATTGATTAGTGAGATTCTTGAGTTAACAAGCTTAGGACGTACTTTGGTACTAGTGTGAGTTAACAGGCTCACGAGAGTGGATACTTATATAGTGTGTGTACTCAAAGTCACTTCCCTTCCCTTTGACTTGAGTTAGGTTTATTAGAACCTTGTAAAGCCGAGAGGACTTTAAGATTGGGAACTCACTGAGATTTGATGTATCTCACCCCACTGTTGTTGTTTACATCACAGGTACTGCAGGTTCCGCGAAGGGTAAGGATAAGGCTGTGTGATTATCCTTACTTATCTGATGGCTTTGCTTCCTTTGTGGAGTTTTTGAGATCATTATTGGATCTAGTTCTTAGTATTTGTCTATGGAACATCTTGTAGATATACTATGCCGTAGTTTTTTTGTATTAGGCTTTTTGGGCATGTATATGTATAATGTGTTTACTAGGAACTTATTGTATATTTCAGTACCAAAAGTGGAATTCATGTATAATATATGCTTTGATGTATGTATATATATATGGGCATTACAGTTGGTATCAGAGCAGGTCGTATCCTCGACCTAGCCATGAAATAGTATAAGTCATTTCTTTCCGTTTCATATCCGTTGTGTCGCCATTGGTCTTAAGTGTTATATGTATGGTATTGAGCCTGATCAACTTAATCCTATCTATATGACGTTTAGGAACATGGTGGGCGGACGTAGAAGCAATCGTGGTAGACCCACAAATCCTCCAGCTGGGACGAATCCGCCAGGCGGCGATGAGAATGCTCCTTTGTATCAGTTTATGCAAGAGATGCAGCAGCAACAGAATCAATTCATGCAACAGATGGTGCAACGGATGAATGGAGGTCTTCATCCTCAGGTGGTTGTTCCAGATGTGGTAGGTGGAAGTTTTCGGGATTTCATCTGCCTGAATCCTCCAGAATTTCATGGTGGATTGGATCCTGTGAAAGCTCACGAATGGATTGCTGGCATGGAAAGAATCTTTCTGATAATTTACTGTAGTGAGGAGGACAAAGTAGTGTTTGCTTCTCACTCACTGAGAGGTCCTGCTAAGAGGTGGTGGGATATTGCTTCAGATTTTATGACTATTCAGGGTATGCCTAAAGTGTGGGAGCAATTCAAGGCTACTTTTATGGAAAAGTACCTTCCTGGTTCTTTGAGGATCCGAAGAGAGTTTGAATTCCAACAGTTGAGGCAAGGTTATGTGGTTGAGAATGATTTGAGGAGTGTTCAGACAGAAGGGGATTTGCGTAGGTCTAACCATAATGATTGTGGGAGGTCAAGCCAACAGTTTAGGCCTAGGAAACGAGCTTTCAAAGGGAAGCAAGTCCAGAATTCTAGGACTAATGCGCCCCCTGTGTGTCGTATTTGTGGTAAGGTGCATTCTGGTAGATGTCGCTATGAAGGAGTGGAGTGTTATCAATGTCAGAAGGTGGGCCATATGGCGAGAGATTGTTCTCAGAATAAGAATCAAGCATAAGGAAAGAGTACCGGTCGAGTGTATACTCTGGACGCAAAGAATGCAAAGGGCGATAACTCCTTGATTGCAGGTATGTGGTTCGTAAACGGACATTCTTATTTTGTTTTATTTGATTTTGGAACAACACACTCCTTTGTGTCTATGCAATGTGTGAAATTGTGTATTTCCGGTAGTCTGCGAGTTTCTGGAAGTTGTTCCCGAGGATATCACTTCTCTTCCTCCGGAGCGGGAAGTGGAGTTCTCTATTGACCTGATACTGGGAACGGCTCCAATATCCGTTTCTCCGTATCGGATGGCACCACTTGAATTAAGAGAATTAAAGGATCAATTGGAAGAATTGTTGGCTAAGCATTTTGTTCGACTAAGTGTTTCGCCCTGGGGAGCTCCAGTGTTATTGGTAAAGAAAAAGGATGGTGGAATGCAGTTGTGTATTGATTACCGTCAGTTGAATAAGGTCACCATCAAGAATAAATAACCATTACCAAGGATAGTCGGCCTATTAGATCAATTGAAAGGAGCCTGTGTGTTCTCGAAGATTGGTTTACGGTCGGGTTATCATCAGATTCGTGTGAAGAGTTCAGATGTACCAAAGACCGTGTTTAGAACCCGTTAGGGTCATTATGAATTTTTGGTGATGCCTTTCGGTGTGACGAATGCTCCGGCAGTGTTCATGGATTATATGAATCGGATATTCCAACCTTACTTGGACCAATTTGTGGTGATTTTCATTGATGACATTCTTATTTATTCTCGTGATCCTCAAGAGCACGGTGAACACCTAAGGATTGTTCTATCCATCTTACAAGAGAAGCAACTTTTTGCTAAGTTAAGTGAGTGTGAGTTTTGGATGTCTGAGGTTAATTTTCTCGGTCATGTCATATCCCAGGGAGGTGTAGCGGTCGATCCATCAAAAGTTGAAGCAGTGATTAATTGGGAGAGACCGAAGAATGCTTCTGAAGTTAGAAGTTTCTTGGGATTGGCAGGGTACTACAGAAGGTTTATCAAGGGATTTTCGCAACTGGCTTTACCATTGACAAGACTTACTCGGAAGGATTATTCATATGAGTGGAATTAGGCTTGTGAAAGAAGTTTTAGGAGTTTGAAGGAGAGATTGAGGACCGCTCTTGTTTTGGTTATTCCTGATTCTAGCAAGTCGTATGAGGTATATTGTGATACATCGAAGAAGGGATTAGGCGGTGTGTTAATGCAGGAGGGACATGTAGTGGCTTATGCTTCACGACAATTGGAAGTCCATGAAGAGAATTACCCAACGCATGATTTGGAGTTGGCGGCAGTTGTATTTACTTTGAAAGTATGGGGTCACTATTTGTATGGTGTACGTTTTGAGATGTTTAGCGACCACAAGAGCTCAAAGTACTTATTTGATCAGAAAGAGTTGAACCTGCGTCAGAGAAGATGGATGGAATATTTGAAGGAATATGACTTGGAGTTAAGATACTATCTGGGTAAAGCAAATAAGGTGGCGGATGCATTGAGTAGGAAGGTGTTGCATAATGCCGAGTTGATGATGTTAGAGTATACCTTAATGGAAAAGTTTAGAGATCTAAATCTTCAATTTAACTGGACTCCAAATTGTGTAATTATAGGGAATTTGAATGTCTCTTCTACTCTTAGGGAAGAAATCTAGCAAGAGCAAGGGGTAGACGAGAATTTACAAGAAGTGTTATTGCAACCGGGTTTTGTGCGAGCTACCGACAGAACTATTTTGTTTAACCAAAGGACTTGTGTTCCGGATAACACGGAGTTAAAAATGAGGGTTTTGGAAGAAGCGCATAAGGGTGCTTTTACTATACATCCGGGGTCTTCAAAGATGTATCAAGATTTAAAGAGGGACTATTGGTGGCCCGGGATGAAAAAAGATATTGCAGTGTATGTGTCGGAATGTGCGGTGTGCCAACAAGTGAAGATTAAGCACCAAAGACCGGGTGGCTTATTGTAACCTTTAGAAATTCCGTTGTGGAAATGGGATAGTATTTCGATGGACTTCGCAGTGGGATTACCCCGTGCGCAAGGTGGTTATGATTCGATTTGGGTAATTGTGGACCGGTTAACGAAATCCGCGCATTTCTTAGCTGTGAAAACTACCTACAAGGCGAGCCATCTCGCAAGGTTGTTCATTTTAGAAATAGTGAGATTGCATGGTATTCCTATTAGTATCGTTTTGGATAGAGACCCAAAGTTTACTTCCAGATTTTGGAGAGCTTTTCAACAAGCCATGGGAACGAGATTATGTTTGAGTACGTCGAATCATCCGCAAACGAACGGTCAGACGGAACGAACAATACAAACTATGGAGGACATGTTGAGAGCTTGTGTACTTGAAAGTAGAGGAAATTGGATAGAACTTTTGCCGTTGATTGAATTCTCTTATAATAACAGTTATCATGCAAGTATTGGTATGGCACCTTATGAGGCGTTATATGGTAGGAAGTGTAGAACACCATTGTGTTGGGCGAAGGTTGGCGACGGTAGAATTTTGAGACCCGAGATTATTCACAAAACCACGGAAGAGATTAGAATGATTCCTGGAAAAGTTAAACAAGCCCAAGATCGTCATAAAAGCTATGCGGACAACCATAGGAGACCGTTGGAGTTTGATGAAGGGGATCATGTATTTTTGAAGGTTACTCCGAGGTTGAGATTGAAAGGACCGTTTAAATCGCGGAAGTTAAGTCCAAGATACGGGGGACCGTATCAAATCTTAGAAAGAGTTGGAGAAGTAGCTTACAGATTAGCCTTACCGCCTTCTCTGTCAGAGATGCACGACGTTTTTCACGTGTCTCAGCTTCGAAAATTTGTCCCAGATCCTCTTCAGCCAATTTTACCAGATACAATTGAGATAGAAGCTGATTTGACGTTTGAGCCTCAACCGAGTCGTATCACAGGAAGAGAGACTAAAGTGTTAAGGAATAAAGAGATTCCTCTTGTTAAGGTCCAATGAGATGAGACGCATCCGGGCGTTGCAACTGGGGAGTTGTAATCGGAGATGCGGGAGGTCTATCCTCATCTGTTCAGGTAATCTTTTAAATTCGAGGGCGAATTTCTATTTAAGGGGGGGAGGATGTAATACCCCATAAATTTGTGAATATTTTGGATAATATTATTATGATCAACTGGGTTCCGGTGTACTCTGAGCAATTATTGGATAAAGTAATTAGAGTAAACTAACGAACTCGGAATTGATTAGATTAATATTATTTAACTTGGAGTTTTATTAATTGGTGCAATTGAGATAATTTAGATAAATAGTAGTATTACCAATTACTATTTCCTATGTATATTTTCTTTTCCTTTTCCTTATTTGAAAAAGATAGAAAACTTGGAGAAAGAAAAGGAAAGGAAGGAAAAAGGAAAGGAAGGAAAAAGGAAGGGAAAAGAAGAGGAAAATTCTCTAGAGCTCAAGAGATTGATTCATCAACCCATCTCCAATCTTTTCATCTTAGCTTCACCCTCCTCATCTTGTAATCCAGATGGGTTCTAGTTAGATGCTTTAGAGTAGAGTTTTATTGAATTTTAGAGTTAGTTTGATATTGTTAGAAAATGAGAAATTTTGCACCAAAATCATATTTTAATGTTCCTTATGATTGATACATGTTAGATATGTGTTATTGTGTATCCAATTGGTATTTTTCTGGTGTTTCGAAGTGAATTGGAAGGGAAAATGGATAGTTTTCGCAGACCCAATTATGCAGGAAGAATTCTGGGTTCACGCTGCCCATACGCGTATCACCCAAGGCAATACGCGTATTGGTTAAGGCAATACGCGTATGGCCATGCAGAAACGTGGGCAATACGCATATGGGGTTCCATTTTCTCGGCCATCTGCTCATTTGCATAATGGTACGCGTACGGTTTTGGGCAATACGCGTATGATGTAGGGTAGTACGCGTATTGGAGTTTTAAAAGGAATTTTGAAGGAAAATCAGTCTCTCTCCATACACGTATCACTTTGGGCAATACGCGTATGGATGGGCGAGTAAGAAAGGCAATACGCGTATGGCTTAGGGCAATACGCGTACGGACAGGAGGGGTGCAAACTTGTGTTTTTCGCGATATCATTTCTCGTTATGTCCATAACTTTTGACTCGTTTATCCATTTTTAATATTCTTGATATCGTTGGAAAGCTAACAAAATGTACTTTCTTATTAAAATGGTTTTAATATTGTTAGCCAATTTAATTATGTTGGGATTTTAGAATAGTGTTGTTTTGTCGACTTTTATCGTTTAATGGTGGGTAATTGTTCTTGAATAAGTATGCATGTTAAAATATGAAATAGGTAGAGTGAGGAACATTACCATAAACAATGTCGGAAAGTGTGAATTGTCATAGTGACAACGCTCGCGCATGAAAGGCCGAGGCATGTGTCTAATAATCATAACCAGTTTATCTTACGGTGTAGTTTCATGAGACTCGAGCACCTCCTCTGAAACGTATGCACAATTACTTGGCAGGTTTGATTCCCGCGTATAGTACGAATTGAGCCTACGGGTAAAGATACTTGTGATCGTTAACAGGCCATGAGAAGCGACGGTTCACGGCTAACAGGCCGATGATCCCGAATCCATTTCGTATGCCAAGTAACTATAAGGATCCATGACTCGGGTCGTCTTCTAGACGTAGAAACAGACGGGAAAAGGGGATGCCTTGGTACGGTTATTGATTAGTGAGATTCTTGAGTTAACAGGCTCAGGGCGTACTTTGGTACTAGTGTGAGTTAACAGGCTCACGAGGGTGGATACTTATATAGTGTGTGTACTCAAAGTCACTTCCCTTCCCTTTGACTTGAGTTAGGTTTATTAGAACCTTGTAAAGCCGAGAGGACTTTAAGATAGGGAACTCACTGAGATTTGATGTATCTCACCCCACTGTTGTTGTTTACATCACAGGTACTGCAGGTTCCGCGAAGGGTAAGGATAAGGCTGTGTGATTATCCTTACTTATCTGATGGCTTTGCTTCCGTTGTGGAGTTTTTGAGATCATTATTGGATCTAGTTCTTAGTATTTGTCTTTGGAACATCTTATAGATATACTATGCCGTAGTTTTTTTGTATTAGGCTTTTTGGGCATGTATATGTATAATGTGTTTACTAGGAACTTATTGTATATTTCAGTACCAAAAGTGGAATTCATGTATAATATATGCTTTGATGTATGTATATATATATATGGGCATTACACCTTTGTTGCTATTCCAGCTTCTTTTGCCTTTCTTTTCTTTTTCCGACTGCGCCTGCAAAGCCATATCACTTTTCGACTTTCCTGCAGCTCTTTCAGCCATCCTTTGTTTATGAGACTCAAGCGTCCCTTGAAGCTCTTCCTTCGTCAATACTGACAAGTCTTTCAACTCTTCTATGGCTACTACCATGTGGTCAAATTTTGGAGCCAATGACCTCAAGATCTTTGACACAAATGATCTCAACGTCAACACTTCTCAACATACCTTGATTTAATTCACCAGCTTTGTAACTCTGGTGAAGAAATCCGTTATACTTTCATTGTCTTCCATCTCAAGCAATTCATAAGTCCTTTTGTGAGTTTGTAACCTCACCTTTTTCACCTTCTTTGCGCCTCCAAACGATTTTTCAAGAATCTCCCAAGCTTCTTTTGCTGATTCTACATCACTAACCTTTTCAAAGTTATCTGGATCAACACATTGATGGATTATAAAGAGAGCTTTATAATCTTTCTTCTTTAATTCTTTATATGTTCACTACTACGGAAAACCCATTTAACAACGGTTGAGAAAGATATATAATGATGCGGGCACGGGCGTTGTTATATAGAATGTCGTTGTATATATGATACTTACAATCACGACCTAGTAAGCGTTGTAATAAACTGGAAAGCGCGCTACATATAATCACGGTTATTTTAAATAACCGTTGTTGTATGTCTTTTAATAAAATAAAATAAAATGCAGCATTAGAACTACCTATAATCACGGTTATTTTAAATAACCGTTGTTGTATGTCTTTTAATAAAATAAAATAGAATTGCAGCATTAGAACAAGAACAACAAGAACATCAAGAACATCAAGAACAACAGCAAGAACAATAATAAGAATAAGAAAAACAACAACAACAACAACAACAACAACAATAACAACAACAATAACAATAATAACAACAAGAACAACAAGAACAACAATGATAAAAAAGAACAACAAGAACAACAATAATTTAAAAAAAAACACCAACAACTAACATTGCTAACTCGAATCCATACTTTCATTGTCTCATTCAAGTTGTAGAAGAGATAATAGAGTTCTGAAATTTGTTCTGAAATTTGGTTTAGTGGAGAAATAGAGTATTGTAAATGAAAGATGATGTTTAGAGGTAGAAGATATAGTTCGTCTAAGTTTTAGGTTTCACACGATCATTAATAGTAGTGTCTTGGCCGTTGATAATCACTAAATGGATGATCAAGATTTGTTTAAGGATAGTGAATAAACTTAATAAGTGCGCCACCTATAATGTTGGTAATGGGACTTGAAAAAATAAGTAAAAAACCAAAAATGTTGGTGCTGAGACTTGAACCCATGACCAGAGGCTACCTATGATCACAGTTTTTTTAAATACCCGTGGTGAAAGGTCTGCCAGCATTTTGAAAAAATAAGTAAAAAACGCTACCTATAATCACCGTTTTTTAAATATCCGTGGTGAAAGGCCTGTCAGCATTTTGAAAAAAATAGGAAAGAAGTAACATGATTAAAATAAATTTAGAAAATACAAAAACACAAAATTTAATCTAATTAGGTAAAATAAGAAATTTGAGATTTTTTTGGTATTTTTTGAGACTATGAAAACAGTAAAAAATTCATTAAAAATAGAAAAAAGATGAATTTAGGGTTTTGAGGGTGAAATCCCGTAACTCTTCTAGAGTAAGGGATAAATGACCGCACGATTTTTCTGCTCAGAATGCACGAAACAGATTTCAAAAAGGAGATGATTTTCTCTAAAATCGGATTTTCTGAAAAGCAAGACCTAAAACTAAACTATAGGCTATAATCACGATTGTAGGATTTACCCATGGTGAAAGGCTGTCAGCATTTTGAAAAAGTAAGTAAAAAACCATAAATGTTGGTGCTGAGACTTGAACCCATGACCAGACGCTACCTATAATCACGGTTTTTAAAATAACTGTGGCGAAAGGCCTCACATTTCACCACGGTTGGAATTTTAATCATGATTAAAATCATTTTAATAAGATTTAAAAAAATGCGTGCATCCAGTTTGCACTATTACAACAGTGTATATGAATCCGTTGTAAACCTGCCGTTGCTGTTTACGCGTTTTGTAGTAGTGACTGCTTTCTCCTGATCTGTCGCAGTTTTTGCAAGCGGTGATAATCCCTCCTTCACAAGATCCCAAAGATCTTGGTAAAAGAAAAACACCTTAATATGCTTGCACCAATTCTCATAATTATCTTTCTTGAGAATTGGAAGATTTGCTGGAAAGTGACCGTTCGGGTGATTCATCGCCATCACAGTTGTTCTTCCCTTGAATCAAAACCAGAGCTCTAGATACCAGATGTTGGAATTCAACCACAAC
The DNA here is from genome assembly GCA_022829125.1 of Lathyrus tuberosus. Taxonomy (NCBI): domain Eukaryota; kingdom Viridiplantae; phylum Streptophyta; class Magnoliopsida; order Fabales; family Fabaceae; genus Lathyrus; species Lathyrus tuberosus. The sequence continues at coordinate 1,389,997 of JALAZF010000368.1, read as the reverse complement.
CTATGGATAATTCCTAATCAATCTTGATCTCAAGATTGTTTCCACTCACACAATGACAATGAAAAGAAAAGGTTGAGAAAGAGAGAAAGAAAATAATGTTGGAGAAGAAGATGAATAATCTGCAGAGTTTCTCTCTGCCCACAACTGTGGAATTTTATTATCACTTTGCAACTGCAAAACCGTGATTATCAAACTTGATTATTACAATGATAAAGGTTCCACCCTATTTATAGATTTAGGTTAACTTGCATCTCAAGCTAAAAAGCAAACTATAAAAACCCAAAAATATCTAATATAATCTTTCTAAATCAAATATGATCTTTCTAAATCAAATATAATCTTTCTAAAATAATTAATTACATATTTAACAGAAATAAGACTGGATTGACTCAGCATCATGACCCTATGGCCCAACAGAGGCATTTAACCAGAACTCTTTAACGAGATTAATGAAGATGGGTCCATTAAGAATGTAAAAGTAATCGTTAAACTTTTGTTTGAAAATAGTTATCCTTAGATCAAAACCTTTGTCTTTCAAATCATCAAAATTGACAAAATTTTCATTGATTACGAACAAAAGATTTTCATCTAAGGTTGTTGAAGACATTTTGAAGAAAAGAAAAGACTTTGAAACTAGGTTTGAAGACACAAAGAGTTGGAAATGAGACGTTGAAACAAGGAATAATGTTTAAATAAAGTGGAAAATAGGAAGTGAAACAATCAGAGAAGATCAAAAGCCTTGAAAATCCAAAAGATACGTTACATTTTTAAATATGGATTATTATTGTTATTCTAGTGGATATGATTCCAATGCGTGCCTTGTTTTTTTTTTTTAGAATTAAAAATCACATATTACCTCGGGTTTTCAAAAACTCCGAGGGGAAAAACAATTCAGTAAACTATTTTTATTTATTATAATTTTTTTGTAAACTAAATGATATATCCTGTCGGTTTCCTTAATAATCGATGTATAAGATACGTAACATTTTACTATAAAAACACTCGTTAGACACATTTTACCCTAATCCTAACTTATATGTAGCCGCTCCAAACTTGTTAGAAGTAGATATCACATCATTCTTTTGTGATGCATCTCACAAAATGGTGTTAATGTTGTTGTTGTATTTAAAAGCATGTAAAAGTTCTCTATGATGGATTACAAGTGCAGAAAAACATTTTTTCAATAGAAGTTGGATGCATTCAATGGTTGGACCAGATAACTCTTTAAAAATTGGATGCGTGCAATATTTGGACCAGATAACTTCTAAGACCAAAATTTTGGTTTTGCTGTATTTTTTTTTCAATATTTTGTGTAAACAATGTAATTGAAAAAACATTTTCACCTCGGTTTTTATAGAAACCAAGGGGATAACTTAGTGTTCTTAAACAAATCTTTGTCGTTTATTTCATGATTATCAACGATCAAGAAACTACCATTAGTGATCCACGTGATACCTAAAAAAATTTCATTATAAAGGCTTCCTGATATCTAAAATTGATAAATAAACATCATGAAGTAATTGAAACTATCTATATCCTCCACTTTAACTTTTGTCATTAGCGGTGGATTGCAGGTAGAGATAATTATCTGGGTTTAAAGTATGTGTTTTTAAATATTCATTTGAGCATAAAATCATTTATTTTTATATCCTTTTTTTCTTACCCTTTTATTGTTTTATATCATAAACAAATACTTGTTAAGTGAACCATTTGACATTGACTAAATAGCAAGGTGTCGAAGATCCAACATATAATCTTTAGGAATAAATTAATTTTTTATTTTAATATTATGTGCAAACAATGTAATATTCTGGATAAACATTTAAGTTTGTAAATAAATTATTTTTATTTATTTTCTGTGTAAACAACATAATATTTTGGGTAAACATTTAAGTTTGTAAACAAATTATTTTTATTTATTTTCTGTATAAACAATGTAACGAATTTTTGATAAAAAAATAATCTAACTTACCTTTCGGTTTATTCGTAAACCGAGAAGTATTCATAAACTATGTGCAAATTAATTTATCCCTCGGAGTTTAAATAACTAAGATTATAAGTTTTTACTTTTCATAACAACGTTCGTTACCTTTCTACTACAGCCGAGAAAAAATGCATTTCGCGCTGGCATTAAAAACACTTTTTTTCTAATAATGGAAGTATACCTTGAACAACAAGCATTCTTTCTTATTCTTTCCACATCGTGGATATGAGAGATCCCATTACATAAGATTTCCAATCATTGTGCAAATCATCATCACAATATGGAGCAATCATCATACTTCATCAGTCTCCCCAAAGATGGGTGAGCATCCACTACAATCAAAATTAGGGTTTCAAGCCCTCTCTGAGTGCTTAGACAAAGGATCAATCAAGGAATGACATGATCTTCAACTTGTCTAACCTCTCAAACATCCACAATGGATCAAAAGGACTCCCACTTCAAGGATTAAGCACAAGGATGCTCCCTTCTAGGTGGATCAAGCCTCAAGATCGCCAGTATCACCAAATTAGGGTTTTGGTCGACCAGGGCCTCCAGATGGAAATTTTCATCTGGGAATGAGCTAATGATTTAAAACATAACCTAATATACTCCATGGGATCTCATGGACCCTATCATCAAGTCAATTTGGCCATAAGGGATGCATACATCCGAAAATCAGGAATTAGGGTTTCTTGACCTAATTCACCCCTAAGTTGACTTTTAGGGCAAATCATGAGCCAAGACCTCAAGACATGATTTGAGGGTCTCTAATATACCACATTGATCCATTTGCAACAATGGATTGATCCAAGAAGCTTGAGCAATAAGTCTCAACTTCATCTGCACCACAGTTAGGGTTTTAAGGAAAAAGTCAACTATAACTTTGACTTTTGACCAGGACATGCTCCCAAGCCCTATGAAATGCATCAATATACCCTATGACATCCATGGAACATGTCCATCAAGTTTGATTTAGGTCAAGGACATGATTTCATGAAGAATTGCACAGTTTGGAATTCATTTGATAAAAAGTCAACTGTGCACAAAAGTCAATTTTGACTTTTTGAGATTTTTCACCAAAATGGATTTTTAACCCTAAAATGATGTTAATGTATGATTTGAATCATCATTCATCAAGAAAAATCAAGAAAAGTTGGATAACTTGTAAAAGGGGTAACCATAAAACTTAGAAATTTTTCTAAGTCATGAAAAAGTGCCACTAATGCACCAACTTTGGAGGACCATAACTCCTAAACCACAAGGCCATTGTGCCCCATTCAAAGCTTGATTTGTAGATCTCATCGCCCTCTACAAAAGCTTCATACTGACCTATGTCCAAATTCCTCATGGATTTTGAGTTATAGATTGATCAAAATCAAGAGAAAACACTTTGTTCCAACACTTAGTGAAAATTTCACTAAGTCAGATTTTGCCTTACTTTTTGCCAAATGTAGGGAGATTTTTCACTTGGATTCAAAAGAGATCAAAACCAAACATGTTCAAACAGTTGTTGTATCATGTAATGGCTTTCCAAAATGGTCAAGAACATTACCAAATTCAACTTACACCATGAGATATGACATTGGCAAGTTGCCTTGCTGAAATCTATCAAAGGCAAGGCAGAATTTGTAATTTTGCTCGAATTGCCAAAATCAGCCAAATTCAAATGCTCCTATCCACTTGGACACATCTGAGGATTGAATCTAAAGGGGACAATCACTGAGCCAAGCCTCCAAAGTCCATGGAACAAGAAATAGCATGTTGAACCTAGAATGGCCAAAATAGGGACAAGACTCCAAATTTGGATTGAAGCATTCAATGGAAGCATCAAGGTGGCATGGACTGAGCCATTCTCATCTGAAATCAGTCAAGACTTATCCAAGACCAAGGGAACCAAAACTCTGTGCCCTAACCTCTAGTCAATGGCTAGAAGAGACTTGGATTTCCATTGGCCAACATTGAACAAACACCTGCTGCAGTTGCCATTCACTATGGATCCCAAAACAAACTTGCTCTACTATAAATAGAGCTCAATTGTGATCAGTTTAAGTACACCAAATGCCTACAACACTTGCCTTTCTCAAAATCTCTTTCTCTTGGAAAAAATGCCTTTCTTAGCAAGGTAACTATCGGGTTTTGAGCTAGAGGGCAATTCCACTCAAACCAATCACTCACACACTTCATATACATCACATATGAGCTGATCAAATACTTAAACAACAACTAGAACATTGATTTCTCATAATCACTAGTCAATTGCTCAAGGTTTTAACCAAAGTGCAGTTGAGATGCCATGAAGTGATCCAGCCAATTTCTATCAAGTCCAAGCATTCAAACACACTCCATAGCACCTAGGGAAGCTGTTCGGATCATCACAACACAACTGTAACACCTTCTACACAAATCACGATCACCAGCTGCAAGGGGTAAGCATGAGCTCTTCTAACTCTATGATCCATGTAATTTTTGCTGCACAATAATTTGGCCATATGTTCATAATCATGCATGGAATGTTTTCCCTCAAATAATTGCTTTGTTTGAATCGTGTATCAAAAATCCTAGCCTTCATGCAGAAATTAGGGTTCTTGAGGTTTCTTCGTGATTTCATGTTTCATGTTTAATTTAAATGAAATTAAGTGTTATAGACATGATCGTGAGGTTGAAACGAGTTGATTGGTATGTGGATTGCATGATATGGTTAAGTATGCAGTGAGATTGGATGGAAAACGCAAATCTGGGAAACTCAAAACACGCGCGTGTTCTTGGTGTGTTCTTGGCGCCATTTTCAGAAATTTGAATATTTGAATTTTGTGATTTTTGTTTAATTGATTCAAAAATTAATTTCTCTATGACTTTTAATGATTTTGAGTTGATTCTTTTTTTAATAATTCACAAAAATGTTAAAATATTTTATTTTCCCAAAAAATCCCAAAAATATTATTTATTTCATATAATTGATATTTTTGCAAAGAATTAATATTTTAATTGTTTTTGACATTTTAAATATTTTTTCCACATTGATTTTGCAACTTTTAATGCTTTCTAATTATTTTGTAGGTCAATACTTAATTTTTGAAGCACTAATCCAAGATCACAATTTGTTTTTCATATGTTAAATAATTTTGATCATTTTAATTGAATTTTTATTCAATTAAATACATTTTTGAAAACAAATTAGGGTTTTTGGATTAATTCAACCCTCATAAATCATTTTCAAAACATTTTGGGCCTCTAATAGAGTGTAAGACCCAATCCTTTTTTGACCAAACCATTTTTGGGCCTCAGTGTATTGTATAAGTCCCGATATCGTAAAAAACAAACGGCGCGATCGTCGCCCTTTTGAAAAATAACCATCTGGGCCTCTCCTTGAGCTATAAGACCCATTCAAAACTTTTGGGCCTCTAATAGAGTGTAAGACCCAACCCCCTTTTAACCAAAACCATTTTTGGGCCTCACTTATTGTATAAGCCCCTCTGCGTTAAAAGAAAACCTCGGGGCGATCGGCATTTCAAACGGAAAAATCATCTGGGCCTACCCTCGTGTTATAAGCCCCACTCTTTTTCTTTAAAACTTTTTGGGCCTCTAATAGAGTGTAAGACCCAATCCTTTTTTGACCAAATCATTTTTAGGCCTCAGTATATTGTATAAGTCCCGATACCGTCAAAAACAAATGGCGCGATTGTCGCCTTTTCAAAACAAACCTGGGCCTACCCTCGAGTAGTAAGACCCATTTCTTTTCTTTAAACCTTTTTGGGCCTCTTGAGAGAGTGTAAGACCTATCCCTTTGTACAGAAAACCTTTTTCGGGCCACAGTCACTTGTATAAGTCCCTCTGTACAAAATTCAAACAGTGTGCTCACTGATAAAACCCTGGGCCTCTCCTTTAGCTGTAAGCCCCAAATCTTTCTTTTTCAAAGCACTTTCTCCTTTGATTTTGAATATACTGTTGTTTTCAATCTTTCTTTGTTGAATAACTAACCATACAGCATGGAAGCTCTACAACCGAGTAAGTGGTTATTGCTTTCATTTACCGCTTTCATATACATATAACTGTATTGTGGGGCTGTTTCATGGTAAGTCTTCTTTCATAAACTCATATCAACTGTGTAATAATAGTATAGATATTTAGAGTTTCCCCGACAACTACGTCTAGCATTAAGCCCGTTGATCACTCTTATAAATAGTCTAAACTAGATCCCCATAGGATTACCAGACACAGTCTTCCCTCCTCTTGGGGTTAAACAATATGGAGACATGAAAGGAAGCATTCTCTGTGAACCCTTTCATAGACTGTCACTCATAGAAGTTGTCAAAGAAACTCTATTCCCCAGAGATGATCTTTTCTCCGTGAATGACATCTCTTGAGTTTCTTCCAAATTCTCGGACTTTCCTGGCTTGATCTATTCTCGGTGAATGGCATGTCTTGAACTTCTCAGGGTTTGGGGACCCACAGGCTTCTTAAAAGAACTTGTCAAAGAAGCTCTACTCCCCAGAGATGATCTTTTCTCCGTGAATGGCATCTCTTGAGTTTCTTCCAAATTCTCGAACTTTCCTGACTTGATCTATTCCTTGTGGATAGCTTGCCTTGAATTTCTCGGGGTTTGGGGACCCATCGGCTTCCTAAAAGCAATTGGCCTCCTCTTGGGCATTATACAAGGACCCACAGGCTTCCTAAAAGCAACCCCGCCTCCTCTTGGGCTTAGTACAAGGACCCATCGGCTTCTTAGAAGTATTCACAGCCTCCTCTTAGGCTTCGTATAATGATCTCTTCCTCCGGGAATGATAGCCTCCTCTTGGGCTTCGTACAAGGACCCGTCGGCTTCTTAAAAGTTTCCAGCCTCCTCTTGGGCTTCGTACAAATTGTCCCGATGACCTCCTAGAGGTATAGGAACAGAAATTAGTCATCTGCATAGAACATTCCTTTCAAAGAGTCTACTACCGTTTCTCAAAGCATAGTACAAAATATGAAACTCTAGACTTGGACAGTCTAATTTCCTTGAGTCTCAAAGACATTCTTAAGCACCCTTCAAAAATAGGAAGAAAACCCGTAGACTCGGACAATCTCAATACCCTTCGGATTTCCTACTTCCTTAAAGAACAGGAATAACCCGGATCCTTGAATCAAATCCATGAGTACAGTGTTGCTCATATAAGAACTGATTTTCTCTTTAAAATCAGTATACTGGACCTGTCACTTAACTGAAACAGTAACCATAGCTTCCTAAGGGCTTTGTATAATGATCCTTCTCCAGTGAAGTTAGCCTCTCTCTTGGGCTTTATACAATGATTCTCCCCAGCGGAGTCAAACAACATTTAGCCTCTCTCTCGGGCTTTGTACGAGACACATAAGAGACTTCCTCGTTGAGTCAATTACCCCTTTCGCCTCCATCTCGGGCTTTATACGAGATACAAAAAGGTTCTTATTGAACCAAACAAATTTTAGCCTCCATCTCGGGCTTTGTACGAGATACAAAAACTCTCTTGTTGAGTCAAATAGCCTCCATCTCGGGCTTCGTACGAGATACCAAAAGACTCCCTCGTTGAGTCAAAAACCTTTTAGCCTCTCTCTCGGGCTTTGTACGAGACACATAATTGCCTCCTCTTAGGCTTTGTATAAGAAAACCACTGGTTAATCCAATCAACCTTTTAGCATCAAAGCCGTGCCTCGTTCACAGTACACAAACATCAACAACTCCTTCCCTTTCATCTAATCGCTGTAAGCGGCAAGCCTCTGGATCATCTACATCCATGCCACTGTCCCTCTTTTAGCATGAGAAATTCCTAAGGAAAGATGACATTGCTCTACACTGAGTTAAAGTCTTCTCCTTCAGGTTGAAATACCCTATAAAGGAAATTATGGCATTGCCGGATTCACACATCCCGGTTAAAGTAATTCTCCTTTATAAACAGTTGTGACATACAACCCCCCTCTTAAGAGATGACAAATTCTCTCTAAAGTCAGGACTTTTAGCTTCATATCTTGGGCTTTGAACAAGATACAAATAGACTCTTTAGCTTCACATCTTGGGCTTTGAACAAGATTAAAACCACCTTTCGCTTCACGTCTTGGGCTTTGAACAAGACACCAAAACAACCATTTCCTCCCATAGAATAGGAGGAACTACGAACGCTCTGATTTCCCTGTTTCGGTAAACGGGAATACGTAGGAATAAGATTGAAAGAAAAATCTTAGCGAGCACACTAAACAAAAACCCAAAATCCCATACTCTCATGTATCTATCAAAAGCATCAGTCCTAACATCCTAATCCTCGTTCCCCGCCAGAAAATCCAAGAAAGAGAGAAAACCGTATTGGCGAAAATACAAATAACCAGTACAAAGGCCCTCCCACATTGATAGCATTCGTAACCTAACAGACCGCTGTTTAAACTCAGTATGCAAAGCAGGGTTAATTGGAGACATCTATTTCCCTTCCTTCATCAGCTTTAATAGGATAAAAAATGAATCGACCTGTAGTAAACTCAACCGCAGAGAGTGACCAGCGCTTAAGAACCGCGTCCAAAATCGCTCGCTACAGGATGTTGCCACCAAACAAAACTATCAATGCCCGAAGGATCTGGATGAACTAGTAGCAGCAGATGCTGCATCTCCAACAACTGTGTGCCTTCCAATTGCGGATCCTAGTCACGCCGCAACCTCACCGACCAATGCCATACATCCCTCGGCCAACAACACATGTCTTCCACCTTCGAGAGATTGGGATCTAACAAAAGAAAGAAATCCAGAAATAAAGAAGAAAAGGAAGAAGTGCCCAACTATCGATCTCTCCAAAAATCCAAAAATGACCCCGATCCGAGCTTACAAGTAATGGAGGAAATAAACCAATTACTCAAGGGGGCGACTCATCACAACCAAGGGAACAAAGATCCCGCCACCACAAAGAAACTTTGTTCCTTGAATGAAAAGATGAAGCGTTAATCATTACTATTTTAATGTCACCGTACCTCCAAGAAAGAAATTTAGTCCATAAAGAATATTCTTCGTTCTCTTTGTTAAGAATTCTCCACTTTCATTTACTAAGGAGAGTAAGATTAAACTTTCCACAGTGTTTCACCCCTAGCCCTCCTACTTTCCTTTAAAGGCAAACCTTGTTCCGACTAATCCAGTTCGTTTTCCTCTTCACTTCATCACCTCCCAAAAGAAAGGATCTTTGAAGCATGATAATTTCTTTGATAATCGACTTAGGTGCCTTATAAAAAGAGAAGAAGAAAATAGGCAAACTTGACAAAATCGAGTTTAAAAGGACAACCGTCCCTCCAATTGAAATATACTTATTATGCCACCCTCCAAGTCTCCTTCTTAACTTCCACACAATAGGATATCACACCTCTCTTCTCCTCAGATTAATTCCCACCAGAATGCCTAGAAAATTGAAAGGGGAAGATCCAATCTCACAATTAAGAAAAGACGAAGCCGCTTGAATGAAATCTGACTCCAAATTAACCCTAAGAAGCCTATTATTGGTCAAATTAACACGCAACCCGGAAACAAGTTCAAAATCCCAAAGAATTGCTTTAAAAGACCAAAGATTATTCCAAGAACCTTCACCAATCAAAATAGTATCATCGGCGAATTGAAGAATTTCCAAATGAGTTTGATCGTTCAAACGGAAACCCTTGAAATCACCCAAGGAAAAAGCCAACTTCACCATACCCGCCAAGCCCTCCGCAACTAATAAGAAAATAAAATGAGAAAGCAGACCTCCTTGACGGAGACCTCTAGAAATCAAGAAATCCAGAGTCGGGCTACCATTCACAAGAATAAACATGGAACTATTAAAGACGAGAGCTTCAATCCAACTTCTCCATTTAGCATCAAACCCCATTCTTCTCAACAAATATCAAAGAAAATCCCAAGACACATAGTCATAAGCCTTCTCGAAGTCAACCTTAACCATCATGCAACTCTTCTTAAACCTCTTAGCGTAATCCAACAACTCATTGACCACAAGAACTCCGTCCAACATATTCCTATTAGGAATGAAAGCCATTTGACAAGACGAAACAAGCATACCCACCCTAACTTAAATCTTGAAGCAAGCAACTTAGCAAAAATTCTATACATACTAAAAATGAGACGAATTGGCCGATAATCGTCCAAAGAGCAAGGATTATCAACTTTTAGGACCAGGGCCAAAAAAGAAACAGTAATCGCTTTTGGTAAAACGACAAAAGAATGAAATTCATTCATAAAAGCCACCACATCCTCTTTCAAAAAGGTCCATTTTTATATCAATAAGACCAAATTAAAATGAGAAATTTACAATGTAGAAGTAGACATATAATTACTAAAATTGTTGATTAGACAACTTTGACATGTGAATTATTGAGATGTTCTATCTTGATGATTTGAGTTAATGTTGATTTTATGTGGAATTATTTATGTTTGACATTGTGAATTATGTTAATAATTAATGATAAACATGATATGATACATGTTTACGTGATAATTTAAGTGTCTTTTCAGTTTTTTTATTCTATTAAATTTTTGGAAATTCACCCCATCGTGTTTATGTTTGTCTGACCTAGTCCCGAGTTTTTGAAATTGCAGTAATTACTGGTAATTGGCAGTCATGAAATTCAAATTTGTGAAAATCCTTACTTAAAAAGTGATGCTTGATAAATTTACCCTTCATTTTTCTACGCTATTCAGTAAGCAAAAAGAAATTCTTCATTTTGGGCATATTCTTCTTCATTCTTTTTTGCAAAAAGTTACATTTTGGGCAATAACGTAGAGGAAATGAGAAGGAACATATCAGATCCAAGATCTAATGAAAACATTGTTATTGAAAGAAGAAGATGAAGAAGACATTGAAAATCCATAAAAACCTTTTTTAATGACCGATTTTCCATCACTAAATCAGTCAAAAAAAGTTTAAAGTTACACGTCATTTGCCACGTCAACAAAAATTAACATTGTTGCTGGCATTTGGATAGACAATACTAACGTAATATGTTTTAAAAATTTGAGGTACCAAACCGTTCTTTTTAAAAGTTAAGCGACTAAACTGGATCTCGAGTCAAATATAAGGGAGAAAAAAAGGCGTTTATCCTAAGTTTGATAAAATTTATATTTTAGTTTTTTTCTCCGCTGCTGTAAAATGCATGTGTTCAAATGTAGGTCAATGCAACCTTAGAGGAGTTGGGTCACCCAAATCCTAGTACAGTGGATGATCTAGGAGATGGGAAGGTGTTATGAGCCATAAACACAGCTCACAGTACACAAGTTAAAAAGAAAAATCTGGTACTAAATATGCAATAAAACAGTACAATGATGGTAAGGGAATTTGTATTATTTATGGAGAATATGATAACACTTGCAGTAGATAACATAAAAGAAAGCTCTTGAATGACTAGGCTCAGAGAGAGAAGAGATCCAATTTCATTCCACTAAATTCCCTGCCAATAATTGCTAATCATTGGGCTATTTAAACAAAGTCAGTGTTGTACTTTCTGTTAGGAGCCCTCATCCTTGTACCACGTGTAGGCTCAGTGGATCATTTTCTAACTGTCCAATTCCCTCATCATAATCACATGGTTTATCATTATTTTTGTCCTTATTCATAACATTCCTCCCCCATTAAAATTAACCTTGTCCTCAAGGTTATGGTTGGGATAGTTGGATGCAAATTCTAACCAATTTTTCCAAGTAGCTTCTGAAGCTGGTAAGTTAACCCACATAATTAGCACTTGTTGGATTTCCTTGCCCTGTTGCAGCAGCACACGTGACTCCAAAATGGTTTCAGGATAGTATTGGTCCAATCTCATTTGTAAGTAAAGGAAATGGAAAGTATTGAGTAGAATGGTTGCCTTGGCATAGTTTCAAATTAACGATGTAAAAAACCAGATGGATTTTAACAGATGGTGGAAGCAACACCTTATAAGCTACAATACCAATCTTCTCCATAATAGGTAATAGACCAAAATAGCGCAAGCCTAATTTCTGGTTTTGATGTAAGGACAAGGAATATTGTCTATAGGGCTGAAGTTTCACCAAAACCATATCCCCGATTTAAAATTCTATAAATGCTCTCTTGGAATCAGCATAATGCTTCATAATCTATTGAGCGCGATGTAAATTGGCCTTTAACAGTTTTAGTGTTTGATCTGTCTCAGTCATAAGGGCCTGAAGTGAAGTGGAATCAGTAGCAACATTATCATATTTAAATAACAGAGGGGATTCTCTGCCATAAACAGCTTTGAAGGGAGTCATGCCAATGTTGCATTGGAATGATGAGTTATACCAATACTCGGCCCAATCAAGCAGCTTATACCATTTCTGAGGTGCCTGTCCAGTGAAGCATCGTAAATACATTTCCAAACATTTGTTAACAGCTTCAGTTTGACCATCGGATTGAGGGTGGTAAGCGGAACTCATAGTACCACTCAATCGAAAGAGATGTTTCCAAATATAACTTGTGAAAACTTTGTCTATATCTGAGACTAAACTCTTTAGAAACACATGTAACTTCACGACGTGATGCAAAAATGATTCTGCAACTTTGGCACTAGTAAAATCAGCCTTCAATGGAGCAAAATGGCTATATTTGGATAATCTACCGACAATCACCATTATCACTGTGAAGCCATTGGAAGGAGGAAGGCTTGTGATAAAGTCCATGGAAACATCATCCCAAATTTGAAAAGGGATAGGAAGTGGTTGCAGTAATCCAGCATGGGTTGTAGTAGCTGACTTAGCTTATTGACAAATTAAACATTGAGACACGAATAATCGAATATCCTTAGACATAGATGGCTACCGAAACTGTGAAGTAATGTGTGATTTAGTACGAGCAATGTCGGAATGACCTCCTAGTAAAGAGGAGTTGAATTCTTGTAGAATGGCTTGAACAATGGAAGTTTCAGGGGGTACCACAATAAGTTTTTTCCAATAGAGAATCCCTTGCTTCACTTGATAGGACACATCTGGACAAGAGCCTTCAATGCACTGCAATTTGATCTAGTGAAATTTGGAATCAGCATCAATCGCATCAGTGATAAGTGGCAGAAGAGGATTGATTGGACCCGATAGTGACATAAAAAATGACCTTGATAATGCGTTTGCTGCAACATTCTCTTTGCCCGATTTATACTCAATAGTGAAATCGAAACCCAAAAATTTGTGGAGCCATTTTTGTTTTTCTGGGGTCTGGATTGTTTGGTCAGTTAAGGCCTTCAAACTATGTTGATCTATCCTAATAATAAACTTATGTCCCAAAATTTAATGACGAAATTTTTCCATCGCTTCTGTGACTGCATAGAGCTCCCTCACGTATGCAGATTTGTGCTGCATAGTTTGGTTTAGTTTCTTAGAAAAGTAAGCAATGGGATGCTTATCTTAGCTAAGAATAACACCTATACCAGTCCCTGACACGTCAGTTTCTAGTAGAAAAGGCTTACAAAAATCTGGCAAGGCTAATACCGGTGCAATAGTGATGGCGTGCTTCAGAGCAATAAAAGCTTCGGCAGTGGCGGAAGACCAAACAAATGCATCCTTCTTCAGTAATGCAGTTAAAGGTGCAGCTAGAGTGGCATAGTTGCGAATAAAACGTTGGTAATAACCAGAGAGTCCCAAAAATCCTCGAAGTTGTTTGAGGTTTTATGGAAGAGGCCGATTAAGAATAAGGGTGTACAAAAAAACTGGTTCACAAGAACAACACTTAAAAATATGGTGCACCTATTTCAAAAGTCCATGCTATTTGGTTTAAAAATTAGTCAAAATTCATTTTACTAAAACCATTAAAATCCAGTGTCCACTTTTTAAAACCAATACATAAGTGGTTAATCCACTTTCAAATATAGTGTGCTATTTGTCTTGTTTCAGTTTCATGATCATAAGTGACAATTAAGGTAATGATTTTAATAAATAAAAGTTATATATATATATATATATATATATTTCTATGATAAGATAAATAAATATACATTAATTACTTTTTTTAAGAGACATTCATCATTACATTTTAAATGCTTATTATTAGATTGAAATTATATGATTACTGCGTTGTTTTTTATGCTTCTTACCTTGAATTAGTTCAATTATTAAATTGGTATGTTTCTTCCTAAAAAACTTTTCCAATAAAGTGATGATGGGTGGAGTCAGAAAAATGGTAAGTGTAAAAATCTTTTTCCACTAAAGTGAGGATGGGTGGAGTCAGAAAAATGGTAAGTGTGTAAAATAGTATATATAGAGCATTGTCTTAAAAAGGTGAAAAAAATATTTTTGTATGAGAGAAAATTATATGTATGTGAGAGAGATTGAGTATTTTGTAATTACTCAATTTTGATTTTTCTGATTGAAAAATAATTTTTTTTTACAGTTCCTTAGCATTTTTTTTCATAATTATTACTAATTTATTCAATTCAATTTTGTTGAACTATGTAATTTACTGCCAGTGAATGGTTATTAATTTAAAAAATGGTTGGATGGAGTTAAGAATAAGTTGTTTGATTGAGAATTAAGTTTTAGTCGCAATAAGTTTGAGGGAAATTTGGTTTTAAAACTGGTCCAAACAAAAATTGGTTTTTTTTGTGCAAATCGGTTATTAACCAAACCGATCTAAACATACACCGATTTTAGAAAAATAAATCAGTTTTGTCGAAGTGGTTTTGAAAACCAAGCTGATCCATATATTTGGTTCAATTTGGTTTGGTTTTAGAACCATGCACACCCTTAATTAAGAACCGCCTGAACTTTGGATTTGTTCATAGACACACCCTGATGTGAGATGGTGTGGCCTAGATAATCCACAGTTGTGAAGCCAAAACAACACTTGGATAATTTGGCATAAAGAGAATGGTGTCGCATCAGTGTTAATACTTCAGTCAAATGAGTCACATGTGCAGACCAAGAAGGGTTATATACGAGAATATTGTAAAAAAAACAATACTGACCAATGGAGTTGTGTTTGGAAAACGTGATTCATCAAGCTCTGAAACGAAGTCGGTGCAGTTGACAGGCCAAAAGGCATCACAAGCCATTCATAAAGCCCTTAGTGTGTCGGAAATGCGGTTTTATGACGATCTCCAGGCTTGACCAAAATTTGATGGTAATCGGATATAAGGTCAAGTTTGGAAAAATATTGAGATCCACATAATTCATCTACGGTCGGAATAGGAAAACTATCCTTGACTGTGACGGAGTTTAATCCACGATAATCAGTACATAAATGCCAGGAGTCATCCAATCAAAAAATGATTATGTGTAGTTTAATTGTGTGTATGTATAAAAGAGAGGTTGAAGATGATGAGAAAACTTTGAAATCCTTGTTTCATGTAGGTTTTACTCTAGAACCTTACTAGAAATGATGCATGTGTCAAGTATTTATATGTATGCAAGTTTGGAAGCAAAAGGAATGTAAAATAATGGAGAGAAATTTGAATTTTGGAAAAATGCATCGTATGAGTTGACCAATGAAAGTTACGAGTCAATCTATGAAGGTCTTGTGTCGACCTATGAAGGTCTTGTGTTGACCTATAGGAGTCAGCACATGGACAGAGCCTACAGGTTTTAATATTGTAGCATGTGTGTCGACTTGAAGGATGGATGTGTCGACACATAGGAAACTTTTCCTTCTATATGTCGACCTGAAAGCTCTATATGTCAACCTGAAAGCTCTATATGTCAACCTATGCTGTAATGCTTTCATAAAAAAAATTCAATGCATTTTTTATGTATGATACTTTTTAAAAACATTTTAATGCTTCCTAATGCTAAGATGCACATATATAATCAGAGAATACCATCCAATATACATTAACGCTAAAATCTCCTAGTTTTGACATCATACAAAATACATCTAACAGAAAGTTGCACTCACACAAAAATATTTTTCTGCTTTCTCACACTATAATTTAGTCATCGTGCTTTGAGAAACTCTTTGTGTTTAGTGAAGAAACTTTTGTTATGGAAAGGGAGTGTTTTATTCCTTAAGGGAGTATTTTCTCCTAGTTGAATAATTTTTCCTTAAGGGAGTGTTTTTTTTGGGTTCAAAGCTAAACCCGTTTAAATCTTTGTTTGGAGATTTAGTATTAAGTCGGCGGTTTGGCTCGTGAGCTCACTTGTGTAAAAGCTCCACTTGGTTCAAGATTATCCTCGTGTAAAATCTCAATTCAATTTGGGACCAGTCTATGTGAAACCACGGTTCATTTCGAGATCATCCTGGTGTAAAATATCAACTTGGTTTGTGGTTAGCTGTTGTAAAACCTGGTTTGGTTCTGAGGATAGTCCGTTCAAAACTCCACTCCACTATGGTTTGAGATAAATCCGTAGAAAATCTCGGTTTAGATTGGGGATTATCCGCTCTAAGTTCGTATTTGGAAGGAAGACTAATTGTTTTAGTCCGTTGGTCTTTGTTTGGTTGGAAGTTAACCTGAAACTTTATTTTTCCTGGTATAAGGGATTCATAAGCTCAACCTACTAATATCTTATTAATATTACTGGATACTCTCAAGATCAGGTCTTGGGGAGAGGATTATGTCATTTCATTTAGACTGAACCTTTATAAATTCTTATGTCTTCTCTCTTCCCTTATCTTTTTAATTTTCATATATTTCTTTCCTTTGATTTTCCATTTCTACTTTCAAATATTTTATTAAAAATGTTTTTAAACTCGCAAAATGAAAATAACTTTTTTTTAAACAATTGTTTTTTAAGCCTCTACAATTCACCCCCTCTTGTGTGTGGAGTCACATGTCCAACAATATACTTGAACCTTGACATTGATCTTCAATGGAAAAATTTTCAAAATAGTAAAAATTTGAAAAGATATTGAAACACAAAAATGGATTAAAAATAAATAAATAAACTAAATTGTATGTGATGGGACTCGAAGCGTGTCCATGCAGGACATTTCCCCATGGTTGGGAAATTTGATCACGGTAAAATGCTATTTGATTTCAATTTATAAAAGAGAACACACCATATTTAACGAAATTTTTTATCTTTAATCAAAGTGAAATGTGTCTTTAAATGTAAAAATAAATAAAGACACATAATTGAATAGATTTAACCACAACAGATACTTTAACTTAGGTCAAAGTTCGTTACGAAAGCTACATTTTACAAGAGTGATATAAACTACCCTTAGCATCGATTCTCAAGAAATGTGGGACCAATTTGTTGTACCAAAATATTTGCCTCTTAGTAGAGGCTAAGGAAAGGGTGTAAGCATGTGGGTTCGACCCCTCCTAGCACCAATGTTTCGATCAACCTCAAATATGCGCTAATGCAACTACAAGGTATTATCTTCTTTGCGTACGACAACTCATCACAATTTTGTCCTTTCTAAAAGCCACCTCATTAAATTTAGACGTATGAGTGTTATATATAAACTAACTTTAGTCTCGATTCCCAAATTATATATGACTACTTTGATATATCACAACACACCTCATCGCTCTCTCTCTCACACACACAAACACACACACACACACACACGCACGCACGCACACGCGCACACACATTATTTCTATTATTGTACTATATTTTTTTTTTTTGATAAGCCATGTTGTATTTAAGGGAGAAAAAGGGGTTCTCCAACCCAATACAAACACCAATCAAAAGAACAAAAACAACAAAGGACCTCTAAAACTATTACATAAAATCAAGAGGTTGTTTTAACCAATCGTAAAAGCCGCATCTCCTACGACCTAGCTCCAACCATCTCCAAGCGACCGTCACAATACGGAGGAAAAGGTCTTCAACGCTACAAATGTCATTGTTGAAAATGATATTGTTCCTCAAACTCCAAATGCTAAAAGTCGTAGCAAACCAAATAAAACAAGCCATATCTTCCTTACATCTATCAACCAACGCCAAGAACCAAGTCAAGGCATGTTTACTAACGGAAACCTCATGAAACGGACGAATATCAAGCCAACTAAAGAGCTTTCTCCAAAGAAGCAAAATAAAAGGGCAAGATAAAAAGAGATGGAGAGAATCCTCTTCCTCTTGGAAGCACAGAACACAAACCTTATCATGCGGGGAATCGACGATACCTCTTATTCCAAGATTTTTACGAGTGGGAAGCCTATCCAAAATGAGCCTCCAAGCAAAGATCTTGCTTTTCAAGGGAATACAAGTATTCCACACGACTTTAAGGAACAACCTATCCTCTTCACTTAAAGAGTCGTCACTGGCAACAGACAAGACATTAGAATAAAACGACTTAACCGAAAACTGCTTGTTCACTTCCAAAGTCCAAACCCAACCATCCTCAACATGTTGCTTAGCCTGATACCCTGTCAGAAAGTTCTGAAAAACAATTAAGGACCCATCAGCCAGCCTCGAACTATCTACCTGCAGAAAATTGATATTCCACTACCATTGATCCTGATCCCAAAAGCCAACATCAGCAACGAAACAATCCTTCACAACAGCTGCGTCGAACACAGCGGGAAAAGTAGATTTAAGGTCATTGCTTCCGCACCACAGAGAACTGCAAAACGGAATAGAATAGCCTCTTCCTAGCACAGGTTGCGCGAAATCCTGAAAGTTGCAGCCAGCCGCCATATTTTTGATGTTCAAGATATCTCTAAACCACTGAAAAAGATAACCTGGCAGAGGGGCAGTAGCAGAATCCATCACCTAAGCTTCTAACCTATCATATTTAGAATTTAAGAAACTCCTCCAAATTTCATTACCACCAGAAATGAATTTCCAAAGCCATTTAGCTAGAAGACTTTTATTGAACAGCCCCACATGCTTTATTCCCAGCCCTCCTTTAAGTTTAGGCTTACATGCTTTATTATTGTACTATAAGAACTTGAATTTAAAATACATGGAGTCTTGCATGTTATACTTGAATTTAAATTTGCATTTTTTTATCTAAAATTCAACAAACCGCCAACTGCATTATCATCTATCTCACGATCATTTTTTTTTTTAAATAAAAAATAAATACATATATGTAAACTTGAAGTCATAAAATAAGATAGAATAGTGAATAAAAATTCTCTTAAAATCCTACATAATTCGAGTTTATCATATAACATCATCACTAAGAAAAATACTTTATTTTTATGCGGATTTAAGCTAAATTTTCACATTAAATAAGTTTTTTGAAATTGTTCCTGTCGTTATTGGTTCCCAGTTAGGGAGGAGTGCTAATCACCCCAACCACTTAAAAATTTCATACCACAAATATTAACCCACATCACAAGTAACGAAAAGATGAGAAACTGATTCAACCAATGCCTTACACAAAGGACAAGAAACCCCATCTAGATCTAATAAAACTTTGTGTTTAAGCAAATTCTATCTAGTAAGGATCTTATATTGCAGAAGTTGTCAAGAAAAAAAATCCCTTTAGAAGAAGACCAACAACTCTAGACGAGGGAGGGGAAAGATTAACTCCTCATAGTGGGGAGAAAAAGCAATAGGGATAAAAAGTTTATGTTGGCAAGAAAAAGGTGATGCTATTGAGAAAACTTCATCTCTAGCATAATGCCACCACCATCTATCTCTATTTAAAGAGAGAGTTATATCATGAATAAGATAATGAAGTTTAGCAACCCACACTAACTTATACACAAAATAGGGCCGGCCCAATAATCTCGGAGGTCCCGTTCTAATTTAAAAAATGGACCTCAATTTAAAAGAAAAAGTATTATAATGATTAAAAAAAACTCACAAAAATACAATGATGTAATAATTAAAAATAAATTTAGTTATAATTATTTTGAGTTTTGATCAATCTCATTTTTTTTTGTATATATTGAATTTTTATCATATCATTTTTTATATTTATTGAGTTTTTATTATAATATTTTATTTATTTTTATTAATATTTATGAAAAAAAATTAAAGTTTTTCAATTTTGAAGCCCTCTAAAATTTGAGACCCTGTGCAGTAGCACTTGCTGCACTTGCACAGGGCCGGCCCTGACACAAAATAAAATCTCTTCCACCTAAGATCTTAAACTAGGATACCATATACCCAAAGACCAACTTCACACACAAATTTCTCCTTTTGCTCAAAGATAAAAAACAGTACATAATATAACTTTAAGGGTTTTGGATCCAATCCAGTAGTCAACGAAGAAAGAAATATGGAGACCCGGTATCACAATCTTAATAATATTGTCTATACACCAACTAGAATTCAACTTCCTTGAAAACAAGAAAAATATACTCTTTTCACTAAGTTGACACAGAATGAAAACCAGGTGTTTAACCCCTCATAAAGGACGAAATAGTAACAAGTTCATATATAACCAAAAGAATATAGAACAAAAGATCAAAAACACCTAGGACCAATCTCCGCCTCCATTTGGGAGTATCCTTTGAATTCTAACTAACTTATCCCAAACTTTAATAGGAACTTTGTTAGGAAGCAAAATTGCTAACCCTAACAAGGTATGAAACAACTATGAATCTAAGAGAAAAACTAAGACAACATAGAAATAAAGATAACTTTTGATTTTTTTTATTGATTCTCAAATAACACATTACACTTTAATATATAGAACTCTAAGAGTGTGTTTCGACGAAGGATTTTAATGAGGGAAAGTAATTTTTTGAGAGAATTTAAAATGAATTGATCAAAATTCATTGTTTGGATAAAAAATCTGGAGAATTGTTAAAATGATGTAAATTTATGGAGTATTTTATTCATGTTAAATTTAAAGAATTTAAAATGACACCAAAAAGTAAAGAATTTCAAATTGTTTCTCAACTCTATATAATATAAATGTTAAATTGTTAATTATTAATTTTTCAAATTTTACAATACGGTCCTCATATTTTATGAAAATTTTAAATTTACCCCCACAATTTTCAAAAAATTGCAAATTAGTCCCTAATAATTTTTAAATTTTACAAATTGGTCCTTTCAAATTTTTAAAAATTACAATTTGGTCCCTATTTTGCATATTTTAAATTTGACCCAAAAGTTTTAAAAATTATAAAAATGACCTCAAATTTTTTAAATTGAATCATTTTAATATTCCATCCAAACAAAAGAATTTAAAATGAATGAATTTCAATTGAATCATTTCAATTACTTAGAATTTTAAATTCCCTAAAAATTCTCAAATTTCTCATCCAAACACACTCTAAATGCATAATAGCCATACATGTGGCATAATCTCAAAACCTTAAGAACATTCTAGAAATATTAAAATACTAAATAATAGATTAAAACTACTAAATAAAATATCTAATATCACTCTCTATCACTACTTACCCCTTCAAAATCAACCTTGTCCTCAAGGTTGTAACAATAATGCCATAATAGAAACTTTTCCAGAATTAGGAGAGACGTTATAGGTTGCCGGACTCAGGAAAGGGGTGCAGTGATTTTCAGTTGGGCCAGGGTACATATAAGGTTGGTTATACACATATTGAGGGTACCTGTCAGCAACTCTAGTATAGGAGGTTTTGTCAGAAGGAACGATAGTGACACGAGGACCATATCCCACACCATTAGCACGAGGCCTCTTTGGTTGAGGTTTTGTTACATCAGTTTCTCGCTTCTTGTCGGCCTTGGCCTTTTCTAGTTGGATAACTAGTTTCTGGAGAGGATCTATAGGATAGTGCTCATCAAGTTTATGTTCTTCAATGCATTTGATAACGGACTTAAGAGCAACCAGCTCTCTTTCATTAACCTCAATCTGTGCAGTGGAAGATGAGTTTACACTCTTGACTGGAGTAGAAGTTTTCTTAGCATCATTCAGATAAGACTTCAGCAAAGGAATAGGTGAAAATTATTTTGTAAGATCAAATGCAAAAGCCAAGTTAACAGCATCAATTTGCCGCCCACTGTTTACTAAAACTTTAATCACACCAGGCATCTTCTCCGACAACCCAAGGCACCGACATAAATCAGCAGTTTGGCGACGCCGAGATGCCATTGGAATTAGCCTGGATAATTCCTCCTTGTTAAAATCAGAGGCAATACCAAAACTGGCTAGTAGTTGCAAAAATGCATGAGCCTCCAAGGAATTCCCATTGCTAGCATCAATGTCAAGAGTATCCAATCTTGGTTTCCACTCTTTAGCAACTGCCTTTGCTCTATCCTTGACATCATCAGAAACCACATTAGAATCAGAACCCAAATCAGTTAGGAAATCACTTAGACATTCCAGCAGCATGATACTGGTTATGCAAAGACCCAACAAGTTAGCATCCTTCTTTATACCCTGATTAGACACTTCGGCGGAATAAAACCCTTCCAAACAATCTAAAACTAAACGGGCAGCATTAGGAGCAGCTTTTAATGCAAGTGGTAATTCCTCCCTTACAGCAGCAAGGTTCTTGCGATTGTCAGATATAAATTTGTGAAGTCCAGCTGAATCTATCTCTTTGCATAGTTTTACCAACTCTGGATAAGACATCATGTCCACATTTCCATTTTTAGGAGAATGTTTCAGATTTTCTAAGTTAGCTTCACCCCCAGTGGACACAACATCCTCAGGTTTCTCCTCGACACATGGTGAGCCTTGAATCCCATTAAAGACAATACCCAAATCCTTTGATGAAACCTTCCTGTATTTTTCTCGGGCATTTACAATGGTGAATACAACAACATCTCTTTTCTCTTGTAGACTCTGCAGCGAGGCTTGCTCCTTGGCAAAAGCAGTTGCTTCCTGTTTCTCCAACGTTTCACGAGCTTTCCTTGTTTTGTTTTCAAATACTTTTTCTTGGTTTTCAAGTTCATGAAAGCGCCTCTTCAAGGATTTCTCCAGCCCGTGAAAATGTTCCTCTAACTCTTTCCATTTCAAGTTAAGAGTAACAGCTCGGTAACTTTCAAGTTCAGCAAAAGCCTTTTGCAGCTGTTGTATCTTTGAAGAAGTAGAGTCCATCATTTTAGCAGCCGAATCTTTGTCTTCCATAGCAAAGAAGCCAGCAACAAAAGGTTGAACATTTTTCAGCATGGATTGGCCGGCAGTGGAATAACGAACATGGCCACGCTCAGTTTTACCCAGAATAGTATAATCCTTCCTTGCAGTATCCAAAACCAACCACAAAGCCTTGCTAGCAAACCCATTATGGGCATACCCTGTAACAACCGTATTCCAAGAAACCGAATCCTTATGCGGCATTCTATCAAACATCTTAAATGCATCATCTATCTTCCCATATTTCACATACCATTTAACAAAAGAAGCCATAGCAAACAAATTGGAATCAAACCTATTCACTATTAACATCCCATGAATCTCTCTACCTTTTTTATAATCCAAATTCTCTCCACACAATTTCAACAAGTAAGTATGATCATAAATAACAGGCTTACCGTCAACAATTTCAGCTTCATTATGAAACCCTCCATCTTTGAATTGAGGCTCGACCACAAGTTTAGCATTGGTATCTGAGATTTTCGGTGGCTGAAGGATATACAAAGAGTGTATTGTGGTGTCGTGAAGAGTTGTGCCAACGAGACCAGAGCTCTCACCAAGTGCAAGGTTGTGGAAAGGTAGGCACGGTTGGAAAGACGTGAACGATGTCGAATGTCGTGACTCCAACTCCAGTAAGGAGGGTTTGTGAACGAAATTTTTCGGAAAGTTGTGAGCGTCTTTGGACCTAACAAGTTCGGCTGGGATTGATTTCGAGAGAATACCCAGATTTAAATTTGATTGTAGTCGCTTCTCCGTGAGTTCATCAATAGCGGCACCATTGCCATTTCTGGATGGAGATGAGTTGGTTTTTACTACATTATTCACCATATATGCAGCATCTTTTGCAGGATCAGGCACAGTGGAACTCTCAATTTCATCGTCAGCATCCGAACCATAATTTCCAAGACCTAAAACATCTCCAGGAGAACTGGAATTAGATTTTTCATTGGCACCATCATTCTCTATTCCCTTTGCTTTAAGTGGGTTGGAAGATGATAAAGGGTTGGAAGAAAGGGATGGGGTTTTCCGGGAGGTGGATAGAGTGTTTATGGATCTAATGGTTTTTTTTGAGGTTGTTTTGGATCTTTTCTTAAATAAGAGGTGAGATACTTGCAAATGTTTCTCAAAATCCCTTCTAATTATATTGGAGGTTTTTGTTGGTTGTAGTGGTTGATGATAATTATTGTAGTAGTATGAGTTATGAGATGATGAATATGATGAATATAGGTGAAGATTAGATGTATGTGGTGAATACCCATGATTTGGATACAAACTTGGTGATGATGAACCAATATGAGTGTAACAAGGTGTAAAAAGTTCCCATGGAAAAGATGGAAATGAAGGTGTGGTAGGAGTTGTGAAAGAGGGGTTTGTGAGATAGGTAGGAGGAATGCTCCATGGATGATATGAAGGTGTATGGTAAGGATAATCCATAGGAGGATTTGAGTATATGATGAAAGCACCAATTGTTAGGAAGCAAAATTGGTAACCCTAACAAGGTATGAAACAACTATGAATCTAAGAGAAAAACTAAGACAAAATAGAAATAAAGATAACTTTTGATTTCTTTTTTATTGATTCCCAAATAACACATTACACTTTAATATATAGAACTCTAAATGCATAATAGCCATACATGTGGCATAATCTCAAAACCTTAAGAACATTCTAGAAATATTAAAATACTAAATAATAGATTAAAACTACTAAATAAAATATCTAATATCACTCACTATCAAACTTTTAGGAAAGAAAAAATGAAGAAGATAGTAATAGGCTTAAGCACATAATTAAGTAGTATCATCTGACCCCAGACTAACATACATATGCTTCAAAGAGAGTAGTAACTTAGATAAAAAAAAATTAGCGGTTCTCACGTGGTTTCAAGGCGAGGTTAGCCCTCACAAGTAATCAAACATACCTAAAAGGAATGGTCGCAAGCTTACAATGTAGAGAATCACCAATTAAGTATAGAAAAATGGAATCCATATTAATCCTTATAAGATGTCTCTTAGAAAATCACCATCTAACTCAAAAACCTATAAAATAACTTTAATAAGCCAAATATTCTCAACTGAGGGATCAATCAAGATTAAGGTGTAATTCGCATAATGACGATGAGTGCCACTAGATCCAAGGATCTCACCCTAAAGTCAGAGAAAATATTTAACTCAACAACCCTACTGAATAACCCATCAAAACCTTTTGTAACAAGAAGAAAACACTACTACTGAAAACACCTATTACAACGGTTGGAAAAGAGATACCACCACGTCGGACCAACCGTTCTGAGGTAAGGTGTGGTTGTATGTATAATGCTTTCCACCACGGTCGTGCGACCGTGATTATAAGCTATGTAGTGCACTACCTACCACAATAGTTACGTTAAACAACCGTTGTGATATTCTTTAATGCATAACATTTATAACGGTTGGTATAAACAACCGTTGTGATATATACACTGAATTTATTATTAATTATCTGGAGTGCTCATCTCAACAATGATAACTAAACATATAAACTTTAAATCTAATATAGAACATTATAATATGAAAAATTAAGTTATATTAGAAGAACAAGTTCACGTTCAATACTAGACAAGAGTTCTTCAACTCGTTATCTGCATTTTGCTCTTTAACAGTTAGAACTTTGTTTAATGATCCTAGTTCTTCAACCGCCCCTTCCTTCACCTCTAGTTCCTTTTGCAAAATATTTCTTACTTTACAAACAAAATTAGAGGTGGAGAGAGGGGCAATTGAAGAATTACAATCATTAAATAAAGTTCTAACAGTTAAAGAACAATATGCAGATAATAGACTTAAGAATTTTTGTCTAGAATTGAATGTGTACTTATTTTCTAATATAACTTTATCTATCATATTATAATTTTCTAATGCAATCTAGAAAGTTATATATTCGATAAGAGATTGGAAAAACACTCAAACCATATAAGATATAATAAACTCGTCTTTTAAACAAACACTAACAATAACATTAATCAACAACATTCATCAACAACAAACCATAAACAACATACACGATACAACAAACATATCAACTCATATAATATTTAAGAAACGTACATGTCCCATAAACCCTAACTTTTTGCAACGCTCACTTTAGCTTCTTCCTCGTTATTGAAACAAGCATCCCTACCTACAAGTCAAAACAAGCATAAAGTTCAAACATTATGAAACAAACTACTAAAACATAAACAACAATACATAAATAGATTTTGAAACATAAACTATAGTGAAGACGAACATATAAAGTCGCCATTTACTAAGATTTGATACAACAAAGGTATCCTTCGAAGAAGATAAGTTGGTTGCATAAATTTAGGGTTTTCATATGAGAGAGACGAGTGACAAAGATGTTTGGGTCTTGTTTTGAGAGAGATAGTTGTAATGTAATGAAGCGAGAGTTTTTTTTATAAGCAACAAATATATTCATCGAAGCACTAGGAGTGCTACAATTAGTATACATATAGTAGCAACAAATTTCCAACAAAAATAAGGAAAATTACCACCTAGCTACCCAAAAAATGAATCAAATTTTTAAACCAATCATAATACGAACATTTCCTTTTGGAAAGGGCCCAAACATCTAACCAAACCCAAGAAATGTGAGTTATTCTAATAAACATATCCACAATGTCTGGGATATAGTCATTAAACAGTATTTGGTTTCTACTCTACCATATAATCCAACACGTCGAAATCCAAATAAAACATAATGAATCTTTATCACATAGCCTTATCATGACTAAGAACCAAGACAACAAAGAGTCGCATACGGAATGTTGTACCTGCCAATCAATGCCCACCTACACTGCCACCCTTTCCCACAGTTTTCTAATGCTTGGACAGTCACAAAAGAGATGATTACCATCTTCTACAACTCTAAAGCAAAAAACACAAACCATGTCGTGAATAATCGTGATTACGCCCCTGGTGGCCAGAAATTGCCTCGTTGGTAATCTATGAAGTATCAACCTCCAAGATAATACTTTCGCTTTCAACGGAATTTTTGACCTCCAAACTAACTCTAAAGCCGTCTTGGACAGAATCTCCAAATCACATGTATTATCAGCTTGTGTGAGACACAGATACGAAGAAGCAACCGAGAATGAAATGTTGTTTTCAAGTTCCCACATATATTCATCAGTTTCACCCATAACAGGTGTGTTACTGTTTGCCTTGAAAATTAGCAAACAACCACTAGTCTCCTAATTTATGAAAATTAGTTTACTTGCAGGATCGACCATACAAATCCTAGGGCGATGTGTTTTAATATTTTCGACAACACATATGAAAACCAAATCCTTTATTTATTGTGTTCATCATCTTTCTTATAAAGTAATATGATTCGGATGAAAATGATAAAACTTTGTTCTTTAAAAAAGTAACGAAAAAATGTAATAAAAGTGCAGAAATGAATTGCAGAAATGTAGAATAAACTGTATATAAATAACTTAAAATTTCATTGAAATGTAAAAGATAAAACTGATGTTTTTCCAAACGTACATTTTCTCAATGATAACTGTTTTCTCTCACACGGGTACTTTAAGTGTTTTTTGAGTAACTTGTACAGAATTTGAATACACACACCGAAATCTAACACTATGACTCCCTATTTATATACATAGTCGAAATAACCGTCAACAACAGTCATTACCCCTAATGAAGACAAATGGCATTCGGCATTGCCTTCACCTCTTAGATGCACTCCACACGTCTCGCTTTCAAAAACAAAATTCCCTCCTTTATTTAAATTTCAAAATATCAGTCGAAAAGAGATCTCCGTAGAATTGTGTCGAAATGGTTCTAACACTTAGAAAAATCTCCAACTCTTCTATTCCAAATAATCCTTGTTTTCGACTGATCTTCTTCACAAGAAACAAATTTATGTCGAAATACTCTGGAAAGCTTCAATCTTTCACCTCTTTTACAAATAAACTCCAAGCGTCGAAATTAGGAGCCTACAAATTGCCCCTCGGAAAATGCATATTTCGACAAAGGAGAAAAAGCATTTTTTGTCAATCATAATTCGACGCCTTGACCGATTCGACGAAACGACTGTTCATATGACTTGACATTCTGTGACGTCAGAATCATCATTACACTTTTTCTGAAACATCTTCTCAGCCCACGTTCTGAAATCTTTTCAATCTCACGATCCTAGTCCCTAGGAGATCGTGGGTCGAAAATAACTGCCACCGTCCAATCAGTCCATTCATGGCTACCACGTGTCCTATGATCTCCTCTCATTAAATGATAACCCCTTTGAATAGTAACCGCTTCAGTCCCCTTTTCCACTTATAAATAAGTGAAATTTCTCCTCAATTCAAATTTTCCATTCTCTTTTCTGAAAAAACCACTTACTTCATACAACTTCATCTTCTTCATTTCCTCTCTGAATTTCCTGCGAGCAACCATGTCTTCTTCCACAGCTCCTCAAGGAACCAACACCAAGAACAAAGACTCCCAGAAATCCAAGGTTTGCCACCTGTTCACAGAATCCTTGGTCCAAGTGTCGTGGGGAATCAACAAGACGTACCAGAACCTCCCAATGAAGAAGAAAATAGATGTATTTATTAATCACAGGTATTAATCCCCATCCTCGTTTCTGGTAAATCCCATGCAATCCTAGGACCCTTGCCTGATTTAAAGTTAGATCCTTTAAAATTAAAGGAATTTTTCCTAGCTTATCATCGTTATAAACCAATAGCTAATGGAGTTAGGCCTAGGACTGAATAAGAAATAGCCATAGATGAAAAATCTAAGGTAGATGGTCAAGGGTCACCTTCAACTGTAGCCTCTAGGGATGCCATAAATCTAGAGTATATGAACAAATTTAGGATTTTTAGGTCTTGCCCCTATCGAAAGACCCATCCCACTACTTTTCTTGGTTAGCAAAAATAGAAACAGCCAAATCTGAGAATTGGAAAACCATGGGCATTTTCGACCTTATCCAGTTGTCGAAAGTAGGTCCTGGATATTGTCCATCCATGCTTTTAGCTTCCCTTTACTTTTGGGATAGTACCTACAATAACTTTCACCTTCCTTGTGGAATGATCACCCCCACCCTCTTCGACATAGCTTCCATAACTGGTCTTAGTCCTCTCGGGGTGGATTATGACCCCAACCTCCTAGCTGACGATTCCATAGGTTTCAACATTAGTAAAGCTACTTTTACCTCCTACATCGCGTATTATCATGACAAGGCAACTGTTGAAGTCTCTGACCAAGAGCATGTGGCCTTCATAGCTCTTTGGTTGTCGAGGTGCATCTTTTGCTCCAGGTCTCTCCAGGTGGCGAAAAGATACATCACTATGGTGAATCAACTCCATGCTGGACACAAACTATGCCTTAGCGAAATCATCCTAGCCAACCTGTATGAATCCCTTAGTGAAGGAGTCACTTTATTGAAGAATATTAAGACGAAAGAAAGTCTTCTGTTGTCGGGACCATTATGGCTCCTACTACTGTGGCCAAATGCCACATTCGAAGCTTCTCTTTCTAATAAAAACCTTGTAGACGAAGCTGCTCTAAAAGATAGAAGGGTCGAAGGAACTAGGCTGGCACTGGTGACGCCCAATGATGAAGGTCTGAGCCTCCAACAAACATTCACTAGTTATGTTATGATGTTTGCCAAACTTCATAACTTCACACCTAATATGGCCCCTTTTGCAAGCAGAAAAGTTGGACCAGAATGGTTCACTAGGAAGTTTCCCCCTGAGTCGAAAGAACAAGAGGCGGAATCTCTCAATGTCTGGGAATCTTTTCTAACCCCCAAGCTTCTAGCCTCTAGGATCAACCCATCAAAATTAAAAATCTCACTTGTCAACTACCAACCCAATCTGGTCTCTCGACAGTTTGGATTAATTCAAATAAAACCCAAACCTCTATTTTTTAAAGAAAGGTTTGCTGATACACTACAACATGACCCACAATGAAGCTGAGTGTACAAAACTGCTAGCGAGATACTCGAATTTAGTTGAAATCCAACTGGTGCCTTTCAAACCCAACTTCCTCTGTACTAAAGAGTTTGATGACTGGTGGAGGGATTACTACAATTCACAATTCTTCGATGTGTCTTCTTTTACTCTTCAACTGACCAAAGCTTTCGCCCTTGTACAGGACAAATCAAAGAAAGGTACTTCAAGGCACATCAAAGAAATCCAAGCATTCCAGAAGTACTTTGAAACTGCCTATAGACCTAACGGACTTAGTCGAACCATTAGCGAAGCAGCCGTTACTTTGAAAGAAAAATTTACAAGGAAACTAGATGAGTTAAAACTACCTTCATATGTTCGACCAGATCAACGTTATAAGTTAGCTTTTAATCTCTATCCACCAAAGTTCCCTCCACTATCATCTGCTGAATTTGGTGTGGCTTTTATCCCTCCATTTCTAGACTGGTTCGTCTGTGGGAATTTTATGAAAAATTTCGCCAAGGCTACCAAAAACGTGCTAAGTGAGTGGTTTCGACTAAGTATACTTTGGAAAATTTCAAAGGCCACCTTCATATTGGCATAGAACACGTTCGCTTGGAATCTCCTATATATGAAGGTGTGGAATGGGAAGATATTCAACACTACTTCCTTTTATTTATATATGTTTTCTTTTTCTTAGCTCATATTTAACTTTTTCTTTTTTTCTCTCTTTTTACTAGCTATAAAAATTCCTGCTAAGAAATCGGCTATCGTCAAAAGGTCAACTGCAGAAGACGAAGAAGACCAAAAGAACATAACCAAGAAATTCGTGGCGAAGGTATGGTTTCTCCTTTTCCCTGATTGTTATATATATTTTTATTTTCGCCATCTAAAATGTATTAGCGAAATACTTTTTGCAGAAAAGTCGGAAACCTCCTCCGACACCAAAGAAAAGAAAATAAGTCAAACCCGGGCTTTACGTTATTGAATCGGACGATGGTGACAATTCGCCTGAATAAAACCTTTGAAAAAGAAGAAGAAACCGTCGAAAATCCAACAACCCAAACCTTCTGCTTCCAGAGTATTGAAAATGAGTGCTCCTACTCCTCACAAAAAGCCTGTCGAACACACCACTCTAGCCCCAGCAGAAAGTGAAAATTCTAGTCTTAAGACTGAAATTCCAAAGGTATGTTCTCTTTTTTCGAATTTCGACATTTACAGCCACTTTCACTCACTTGAAAATTTTGACTTATTAACTTTTCAGGTTATTATTGATATTCCTAGAAATCCTCTCGTCCATGTTCTCCCTAAAACAAGCAGTGATCCAACCTACGATCCGACAAGCCTCTCCAAGCCTTCCCCAAAGGATTCGACCAAAGAGTCTGCTACTGAAGTGAATTAGCCCACCAACGCTTCTGAGAAACTTCCCAAGATCGTCACCACAGTCCCATCTCCTGACGTGATCAAAGATAAAACTGGTCCTGAGGAAGATATTTTAGTTGATGTTGGCGGGGACATTGTGATGCCCAATGCAGAACTCACCATGGAAGACAATCCTGAAGACAACTCCCCTATCAACCCAAAAGATGATAATGAAGCGAAAGAGGGGGATGTTGAAGCTGATTACGAAGAGAAAGAAGAAAAAATAGCAAAAGGCAAATAACTCCAGAGGCTGGTGAAGAAGGAAGAAAGGACGAGGAAAAACTTGATGATCGTCCCAAAGCTGCTTCAACAAACACTACTTCGACCAGTTTATCTCTTGAAGAACTTAAAAACTTGAAGGTGCAGAAACCAGTGGAGTATCTGAAGGCTATGCTTAGTACACGCTATAATTTTTGTGACACCACCACCAGCGGTTCGACCACCTCAGGGACTCCTTCTGGCGAAAAATCCATGGATGAAGTGCTAAAACAGATTCAGGAAAAGATCCTCAACATAGACTTGTTTCAACTCCTAGAGAAAGATTCCTTTGCCCAATTCAACCTAAAAAAGATCTTAAAATAAATCAATGTTCTGGAAGCTCCCCCTGAAGTGACTGACGTTGTTGTAGATCTGACCACACTGATTGACCTTGTGGTGGCAGATTTTAACCGACTTCGAGATTAATAAAAAAAACTTGAAAATAAGTTGGGTACTCAACTTGCTGAATGGGATGCTGCCTCAAATTCTACCATCAAGGTGACTGAACTGGAGAAGACTTCTGAACAGAACAAAAAAGAGGCAACAAGCTGCGATGAAAATATTCGTAAATGGGAGAATCAAATCACAATCCTTCAAGACAAAATTTCTCAGGCTAAAAAGCGCAAAGAAGAACTGCAAAAATTCAACCAAGAAGAGATGGATAAACAGCTTGAAGTTGGGATGCATCACGTTGAAAAGCTCAAAAGCTTGGCAAAGAAATCGAAGAACTTTCGACTAGCAAATCCCTCTGCGAACGTCGCCTTATGATTCAGAGGTCCAAGTTCGAGAAACTGAAGAAGTCTTTCCCTGTTTGAAGCACTTGTAATTTCATTTGGCCCTTTGAGGCCTAATTTTGTAATGACTTTAAGCCATATATTTGGCGAAAAGAATTTTAATTCACCAAGTCGGTTGTTTCCTTTATTACTTTGCATGATTATTCGACTCCTATCTTTACCTCTTGCAATGCAGGCTTATATTTTTTCAAATATTTCCTGTTTATTTTTAGCACTCGCTTATCTTTATCTAATTCTTCAACTTCATATGCGTCGTTTGAAAACACTTTAATAATTTGAAAGGGCCTTTCCTATTTAGGGGACCATTTCCCCATAAACATGTCTTTTCGATCCAAGGGAAGAATAACTTTCCAAACAAGATCACCAATCGGAAATATCTTGCTTTTCACTCTTTTATTGTAGGATTTTTCCACCCTTTCTTTCTACCTTTTTAATAATTCTAGCGCATTCAACCTTTCTTCGTCTAAATCCACTAGTTCATCTATCATCATATTCCAATATGAATCTGGTGGAATCTCATGATGCCTTTGGATTCTTGTCGACTGTAAATATATCTCGACCGGTAGAACTGCATCATGACCGTATGTTAATCGAAAAGGCGTAGCATTTGTAGCTTCCTTAGGAGAGGTTCGACAAGCCCCCAGAATTTGGTCCAAAGTTTTATGCCAATTCTTTGGCTTTCTTCCCACGTCTGCTTCGACTTGTCCATTGGCTTGAGCATAGTAAGGCATCGATGTAAGAAGTTTGAACCCCGTTTCTTTCGCAAAAGTTTTCATATTTTTACCTGTAAACACAAATCCTTGATCTGTTGTTACAGTCTCTGGGATCCCGAACCTATAAATAATGTGTTTTTGAATAAATTCGATCACAACTTCTTGATCCACATTTACTAAAGGTATGGCTTCGATCCATTTTGTGAAATAATCAACACCCACCAAAATAAACTTATAATTTTTTGATGATGCTGGTCGAATTTCTCCAATCAAATCCAAAGCCCAACCCCTAAAGGGCCAAGGCTTTACTATAGAATGCAACTCGCTTGCAGGAATGTGTTGTATTCCTGCGTGCATCTGGAATTCTTGACATCCTTTCGCGAATTCGATGCAATCTTTCAACATTGTTGGCCAATACATTCCTTGTCGAAACAACAACCACTTCATTTTATGGCCTACCTGATGTGAACCGCATGCCCTACTGTGTACATTCGACAGGGCTATGTATGCCTCAGATTCACTCAGGCACTTGAGTAATATCCCCTCAGGAGTTTTCTTAAATAATTCATTACCCAAAATAACATAACTCAAAGCTCGATACCTAATTTTCTGTTCGACTGTTCCTGTCGGATTTTGTAGATACTCTATTATGGGCTTCCTCCAGTCTTCAATTGTCGAACTATTTATGTTTAAAATTTCAAAATTTTCTTCGTCAGCGTATCCTAGCTTTATTGTTTCCAAATTTGATGGGGATAATCTGGCTGACACGACTCTTCCCCTAACTTCTATGGCCTTTTGCAGACTTTTCTTTGATATTTTGTAGCAAGAAGCAATTTGTGCTAAGTCATTTTCCTCCTGGTTCTCTATTCGAGGGATATGTCGAATCATTACCATATTGAATCTTTTCAAGAGTCGATTGGCTATTACAAAGTACATGATCAAATTTTCTTTGACACATTTGTACTCCTTTGTTATTTGTTTTATGACTAACTCTGAGTCGCCCATTATTTCGACTCGAGTTGCCCCCAATTCCAATAAAATTTCAAGTCCGGCTATTAAAGCCTCATATTCTGCCTCATTATTTGAACATAGGCCTTCGACTTTATACTTGAATTTTGTTGGAATTTTATTAGGAGAAATAATTAGAACTATACCAGTTCCATTTTTACGACTAGAGCCGTCGAAGTATAACTTCCATGGTTCTAGTTCAATGTAGTCCAAAGATTTTTCATTTATAGCGTGGTCAACTATGAAATCAGCCACCGCTTGTCCTTTGACAACTTTTAGAGGTAAGTACGTCAAAGAATACTCAGTTAATGCTAACACCCACTTTCCAATTCGACTGTGTAAAATTGGTTTGGATAACATGTATTTTATAACATCGAAATGAGAAGAAACAAAAACATCCACTGGTTTTATATAGTGCTTCAATTTCATACATGAAAAGTATAAACATAAACACAATTTTTCGACTACATTATATCTAGTTTTCGCATCGTTCAAGACCCTACTGAGGTAATAAATGGCTCTTTCGACACCATTCTCATCCTCTTGAGCCAACATGCTCCCTAATGTCTTGTCCGACGCAAATATACTCCTACTTCTACAAGGTGACATCAAAATTGGAGGATGCGTCAGGTATTCCTTGATTTTGCCGAAGGCATCCTGCTGGGCTTACCCTCATTCGAAGTCTTCTTTTTTCAGTCGAAGTAGAGGGGAGAAGGCTTGCGTCTTTCCACTGAGGTTGGAGATAAACCTCCTAAGAAAGTTAATCTTGCCAAGTAGAGACTGCAATTCCTTCTTTGTAGATGGTGCTTTCGCCTCCATTATTGCCTTGGCCTTGTTTTGATTTATCTTGATCCCTTTCTTGTGGACCACAAAGCTTAGGAAATCTCCCGCCTGCACACAAAACGCATATTTGAGAGGATTCGTCTTCAAGCCAAACTTCCTCATCCTTTCAAAGGACTGTCGAAGATGGTCTATATGACTTTTTCCTGAAATATACTTAACAACAATATCGTCAATATAAATCTGCATGAAAGTCTCAATGAAATCGTGGAAGATCAAATTCATTGCTCGCTGGTATGTTGCCCCAACATTTTTTAAGCCAAAAGGCATCACCACCCATTTGTAGGTGCCTAAGGCTCCAGGGCATCGAAATGTTGTTTTAGGAACATCTTCCTCAGCAATAAAAATTTGATTGTAACTAGAGTGCCCATCAAGCATACTAAGGTACTCATGGTCTGCGGCAGAATTGACAAGCATTTCCGCCACTGGCATAGGATATTCATCCTTTGGGGTAGCCGAGTTCAAGTCTCTAAAATCTATGCATACCCTTAGTTTGCCATTTTTCTTTATCATTGGAACTATATTGGCAATCCATTTGACATACCTGGTCGTGCGGATGAACTTGCATCTGAGGAGCCTTTCGACTTATTCTTTAATCTTTGAGAGGATTTCTTGTGCGAATCGCCTTGGATTTTGCTTAACAGGTTTCCTCCCAGGCTTGATTGGTAGCTTTAGTTCGACCAGATTCCTATCCAAGCTGGGCATTTCGCCATAGTACCATGCGAAACAATCCTTGAATTCCTTCAGCAACTGGACTATTTCGACCTTGAGTTGGGGGATGACTTTTGCACTAATGTAGGTTGGTATTTTTCTTTCCCCCGACCCCAAGTCGATTTCTTCGAGTGGATCCTGTGCCATTATCTTGATGTCTGCTGCTAATGGATCCTTCTCAAAGCCCAAAGGCTCATCATCATAAATCGCGTCGAGCCTCTGGTTTTGCAATTCTTCCAGATCTTTGTCAGGTGGATCTGGATCAAAGTCATTTCCAGGACCTTGTTGATCTGCTTCGATCTCATTGGCATCGACAGCCATATACTTCACTTCGGCCTCTAAGACCGCTTTGAGCTTGTTCTCGGCTATATAAGCCGCAATTTTCTCAAGAACTAGTGACTCACTCATTGTCGCTAAATTCGCTCCCCCAGCCAGTTGGCTGGATGTGTGAGGTCCCAAAAATATAATTCTCTTCGCCAACTACCTCTCTATCCCACTGAAACCCGTGGGTGGGATGAAGGTATAGGGAATAGAAGGCGTTGTATGTTGGCGCCATGTCGAACATTGTAGGACTACAAGGAGCAATATGAGCCACATTTCTGTCAAAGCTTCACCTGTCAACCTGATTTATTTCGGCCAAAAAGTAGCTCTGGTCCGCCTCTGTATTCTCGACAATCCCATCAGTAAGCCATATCGTTATTCTTTGGTGCATCGACGAAGGGACGACTCCTATGCCGTGTATCCATTCCCTGCATAACAGCAGGTTGTAATTTGCCTTCGAGGCAATTACCATAAACATTGTCGGCCTTGTGATGGTCCCGACTGTTAGATCCACCTGGATTACTCCCATGGTGGTTCCCACCTTACCCTCGTAATTCGAAAACACCATATTATGAGGTTTGGTGTCGGAATCATCTTTTCCAATCTTCTTGAGCATGTAGTGCAGTATCAAATTAACTGCCACGCCTCCGTCAACCAGAATCTTGTTTACCCCTATGTTACCCACCTTTCCTTTAATGAACAGGGGTTTTAAGTGACTCCTCATCAAATCATCTGGTCTTTCAAAGAATGCGTTTTGTTCTTCCACGCATCTGTTGTTCATAAAGTAATAACAAACATGCATGTGCCTGGCTGTTTCGACTTCCATGGTCTCTTCCTCATCTTTGACTTCCATTATCTGGTCATATTCCCTGGGGAGTACCGACACAACGTTGCACATCACGTCGAAAGATGCTTCCGACCCTGAGTTGAAATCATCCGTCATTTCATCATCTCTGGTTGCGTCCTCCTTCGAGGACACTTGTTCTGGAGCAACTAACGGATTTCTATCCTTCGATTCCTCTTTCTGATTCGAGGCTTGAATATTACTGTTGGTTTCTGGTTTAGCCATTCCTGTAGCCTCCCTTTCTGCTTTCTTTCGACGTTGATACCTTCTCCATTGTGATTTTGTCATAGGGTTCTTACCCTTGTAGTTTTCAGATAGGTAAGTCATGCTCTTAGATTTTTGGAATTCTTTCCTATATGATAAGGAAGATCCCCTTTGTACTTCAAAATCTTTCCACTTCCCTTGGTCTTGGGCTTGCCGGATTGGATTGACCCATTTGTCATCTAGAGCTTATACGTAGGCTTGAATGTGTTAGGGTACCTTCCTC
The DNA here is from genome assembly GCA_022829125.1 of Lathyrus tuberosus. Taxonomy (NCBI): domain Eukaryota; kingdom Viridiplantae; phylum Streptophyta; class Magnoliopsida; order Fabales; family Fabaceae; genus Lathyrus; species Lathyrus tuberosus. The sequence continues at coordinate 1,352,820 of JALAZF010000368.1, read as the reverse complement.
CTAACTTCTGCCTATTTTGGTCTCCTCTCCTGGGGTCGAATCTTTCTCCTCCTTTTGGTTGAGAAGGCTTCCAATTTCCCCTCCTTTTTACCCTCTCTACCCCTTCTAGGTTTTGTGCTGCCTTTTTATTGAAGACGACACTACAACGAGGACAAAGCATTAATTCAGACCTCTTTTTCTGGCATCTGTGGTAGAAATCTGCCAAGTTCTCCTCTTCTTTAGGGTATGCTAACTTCTGGTATTCCTCACGTCGACGCTCTTCGTCTACTTGCATCAAAATATTTTGAGATACCTCCACTATGTTTACATTGGTAGCTGGCTCTGTGGAAATGCTCAATTTGTTTAACTTCAAACTGAGGCCTTCATTGACCTCGTGATCTTTCTGGACACGGTTGAAACCCTCAGTGGTTTCCTTTGTTGGTACCTTTGGATGTAAACCCTTGGTAACCTGTTGGCCGATGAATCCGACAACCCTCATCTTTGGATCCTCCAAGGTTCTTCGGAGGAGGTCAACAACAGCCTGTTTGTAGGAACCTTCAGTAGTCCCTTTGTTAATCTGGACGAAACCATCAGTGGTCCCGTTGTTGACTTGGACGAAACCATCTATAGTTTCATTGTTGGTTTTAGCAAAACCTTCAGTGGCTTCGTTGTTGATTCTGGCAAAGCCCTCAGTAGCTTCGTGGTTGACGCCATCAGTGGCCTCACCAATGTAATTCTCAATAATCTTTTCGTCAAGGTCTTCAGTGACCTTAACCATCACAGCCTGGTTCACGAAGTCACCAGTAACTTCGATCATGTTATTTTTGTCGGAGGGATCCTCAGTAACCTCCACCATGTTCACATTGATGTCGAAGTCGTGAGCACCCTCGATCATATTCATATTATTATCGAAGCCTTCAGCAACTTCGACCATGTTCACCACGGATGGCTCAGCGTAGTAGGCTTCCGCCACTTGCAAAGGATTTGAATCGATCTTCATCTGGAGCTTCAACTTGTTCCCGAAATTGAGCCTGCCTTCTCTGATTGCATTTTGTACTAGATCCCTGAAAAGGAAACATTGAGATGTTTTATGACCCAAAAAATTATGGTATTTGCAAAAACCTCTCTTTTTCTGCTGTTCTAAAGGAGGTGCTTTAGCACTAGGTGGTACTATTATTTGACTATCCTTAACTAACAGATCAAATATTTTGTCACACTTTGTGACGTCGAACGTATAAGTTCTTTTGGGGAACTTGTCATTCTTTTCCGATTCGATTGGGTTTTTCCCATTCGACGGAGCCAAGAATTTGCAAGCATATGGCGGACCGTGTTTTAATTCTGCCAGATCGACCTCATGTTCATCGAAATTCAATGATTCGTCTTCGTCATCATCCTCACACACTCCGACATAGGCTACCCTTTCTTTTTTATTCTTGTTAGCCCTAGCTTTTTCGGCTTTTAGTCGTTCGACCTGTCTAACCCTATCAGCCAATTGGGCCATGTCTCTTAAGTACTGGGTATCTAATTTCTTTCTAATTGAGTAGTCGAGGCCACCCGCGGCCATTTAGACTAACTCATGTTCAGGCACCTGTGTAAAACACCTTTCTTTGAGAAACCTAAACCTATTTAAGTAGTCATCAATTGGCTCTGAGAACTTTCTCTTGACGCTAGCCAACTCCTTCAAACTTATCTTTGTTTTCCCCATGTAGAATTGTTCATGGAACAATATTTCCAACTGAGTCCAGGTATGTATCGAATTTGCAGGTAGTGTGGTAAACTAAGTAAAAGCATTTTTTGTTAGCGAACTTGGGAAATATTTCACTTTCAAATTTTCATTATTTGCTATTTCACCAGCTTCAATTAAATACAGTGCCACGTGTTCGACAGTCGATTCACTAGTATCCCCTAAAAATTTCGTAAACTTGGGAACCTTCCATCTTAGGGGTAAATCTTCCTGCAAGATATATTCAGATAAGGGGGAAGTATAACTAGGCCTCTGCAGGCCCACATTCATTCCATTTCGCACCATAATCCTTTCGACCATGGCTGCCAAATTATTTTCTGCTGGCATATCATTACATCGCATTTGTTGTATAATATTATCAGCATTTTGGTTTCTATTAACTAATACTACCCTTGGCTCCTGTTGAATAGGAATTTTGACTCCTGGTTGTTCGACTACTCCTCCTTGGTTCAACACGTTTGCTTGAGGGATGTCTGGTTGTCTTTGATTTATGGTAAGGTCTTCTTCGACGGTTACTCCTGTATTTTGGATTACACGTTCCCTTTGGACAGGTTGAGGGACACCAAAGAAATCGGCGATAGGCGTCATTTGTGCTGACAATTGCTGGTTTGTTTGTGTAGTGTTCTAAATCAAGGGGTTAAATATAACCCCCATCAGTTGGGCTAGTATTTGAACCATATCATGGTTGCTTTCGTCGATTTGTTGCCTTATTACCGCTGTAGAATTACTAGTAATGTTTGGCATATATGTTTGATATCCCGTTCCTAAAGGTTGGCTAATCCTACCCATATGGTTTATACCAGAACCAGATCCTTGTAAAGGTGAAGTTACGTTTACCGTTGGATCTGTAAATGCTGATGAATCATTATGTAAACTTGCCATCACTGATGTGGGCATTCCATATGGCTGCTCGATTTAGTGCAGGCATGGAAAAGCCGGGTATATAAGGCCTGAACATACTCCCTGATGGAGGAGGGGTCATTTGAGAAATTTGGGGTCCTATGGTAGAGAAGGAATAGGTGTGTTATTTAAGTAAATGCCAAGTAACACCTTTCACCAAGGTTGACAATATGAATAGTGATAAGATGATTGCAACTCACACCATGGTTGATTATAAAAACAGTGATGATATACAAGGTCGAGCCCATTATGTCACGATAAATGGGAAATTGTTGGCATTGAGATTCAAACCCTTTCAGTCCAGGTACATTTCACTACGGTTGGTACCTAAGACCGTTGTGAAATGTCCTTTAGTACACACTAAAAAAATAAACAGCACCCAAAAAAGGATTATTACCACGGTTAACAGGAAGACCGTTGTAAAATGGGTGTTACGAAAGGTCTATTTTATAATAGTAAAAAGAAAATGAGCTAGATGATCATCTTGTTTCATACCCCTCTAAGTGCTAATCTCTTGGGTGAGGAAATCATTAACCAACACCACAATTTTTTTGACACACACAAGTAGGCATCTAAGATCTTCATTTAACATTAAACTCAAATATGATTAACATATAGCCCAAAGAGCTCAAACTCACTGAATCAAGCGATTTCTCAAAATCCACCTTAAATATAAGACGAACATGTTTAATTTTCTTCGCCAAATCAATCAACTCATTCACATCGACCACACCATCCACCAACAACCTCTCCCTTTTAAAAAAGTTATTTGATTATGAAAAATAAATTTGTTCATCTCCTTTTCAAGTTTGCCTTCCAAAACTTTATCCACCAACTTATAAAAAATCTTATATGAGAGATAGGTTATAAGTCATCTAGATTAGTGGGGCATAGTTTATAAAGTTGTAATGTAAAAATTGTCAAAATATTTAATATGTGTCATCAATTTGAATTTGCTTAATCATTATTCTACGTGACACCTTAACATTTATGATTGAAATACTTGACAAAAAGAATATTTTGAATGACATAATTCAATAAAAATTAGTTATTTTCTAAATTTTAAATTATCGGATAAACATTCGATAAACATTTTTTAAAGGACAATCAATATAAAATTTGGCAAAATATCCAAATTGGTCTCTTAAGTCTACCTCGGGGTCCAATTTGGTCCCTTAATTTTAAAAAGTTCCAAGGTAATCCCTTAAGTTTTTAAATAGTGCCATATTGGTCCTTTCCGTCAATGACCCTCAAACGTCTGTTAATGTGTGCAGACGTGACTGATGAGTTGGCATGTTGGATCGTCTTCTTCCTTAAGACGTTGATGCAGTTCATTTCAGGCCCAAATTGATTCACAAATTTGACCTAGGGCTAGGACAACCAAACTGGAGATAAAGATTCAAGAATGAAATCAAGTGGATCTTCGTCATTGCTGAAACAGAAAAACGCAGAAGGTGGTTGTTCTTCGAAGGAAGGTTCAAATCTGTATACAAGTTCGGTTGGAAACCCTTATGTCATTGTGGGGACCTGGCCATTCTTCGAAGGGCAGCAACTGTTAAGAACTATGGAAAACATTTATGGGGTTGCCCTAATTATAAGGTATGTTTCATGTAAATTTGATGTTTGTACTTTGAAAACACATGTTGCTGCAACTATTTGAATTGTAGTCTATGACTTTTATAGGGATCTATGCAAGCTGGGTGTGGTTTTTTTGTTGGTTTTATGAAGATGTTGGAGATGAGAAGGAACAGTTTTGGATAGATAGAATTGAAAAGCAATCAAAGGTAGTTGCTGAAGGAAAAATGGTGATGAAGAACTTGGGCAACAACTGATCAATCTTGAAAGGGAAATGAAGAAAATTATGAAGTGGAAAAAACTTTGGAATTTGATGTTGTTTATGATTATAATTGTAGTAGTTTTTAGAATGAATTAGGCTTCTCATTTTTTTGTATTAGATGGTACCAGTTTGTTCAATTTGAAATGAATAGACAAGTATTAGATTTGTATCAGTTGTTTCTATCAGTATGTACCATTTGAAATGAATAGACGAGTAATTTTTAGAATTTGTTGTATCAGTTATTTGCATTATTTATAACAGATGCTATAATTTGTTGTTGTGTGTTTTTGCATTGTTCCATAATATGTTCCACAATTCAATTTGTTGTATCAGTTGTTACAATTTGTTGTATCAGTTGTTACAGTTTGTACCAGTTATTACAATTTGTTGTATCAGTTGTTACAATTTGTTGCATTGTTTCACAATATGTTCCATAATTCAAAATGCCAAAATATGTTCCATAATTCAAAATATGATAACATTGAAACCATAAGTCATAGCCAAAATACATAGTGATAAGTTGTGACAGATTACATAATTCATACCCAAAATACATAAGTCATAGATTGTGACAAATTATACAAGTCATAGCCAAAACACATAAGTCATAGCTTGTGACAGATAACAGACATAAACTAACAAAGTGGTAAAGGTTCAAACTTAAACTAATAAAGTGAACATAACAAAATGCCATAGACTTAAACTAAATTGTCAAATCCTGCATTTTCACTAACAACATTTTCCCTAACAACATTTTCCCTTGCACTATTCTTACCACTACCATCACCTTCCATCAGCTCAGTTTCCTTCAAACCCCCATTAACTGCTTCCTCATACATTGCAGCGATGACTTGTTCAGTCTCATCTAAAATTTCATTTTGCTCTACGACTATTTCATCAACAGGGCCATCATAGTAATCAGGTTGTGACAATGTGTGTTGAATATAAATGTCAACACTAAGATCCACCCTATAGAGATCAGCAATCTCTAGAGCACCTTTGTCATCAACCTACAAGTTCATCCCAAAGGTTGGATCCCTATAATATATCTTCTCAATCGAATTGTACCCTAAATCCTTAAAACTATCTAACAATTCAAAATAACTCCATCTATCAGTATCTATTTTCAACTCGACAACCTGACCCCTTTCGTACACACTCATTTCTTCATCAACAAATTCACCACTGTGGTGAGTTTTCGAGTTCAAATACTCAGCCATATCAAACTATGTCCTATGTCCTAAAAAGAAGCGCGGAAAAAAAGCAAGATTTCAGATACCAAGATGGAAACCCTAAAACTATAAAAACCCTAAAATTAACAATAAAAAACATTTTCACTTCAATCACTAGAAGCCATACCTGGTTGTCTTCGATATCAACTTGAAGAGTAGAGATTGCTTCAAATCGCAGCTGAATCACCTTCAACATGCAACAATGGCTGTGCTAGGGTTCCACCTCCTTTACTTCATTTCCTCCATCTGAATAATGGCTTCGTTTCAGTTCTCATTTCTTTTTTAGGCATTCAAATTCAACATGGCATCCACATGGCATTTACATGGCATGACTACTCACACATCAGCCCCACGTGTTCGCCAATTGTACAAACCCATTGACTTTGACTAACGGTGTTGACGATAAAGACTAACGTGAATCCATTTAAAAGCTTAAGAGGTCACTTTGAAACTTTTTAAAATTAAAGGATCAAATTAGATCCCAAGATAAACTTAAAGGACCAATTTAGATATTTTATCATAAAAGTTTATATGTTTATAAAAATAATACGTGCTTATGACATTGATGCATTAACCGTATAATTTTTTCCATGTACACTGGAAAATCCAATTATTATCGTCAATTAATATTGATTAATTTATATAGTATTGATTCATATCCCTCAAGACATGAACTTAATTTCAAATGCTGATAGGATAATTTATTTCAGGTATAATTTATAATTGGCTTAATTACACTTTTAGTCCCTATGGTTTAATGTTTTATGCAGTTTTAGTCCCCATCCCAATTTTGATCCAACTGTTCGTGCACTGTTCATGTACGATCATGCACTGTTCATGTACGGACATGCACTGTTCATGTACGGACATGCACTGTTCAAGTACGTTTTTGGATCAAAATTGGGATGGAGGACCAAAACTGCACAAAACATTAAACCATAGGGACTAATTCGTTCAATTTTAAAACATAGAGACCAATTTCGTGAGTTGGCCAAAACATAGGGACCAAAAGTGTAATTAAGCCTTTATAATATTTTTACAATCGCTCTTTAACCTTTAAAGTTTACTTAGTAAATATGCAGAACCCAATTTCTTTTAATTTTGTTATATTTAATAAATATATATTTATTGTCCTTTTGCGTTTTTATCCATGTCTATCATGAACGGATAAAATGAAAGTAAAAAATAAAAATAAAAGGTTAGAAGAAAGAATAATGAACACAATTCACAATTTCTCAATGATAATCGGATCGCTAAATGTCAGAGGGAGCGGTTCGTTTTCAAAGAGACGTAGACTTAATCATATCATTTCTAAAGGTAAGGCTGATATCTTCCTAATTCAAGAATCTAAATGTAGAAAAGTAGAGGAATCGTTGATTAGAAGTATTTGGAACTTTGGAGAGGTGGGCTGGTCTTTCAGTGAATCTACAGGGCAATCTGGAGGTTTAATAACTCTTTGGAATGAGGATTCGATCAAAGCTTTGGGATCATTCAAAGGGCCAGGTTTTTTAGGAATTAAGATTTTGTGGAACAATGATGTTTATTATGTTGTCAATGTCTACCCAGGGTGTGGCTTATCTGATAAAAGGAAACTGTGGAGAGATTTGAGTAACCTTAAGTCGTCTCTTACAGATGGGTTATGGATTTTGGGGGGAGACTTTGACGCCATTTCATCTACTGAGGAAAGAAGGGGTTCTTCTAGTTCTGGTAGAGGGATTGAGATGAGAGAGTTTAAGGAGTTTATTGAAGCTCTTGGGTTGATTGATCTTCCTATCTCTGGGGGCAAATATACTTGGTTCAGTGGAGATGGCAATGCAATGAGCCGTCTTGATCGTTTTTTATTTGAGGATGATATTGTTCAGAAGTGGGGTATGGTGGATCAGACTATTGGCAATAGAGATGTTTCGGACCACTGTCCGATTTGGGTGACGATTAAATCGATTAACTGGGGACACAAACCGTTTAAATGTAATGACAGTTGGTTTGATCACCCAGAGTTCCTCAGTTTTGTGGAGATGCAATGGAAGTCTTTGAAGATCGAGGGCAGAAGTGAATTTGTTCTTAAAGAGAAATTAAGGATTCTGAAGGATAAACTTAAAGTTTGGAGGGAACAAGTTTTTGGTTGGGTCGACCTTTCGATTGAAAAGGATGTTGAAGACTTTAACAGAGCAGATTGGCTCCTTTCTACAGCGGACAGTATGAGGTTGAAGAGATCGTAGCAGACAGAGCTGCTAAGTGCGCTTCTTTTTGGAGTAAGCTTCACAAAAAGGACAATTTGCTAATTCAAAAATCTAGGAGTAATTGGATTAAGGCCGGGGACTCTAATACTAGATACTTCCACATGGGAATCAGAGGTAGACAAAGAAGGAAATTCATTGGCAGAATCGAAACTCCTCAGGGCATGGTTGATTCAGTGGAGGGAGTGAAAGAAGAGGTTTACAAGCATTTCAAAAGAGCTTATTCAGAACCAGTGAAGAACAGACCAGTTTTAGAAGATTGTTTGTTCAATAGTCTTTCTGAGTTGGATGCTAAGTTACTTGAGTCTCCGTTTACTGAAGAGGAAATAAAGGCTGCAGTTTGGAGCTGCGATGGTTTCAAAAGCCCTGGGCCCGACGGGTATAATCTCAATTTCATTAAAAAGTGTTGGAACATTTTGAAAACTAATATTGTTCTTTTTATTAATGATTTTCATGGAAGGGCTTTTCTACCTAAAGCTTTCTCGTCAGCTTTTTTAACCCTTATCCCAAAAGTGGACTGTCCTCAGAACCTTGGAGATTACAGGCCCATATGTTTAGTTGGTAGCATATACAAGATCTTGTCTAAACTTCTGGCTATTAGGTTGAAATTAGTGATTGGTAAAGTTATTTCCTCGTGTCAATCTGCGTTCATTCCTGATAGAAATTTACTGGATGGGGTGGTGATCGCTAATGAAACTTTGGATATGGCTACAAGAGATAAGCTGGATTGCATCTTCTTCAAGGTGGATTTCGCGAAAGCTTACGATTGCGTAAGCTGGAACTTTCTTCGTTTCATGCTTCAGAAGTTGGGTTTTGGGCAGAGGTGGTGCAATTGGATGGAAGCGTTAATTTTCAGAAGTCATTTCTCGATGCTTGTGAACGACAACCCTACATCTGATTTCAAAGCAGAAAGGGGTCTCCGTCAAGGGGATCCTTTAGCCCCTTTTCTTTTTCTTATGGTTGCAGAGGATCTTAAAGGTTTACTGTCGAAGGCGGTTGACAACGGTAGCTTTGAAGGATTCAGTCTGAGTAATGATGTGGTTATCGACATGATCCAATATGCTGATGACACCCTCTTGATAGGAAAGGGAACCTGGCGAAACTTGTGGTGCATTAAATCTGTCTTAAGAGGATTTGAGTTGATTTCTGGATTGAAAGTGAATTTCTCCAAAAGCAGACTTATTGGTTTGAACGTCAGTGATCATTTTCTTTCTGCAACTTCTTTTTTCCTCTCTTGCAAGATTGAAACTGCTTCCTTTTCTTTCTTAGGAATCCCTATTGGATTCAATCCTAAGAGGATTAAAGGTTGGTATCCTATCTTAGATAAAATAAAAAAGAAGTTGAATTCTTGGAGAGCTAGATTCTTAACATTGGCTGGGAGGGTTGTGCTCATCAACTCGGTTCTTTCTAGCTTGCCATCCTTTTGGTTCTCGTTTTACAAAGCTCCGAAGGCGATTTTGAATAAGGTCGACTCTATTAGGAGTAATTTCCTATGGGGAGGTGTAGAGGAGAAGAACAAAATACATTGGTTAAACTGGGATATTTGTTGTTCTCCGAAATCGAAAGGCGGTCTTGGTATCAGAAAAATGGAAGAATTCAACATAACACTGTTGAATAAATGGAAGTGGAAGTTGGTTGCTGAAAAACCAGCTCTGTGGAAAGATGTCTTGATGGCTAGATATGGAGCGATACAACATCATGTATTATCTGAGAATTGGGTGCCTTTGGGTTCTTCCTCTCATTGGTGGAAAGATCTAATCAATAGCGGGAAGAGTCTCTCTAACGTTAGTTTTTATTTTGCAGATTTTGCACATTTTCAAGTTGGAGATGGCTCTAACGTTCCGTTCTGGTCCGCTACTTGGAGGAACGAGAAGATTATCGCTAAGGAATTCTGCGACCTTTACAACAATAGCAGGAAGAAGGAAGTTATGGTTTATGATTTGATCGCGGCCAGCGTTAACGGCTGGAGCTGGAATGCAGTGGGCCTCTCAACTTCGTTTCAACTGGAAAATCATGCTAGAATCATGGATTTGAATAGTTTCATGGGAGATTTGATGCAGGTCCAGGAAGGAAGGTCTGATTCGGTTTTATGGAAAGGTGAGGTGGACAAGTCGTTTACGGTTAAGGAGGTCTATAGTATTCTGGCGAACAATTCCTTGAGTTTAAATTTGCCTATTGCTGATCAGTCTCCTCTTCTCGCATTTGAAACTCTTTGGAATCTTAGTGCTGTGCCAAGTTGATTTTCTTTGGGTGGAGAATTTTATGGGGTAGAATTGCGGTCAAATCTGAACTTATTAGGAGGGGGTAGATTTGAACCCAACTTGTGTTATTTGTGATCAGGTAAATGAAGACGTCGAACATCTTTGTTTCTCCTGTGATCTGATTGTGGCTGTTTGGGATAGAATCGGGGATTGGTATGGTATCAATACCACTTATGTGGGTAATAGAGTTGATTTCTTTCTGGATTGGTGTGGAAAAGTTAATTCATCCAAAGGGAATTCGAAATTGGGTTTTATTTGGCTTATTACTATGTGGAGTATCTGGTTATGTAGGAATCGGATTATCTTCAAAAATGAAAACTTTTGTTTAGATAATCTGTGTTGGGATATCAAAATTAGGACCTGGATTTGGTTTAAGGGGGGTGATATTTGTAAATCCAACTCTGACTTTTTAGCTTTTTGTATGGATCCTCTAAGAGGATAGCTAAGTCAGAGTTGGCTGAAAATTTCATTCCGTTGTGTTTCTTTTTGTATTCCTTGTATTCGAACACTCTTCGTGTTCTCTTTTCTAATTCCATTGACTTGAAGAAAAAAAAAACCTTGGCAACAATAATCTTATGCAAGAATAAAGTTAAATATGCAATCTAATGAGCAAAAGAAACAAACAATTAATATACCTGAAAGAGACATTTAGTAATAAAAAATTGTGTATCAATCATTTGATTTTTAAGAGAAATAATTTGGTAATTTGAAATTCGTTCAAAAAATAAATAAAATTTAACTAATATTATTTTAATTAAATTTTCAATTAAAATTCTTTTGAATAAATGGTCTTCAAATAATGTGTAAAAGTGTTTCTTGAACTTCTCACGTATCCAAAACTATTTTAATTTTAATTTAACTTAATTGAAGTAGACATAGCGTGAATTTTTACATTATAAAATGATCAAACAAATTTTTATTTGTAATATACGCATTTGAAAAAATATGACTAAAATTCTCAATTCTTTGTATGCTATGATCCTCTTTCTTTTCCTATTTGCTATTGCAAATGAAGTTAGGGGTAAGACTTTTTTCTTATAATTTAATTTATTTGTTTTTTAAATTTTATAGACAATTTTTAATTAAATTTCATTGACACTTCTTTTTCCTTGTTTTACAAATCAGCATTTTTCGAATCCTGCAACACTAATTCTGATTGTTATCCAAATGATTGGTGTCATCTTCCTGGTAATGCAACGTGCTACATGGGTCATTGTTTCTGCGTATAGTTACTTAGTCTTATCTTTTTTTCACAGCTACAAAAGCATATTCATATATATCTTGCAAGAACTACAATTATATTGATTAATTAAAATTATCTAATATAAAAAAAATAAATGGAAAAGATCGTCTTAAGTATTTTTATATTTACTTTATTTTATACGTTTAATCTAGAATTAACATGTGCAATATAAAAAAGAACAAATACTATTTGTATTTAAAGATGCTAAATTATTTTGGTCATAAAAAATAACACAAGCTTTTGCAATTTTATGGTAAGAAAAAAATGAGAAACTATTGCAATAGATGAAAGCATATTGAAACCAATAGCTACTCCATCCATTCTAAAATAAATGTCATATTTGACACATTTCTATTGATTGAAAATGTAATAAATAAAAAAGAGAATAATAATTTTACTAAATTATCTTGAGTAATTATTTGAGCAATTATTTATGTATTCGAATTAGTATTAATGTAAAGTAAAAAAATAATACATTAAATGTATTAGTTAGAAAATACAGTTAAAAACTTAAAATTAAAATTACATTGATAAGCTAATGTAACAAATATTTTGAAACAAATAATTTTTTGTAAATATAATATTTATTTTGGGATAGATGGAGTCGCCTGTATTACATTTTTTTAGATTATGCTAAGCAAAAGGATGTTATTATAATTAGATTGAGTCTAGCTCGAAACGAAATGAAGAATTTAGATGGATTGTTAAAGAGAATTTAATATAAAAAACTTTGTAATTGAGACGATAAAATAAAGAGGATAAAAAGTGAGAATAATTTTAAATAAAAATAATATTATAATGAATAATATATTTGATGACAAAATTTTTACTTCAGCCAACAAACAACTAAAAAGTAAATCATAAGCGTGCCACATTTCAATTTTTTTTTAAAATACTACCTATTCTCTCAGTAGAAACCAAGGGGGTAATGTTATGATTAACCATCATTAAATCCTAAAAATTGCATTTAAACACATTTTATTATATTTTATTTATTTATGACATATTTCCTTCGTTGCGTTGGAAACCAATGAAAAAGGTTATGATTAATCCCCTTCGATCCCTACAACATCATTTTAACACATTTTATTTTTAAATTTTTTTTCTTTAATATCTATATACTCGGTCGCGCTGACAATCAAGGGGAAAAGATGTGTTTTTGTTTATAGGGTTAAATAGTGTTTACCCCCCTGCCATATAAGTGTGTTTTGCTTTACCTCCCTTTAAGAATTTTTTTTTTATTCCCCCTCAACTTTCCCAGATTCCATTTACAAAGACCCTGATGCACCCATGGGTTCAAGATTCCGTGACGTGGCGTGTTGACCTTGCTGACTGGGTATGAGTTGGCTGCCACGTTTGATTAGTTAAGTTATATTAATATGAAAACATTTTTCATAAGTCATTTCTGCTTCTACCCCCTTGAATATCTAGGGTTTATTCAGAACCAGAAATAGGAAGGAAGACGAAGAGTTCCAGCTTCACGATGAAGAAGAAGAGCCGTAAGCAATCGAAACAAGGCAAGCAATCAAAGAAAAGCCATAAACCGAATGAAGCCACCCTCGTCAACCAATGTGTGGAACATGAGAAGCACAAGGAAGACGAAGGTGTTTCTCATGCTCAAGCTGACAAGGTTTGTATTTTTTCAAACCTTTCAATGTCGTTTATGATATTTTAAGGTTTTGGTAGGTTATTTAGTTCGTTTGTTTTGATTTTCAGAACATGCAAGTTTTCAACGCTGTATTTCACCATGGAGGTGAATTTGTAAAGTTAAGTAATGGGGTTACCATTTATAGGGGAGGTGTATCCACATTAGTGTTTGGGTTAGAAATTGATAAATGGAGAATGGATTGTGTTCATAGGTTGGTGACTGGGTGGGGTTATGTTTTAGGGAGTTATAAAACATGGACAAAGATTATTGAAATCGATGAAAACTTTTTCCAGCTTAAGAATGATGATGACTGCTATGATTTTGCAGCATATGCTTGTGCAACCCAAGTAAAAGGGGAAATGTTTGTTGAGCATAATGTAGTTGATATAAGAGACTCAGTAAGGTCTCCTAGGTGTGTCAATGAGATTGTCGAACTGGAGGTTTATGATGAAGAGGCAGTGGAAAGACTAGATGATAGTGAGGATGAACGAGCAACTGCAAATCTTGATGGCTTTAAAGGTATTGATGTGACTGTACCTATTAATGCATCACCCTCAATTGGTGGATTTATTAGTGGATCCAATAAGAAGAAATGGGGGGAGAATGATGAGTATGTGAGTGATGAGCTTGATAGCTCTGATCCTGATATAAGTGATGATGAGAAAGGGCCAAGGTTTGAAAAGTTTAGGAAGGAGCATTTGAATAAGAATTTTAAATTTGAGTGGGGTATGGAATTTAATGCCCTAGATGATTTTAGAGATGCAATACGTGAGTGGTTCGTATTAAATGGGAGGGAAATAACTTTCATTAAAAATGAGTCATACAGAGTTAGGGTTGAGTGTAGGGCCAAGTGTGGTTTTTTAGTACTTTTCTCTAAAGTGGGCCACAAGCACACTTTTTCTATTAAAACCATAGTGGACAAACATACATGTGCTATGGTTTTGGATAAAAAATCTGCTAACTCTAGGTGGGTGGCTAAGGCTGTATTGAAGAAGATGCAAACATCAGAAAATGTTAGGATCTGTGACATTATTCAGGATATGCGACAAAACTATTCTGTGAAAATCATTGTTGGGAGGGCATGGAAGGCTAAACTCATAGCAAAGAAGATCTTAGAGGGAGATGCTGACAAACAGTATGCAAATTTCAGAAGATATGCGGCTGAGTTACATAGAGTGAACCCTGGCAACACTCTAAGTATCACAGTGGAGAGACCAGGTGCTTTCATTCAACCAAGGTTTGGTGCTTTCTATTTCTGCTTTGATGGTTGTAAAAAGGGGTTCATTAATGGTTGTAGACCTTTTGTGGGAATGGATGGCTGTCATCTGAAAACAAAGTATGGAGGTCAGTTATTGATTGCTGTGGGAAGGGATCCTAATGATCAATACTTTCCCTTGGCCTTTGGAGTTGTTGAGACAGAAACAAAGGACAGCTGGAGATGGTTTCTTGAGTTGTTAATGGCTGATATTGGACAAGACAAGAGATATGTTTTTATCTCTGATCAACAAAAGGTAAGTTTATCAGTCAGTTTTTTTTCTCATTCCTAGTAACATGTATTTGTTTACTGATATCTATTCATGATGCAGGGTTTGGTAGCTGTTTTTGAGGAAATGTTTGAAACAATTGAACATAGGCTATGTCTAAGGCATCTTTATTTAAATTTCAAAAAAAAATTGGTGGTGGCAATTTAATTAGAGATCTGATGATGGGGGCTGCAAAATCAACTTACTACCAAGGGTGGTTGCAAAAGATGATTGAGCTAAAACAAGTTAATCCTAAAGCATGGGCTTGGTTAATGGGAATTCCTCCAAAAAGTTGGTGTAAGCATGCTTTCTCTTTCTACCCTAAATGTGATGTTCTTATGAACAATATAGCTGAATATTTTAATGCCACAATCTTAGCTGCTAGGGACAAGCCTATTTTGTCTATGTGTGAGTGGATAAGAAAGTATCTAATGAATAGGTGCTCCACATCTACCCTAAAACTAGACAAGTGGCCCCATAAAGTTATGCCTATTCCTAGGAAGAGACTTGATAATGAGGTTGTATTGAGTGGCCATTGGCTGCCCACTTGGGCAATGGATGAGAAATTTCAAGTCACCCATTCTTTCAGCACTCAGGAGTTCATAGTAGACATTGCTAAAAAATCTTGTACTTGTAATTTCTGGGAGTTGGTTGGGATTCCATGTAGGCATGCTATAACAGCTCTTGGATGAGGAACTGTTACCACTTAAATACAAGAAAGGACCAGGTAGGCCTAAAAAGTTGAGGATTAGAGAGAGTGGTGAAGATGGTGCTAGAAGGAGGCTGCCTGGTGTGTCATACAGGTGTACAAGGCGTGATAAGTTTGGTCACAATGTTCAAACATACAAGAGCCTAACACAAGACCCAAAAGGGATGAAAAGAAAGGTATGACTTTTGATATGGTGTATCTCTCTTGCAGGTGCTTGGTATATGTGTATGTCATGCTGTCTGATATGGTATATGTCTGGTATCTATCTTGTTTTGCAGAAAAAGGTCAAGGCATCTAATGCTGCAGCAGAGCAAAGTGATGTTGTCCCTGAACCAAATGTTGCCCCTGAGCCAGGTGATGCTCCCACTGTACCAGAAAATGAAACAGTTGCAGGTGCTGTAGATCAACCAGGTGACTATTTTGGTGATATTTCTGATGAGCTTATTTCAAGCATACCTGATACAACTCAGACACAGCCACCTGCTGCAAGTCAAAGTGAGGTGAGTCAAGGAAATGCACCTGCTGCCAAGGGTAAAGTTAAGAAGAAGGGGAAAAAGATCATGTCAATCAAGAAGAGGTCAAGTGAAAGAACCAAGCTGAAGTGGTTTAAGAAACCAATCATAGGACCTAGTTCAAATTTTAACCAGCCTATCTGTCTGCCAGAACAAGAGGGAGGGGTTTTAACACAAGAAGAAGGTGGTTCTCATAGAGCCAAGAAGAAAATGAGGAAGTAGTTTCATGGCTGTTTTGATGGTTGCAATCTACGACTTAGTTATTAGTTATTTTGGAACCTTTAAGTAATGACAATGCCACTTTGTTATGGCCTTTATGTAATGACAACATGATTTTGTTATGGCTTATGCCTTTTTGTATTGACAATGCCATTTTGTTATGGTCTATTTTGAATGACATGAAATTCCTATGTTTTAAGAAAATAATTTGTACACATTGTGCTGAATGACTTTAAAAATGAAGCTTACTAATTTAACTCAAGAATTCATTACATAAACTTCTTAGTACATGGCTGCAACCAATTCATTACATAAAATTCTTCATACACTGATTCAAACAACTAAAATCCTATAGCACATACTAATGACAGTACAATAGCATAAAATCAGACCAATACAGGACAGCTACAACTACATGGCCTTGTAAACTACTGCAAACATAATCAAAGACACCCAAATGGCCAATTTCAGTTGGAAATTTTTCCTCTTCAAAATAGCTATCTTCAACTTGGCTTTTTGAAGCTTATTTGCAGTCATATCCAACTTCAAATGTACCACATCACAATTTTTACAACAGCTACCATTATTTGACAAGCCATTCACGGAGTTGTCTAATTCATCATCCCAAATAAAAAGCTCACAACTACCACCCATCTGCAAAAACCAACAACATTAATGAAGCATTAACCAAAAACAATAACAAACAGTGTTTCGAAGAATTCCACTCACCCCTGTGTTTCGACACTTCCAAAACCTCCTATTGTGGTTTTGTATGGTGTTCGCCACCAACATCTTCATCGGACAGCGACAGGTGTAATGCCCCATTTTCCTTTTTATTATTATTTGCGAATAATTATATGTTGTTGTGATCGATTATGTGTTGTTGTGCTTTCGTTGTGTTTTGTGTACCCGTGGTGAAGGGTAGTGGCCTTAAGTAGTAGGTCTTGGGCGTAGTAGGGGTGTATGGATAATAACATAGAGATTAGCGGTGCGAAGAGTAATGTTGATTAGATTATTTAAATTATTATTTGTTGACTAATTTATTTCATTAGTTGAGTGATAATGTTGATATAATAAGATAATTAAAATAATCAAGAGGTGTATTGAGTGGAAGGGCTTTATGGTAATTAGGCGAGGGTTAAGTGAGGGCAAATAAGGCGATTCATTAATTGGGGTATATGAGAGAATTAGAGAGTGAGAGTTCATTATTCTGATTCCACGTGAAAAAATGAAAGAGGGAGAAAATCTAGGGCAAGAGGAAAGAAGGGAGAATCCATTGAAGTTAGGAAAGCTCATCACTTTAAGGTAAGGGTGGGAATTCTTTATCTCTTAAGGGTTCGATGATACATGTATGTGGGTAGAATTGTTAGGTTGAATCCATAAGAAGGTGGTTTGTGGGTTGATTGGGGTTTGAGGATAATTCATAATTGCATGATTGGAATTGATGAAATTAGTGTAGTTGATTTGTATTATTGGAATGCATATGTTAGAAATAGGTAGTAATGGCATAATCTGTGGAAAAAGTGTGTTAAAAATCAGTTTGAGTGCAGAAAATCGCAGTTGGGGAGATGCTGTTATCGCAGGGTTTTTCTGCTAAAATCGCAGAGCCCGCTTAGCGCGGTCTAGCGCGCTTAGCACGGTCTGGAGGAATTTCGCCTCCTCGAGGCAGTGAGTAGCGCGCTTAGTGCGGCCTGGGACTGAAAAACATAATTTTAATTGCTGAAAATTAGTGGAAATTGTATACTTTATATTATATAAATGTTGTTTTGTTGCTGTGACGTCGTGAGCATGTATTGAAGTATTATATGCTTGTTTTGTTGATGTTGATGTGGTAATATAAAATGCATGATTAAATGATGCAAAGGTGTGTAGTGGATGTAGGGCATAATGAGGTATGTTCGATAAATGTGTGGTGATGGTTGATTGATGATGTGATGTAATAATGGTATGCCATGTGTTCGTGTTAGTCGTTGTTGCATGTTGTCGTTGAAGGTGCATAAGCATATGTATGAGTTGAGGGATGGCGTGTGCCCATGTGGGGTGTGAGCGTTTATCCGGATTCCTTGATGGAATCAACGTTGTTGTTGTTGAGGTGATTATGTGCCCATGTGGGGTGTGAGCAATCACGATTGTCGTGTGCCCATGTGGGGTCTGAGCGACCAATTGACGTTCCAACGGGAATTGTGATCATGAAATAGGGATCGAAAATGGTACCACATGCATTCAGTCTAGTTGGTGTCTCTTTGAATTTCTTTTGATAGTTGTGTTGCGTTGTGATTGGATTGATTATCTGTGTTGTGTTGAATTGTGTGAATTGCGTTGGAGGTGGTGATGTGGGTGATATACTTAATAATTTATACTTGCACATTATATCATCTTATTCTTTTGATTGATTGAGAATCTCACCCCTTCTGTTTGAATGTTGCCTCCACGTGGGTAACGTGCAGGTGATCAGGATTAGTGCGGTGTCAGAGTGAGTGAAGATGAAGTCTTCTGCTTTTCTTGTTGTGTCGGCGTCTACTCTGATGTGTAACACCGGGGTTTTGGAACGCTTAGTTATTTTGTTTATTTGGTTGATGTTTAATTGAAAGATTTGAACTAGTATTTTGGTTATGGTGTTAAATGACTATTCTTTCGCTGCAGATTAAAAGAATTTTATTTTTTTGAAAAATGATTTAAGTGTTACATGTCTATTTCATGGGCAGGTTTTTGTTGAAGTAGCATCCTGAATGCCCTTGTTGTTTCGAATTGACTCTGATGTTTTATTATTTTATTAATATTTTAGCGCAGGGATTTAGGGTGTTACAACAGCCACACAAAGGACCGGTTGGATTTTCACAAGAATTGCTGCTATCAACAATTTGACTTCTATCCATTTAGGTTTAGGGATATTCCAGATGAACAAAGAAGAAGAAGAAGAAGAAGAAGAAGAAGAAGAAGAAGAAGAAGAGCAACTTTCAGGAACGAAGAAGAAGAACTACTTTCACGAATGAAGAAGAAGAAGAGCTATCACGTATGAAGAAGAAGAACAGCTTTCACAAGAATTTTAACCTAATTATAAATCAAACGTGGCAGCCAACTCATACCCAGTCAGCAAGGTCAACACGCCACGTCACGGAATCTTGAACCCATGGGTGCATCAGGGTCTTTGTAAATGGAATCTGGAAAAGTTGAGGGGGGAATAAAAAAAATTCTTGGGGGGGGGGGGGGGGGGGGGATAAACCAAAACACGCCTATATGGCAGAGGGTAAACACTATTTAACCCTTGTTATATAACCAACATATATTTGCTATCTATTTATAAACTAACAACGATGAAAACATTATTAACTCATCAACTCACATGAAACATAAGCAATTTGCATGAAATACACACCAACCAATATATTAAAACGTAAATACCAGAACTATTTATCTTGAAATATAGAGTGCAGAAATGCAAACACTAATGATAATGAAAGCATCACATGAAGTACAAAACTATTCCCTATGATGGATTACAGAGCAGAGAAACTTATCAAGGATGCCTTAGGTTTTGTTTGGGAGTTTGGAGGAGAGGGAATGGTAGGGTTTCGAAAAATGATTATATATATATATATATATATAATATTTTTGAAGAAAAAAATTGTATAGAATAATAAAGCAGTACTAAGCATTAGTATTTTTTTAAAAAATTGAAATACTATAACAACATATATTATATTTGAACAATTTGTTTAAACTCTCCAAAACCCTCCAACCCTTTCCTCAAATACAATTTTTTAATTCTGTCAAATGAGAGGGATTTTGGTTTTTGAATAAACATAAATCCCCAAATTCCTCACCACCTAAATCTTTCTATTTGTTTTATTCAATTATCTCTTTTTTCAAAACCCTCCTACCTTTTCCCCTCCAAACTTCCAAACAAATCCTTAATGTATATTCTTGTGTAATTTCTAAAGTTATTTTATTAAATAGATACTTGTTAAATAATATTTGAGGTTAGTTAGGAAAGAATGAATGCAACTTAAAAATGTTAGTGTTGTTGTTAAAACTCACCAATAACAACAACAACAACAACATCTATATGTTTTCCTAACAATATTAAATCTTTTTTAGTAATTACAAGAGAAGAGATTATATTATGGAACTTACCTTGATCAAAACATTTTTCTGCTCTTTCAATTCATCCTATAGAATGATTTTGTAGTTTTTATTTCAACTCAGTGGAATTCACAACCAATGGAAAAACTTGTTGATTTCACCTCGGTGTAAAAACCAACCGAGGGGAAAAAGAGAGAACATTAGAAAATACTCATGCATCAAGAAATGGATTTATGAATCAAAAACTCATTTTTATTAGAAAAATGAGCTATGTGTCGACTCATATACGTTTCAGGTCAACGCTTAGAAAAAGAATATCTCTATGTGTTAACACACCTATGTTTCAGGTCGGCACCTAGAAGAAAAAGTTGTCTATGTGTCGATATATTCATTTTATAGGTCGACTCATGTGTTGTAGTTTTAAAGCATGTAGGCTCTGTTAGATGTGTTTCCTCTACAAGTCGACACATGACCTATATAGGTTGACACATGACTTACATAAGCCGGCCTATACATTAAAAATCTTGAAAATTTGCATTACTTTCCATTTCTTTTGCATTCCTTTTGCTTCATACTTGCTCACACACACACACACACACACACACACACACACACACATATATATATATATATATATATATATATATATATATATATATATATACATCATTTCTTTTCAATGATTTTAGTAAAATCATAAACGAAACATGGAACATACTAAGAGTTTTCTTCGTCTTCAACCTTGGTTTTATGCATACACACAAACAAAGTACACATAATCATTCATTGTTTGGGTGCCATATATAATCAAGTTGATAACGTCCAATTTAGCTTGTGGTATTGTAAATTGGGTTGAGATCTTAGGGGGATTTCAAATAAGAAAACCAAGGTGGGCTTTCCCTTCAAGATCAAAGTGGGGATTTTAAGGTTTTGGACAAGATTACTCAAGTTAAATTTGATCTAGTGAAGGCTTTGAAGAGCTGCAGTTCTTGCAAAGGAGTAGCATGAGACGGTGGATCATCTTGGTAAATCTTGGGTTACAATAATTCGCAATTTGGATTCGATTGAGTGAAGGCTTTGAAGAGATGCGGTTCTTAAAAAGGTGTGGCGTGAGACGGTGAATCAAATTGGCATTGTTGGGTGAATTAATCAAGTTCAGATCAAGGGAGGAGAAAATGTTATGATCAACAACAAACATAGGGTTTGTAGGATCGCATTGCTACATTTCTCTTGTAAACTACAATTCGAATTGAGGGAAGACGTACCCATAGCGAGGCCGATTGGGGAACTGGCCATACAAATCCTTGTGTACTCTCTTTATCTATCTCTTTTACATTTCGTTTGCAAATGGTTGAGTTCATCATTTGTGCGATTAATTCGTTTGGTAAATTATTTTGAAAACTATTTGATAAACGTTTTTGTTGAGTTGATCACAATCCTTTAGATTGTGGTTGAATTTTAAGATCAACAAAACTATATAAATTTCCAAACAAAATCAATTGCACACAAGGTGTTCGATAATTTATCTCAATAGTCTTTTTGTGTGATTTATCATTAGATATAGCATTGCTTGTTGAGTGGCCTTCAAGGGACTTTGATTGACACATATTTATTGAATAGCTTATCATTATCGATTGGTTTTCACATACGCATATTCGGGCTTTTTGATAGCGGTTCGGTTTAGACGAATCAATCTAAGCCACTTCCGCTAGCCATTGTGCTTGAAAAGAAAATTTTATAAAGAATTTTTTTGGGTGATCTATTCACGCCCTCTAGATAAGTTATCTTAGTCTAACAAAATATATTTGAATTAGAGAAATATAAAATAAGGCACTTCAATTTTATTTTAAAATGTAAAATAATATTAAAAAAATTCAATAATTTTTTCATATTTCATTTTCTTTTCTTTTAACATTTCTAAAATCGATCTTCTTCATCATTTTATTGTTAGAAGATGTTTTACATTCTAAGAACTCAGACTATATGTAATCAATTATTATAGACAAAATTAAAATCTAAGATATACTTGCTCCATAAAAAGATAGAAATAAGTGGATGGCTGATGTGTTTTCGTAATATCGAGACGTTAACTTGGGACTGGTTGCAAGCGTTCTATAGTGGTCCGCTTCTATTAAGTTAGGAAGATTGGAAGATTGATTAGTTTATATGTTTCCATTGATTTCAATTTTGTTTTTCAATTTCTTTGCACGCTGCTTTTCCTCGTTTTATATTAAGGGTTGAGTACCCCCTGTACTTCTCATAATACATTCTTGCTTATAAAAATAGATGCATTTTGAGAGGTCTCAGATAAAAGTGTAACAAAATTAGGATAAAATATGAATAAATTTTCTTGGTCGCATTCTCTTTTGATAAAATCTATTCATTTTGAGTACCTTTTGGAGTGTAGTTGAAAGATGAAACAATTGAGTGAGTAACGAAAAAAATTCATTTGAGGTTTATGAATAAAAAGGGAAAAGGATAAAAAAAACCCTTTAAAATTTCTCAAGAATGCAATTAAAGCAAAATAATAGAATTGAATTGACTTCGTGAAAAAAATTTAAGGGTTAATACCATTTTTTTCCTCTATCATATAGGCTAATTCTGGTTTACTCTATGTAGCTTTTTTGTTTGTAAAACTAACATTGGCATACGAAGATTCTGTTATTTTAAATCCTATAAAATTGATTTTTTGTAAAACTAAGCTTGTCATATGAAGATTATGTTATTTTAGTCACTGTAAAATTGTTTTTTTTTTTTTGTAGAACTAACCTTATATAACTAACCCTGTAAAGTTGTTTTTTTTTAAAACTAACTTTGTCATATGAAAGTGGAAAGGTTAGTTTTACAAAAAACAATATTTTACAAGATCTTAAACAACAGAATTTTCGTATGATAAAGTTAGTTTTACAAAAAAATAATTTCACAGGGTCTAAAACAACATATTCTTCATATGGCGAGATTAATTTTATAAATAAAAAGTTTTACAGAAGATAAACCAGAATTCGCATATATGACAGGGGGTAAAATGATATTAACCCAAAACTTAATGGTTTTTCCTAAATGTTGGATATGTTATCCGATTCCGTTCGATTAAAACATCTATTCTTTGATTATCTCACATTTACCATGTGTTCCAATTATAGCCCAAAAAGAGAGTTTTGATTTATATATGTTTTCATATGAAATGCAGTTGATAAATTAATTAATAGTCAAATCTATGATAAAATGTTTTATTTGTTAGTAATATTTTGTATGTATATTTATATTTCTTGAAAATAGTGAGAAAATTTGAAAGTTGAGTGACCTGTCATTGAGAGTTGTAATTAAGATAAATTTAAACTTCTAAGTTTTAACTAAATTTGTTTACCCTTTGGTTTTTGTTTACATATTTCTCTGATTGATTGATTGTTGTATTGAATTCACTTTTGTAGATGTGCATGGGTCCATAATGAATTTCTTATATGAAGCAAATGCACGAGAATAAGAAATGATTCAAGTACAGAAAGTTTGATGACATAGAATTTATCTGTCTTTATAGATTTGATATGTAGGATATTTTAAAATTTTCAAATATGTTTGTGATAATTTTGTTGAAAGTGTTATTCTTTTGTGTTAAAGTACCATTTTGAGATAGTCTTTTGTTGTCGAAATGTTTTGCGCATAAATTTGTATAGTTGTAGAAATGTTGAAGAAGTGTGTCATCGACATAAATTAAAGACTTAGTTTTATTTTATATGTTTAGCTGAGTTAGGTTAGTTGGAGATTGCTTGGTGTGCAAACAATCTCAGCCTATGAATAGAGAGGTACCATATCATTGTAAAATACATTTGCATAGAGAAAAGATTTAATAAACTTCAGTTTGAAGGCAGAGAGAATCTCTATAGAAATATTCTCCTTATTCCCCTTTTACCTCAAACCATAATTTCTCTTTTCTTCTCCAATTCACCTTTTCTTTCATCTCAAATTTCGGCGGAATCATCTTGCAACCAAGGTGTGGTTGACTCAATTGATTGAAGAGTGAAGGTCAAGAGGAGGAATCAATTGGAAGAATTTATTCTTGTTTAGAAAGGTTGATTTGGAATCCTCCAAGTTTTTGGTGAAATTCCAACATCATGGATTCGTCAAAATTCCAGCATCTGGTATCTACAGCACCGACTGTGTGATTCTTGGGAAGCATAGTGTGATGAATCATCCGAACGAGCATTTTCCATCAATTCTTCCAATTCTGAATGCTAAGAATTATGATAATTGGTGTAAGTAGATGAAAGTCATATTCTATTATCAAGACATGTGGGATCTTGTGAAAGAAGAAGTAACGACACTTGTAGAAAATGCGACGAATGAAGAAAATTCTATGCACAAAGAATTAAAGAATAAATATTATAAAACTCTGGTTGTGTGATTAATGCGTTGATCAAAAAAATTTTGAAAGCTGAGTGATGTTGAATCAACGAAAGATGCATGGAAAATTTTGGAGAAATAATTTGGAGGTGCTAAGAAGGTGAAAGAGGTAAGGTTACAAACTCATAAAAGAATGTATCAATTGCTTCATATGGAAGAAAGTGAAAGCATAACTGATTTCTTCACCAGCGTTACGAAATCGGTGAATCAAATCAAGTTACATGGAGAAGTGTTGACATCAAGATTAATTGTTGCAAAGATCTTGAGGTCATTGGTTCCAAATTTCAATCACGTGGTAGTAGCCATAGAAGAATCTAAATACTTATCAACATTGACAAAGGAAGAGATTCAATGGACACTTGAATCTCATGAACAAAGAATGAATGATAGAGCTGCAAGCAAGTAGGAGAGTGATGTGGCTTTGTAGGTGCAATCAATAAGAGAAAAGAAAGGAAAAGGAAAATGGTTCAACAATAAAGGTAGAAGAGGCTACAACAATTTTACTAGTAGAGGAAACCAGCAAGAAGGAAACTCGTTGAATAAAAGAAGACCCTCATCTCAAAGCAACCACAGAGGTGGTGTTGCAAGTAGAGGAAAAAGTGGTGGACGAAAAATTGACAAAAGTTAAATTCAGTGTTTCAATTGTCAGAATTATGGTTAGTACTCTAGTGATTATCTTGAAAAACAAAAGAATTAAGAAAATGCTGCAAAACTAGAAAAGTATGAAGAAGAAGAAGAGATGTTGCTGATGGTCACAATAAGAGATGAAGAAAGATTCAAGGACCATTGGTACTTGGACTTAGGATGCTCATCACACATGACTGGTAGGAAAAATTGGTTTGTCAATATAAAACCATCGATGAAGAACATGGTGAAATTTGCAAACGACAATACTCTAGCAGTTGAAGGTATTGCTGTTGTTTTGATTATGAGGAAAGATGGCAAAAGGTTAGTAATTTCCAATTATTATATATATCAGGCATGAAAAATAATTTTCTCAGCATGAGGCAGTTGGTCGAAAAGAATTACAAAGTGTCGATTGAAGGCAAGATGATGAGAGTTATCAACTTAGGTGGAAGGTTAATCTTGAAGATTCCCGTGTCTCAGAATAGAACCTTTGAGATTAAACTTAATGTGATGGAGCACAAGTGCCTTGCAATTGCAGCTACCGGGGATGAATGGATATGGCACTATAGTTTTGGTCATCTCAACTTCAAAGACATCAGAGATCAGAAAAGAAGAAATATGGTTTCAGGGTTACTAGAAATCGACATTCCAAATGAAGTATGTGAGGAATATCGTTATGTGAATAGAGTTTATATCCTTCTGTAGGGAGTAGTGGTAATATCTTTTCAATCTGATGTAATTCAAAAGGTAGATCTTGATTTATACTCCCAAACAATGGGTTTCTGATGAGCCATTTAGTATGTGTTGAGTTTTTTAATTATATTTGTTTTTCTTATGAGAAGGTTGGTGTAGGAGCTTCTTTTTGCACCATGGGAAGATTGGACTGCTTGGGTTTTTCAAAATTTATCTTTCAGATGGAGTTATTCAACTTACTTCTCTTAGGCAGGAAGTTCACTTAGTTCCAACATAATGATGGGGCAGCTAGTAGGCTTGCTCAAATTTTGCATTCTAAAGGGTGGTGGGACCATTGGGGTGAGAGAACCTAATGGACCTCTTGAGGGATGTTTCTGATCATTTCCCTATTATCCATAAGTATGCCAATATTATATGGGTCCCTAAGCCTTTTAGATTCAATAATCACTTATTATCTCATTATATTCTTCCTGAACTAGTGGTTTCGTTCTAGACTGATACTAAAATTCTTAATTGGAAAGCGTTTATTCTGATGGAGAAGTTAAAAGCTCTCAAAGTGGTGTGAAAATCATGGAATAATTAGGTGTTTAGTAACTTGACTCTCAGAAAGATAACTTCAATGAGGTGGTGAGTCAAGTGGATTTCTTGGCTGATCATAGTTTCTAATATATTGAAGAGATTGAGTCTAGATCTAGAGCAATTATGGACATGTGGTTTTTGCTAAGGATTAAATATCCCTAATTGTTTCAAATACCTAAGTTTAAGTGGCTTAAGGATGGATGCGTTAATTATTGTTACTTTCAAGCGTGTGTTAAGATAAGAGGTAGAAGTAACTTTATCTTTGCTCATAATGTTGGAGAAGACTGAATTGAAGGGATGTCCAAAACTAGACAGGAGGTGATGAAAAATTTCATTGAGATCTTCAAAGAACCAAATGTTAATAGACCTTGTATTGGTGGTACAATCTTTTTTGCTCTTTCAAATGATGAAAACCTTATTTTGTCCGCCCCATTTAGTCTTCAGGAGCTAGATTGTGAAATGTCCCAGTATGATTGTAACAAAATCCCATGTCTGGATGGGTTTACCATCTCCTTCCTAAAAAGGTTATAGAATATACTTAGATAAGACTTGGGGATTATGATTCAATAATTCCATCATTTTTGAATCTATACCTTGCAGTTTTGTGTCATACTTTATGATTTAATCTCCAATGTTAACTCCCTCTCTTATTTGGGTTACTTTAGACCGATTTCTTCAGTGGGATCTTTGTTGGTAGCTAAAGTGTTGGCCATTAGACTTATGCAGGCATTGGATAAACAATTTCCCCTAATCAATTAGCTTTTCTCAAAGAGAGGATGTTGGTTGATATAGTGGTTGTTGTTGATGAGGTGATTGACTTTGCCAATAAATTTAATAAATCTTGTCTCATTCTTATGGTTAATTTGAGAAAGTGTGTGAATCAATCACTTGGAATTTTACAAATTATATGCTTATCAGATTCAAGTTTAGTGAGAATTAGAGATATTGGATAAAAGCTTGTGTTTATGCTAGTAATTATGTGATGTTGGTTAATAGGTGTCCAAATCAAGATATTAGCATCCAAATGGGTTTAAAACAATGGGAACATTTATCCCATTCCTTTTCCTTCATGTGACTAAGGAAATATTTGGTTTAGTTGCTAGGGCTAAGGAAATTGGTCTTTACTTTGGATTTAAAGTGAGTGTTGTTGGGGTTGGTTGCATCTCATCTTCAGTATCCTGATGATACCCTCCTAGTTTTCGTCCTTACAGTGGAGAATCTGTAGAGTATCAAGGCAATCTTTAGATGATTTGAATTTACTTTAATGCTTTGAGTGAATTTCATCAAGAGTAGTCTTATAGGGTTTAATGTGGATTTCAACTTTCTATCCTATATGGAAAAATTCCTTCACTCTGAGATTGAAACACTCCCTTTTAAGTACTTAGGTATGTTAATGGGGGCTAATCCTCATCTAAAATCCAATTGGCTCACCTTAGTCGGTCTTTTGAATAAGAGACGACATTCTTGGAAACTTAGATATGTTAGCTTGGGTGGTAAAATGGTTCTTCTTAATCTTGTGCTCAATGTTATCCTCATCTTTTTCTTGTCTTTTTTTAAAGATGCATGTTAAAGTTTGGAAGAATCTTGTTAGGATGCATAAAAGTTTTCTTTGGGGAGGGGCAAAAGGAGTTTCTAAGATATCATGTATTAGGTGGGATGATGTTTGTTAGCCTAAAGCAGAGGGGGTTATGAGTTATAGACCTCTAGTTGATTAATTTATCCCTTTTATGAAGTGGAGATGGAGGTTGTATATTGGTGCATCGGGTCTTTGGAATGACATTATTGTAGCTAGATGCTAGATATGAAGCTTTAATTGTTTTATCTCTTTGTGGGGTGGGGAGCAACGTGTTTCCACTCTTTTTCCTCCTGGTGGAATGGGGTGTCTCATCTTGGGTGTAAAAAGGATGATATCAAATATTCATTTTTAGATGGCATCCTTATAAGAGTTGAGTCGGTCATCCAAAATTCTATTTGGAAGAAACCTTAATTAGGTTCCATTCCTTTAAATACTTAGTTCCCCGATCTGTTATCTAATTCTTTTTAGTCTAATGGATTGGTGAGAGAGATTGGTTTGATGGTCAATGGGGACATGGTTTGTGATATGAGGTGAAAGAGACTCTTTTTCTTAGAGATATACTAGTGTTTGATGACCTTCTCTCTCTCTCTCTCTCTCTCTCTCTCTCTCTCTACTTTAAGACGTCACTTTTTCTCTGGATAGAAGTGGAAATTGAAGCATACTAGGGAGGATAATTGCCTCTGTTTATAATGTTCAGAGGGTTAGATCTATCTCTACTTAGAATACTCGTCCGCTTGAGAGTATGACCTTTCCCCTTATATAGACTAGTTAATCGCCTTTTATGGTCTTGGTATTCTCATGAAAGCTTTTTCAAGAGAGACTTTGTTCTACAGAGAACTTGTCTAAAAGACGTGTCATTTTTCCCCTTGTGCGGGTCTTAGTTGAGCCGATTTTCCACCTGTGTTACTTGTGAGCTAGCTCGGTCTCTATGGCATAACTTCTTTTAGTGGTTGGGTGGCAGATAGTTATTCTTAATGAACTTATGGTTCTTTTTTAGTCTTTTATTTTTTTAGGGAAGGATTAAGCATATGGACAGTTTTCTTATGATTTGGCATGTTATAGTCTAGTTCTTTTAGAAAACCCACAATGATGTCTCATTTTAGGGAGTTACAAAAACAGTGAAAGAAGTGGATAAGTGTTAGATGTCAAACATGCTATATATTTGTATTGGATACTTGGCATTTTTCAACACTTTCTATGTTTTAATTGTGGATTTTAGTAGTGAATTGTTGTTGCTCTTCAAACATGGTATATATACCTTTGGTGCTTGTAATATATGTACTATTGTGCAGGAAAGTGCACTAAGTGATCAAAGAAAGAAGACACAAAGAGTTTATGCAAGCTGCCAAAGAAAGAGGAAAACAACAGCAGGTTCGCTTTGCGAACTCTAGCGAATGTTCGCTGCTTCGCTCGCTTTGCGAAAGTCCTGGCGAAGAACCCTTGGCTAAGGTAGTGGCAAATGGACCCAACATTCGCTTTGCGAATGTTTTGGCGACTAGTTCGCTTTGTGAATGAAACGTTCGCTTTGCGAACTCACAAAGACAGTCAAGGGCAGTTTATCTATCAGAAGGCACTTCAGGTGCCATTTTCTTCATTCGCTAGGCGAATGGATTATTTGAAGTGCAAATGCATCAGATTTCAAGTGTACAATAAAATGATTTTTAAATTTTCTTGGGATCATAACTTCACCTTTTCACACCATAACCTTATTTTCTGAGTTTTTTTCATAAAAGAGAGATTTTTGAAATAGGGAAGCTGGAATCACATCCGATCTCGATTCTTCGACGCGGATGCTCTTTCATCTCCTCAAGAAACTTGTGATACAAGCTACCATGACTATGTGTGGCTAAACACATCCTTGTGTCAAGATTAGTGGTAGGTAATCCATCATTTTGTATGTATTGATCTTGCTTGTAAGTTTGTGAACTTTGTTGATGAAAAATATAGAAGAAAAACATTGTTTACATGGTTTATATTTTGTTTAATTCATGTTCGAGAGAAATGTATTAAACTTGACCTAAGTTTCATTCCTTCAATAATCATAAGGCTAAAGATAGTTTTGAAAGTTGATGTTCATAAATATTGAACTTGAATGTTATCATATTGGTAGTTTGAGTGAGAGATCATCAAAGGATCAATAGGATAAATCTCACAATAAGTGTTCGAGAGAAACTTGTTGAGAGGATATGTGGTTATATTTATTGTTAACGAGTTCACACGCTTTATCGAGTTGATATGTACGAAACGGATTGTCGAACACTAGTCTTGGAATGTTTTTACCAAACCCTAAAACCAATCTTTTTACCGTTGAATTCTAAATTTTATGCAAACGTTACGAAACAAAAAACCAAACCTTTGTTACTATAAAGTTTGAAACTCTTTTGACTATCGAATGACGGCAATATACACAATCTCTGTGGATACGATAAAACACCCCCGAATTAATATTCAACAAAATGGTGCCGTTACCGGGGTTGTTGTTATATTGCGAGCATTGTAATAGTTATTGAGTTTTAAACTTGTTAAAGTTTTCTTGTGCTTGTTGATTTGTTTGGTTTAGTGTGCAGACTCAGTTTTATTTGAGGGAAGTTACCCGCAGACCAACTTCTTTTTGATCCTGAAATCGAAAGAACTGCGCGTAAGTTAAATAGCAGAACAAGGCGGATGAGGCACCTTGCCAAGGAAAGACGAGAACGAGACAAAAGTTCAACTTCGACGCCAATACCACAGTTACCGCCAACTATGGTTGTTCCACCACCACCACCACCACCACCACCGGCTTCAGTTCCTTGTACTAATAGTCTGAGACATACTACACAATTTGTACGTAATGCTCAGAACGGTCGGCATTCAGAAATGAAGACGGGTATCCTCTCACTTCTATATCAGAATCCATTTACTGGTATGGATCACGAGGATCATTTTACACACCTGACTAAGTTCTATGAGATTGCGGGAGCGACTGGTGCACCCGAAGTTGAAGAAGAGTCTTTGTTTAAGAGACTATTCCCACATTCCCTCATTGGGAAGGCTAAGGAATGATATCTTGACCAATCGACGACAATCATGATGGACTGGAACATGCTAAAGGAAAAGTTTTTGGAACGATTTTTTCCACATAATCGTTTCATGGAGGCTAAAACAGCAATTGCAGTTTTCACTCAGGGTGGAAATTAATCTCTCAATAAAGCTTGGGAGAGATTCAAGTTTATGCTGAGAAAGTGTAAAGGGCACGGTTTTGATGAGCTTACTCAAGTTCACATTTTTAGAAATGGTCTTCAGTTGGTTCATAAAACATTGTTGGATGCCACCGCGGGTGGATCGTTAATGGCTAAAAGCGCCGAGGAGGCTATTTCTATCATTGACCTGATGGCTCTAAATGACCATCAAGGGAACCATAACCGTGGCCCTTCGCAAAAGAAAGCGGGAGTACTTGAGTTGGGAAAAAATGATGCAATTCTTGCTCAAAATAAATTGTTATTTCAACAGGTTGAGTTGTTAACGCAACAAATGTCAAAGTTACCTCAACAACTCAAAGAGATGCATGAACTTCCGAGCAAGAATGTGCAGGTAGCTTGTTGTGAATTGTGTAGAGGAGATCATCCTACCCGGTATTGTCCTCCGGTAGTGGGAGAAGTAAATTATGCGGGAAACCCTACTCAAGGTTATCAAGGAAGACCTCTTTATCAAAATGCTCAACAACCTTACCAAAATCAACAAGGCTACTAACCAAGGGGCAACTACCAGAATCAACAAGGATTTCGACAAAATCCTTACAAACCACCCCAAGATCAAAGTGAAAGTTCAAGGTTGGAGGAGACTTTCACACAATTTATGCAATTATCAATGGCAACTCAAAAGAGTACGGAAGCTTCGATTAAAAATCTTGAATCTCAAGTAGGGTAACTTGCAAAGCAATTAGCCGAAAAGCAACTGGGGCCATCCTTCTCCGATATCACTCAAACAAATCCCAAGGAGCATTGTAAGGCCATTTTCACAAGAAGTGGAAGAACAATTGGAGGAGATGTTGAACATGAGGTTGTGGTCGAAAAGGAAAATGATATTGTATTGAAGGAAGTCGAAAAAAATGATGAACATGGTGTAGTTGAAAAGAATGATGAAGAAGTAAAGAAGAAAACAGAAAGAGAAAGAAAGGAGTAGGAAAAGGAAGTTTTACAAAGAAGGTTACCATATCCCTCCGCTCCTAATAAAAAAGAGAACGATAGGCATTACGCAAGATTCTTAGAATTGTTTAGTCAGTTGCAAGTAATCGTTCCTTTCTCTGAAGCTCTTGAATAAATGCCTAAGTATGTCAAATTCATGAAGGACATAATTATGAAAAAGAAGAGGTGTACGGACAAAGATAACATTGATCTCAATGCCGAGTGTAGTGCCGTCATTCAAAGCGTGCTTTCGCGGAAAGAGCAAGATCCGGGAAGAGTAGCTTTACCTATTACTATAGGTAATGATTTTAAATGTAAAGCTTTGGTTGACATGAGTGCTAGTATTAATCTCATTCCGTTGTCCGTGGTTAAAAGACTTGATAATATGAATGTGAAGTCAACAACCATAACATTACAACTTGCGGATAAGTCTAGGACTCGTCCTCATGGTGTTGTGGAGGATGTGTTTGTAAAAGTGGACAAATTCTTGTTTTCGGTTGATTTCGTGATCATTGACATGGATGAGGAAGAAGATACGCCAATTATTTTGGGAAGACCGTTCATGAAAACTGCCAAAATGTTGGTGGATGTTGATGAAAGAATCATGAAGGTGCGGATCAAGGATAGTGGAAAAGAGGAAGAAACTTGTTTTACATTGTTCAAAGGAGTGATGTATGCAAATCAAGTAGATGAAAACGTTCATGAAAAGAAAGAATTGGAAAGAGAGGCTTTGTGGAAGAAAAAAAATGAAGATGCAAAAGTGGCCATGTTACGATCATGTTGGGATTGGTCATTTCTAAAGAAAAGGGGATCGAAGACCGGACATGATTTTGGTTGAGGTCTTTGTTCGTAAAGTGTCATTTTCTCGGAAGCCAATTCTTGTGCTTTTGGTTTCGAGGTGTCAGTTGCATTGGACCGTCGAGCTTAACTGACGTTAAACAAGCGCTTGTTGGGAGGCACCCCAAGATTGTAAGTATTTATGCTTTCATTTGCTGTTTTAATGATTTTAGATGTTTAGAACTGGTTTAGGAAGTGCCAGCAGTGCATAATTTTATTTTCAAAATCCTGTCATGTTCGCTGGCTAGTTCGCATTGCGAACCTGGGGCGAGCATTCGCTGGCCAGTTCGCTTTGCGAACTCAGCGAGACAGGGGAACATTTTTCTGCTACCACCTCATTAAAAAGGGAGTTAATTTTATGGGTGGGTCAGTCACTTGGGCCCATGACCCATCTCATTTTCTGATCAAGTGAGAGGCAACCCTAGTTTCCTTGGACACTTTGCCTCTTGCCACGTTTTTCAAACACTCTCTCAAGAACATCACGTGCTCTAGTTCCTCAATTTTCACCAAGTTTTCCCCAAATCAATTACAAGTTCAGGTTTGAATCTCATTTTTCTTTCTGTTAATTTCTGTTTAGACATATGGTTAGGGTTGTAGATTGCACATTAGAGACATTGTTAATTCTAGGTTTTCACCTCTGTTTTAAGGTTTCTTTGCTGTTGCATGTTGAATTTGTTGCAAACCTTAGAATAGAGGTGATATTTTAAATGGAACTCTGATGTGGAAAGTCTGGATGCTGGTGTTTTTCTGAAATTATCGCGGGTTCGTTGTCTAGTTCGCTTTGCGAACCTGGGCGAGCATTCTCCAGACTTCGCTTTGCGAATCTGGGGAGAATGTTCGTCAACCTTCGCTTTGCGAACTCTGGAGCGAACATATCAGAATTCTTAATATTTTTTATGTTAGCTCAGTTGAAATTTTGTTTTGGCTCCCATTTTTAATGGACTATGTTGCTGCTTGTTGTTGTTTTATTTGCTCATTTGTGCAGATGGCTCCTAAGATAAATCCCGCTAAGAAGCGAAAGGCCAGCACTTCAAGACAAGTGCTAATAGAGTTTGATAGCGATCGTTTTAAGGGAGCCAAGCAGGAAATAAGGTATCTGACCTTGGAAAAGAGAACTATCTTACCGGAAAAGATATTTAACTTGAGTGGCCGTGGAAGTTATTAGTCGGTGGCTGCACTCTTAGAAGCGAAAAAATAAAGAAGACTGATAACTCCCTTGGATAGCTACAATGTTAATATTGTCCGAGAGTTTTATGCAAACGCCCTTCCTGATGATGGGGACCAATTTGGTTGGACAACTTTTGTTGGCGGAAAAGTGGTGCGATTTAATCGCTATGCAATTAATACTGTTCTTGGAGATCCTTTGCCATTGATAGCTAGCCAAATAGATGTCTACCATAGAGACTTGCACCTTTACCGTGACATTCCAAAAATGACCAGCGATCTTCTATGACCGGGAAAAACTGTAGAACTCAACCCATCTGGGGTTGCCATTAGATACCGTCGTGAGGACATGCAACCTTTGGCTCAGCTTATTTTGCTTTTGGTGATAACCAACATCAAGCCGAAGTCACATTCGTCTACCATCCCTATTCCACTTACCCACATTGTCCATAATATTTTGACTAATGTACAGATAGACGTGGCCCGTATTATCGCCGATGAGATTAAGGCTATTGTTCAAAGTGGTCTTGGCGGTTCCGCTTCTCGGGCGAATGCCCGTCTTGCTTTTCCTTGTCTCATCATGACTTTATGTGCTCATGCTGGGGTTAATATACCCGCACGCCGTCAGGTCACTATTCCTTCTGCGATCGACGACCGATATGTGGATAAGTTCTGTAATCCTAAGGGGGCAAGGGGTGAGACATCTAGTGTTGGTGTTGATGCCGTCACAAGGGGTTATGATGCTTCTGGTTATGGGTCGCAAGGTTTCTACCCTTATCAGCAGGAGATATGCCAGTATAACTGGGATTGGATGACGACTTCTCAGCGCGCCATGACTGATTTACATGACTCCATGCAGGTACTTCAGCTACAGATTCGCGAACCCGCCGCTGATCATACTTTGATGTCAAGGGAGCAGTTCCTTGCACATGCTGGTTGGCCTGAGGCCAGACCAGTATTCAGAGGGGGGGAGGATGCGGCTGGTCCTGATGATGCTGATGAGGAGGTTGGTGATGCTGATGATGATGAGGTGACTGGTTCTGTTTATGGTCCAGAAGATGGAGAGGAGGTTGAGGTGTCTGGTTCAGAGTCCGAGGAAGACTGATTTTGCTGTTCTAATTTTGTACTTCCTTTGAGCATCAAAGTGAAGTTTTCTTGTATTTTGCTTTTTATTTCAGTTTTTATTGATGTATTTTATCCACTCGGTCTATTATTTTGATATTTTGATGTACTTGTACTCGTATGAGGTACTTTTGACTTTGTAGGTGTTTTCACGCCATTACATTATTATGTTATTATGAGTATTATGTTATTTTTCAGTTAAATATGTTTGGTTTCATTTTTATTTTAGTTTTAATTATTATTGTTGTTAAGAGTTGAATTCTTCAGTTTAAGAATGTTCAACTCTTAAATTGTTGGTATGCTTTCGTTTTTCATTATTGTTGTTAAGAGTTGAATTCTTCAGTTTACGAATGTTCAACTCTTAAGTTGTTGATATGCTTTTTATCGCTTTATGTTGGTATGCTTGTGGAAGTTTAATATTTCCATCTTTTGGTGTTGACTTGAAGAATTTTAGGTTGGTGAGTGTTGATCATCAAAGAAGATTCCTCCAAGTTGGATGGCGATGATAGTAATTTTAAGCACGATTTTGGTGGCAAGGTACATAGTTACCTAGTTCTAGAATTTAGAATGTATTAGAACCTTTTGTCTTTGTACAAATGAAAATGTTGTTTCTTGTTACAACTCTATTGATTGCTTGTGTCATTTAGGTCCCAAAAAAAAACCTATAAAAGTGAGAAACCTCCATGTTATACTAAATGCATATGATTGATGATGAATGTTGTTTTATACTTATAATTCATGCTTTATCTTGCTTGTTGTTTTGAAATTGTGGAAACATAGAAATGATCAAGGCAATGTTTGTGTACTTTGAGTATAACCACCATTCCAAAAACACTTCAAGTCACATTGTGAATGTGCACGTATTTGAAACCTCTTTTGAGTCGAAATGAAATTTTTGTTTGAATCATTAACCCGAATTTAAGCTGTTTTGAAGAGCATTTAAGCTAAGCTTATGGAAATGTTGAAGTTGGGGAGAATTGTTTAGTTTGAAAAGAGAAAAAGGATTTGGTGATACAAGGCATTCTAAGGCAAAGAAATTGAAAAGAAAAGAAAAAAAGAAGAAGAAAGAAAAAGAACAAAAAGAAAAGAAAATCAAAAGAAGAGAATGCATTGTGAAAGAAAGAAATAAGGATTGAACAAGATCGAAAATTTTGAAAAAAAAAAGAAATGCTCTTCATAGTCTTTACCTTTTCTTGTTTCAATGGTCGTGTACATATGTCCCTTGTTTTTAACCCCTGCCAAGTTACAATCGATAAAAGCCCTTAGTGATCTTTTGCTTCCATGATTTCTTATGTGATCGGTTAGATATTGTATGAATTGCTTAGTATTTGCATCATTTGTCAATCGAGCGAAATTTCCCCGCGGTTGCAAACGCGTTAATTTCCTTCAATCCTATTTCGAAGAGGAGTGTTAGAGTGACATAAGCATGATGGTTTAGTTGTTTCATGAACCATTGTCTGAGATTTGTTTAAGAATCAAGTTCTTTTGCATTGTCAATTCTAGGATTGTGTAATTGTGCTTTGTTACAATTGCTGTTTATTTGAGCCGTTTATCCTTTCTTGGATTGAATCAAATGCTCGAGCAAATCCTCTTATTTTCAACGAGAGGTATACTTTGCTTGAGGACAAACAAAGAGTTAGTTGGGGAGAGTTTGTTAGATGTCAAACATGCTATATATTTGTATTGGATACTTGGCATTTTTCAACACTTTCTATGTTTTAATTGTGGATTTTAGTAGTGAATTGTTGTTGTTCTTCAAACATGGTATATATACCTTTGGTGCTTGTAATGTGTGTGCTATTGTGCAGGAAAGTACACTAAGTGGTCAAAGAAAGAAGACACAAAGAGTTTATGCAAGCTGCCAAAGAAAAAGGAAAACAACAGTAGGTTCGCTTTGCGAACTCTAGCGAATGTTCGCTGCTTCACTCGCTTTGCGAAAGTCCTGGCGAAGAACCCTTGGCTATGGCAGTGGCAAAAGGACCCAAAATTCGCTTTGCGAATGTTTTGGCGAGTAGTTCGCTTTGCAAACTCACGAAGACAGTCAAGGGCAGTTTATCTATTAGAAGGCACTTCAGCTGCCATTTTCTTCATTCGCTAGGCGAATGGATCATTCGCAGTACGAATGCATCAGATTTCAAGTGTACTATAAAGTGATTTTTACATTTTCTTGGGATCATAACTTCACTGTTTCACACCATAACCTTATTTTCTGAGTTTTCTTCATAAAAGAGAGATTTTTGACATAGAGAAGCTGGAATCGCATTCGATCTTGATTCTTCAACGTGGATGCTCTTTCATCTCCTCAAGAAACTTGTGATACAAGCTACGATGACTATGTGTAGCTAAACACATCCTTGTGTCAAGATTAGTGGTAGGTATTCCATCATTTTGTATGTATTGATCTTGCTTGTAAGTTTGTGAACTATGTTGATGATAAATATAGAAGAAAAACTTTGTTGACATGGTTTATATTTTGTTTAATTCATGTTCGAGAGAAATGTATTAAACTTGACCTAAGTTTCATCCCTTCAATAATCATAAGGCTAGAGATAGTTTTGAAAGTTGATGTTCATAAATATTGAACTTGAATATTATCATATTGGTAGTTTGAGTGAGAGATCGTCAAAGGATCAATATGATAAATCTCACAACAAGTGTTAGAGAGAAACTTGTTGAAAGGATATATGGTTATATTTATTGTTAACGAGTTCACACGCTTTATCGAGTTGATACGTACGAAACGGATTGTCGAACACTAGTCTTGGCATGTTTTTACCAAACTCTAAAACCAATCTTTTTACCGTTGAATTCTAAATTTTATGCAAACGTTACGAAACGAAAAACCAAACCTTTGTTACTATAAAGTTTGAAACGCTTTCGACTATCGAATGACGACAATATACACAATCTCTGTGGATACGATAAAACACCCCCGAATTAATTTTCAACAAAATGGCGCCGTTACCGGGGATTGTTGTTATATTGCGAGCATTGTAATAGTTATTGAGTTTTAAACTTTTTAAATTATTCTTGTGCTTGTTGATTTGTTTGGTTTAGTGTGCAGACTCAGTTTTATTCGAGGGAAGTTATCCCTTTTACGAAGTGGAGATAGAGGTTCTATATTGGTGCATCGGGTCTTTGGAATGACATTATTGTAGCTAGATGCTAGATATGAAGCTTTAATTGTTTTATCTCTTTGTGGGGTAGGGGGCAACGTGTTTCCACTCTTTTTCCTCCAGGTGGAATGGGGTGTCTCTTCTTGGGTGTAAAAAGGATGATATCTGTAGCGAGCGATTTTGGACGCGGTTCTTAAGCGCTGGTCGCTCTCTGCGGTTTGAGCTTTGACTACAGGTCGATTCATTTTTTATCCTATTGTGAGCTGAATAAGGAAGGGAAACAGATGTCTCTAATTAACCCTGCTTGCATACTGAGTTTAAACAGCGGTCTGTTAGGTTACGGATGCTATCAATGTGGGGGGGCCTTGTACTGGTTATTTGTATTTTCGCCAATACGGTTTTCTTTCTTTTTATCTAGGCAGAAGGTTTCTGGTGGGGAATAAGGATTAGGATGTTAGGACTGGTGCTTTTGAATTACTGCTTTTGATTGACGAAAATATGGGATTTGGGTTTTTTTGTTGATTGCGCTCGCTAAGATCTTTTCTTTCGATCTTATGCCTACGTATTCCCGTTTACCGAAACAGGGAAATCAGAGCGTTCGTAGTTCCTCCTATTCTATGGGAGGAAATGGTGTTTTGGTGTCTTGTTCAAAGCCCAAGACATGAAGCGAAAGGTGATTTGTATCTTGTTCAAAGCCCAAGATGTGAAGCTAAAAGGTCTATTTGTGTCTTGTTCAAAGCCCAAGACGTGAAGCTGAAAGACCTCGGCTTTAGAGAGAATTTGTCATCTCTAAAGAGGGGAGAAGGAGAATTACTTTAACTGGGATACGCGGATCCGAGCAATGCCATAATTTCCGAAGAAAGGGTTTTAACCTGAAGGAGAAGTCTTTAACTCAGTGTAGAGCAATGCCATCTTTCCTTAGGAATTTCTCATGCTAAAAGAGGGACAGTGGCGTGGATGTAGATGATCCAGAGGCTTGCCGCTTACAGTGATTAGATGGGGGAAAGAGTTGTTGATGTTTGTGTACTACGAACGAGGCACAACTTTGATGCTAAAAGGTTGATTGGATCAACCAGTGGTTTTCTTATAGAAAGCCTAAGAGGAGGCTAATTTCCGCTAGGAAAATCATTATACAAAGCCTAAGAGGAGGCTATTTTGTGTCTCGTACAAAGCCCGAGAGGGAGGCTAAAAGTTTTTGACCCAGTGGGGCATATCGTTATACAAAGCCTAAGAGGAGGCTAGCAAAGAGTTGACTCAGTTGGAGAATCTTTTATACTCAGTAAGAGAGTGTTTTTGTATCTCGTACAAAGCCCGAGAGAGAGGCGAAAAGGTTGTTTTGACTCCACTGGGGAGAATTTTGGTATCTCGTACGAAGCCCGAGATGGAGGCTATTGTAACTGTTTCAGTTGAGTGACAGATCCAATATACTGATTTAAAAGAGAAAATCAGTTCTTATATGAGTAACACTGTACACAGGGTTTTAATTTGAGGATCAGGGATATTTCCTTCTCTTTGAGGAAACGGGAAATCCAAAGGGTATTGAGACTATCCGAGTCTGTGGGTTTCCTTCCTATTTAACGAAGGGTGCTTGAGAATGTCTTTGAGACTCAAGGAAGTTAGACTGTCCAAGTCTAGAGTTTTTTCTTTTGTACTATGCTTCGAGAAACAGTAGTAGACTCTATGAAAGGACTGTTCTATGAGGATGACTAGGTTCTGTTCCTATACCTCTAGGAGGTCGTCGGGACAATTTGTACGAAGCCCAAGAGGAGGCTGGAAACTTTTAAGAAGCCGACGGGTCCTTGTACGAAGCCCAAGAGGAGGCTATCATTCCCAAAGGAAGAGATCATTATACGAAGCCTAAGAGGAGGCTGTGAATACTTCTAAGAAGCCGTAGGGTCCTTGAATAATGCTCAAGAGGAGGTCGATGCTTTTAATAAGCCCGTGGGTCTATCATCTCCTTTCCGTTAGGAGAGATAACTCTTTTAAAGATAAAAACCACTGGTAAACGTGCGAGGTTTACTATCCAGCGACTTTTAGCTTTTAAAGAGGGTTCCTTAGTTAAGGTCCAAGATTATGACCGTAGTGGGTACCCAAACCCCGAGACATTCAAGGCAAGCTATCCATAAGGAATAGATCAAGTCAGGAAAGTTCGAGAATTGGGAAGAAACTCAAAGATGCCATTCACGGAGAATACATTCATCTTGGGGAGTAGAGCTTCTTGACGATTCCTAAGGAGGACAACCGAAGAGAAGACTGTATCTGGTGCTCCTATTGGGGATCTGGGCGTCTATTTCTACGAATAAATGAAACGGCGTCACCTAGTTCTAGACGTAGTTGCCGGGGAAACTCGAAATATCTATACTATTATTACACAGTAGATATGAGTTTATGAAAGGAGACTTACAGTGAGCAGCCCCACAATATAGTTTATAATATGAAAGCAGTAAATGAAAGCGATAACCACTTACTCGGTTGTAGTGCTTCCATGCTGTTTGGTTAGTTGTTCAACAAAGAAAGATTAAAAACAACAGTATATTCAAAATCAAAGGAGAAAGTGCTTTGAAAAAGAAAGATTTGGGGCTTACAGCTCAAGGAGAGGCCCAGGGTTTTATCAGTGAGCGCACTGTTGAATTTGTACAGAGGGACTTATACAAGTGACTGGGGCCCAAAAAGGTTTCTGTACAAAGGGGGTTGGGTCTTACACTCTCTCAAGAGGCCCAAAAAGGTTTAAAGAAAAAGAGACGGGTCTTACTACTCGAGGGTAGGCCCAGATGATTTTTGAAAAGGAGACGATCGCGCCGTTTGTTTTCTGACGGTATCGGGACTTATACAATAAGTGAGGCCCAAAGATGATTTGGTAAAAAAAAAAGGATTGGGTCTTACACTCTAATAGAGGCCCAAAGTGTTTTGAAAATGATTTATGAGGGTTGAATTAATCCAAAACCCTAATTTGTTTTCAAAAATATATTTAATTGAATAAAAATTCAATTAAAATGATCAAAAATTGTTTAACATGTGAAAAACAAATTGTGATCTTGGATTAATGCTTCAAAAATTAAGTATTGACCTACAAAATAATTAGAAAGCATTAAAAGTTGCAAAATCAATGTAGAAAAAATATTTAAAATGCCAAAAACAATCAAAATATTAATTCTTTACAAAAATATCAATTATATGAAATAAATAATATTTTTGGGATTTTTTGATAAAATAAAATATTTTAACATTTTTGTGAATTATTAAAAAAAGAATCAACTCAAAATCATTAAAACTCAGAGAGAAATTAATTTTTGAATCAATTAAACAAAATCACAAAATTCAAATATTCAAATTATTCAAAAATGGCGCCAAGAACAGCTGAAGAACACGCGCGTGTTCTTGGTTTCTCAGATTTGCGTTTTCTATCCAATCTCCATGAATACGTAATCATATCATGCAATCCACATATCATTATGCTCGTCTCAACCTCACGATCATGTCTATGTACTTTAATTTCATTTAAATTAAACATACAACAAGAAATCACGAAGAAACCTCAAGAACCCTAATTTCTGCATGAAGGCTAGGATTTTTGATACACGATTCAAACAATGCAATTAATTGAGGGAAAACATTCCATGCATGATTATGAACATATGGCCAAATTATTGTGCGAGGAAATATGCATAGATTGAGAGATGACCAAGTATGTGCTTACCTCCAAGTCGTGACAGCAAGAGCAGATGTGATTTTGAGTTGGAGGTGTTACAGACAAGTTGTGATGATCTGGACAGCTTCTCTACACCATATGGAGTGTGTTTGAACACTTGGATTGAATTGAAATGGACTGGATCAGTTTATGGCATCTCAGCTGCAACTTCACTTCAAACTTGTGTGGATGGCAAGTGATTTTGAGATTTTGATGTTTCAGAAGTTATGTGAGTGTTTGATCAGCTCATATGCGATGTATGTGAGGTGTGTGAGTGATTGGCTTGTGCAGAATTGCTCTCAAACTCAAAACCCGATAGCTACCTTGCTAAGAAAGGCATTTTTGCCAAGAGAAAGAGATTTTGAGGAAAGCATCTGTTAGATGGCTTTGGTGTACTTAAACTGACCACAATTGAGCTCTATTTATAGTAGAGCAAGTTTGTTTTGCAAGGAATAGTGCATGGCAGCTGGTAAGTAGGTTTGGCCAATGTTGTCCAATGAGAATCCAAGTCTCCTCTAGCCATTGACTAGAGGTTAGGGCACAGAGCTTTAGTCCCCTTGGTCTTGGATAAGTCTTGACTGATTTCAGATGAGAATGACTCAGTCCATGCCACCTTGATGATACAACAACTGTTTAAACAAGTTTGGTTTTGATCTCTTTTGATTCCAAGTGAAAAATCCCCCTACATTTGGCAAAAAGTGAGGCAAATTCTGACTTAGTGAAAATTTCACTAAGTGTTGGAAAAAGTGACATTTTCACTTTTCAGCCACTTTGATCACTCCATAACTCAAAATCCTTAATGAATTGGAATGACTTGTAGTTGAAGTTTTTGTAGGTGATAATTAGGGCTACAAATCCATCTTTGGATGAGAAAAAATGGCCTTGTGGTTTAGGAGTTATGGTCCTCCAAAGTTGGTACCTTTGCCACTTTATTTGTAACTTAGAAAAATTTCTAAGTTTTATGGTTACCCCTTTTACAAGTTATCTCACTTTTCTTGATTTTTCTTGATGAATGATGATTCAAATCATACATTAACATCATTTTAGGGTTAAAAAATCCATTTTGGTGAAAAATCTCAAAAAGTCAAAGTTGACTTTTGTGCACAGTTGACTTTTTGTTAGATGAATTCCAAACTGTGCAATTCTTCAGGAAATCATGTCCTTGACCTAAATCAAACTTGATGGACATGTTCCATGGGTGTCATAGGGTATATTCAATCATGTATTAGGGTTTGGGAGCATGTCTTGGTCAAAAGTCAAAGTTACAGTTGACTTTTCCCTTAAAACCCTAATTGTGGTGCAGATGAAATTGAGACTTGTTGTTCAAGCTTCTTGGATCAATCCATTGTTCCAAATGGATCAATATGGTGTATTAGAGACTCTCAAATCATCTCTTTAGGTCTTGGCTCATGGTTTGTCCCAAAAGTCAACTTAGGGGTGAATTAGGTTAAGAAACCCTAATTCCTGATTTTTGATGAATGCATCCCCTGAGGCAAAATTGACTTGATGCATGGGTTCATGAGGTTCCATGAAGTATATTAGGTCATGTTTTGGATCATTG
The DNA here is from genome assembly GCA_022829125.1 of Lathyrus tuberosus. Lineage (NCBI taxonomy): Eukaryota > Viridiplantae > Streptophyta > Magnoliopsida > Fabales > Fabaceae > Lathyrus > Lathyrus tuberosus. The sequence goes on along the minus strand of JALAZF010000368.1, from coordinate 1,309,166 downwards.
CCTTGTGCCCAGATGAAAATTTCCATCTGGAGGCCCTGGTCGACCAAAACCCTAATTTGGTGACACTGTCGATCTTGAGACTTAATCCACCTAGAAGGGAGCAGCCTTGTGCTTAATCCTTGAAGTGGGAGTCCTTTTTGATCCATTGTGGATGTTTGAGAGATTAGAAAAGTTGAAGATCATGTCATTTCTTGATTGATCCTTTGTCTAAGCACTCAGAGAGGGCTTGAAACCCTAATTTTGCTTGTATTGGATGCTCACCCATCTTTGGGGAGACTGATGAAGCATGATGGTTCATCCATATTGTGATGATGATTTTCACAATGATGGGAAAGCTAAGTGGTCAAAATTTGGGGTATTACAGATGCCCCTATTTAATCTTCTTGGACCCGAAGGTATGAATGACGAAGGTATTCGGGCATTCGGGGTGCAAGAGGATTAAATATCGGAATATCCGAAATTTTGATGGTGGTTATGAATGGTAGCTTACGCATTCATCTTCTTTAGCTAAGCGATGATGCTTAGAAAAGGTAAACTTCCCCTCGATCCTGGTTTCCTACCAAGGAACTGGTCTCAGTCTCTTTTGAAATAAACTTCCCCTCGATCCTGGTTTCCTACCAAGGAACTGGTCTTAGTTTCTGATTTAAACTTCCCCTCGATCCTGGTTTCCTACCAAGAACTGGTCTTAGTTTCTGATTTAAACTTCCCCTCGATCCTGGTTTCCTACCAAGAACTGGTCTTAGTTTCTTTTGTCAATAAACTTTCTTGACAAGGGACGCTATTCATAGCGGCTTTCCTCAAACTTCTCGCCGAATTTTCCTGGGGAGATGCCATTTGAGTGGAAAAAGTTTTGATGTCAGACTTACTGGGGAACCCAGTCGTCTGAGTTGTAGAGTTGTACAAACTTCTCTGTTGGAGACGCCATTTGTCGATTCTACTAGGGAAAGCGAGTCTCTTGAGAGACTGTTTTCGTTTGGGATCTTTCATCATACTTTTCTCGGGATCTTCCCAGAGAAACGCCATATGATGGGGTCCAATTTTGAGGTGCTAATGACCTTCTCATCAGTGGTTTTTCGGAGCAAAACTGGCGTGCTGCCGAATCTCTGATCACGAGGCTTTCTCTGTGGATTTTCCTTAATCCGGGAAAGCAAGGATATCATCTTCAATGGCGAAGAGTGATGTTTATTGAGAGTTTTCTCTGGCTTTTCAGAGGTTCAAGTTATCAAAGTGGTCAAGGACCGACTCTGATCTAAAGATACACTGGTGGCGAGATTGTGCAGACGCAACACTTCCTGACGAGGAAATAACTGACAAACTCGATTGAGAAAACTGTTTATCACTAGGGGACAAGACCGACTAGAGTGATAGTGATGCAATATGAAATGTGAATGCAAATAAAAAATGCATGATGTATGTATGTATATGCTGACAAAACAGACGCGACATACAGACTAATGGATGAACACAATTGGATACTCGGCCATCGCGGGGCGAAGAAGTACCGTTGATTCAAAATAGTAATTCCACCTTGCTTAGGAGAGATAGTCCCGTTGGGAGCTATGTTGAGCGGGCTTAGGAGATGAGAACTCGGCCGAGGCGTGTCAGACGAAACAAGGTCTCTGACACAGTTGATCCCTTCATTCAGGCATACTGGCTTAGAAGGAGTACTTTGATTCTGCACTTTGAAGTTCGCTTACTTCGGGAGAAGCAATCAATGTTCTTCTGATGTTCAACAGTCAAAAGAAATTGCCATCTTTATTTTAAAATCAGAAAAAGTTTTAACAAGTAAATTCATTTTTGTTTTATTTCAAGAATCGCTGATTAAGTTTAAACAACGTCGTTCTGTAAAGCTAAAACAAGCAAGAATTACAAACAAAAGCACAAGGGCTCAAATTTTATTGATAAGATGGAGATCAGCCAAACGCGTGATTCCAAAGAGTATATACAAAGTTAGAAAATGGTAATTTATGGGGAAAAGGGCTACGTTGAAACATAACGACCATTATCCTTCTACCAACTTTGAATTCGGGACATCCTGAGCTTCTGTCGAAGATGACCTTGACTGGAGTTTTCCTCTGATAGAAGATGTAACTATTGCTGAGGGACTTGCCTCTGTTGAACATAGTTACTTGCCATTATCCCTAACTTTTGCCTGGATTGTACTATGAGATTTCCAATCCATCGGGATGATTCCTTTTTTTTTCATGTCTCTAACTTTTGCCTGGACCGCCCTTTCGGGTTTTCAATCCACCGAGACGTTTTTTTTAGTTTAGGCGAAGTATTTCTTGACTACATCAACATTCGTGGGGTAGGCAAATTCCTCTCCGTCCATGGTTGCAAGTCTCAAGGCGCCGCCTGAGAAAGCCTTCGTGACCACATAGGGGCCATCATAATTTAGGGTCCATTTGCCCCGAGAGTCAGTGAGAAATGATTGTATCTTCTTGAGCACAAGGTCTCCTTTTCTGAAGACACCAGGCCGAACCTTTTTGTCGAACGCCCTCTTCATTCTTTGTTGGTACAACTGACCGTGGCATAGTGCTGTGATTCTCTTTTCTTCGAACAGGTTCAGTTCGTCGTGTCGACTTTGACACCATTCAACTTCGGTGAGCTTAGCTTCCATCAATACCCTGATTGACGGGATCTCTACTTCTATGGGAAGCACTGCCTCCATGCCATATACTAGAGAGAAAGGGGTAGCCCCTGTTGAAGTGCGGACAGAGGTGCGATAACCATGAAGAGCAAAGGGTAGCATCTCGTGCCAATCTTTATAGGTTACAACCATTTTTTGAACGATCTTCGTGATGTTCTTGTTAGCCGCTTCTACCGCTCCGTTCATCTTGGGTCGGTAGGGAGATGAGTTATGGTGTTCGATCTTGAACTCTGCGCATAACTCTTTCATCATCTTATTGTTCAAGTTAGATCCATTATCAGTAATGATCTCGCTTGGAACACCATAACGGCAGATGATATTGTTTTTGATAAATCGGACCACCACTTGTCGGGTTACATTGGCGAGTGACGCTGCTTCGACCCACTTGGTGAAATAGTCAATGGCCACCAGGATGAACCGATGTCCGTTTGAAGCCTTGGGCTCAATCATACCAATCATGTCGATTCCCCATATGGAAAAAGGCCATGGGGAAGAAAGAACTTTGAGATGTGATGGCGGTACATGAATTTTGTCGGAGTATATCTGACACTCGTGACACCTCCTCATGTACTTGTAGCAGTCGGATTCCATTGTCAACCAATAGTACCCGACCCTGAGAATTTTTCTCGCCATTGTGTGTCCGTTGGCATGAGTTCTAAAGGATCCTTCATGAATTTCTTTCATGAGCATGTCTGCTTCTGGTCTGTCGATGCATCGGAGCAAGACCATGTCAAAATTTCTCTTATAAAGAGTGTCACCGCTCAGGAAGAAGTTTCCAGCCAATCTTCTGAGGGTTTTCCTGTATTTTCTGAGTGCCCCAGATGGGTACTCTTGTTTCTGAAGGAAGCATTTGATATCGTGATACCAAGGTCTGTCGTCTATGACTGCTTCAATCGCGAAGATGTAAGCGGGCCGTTCAAGGCGCATTATGTCGATCTTAGGTATGTCATTCCATCGACCTACACTAATCATGGAAGAGAGAGTGGCCAGTGCGTCAGCCATGTGATTCTCATCACGAGGGATGTGATGAAAGTCGACTCTGTTGAAGAAGGGTAACAACCTTCTAGCATAGTCTTTGTAAGGAATCAATCCTGATTGGTATGTGTTCCAATCTCCTTTTATCTGGTTAATAACCAGGGCTGAATTGCCGTATACGTCCAAGTTTTTGATCCTTAAATCAATCGCTTCTTCGAGACCCATAATACATGCTTCGTATTCGGCCTCGTTGTTCGTACATTTGAACGTAAGTCTGGCAGTGAAAGGAATGTGGGAACCCTGAGGGGTAACAATGATTGCCCCAATTCCGTTTCCATAATGATTAACTGCTCCATCAAAGATGAGTCCCCACTAGGAACCTGGTTCTGGCCCTTCACTGGGTAGCGGTTCATCGCAATCTTTCATTTTTAGATACATGACATCTTCGTCTGGGAAGTCAAACCCGATTGATTCCTGATCATCAATTGGTTGATGAGCCAAATGATCGGCTAAAACACTTCCCTTAACGGCTTTCTGAGCGTGGTACTCTATGTCATATTCTGATAGTAACATCTGCCAACGGGCAATCCTTCCCGTGAGAGCAGGTTTTTCGAAAACGTACTTGATTGGATCCATTTCGGAGACCAACCAAGTAGTATGACAAATCATGTATGGGCGAAGACGTTTGGCTGCCCAAGCCAAATCGCAGCAAGTTTTCTCAAGCATTGTGTACCGAGTCTCGCAGTCGGTGAATTTCTTGCTTAGATAGTAAATGGCAGACTCTTTCCTTTTAGTTTCGTCTTGTTGGCCAAGTACACATCCCATTGAGTCCTCTAGGACTGTGAGGTAAATGATTAGTGGTCTTCCTTCCACTGGAGGTGATAGAATCGGAGGATTCAACAGATATTCCTTGATACTGTCGAAGGCGGTTTGGCAATCTTCTGACCAAACGCAATCGTGGTTCTTTTTTAGTAATTTGAAAATCGGCGCACAAGTGGCGGTCATAAGGAATATGAATCTGGAGATGTAGTTCAAACGTCCCAGGAATCCTCTGACTTGTTTTTCAGTTTTCGGAGAAGGCATTTCTTGAATGGCCTTGACCTTGTCAGGATCAACCTCAATCCCTTTCTGGCTGACGATGAACCCTAGTAATTTCCCTGAACGGACACCGAAGGTGCATTTGTTGGGATTCAAGCGGAGCTTGAATTTTCTTAAACGTTCGAACAATTTTGACAGATGTTCAACGTGCTCACTCTCTGTTTTTGATTTTGCAATCATATCATCGACATATACCTCGATTTCCTTATGTATCATGTCATGAAACAGAGTTGTCATGGCCCTTTGATAGGTTGCCCCGACATTCTTCAAACCGGACGACATTACCTTGTAACAAAAGGTACCCCATGGGGTAATGAACGGAGTTTTCTCCATGTCTTTCGGCGCCATTTTGATCTGGTTATAGCCCGAGAATCCATCCATGAAGGAGAATACTTTGAACTTTGTTGTGCTGTCAACTAGCATGTCAATGTGTGGTAAAGGAAAGTCGTCCTTCGGACTTGCCTTGTTTTGATCTCTGTAATCAACACACATTCTGACCTTTCCATCCTTTTTGGGAACGGGTACGATGTTGGCTAACCATTGAGGATATTCAGATGTAGCGAGGAAACCCGCGTCGATCTGTTTCTGTACCTCCTCCTTGATTTTGATGGCCATGTCCGGGTGAGTGCGTCTCAACCTTTGCTTTACTGGCGGACATTCCGATCTTAGCGGTAAGTGATGTTCCACGATGCTGGTATCCAACCCTGGCATATCCTGATAGGACCAAGCGAACACATCGGGGAATTCTTTGAGAAGCTTTATCAAACCCTCTCTGGCAGTTGGACTGAGCAGTGCTCCGATCCTGATTTCTTTTTTCTCTTTTTCTGAACCCAAGTTTACCATTTCCAACGGTTCTTTGTGAGGTTCAATGGACCTTTCCTCTTGTCTGAGTAGTCGGGAGATCTCTTCTGGAATTTCGTTGTCATTTTCTTCTTCAGCCTCGAATACCGGGAACTCAAAGTTGGAAGAAGGCATCGGATCGTATGTTTCAACGGGGTATAAAACAAGCAATCTGTATGACGTGATGATTCGTGTTTAGAAGAGATAGAGAAAATGCAAGTGTGTGCAGTGTTTTGATTTTACTGCTTGTTTTTATTATTGAATGTTTTTTTTTTTTAGGATTACCATTTTCTGAAAAAGCAAAAAGAGAAAACAGCAATTAATGCGGAAATTACAGAACGACGTTATTTTATTAATGAACAAGTCGAATCTTGAAACTACAGCCCTATAAAACAAAACTCTGTCGCTTCGGGCAAAGCGAAGAGGGAAATTTACAGAAAGCGAGCCCTATCAAAACATCCGTTTCACCTGGGCAGGGTGAAAGGTTAAAGATGGCAATTACTTTGACTGATGAACGACCTTCGGAACCTCGACGGCAACCCATTGGCGGCGAACTCCTCGGTGAATCACAAAGTCAGGCACCTTCCTTGATTTGTCTTCAGAAATGACGCTGATTTCTGGTGGAGCAGGATCATTGGAATCTGTTTCCCAGGCAGAATTGTCGTAGGAGGATTCCTCTGTTGCATTTTGCATAACATTTGTGCTCTCAGCTGTATCTCCCCATCCAGTTGGTTGGATATCTTCGAGCCTGATACGAGAGCTTTCGGGAGCAGTGTACTTGACCATAAAGTCGTATTTTCCACTTGGTTGTCCCAAAGTGTCCCAAACTTCTTTGGAACTGGAGAAGTCATCCCTCTCGATGACGTTGACCTCAGAAAAAGCATAGTTGATGAATTCTAGTCCTGCAAACGTTGCGAATTCATCTTCATGTTGAGTAGTTTCCGAATGACCTGAATGTTGATCCCATGACATGGTGGGGACACAGGTATTCTGTTCAATGACGCTCAGCTGAGTTTCATTACTCGGCTGACTTCCTTACCCCAAGTTTCCTGGGTAAGGCTGCCACATTGGCAGGCCATCCATCGGGCCATAGTAATTGTAGTCAGAGTTTTCTTTCATCAGAGTGTCTTCCTCTAATGAATTTGGCGGAGCACGGCATCCTTCCGGATCACAATCCCCGTAGATCATTTCGACATCTGATCTTGGTATAAATCTCGGACTTTCTGTAGGAAAGTAAAAAGGCATAGGCACCTCTTCCTGAGACATATAGTCGTCCTTGTTAAGGTAGGACTTCCATTCTTCATCTGTGTCAGAGGGATCTTCCTCATTGATAGCATGAACTGTCTGAGACACTGGGTGAAGAAAACCTCCACTGTGGAAGAAGTTTTGAAGGGGATGAAGACTTTCATCGTTGGCGGCTGTCTGGGTACAGGTCGCAGAAAAACCAAGACCCTTCTTTGTTTTATTGTCAGTGGGAATGACAAGCTGTCCCCATCCTTTTGTATCGGTACTCTCGACCGCTTTGATAGCATCTTTGTATGAAGAAATTGAAGTTCCTTCTTCGGATTGATCGTTCTTGCTCACCGATAGTGCTTGAAACTGAGTTCCAATAACCTCCTCGGGTTCCACACAAGCAGATGATGATAAGTTGCTTACAAGCAAGGCTTGTTCCCCATAAACCGTGACAAGTTGATCGTTCTTAACGAACTTTAGCTTTTGGTGGAGGGTTGAAGTAACCTCTCCAGCCTGATGTATCCAAGGTCTTCCTAATAAACAACTGTACGTTGCCCGGATGTCCATGACCTGGAAAGTGATTTGGAAAGTGTGAGGACCAATAGTTATGGGAAGATCAACTTCGCCGATAACTATTTTTCTGGATCCGTCGAATGCTTTGACGATGACCTCACTGACTCTCATCAGAGGGCCCTTAAATGATAATTGCGTCAAAGTGGACTTCGGCATAACATTCAGGGCTGACCCTGTGTCTACCAGTACGTTGGCTAAAGCATCGCCCTGGCAGTTAACTGTAATGTTGAGCGCCATGTTATGACGGCGACCCTCTTCAGGTAATTCTTCATCACTAAATCCCAAATTATTGCAGGAAGTGATGTTAGAGACAATGCTATCGAACTGTCTGATTGTTACATCATGTTCCACAAAGGCTTGCTCCAAGACTTTCTGTAGAGCCTCTCTGTGTGCTTCTGAATTGAGTAACAGTGATAATACTGAGATCTTTGAAGGAGTCTGTAACAGTTGATCAACAATGTTATATTCACTCCTTTGGATGAGCTTTAGCATCTCATCTTTGTCTTTTGAAAAGTCGGGATTACCAGATTGACTGACTGGTGGATCAGGAATTTCCGCCTAAAGTTCCTTTTCTTTGTTGGATTCTCCAACCCCTCGGTTGAAGATTCGACCGCTCCGTGTTACACGACTGATGTCTGCAATATTCACGACGGAGGGTAATGGAATTTCCTTTCCATTCTCGATTATTGTTGCACCGTATTTGTAAGGGATTGCCTTAGCTGATTCATACGGTAGTGGCCCCGGTAGATAGATGACTATGGGAACCTTCTGATTTTTCTGACCGTCATAAGTAACCTCGATCCGTTCCCGGTTGGGAACTTTAGATTCGTCAAGTAGAGGGACGATGGAAAAAACATCCCTGATCTGGTGATGACCAGAGATCGTGACAACATCCTCAACTTGATCGGCAAGGTAGTTCGGCGACCAAATGATGGGTCCTGAACCTGGATATGGACGAATTTCTCCATGATCGACCTGACCCTGAAGAGCTGCTCTCACAAGGTAACACCCTTGGTTACTTTCCGAACAGACGCTACAACTGTCATAGTTGTGTGGTGGCACCTGGCCACGCCCACTTTGAATACAATGTAACCTCACTAGGTTACCTTCCATTGATCGGACATCCTGACTTTGACGACGAGTAGGATTCCTGTTATTGATACTAATCTGCTGAGTATCTCCGTCCATATAGATTGGCATCCACCAGTGATTTAACAAGTGCTGAAGTGCCTCCTGGACAAGGGTACAACCTCGATCGTTTTCGCAACCCGCTTTACAGCTTTGGTAATCATGTGATATTAAGAATCCGAGTCGGACCTGCTCAGCATGTAACTCTACCAGGTTGGTATCCATTACGCGGATGTAGAAGATCTGAACCATGTTGATTTGATAGGAGTTCCTATCATGGTAGTCTTGGATCCATCCCAGATCCATCTGACGCTGGAGGGCCTTTTGTATGAAAGAGCATCCCTGTTTGTTTACCGAGCAAATCAGACAGGAACTGTAATCGTGCCGCGGAAGATTATGATACTGGCTTTGCCTTGAGTGCATCGCCACCAAGTTGACATTCATCGCACGGATGTCGTGGTTTTGAATGATGTTGCAATTCGTGTAAACCATGTTAACTCCACGAACTCGGTGCTCTTGGATCCATCCAAGATCCATTTGTTCCTGTAGAGCTGCTTGCACTACAGAACATCCTTGGTTATCTTTAGAGCAGATATCACACTGGTGATAATTATGAGGTGGCACATGGCCATATCCACTCTGTCTACAATGTATCTTGACCAGATTGGTCTTTAACAAGAGTACATCGTGAATTTGATAGACATTGTTAGTCTCTTTCTCAATCAGATTGACTGCAGCTTTCTCGTGTTGAGGCAGCGGGTTCGTAAGAACATTAGGATTCGTATCTTTGAAAGATAAGAGCCCGCTCCTAACAAGCTTTTGCACGTCGGATTTGAAATTAAGACAGTTCTCAATGTTATGCCCTGAACCTCCTTGATGATAAGGGCATGTTTGATCCGCTTTAAACCAAAAAGGCGGATTTTCCAGAACTGAAAGGGGAGACTTAGTCTGAATGTGCCCCTTAGCCAGCAGTAACGGAAACAACTCTGCGTACGTTACGGGTATAGGATCAAATCCTGGTGGCTGTATTGTACGGTTGTTGTTATATGGAGGACGAGCCTGCTGAAGAGCTTGTTGTGTCCTTTGTTGGTCAGGTTGGCTCTGCGCAATCTGAGGTTGATACATAGGAACAGGCGCGGGGCCGATAGCAGGAGTAACAGCTGCTACTGGCTGATAACGTCGCCTTTGCTTTCCGAGAGAGATATTCCCAATATCTTGCTCTTTTTTCTTAGGGAGAGCACTACCGTATTTTTTAGTACCGCTCGTTGATCCAGTGTCTTTTGCCAAACGTCCTTCTCGGACGGCTTCCTCAAGACGTACACCCATGCCGACCATTTCGGTGAAATCACTGGGCGCACTGGCAATCATTCGGTCATAGTAAAATGAGCTTAAGGTCTTTAAGAAGATTTTTGTCATCTCTTTTTCCTCAAGAGGTGGACAAATTTGAGCGGCAATTTCACGCCACCTTTGAGCATACTCCTTAAAGGTTTCCTTGTCCTTTTGCGACATTGATCTGAGTTGATCTCTGTCGGGTGCCATGTCCAAATTGTACTTGTATTGTTGGACGAAGGCAGTACCAAGATCTCTGAATGTACTGATCGTAGTACAGTTTAAACCCATGTACCATTTGAGTGCGGCACCGGTTAAACTATCCTGGAAGTAGTGAATCAGTAGGTCCTGATTCTCCGTCTGGGCTGACATCCGCCGAGCGTACATCACCAGATGGCTGTTACCCTTGTATTTTTCAAAGTCGGGCACTTGGAACTTGTGCGGGACTTTCACATTTGGGACCAAGCAGAGGTCTGCGGCGTCCTTTCCAAATAGATCCTGACCGCGAATGGCTTGCAGCTCTTTCCGCATTTCCAAGAACTGTTCCTGGAATTCATCCATTCTGTCAAACATAGTTTCCTTCTTACTAGAAGGTGTTGGTGGAATTTGTCCTTCCGGGACAGTGTGCACCACAGGGGGTGGTACCGTGACTACGACAGTAAGTCTTGGTGCCTCCTGAAGTTTGTAACCTTCAGGAGTCTTCAGTATGCCCCTGGCATCTTCGCTTTCCTGAAGTTTGTAACCTTCAGGCCCAGCGGCTTCTGTTGCGATTCCCTGATCTTCAGTGATCGGCGGAACATATCCTTCCGGGATATAGTTAACAGGCATGCCCCAAGGACGATCTTTCGGCATCTGATACCTAGGATCATACTTTTCTATGATGGGCATTGAGGTGATCTCTGAGATCACAGTTCTTTGTAGCTGAGCTTCTGTCATGGCTTGCATGTCGTTACGAAGCTTTCTCATATCCTCTCTTAGAGCGTCGATTTCTTCTTTCAACTCTCTGTTTTCTTCCTCAAGATCATCCATCTTTTTCTGACGATTGGCCCGAGTATTATACGAATGAGACAGTTTGACTCTAGAATCGAGACACAAACGTGAGATTCGTAGGTAAGAAGAATACGCGATGTGAGAATGATGAATGCAATGATTATATTAATTGTTTTTTGGTTTAATTAAAATAAACTTCGACAATTAGATTGCAAATATCAAACAGTGGGGAAACCCCTTTTTATTGGATTCCAAAGGATTACAGAAATGGAAATACAGTAGATTACAAAGTGCAGAAACAGAAACCTAAACTAATGGGTCCCGAGTCCTCTTCTTTGACCGGGGCGCTTGGGCCGTTGTCGGGTTGTCATTCCTTTGCCAGGTGAAAGGAGTGAGCAAATTCCTTTGGTCATCTTGATTCTCTACAGCATGTTGCTCCAAAATTTCAATCAGAGCATCTTTCTCTTCTAGTAGTTGCTGTATTTGGATACACTCTACGTCGAGGGTGCGGTACTTGTTCTTCCAAGATCTTCTTTCCTTTTGAACTTTGTTGAGAGTAACCTGAAGCCTTTCAGTTTCTGTCATGAAGTACATGACAATTTCCCTCGGCGGAAGAATTCCGTAACGAGGATAATGCATCTTTAGCTTGAGAGCTCTGGTTTGTACCCAATGGAGATAAGGCTCCACCGAGACACAGTCTGGTTTTCCCAGAGACTCTCGTCCTTTCTTATGAACATGTTTCCAAGCTTGCACTATTTCCATCTTTAGTGCTCTATCACTTTCTCCTTCCTTGAAGAAAAGACCTTCCAGATGAACACCCAGTGGGATGTGTCTCATCGGGTATCCAAATTGACGAAGAACTAATATCGGATGATAGTTGATTCCTCCTTTAGTTCCTATGAGGGGTACGCTGGGGAAGTTTCCACAACGGTCAATGATTCTGATTCCCTCATAAATCCTATTACACCAATCTATGTCAGAGTTGGTGAGAGACATGATCTTCTGTGACCAGCGCAAGGCACTCTTATGATCCCAAAAAGCGGCAGACTTGGGCAAGTGAAAGATAAACCATTTGTAAAGCAAAGGTACACAACATGTGATCTGCCCTCCGCTGTACAAATTTCCTAAGTGTACAGAATGATACGCATCTGCGAGCAAAGTCGGCACAGGGTTTCTAATGAGAAAAACCTTAATAGCGTTGATATCGACGAAGTTATTAATGTTGGGAAACAAAAATAACCCGTAGGTGAGCAAGACAAAGATGCTTTCAAAAGCAGTCATGTTCCCTATACTAGCAAAGTACAGAGCTTTCTTGGTCAGGAACTGGGCTGGCAAACCTTGGGTGCCACCCTTAGTGGTCATGTGAGTCCGGACCTCAGACTTGTCCAAATGAATTGCTATTGCAATAGTCTGATTCTTTGGAATTTCTTCCAGTCCAGAAAATGGAGCTCGATCAGTGATATGTAAATCAGTCAGATGAGAATACTCCTCCAGCGTTGGTGATAGCTGGTAATCCGGGAATGTGAAACAATGATAAACCGGATCGTAGAATTGAATGAGCGCGTCCATGATCCCCTTAATCACATGGACTCTTAATAGTGGTAGCAAACCACCGTGCTTGGCTCTGAAAGCCTCTGGGTTAATGATCATCCTCGCTAACTTTCTCAAATCCCCTAGTTTTGGAACCTTAAAGGTATACTGGTGAGTTCTCCTTCTACCCAAATCCATTAGCGTAATCTTTTTCTCTGATATTTGTAATCACAGTCTTAGTTTAATTTGAAAAACAGAGAGACTATAAGAGAAATTTTTTGAATGTTTTAATGTTTTATTAAATGAATGCATGAATGCAGCACACAAAAACATAGAAAAAACATGGGGTCAAAGGGTCGTTGTCATGAAGTCAAGGCTCTACCCATCCCCAAAGGTTTATACTAGGGTGATTTTTGTACCTGTACTCATTATCATCAGCTCCTCCCAGGAAAGCAAAACAACAAGCGGATCGCCAGCGAGTTGTGTGCAATCTTAGAGTAAGTGTCATTCACCGAGAATAGATCACCAGCCTCAAATGAGGGTAGTATCGCGTAACAGCTATTTCCGATAGCTTCCGCACTACGAAAAAGGTTGGCTTTTCTTAAGTGTATACTCAATCTCACCACATGCGGCATCACACGCATTCCCAGTAGCAGAAAAATAAACACGTATAGCATTTAGGAAAAGCAGTATATATATTTGTCCTAATCATCCTAGACTTATAAAGCTATGAATCTTAAGTTCCTGACAGAAATGGGTTCCCCGGCAGAAGCCCCTCTCTGTGGTTCTCTGCCTAAGAGATGGACCAGCATAGGTCAATCTTTCTCCTCAGCCGAGTTCCCATTTTCCGTGGAAAACGGGGATGATGCCCTAAGGTAGAAAAGGAGACTCCCCAGCAGAGTCGCCATTTTACAAGGAAAATAGACAGAAAGAAAAACAAGGGCCCCACGGTGGGCGCCACTTTTTCTGTAGCGAGCGATTTTGGACGCGGTTCTTAAGCGCTGGCCGCTCTCTGCGGTTTGAGCTTTGACTACAGGTCGATTCATTTTTTATCCTATTGTGAGCTGAATAAGGAAGGGAAATAGATGTCTCCAATTAACCCTGCTTGCATACTGAGTTTAAACAGCGGTCTGTTAGGTTACGGATGCTATCAATGTGGGGGGGCCTTGTACTGGTTATTTGTATTTTCGCCAATACAGTTTTCTTTCTTTTTATCTAGGCAGAAGGTTTCTGGTGGGGAATAAGGATTAGGATGTTAGGACTGGTGCTTTTGAATTACTGCTTTTGATTGACGAAAATATGGGATTTGGGTTTTTTTGTTGATTGCTCTCGCTAAGATCTTTTCTTTCGATCTTATGCCTACGTATTCCCGTTTACCGAAACAGGGAAATCAGAGCGTTCGTAGTTCCTCCTATTCTATGGGAGGAAATGGTGTTTTGGTGTCTTGTTCAAAGCCCAAGACATGAAGCGAAAGGTGATTTGTATCTTGTTCAAAGCCCAAGATGTGAAGCTAAAAGGTCTATTTGTGTCTTGTTCAAAGCCCAAGACGTGAAGCTGAAAGACCTCGGCTTTAGAGAGAATTTGTCATCTCTAAAGAGGGGAGAAGGAGAATTACTTTAACTGGGATACGCGGATCCGAGCAATGCCATAATTTCCGAAGAAAGGGTTTTAACCTGGAGGAGAAGACTTTAACTCAGTGTAGAGCAATGCCATCTTTCCTTAGGAATTTCTCATGCTAAAAGAGGGACAGTGGCATGGATGTAGATGATCCAGAGGCTTGCCGCTTACAGCGATTAGATGGGGGAAAGAGTTGTTGATGTTTGTGTACTGCGAACGAGGCACAGCTTTGATGCTAAAAGGTTGATTGGATCAACCAGTGGTTTTCTTATACAAAGCCTAAGAGGAGGCTAATTTCTGCTAGGAAAATCATTATACAAAGCCTAAGAGGAGGCTATTTTGTGTCTCGTACAAAGCCCGAGAGAGAGGCTAAAAGTTTTTGACCCAGTGGGGCATATCGTTATACAAAGCCTAAGAGGAGGCTAGCAAAGAGTTGACTCAGTTGGAGAATCTTTTATACTCAGTAAGAGAGTGTTTTTGTATCTCGTACAAAGCCCGAGAGAGAGGCGAAAAGGTTGTTTTGACTCCACTGGGGAGAATTTTGGTATCTCGTACGAAGCCCGAGATGGAGGCTATTGTAACTGTTTCAGTTGAGTGACAGATCCAATATACTGATTTAAAAGAGAAAATCAGTTCTTATATGAGTAACACTGTACACAGGGTTTTAATTTGAGGATCGGGGATATTTCCTTCTCTTTGAGGAAACGGGAAATCCAAAGGGTATTGAGACTATCCGAGTCTGCGGGTTTCCTTCCTATTTAACGATGGGTGCTTGAGAATGTCTTTGAGACTCAAGGAAGTTAGACTGTCCAAGTCTAGAGTTTTTTCTTTTGTACTATGCTTCGAGAAACAGTAGTAGACTCTATGAAAGGACTGTTCTATGAGGATGACTAGGTTATGTTCATATACCTCTAGGAGGTCGTCGGGACAATTTGTACGAAGCCCAAGAGGAGGCTGGAAACTTTTAAGAAGCCGACGGGTCCTTGTACGAAGCCCAAGAGGAGGCTATCATTCCCGAAGGAAGAGATCATTATACGAAGCCTAAGAGGAGGCTGTGAATACTTCTAAGAAGCCGTAGGGTCCTTGAATAATGCCCAAGAGGAGGCTGATGCTTTTAAGAAGCCCGTGGGTCTATCATCTCCTTTCCGTTAGGAGAGATAACTCTTTTAAAGATAAAAACCACTGGTAAACGTGCGAGGTTTACTATCCAGCGACTTTTAGCTTTTAAAGAGGGTTCCTTAGTTAAGGTCCAAGATTATGACCGTAGTGGATACCCAAACCCCGAGACATTCAAGGCAAGCTATCCACAAGGAATAGATCAAGTCAGGAAAGTTCGAGAATTGGGAAGAAACTCAAAGATGCCATTCACGGAGAATACATTCATCTTGGGGAGTAGAGCTTCTTGACGATTCCTAAGGAGGACAACCGAAGAGAAGACTGTATCTGGTGCTCCTATTGGGGATCTGGGCGTCTATTTCTACGAATAAATGAAACGGCGTCACCTAGTTCTAGACGTAGTTGCCGGGGAAACTCGAAATATCTATACTATTATTACACAGTAGATATGAGTTTATGAAAGGAGACTTACAGTGAGCAGCCCCACAATACAGTTTATAATATGAAAGCAGTAAATGAAAGCGATAACCACTTACTCGGTTGTAGTGCTTCCATGCTGTTTGGTTAGTTGTTCAACAAAGAAAGATTAAAAACAACAGTATATTCAAAATCAAAGGAGAAAGTGCTTTGAAAAAGAAAGATTTGGGGCTTATAGCTCAAGGAGAGGCCCAGGGTTTTATCAGTGAGCGCACTGTTGAATTTGTACAGAGGGACTTATACAAGTGACTGGGGCCCAAAAAGGTTTCTGTACAAAGGGGGTTGGGTCTTACACTCTCTCAAGAGGCCCAAAAAGGTTTAAAGAAAAAGAGACGGGTCTTACTACTCGAGGGTAGGCCCAGATGATTTTTGAAAAGGCGACGATCGCGCCGTTTGTTTTCTGACGGTATCGGGACTTATACAATAAGTGAGGCCCAAAGATGATTTGGTCAAAAAAAAGGATTGGGTCTTACACTCTAATAGAGGCCCAAAGTGTTTTGAAAATGATTTATGAGGGTTGAATTAATCCAAAACCCTAATTTGTTTTCAAAAATATATTTAATTGAATAAAAATTCAATTAAAATGATCAAAAATTGTTTAACATGTGAAAAACAAATTGTGATCTTGGATTAATGCTTCAAAAATTAAGTATTGACCTACAAAATAATTAGAAAGCATTAAAAGTTGCAAAATCAATGTAGAAAAAATATTTAAAATGCCAAAAACAATCAAAATATTAATTCTTTACAAAAATATCAATTATATGAAATAAATAATATTTTTGGGATTTTTTGATAAAATAAAATATTTTAACATTTTTGTGAATTATTAAAAAAAGAATCAACTCAAAATCATTAAAACTCAGAGAGAAATTAATTTTTGAATCAATTAAACAAAATCACAAAATTCAAATATTCAAATTATTCAAAAATGGCGCCAAGAACAGCTGAAGAACACGCGCGTGTTCTTGGTTTCTCAGATTTGCGTTTTCTATCCAATCTCCATGAATACGTAATCATATCATGCAATCCACATATCATTATGCTCGTCTCAACCTCACGATCATGTCTATGTACTTTAATTTCATTTAAATTAAACATACAACAAGAAATCACGAAGAAACCTCAAGAACCCTAATTTCTGCATGAAGGCTAGGATTTTTGATACACGATTCAAACAATGCAATTAATTGAGGGAAAACATTCCATGCATGATTATGAACATATGGCCAAATTATTGTGCGAGGAAATATGCATAGATTGAGAGATGACCAAGTATGTGCTTACCTCCAAGTCGTGACAGCAAGAGCAGATGTGATTTTGAGTTGGAGGTGTTACAGACAAGTTGTGATGATCTGGACAGCTTCCCTACACCATATGGAGTGTGTTTGAACACTTGGATTGAATTGAAATGGACTGGATCAGTTTATGGCATCTCAGCTGCAACTTCACTTCAAACTTGTGTGGATGGCAAGTGATTTTGAGATTTTGATGTTTCAGAAGTTATGTGAGTGTTTGATCAGCTCATATGCGATGTATGTGAGGTGTGTGAGTGATTGGCTTGTGCAGAATTGCTCTCAAACTCAAAACCCGATAGCTACCTTGCTAAGAAAGGCATTTTTGCCAAGAGAAAGAGATTTTGAGGAAAGCATCTGTTAGATGGCTTTGGTGTACTTAAACTGACCACAATTGAGCTCTATTTATAGTAGAGCAAGTTTGTTTTGCAAGGAATAGTGCATGGCAGCTGGTAAGTAGGTTTGGCCAATGTTGTCCAATGAGAATCCAAGTCTCCTCTAGCCATTGACTAGAGGTTAGGGCACAGAGCTTTGGTCCCCTTGGTCTTGGATAAGTCTTGACTGATTTCAGATGAGAATGGCTCAGTCCATGCCACCTTGATGGTTCCATTGAATGCCTCATTCCAAATTTGAAGTCTTGTCCCTATTTTGGCAACTCTAGGTTCAACATGCTATTCCTTGTTCCTTGGACCTTGGAGGCTTGGCTCAGTGATTGTCCCCTTTAGATTCAATCCTCTAAGGTGTCCAAGTGGATTGGAGCAATTGAATTTGGCTGATTTTGGCAAATCGACCAAAGTTGCAAATTCTGCCTTGCCTTGACAGATTTCAACAAGGCAACTTGCCAATGTTGTATCTCATGGTGTAGGTTGAATTTGGCAATGTTCTTGGCCATTTTGGAAAGCTCTTACATGATACAACAAATGTTTGAACAAGTTTGGTTTTGATCTCTTTTGATTCCAAGTGAAAAATCCCCCTACATTTGGCAAAAAGTGAGGCAAATTCTGACTTAGTGAAAATTTCACTAAGTGTTGGAAAAAGTGACATTTTCACTTTTCAGCCACTTTGATCACTCCATAACTCAAAATCCTTAATGAATTGGAATGACTTGTAGTTGAAGTTTTTGTAGGTGATAATGAGGGCTACAAATCCATCTTTGGATGAGAAAAAATGGCCTTGTGGTTTAGGAGTTATGGTCCTCCAAAGTTGGTACCTTTGCCACTTTATTTTTAACTTAGAAAAATTTCTAAGTTTTATGGTTACCCCTTTTACAAGTTATCTCACTTTTCTTGATTTTTCTTGATGAATGATGATTCAAATCATACATTAACATCATTTTAGGGTTAAAAATCCATTTTGGTGAAAAATCTCAAAAAGTCAAAGTTGACTTTTGTGCATAGTTGACTTTTTATCAGATGAATTCCAAACTGTGCAATTCTTCAGGAAATCATGTCCTTGACCTAAATCAAACTTGATGGACATGTTCCATGGGTGTCATAGGGTATATTCAATCATGTATTAGGGTTTGGGAGCATGTCTTGGTCAAAAGTCAAAGTTACAGTTGACTTTTCCCTTAAAACCCTAATTGTGGTGCAGATGAAATTGAGACTTGTTGTTCAAGCTTCTTGGATCAATCCATTGTTCCAAATGGATCAATATGGTGTATTAGAGACCCTCAAATCATCTCTTTAGGTCTTGGCTCATGGTTTGTCCCAAAAGTCAACTTAGGGGTGAATTAGGTCAAGAAACCCTAATTCCTGATTTTTGATGAATGCATCCCCTGAGGCAAAATTGACTTGATGCATGGGTTCATGAGGTTCCATGAAGTATATTAGGTCATGTTTTGGATCATTGCCTTGTGCCCAGATGAAAATTTCCATCTGGAGGCCCTGGTCGACCAAAACCCTAATTTGGTGGCACTGTCGATCTTGAGACTTGATCCACCTAGAAGGGAGCAGCCTTGTGCTTAATCCTTGAAGTGGGAGTCCTTTTTGATCCATTGTGGATATTTAAGAGATTAGACAAGTTAAAGATCATGTCATTTCTTGATTGATCCTTTGTCTAAGCACTCAGAGAGGGCTTGAAACCCTAATTTTGCTTGTATTGGATGCTCACCCATCTTTGGGGAGACTGATGAAGCATGATGGTTCATCCATATTGTGATGATGATTTTCACAATGATGGGAAATCTAAGTGGTCAAAATTTGGGGTATTATAATATCAAATATTCATTTTTAGATGGCATCCTTATAAGAGTTGAGTCGGTCATCCAAAATTCTATTTGGAAGAAACCTTAATTAGGTTCCATTTCTTTAAATACTTAGTTCCCCGATCTGTTATCTAATTCTTTTTAGTCTAATGGATTGGTGAGAGAGATTAGTTTGATGGTCAATGGGGACATGGTTTGTGATATGAGGTGGAAGAGACTCTTTTTCTTAGAGATATACTAGTGTTTGATGACCTTCTCTCTCTCTCTCTCTCCCTCTCTCTACTTTAAGACGTCACTTTTTCTATGGATAGAAGTGGATACTGAAGCATACTAGGGAGGGTAGTTGCCTCTGTTTATAATGTTCAGAGGGTTAGATCTATCTCTACTTAGAATACCCGTTCGCTTGAGAGTGTGACCTTCCCCCTTATATAGACTAGTTAATCGCCTTTTAAGATCTTGGTATTCTCATGAAAGCTTTTTCAAGAGAGACTTTGTTCTACAGAGAACTTGTCTAAAAGACGTGTCATTTTTCCCCTTGTGCGGGTCTTAGTTGAGCCGATTTTCCACCTGTGTTACTTGTGAGCTAGCTCGGTCTCTATGGCATAACTTCTTTTAGTGGTTGGGTGGCAGATAGTTATTCTTAATGAACTTATGGTTCTTTTTTAGTCTTTTATTTTTTTAGGGGGAGGATTAAGCATATGGACGATTTTCTTATGATTTGGCATGTTATAGTCTAGTTTATTTGGAAAACCCACAATGATGTCTTATTTTGTGGAGTTACAAAAACAGTGAAAGAAGTGGATGAGTGTTAGATGTCAAACATGCTATATATTTGTATTGGATACTTGGCATTTTTCAACACTTTCTTTATTTTAATTGTGGAGTTTAGTAGTGAATTGTTGTTGCTCTTCAAACATGGCATATATACATTTGGTGCTTGTAATGTGTGTGCTATTGTGCAGGAAATTGCACTAAGTGATCAACGAAAGAAGACACAAAGAGTTGATGCAAGCTGCCAAAGAAAGAGGAAAACAACAACAGGTTCGATTTGCGAACTCTAGCGAATGTTCGCTGCTTCGCTCGCTTTGCGAAAGTCCTGTCGAATAACCCTTGGCTATGGTAGTGGCAAAAGGACCCAAAATTCGCTTTGCGAATGTTTTGGCGACTAGTTCGCTTTGTGAATGAAACGTTCGCTTTGGGAACTCACGAAGACAGGCAAGGGCGGTTTATCTATCAGAAGGCACTTCAGGTGCCATTTTCTTCATTCGTTAGGCGAATGGATCATTTGCAGTGCGAATGCATAAGATTTCAAGTGTACTATAAAATGATTTTTACATTTTCTTGGGATCATAACTTCACCTTTTCACACCATAACCTTATTTTCTGAGTTTTCTTCATAAAAGAGAGATTTTTGAAATAGGGAAGCTGAAATCGCATCCGATCTCGATTCTTCGACGCGGATGCTTTTTCATCTCCTCAAGAAACTTGTGATACAAGCTACCATGACTATGTGTAGCTAAACACATCCTTGTGTCAAGATTAGTGGTAGGTAATCTATCATTTTTTATGTATTGATCTTGCTTGTAAGTTTGTGAACTTTGTTGATGATAAATATAGAAGAAAAATATTGTTTACATGGTTTATATTTTGTTTAATTCATATTCGAGAGAAATGTATTAAACTTGACCTAAGTTTCATTCCTTCAATAATCATAAGGCTAGAGATAGTTTTGAAAGTTGATGTTCATAAATATTGAACTTGAATGTTATCATATTGGTAGTTTGAGTGAGAGATCATCAAAGGATCAATATGATAAATCTCACAACAAGTGTTCGAGAGAAACTGGTTGAGAGGATATGTGGTTATATTTATTGTTAACGAGTTCACACGCTTTATCGAGTTGATACGTACGAAACGGATTGTCGAACACTAGTCTTGGCATGTTTTTACCAAACCCTAAAACCAATCTTTTTACCGTTGAATTCTAAATTTTATGCAAACGTTATGAAACGAAAAACCAAACCTTTGTTACTATAAAGTTTGAAACGCTTTTGACTATCGAACGACAGCAATATACACAATCTCTGTGGATACGATAAAACACCCCCGAATTACTTTTCAACAATGAGAACTGTTTTTTTTTTTGCCTGAAAGTGGTTTCTCGGTAGATCGGGGGTGAACTCTTCCACTTTCTCTGACTGCTTTCAGAACCCTATCATCTACTTGCATCAATAGTTTATTGAGTGTTTTCCTTAGTTTCGAGATAGGTTGTGGCTCGTGGTTTTAGTGCTCTCTTGACGATTTTGATTTCTTTATAGTTGAATTGACAATATGAGATCTAGTTTGTTTCTGTGTGATTTGGTTTGTTTCTAACGAGGTTGATATTTAGTTGCTCGGACTTTTATATGTAGATCCTCGTTGTCTGTTGGATTTCTTGGATTGTTTGTTAATTCTTGTGCTTTTATGTGTTTTTTAGTTTCTTTGGTAGCACTTTTGACACTCTTTATATTTTGTATCTATCTTTTATTCCTTTGGTGATATTTATATTTTATTTTGTCATTAAAATAATTAATCACACCTCATTGATAACCTTTACTCATTTTTTTTATAGGGGAATGTAATTGTCACTAGTATAGAATACTATTGATTTACACACATATATGTGCTCACCACATTGATGCATTAACTAGTCAAAAACCTTTGGCATCATTATGAACAATTGTGATTATTTTCATTTGTGATCATGACTATCATGAAAGAGTTACAAATAAATGAAAGGTCGGTAAGAATAAAAAATGAGCACCGATTGCCAACAATATTCTTAAATGACAATAAGGCTAATGAACAATACAATAATACTGTTAGAGAGACTAATAACATCATACATAGATAAATATACTACTTTATAATACATGGAATGTTTCTTGAAGCTCTCCTAAGTGTTCCAAAACAATTTAATTGAAGTAGACACATCGTGAGTTTCTTACATTATAAAGTTATCAAACAATTCTCAGTTTATTACTTCCTCCGTCCCAAATTATAAGACGTTTTAGATTTTTCACACAAATTAAGAAACTTAATTATTACTTTATGGGTAAGATAAATTATGTATAATTTTACAGTAATGCACCTCATAATTATGTAGGAGAGAGAAATTAAAAGAGTTGAAAGAATAAATAATAATAAATATTTGAGGGTATATTGGAGAAGATGTTATTTATATTGCATTGGGAATGTAAGGTGACTTATAATTTGAGACAAATTTTTTTGACAAAGTGACTTATAATTTGAGACGGAGGGAGTACATGGCTAAAGTTTTGAAATATGTATGTGTTATGATCCTCTTTCATTTTTTCTTTGTTATTGCAACAGAAGTTAGTGGTAAGCTTTTTTCATAATTTTTTTCTTCGTCTTATATTAACACTATTTTGTCTAAATTCTAATTCATGTTTTACACATAACAGCATTTCTTGAATTCTGCAACGAAGATTCTGATTGTCCAAACTTGTGTCAACCTCGGAAGATTGTGTACTGCTTTCGGAATCATTGCTATTGTGTGTATAGTAGTTAGGTTTGAACTTTATTTCATAATAGACTTGTATGTTGTATTTTTGAAGAATTAGTGTTTTATTTTTTATATTATATGTTTGTATTCTTAGTTTTTTTAAAGAATTTAATTGGTATACATTGACAGTGTAATATTATTTTACACTGTCAACCAATCATCCTCATATATCCTACCACATCAGACTGTAAATTTTAAGTTACTGCTATGACATGATAGATTGATAAATTTCTATTGAATGATAGTGTAAAATTATTTTATACTATCAATGCATATCAATTAAACTCTTTTTTAAAATAAGTTTGATTACGAAAACATGTGTGTAATGTTTTCAAATTAAGATAATTCATATAGACATGTCTGATTTTTCTCTTTTTCTTTTTCATTTGTATTTAAATTTCTAAATCCAATAAATCTTAAAAGAAGATATTTAATTTATGTAGGGATGTCTTCACTTAAAAATAATTATATGATTCACAAATATAAAATAGTAAATAGTTTATGTCTAGTATTATTTTTCTATAAAAAATTTATTAAAGAGTATAAAGAGTACTCCATCTAAAATTTACAACATATTCACCACGATATTAAGGGTTGCAAATACTCCCACCCAACCATATGCTAAAAAAGATCAGACATAGAAAACACAATTAATGCAACTCTTGTCCATTCAAGTACATTGAAATTCATTTGCATCTCCAGCTAGGGGTGACAAAATGGATGAATTTGAATTGGATTATTAGTAGATGGATTAAAACAATCCATTAATTCATTTACGATCCACTAAACTTTTCTTTAAAAAATCAAAGTCAATCCATCCACTAAAAGATATAATCCATTCAATTCATCCATTAAGACATTTTTAATGGATGGATATCCATCCATCTATAAAATTAACTTAAATATTTTATTCTTTTTACAATTTCTGTTAATTTTACAAAAACATTTTTTAAAATTTTTTCAAATTTTAAATATCTATCTCTCTTATGTAACTAATTCTAATAAATTAACATTTTAATTAACTTTAACTTTACAATTTAACCAACTAACTTCCCATTAACTATATGCAGGTGTGGTTCTCCATGCATATAGTGCCAATTAACTTCTCATTAATAATTGCCAATTAATTCAATACGTATCAATTATTGCTGAGAGTTGTGATGGATCCAAAAGCCCTGGTCTCGATGGTTATTCTTTCTTGTTCATCAAGAAATGTTGGTACTTTCTTAAAGATGATTTTTGTCGGTTCTTTTGTGATTTTCATGGAGGGGCTATTTTGTCTAAGGCTATTGTTTCGTCTTTTTTGACTTTTATTCCAAAGGGCGACAATCCTTTGGGGTTAGATGATTTTAGACCTATTTGTTTGGTCGGGTGTTTATACAAGGCTTTATCTAAGCTTTTAGCGGCTAGATTAATGTTGGTTCTTAAGTCAATTATATCGACTTGTCAAAGTGCTTTCATTTCGGGTAGACAATTGTTAGATGAAGTTTTGGTTGCGAATGAATTGGTGGACTACGCAAGTAAGGAGAATAGGGCTTGTTCGCTTTTCAAGGTTGATTTTGAGAAAGCCTATGACAAAGTGTTTTGGGATTTTCTTAAGTACTTGATGAAAAGGATGGGTTTTGGGGAGTTGTGGATGCGGTGGATGGAGGCCACAATCTTTTCTAGCAAAATGTCGGTTTTGGTTAACGGGAGCCCGACTAAGGAATTTAAGGTGGAAAGGGGCTTAAGACTAGGAGATCCACTTTCTCCCTTTCTTTTTGTTATGATCGCGGAGGGTTTATCGGGGCTGGTTAGGAGGTCGGTTTCGATGGGTGATTTTTTCGTGTTTAATGTGAACGGGAATTGTTTCATCGATATTCTCCAATTTGCGGACGACACCTTATTGGTTGGCAATGGTAGTTGGAGGCATTTATGGGCCATTAAAGCGGCGCTTCGAGCTTTTGAATTGGTGTCGGGTCTTGGAATCAATTTTCACAAAAGCAAACTTATTGGCATAAGCGTTTCCTCTAACTTTTTAGAAGCATACGCTTTTTTCCTTTCTTGTGCAACGGAAAGTAAAGAGTTTATCTCCCTTGGTATACCTATTGGATCCAACCTCCGTAAGATTTCAACGTGGACTCCTTTGGTTTCAAAGTTGAAAAAAAGGTTATCTTGTTGGCACGGTCGTTTTTTGAGTTTCGGAGGAAAAATTACTTTACTTAAATCAGTGCTTAATAGTCTTCCTATTTTCCAACTTTCCTTTTATAAGGTTCCGGAAAAAATCCGTAATGACATTATCAAGATTCAAAGTGGTTTTCTTTGGGGTTGTTCGGAAGCAACTAGAAAGACTCATTGGATTAAATAGGATTCTCTATGCCTTCCGCTTGAAAAAGGGGGACTTGATTTGAAAAGGATTGAAGATTTCAATATTGCCCTTCTTCATAAATGAAGGTGGAAAATTTTGGAGGGGTCAGAGGATTTGTGGTTCAAGATTTTGAAAGCCCAATACGGCGACATCAAGATGCACATGTCGAACCTTGGTGTTGTAGATTCAAGGAGGAATTCCTATTTGGCTTGGTGGATCGACTTGATTTCGATTATGAAATTTTATCCCGTGGATTTTTTTGTAACAATTATAGCTTCGAACTCGGAAATGGTTTTGGCATACCGTTTTGGCATGTAAATTGGACAGGTTCGGATAGTTTAAAATGTTTGTTTCCGAAGTTGTTTTCACTGACGCAATTAAAAGATGTTGCGGTTACGGATTTGGGTGGTTGGGTGAATCATGAATGGGAGTGAGGGAGTTTAGAAATTCCTCGCGGTATCTCATCTACAGAATCTCCTCAAGTAGTGTTGGACGTTGTAACACCTCTTATTGCAGATTCTGTTGATGTTTCTATGGTCCCTGATCAGGTTTCTGCGACTGGTAGTGGTGAAACCAATGTTCATGCATCAAGCTATTTATCTGTTTTCGTTGAGCAGAATGTAGTGAATGTTTTCGCGGTTTGATCAGATGTTTTTGCGAACACTGCCACCACTGTGGTGGGCAGCGCTGTTCTGGCTGCGGGTATTGGTGCTGGCAGCGCTGATGTCACGCCTGCCCCGAGTGTTTTGGACGTGGATTCTGCCATGGAAGAATTAAGAGCTTTGTTATCTCAGGTCAGGCCGAAGCATCATCATGAGGATACCGTTCGTTGGTCGTTGGAGACTAACCGTATTTTTTCCGTCAGCTCTTTTTATCGGAAGGGTATTGTTTTTCACCATCCGTTCGGGCCGGTTAATAGAAACGAGAAAGCTTTTGGTCTTGTTTGGAAAGTTGGGGCCCCTTTGAAGATTAAAGCCTTCGGTTGGAGTTGTTTTTTTAATAGACTTCCGACGAAGGATATTTTATCCTCTAGAGGAATTATTCCCCCTTTGAGTGATACAAATTGTGTGCTTTGCTGTTCTTTTCTTGAATCTATGGATCACTTGTTATTAAATTGCTCGGTGGCTAGGTTAGTTTGGAAAGAAGTTGCGGAGTGGCTTGGTATTTTAGATTTCACAAGAAGTGATTTAAAAGGGAGTTTTTTGGATTGGTTCTCTTTTTGCAAGTCAAAGCGGATTAAGACGGGCATAGAGGGGGGCGTGTGGTTGGCAGTCTGTTGGAACCTTTAGATTCTTCATAATGATATTATTTTTAAGAATGTTAGTTGGAATATCATGGACATAGCTTGGAAGGTGAAGTTCATGGTGTGGAGATGGACTTTCATTGGAGATATTACCCATTCCAATTGTAATTTATACGAATTTGACAAAGGCCCTTTGTTTTATTTTCCTAAGTTTCAATTGGTTGGTAATTTTTCTATCTTGTGGTGCTTTGTCTCCTCTATTGTACTACGGTTGAGTACCTTTTGTACTCGTTTTAATACTACTTCTTGATTATTAAAAAAAAATAATTCAATATTTACATGTCTGAGCATCATTAATTTTTTTCATGGAGAAAACAAATCACTATTTACATATTTAATTAACTATATGTATGTACTTTGATATAAAAAAAACTATATGTATGTACTATAGTATAATTTCTTAAATTAACTATATGCAGGTATGGTTCTACATACTTATCCACACACTTTTTGATTATATATATATATATATATATTATTTTCATGTTTACATCACCAAGAACAAATATTTTATTCACATTTTTTACATTAAGAAAGATACAATGGATGAATAGTGTGAGAAATAAAAATGTCAAGAAATTGCTTAATTATAAAATTTTTATGTTTTTTTAATAAATAAAAAAAATTTAATAAGTAATAAACTAAAATCCATTGGATTTACAAAATGAGATGGATGGATTGAATCCATCCATATAGTTTGTTGGATGGATTGGACCAATCCATTAAATTTGTTTTTTATTTAATGAATGGATTGGCTGGATAAATTATTGGATAAATTGGATGGATATTCTCTTAACACTAATGTTGTTAAGGGCATAGAGAAAAAAACCATTGAAAAACAACATGCGGGTTGAGTACATTGGCCCCTGTAGTTATATACTTCATTCTCCTTATAAAGCCTCTTTACATCCAACATCCTCCTTGTTTGTTGCATCATACCTCGTGAAGGATATTATGGCCATGATGAAATTAAATCAATAAAAATTATATATATATATATATAACATCTTTAAGGAACACATGATAGTCTTGGAGGTGGTGATTCCTGCAAAATACGATATCAGGGGGAAACGATACAGTTTCGTGAGGTTCAAAAACATTGAAGACAAAAGACTCATGGCGGTGAAGTTGGATAATATCCTGATCCATGGGAAGAAGATTTATGCAAACATCCCCAGATTTCAGAGAAACATGAGACAGTTAGACAATAAGATGAATTCTTCACACCCTAACAGGAACGTTTCATTTCTGAAACAGGATAAAATCAGTACGAACGTAACAGAATCTAAATTTAGATCAAAAATCTCTTATGCTCAGATGGTTAGAGGAGAGAAAAAACAATCTTTTAATTATGAGACTGCTCAGAGGACAAGAAATCATACAAAATACAGTGACAGGAGCTTTTTAGGGACTAATTCATCTTTTGCACATCTGAAAGTTAAGGTTGATAACAAAGATATTCAAAGATTTCTGAAGGCATTTGTGGGTGTGATGGCGGAGGCCGGGAATTCATACCATGTTCAAGATGCGTTACAGATGGAAGGATTTTTTAACATTCGGGCAACACCAATGGGGGCTAACCTTTACCTCCTAGAGGAAGAGAACGTTGGAGATATTTTGAATTTTATCAAAGAGGAAGAGAGCTGGGTATCCAGGTGGTTCTCTGAGGTACATCTATGGACACCAACTGACGTGGATTGCGAGAGACTCACATGGATACGGGTATATGGTCTTCCTTGTCATGCGTGGTCTCCCTCTTTTTTCAAACTTTTAGCTGGAAAGGTTGGTTCTTATGTGAAGGCAGACGAGGAAACAGAGAAGCTGAAGAGGTTGGATATGGCTAGAATACTTGTTAAAATGAAATTTGCTATTAATCTACATGAAGTCTTAAATATTGAAATCAATGATAGAGTTTATAGAATTAAGGTGGTTGAGGATGCTCATGGTCCATGGAGATTTGGGTCTGATAATAGAAATAAGGATTCTAGTTCTTCTGAAGAAATGGATACAGAAAGTGAAGAAGATGAAGGTGGGTGGGAGGGTCAGTCGGAGGATTGGTTAGAAACGTCGGCCGGAATTCCACCGAAAAATGATGATGATAGTGTAAGAGAAATTTCTTTTCCCAATAAAGCAGGCTCCAGTATCCAAGAGATAGGCAGATGGGTAGCAGGTGGTTGCCCTTCTCCTAAGTCAAACCTTGATGGCGTATGGCCCAAGAGAAACGGTGGTTGTGAAAAGGAGTATTTTGGAAATTCTGATGTGGACATGTCTCTTATGTTGCCTGTAAAACATTCAATGCACCTGAACACTATTCCTAGGACTGATATAGATAGTGTGGCTAATGTGCGGGTAGATTGTCCTAAATATGTTAGAAAAGACAAAGTAGGTGCAGAATATGGGGTAGGAGATTTTGGACCACCTTTTGTTTTAGTGGATAAAAGGGCTAACGAGGTTGGGCCTATTGCTAAGCCCAAAAAGAAAAAACTCTTATTTGATACTCCCTCCGTCCCAAATTATAAGTCACTTTGCCAAAAAAATTTGTCCCAAATTATAAGTCACCTTACATTCCCAATGCAATATAAATGACATCTTCCCCAATATACCCTCAAATATTTATTATTATTTATTCTTTCAACTCTTTTAATTTCTCTCTCCTATATAATTATGAGGGGCATTACTGTAAAGTTATACATAATTTATCTTTCCCATAAAGTAATAATTAAGTTTTTTAATTTGTCTGAAAAGCCCAAAACGTCTTATAATTTGGGACGGAGGGAGTATTTATGAAAATTTGAAAATTCCTTTCTCACCCTCTTACTACTCAGCGTTGATATTGTCTGATAATCCCATTTTGGAGGCACCGACGATCCTTCCTAGATCTTAAAGTCTCAATCAAAGTTTTGAGGATTCTTTAGTGGAAGACTCTTTGTCACATTACTTTGGTGGTTTAGTTTTATGTTGTGATTCGATTGGGGATTCCGACATTATCAGAAGTAATTCCAGAATTATAAAGAAAGTAGAAGACGTACCGAACAAAATCTGGAATTCTATGCAGAAATTGGGGATTAAAGGATCAGTAGGAGATGAAGATTTTGTAAATATGATTAGAGATACGGAGATGAGAGATAGAACTGCTACTAATCAAGGTCAGAAGGTGGTTGGAAATTCATTCAAATGAATATTTTAACTTTCAACATTAAGGGATGTGGCGGAAGCACAAAACACAATAGACTCCGCAGTATCATTAAAAAAGGAAACTCAGATATTTGTTTCCTTCAGGAGACAAAATGCAGAAACATGTTTGATAGCATGGTTAGAAGTATATGGGGAGATCAGGATCTTAATTGGTCAGTTTCTCATTCCATGGGTCTTTCAGGAGGTTTATTAACTATTTGGAAAACAGGGTTCATCTTTCCCATTTTTAGTTTTAAAGGTCAAGGTTTTTTGGGATTATCTGTGTTGTGGAATAACAAGTTAATATACCTGATAAACATATATGCTTCTTGTAATTTGCAAAATAAGAGAGAGATGTGTACTAAAATTCTGAGTTTGAAATCCCATTTAGATCCTGGTGAATGGATTGTTGTAGGGGATTTCAATTCCATTAAAAGCAGAGAGGAAAGTAAGAGTAATAGTTCTCATACCATAGCGAAAATGGAGGATTTTAAGTCTTTCATTGAGTTAATGGAGCTGGTGGATTTGCCTACTTCAGGAAACAAGTTTATGTGGTTTGCTTCGCATGGCAGAAGTTGTAGCCGTCTTGATAGAAATTTGATTTCTGCTATTTTGTTAAAATTTTGGAATACAGCTAAGCAGGTGGTTGGTGAGAGAGATATTTCGGATCATAGACCCGTTTGGCTCAAAGCTAGGAATTTGAATTGGGGACCCAAGCCTTTTAAATCATTTTCGTGTTGGTTTGAACATTATGATTTCCTTAACTTTGTCAATTCAGAATGGAATTCTTTTGAAGTGAATGGAAATGCTACTCATGTTCTTATATAAAAATTCAGATTGCTCAAGGAAAGATTGAGATGGTGGAACCACAATGTTTTTGGTTGGTTAGATTTAAATGTAGAGAAAGAGGTGGATATAATTAATGAGGTAGATTATATACTTGCCAATGCCCCTGATGGAATTCCTGCTCCTGATATGGAACGTAGAAAGCATGCTCAATGTGATTTATGGAAGAATCTTATAATTAGAAATAGTATTATCAGGCATAAATCTCAAGCAAAATGGATTCATAATGGTGATTATAACACCAAATGCTTTCATTCCATGCTGAACCATCGCAACAGAGTTAATAACATATCCTCCATCCTGGTTGATTCGAGCTATATTGATGATGTTCAACAAATTAAATTGGCTGCAAAAAATCCTTTTCACAATAGATTTCAAAGACCTCCATGTACCAGACCTGAATTCAATTTTACAGGAGTCCCAAGGTTGTCTTTGGATGATGTTATAATATTGGAGGAGGAATTTTTGTGCAGATGAAATCAAAAACATTGTCTTTGCGGATACAGGTAACAAAATTCTGGGACCAGACGGTTTTAATGGTGAGTTTTTCAAGCGTTGCTGGGATACGGTTGGAAGTGATATCATAAAATGTGTTCAAGAGTTTCATGCTTCGGCTTGGCTGCCTAAAGCCATTTCTTCTTCCTTTATTGCTCTTATACCCAAGAGAGACAACCCTCAAACTTGTGATGATTACAGGCCTATCACTCTTGTTGGCTCCATCTATAAAATCATTACAAAACTACTGGCAGCGAGACTCAAACGTATTATGGGAAAGCTAATCTCTAACATACAAATGCCTTTTATTGAAGGTAGACAACTACTTGACAGTGTGGTTGTGCTAAATAAGAAGAGTTACGTTCTTCTTAAAGTCGATTTCGAGAAGGCATATGACTGTGTAGATTGGATGTTCCTAAAAAAATGATGATTGCTATGGGTTTTGGAACAAGGTGGCTAAACTAGATGGAAGGCACGGTGATGAACAATTATGTTTCCTTTCTTATAAATGGTAGTCCAACTCTTGATTTCAAAACTTCCAGGGGCCTCCATCAAGGAGATCCACTCTCCCAGTTCCTTTTTTAGATGGTTGGAGAAGTCTTTTCAGTTTTTGTTAAGCGAGCGATTTACTCTAATATGTTGCAGGATTTCAAGTTGAATGACGTGATTTCCTATAATATTCTCCAATATGCGGATGATACGATCATGATATGCGATGGAGCCTGGTCCAATCTTTGGACATTAAAGACTATTTTGAAAAGTTATGAACTCATATCTGGGTTGAAGATCAACATTGGAAAGTCTTTTTTATTTGGCATTGGTGTGGGGGACACTTTTCTTCATGCTGCTCAACATTTTCTGGGGTGTAAAATTGGTTCTTTCCCTTTCAAATTTTTGGGTGTGTTTGTGGGTGGTAATCATCGTAGAGTCTCGTTTTGGCTGCCAGTTTTAGTTTGTTTGAGCAGGAGATTGGCGAAGTGGAAAGGAAAATTGCTCTCTATTGGTGGGAGACTCACCCTCATTAGAACGGTTTTAGCTAATATTCCTATACATTATCTTGCTGTCTTCAAAATTCCTAAGAAGGTGCAGATGTTGATGACCTCCATTCAAAGGCGGTTTTTGTGGAATGGTGAAAACGAATCGTGTGGAATTTCGTGGATTAAGTGGAGAGATATTTGCAAGCCTTTGGATGAAGGAGGTTTGGGTGTAAAAGATATTAGTCTCTTCAACAAAGCTTTACTATCCAAATGGCTTTGGAGACTTTTGACAGATGAAAAGGCGATATGGACGGAGATTTTTAAATGGAGGTACGATAATTATAGACTTTCCATTCTTTCCAAAGAGTCTCGCAACTATCACAAAAATTCTTCACTTTGGTGGAAGGATGTTTTATCTCTTCTTGAGGAGGAAGATGCTGGAAATTTCATCAACCTAGTCTCGCATCGGTTAGGAGATAGTAAGTCGAATTTGTTTTAGTTTTCAAAATGGTTGGGAGATAGACCTTTGAGGTTTATTTTTCCAAATCGGTTTTCTATTTCTAATGCCAAATTCTGTACTGTGAATCATTTTGGTGGCTGGGAGGAGGATGGTTGGAATTGGAAGTGGGAGATAATTGGAGAATCAACTTTGTTAATGGCACATGTTGAATTTCGTGACCTGCAGACATTATTAGGTGAGGCTATTTTCTGCAACGACGGGCCAGATATGATTATATGGCCTTACGCAGGTAACCGTATTTTTTCGGTGAAATCCAGTTTGATATCCTGTTAAAAACCGGAGGAGGTGGCAGCTTGGATGCATCTAAACTTCATGCTTTAAGGTTGAATTGGAAAGCAAATTGTCCACTCAAAATTCATGTGTTTGTCTGACGGATGCTCTTAGATAGAATCCCTACTTGCTTTAACCTTGTACGTCGTGGTATTATTACCAATCCTCACGAAACATGCTGCGTGTTTTGCTTTGGATCTGTTGAAGACGTTGAACATGTTTTCTTTGGTTGCATTAAAACTAAAGATATTTGGAGAAATATATGTATATGGCTGGAAATTGAGTCCTTTCATTTGACAGAGGGTGTATGCCACTTGTTAACTTGGTTAGATAAGGTGAGCTCCAAGATGTCCAAGTGCAATGCGAGCGGTATTTGGTCTATTGTCTGCTGGTCTATTTGGTTTTCTAGAAATCAAATAATTTTCAATGGGGAAGTGGGTGATCTAGGATCTATTTCTAATAGGACTATCCTAAATTGTTGGTGGTGGCTTTCCAAATCTCGTACCAGTAGTTTAATTGTAGTTACTACGACTGGTGCAAACATCCTTGGCATTTTGTTTGAAGATTACACGTTGGATCAGTCTGATTGCTTGTAGATTGTAATCGGGTTGGGGTACCCCTAGTACCTCCTTGTTAGTATAATTGTTTCTGCTTATCAATATATATATATATATATATATATATATATATATATATATATATATATATATATATATATATATATATTAAAAACGATATGCGACCGCGAAAATTGTTGCGACAAAATGGTATCGGGAGATGTCGATACCGATATCGTTATCACTATTTTTTATATTACATAATAAATTATGGTTAAGTCATATTGCAATAACTGCAATCAATGCCACGACACATGTACTGACTAAAATTGTAAAAATATTTATGCAACTCGATCGTTTTTTAAAACCTGTATACATGTTTAATATATTATAATATATATTTTAGTGCATAAACCAAATAGTCATAGAAGCATGTGTAAAATTAATGAACTAACAAATTGAGCTTAAGGAATACGTGATTCCATTAAGAAAAGTCTTTTGTAAGTGATCTTTATCAAATACAGAGATTTAGAGATGATCAATAGACACTTGATGACTTTTGTATTTCTTCCTCAATCAAGACTCCTTATTACTTCTTGAATTCTCTTTAGATATAGGTAAAACATTATTTGTTTACATACCCTATATTAAGGACTATAGCTAGTGGAAGAGCCGGGACAATAGTCCAAGGGGTACAAAAATAAATAAATTTGAGATCAAAAGGATTTAATGGTGCAAATAAAACATTTCAAGGGTTTAAAGTGCTATTTTTATAGACATTTTGGTGCATTTAAGTGCCTGACCATAGCCTATGTATATGGTGATGGCCAATTAGGATTTTCATTATTTTGAAATATACCATCATGACATTCACTCATATTTAGGGGTGGAAAACAGACATGTTTGTCTCGTTTAGCCCCGCCCCGCAAAAACATGTAAAATATCGGTGCAGGGCAGACATTGTGAAGAGCGCCGACTTAAACCTTGGCATGTCTCGTAAAAAATGATAGGGGTAGGGTGGACTCGCAGACACTGCCCATTTTATGTCTAAAAATTGAAAAAAAAATTGTTAATGCATGTGCCCGCAAAAGCCCACAAGAAAACATGGAGAATATATTATAGTGTGTGAGCCTAAAACCTTGACCAACCCCGAGAAAAAGTGTGTGCAAAACGGGCCGACCCCATTTTTCCATCACTACTCATATTTGAGTTCATACCTAATTAATTAATTTCTAAATTGAAATCTAATTAATCATTTTAACTTTATTTGATCACTCAATCAATTAAGACTTGTAGTTTGATAAATAGCTAATATAATCCATATAAATATATTCTCTCACATAATAAATATTGGAATATAATAATTAAATAAAATTTAAATATAAAATATTTCAACAATCTTTCACTTGAGCAATATATCTTAATAATTATATCATCATTTTTAGGCGCACAACCAAATGTTATTTATCTTTAAATTTCAACTTTACAATCGCGCTCACTTCACACATTAGTAACGGGACCACTATGATTGTCGTCAATGATGTATAACGTGATAGAATCACGACGACCATCACATCAATTTGATGATATAAATGGATATGGATGAGTGAGATGAAAACTTCATGTTATGTAATCTCTAAATCATACATATTTTCAAATGGTTAAACTAAAGTATTTATTGAAATCAAACTAAACTTCCTTAGGTGCAATTCAAAATTAAAATATTTGAATATAAAAAACTTAATATTTTAATAACAATAATACCTTGTAAGTTTTATTTATGCATAAAATCAAACATAACATAAATTTTGTACCAAAATAAAATTAAAATATAAAACATAGAAAAAAAAAAGGAAAAAAACTCCTGCTAATCTAAGGCAATCTCCAAAACAAGGCCCATGTGAGCAACATGCTCATGAAAAACCTTTGGTGTTAAACATTTGGGTACTAGATCAGCTAACATTAAGTTTGTTCCAATATGTTCTATCAAAATTTGTTTCTTCTAAACTCTTTCTTTTACAACAAGATACTTGAGATTGATAAATTTTCGAATTTGTAGAACTCATATTGTTGATAGATTAGAGCACAACTGCATTATTGCATAAATAAACCTCCAAGGGTCTTTCGATGCTCCTAATGATGTGTAGGTTTGTGACGAAAATTCACATCTAAGTGGCATAATTCGATGCCTAAAAGCAAGCGACTAAATCTACTACCATGGTTGAAGGAGGCACTAAAGTCTATTTGGCAGACTTCCAAGACACGACTCCTCCATTTAATAGGAAAATGTAAATATATGTGGAATATCTACTATCTAGACGTCCTACAAAATCAGATTCATAGTACCCAATGGTCTCCATGTTATTTATCTTTTCATAAGTGAGCATGAAGTCTCTGGTTCTCTTGAGGTAGTTGTTACAACTTAGAAAGCAAGTTCTATTTTATCATCTCCACAAAGACAGGTTGTGTTTTAAAGACTATTAAATATTTTCTATGACTTTAAGAATGGTTTATCAGATGTTTGATTGTTTGTGAATACAGAAAGTAAAATAACAAAAAGTAAAATGAAATTTGGTGTTCAACAGTTGAGAAAACATGTTGGGGTTAGATTTTATCGACTTATTCTCATGTAATATCCTTGATCAGTAATATAAATTCTAATACGCTATTAATATTACTGCTTGTTACTCTCATTGCATCTCACACTACTACAAATAATGCTTATAAAGTCGCACGTGAAATAGATGTAATCTCGGCTACCAAGCCAACGTAACGAACGGTGACATGAAAAGTTGCCACTAAACACCTCGGTTAATGAAAAGTCGATGGGTAAAGTTATATGATCATGAATTTGAACCCCAACATCTGCATTTTTATTATTTACACAAACAACGCCCTCAAACCTCTCGGTTTATTTAAATTCCGAGGGGTTAGATTTTTATTAAATTGTTTACAAAGAATGTTAATAAATTAATTTGTTTACAAACTACATTCTTTACACAAAATATTACATTGTTTACACAGAATATTAAAGTAAAAATATTGTTCTTCATCGTCATCATTGTGGGTGAAGAATAATTACTGGATATCTTGGAGAAGAGAAAATGTTGGGGATCCCCGTTTCGTTTATCTTGAGGAAGATCAAATGTTGAATGCAATATATTTTCTATTGCTTTTGCATTCATTTGTTTGGGATATAAAAAAAGAAGATTAGCTAAATAAAATAAATATTCAATTATATGATTATTTAAGAACACAAACCTTGAACCCATGATAATTTTCTGCACTAATAATCCATCACATAAATCTTTGAAAAAGTAAATACACTCTCACCAGCCACATATTAAATAAACCTAACTTTTTCTGCGCTTGCAATCCATCACATAGAGTTTTACAACAGTGTTTCTTGTGGATTCACTACTATCTAATATAAATACTCAGAATACTTTTATAATGAGGGTTTTAGTTTTCACGAGGATCACTAATGGAAGGTCTTGAGCGTTGATAGTCATTAAATGGACGGTGAAGAAACCGAAAAAACACGTTAATATGTTACCTCGACTATTACTTAAAACTGAGGTGAAATATCTTTTTTATTTTATTTTTATATTTACATTATATACAAAGAATATTAAAATAAATTACTTAACCAAATACAGAGTTTGACAATGGATTCTTGGAGAACAACCCAGAGGAGTTATGTGTTCCAAACAAGAGAATATTTTTAATATTTTTATTGTTTTCAGATTTTTGAGAAGTTATCTGTCCCTACCAAGAGATTTTTTTTTATGTACTTGCAATCCATCCCAGATTATATTTGAGCAAATGTTTTAATAGCAAATGCTTTCACATGAAAAAAACATGAAAGAGAAATGGATACGTGTGTTTAGTAATAAATTTCTCAATGTTGTAAACAGAGGAAAACAATATATTTCTCAATGTTTTTTTATTGTCAACATATGTAAGATAGATTGCAAGGGCAGAAAAATGGTTTTGTTCAAGATAGAAGAACATTGAATATTTTTTCTGCCTTGAAATCCATCCCAAAGTATGATGCTTGGGGCGACTTCATATTAGTAAGGATTAGGGTAAAATCTGTTTAACGAGTGCATTTATAGTAAAATCTTATTATTTTATACCTCAGTTAAATATAAAACCGAAGGGTTAGAACTTTTTGTTTACACTTATAAACAAATAAAATCATAAACTGCGATAATTGGGAATCGAAGCTTGTACTGAGTTGGTTTTTCACCTCGATTATTTTAAAAATTGAGGGAGATGATGTTTTTTTTAAATAATAAAAATTAGCGCGCCCTGGCTTTATATCTAAGTTTTCTATTGTCCGAGGTGAAATTTTCGTCATGAAAAGCGTTATTTGTTGTAGTGTCATGTACAAGTCAACAACATTATATCAATCATATTACCTAATAGACGATATCTCATCCTATTGACTAATACGATAACATTAAGTTTCAATAGTTCATATGAAAACTAAGCCTACATCTATGTCGAGACTTTAGCATATCTAATAGATCAAAAACTTGGATCTAGTAATGATTTGTACCTTTCGCATATCAAGTCCTACCATACAAAAATATTTTAGGTAGCTAATCCAAAACAAGCACTAAGAACAAAGAATTCATCAATATTAAAGCTTAAGATGAATTACATAGAACGTAATGATCGGGATCAAGACATAAGTATTAGTACGATGGCATTTAATCCCAACAAAAGATAAATTAGTTATGCTTACTCATTGTAGGTTTACTATTAAGCCTCAAAAGAAAGATATTGAAAAACATTTGTTGTTAATTCCTCTGACAACGCTTCCGCCCTCAACCTGCCTCTCATTTAATCTCGTGTTTTGTTTATGGTATACAATAGACTTCTCTCACTCCTACCAAGAAAAATACCTAATCATAGCAAGTTAATTCCAAATGAACTACCTGCACCCTTATAGTAATATATTTGTAAAGACCCACCAAGGGCGAGGGAATAGTGACCTGCCAGGAAATGGCGAAACCTTTTTGCCGCCTGCGCTTAGGGGAAACCTCACATTTAACGCCCCTACTCGTATCTTCGTGGAAAATGTGGGATAATACACGTCTCCATCATAGAGAATTCATAGTCAACAAATAAAATTTTGTTTTTCGAGGAAGTATGGATTTAACAGTCCACTATTATGAATACATGAGCGGTTATCATTCTTGAAAAACCCTAGCTTCGGGCCTATGAGTCTCTATAAATACCCCATCCCTTGTATGACCTGGACAACTCAAAATGTACATAAAATACCTAGAGAATACAGAGTTTTTCACTTCACTTGAGCTTTCTCTCTCCATAGCCAAAAACACCACAAAACAAGGCTTCTCACCACCATGAGAAATCTCTAAACTACACAAAATAACTAAGGCCTCTAGCCACCCTTACCAGTATAGGGGTGTCATGCATTTTGTACTTTAAGGAAATACAATGGCACCCACTGAAGGTCTCGGTAAAACTAACTTGGACCACACCTTTCATCCTCACTGCCATTTTCATTGCCTTCCCTTAAAATGGCCTAAAATGATCTAGCCTCCACAGTTAACACTATAGATGGAGGTTTTGCCGGTGGAATGAGCTCCAGCTCCTCCTAGAGGTAATATGCAAGGCAGATGCTAACTACAAATGTAATATCTACAAGAATCTCCAAAACCAAATGGAGAGGATCCTGGGCCAACATCATTTTCTCCAACAACAATGCCATCAAAGTCTTCCCTTATGATAAAGATCCTATGGTCATCACTATACAACACGGTAAATGAGATTTCAAGTTAGTCTTGATAGACCTGGGAAGCTCAACTGACATCCTATTCTGGAACACCTTTCAGAAACTTCAGCTTTATCTTGGCAGCATTAAGGCATTCTAGCATTCCTAGTAGGTTTGTCAAGCAAACAAGTCCAAGTAAGGAGCCACATAACCCTAGAAATAACATGCAACATAGAAATAGATTCCAAGGTGGTTGAATTCAACTATCTTAAAGTGTGTCGCTCCCAGGATTTTCATCTAGGTACAAACGCGAGAGTGGCGCGGAAAAACAGAGTCGCCAGCCGTGTAAATTTACCCCAAGAGAGGGAAAGGGAACATCGCATAAACCTTAGGAAGAGGGAAAGGAATGGTCATCGCAACCATAACCTGGGTTCGGGAGTCGGTTACGCGAGGGGAAGGTGCTAGCACCCCACGCGTCCATCGTACTCGATGGGATCCACGCTTGTTGTCTATTCTAAGGGTAAGTCATACTATCATCTAGGGCTGTACTAAACGGAGAGGGGAAGACAAAGACAGACTCGGTAGGACGTCGACGTCCTAGGCCTACGTACCCCCTTCGTGCAATGGGGAATTCAGAGTCAACGTAGTTCGGATCAAGTTCTTTTTGTGTTTTTTATGAGCGACGTTAAGTTCGCGTCCGGCAGTTAGGGTCGATGCCTGTTTGCGACTCAGACGGAAGGTAACGTGCCCTTTTTGAAAATATCCTTTAAGTTTGAAGGTCCCGAAGGACAAAAAATTTTGAGGTAGGTTTGTGTTTTTTAGGACAGAAGTGGCTTAAGTTAGTTCCTAAGCTGCATTGCACCAAAGTCTAGGGCACAGGGGCGAATACTTAACGCATCGTCCCAAGACAGGACGCTCGTTAAGCACTCTAGAAAGATGAGAGGAAGCCCCTCATTTCTCATTCCCCATACTTAAGGCTCGTGCGCAATACACCTTATTATTATTAAGTGTTTTAAAGAAATTTGAGATGAGAAGAGAGAAGACACAAGGGTAACTCTAAAGGGAAACTAATGAATCCTAAAGTGATCATGCATGGGTGACCTACGGTTAGTGAGGTTTGACGACAACCTAAATCCTAAAGGAAGAAGATGAGGGAAGGAAAAAGCAAGGGTGACCATGGATACTTATCCATACCCTTAAGGAACTTACCTTGATCCTGCATAAAAGGTTAGTGAGAAATGGATAATATCAAGGCAAGTGAAAATCAAACTATGGCAAACAATAGTAATTATAATCCAAACATGAATTCAGAAATCAAAGACAATTTAGGGTATGCATCAAATGTGTGATGCAAAAAGAAATTGAATTAAACAATTGGTTTAGATGAAAAAAATAAATAAATAAAAAAAAAATTTGTGAAAATTTTATAAAATGGTAAAAATGGTGCATGAATTAAATTCAAAAGGAAATTATTCAAATAATATTACAAAAAAAGAAAATAAAAAACCTCAACAACTTTGCTATCGCGAAAACGCGGTCATCGCAACCGGATCCGAATTGTACGGATCTAAATATAATAAAAAAAAGGCAATTCAAAAAAAGAGAAATTTAGCTTTGAAAAAAAACCCTCAACAATATTGCTATCGCGAAAACGCGGTCATCGCAACCGGATCCGAATTGTACGGATCTAAATATAATTAAAAAAAAGCAATTCAAAAAAAGAGAAATTTAGCTTTGAAAAAAAAAACCCTCAACAATATTGCTATCGCGAAAACGCGGTCATCGCAACCGGGCCCGAATTGTACGGATCTAAATATAATTAAAAAAAGGCAATTAAAAAAAAAGAGAAATTTAACTTAAAAAAAACCTCAACAATATTGCTATCGCAAAAACGCGGTCATCGCAACCGAATCCGAATCAGCCGGATCTAAATTTAACAAAAAAGGGCAACTCAAAAAAAGAGAAATTTAACTTTGAAAAGAAAAATCTCAACAATGTTGCTATCGCAAAAACGCGGTCATCGCAACCGGATCCGAATTGTACGGATCTAAACAACATAATTCTAACATAAATAAAACATTGCCGTACTTTCAATATATATATAAAAGTTGCACGTGTTATATAATATATATGTATATTACAATACTAAGCTGAAAAAAACAGAAAAGAAAAAGAAAAGAAAAAAAAATTAAAAAAATAAAAAAATAAAAAAAATAAAAAAATTGAATCATGATGTTACCGCTAGTATTAGCGAGAGCAGGAAAACGTGAACGATGCATGGCTTTGTTCTGGCAATATAAAAGTAGGATACACATTTTTTAAGAAACCATGAAACAACATATGATGTTAAAAGGAAGTGAAACGGCAAAGTACCAGCTACCGCTATGTCTCTTAATTGGAATAGGGTCGGCGTGTTCTCTTTTTTTTCCGGTCTTTTTTCTCTTTTTTTTTTCGGTCCTCGTCTTCTGGTCCTCCCCTCCTTTTTTAACAGTAACAACAATATATAGGGACCAAATTAAGGTTAACTTTTAGTTGCCAATAATGTCCCTAATACCCAATTTGAGGCCCAAGTTTAATAATATTAAAAGTTAAATAAAATTTAAATAATTTAATAAATCTGAAATAAAAACTAAACTTACTTATTTATAACAATAAAAATTTAAGATAAAATTAAAATAAAATGCTAATCACTACTTATTTATTCTTAAAATTAGTAAAAAATAAAAAATGACTATTAAAAAAATAAAATACTAATTAGCCTATTAAACATTATTTAAATTAAAAATAAAAAATAAATATTTAAAATAAAATTAAAATACAATGCTAGTTATTATAATTATTTATTCTAAATAATATTAGTTTAAAAAAAAGGTAATATAAACGGACCCCAAATAAATAAAAATCGGACGCCTAAATAATCGAAAAAAAACAAACCGAGTACACTAACGATTAGTACGAAATATATGACTCAAAAAAATACAGCATTTGGTCAGATTTTAAAATAAATTTTGATCCCTGATTTTGGGCACCGCTGAGACTCAATTTGACCACTCTGTCTGTAAATTTTCGAGAAATTATTCCGACCAATATTTTAGGCAGTATGCGAGATGAAAAACACCATTTTATGCTATTTAGATGATGCAGAGTGGAAATACAGTCAGACGAATAAAAATACAAAAATATTAAAAATGCCTGGAATAAGCTGTGAACTCTTGATAATGTAGTATACCAGATAAGACTTCTCTGAACTGCCTCAAGCACCTTGACCCCATGCTAATGATATGCATACATGATAATGCAAAAAATGAAATGAAACATAAGCCAGTTAGTAAAAAGGTAAGGAGGGCAAATTTTGGGGTGCAACAAAGTGGATGCTTTATTTCCCTACAATGTTATCCTTGGCAGGCCAGACGTCAACTTGTTATGGGCGATTATATACACCTAGTACCTAGTCCTGGAATACTTGCTACCTAGTGGGCGAGTCGAGAAGGTTCGATGAGACCAACAAAATTCCTAAGAATGTTATTAGAATAGCTTGGCGATGGGAAGGGAAGAGGTCACCCTTGAGGCTGTCCCATTTCCTGAAGCACAAGACATTGACACTGCAAGTTTAGACACCCGACTAGGTGTGCAAAATGAGAGGCTCACGCTCACAAAGGATATGGAGGAGGATCAAATAGATCCTTCGACTCACTAAGTGACAAAAATAGGAACCTCGCTTTCCGAAGAGGAAGAGAACGAGCTAGTTGACCAACTCAGTAAAAACGTCAACTTGTTCACTTGGGCCCCCTCTCACATGCCAAGTATATACACCAAAGTGGCGTGTCATCTCTTTGTCGTCAACTCCTGTACAAGACTAGTGTCACAAAGAAAGCAAAATGTTGGCAAGGAGAAGATATCCACCATCGAAGAGAAGGTAAAAAATCTATCCAACATCATTTTCATCACAGAAACAACATACCTAACCTTGTTGTCCAATGTGGTGCTGGTGAAGAAAGCACCAAACAAGTGGCGCATGTGTGTGGACTTCACCAACCTCAATAAGGCCGGTCTCAGAGAACCTTATCCCATGTCGGATATTAATCGCCTAATTGATGAGTCTTTGGGCTACCACACACTGAGCTTTATGGATTCCTATTCTGGGTATAATCAGATTTAAATGGATCTCCCCGATGCTCAAAATACGAAGTTCATGTTAAACCATTCCAAATACTATTCTAATGAAATGCCTTTCGGGATCAGGAATGTTATTGCCACCTACCAATGACTCATGACGTCATATTCTCCCACCAAATAGGGCAGAACTTGGAAGTTTATGTCGATAACATGATAGTGAATACTGTAGAAGAACATAGTCATGCAACATACTTAGAAGACGTCCTACAATCAGTTAAGAAGTACGACATGCGCCTGAATCATTCCACGTGCTCCTTCGGGGTGCAGGCAATAAATTTCCTTGGCTTCATGTTGATGAAGAGGGGCATTGAAGCAAACCCAAACAAATTCCAGGTTGTCATTGACATGAGAAGCCTTACAAATATTAGAGAAGTGTAACAAATGACGGGCGCATTACAACTTTATCTCATTTCCTGTCTTATGTAAGCGATAAGGCTTTTCTATTATTTTAGTCCTAAAAAAGAAGGAGAGGTTTGAGTGGACAAAAGAATTCTCTGAGGCGTTATCAAGAATAAGGACCTTTGTCACATCATCGTTTATCCCCACTCGCCCAAAAGATGGGTTGTCGTTGCTCCTCTACCTCTCAAACACATACTACACGATGAGTTCAGCACTTGTCCAAGAAACAAATAAGACAGGATGGCCAATGTACTTCATAAGCAATGTGTTCAAAGGCACGAAGTCACAGTATCAAATGATAGAGAAGCTATCCATGACGGTCGTCTTCGTGGCGAGGAAACTCCAACCCTATTTTGAAGGTCATGAAGTTCTTGTGAAAACCAACTACCCGCTCTAGCAGGTCCTTAAGAATCCCGACCTGATGTGAAGGATGGTATCTTAGGTAATGGAACATTCAGAGTATGACATCCAATATGTCCCAAGAGGAAGCATCAAATCCTAAGTTCTCGAATTTTTTTTGGAGGAATTTAATTTGTTAGTAGACAAATAGGTGCCCTCAAAAGACACTGTTAGTTGATGGAGCCTCAAACATTAAAGGGAGTGGTACCAAGATAGTGTTACAATGCTTGGGCGACCTACTAATTAAACAACAGTTGAAATTCAAATTCAGGGATAACAACGACCAGGCCAAATATAAAGCTCTCATGACCAGCATAATCCTTGCCCTTGAAATGGTTGCCTCCAAGTTAAATGCAAAAAGTTATTCCTGCTTGGTTGCCAATCAAGTTATTGAGGAGTACCAGGCAAATGAACCACAACTCAAAAGATATCTCCACAAAATAAGAAGTTTATCAATGCACTTTAAATCTTTTGATGTGTAGTATGTGCCTAGAAAACAAAATATAATAGTAGACCCTGTGTCTAAACTCTCCACCACAAAGATGGCGGAGGTACAATCAGATAGTATTACAAGAAACTCTTGTCGTACCCAACATTGATGCGAATAAGATCTTCACTTTGGAAGTTGCCCCCGACTCATGTTGGATGTCTCTCATATTGTGTTATCTGCAAGAGGACGAACTCCTTCTAGATGAAGAGGAAGGGAAAAAGGTTCAGAAGGACACTTCCGAGTATATTCTCCTGGCGGTAAAACTTTATAAGATGGAAGAGGCTCCCCATTTATATGGTGTTTATCGGAGCATGGAACCGCCCTGATCTTCGCGAAAGTTCACAAAGGGGCATGCGAAATCCACATTGGCGGAAGGCCTCTCGCCTACAAACTACTTAGGGAAGGTTACTATGGACCCACCTTGTTCAAAGACAGTGTGGCGTTTATAAAGAAGTGTGACC
This sequence comes from Lathyrus tuberosus, assembly GCA_022829125.1. NCBI lineage: Eukaryota > Viridiplantae > Streptophyta > Magnoliopsida > Fabales > Fabaceae > Lathyrus > Lathyrus tuberosus. The sequence goes on along the minus strand of JALAZF010000368.1, from coordinate 1,264,381 downwards.
AGTGTTATAGACACGCCGACCTTCATCATGCCCTAGCTGATCTCCTTCACTCCATGATATCGCCCTGGCCTTTCTACTAGTGGGGCTGGATATTATAGGTTTGTACCTTCTGGCATCGGGGTAGTTAAAATTCATGATCGTGGGAGTCGACTACATCATAAAGTGGATAGAGGCAGAAAGTGTTGCAAATATTACAATAGATAAAATTTTTCGTTTCTACTAGTAGAGAATCATGTGCAGATTCAGGCTGCCAAGCGTTATCGTCTCCGACAACAGAACACAATTCGACAACATTGTGGTCATTGAGTTTTGACCCGTATTGGGTGTACAAACAAATTTCATCTCTATTTTACACCCAGAAGCCAATGTACAAGTGGAGTCGGCAAACAAGGTGATCCTAAAAGGGATCAAGAAGAAGTTCGATAACACCAAGGGGTTGTGGGAAAATTTACTCCATGAAATATTGTTATCATACCATACCATTCCCCACTCAACTACCAAGGATACCCCTTTTACGATGGTATATGGGTTAGAAAATATGCTTCTCGTCCTGATTAAAACGCCATCATGGTGTCATTCTCAGTTCAAACAAAAAGTAAAAGAGGCAGGGCTAGAGTGTGTTGCTGATTTGATAAATGAAGTAATATACATCACCCACATCTAGAAGTTCACAGCCAAGCAAACAATGGATAGAAGATACAACTCCAAGGTAATTCTAAGAAAAATTCAGAAGGGCGACTTACGGTTGAGACAAGGGTTTTTTCCAGCACAGTCGGGAAAACTACAGTCCAATTGGGAAGGTCCATACCACATATTCCAGAAGCTGCCACATGGAACCTATAAGCTACAAGAATTGGATGGGAGACTTGTCGCCAATACTTGGAATTCCATATGCCTAAAATATTATAATAGTTAATTTATTCATGAATTTTCATAGGGGGAAGAGTCTCCACTTATGTCCGAATTTTTTAACAATCTTGATCAAGGACAATGTTCCGGTTTTGCTGTCATGTACGCTACACTTAAATATGTTAGACTTCCACAGGAATATACTTTCCACCTCTCAAGGAAATACAAATACATTGGACTTTCATAGGAAGATCCATCTCTCCTCTCAAGGCAATACAAATATACTAGACTTCCACAAGAAGATCCCTACCGACTTTCAAACAAAATAAAAAAAGGTTGTATTTCCTCAGGAAGATCCTTTTCGCCCTTAGAGGTAATACAAATGAGCTACACGCTGGGGGATACCTCACCTCAACGCCTCTCCTGATGGAATTAGTTCCCCATCATACAAGTTTAATACATGACCTTTCCTGAAGGAGTTAAAGTCCCATCTAACAGGCTTATTTTAACACCTCGCTTGAGGGTCTTTGATCCTTTTCTTTTTGGTTGTTAAAGTACATTATTTTTCTTTTTTATCACAATCACCACTAAATACTTGATTTTCTTTCATTTTTCAAAACTTTTTCCTTCTCCCCAACTTTATCATTTTGTACACCCTTGAAATTCAAATGTTATCCTATCTTTAAGATGATGCATGAACATTGTTTTTCTTTAAATCGACTAAGGGTTGTAAATTTTTCAAAAACAAATTTTTCATGTTTAAGGCTCAAAGGGGTTGTCTAAGGATCACACCTTCACTAGGGAGGCTTTATGGTTAAATAGTTTTTCTCTCAATAAACAAAAAATGCATAGATCATATTCATAGAGTAATAGCAAGAATATTGCCAAATTTTCATAGTAGGAATGTTCGTTTTCTCTCATTGTTTTATGTAAAACATGAGGTGTGGACTCATCTCATTTGGTTTAGGCTTATAATTCTTGACTTACATTGATAAGTTTTTACCAAACAAGTGATAAAGTCAAACTTTCAATTAAGCAACTAATTCATAATCATACTGTTGATTTAAAGATAACCACAATATTAATCATGAATGAAGAATTTGAAAGAATAAACCTTTTTTTTATCCCATCATTTATGATTTTATTTTTATCATAAAATTTGGTTGATCTGCATTTGTCCTTTTTAAATCATTTGAACCATCTGCATGCAAACATCTTCAGACAAAATTTTGAAAATTTTCAACTTTTGGAATTAGTACTTAATCAAATTTAAAGCAATTAAAATCATCGGTGTTTTAGAATTTAGGCTTAATTTTTATCTCTATTGCATTCCACCCCCTCCATAAAAACTTGAATTATACTCAGGTCATTAGAATCGGGTTAGAATGTAGAAGAACCTGCTAATCCAAGATATTCTCGCTAAGCAAGTTTGGTGCAACAAAACTCTCTTGTCGCGCTACATAGCTCGTTTAGCGGGTTATCTGCAACTTTCATCATTCACTTGTTGTACTTGTTCAAATTCATACACATATTCATAAAGACAAACATGCATTCAATATAAATGAGGTTAAGAGTGGCAAAACGGGCCCGGTCTCTAGGGCATGCCTGTTTTGCCATCACTTTTTTGCATGGAAGACCAAGGTTTTAGGCCCGCACCCTCTTATATGCCCGCCCCGCCTTGCCCCATTTTTTCAGGCATTTGCGGGCGCATGCATTAACATAAGTTTTTGCAATTTTTAGGCATAAAAGGTGCAGTGCCTCCGGACCCTTCCGACCCACCCTCATTTTTTATGGGTCGGACCATGGTTTTAAACCTGCACCTTACACAATGCCATCCCTGCCCTGTCCTATTTTTTGTGGGCTTTTGTGGGTAAACCCTAAATAGGACGGGTATACCCATTTGCCACCCCTAAATGAGGTAATATTTTGCTGAACCTTCACTGAAGGATCTTTGTTGCCTTATCATGCAATATTTTTTTAGACCTTCACTAAAGGATTCTTGTTGCCTTAGTTTACAATATTTTGTTGGACCTGCACTACAGGATTATTGTCGCTTTATCAAACAATACTTGTTGGACCTTCACAAAAGGATTCTTTACACCTTATCAAGAAATACTTTTTTGACCTTCACTAAAGGATTCTTGCCTTCATATATGGAAATATGGTGTTGGACATTCATTGATGGATCCTTGTCGCCTTATAAAGAAATATTTTTGGAACCTTTATAGAAGGATCCTTTCCGTCTTATCAAGTAATATTTTGTTGAGCCTTTAATAAAGGATCTTTTCCGTCTTATCAAACAATACTTTGTTGGACCTTCACTGAATGATTGTTGTCCACTTATATGGAAATATTTTGCTACACCTTTACTGAAGGATCCTTGTCACCTTATTAGAGGATATTTCACTGGAACTTTATAGAAGGATCTTTTCCATGTAATATTGATTCATTTGAAGAGGGAGTCCTCAGTGACTTATCAGGCCATCAATACTCCACCTCAACAGGGAGCCATCACCACCTTAATAGGCCAGTCACTCAATGTCCAAGGGAAAACACACCTCGGAAGTATGACTTGATTTTACGAATGAAAAATTCCAAGGAATCTATAAAACAAACCACCAAAAAGCTTGAACATTCTTAGAAAAACCCCTGAGGTCATGGTTACAAAGGGCCAAAAGGGCACAATTTAGATAGAGACTGAACCCGTTTTTCCACTCCTAACCTCATCTTTGTTGAATGAGTGTGTGTTTTTATGAACATGTGTATTAAATGTACACATAACTAAAGCATTAAATGTTGCAACTTTCAAGGAACTCACCCCAAGAAACACTTTAGGGACTCACCCCAAGCAACACTTGAGCGACTCGCCCCAATCAAATCTTGAGAGACTTGCCCCAGGAAAAGCTTGAGGGCCTCTCCTTAAATAACGCTTAAAGTAGTCTCCTAAGTTGTGCTTGAGGGACTTGCCATCTATGTTAGTCTTAAAAAACTTGCCCCCTAATCTTCATCGCAGGGATGCGCTTCTCTAGAAAAATATTTAAATCATTTCGTCCTTCCCATGCCTCGTTTCTTGATGAGGAGACGAGGCCGTCTTGATATGCCATCTTGTTTGAGATAAGACTAGAAACTATGACCGTCTCTTAGGATAAGTCTCACAATGTGTCTTCACCAACTCAAAGAACAATAATAACTTGAAATCAATAAATATACTGCCAAAGGCTTAAAAGACCCAAAACGAAGATGTTATGAAAACCCTTTAATAGCGAAATAAAATAGGTAGTGCAAAAGAAAAGACATAAGAGTTGGACAAGGTGGACTTGGCTTTACAAGTCTCGGTTGGGATGAGACCACCGTCTACCTTGTTTAATCACACCCCCTTCTCAATCCTCGTGTTTGAAAAACTGTGAACAGAGAAAATTCTGATTGGGCCTTAAAAGGGATTAACCGATAACTAAATAAGCCTAAAGATGTTTTGAAAGGGCCATGAGATAGAACGGAAAAACAAGACAAGACAGGTCATGTATCGCCCAACTGGAGGTTCATGTCCATGACAAGATAATCACCTTAGTACATGGTTGGTGATGTGTACTTGGAAGGGTCAATTTTAGTGAAGGTTGTTAAGGAAACTGCTCTCCCAATCAAGGAGGAAACAATTCCCCTAGTTAAGAAGAAAATTGTGCCTCCCCTACTCCCATAAACTCATTGGGAAGTTGAGATAAGATTGTTTATTTCCTATTATCCGACCTAAAAAGCCATCTATAAATGTTTCATCCTCTAATGTTGGAGAATCGATCATGAATTTCACGTAATCGACATACATCAACCCTCTTGCGGTGATCCTCGTAAGCAGGGTCATCACTATTATACTCATAAGTAGGGTAAAACTTTTTTATTTTATTGAAAAAAGTTAACGCTAAATAATAATTAATATTTGGATTAAAAAAAGTTTGAGAACAAAATATTATATTGAAACCTAAACCAGGATATTTGTTTACACCCCTATGGGACAGTTAAAGAGACAAAGAATGTTTACATTAATAACTAATAATGTTTTAAATTGAGGGAAGCGTTTATTGAAATTCTCCAAGTGTTCAAAACTTTTAAATTTAAACACAAATTTTCATTTATAATATACACATCTGAAAAATCATGGTTAAAATTTTCAAATTTGTATTTACAATATTTTTTCTAATAGCTATTTTTTCTGAAGTATGCGGTAAGACTTATTTTCTTATATTATTGTTCATGCACATAATTTTTTATGCAAATTCAGTGACATAATGCATTCTGATTTTACATGACAGCATTCGGTGAATACTGCAATTCTGATTCTGAATGTCCAAAATTGTGTCATCCTCCCAAGAATGTAACACACTGCTTTTGGAATCATTGTTTTTGTGTAAAGTAGTTGAGTATTGAAAATTATTATTGTTAATTTTAAAAATATAATTTAATTATCAGCAAAGATATATTGAACACTTCATTTTATATTCCTTTGTCCTTATAGTTTCTTTATCAATCACAAAAATATATTAAATACATCTTGTAAGTGCTATTACCATTCTTTTCCTTTAAATTAAAAAAAAAATTGCGTAGGTCATTGACACTGGTTAAAAATTTTAAATAAGAAAAATATTATAGATTTAGTTTATTGAATACATAAAAGGAAACATATCTTTAAAAGATAAGATATACTTCAATTTATCTTGCTTATTAAATAACATATTGAGACAAATGTCTTATAGATCGTGAAACATGTCTTATAAATCGTGAAACATTTGGTCTGACATCTGTCCACGTAACAAAATTCTAAATCTTTAACAAATTAAATAAAATATTTACTTGATATAAATCACAATTCCAATTTCTTATTCAAAATAAATCTCTAGCAGAAACTGAATCACACTTTAAATTCATCTTTAATAGAGATTGGAGATTTTCTCATTAAGTAAAAATCATTGTAATTAAAACATATCTAATTAAATCTCTTCATGGAATGAATATTCAATCAATATCTTTAATATCATCTAAATCTTGAATAAACTATTGGTGATCTTTAAAAAAAAAGAGTAATTTTGACATCAACTATTGAAGTTATTGATGAAATCAATGAATACATAATCAATCTTCTTCTTTACACTATTCCATTGTTAAATCAATGATTTTTCAATCCATGGATGGTAGTAGTTGGCATATTCACTCAACTACCAAGATTGATAAAAGAATTTCGCATTCGGAGGTCATTGCTGATGGAGGTATAAACTCCTAGTCTTAGGACTAGGGACCTTATCAGTTTGGATCTTCTTCTTCTCTTCATCTATGACTTTTCCTTTCGGCTGTTTTTTCAATCTTTAATCTTTAATCTTACTTCACCATGGATGATGCAACTAAGCGCAATGGGTGGCACCAAGTTAGGAGGAGGGGTTGGAAATTGAATGCGCACTACAAAGGGAGAATGGACACAAACTCTAGCAGTAGAAGAGATGGTAATGCACATGAAAATAGATCAAGCTTTTTTTTTCACCAGGTTTCCAGATTCACATGGAGCTAAAGAGATGTATGAGATATTTAAGGACTATGGTGACATTGATGAAGTTGTGGTTCCTTCTAGACATGACAAAAATGGAAGGAGATATGGTTTCACAAGATTCTTCAATGTGGCTGATGAGAGAAAGATGGTTGTGAGGCTGGACAACATCTTCATCAACAATTTCAAACTCTTTGTCAACATACCAAGATTCCAAAGGGACAGACACAATGACAAAAAATATTAAAATGTCTGAAACAATGATAACAAGAATAATTCATTCAAAACCAACAACAACTCAAGAAGATTCATGGAACCACACAAATCATTTGCAGATGTTTTGAAAGATAAAGCAGATACCAATATGGGAGATCACGTGCATCAAAGACAACATCACAACAAATATGACAAGAAGTCGGTTTTTGCACATCTTCAATTTAACACCAAGGAAGAAGATAATGTTAGGTTCAATAAAGCCTACGTTGGTGTTGTTGCAAACCTGGAAATGACGTATAATATTCAAGAATCCTTCCATCTGGAGGGCTATTTTTCTATCAAGATCACACCAATGGGTGCAAATCTATGCCTAATGGAGGAAATGGAAGAAGGGTAATTGAAGGCCTTGGTTGATGATGCTAGTGACTAGTTGGCACAATGCTTCAATGAAGTTCGGCCATGGTCCCCCAAATATATTGATAATGAAATATTAACGTGGTTATCGTGCTTTGGAATCCCATGCCATGCATGGCGTTTGGATTTCTTTGAGTTTCTAACTTGCTCAGTGAGAAAATACATTTTCTCTGATGATGAAATAAAAAACCAGACTAATTTTGACGTGGCTAGAATACTTGTCAGAACCAAGTATTCGTTGGACATTAGTTTATGCATTAATTTGGAGATTGATGATCATGTTTATCGTGTCAAGATGGTGGAAGACATACATAGTCCTAAGAGGATTGTCATTCCTAAACATCATGATACATCTCCAACAAACTCGGAAGCAACACCCTATGATGATGGAAATAGCGGTTGTGACTTGGATGGTGGGAATGAGGATGATGATGATACTGTCAATGGTATGGTTAGTGTAAATAACGACAAGGAATAACCAGTCATCAGAACAACTCCGGTAGTTAATTTGATCTCTCCGGTGGCCTCCTTGGGTAACACCCAACAACTTTCACCTAAGGACAAGTAAGATGTGACAACTACAGTAAAGCAAACCCCTATTATCAGCGGCGCCGCGAAGCAGTCTGCGAAGCATGTCAAGGGTGGGTCCCAATGTGTAAGGGTTCAGAGGAAAAAAGCGGGTAGGAACAAGTCAGATTTGGCGTATGGGAAATTGGCCAAACTACACCTTTTGGCTAAAAGCTCGTGGTAAATTCCCAAGAATCGGGGAAAGAAGATTACCAAGATTTCTAATTTGAAAGTTGTTCCCCAGGGGGGGGGGGGGAGACTCTGATCCCATTTAAATGAGTCCTAATGATTCAGTGGGCTTTGAGTCTCTTACGCCCAAGAAACATACAAAGAAAAAATTATTGGTGGAGGTGCTAAAAAATGCTGAGGAGCTTGCCACAAGTTTTTTTGAACTTTTGAACTTTTACCGCCATCAAATGCAATGTCTACTTCTCCCATCAATTCTGCCAATGAACCAACTAACTTCTCTGGTGGTTCAGTGTTGTGTTGTGATTCAATTACTATGGGGGACATAATAAAAGGCAATGATAGAGCAAGAAGAAATCTCAAACTGGATGTTGCTGCTAGGGTGTTATCTCAAATCAAAACATTAGGTATTGTTGGGGAGGCCTCAGATGAAGCTTTTGAAGAGATCATTAGAAGCATGGAGGTAAGAGATTCTAAAGGGGCCATCGTGAGGAAGGAAAATTCAATTGGTGAATCATGAATATTACATTTTTAAATATCCAAGGGTGTGGTTTGGCCATAAAAAAAGGTCAAGCATTTAATTTTGAAGGGCGAAGTTGATCTCATTTTCATCCAGGAGACAAAAAATCAAAAGATACCTGAAGCTTATATCAAAGACATGTGGGGGGCTAAGGAGGTGTTATGGTCTTCTCAGGATGTTATTGGCCAATCAGGAGGGATGATTACAATCTGGAGACTTGGGATCATTGTTCCAACTTTGAGTTTTAAAGGCAAAGGTTTCTTAGGCATTCAGGTTATGTTCAGAGGTAAACCTATTTGCTTCCTTAATATTTATTCATCTTGCATCTTAAATAAAAAAATACATATGTTGAAGGAAATAATCAATTGGAAGAACAAACTTGGAACTGGGGACTGGATCATTGGGGGAGACTTCAACTCAATCAAGCATCACATAAAGAGGGTGGGAATTAATGACATAAATAACAGAGTTGAGATGGAGGATTTTACTACTTTCATTGATTTTATGGAAGTTATAGATCTTCCAACTTTAAGAAATCAATTCACCTAGTTTGATTCTGATGGGAAGGCAAAAAGAAGATTAGATAAATTTCTTGTGTCTGAAGGAATCATTGAATCTTGGAACCTTGTAGCTCAAGAAATTGGTTGTAGGGATATATCTGACCATTGTCCAATTTGGATTAGAGGAAGTCATATTAACTGAGGCCCTGTTCCATTTAGGTCAAACAATTGTTGGTTTGATCATAATTAATTCTTGGCCTTTGTGGAAGCTCAATGGAAGTCTTACCATATTGTTGGGAAGAAAGCTTTCATCATGAAGGAAAAGCTCAAACTATTAAAATTCAGCTTAAAGGAGTGGAATAGAGATGTTTTTGGAATGTTTGACCTTAAGATTGAGAAAGCTGTGGAGGAGCTTAATTTTCTAGATGGCATTATTGATTATTCAAATGATTTGGCCATCATCGAAGAAAGGAATGAGGTCCAAAAACAGATGTGGAGCAACTTACATATGAAACAAAGCCTACTAAAACAAAAATCCAAACAGAAATGGATTAAGGAAGGGGATCTAAATACTAGATTCTTTCATGGCATGTTAAATTTGAGAAGGAGGAGGAATAGAATAACAGCTCTTGAAACTGATAATGGGAGAGTGGAGGAGGTAGACTTAGTAAAGGTTGTGGCAAAAGATCATTTCAAAACCAGATAAACTGAACAAGGAGACATAAGACCATCTTTGGATTGTATAGACTTCAATTGCTTGATTGTAGTTGAAAGCACCAGGTTGGAAGAAGTTTTTTCTAGAAAGGAAATCAGGGAAGTCATTTGGGAATGTGATGGTGACAAAAGTCCTGGCTCTGATGGCTTTAACATCCCCTTCCTTAAGAGGTGCTAGGACATTTTGGGAGAGGATGTCATTGGGGTCATCCAAGAATTCCATACTACTACGCATCTTCCTAAAGCTGTAACTACCTCATTTTTGGGCTTCATTCCAAAGTCCTTAAATCCTCAAAAGATTGAAGACTATGGGGCAATTTTTCTAAGAGAAATGCTAGAATGACACTCAAATTTCACACTACACCGTATTTATATACTGTCCAATTCACTTTTTTCTTTATTTTATTATTTTGTGTGCCTTGAAATATGAGCCACAATGAAAATAATGCTTGTGGCTACTGTGTAAAACGCATACGGTGTCATAAGGTGGTGTAGCTATAACATTTCTCATTTTCTAATTGGCTGTTTGTACAAAATTGTGACTAAGAACTTGGCAAAGAGGATCAGGAATGTTATTGGCAGCCTAGTGTCAATTCTCAAACAGGTTTCATTCCAGGTAGACAAATCCTTGATGGTGTATTGGTCATTAATGAGGTGATTGATTATGCATAGAGATATAAGAAGGAATGCTTATTATTCAAGGTGGACTTTGTACATGCTTATGATAATGTGTGTTGGGTTTTATTGAGGTACATGCTTATTAGAATGGGTTTTGGCAAGAAATGGATTGCTTGGATGGAAGGAGGGGTCTTTAATAGCAACATGTCAATTCTAATCAATGGAAGCCCAACCAATGAATTTGTTGCTTCAAGGGGATTGAGGAAAGGTGATCCACTTTCACCCTTCCTCTTTGGCATTGTTGCTGAAGGGCTAACAGACATAACTAGGAAGGATGTAGCCACTAATTTGTTTAAAAAATTCAAGATGCAGACAAATTTAGATGGAATTTGTTTTGGCCTTTTACAGTTTGCAGATGACACAATCCTTATTGTGTGATGGTTCTTGGAGCAATCTTTGGGCCATTAAGTCCATATTGAGAGCTTTTGAGTTAGTTTCTGGCCTGAGAGTTAACATGAACAAGAGCAAGCTCTATGGCATTGGTCTTTCATCTCATTTTTTGTTGGTTGCCTCAAACTTCCTCTTCTGCAGCATAAACCACATTCCATTCAAATTTTTAGGGATTATGGTGGGCTCCAATCCAAGAAGAGTAGATCCTTGGAAACATATTATCTCCAAAACCAAGATTTCTTGCTAGAAGAGCATATTCTTATCTATGGGAAGGAGAATAACCTTATTAAATTCTGTTCTAAATAACTTACATATCCATCATATCTCATTTTACAAAATGCCTGATAAGTTAATGAGAGAAATCATCAGAGTTCAAAGACAATTCCTCTAGTTTGGTTTGAAGGAAGGCAAGGGTGTGAACTGGATAAATTGGTTGACAGTGTGCAAATCTAAATCTAAAAGAGGCCTTGGTGTTAAAAAAAATTGGTAGATTCAGTGAAGCATTATTGTGCAAATGGATTTGGAGGATTTTAAATGACAAGGAAGCCATATGGAGTGGCATCATTCAACTTAGATATGGAAACTTAATAAAGAGCATGTTGCTTGATGAAAATAAATAACATCCTTCTAAGCAATCTATTTGGTGGAGGGATCTTAATGGCATTGGTATGAATATGAAGAGATTTAGTAATGACAAAATTGGAATTAGGCACATTGCTAAATTCAAACTTGGCAATGGTGAATCAAGTCCCTTTTGGAAAGAAATATGGCTTGGTTCAGAGCGCTTAGAAGATGTTTTTCCACTCTTATACTATCACACTGCCAATACAAATGCCATGGTCAGTGACTTGGGGGATTAGTCTCAAGGATCATGGTAGTGGAAGACCGAATGGGACATGACTACTGGAGATCCTCTAATTTCATATGAGCTCCTATAGTTAAACACAATCATGATAAATTTCTGCCCAAGCAACATGGTGGAGGATCAAATTCATTAGGTGGATGCTCCTATGAATCTTTAAGGGGCCAGAGACTGCTTATGGATAGAGTCATCACCTTGAATTCTATGTGGATGATGTTGTGGAAGATAAAAGTTCCATCCAAAGTTAAGGCTTTTTGTTGGAGATTGCTTCTCAATAGATTTCCAACTAGGTAGCATCTTTTCAAGAGCAATATCATCCAAGATGTTTCATTGACCAAATGTATGTTTTACAAAGTTGAAGAAGAAATAATTGATCATGTCATGCTGCATTGTTCTTTCGCTCAGCAGGTTTGGATTTTCTTTTGGGATTGGATTGGAATTGACAAACAAATTTCTATTGACTGCACTATGGAGTTTTGTCAAACTTTAGAATCATTCAAAGGAAAGGTTGGAAAATATGTCGAAGGTTTCTTATGGATGATAGCTTGTTGGTGCACTTGGTGCAAGGGAAACGTCGTGATTTTCAAAGAAGACTCCTTTCATGTTAAGGATATTGAATTCAACATTAAATTTCTTTCTTGGCTTTGGCTTGGTCTTCTTCAAAAGTCATATTGTTGTAGCTTCTACGAATGATGCAAATAACCATTAGATTTTCTAGAGAACTAACATATAACTTGCTTAGTTTATGATTGGTTTTGTGTTTTCCACAATCTTTGTAGAACTAATGTGATCTTCTTATAATTTTGGTTGGTTGAGTATTTCATATACTCTTTTCTAATGAATACTTTTGCTTACCAAAAATAATCTTGAATAAACTAAATCTAAAAAAAATCTTCCTTCAAGGCATGATCAAATAAATCTTTTCTTCTAAGAAAATCCAATTAAATCAAATTTTCATCTATTCTTTAATGCAAATCCAATCAAATCAAATCTTCTTATTTGAATAGAATTTTTTCCAATTTGATTTGGATTAACAAGCTTCTTCCAAAAGTAAATTCTCATCGTACCAAAATTAATACAGGTTTCTAATCAAATGCCAAAGAAAACATTTAGTACAGTAAGAGTAGTTTGCACGCCAATACATCTTGCACAACAAGTTGCTTACAACCAAATCTTTTTGTCAAGAAAATTTAGCAGAAACTTGGACTGAACCAATCTTGAAACAAATCTGAAGTACATGAGAATCCAATAACATTGAGTAGTACCAACAACGCCTGGTCCAGGATGTTATACAACATGTAATTACATCTTTTTCAACAAGTTTTCTACATATTAACACATCTTCAAGGAAACACACCATATATAGTACACAAGAGACAAAGATTATCAAAGAAGTGTGTCAACAAAGAAGTGTGCAATTTTCTTTTTCTCCCATTATTTGCATCAAAAGAGACAAAGGACATAGGACCACCATCAAACAAGTAGCAGCAGCTTATAAAGTCCAAAGCAATCCAGAACATAAAACAACAACTGAAGAAACCAACAAACCAGCAGTAGATCCTGCAAACATACATAATGATACTGAAAAACTTCCAGCCATTCTTCGAATAACAGTAGCACACAAGTTCTTATCAGATAGAAGCAACATCCATTCTTGAATATCATCATATCCTTATCTCCCTCTAATTTCCCCAATGTTGGCAAGTGATAACAGAAAAACCTCCAACCCAAAATGGGAATAAGTACTTGATAACAAGAACACAAAATCGTAGTAGCAACAACAACTAGTTAAGGTGAAAAAGCTCCAACATTTCTCCATCAAAAACACACGCACAAATGTGTATCAGAATGTCAGTCACATCTTTTCCAACATTCAGTATGTAACTCGAAGTCAAAACACTTGGGGCATCACCAATCTCATCATCACAAATAACAATATATTTATTTTGAACACTCAAAATATCACAAATTAGAGAGGGAACATCAATACGTGGTTGGATTCCATGAGACTCAACATGTTTAACTTATTAACAAAGACAATATTCTCCACATTCCAAGTTAGCACGAGTTCCTACCTTGTATATAAAACCAGTTGTGCAACAATAAATTACTTCTGATTGTAGACTAAGCATATTACCAAAACAATATTCATCAATAACAGGAACATTGGGAAAATTATTGTCTAAGACATATTTCCCAACAAACAACTCATAATTGAAATTCAACAACCAATGAGTAATACCAACATTCTGTATACCACAACTTAAAGAGATGAAACCAATAGGAAGGTTAACCACAAATTCCTTAATTCACCAACTTAGGATAACAAGATCTAACATTCATTATTATCTTCAAATATTGAGCATCACTAAGAGACTTTATAGTTTCACTATACTTCAATGCTTCATCATAGAGTTTATCAAGAGACATTCTCTTATTGTAAGAAAAATTCCATTTGACTATACTTTCTTCTGAATGAAAAGAAACATATGGAGAGTTATTGGTAAGCTTCTTTCCTTTTCTAGGGAATTTCTTAACAATAAAGATTTCATCAGTAAGGTCATTAATTTTTTTACTCACCTTATTCACAACATCGTTCACTTCAGAATTATCAGGGGCAATGTGCTTATCCTTCCTCTGAGTTTGAAACTCAGTCACCAATATGTTATACAAGTTGTCTGGCACATCCAGATTGAAATCTTCATTACCGTCTTGAGAATCACTAGGCTTGATGAGAGAAGAAACACCTATGTACTTACCATTGGCCTTTCCACTAATTGTTATGCCTTTCCTACAAACTCCACGAGCTTTCATAACTATAACATATTTTTCATGCCTTTTCTTTGATGTCTTATTTGGAATGCCATATTTATTCAAAAATTTCCTTGTTCCTAACATGCTTTCAAATTGACTCCAGAATTTTGCAGAGGATATTGAAGATTCAGATATTTTTTTAATGCACAGAGGCGAAAACAGAAAAATGTGATCTTTTTGAAAGTTTAAGCACAATAACTTGTTGTCACAGAATAATGTCATGACATCCTATGTCACATATTTGAGCATTTGGTTACTGCATAATAGTTGAGTGCAACTACTTCCAGCATATATACTTTGGGAATCAAAGGTGTAATCCTTCCTTTTCTTCACTTGAGAAACGGATAAGTAGGCATGTTCACCTACCATGCCCATCTCGAATTCATCTTGCAACGTGCTTGACATCATTTTGCAACAGACTAACAACATTATGATGGATTCAAGATGAGCAATAGGAGTAGACAATTCATTAAATTCAACCCCTTTGATTTGAGCATAGTCTTGTGCTACAAGTTGTGCCTTCTTTCTAGTAATAATACTCATTACTTTTCTTGTTTAGAGGGACCTCTATGTCATTCATGTTTTCATTAACTTCCTCCACATTTTCTACTACATGAACCTTATTTCTTTTTTATACAATTTTTATTTTCTTATTATTGTTATTAACACCATCAACATGGGATACAACAATATCAACCTCAACATGATCATCATCACTCACAAATTTGCCAATGTTATTTTCAGGGTTGTTGTTAAAAGTGTTCTCAGCATCATTTTCAACACTATTTTTAGGGGTCACATCATCATTCTCCTTATGAATTTGAGACTCTGTCTCCAACATGTCAAATTGGATGTCCAACACATCTTTATCAACATCTAGATCTCCCAGATTGGTTTCCTGGGTCTCATCAGTAACAATCTTTTGAATGAAAGGATAGTTTCTTACAGTCCCACACATGAGTGGAACATCAAGAACGTTTTCACCAGATGTTATATCAGACTTGCTAAAATATGAAATATTTTAAGGGAAAATGTATGAGACATGTTTCCTGACATATAACTTACAACTAAAATTCAACACACTAAGAGGAACACCAATTTCACCTTCGCCAAACACAATATCATGTTTTGGAAAAGTGAAAATTCCATAAATATGAGAAGGAACCCCAATATGAAGAATTATGCCATAATCACTAATCTTCTTTAGATTCTTATTCTGAACAACTGTTGGTGGTTCATTTTTGGAAGGACCTCCAGCTTAACCATCAGCCTTCCCTTAAATGATGTCTCCTTGCATGCGTTGCATAAAGTACATAAGTGGTAATTTAAAAAACAAAAGAGTAAGATGTTGAAACATCTTATATGACATCATGGTTTGCTTCCCAACTTTAAAAACATTATAGATTTTACATTCTTCAATTTTGAGATTAAACATACAAAATACATCTTTCTCTACAACTAAGTTCCTCGTACTCCCCTGCTTTATGTGCCATAGCTTTGTTTCTCTATCTGACATTGTGCATTCTGTTTTCTGAATAGGAGTAACACACATATTCGTAGAATTTGATGGCTCACCAATATATATATAGAACCTTTCATGTATTTGATGTGTGTAGTGAAAGTCACAACTCTTGTTCTATGTGATTGGATACATTAGGTAAAACAACATATGTACAAGAATTATTTTGTACAGAGGCAACATGTGGAATAAAATGTTTCAGCATCTAGCCTCAATCTGTTAGCTAGATTTCATGAAGAAATATGAGTGTGATTGTATTTGTTCCTAAGAAAATTTACAGTCCAAGTTTCTGCTAAAGGTCCAACCATAAATATTTGGTTGTAAAAAACTTGTTCAAAAAGATGTTCAACACATGTTGGATGACATTTTGGCGTAAGGATTGGGTTCTGATTATCATCGGAATTCCTTCATATTTTATGCAGAAGTTTGCTTTTAGAAGAAGTTTCTTAATCCAAATCAATGTGGAAAAGATTTTTTTAAATTATAAATATGGATGATATAATTTAATTAAAAGATTTGGATTTCACTTAGTCAAAGAAGATTTGATTGGATTTTCTTTGAAGTAAAATTTGGTTCTGATTTAATCAAAGATTTACTCTACAAAAGAGATTTATATGAAGAGAGTTAATTTGGACGTTCTTGTGCAACATGTGGAACACGATGTTCCAGCATGTGTGTAGTGTAACACCTGGCCCTTGTTAGCACACCACGATGGATGGTGTTGGGGCGAAATTTCTATTTGATTTCAATTATATTTGTTTATATTTTTTAGCAATATATTTATGTGGATTTGTTTGTTAAAGATTGACTGAGATCAATTCAATTTAAATGGAGATTTAAATTTCATTTTGAATATAAAAAAA
This sequence comes from Lathyrus tuberosus, assembly GCA_022829125.1. Taxonomy (NCBI): domain Eukaryota; kingdom Viridiplantae; phylum Streptophyta; class Magnoliopsida; order Fabales; family Fabaceae; genus Lathyrus; species Lathyrus tuberosus. The sequence continues at coordinate 1,247,762 of JALAZF010000368.1, read as the reverse complement.
ATCACATCTTTTGGAGATTGTTGAGAAACAAATCAAAACAGAATCTCATATATTTCTGGACGAGATCAAAAGCTACTCATGGCCATTAGAAAAACCAAGAAGAAGCATTAATATTTAAGGAGACTTTAACCTCAAGTTTGAGGTGTGCATGTATTGAAGACTCTTGTGTTAGGGTTTCTATTATTGAGTCTTTGTTTGAGTTATTATTGGGCTCCACTCTAACGCCTAAATTCATATCATAAGGCATAGAGTTTGGTTTGTTACTTGAGTTGCAAACCTTTGTTCTAAGATACTAATTCTATAAGCTTGAGAACAAAGTATTTGTGGAGTTGTAATTCAGCATTCATTAATTTTTTTATTGAAGTTAATCACTTGGGATTAGTGATTGAGAGAAAGTGAAAGGGGTTTCTCATATATTAGGGGAGTCCTAAATAGAAAGACACTAGCCTAAAATTAAGAATTGGGGCATTGAACAAGGGGCTTGTTCATCTAAAATACTTTGTACTAATTTCATAGAAGAGTGGATATCCTTTCTCGGGTTGGATGACCCCCAAATGTGGGTGTGGTTTGCAAGGAATTGGGTTAATAATTATTATGGTATTTATTGTTTTTCAGCTTCATAATCTTTTAAGTTAAACTATCATAACTTGGGTGTGTAACTGGTTTTTACATTCTGGTATACAATGTCCCAAACATCGTGGCTGACATTTGTCCCTAGAATCTGTCAATTCTTATAAACTACTTGTACATGGTGTCCCAAGCATCTGGTCCAACATTCGCCATCCTAAGATCAAAATTTCAATTGGCATCAGAGTAGGCACCCTGTTCTATTTGGGTGAGTTCTAGGGTTCTAATTATGTTCAAGATGGAGAATTTTAATAAAGGAATATCAGTTCATAGATCAAAGATTATTTATCCTCCAAAGAATAGAGCCAAAGGCAGTTATGAAGATTGTGAAGACTAAGTTGAATGTAATTCTGAAGAAAATCTCAGGCTTGCTAAGATCTTTAGTAAAGTCATGAGAAAACTTGACAAGAGATCTGGTAATAATGTGCCTACCAATGTCAAGAACATTCAGCATAAAGAAAAAGATGGTTAAAGACAAAATAGCAACTATTCTTACAAGTGAAAATGGATCAAATGTATTAAATGCAAAGATTTTGGACATATTCAAGATGAATGTTGCAGTTTTCGAAGGAAACAAAGAAGAATCTCCAATGTCCCTAATGATGAAGAAGGTGAATTTATCCAAGAAAAACAATGTTGTGACCTTCAAAGACATAAAAAAGGTTATACATACTGATGAACCATCAAATTCAAAGTGTATTACTCCCCTTTAGAAAAAAGATTGCATAATGTAAGGTAACATGTCTCAACATCCTGTCACACATGATTACTAGTGAACTCGTACATTTTAAGGCTAGCAACATCTTTCGCAAAACTAATAAAAGTAACTGTTATTTTTAACGGATTTCGTGGGGTGATAATACATTCCTCACACATAATTGACTCTCGAACCTAAATATGGCCGCGATGATCATATTTTGGCTCTTTTAGGATTTTATCGATGTTTTCCCTTTTAAAATAAACTTTGGTGGCGACTTCATTGTCATTCTAGAATTTATTTGCTCTGGTATTTTTCGCGTCACTTCAGTGAGTACTAGTTTTCTTTAATTTAATTTGTTTTTTATTAGTATTTATTTTGAAAGTAACTGACGATTTATGCTTTATTTGTTATAGATATGTGCTCCATTGATTGTCCCTACTTATTGTTCAAAGTTGAAGAAATTCTCTGCAGTTCATATGCCAGATGAGGTTAGGGCAATGTTGCTGATGTTGGCATGTTGTCGCTAGTTGATTATTTGCTCACTATGTTTGATGCCCCACTATTATTTGCTTTCATTGAGTGTTGGCATAAGGCGACATCTTTCTTTCATCTTTCCTTTTCTAATTGATGATTACCCTAGATGATGTCTCTAGCCTCTTCCATCATACCATTACTGGTAACTTCTTCACCCTTCCGCTGATGAACTAGGAGGCTACAATTATGGCTACTGAGACATACTTGGATGCATGTTACATGGGGAATGGTATTTGAGGAGTTCAAGGCTAATAGGGTGCTTATTTTGTCTCTCATAGCTCAACGATACTTATCATTCACTAGTGGAGCATTCTCTGTATGAGGTGGCGCTAGGGTATACATGTTGCATGTTGTTGGATGTGCCATTTTAACATACAAGTCTCATGTATTAATCAATGCAAGGTACATATCATTGTTTACTGACTTTGAATCTCTCCATTGGGCATGAAGTTGTACTACTGTGATGATACTATATCATGCCCTTAGAGAGGTTACTGCCTTTAAGAAGAGACAACTTGTCGGTTACATGAGTCTTTTTCAAGTATGGTTATTTATTATGTTTTATTTATTTTTATATCTAACTTATTAAAGACATTGAGTATATCTAATTTGTTATCTATTTATATATTTTACTACAGTGTTTAATATACAAACATTTCTTGTTCTTTGTGATAGCCGTGATCGTGGTCTTATCACAAATGGCTCCCCACAGGCCACAAGATAGAGCTCAAAGCATTCTCATACAAGAGATCTTATAGAGTACATACGGAAGAACATACTATAACCTTGGATGGTGACACTTTGACACAATATACATTACATGAAGTGAATTAGGAGTTCAATGAGACTGCCATTTTTTGGGTTATATGCGATGAGTGAGTGGTTTTGCTGCATATTTACATGAGAGGTGTATACGCCAGTTTGGCTATGTTAAGGGCTTTCCCAAATCAATCCTCATTGTACCATCTGGCGACAATGATAGATGGTTTCAATCTAACACTGTTAGTCATATCTATACTATTAGAGAAAATGTAGCAGTTGTGTCTTTTCCTTGACAGTGTCTGAATGGTCATTTAAAGTGGTACTATAAAGTATCACACCCTTACATCATGCCACCTGTTAAGCTTGCAGATGATATTGAACCTTCGCATGATGGAGAACATTAACATGACATGCCACCACCTCCACACCTATGCCACCTAGTGTGAATGATCAATAATGCATACAGATGATATCACTTCTTTCTAATAACCTTATGGATTGGTAAACTCAGATTGTGAGATTTATGTTATAGCATCGGAGATAGCACACATTGGCCGTGGTGGGCCAATTTAGATTTTATATAGTCGTTTATTTTTTTTGTCTCAATGGCATTAATTTGTATTGTTTCGATTATTATATGTTGTAGTGAATTATTTCATTTTGTTAAGACTTTAACTTAACATTGCATTACATGAAATATATAGCAGTACATTGCAATCCGGAAGAACGTCTAATATAAGACTTTAACTTAACATTGCATTACATGAAATATATAGCAGTACACTGTAATCCTGAAGAACATCTAATACACCTACCCAATTTCTAGGGGTGAGGGAAGAATCTGGTTTACCAAATATTTTAATTTTTTTGTAGGACAGAACTACGCACTGAATATTTCTAAATAACTAATAAAAAACTCACCGAAGTTTTGAAAAAATTGATAAAAATTTGTATTTTTTTCTTTTGATCAGTAAAATATCTATCGAATTTTTAATTAATACTACCAGAAACTTTGCTTTTACTAGTTTTTTAGAGTAATGTTTTAGCAAACTGGAAGATTTAAGAACGATAAATATTGAGAAGAATATTTTTAGCATTAATGAATTATGTGGGAGTGTTATGTTCATCTTACTACTATAAAAAACACATGAAACCTCAGATGCGAAGTTGATTTAACTTTGGTTAAAGAGCAGAAATAACGAAGGGAGTCATGAAAAGTTGTCACTTTATCCCTCGGTTTAAGGATAACCGATGAGTTAGTTGAAATGGTCATGTGTTCGATCCTCAACAATAATTTTTAAATATTTTTCAAACTAACACTATATACCTGTCAGTTTTATAACAAAATCGAGAGGAAATATATATTCTTTTTTCAAATACTCATTACATTTTTTACACAATATTAATAAATTAATTTGTTTACAAACTACATTGTTTAAACAGAATATACATTGTTTACACATAATATTAAAGTAAAAATGTTGAATCTGATTCATCGTCATCGTTGTCGGAGAAGAACAAATGTTGGATATCTTGAGAAGAGCAAATGTTGGGGATCCTTGTTTCATTGATCTTGAGGAAGATCAAATGTTTAATGTTAAACAAAAATAAAAAGGTTAGATAAATAAAAGAAATATTCAGTTGTATATTATTGAAGAACACAAACCTTGAACCCAAATAATTTTCTGCTCTTGCAATCCATCCTAGAGAACTTTTCCCAAACAAAATAAACGTCTTTTTAAGTTTCAAAGTTTTCATGTCAAATGTTTCATTATCAAATTTTAATATTCATAATGCTTTTATAATGAGGATTTTGGGTTTAACAAGGATCACTAATGGCAGTGTCTTGAGCATTGATACTGATTAAATATACGATAAAAATTTGTTTAAGAACGGTGAAGAAACTGAATGAACACGCTTATACTTTACCTCTGTTATTACTCAAATCCGAGGTAAAATGTGTTTTTTTAGATAAAAAATACAATAAAATATGTTTCACCACAAGCGCCAAATACCTCTCGGTTTCTGTTAAAAAACGAGGAAAAATATTTTTTTATATTTACATTGTTTACACAAAATATTAAAATAAATTGTTTAAACAAATTAAAATTTTGACAATGGATTCTTGGAGAACAACATATATTTTCAAATTTCTGATAAGTTATCTGTTCCAACTAAGAAATTTTTTTCGCATTTGCAATCCATCCCAGAGTGATTTCTTTATCTTAAGCAAATGTTTGCATGACAAATGCTTTCATATGAAAGAGAACATGAAAGAGAAATGAATGATTGTGTTTAAGAATAAAATTTTTAATGTTGTCAAACGAGAAAAGCAATCAATTTCTCAATGTTTTCTTTAGTTGACAACATAGGAAGGTTATAAATCATGATAATCTTATCCCTGAGTTATTAAATATAACCGAAGATATAAATCATTAATTTAAAAATAAAAAATACAATAAAAAGAAAGACACAACTTTTAAATAAATAAAAACATAAATTGTTGTTGTTGAAATTTAAAGCATGTTCTGAATTATTTTTCTCCTCAGTTATATTTAAAAATAGAAAAAATATGTGATATTTATTTAAAAATACAATAAAATATGAGGCGCCTTATCATTTTACCTCGGTTTTTGGTTGAGTAAGGTGAAAGTTTTGTTATAAAATATATTGTTTGTAATAATGTGTTTGGTAGATTTCTCAACAAATACTAAGTCATTGGCCCATTTATTTGTAGTAGTGTCTATCAGATTTTTCGTTCCTTCTTTTTTATTAAATTTTGACAAAAGTGTTTTTATCATTATGAAAATAAGTGGAGTGTTAGGTGTAAGTGAGAAATATTAGGATAAAATCCCTAACCTTAGCCGAATGTAACTGAATTTACATTTAATGTGCTGAAGGCATAAGAAGGTCCAATAAGAAAATAACAAACATAGAATTATAATCTAATAATGGAAACCAATTCATAAAATATTGTAATACATTCATGATTATTTATTTTTATTTTTATAATCAAGCATTCAAAATATATATTTATTGGGAGTACTAGAGATATTCCAACCCAATAAATAAAATCATGTATAAATAAATCCAACCCCTACTGAAACGATTACAGAAAATCAAGAGGACATTTGAGACACTCATAAAAAGAACACATGGGATTATGTTTATTCCTAAGTGGCAACCACAACCAGGACGACAAAATAATTCTATCGACTATACCATCTGAGTTACACATTTTATTGTTGAAAATAATTTCATTCCTCGAACGCCATATACACCAACATATCATAAACTAGATTAGGCAAACATTAAATTATGGCATTTTCCAACCAAAGAGATCACCCATTCAAATAAGTGAAGATGACAATGTTATTCCAACAAATAAGGAATATCTCCAAGCAACAATTTTCCTCCAAACTAGACAAATTTCTGGGCATAAAAAGAAAAGATAATTATTGGATTCCTTATTGAGAAAGCAAATACTATAAAACTATCACATTGAAATAAATAGTATCAAAATAATAATTAACCATAAAATAAATATGCGGTCCATTGATACATTATTCGTATAATTTATTTTGCATTGTTCATTACAATTATTGCTCTTTTCAATCAAAATATAGTGTTTCTTCAAACTCTTGTAAGTGTAACTATTTAATTGAAGCAAACAAGTTTTTTTTTTTTTTTTTCGTTATAAAAAGATCAAATAAGTCTCTCTTTGTAACATGCATATGTGAAAAAATATGTCTAAAATTCTTGAGTTTGTGTATACTATGATCCTCGTTCTTTTTCTATTTTTCATTGTAACTAATGTCAGTGGTAAGACTTTTTTCTCGTAATTTTTCTTAATCTTAGTACATAAATTTTCTTCCAATTTGAATAACACTTGTTTATTTTTGTCTTGATTTGCATTTTTGTTTTGGTTTACCTAACAGCACTTCGCAAACCCTGCAATATTGATGCCGACTGTCGAAACTCAAGTTGTACTTTACCTGATGTTGGGAGGTGTATGACAGGTCAATATTCTGGTCATTGTTACTGCATGTAATAATATTTTCAATGTTAATTATATATGAGTACTTATAATAATGTTACTATCAGTATTTTGAGTATTAGTTATGTGTACTTTGAATTTGTAGTTTCATTCTTGTTTTCATGCACCTTGTTTGGTGTTCCTCTCTTTGTAGTTGTGTAACTTGAAGATTCTCAAGGTGTTTTTCTTTTGATTCGTAATGCTTCTTTAATACAGAAAATAAATAGTGAGATGAATTGTCATAACTAACAGAACAATAGTAATAATTGGCTAAGATAATTCAATATCACCCCTTAATCTAGAGCATAATTTTTTAAAATTCCCAACTTGGACAATATGAGAGAAAACGGTTGAGGATCGGCTTTGTCATAATATCTGCTAGCTGTGCAGAACTAGGAATTGGTAAGAGCTGAAACAACTTTGTAGGTTTTGTTGCAAGGACACTAGTGTCATGGAGTAATTCTAATGGTTATTTCCTTTGGAAAATAGAGATGCCAAGTTGTGATCTGATTACCTCAATGCATAAGAAGAAGCTGAGATTGTCAAGATCTTTAATTTTGAAAGCAGTGTCAAGCTTGGATTTTATTGTATTGGTTTCATCCATATCATTACCAGAGATTATTAGATCATCAACATAGATGAGAAGAGTTGTGAATCTTGTACCATCAAATTTTGAAAGTAGTGTCTATTGACTTGTTTCAAGCCATAGAGTGATTTTTTGGAGCTTGCTGAATTCCAATTATGAGAAAATGTCATGTAAACTTCCTCATTAGGATCACAATGGAGGAAAGCATTATTTATATCTAAGTGAATGAGATGTTAGTTCTGTGAAGCAGTAGTTGCCAATAGAAGTCTGATTGTAGTAATTTTTGCCATTGGTGAAAAGTATCCAAATAACCAATGCCCTCAGTTTGTGTGTACCTTTTTGTCGCTTAGTACTTTGTCCCTTGGGCTCGATTATGAGGTTTTTAATAGTAGGTCAAAAAGCTGGGTATAGAAAAAATAAGTGAAGGCGCTTTTCGAAAAACTCCTTTTAAAAAAAAACTTGTAAAAATTTCTCTAACTATTTAAATAATATTTACAGTAAATAATTAGTATATATTAAATTATTAACATTATTACTAAATTAAATTATTAACGTTGTTATTACTATAGCTTTTATAATTTATTATAACTATTTAAATAATATTTACAGTAAATAATTAGTATAAATTAATAAATTAAATTATTAACAATATTAATAAATTAAATTATTATCTTTTAATATATATGTTTTAATATATATGTTTTAAATTATTATGTTATTAATAAATTATTAATAAATTAAATTACAATAATATTTATTAACTTAAACTAAATTAAAAATTATTAATATAAATTAATAAACTGGAATTATTAATAACATTTATAGAATAATATAAAATTAGTAAACTAATATTAATATAAAATTAGCAAACTAAATAAAACTTGTTTTAATAAACTATTTTAAAAAGTTAATAATTACTAAAATTGCTAAACTAAATAAACAAAAATAAAACTAAAACTAAACTAAAATTAAAACTAAAAATTAGCAAACTAAACTAAACTAAATAAAAATTATTAAAAATAAATACTAAATTAAACTAATTAAAACTTATTAAAATTAAATACTAAATTAAATATTTACTGTAGCAAATAATTATGTTAGATATAAAATTATATTAAACTATTAATAGTTAATTATCAAATTAAATTGTAGCAATTACTATATATATATATATATATATATATATATATATATATATATTTAAGTGCGAAATAAAAACAACACATGAGAGATACCCTAGTGGAGAAGCTTTGTTCTTGCATTGCAAAGGTTGCGTGTTCAACACCCACTTCAAACAAATTTTTTGAGTGTTTATTTGTTTAATAACATAAACGAAAAATAAATAAAAAAACAAAATGCCAACGTGGCAATAAAAATAATTCAAAAATAAATATAAAATGTCACCTCGTCATTCACATAAGAAAAAAAATTTTTAAAAAACAAAAAAATTGTCACATCAGCGTTTTTTGGTGACTGGATGTGATGAATGTCAAAATTGAGAGAATCTTCAAATGTTAGGGGAATTCTTGCATGTTTTTTTTTTTACAAAGGGATTTTTCGAAAAGCGCCTATATGGCAGAGGGCAAAATGACCATTAACCCTTAATACTATGTATTTTGCTCAATTAGACTAATATCTTATTGAAGGGCAAGTTCACTCATAAAATGGGACCCACTATTTTTTAGAAAAAAAAAATCACAGAAATAAAAAGATTTTTTATGTGTATTGTTTTATTTGTGTATACCCCGTTTAGTAAGTGGTTAAAAGAAATTTTTTAATCCCGAAGAGTGTGTTTGGATGAAGAATTTGAGAATTTTTAGGGAATTTAAAATTCTAAGTAATTCAATTGAAATTCATTCATTTTTAAATTCTTTTGTTTGGATTGAGTATTAAAATGATTCAATGTAAAAAATTTGGGGAAATTTTCATAATTTTTAAAGCTTTTGGGTCAAATTTAAAATATGAAAAATAGGGACCAATTTGTAATTTTTGAAAATTTGAAGGGACCAATTTGTAAAATTTGAAAATTATTAAGGACTTATTTGCAATTTTTTGAAAATTTTGGGGGTGAATTTGAAATTTTCATTAAATATGAGGACCATCTTTCAAAATTTGAAAAATTAATAATAAACAAATTAACATTCATATATATAGAGTTAAGAAGCAATTTGAAATTCTTTACTTTTTGGTGTCATTTTAAATTTCTTAAATTTAACATGAATAAAATACTCCATAAATTTACATCATTTTAACAATTCTCCATATTTTTTATCCAAACAATGGATTTTGATCAAGTCATTTCAAATTCCCGCAAAAAATTACTTTCCCTCATTAAAATCCTTCATCCAAACACACTCTAAAGCAACACAACAAAAAAATAATTAAACAAGAATTTTAGAGAAAAACAAAGATAGACAAGATGAAAAGGCACGTCGGGTGTTTTGAGAGAAGAAGAGAAGATTAGCTCCGAGTGATAAATGGGTGTGTGGCAAGTTTTTTCCGTTTGAGCTACAAATTCAGTTTGGAAAAAATTCTTCGTTTATTTGCTAATTTCCCAACAAAGTAGTATCGAGAGCATTGGTTGGCTTTTTTTGTGTGCATTTTTAATGGAGAAAAATCAAAAGTCCAATATGATTAAGCTAAACCCTACTAGTTATACACTCTAGATGACTCTCATGGAAGACATGTTATACAACAAATATTTGTATCATCTTATTGAAGGGGAAAAGGTTAATCGAGTGATAAGTTTGATGTCGAATGGAAGAAGATAAATTGGAAGACAATTGCTATAATATGATAATGGTTGGACTAAAGTGTATATCCACATGTTTAAGTTGAAATTAATGCACAAAAACTGTGGAATAAATTAAAAGAGTTGCATGAGCTCAAAAATGTGCAAAATAAAGCATGTTGGATTAGAAGTTGGATAATATGAATTACAAGGATGGTGACTAAATGACAAAGCCTATGTGTGTGTTTCGGAATAATGTGAATTAGTTGGAATCTATCGAGGTTAAGTTGGATGATGAGTTGCATGTCTTATTATTGCTTAGTTCATTGTCTGATAACTGGGTAATGCTTGTCGTGACACTTAATAACTCAGCTCCGAATGAGAAGTTGGCAATGTCAACTGTTAAAGATAACATGCTTAATAAATCTGCTATGACAAACGATACCTAATTAACAAATTCTTGATTGAGAAATGGAGTTTCTTGGGTGAACAATGAAACGGTTAGAACAGAGAGAGAGAGAGAGAGAAAGAGAGAGAGAGAGAGAGAGAGAGAGAGAGAGAGAGTGAATAAAGAAGAAAGAAGGAGAATAGGATTTTGGGCAAAATGTTTTCTATTCATTTACTCAATTAGGGTACAAATGATTATAAGTGAATAACACAATTGGCCTCTCTCAACAACTTGAGAGATCTAACCAATTTATAAACTAACTAGCTAACTTACACAACAAGCTAACTAAACAATTGGATCCATAACACAAGACCCAATTTGACATTACATACTAGAACTAACTTCGACTACAGCATGTAACACTTCGATATCAGCATGTGAATCAGCTTTGACTTCATGCTTGTCTCCTATCGAAACATGAAAGCTTTTCCCATTCGACAATACTAGAGTTTGATCCAAAATCTCACAAATCTTCACCTTGGAACAAAATCTATAATAACAAGGAATAACCTAGCTTTCATCATGCAGCTTTATCAACTGCATACAGTGGAAAAAATTACAGCTCGACAATGTCTTGGTGATCATATCAGCAATATTGTCATCAGTCGAAATCTTCAGCACTTGGACTTCCCCACGCTCGATTATCTCACTGACGAAGTGCAGCCTTACATCGATGTGCTTGGTTCACTCATGATAGGCTGAATTCTTCGACAGGTGTATTGCACTTTGACTATCACATTTAACAATGATAACTCGACCTTGAAGTTTCAGCTCCTTTGCAAAACCTTCAAGCCACAATACTTCTTTCAGAGCTTCAGTGAGGGAAATATATTCTGCTTAAGTGGTTGATAAGGCAAAAACCTTCTGAAGTGTTGCTTTCGAACTGATTGTTGTGCCGAACATAGTGAACACATATCCAGAAATAGATTTTCTAGAATCGATACAACCGACATAATTAGAGTCTGAAATTCTGGCCTATATATCAGATGTCCTATCGAGATGTCGAGAACTGATATACGACAACAATGAACAAGTTCAATACAATAGTGTGCAGAAAATGTAAAGAACACCAGAAATTGTTAACCCAGTTCGGATCTAACTATCCTACATCTGGGGGCTACCAAGCCAGGGATGAAATCAATATTCGATAGTACCAATTCACTGATAACCACACCCGGTTCAATCAGTTCACTTAATCACTACCCTTCCTATGACTTCTACCTAAGACTCCCCTAGGTATGAGGCCCTCCTCAAATCCCTCTTCAATCACAACCTGTGACTGGTTCCTTACAAGACAAGTAACAATGGTCGAAACACAAATTCTCAATACTTCACAGCTTATGAGAATTAAAACACAGCTACTCGATGCTTAAAAGCTTATGAGCAACCTTACACAACTTACACTACAGTCCTTATACTGTTATCATAAGATACCAGTTAGGCTCACAGAATACAAGCACACAACCCTAAAAATACGTGTAAGTTCGACACCTAAAACTAGGTTTACATCAGTCAATATATAGCAATTAATCTGGACTGAATTGGGCTTCCAAAAACGCAGCAATTAGACTGCTCACAAATCTGCAAAAATAACTCCAACAAAATAGGTCTTCAATCCAAAGTTTCCTATTATGTCTCCATAATTAGAAACAGCAGCAAATCCGAAAACCAACAAATAACCGCAATCCAAAAATGCTTTGGATGCCACATAGGATAACCAAATATTCACAGAATATTCAGTAACAAATCATAGTAACAGAATCTGCATTAAAACTGACTTCACAGCGCGGTGTCCTATGAGCAGTCATGGAACATCTTCATTCGACATGTTGAAAGCAGCCACTTAGAACATTATGATGCAACATCTTGCTGCTATAATAGTTTTAGCAAAATAAATGCCAACCACAAAAGCACAGAAATAACAATCTCCCCCTTTGGCTTATTTTGGCTAAAACTACACACACACAAACAAACTTGTGAAGAAGCACAAATAAAAATATCCAGAGATCAGACAGCAGCAAAAACACAAAAAAATCCAGCATAGCAGCACTCCCCTTCAACTGCATATAAACACTTAGTACAGCAAACAACTCATCATAGCAGCACAAAAAAAACTCCCCCTCAACAGCAGCAATAATCCACATTCTCCCCCTCAACAGCTGCAACAATCCACATTCTTCCCCTCAACAGTTGCAGCAGCACACAAGCACATATAATCTACATGCAGCACACACAAGCAGCACACACACTCCCCACATAAGCAACCACACAACATCACACAACATACTACTCCCCCTTTTTAGCCATAAATATGACAAAGGAAAGTAAAACAAGTTAAAATAAAAATAAACCAGAGTAAACTGCATCAGAGAGTAGATGCACACCACATCACATGCCCAAATGTCATGCACAAACTTCAGCATTTTCCCTTCATTCACACACTGCACTACCAGAACCTCCTTTAGCCTTTTCAATCTGGCAGCCAGAAGGCACATTGATTGCTATAGGTCTTCATGAATGCACACCCCAAGTATGCTCCTTAGGTTTTCAAACTGAACTGCATCTAGAGCCTTAGTAAATATGTCAACAAGCTGATGTTCTGTGCTCACATGCTCAAGAGTTATGACTTTGTCCTCCACAAGTTCTCTGACGAAGTGATGCTTGATGTCAATGTGCTTAGTCCTGCTATGTTGAATGGGATTTTTGGAAATATTAATAGCACTCAGGTTGTCACAAAATAGTGTCATGACATCTTGTGTGACATTATACTCAGACAACATCTGCTTCATCCATACCAGTTGCGCACAACTACTACCAGCTGCTATGTACTCAGCTTCAGCAGTAGAGAGGGATACTGAATTCTGCTTCTTGCTAAACCATGAAATAAGATTATTTCCCAAAAAGAAACATCCACCAGAGGTACTCTTCCTATCGTCAGCACTTCCAGCCCAATCAGCATCACAATATCCTAATAAAATGGGACTTGAGTCATGGGAGTAAAGCAACCCATAATCACATGTACCACTTACATACTTTAGAATTCGTTTCACTTGATTGATGTGACTGACCTTGGGTTCTGCTTGATATCTTGCACACACACCAACAACAAAAGTGATGTCTGGTCTACTTGCTGTAAGATACAGCAGACTGCCAATCATACTTCTATACAGACTTTGTTCAACATTCACTCCCTTTTCATCTTTGGATAACTTCACGTGAGTAAGAGCAGGAGTTCTCTTATGCTTGGCATTATCCAGTCCAAACTTTTTCACAATGTTCCTTGCATATTTGCTCTGATAAATAAATATGGAGTCTTCCATCTGGTTAACTTGTAATCCAAGGAAGTAGGTCAATTCACCCACCAAGCTCATCTCAAATTCAGACTGCATTTGAGTGACAAAATGTTGGACCATTTCATCCGACATCCCGCCAAACACAATATCATCTACATAAATCTGAGCAATCATTAGTTTCCCATCCTTCTCCATGACAAAAAGAGTTTTATTAATACCACCCTTCCCGTACCCATTGTTAACTAAGAACTCAGTCAGTCTTTCATACCAAGCTCGTGGAGCTTGTTTCAGCCCATATAGAGCCTTCTTCAGCTTGGGAATACCTCTAACAGCTTCACTTGACATAACTTTCTTCATCCATTTCAGGTGTAAATGACCCAATTTCTGATGCCACAGTTTGGTTTCATCTTCCTTTGACATCAAGCAAGTAGACAAACTTTCAGGTTCTTGAGGATTCCACAGATAGCAGTTATCCTTAGACCTGGTTCCCTTCATAACAACTTCATCTTTCTCATTGGTCACTAGACATTCAGATTTGGTGAAATTTACTTTGAGGCCTACATCACACAGTTGGCTTATACTGATTAAATTTGCGGTCAGCCCTTTGACAAATATAACACGATCCAGATTTGGTTGTCCTGTGTAGTCCAGCTTTCCAACCCCTTTTATTTCCCCCTTTGATCCATCCCCAAAGATGACATAATTGGTGGAGTGAGGCCTGATATCTGACAAGAACTTCTTCACACCAGTCATGTGTCTTGAACAACCACTGTCAAAGTGCCAATCTTCTCTTGCAGATGCTCTAAGAGAGGTATGTGCTATGAGACCAGCCATCATTTGTCTAGGAATCCATCTTCTCTTCACTTTACCCCAACTCTGTTCTTTATTTTGTTGCTGAGCAGTTTTGGGATAACCGTGCAGCTTGTAGCAAAAGGACTTTAAGTGACCAATCTTTCCACAGTAATGGCATCTCCATGGTTTATACTTTGATCTACAAACTCTTTTCTGATGCTTCATCTGATGTTGAAACATGTGATTTGACATCCCCACTTCTTGCTTTATTTTTTGAGGAATAAACTTCAATACAGGCTTCTTGGAAGTCTCCGCTTGATTGTTAAAACCAAGGCCTTGCACATTCCCAGCTTCTTTCCCATTCTGAAGGATCTCATCTAGCTGCGTGGCACCATTGTTCAGCATCCTTATAGATTTGGTCATATTGTCAAGTTTTGACTTTTGCCATTCAACCTCTTCCTTCAGATCAGCAATGGTTGATAGATGTTCTTCTTTCTCAGCTTCTAGTTGAGCTATCAGAATCTTCAGTTCCAATATTATCTGGCACCTTTCTTCATTCTTGATACATAATTCTGAAAACCCTGTGAATACTTCTTCCTTAGTGAGTTCTCCAACATAGGATTCTTTGTCAGAGTCAGATTCACAAGTAGTTTCTCCATCAGCCTTACAGATTCCAGTCAAAGCAGCCACCAATTTTGCTGATTCTTCTTCAACATCACTCTCAGACTCTCCTTCTGACCAAGACACAGATAGGCCCTTCTTCTTCCTTTTGAGATACGTGGGACACTCAGTCTTTATGTGCCCATATCCCTCACATTCAAAGCACTGAACTCTCTTCCCTTGATTGGAGTCTTCTTCAGTTCTGGATCTTCTGCCTCCATCCTGGTTCTTACTGATGTCGAGTGACTTGTTCTGAGCATTTGCTCTCGACTTCCAGTCAATCCTTTTCAACACTTTGTTAAATTGTTTTCCAAGTAGTACCAGATCTTTAGACACCCCTTCATCTCTGACCAGGTCACCTTCATCTTCTGAGTCACCAGTATTTGACACAAAAGCTATGCTCTTCTTCTTTTCAGACTTCTCACTGATCCCTAATTCGAATGTTTGAAGAGATCCCACCAGTTCATCTACTTTCATCTTGTCTATATCCTGAGCCTCCTCTATAGTAGTCACTTTCATGTCAAATCTCTTAGGTAGAGATCTGAGAATCTTTCTGACCAGTTTGCTGTCAGACATCTTTTCACCTAGGGCACTAGAGGCATTAGCTATCTCAATAATGTTCATATGAAAATCATGAATGCTCTCATCCTCTTTCATCTTCAGGCTCTCAAACTTGCTAGTGAGAAGTTGAAGTTTGGACATCTTCACCTTTGAAGTCCCTTCATGAGCAACCTTTAAGACCTCCCACGCCTCTTTTGCAATGGTGCAGTGTTCAATCAACCTGAAGATATTCTTGTTAACGCCATTGAACAATGCATTCATGGCTTTGGAATTCCCTATGAATCCTTTGTAGTCTGCATCATCCCATTCTTCCTCTTCCTTCACCACATTAGTAGGGGTACCTTTTTCATCTTTAACCTTAGAGGGCTCCCATCCTTTGATAACAGCTTTCCATGCTTGATCATCCATGGATTTGATGAAGGCTATAATCCTTGGTTTCCAATAGTCATAGTTGGAACCATCAAGCAGAGGTGGTTTGTTCAGAAATCCTCCATCCTTGTCCATTGTACCAGAAAGTACCTTCCCTGAATCTCACCAGAACCAAATAAGGGTGCAAGCTCTTGATGTCAATTGAAATTCTAGCCTATATATCAGATGTCCTATCGAGATGTCGAGACACTGATATACGACAACAATGAACAAGTTCAATACAATAGTGTGCAGAAAATGTAAAGAACACCAGAAATTGTTAACCCAGTTCTGATCTAACTATCCTACATCTGGGGGATACCAAGCCAGGGATGAAATCAATATTCGATAGTACCAATTCACTGATAACCACACCCGGTTCAATCAGCTCACTTAATCACTACCCTTCCTATGACTTCTACCTAAGACTCCCCTAGGTATGAGGCCCTCTTCAAATCCCTCTTCAATCACAACCCGTGACTGGTTCCTTACAAGACAAGTAACAATGGTCGAAACACAAATTCTCAATACTTCACAGCTTATGAGAATTAACACACAGCTACTCAATGCTTAAAAGCTTATGAGCAACCTTACACAACTTACACTACAGTCCTTATACTGTTATCATAAGATACCAGTTAGGCTCACAGAATACAAGCACACAACCCTAAAAATACATGTAAGTTCGACACCTAAAACTAGGTTTACATCAGTCAATATATAGCAATTAATCTGGACTGAATTGGGCTTCCAAAAACGCAGCAATTAGACTGCTCACAAATCTGCAAAAATAACTCCAACAAAATAGGTCTTCAATCCAAAGTTTCCTATTATGTCTCCATAATTAGAAACAGCAGCAAATCCGAAAACCAACAAATAACCACAATCCAAAAATGCTTTGGATGCCACATAGGATAACCAAATATTCATAGAATATTCTGTAACAAATCATAGTAACATAATATGCATTAAAACTGACTTCACAACGCGATGTCCTATGAGCAGTCATGGAACATCTTCATTCGACATGTTGAAAGCAGCCACTTAGAACATTATGATGCAACATCTTGCTGCTATAATAGTTTTAGCAAAATAAATGCCAACCACAAAAGCACAGAAATAACAGAGTCGACAAATCCTTCGATTTCGGATTTTCTATCATCGCCACAGGCTCCACCATAAATCAGGACTCAACTGAGAGACCTATTTATGTATCTAAGAATCCACTTTAAAGCTTGTCATTGCGCCTTTCCAGGATTGGCCATATACCTGCTTACAAGGCTCACTCGATACGCTATGTCTGGTCTCGTACAGACCATAACATACATCAAAGAACCTACTATACTAGCATATAGAATGCTACTCATATAGATTCTTTCAGCTTCAGTACTCGGATTTTGAGTAGTACTAAGCTTAAACTGATGATTTGTCAGAGTCACAACAGGATTTGAATTCGACATACCAAACTTGTCAAGAATCTTCCGTAGGTATGTCTTTTGAGATAATCATAATTTTGATGTTTTCTATCTCTTCGTATGTCAATCTCAAGAATCCTTGTGGCAACTCCCAGATACTTCATTTCGAACTCCTTACTGAGTTCAATCTTCACCTCCATTACATCCTTGACACTATTTCTAGCTATGAGGATATCATTTATATAAAGCAACAAGATAACAAGTGAGTTTCCAGGTCGAAATCTGAAGTAAACACAGTGATCGAACTGACTCCTAGTGAAACTAATGTGTGCCATGAACTTGTCGAATCTCTTGTTCCACTGTCGAGGAGATGTTTTCAGGCCATACAAAGACCTATTCAGCTTGCACACATAATCTTCCTTATCCTTTTATGCATACCCTTAAGGTTGTCACATTAGGATCGTTTCATCTATATCACCATACATGAAGGTTGTCTTCACATCCATTTGTTCAAGTTTCAGGTCGAACTTCGCCACCATAGTTAATATTCTAATGGATCTATGCTTTACACCAGGTGAGAGCACATTATTGAAGTCGACACCTTCTTTCTGACTAAACCCCCTAGCAACTACCCTTGCCTTAAAGCGCTTTGACATCACTCATTCAATTCCTTCCATGACCTTGAAAATCCACTTACAACTGACTAAACTGGCTCCTGCAGGTTTCTCAATCAGCTCCCAAGTGTTATTATCATGAAGAGATTTCACCTCGTCATCCATGGCTTTTCGCCATTCAGTCTTATTTCGACTCCTCGTTGTAACACCCTACTCTCCCCATTGGTTTAATAAATAAAGACAAGAAAATATTTTGCGAAAAAATCAGAGTTATACACGTAGGGTGCCACATCAATAGAAATACCTCATGAAGTAACAAGTCACTTCATATCTTATTCCCTCATAAAAATAAATAATTTTGGTTAAACAGCGTAAAATTTAATTAGTTCAACTCTAAGGCTCCAATTACATCAACTCCACCAAAGACGTGGTTCAACCTCATTACACAAAATAAACCAAGATATGTAAAAAATAACAAATAACATAGAGAAAATAACGAAATCCCCATCCTTCTGTGTTATGTATCTGAGCGACTCCTAAGACTCGATCAATAGCAACACATGCTCCAAGCACTACTCAGGTACCTGATTATTTGTACTCCCCAAGGAGCACAAACACAACAACAGAAAAGGGGTAAGAATTACATTCAATAATATACGGTGAAAATCACATGCTATGAAGTAGTTATCACACAAATCATACAATCACAACGCACGTACAAGTGCCACATCAATACTTGGCATAGTCAGCCCACATTCAATCATACACTTATATAATGCGACTCAACTGACACGACACATTGTATGCGGTACCATCACAATCCATACGGTTCACTCTTTGAACCCGATTCCCGTCGGAATCTAGATAAGTCGTATACGTTCCTCTGAACCACAACTTATCTCCACTCGACTCCCACATGGAGTCCGGACGAGACTAGGCACCCATAATGGATTGCCACCTAAGCTCATCTCCACAAGACATAACATGAATGCATGACATACACTTATGCATAATATAATAATCATTAATGCATAACACACGATCCATAATGATCACACGCGAGCCACATACTCACCATTATTCTCACTGGAATTACCACATCTGCCAAGACTGTCCACATAACAACAATCTTAGCACCACAAGCATCAATTACACATCATTAAGAAAACCACACAAAATTCCATGTTTTTCCCTATTTACTATCATTATCGGTTCACCTATGTCCAATTATGTCATTTTAGTCTTACGAACCAAGAGGAATTCCATCGCACGCGAAATCGAGAAAGAAATCGCAAAAATGGTAAAATCATGACACAACCCTGCCCATACGCGTATGACCCTGCCTATAAGCGTATAGACTTGTTCCCTCATCCTAGGATTGCATATGCTATGCGTAGGCCCTCAGGTGCCCATGCCTCATACGCGTACTGCCACACGTCGTACGCGTATGACCAGAGGCCCTTTTCCTTCAGAATCCTCTTAAGGATAACTCGTACGCGTAATGGCTACCCCATACGTGTACTGCCAACTTCCCATACCCGTCCCATACGCGTTTCAGTAGAGGGTTGTGCTGGCCATGGGGACAGGGTGCGTATCCTATGGATAATGCCCCTGGGTGATTCCCCCATACGCGTATCGCCCCCTAGCGTACGCGTATGACCAGCTTGTTGCAGAAAATCAGTCTTTTGCATCAGTGTAATTTTCCCCCATTGGAGCACTTTCAAGCTCCTATTTCAGACCCAAAACAGTATTTGTGTTAGTATAATCCTATAGTCCTGATTCCACTTCATTAATTAATCATTTTATCCGAGTTTTCTACCATTAGAATCCGTTTTCGTTAACCCCAAAACCCCCCAAAATTTCTAGATCTGACCCATAGTAGAACCCAACAACAACAGTACAGAATTCACACGAATTTCGTATCCAGTATCAGCATGCAACACGAATTCACACCAAAACAGTACACAGATACAGATTTACGAGGGTCGTCACACAATCATACAATCAAACAACAAGAAGAAGAAATGCACAGAAATCCTAAAAGGGGAAGGAACCCTCACTACACTCTCATGCTCAGACCATCATTAAAGAAGTCATTCTCTCTGTTACCTTAATTTCCAAACTTGCTCTCTCTTCAACAATGGTGGAACTCTTGATTACTCTTGCCCTAGCTCCCCTTCTTTCTTCTCTCCTTCTTTTTTCACGTGTAACTGGCCAACTGATCTCTTTTCCCCACTTTTCTCTAATTATGGTGATTTCCCTTAATACTAGTAATAATAATAATAATAATAATAATAATAATAATAATAATAATAATAATAATATTACCATTATTCCTAAGAATAATTATTCCATGTCATAATAATAATAATATTTATAATAATAATAATGAAATATTTATCCATTAACATTTGTATTATTATCATTATAATATTATTCTAATTTTTATTCTAACTAGCTCATTTCACTAAGTTCTCACACTCACCCTTACCCACCTACCCTTAACTAAGCCCAGGCTAAAATAATCACACAAAATAAATCACAAAACAAATAAATATTTAAATGGAGTGTTACACTCATAGCTTCCTTGTAGTCTCTAGGTGCTTCCTCAAGTACCTCAGTTGTAAAGATTAAGGCAAAAACTATAAGATCCGCATGACCAAGTCTCTGAGGTGGCTTGATGACTCTTTTCGACCTATCTCTTTCCAGTAGGTAGTCATCGACAATTCCTCAGTCTCTTCAGCATATTTCTTTTCTTCTTTGACTTCATCTGGGTTATGCACTTCAGCATCACTATGTTCCACCTCACTAGGAATCTCTACTTGTTCCACCTTCTCTTCAGAGATTTCTGCACTTCGACCAACATCACCATTCTTCTTGAACGCCATCTTAACTTCATTGAAAACTACATCACGAGTTGTGATACATCTTCTGTGACCTGGTTCTAGGCACCATAACTTATAACCTTTGACTCCCTCAGGATATCCAAGGAACATGCATCTCAGAGCTCTAGGTTCGACCTTGTCTTGCATAATGTGAGCATAGACTAAACAGCCAAATACTTTTAGTTTGTCGAGATCTAGTGGTTGACCCGACCAAACTTCTTCAGGTGTCTTCATTCCCAAGGCAGTCGAGGGACATCTATTTATCAGATAGGCTGCTGTCGAAATAGCCTCTGCCTAAAGCACCTTCAATTTAGCACTACCCAACTTGCAACTAACCCTTTCAAGGATTGCTCGATTGAATCTCTCAACTAAGCCATTTTTTTGAGGAGTACCTGATATAGTCTTATGCCTTGCAATCCCAGACTCGACACAGTAACTGTCAAAAGCTTCATTGCAAAATTCAAACTTTTGAAATTCTCAACCTCTTGACCTTTCTGCCAGTTTGAGTTTCGACCTTTCTGCCATTGTCGGTTCTCAACCTCTTGACCTTTCTGCCAATTTGAGTTTCGACCAAAACCTTCCAACTTTTGAAATTCTCAAAAGTTTCATCCTTAGTCTTCTGAATGAATACCCATAACTTTTTGGAATAGTCATCAATTATGGATAGAAAATACCTTGCACCTGAATGTGAAGGATTCCTTGCAGGCCCCCAAAGATCAGCATGAATGTAATCAAGGGATCCATGTGTTCTTTGTTTACCTTTGTTAAAATTCACCCTATAGGATTTACCAAATACACAAGGTTCACAAAACTCCAACTTCTCGACTTTGTCACCACTTAGCAGGTTCTGTTTCCCCAGTTCGACCAAGTCTCTTTCGCTGACATGGCCCAATCTTATGTGCCATAATTCTTTCTTCGACCCTAGTTTCGTGGATGCAAAATCGGCTGAACCACTTACAACCTCAACCTCAAGGGTATACAAGCCTTGTTTCTTCACGCCTCTTAAGACTTCTTTCGACCCCTTCACGACTTTCAGGATACCTTGCTCTCCAATGAAGACATATCCTTTCTTGTCGAATTCACCAAGAGAAATCAAATTCGTCTTAAGATCAGGTACATACCTAACCCCAGTCAATAGCTTTATTGTCTCATTATGGAGCATGAATATCACAGATCCAAAACCTGCAATTTTGTAAGCTTTAATGTTCTCCAACAACACTGATCCACCATCTTGATCACATAATTCTTCAAACACATTCTTGTTTAGAGTCATATGCCAAGTACATCCTGAATCAATAATCCACTTTTTGCAAGAGTTGTTGCTCGATACCACAAGGACATCAGATGATACATAATCATCTCGCACAATAGCTGCATTGCCATTGTCCTTACCTCCATGATTATTCAGGTGCTCAAGACAGATATTTCTTGTGTGACCTTCCTTCTTACAATGATAACACTTAATCCCATAAATAACAACACCATAAGACTTCTGCTGAGTTTTACCTTTCTTTTTCTCGAACCTAGCATCTCTTTTTGAGAATTTTCCTTTGACAGACAACCTTTCGCCAACTGATGATGGTTTCTACTCCTTTCTTTCGTTCAGGGACTCTCTTCCATACAAGAGGGTTTCTTTTAAGTAAGCATGCGACTTAGGTAAAGAACATTGCAATAACAATGCTTGATCTTCGTCATTGATGATAACATCAATATTTTCAAGATCAAGAATCAGCTTACTGAACGTATCCAGCTACTCCGTCAATGCTTTGTCTTCATTCATATTGAATGAATACAAAGCTTACTTCAAGTACAAACGATTCACCAAGGATTTTATCATATACAATCCTTCGAGTTTCATCCAAGCACCAGCTGCTGTCGTCTCCTTCGAAACCTGCCTGAGATCCTTATCACCAAGACTCAGAACAATGGCACTGTGGGCTTTATCGATCATCGTTGTCTTATCCTTCTCCATCAATCTAGCATCCATGGCGTCTTCTCCCTTTAACGCTTCTAGGAAACCCTGTTGAACAAGAAGGGATCGCATCTTCAAGCGCGATAAACCGAAATCATTAACTTTGGTGAACTTCCCAATTTCAAACTTTGTTGACGACATCTTTCTCCATGCTCACCGCACCAGTTTGTTATGAC
This sequence comes from Lathyrus tuberosus, assembly GCA_022829125.1. Lineage (NCBI taxonomy): Eukaryota > Viridiplantae > Streptophyta > Magnoliopsida > Fabales > Fabaceae > Lathyrus > Lathyrus tuberosus. The sequence goes on along the minus strand of JALAZF010000368.1, from coordinate 1,224,562 downwards.
AAACGATACCTAAATAACAAATTCTTGATTGAGAAACAGAGTTTCTTGGGTGAACAATGAAACGGTTAGAACACACACACACACACACACACAGAGTAATGAATAAAGAAGAAAGAAGGAGAATAGGATTTTGGGCAAATTGTTCTCTATTCACTTACTTAATTAGGGTACGAATGATTACAAGTGAATAACACAGTTGGCCTTGTCATACCCTAAATTTTACCCCTAGATTCAATCATCAGTTGCATAACATTCTAGGTCAATCATTCATGCACAGCTAACCAATTATCAAGATATGTTTGCTTTTTGTTCAACTGTGAATTAGGGTTTGCCCTAAAAGGCTCAAAGGGTTGATCAGTCAAGTTTTTGGATGAATCATCAATCAAACAAGGTCTCATTCACTTAAGATACCTCCCTTCGTCAATGATCAAGTGCAATTTAGTTTCATTACAAGTTCTTCAAGATCCAAGTTCATCTGGCCATAAATTAAGGTTTTGTCAACCAAAGTCAACTACAGCTTTGACTTTTGATCAAGGCATGACCTCAAACCTTGGGAGATGATTAAAGAAATTCAAATACACCCTTGGAAGCCATCCATGGTGTTCAAATAGACCAAGATATTGAATTCATTGAAGATCAAGAAGTGAAAGTTCATCTGATGCACGTCAAACCTGTGACTTTAGGGTTTTTGGTCAAATATGAGTTCCTCAAGTCAATATTCATTGGAAACATGTTTTATGATTGAGTTTGATCAAGAAAAATCAAGAGAATTGAGGTTACTTGCAAAAATGGTAACTTTGAAGAAAGTGAATTTTTTCTAAGTTATGGATGCACAATGATTTTTGCCCAACTTGCCAAAGCCATAACTCCAAATCCAAGCATCCATTTTTCTTGCCCTAAAGATCAATTTGAAGAGCTATTTACATACAACAACTTTGTCAATGAGGATGAATTCCCAAAAAGTGCTTAGATTTCAAGTTATGAAGCCATGAAGTTGGTGTTTCATTCAAAATTGATTTCCAACACTTAATAAAATTTTGAGACAAATCTGCCTTTTAAAAGTAACCAACTTGTGAGCCATTTTTCATCATGATCCATTTACATTCAAGAAAAACTTAAACCATGAAAGTTGTAGAGCATGTCTGGGGCTTTCAAAAAAGTACAAGTACATTTTTTTCCATGCATGAGCTAAAAGTTTCGAAAATGGGAAGTTAGGGTTCCAAACTTCAAGTTCAAGTCATCTTCGTGATGAATTCTTGGAGAAAAACCATTTCAAACTTGCAAATCCCTTGGTTGCAGGTCTGGTTACTAGAAAATCCACCTCTAATCAGAATATTACACAAGTTCTTAAGGCATTGTCAAAGTGTTTAATCCTTTGTTCTTGGGATTTTTCCATTTTGGGAAGAAAGTGAACACTTCCATTCTTGAAAAGCCACTTTAATCACAAAAGTCCAATCCTTGAGCATAGTGATTGTTTCTTCTGCACTCCAACATTATTATACCAAGAAGCAACATCTCAAAAGCCTCTCAACCACCCTACACACTTGTACCTTTGCATTGGAACTCCATAATCTCATGAAACTCCTCATTCATTCTCTACCAAAACATAGCTTGAGGAATTTTGTTTCTGATCAGACCTTGCTCCCACTTTTTCCCTATAAATAGAGGGATACCCCAAGCTTCTAAACACACAACATTCACACCTCAACACCCTCTAAACATCCCTCCCTAACAGAATTTGCAAAATACACTATTTATGGAAGTTCTCAAACCAAACACATTTCCACGTGCATTCTCCAAACAAAGACCACAAACCATCTCTAAATACATATTAGAGCTTGTTTAATCACTTGAACAAGTTCTGTATCCTCCTTTACATCATTCACCATTTTCACTTGTTCATATTGCAAGAAAACTCGTGTGTGATAATACCCACTGTTTCTGACCAAAGTGATTGTTCAAACACTCTTCATAAAGACCAAGGAGGCTTATATGATCTATCTTTTCTTGCTGGAACTCCATTGAAGAAGCATTGGACTTTCTCCAATAGGTACCACTTTTGCACCTTGAAACTTCTTATACATGCATCATCTTTGAACACTTATTGAAATAAAAATGTAGTACATATTATGTTTGTTATATTCTTGCTACTGTATGCATTATATCATGCTCATGCATTGATTTTTTATTGTTAGAAACCTTATGGTTCAGATGTGGTTTTTACCTTAGCATGCTTTATATAGTGAGAGTTAGGTCTTAAAAATGATACCATTGGATTCCTAAGATTTTTTTAAGAAATTTATTTTTTTAATCATTTAATTTCATTAAGAAATGAGAGTTATGACTAATGGAAGACTGGGAAAAAAATTATAAAAAAAAAAGTTGTTGCATGAGAGAAAGAGAAAACACGATGCATGAGAGAAAGAGAGTGAGCGAAGGTCAGTGATGGTGATGACATGGCATTCGTCCATTTTATTCATGAAATATTAAAATATATATTTATGAAGTTGAATAAATGAATGGATGAGGGTGTAGCACCGCTGGTCAAGGAGGTTTGTGTTGATGCTTGGGTTTAGGGTTCAAATCCCCCTCAGACCCTTTTGCATTTTATTTTTTTTCATCTTTCTGAAGCATGTTTTAAATATATATATATATATATATATATATATATATATATATATATATATATATATATGTGTGTGTGTGTGTGTGTTTTCCTTCCATATCACCTGCGCGCGCTGGCCTTGTTGGCATTGTTTTGAGCCTGCATCCCTTGTGTTTTGGGTTCAAGCCTGGCTGAAGCAGATTTCTATTTTTTACCACTTATTTTCTTCATTTTATTCACAACTTTGAAGACCCATAACTTTCTGCTCTCTAAGCCTTTTTGAGCCACTCTTTTTGCTATGTGTTTATAATTTTTCCTATTTTATGATGGTGTGAAGAAATTCCAGAATTGATTAATTTTTCATGTATTTATGCTTGTTTAAAGTAGGCACTTTTTTAGGTTTGTTTTAGGGTTTCAAATGCATTTCTTTGGTTGATATTTTAATTATTCTTGATCACCATGACTTGTGTGAACCCAATACACCATGTATGAACCTTGTTTGATGTTTCCAACATGTATCTCTTGTTTTTGACATGAGTTTGACTTACTTTGATGCATGTTTACATGTTTAAATGCCTTGAAACCTTGTTGTCTATGCCATGAACCTTTGTGTATTTGCTTTGTCTTCTATGCACATTCTTTTATACCTCATTGAACTATTGAATGCATGTATGCCCTTGTGTTTTTCTTTGCTTATGCGTTTGTAAATTATTTAAACTTGTGAGAACTTGTCTTTATGTAACTTGTAAGCTTACATGATTAAACTCTTGTATGATGTTGAACTTTTGATTGTGATCATATTGAACCTTAACATGCATGCTTGGTTGTTACGCTTAATGTCTTGAACTCTTTAACGTGTTTTCATGATTGATATGCCTTAACATGTTTTCATGATTAAGTAGTGTTTATGTCTAAACCATGTCTTACTTCATGCATATACATGTTCATTCACATCCATGTCATTCATATTTATGTCATTCATACTTGGTATGACATTCATATACATATTCATGCATTGCTATGTCATTTATCCACTTGTTTTTTAATGATGATATAGTTGTGTCATTCATATCCATGCATCTTTCATGATGATATATCCATGTCATTCATAACTCTTTGACTTTATGCATCTTTGATTGATGTTGTTACATATTTGTTCATGTTCATATGTCTCTTAACATGTCTGGACTTTGTTTCATGATTGGTTTGGAAACCTTATCCATGTTTAAGTAATGTCTTGACTTATACATGTCTTATTTGAACTTTGAACCTTATCCATGTTTAAGTAATGTCTTGACTTATACATGTTTGCCTAGAACTTTGAATTGTTATCCATGTTTAAGTAATTTTTTTGACTTATTCATGTTTAAGTAATGTCTTGACTTATTCTTGCTATGAACTTTAAATGATACCATGTTTAAGTATTGTTATGACTTATCCTTGTTTGTTTTGTATTCATGATTAAGTGGTGTTAGTAAACCCTAATCCATGCTTATCTTAGTTGTACACTTGAATCCTTGTTATCATCCATGTTTGTTTTGGTCTTGTTAGAACCATGTCACATGAATGTTTTGGTCATGTTATAACCACATCTTACATTATATGATTCCTTGATTAGCATCATGTTTGAATGTTACCTTTTTTACTCATAGTTGATATCATGTTTGAATATAATCCTTGTTCATGTCATCCATATTCACTCATCTTGTTCATGCTTATTTTAGCTTTGTCAAGTTATCCCCAAGTGATGTTAGCTAGTTAGCTTTTACCCTTCTTCTTTATCTTTCGTTTCCAAATCCAAAGGAAAGGTGTTCTTGTTGACTTTAAGTCATATGTAGCTTAACCTTATTACAACTTCCCCCTTGACCTTGTTAGAGTCACTAACCCTTGCAACTTAACCTTAGGTTAGTGTTTGTAAACTCTATGTAAGTGTTATTATTATAAACACTTACCTCCACCTTGGAACCTTGATCACTATCAAGTGTTCTTCACCCTTATTTAGGTGAACTAAGATTGCTCTGATTTCATCCTTGTTAGGATACGGAGGCATAAGACCGCGGAGTCTTTGCGAGCATACTTAATAAAACCCATAGGTCTTTTCCCATAGAGCATCCCAATCAATAGCAAACAAACAATAACATAACACAAATACAACAAGAGGTTCCTATAAAGTACTATAGATACTTAGGGTGCTAATACATTCCCTTAATATAACCAACCCCTGAACCTAGATCTCTTAGCATTGTTGTTACATTCCACAATTAGGGTTTTATTCGATCTTTTCCCTTTCCTTTGGATAAATTAAAGTTAAGTGGTGAACTACAAAGATTTTTTATTCAAGTTAATTCAATAGCTTGATAGCTGATTCTCACTGCAACAGGCCTCTATCAACAACCTGAGAGATCTAGCCTATTTATAGACTAACTAGCTAACTTACACAAGAAGCTTACTAAACAATTGGATCCATAACACAAAGCCCAATTTGACATTACATTTCGACATTACATACTAGAAATAACTTCGACTACAATATGTAACACTTCGACATCAGCATGTGAATTAGCTTCCACTTCATGCTTGTCTCCTGTCAAAACATGAAAGCTTTTCCTAGTTGACAATACTAAAGTTTGATCTAATATCTCACAAAATCATTTAGAATAAACGAGTGTCATTTTATTATTACTCCTAATCAGTCTGAAGCTTTAGTTATCTAAATTATATGCTACAACCGTGGCAAGGTAGGACACATAAAAATGAATTGCAGGTTTCTCAAAAGAGAATATTCAACGAAAGGAGATGAAGGCAATGAGAAGAAAAATAATAAAGACACGACAACAATTGTACGTGACAATGATGTTTATATTGTTTATGATGATAACTCCATAAACCTTGCATGTCGAGATTCATCTTAGATTATGAACTCAGGAGCCTCATACCATGTTGCTCCTCGGCGTGATTTCTCCTTATCTTATACTATTGGTGATTTTGGAATGGTAAAATTGGGAAATTAGGGAGTTTGTGAAATTGTTTGGGTTGAAAATGTTGTTGGAATCAAGCTTAAATTTAAAAAGTGGTGTTGGCAACTATTCTAAAAAAGTGTGAGCTTTTGTTTTGAAGTCTAAAGACTAGGTACTTTGTGTTTTCAAGCACTTTCATGCAAGTGCTGAAAGAGAAAAAAAAAAGATGAAATGTATCAGAGCTAATAATGGTGGTGAATATCAAGGTCCATTTGAAGAGTATTGCAAAGAACATTAAATCAAACTTGAGAATACTATTTCAGCAACGCCTCAACATAATGAAGTTGGAAAAAGAATTAATTGTATGATTAATGACGGAATCAGATGTATGTTATCTAATGCAAAGTTATGAAAATCCTTTTAGGGTAAAAGATTAAAAACTCTAATGAATTTGATTAATCTTTATAATTCTTTCCTACTTGATGGTGACGTTCAAACAGAGTATGAACATGGAAAGATGTCTCTTATGGTTACTTGAGAGTGTTTGTATGTAGTGCTTTTGTTCACATTCTAAGAGATTGGAGATCCAAGCTTGATAAAAGATCTAAACAATGTGTGTTTCTAGGTTATGGTCATGAACAACTTTGCTATAAATTATGGGATTCAACTGACAATAAAATTATTATAAGTCATGACGTGATATTTCTTGAAGTCAAACTATTTAAGATTTTGATAAAGTTGATAAGCCAAAATCGGAAGCTAGAAGTTACATTGATGTTGTAACTAAACATCCTACTATAAATTTTGTTGATGAGAGAGATATACAGGTAGATGATGAAAATGTAATAAATGACTAATAACCCCATCTTGATGAGCAATTTGAAGAAGCTCCATATGAGTCACCAGTTGAGCCTGAGTTGAGAAGAACAAATAGAGAGCGTCAAGTTTCTCAGAGATATCCTCCACACGAGTATGTGACAATCACTAATAATGGAGATCCAGGATACTAGCAAGAGGCCATTTCAGACATTGATAAATAGAAATGGTTGAAGGCCATGCAATAATAGATTAACTACTTGCATGAGACTCACATACTTAAGTTAGTGAAATTTCCTAAAGGTAGAAGAGCACTCAAGAATAAATGGGTATACAAGAGAAAGCCTAAAGAGAATAAATACCAACCAAGATACAAATAAAGATTGGCGATGAAAGAATTTACTCAGAGAAAAGGTAATGACTTTGAAGAAATTTTTTCACCTGAGGTAAAGATAACATCTATACGACTTGTGCTAGAATTAACATCTAGCTTGAATCTTACGCTTAAACACCTTGATGTGAAGACTTCTTTCCTTCATGGTGATTTGGAGGAAGACATATATATGGAGCAACCTGAGGGCTTCAAAGTTAAACGTAAATAAGAGTTTGTTTATAGATTGAAGAAAAGTTTGTATGGACTCAAGAAAGCTCTGCGACAATGTTACTAAAAGTTTAGTTCTTTCACAGAAAGAAATAGTTATGGAAAAATTATTGATGATCATTGTGTGCCTGTGAAAAAAATTCTCTGATGGTGATTTTATTATTCTCTTGTTATATGTTGAGGACATGTTGATTGTTGGTCATGCCACTAAGAAAAATTGAAAGCTTACCGACAGAGTTAAGCAAGTCCTGTGCAATGAAAGACTTAGGTATTGTAACACAAATCTTTAGCATGAGCATTTCTCGTGACAAAAAGGAAGGTTAATTGTGGTTGTATTAACACAATTACATTGAGAAGGTTCTAGAGAGGTTTAACATGTGTTATTCAAAACCTTTAAGTACTCCATTTGCTAGTCATTTCCAATTGATTTCTAAACAATGCCCTACAAGTGAGGAAGACAAAGAAGATATGAAGAATTCTCCTTATGCATTTATGCATGTCCAGATGGAAGTTTGATGCATATTATGGTATGAACAAGACCATATATTACTCATGATATTGGTGTTTTTTGTCGGGTTCTTTCTAATTATGATAAAGATCATTGATAGTTAGTGGAATAAATTTTCAGATATCTTAGACGTACTTCTAGAGTGTGCTTAAGATTTGGGAGTAGTGGTCATGTGTTAGATGGCTTCAGAGATGAAAATATGGTCGGTGATATTGATTCTAAAAAATCTACTTCTAGATACATGATGACTTTTGCATTGGTAATGGTTCCTTAGCAATCTAGGTTATTGATAGCCTATGATTTTTAACACCACACTAAAATCCACTAAACCTGGATTGGAAGAGTCTTAGGAATAGATCCATAAAGATTAGGATCACTCTCTCTTTAAAACATGTCCATAATCTCGAAAAGGTTAGCAGTGAATTAATATTTCAACACGAAGGTCTTATGTGAAAGTGTGAATTTAACTTGCTTTTAAGGTGTTTTAGAACTTAATGTGTTTTGAGGTTAAGGACTATGCAATCTAGAGGCGTGTCAACATCACAACGTAGTTTGATAGAGAAACCCATCGACAAAGGTAGCTAAAGGTCGTGAAGATAATTTTAACAATAAGAGCAGTTAGAGACAGTTCAAAGACCAACACGCGGAAGCATATAAAAAAACAGAAGTCCATGTAATAGAATACACATCATGTTCTAGGATTGTAACCATTGTCGACGATTATTATTGTATATGTTATATAAGTTGATTTCGTTCATGTAATCAATGTTCACAAATTTTACCATTTTTCTTATAGAACTCGAGTATCCAAGTCACTAAGAAAAAATAATTGGTGAGGAAAATATATGAATTTTCGTACCTTTTTCTAATTCTGTAATCATAGAATTTTTATTTAAAGTTACTTTCATTGTTTCTTTTGTATTATTCCAGGTTCTTAGAACAATCTTGCATTGTTCTCATTGAGATTTCTACCAAACTTTCTTTACGTTGAAACATCAAATAGCCAAACACAAACATACTTTCTAAAATCTTTTGCACAACTTGTCATAGGATTTTTTCGAGTTTAATCCTTTAAGTGAACGAAAACTTATAATTTTATTTGCTAAAAATACGAAAACAAATGGCACGCCCAATTGGACTCTTTTGTGCGAAATTTAAATTTTTGCAGAAGAGTGTTTTGTGTTCTTACTATCTATTTTCATATTCATATATGAAATATTTTTAATGTCTGGGTGTGTATGCTTCTGATGAGTGGTAAAAACTCTTGTTGCAATGGCACGTCAAAAAAAGAGGCTTAATACCCTTTTTAGTCTCTTACTTATACCTCTGGGTCCATTTTGGTCATCTTTCTTTTAAAAGTTCCATTTTGATCCCTTACGTTATCAAACAGAATCAAATAAATTATTTCCGTTAAATATTGATAAACGGTGTTAGAAATAAGGGACGTGGCAGCTGATGTGACGACGAAAACGACGTGGCAGCTAGCTAAGATGGCAAAATTATTATTTAAATTAATTTTCACAAACTTTGAGATAAAAAATTTGGGCTTGAAGCCCATGCTCTTTACACTAGAAGCCCATTAATCAAGATTTATTATAAGATGTGAACAAGTTCTTTATAAACACTCAACATTGTTATTGCAAATTCGATGTGGGACTTTAAGAAAAGCTTCTGCAACAAAACCCAATCCACTCCTTCTTGTGTTGCTTTCACTGTTACCAATTCGCATGCAAACTTCCATTAAATTCTTGGCCTGCATTATTTGTATACTTTGTCCTGCATTTTGGATGACTTGCTAGATTTTCGTTTAATGTTTTAACCAGCTTACAATTGCCTTGTATCAAGATACAACTGAATGGAGCTTTAAAGCCTATAGTTTTCTAATTGGTTGTTATTTTCTTAATATGGACTCATTTTAACTTCACCTTCCTGCATCATACGTGGGATTTCATTAGTTTTTAATTAACATGTTGATAACGGGTCTAATTTGTATCTACATCATAAGATGGTGGATATTTCATGATGCTACATGTTATCTCAGAGCCACTAATACTTTTAAACTTTTAAACATTTCAAACTATCATGAATGTTATATCTAAATCTGAATTTTTTATTTCACAGGTTAATCAAGGACTTAGTGTCTATGGAAATAAAGGAAGCACAGATCAACATGCGTGAGTTGTTATTCTATTTTTAAATTTAGTTTATATAATGTTTGGTTTTAACAAATTTGTTAAACTTTTGATCCAATAACAGCTATATTTAACAAATATGCATAGAACAAGACAAACTTCCATTAAATTCTTGGCTGCATGCGAATTGCAAGATGTTTGACATGTGCCTGTTTTTATCCAACAAAGATACCATATATGACACAATGCATGCTTCATAGAATGCCAATGAAAAGTGATGCGTCATTACTTACATATGCTTAGTCACCAAACCACAGCAAACGATTTCACTAACCATCAAAACATGTCTCGGTGACGGTAGTACTTATAGACGAAATACAAATCAATTTTTTTATTTACATCTACCAATGTAAGTAACTATTGTTTGATCTACAAGAAAGGCATGAAAAAGGCATAAATATGAAAGAAAATAATAAATTATGCCATTGCAATGAATGAAATGGATATTTGCACACCGAGGACTCAATCAAATCTAGCTTACAATTTATATGGAAAATATAATTGCAATGTTATTAATCCAGAGAAAGAAGTGCAACACTGAAGAATGATGGCAGTGATAACATTTAGATCACCCAAACTGAATATCTATCCATCAGTATTATATATGAAATTCAAACTAGATTGGCTAACTTTTCCTTTTGAAACTTTAATGAATTGTTGATGCAGAAGCAACATCTCATGAGTCATAAAGTACAAGTAATATCGAATACAAATACGCATAGAACAAGACAAACTTTTATTAAATTCTTGACTGCATGCAAATTAGTAACAGTGAAAGCAACACAAGAAGGAGTGGATTGGGTTTTGTTTCAATAACAATGTTGAGTGTTTATAAAACACTTGTTCACACCTTATAATAAATCTTGATTAATAGGCTTTTAGTGTAAAGAGCATGGGCTTCAAGCCCAAATATTTTATCCCAAAGTTTGTGAAAATTAATTTAAATAATAATTCTGCAATCTCAGCTAGCTGCCATATTGTTTTCGTCGCCACATCAGCTGCCAGGGACTTATTTAAGTGATCGAAACGCTCCTGATTAGGGATGGCAATTTGGCTCATCCCCAGTGGGTACCCACAACGGGTAGGGTAAAAACCCGTAAAAATGGATACGGGTACGGACTCGGGTAATTACGCACTTAAATAAGCAGGGATGGGTGCGGGGATGGGCACCTTAGTACCCAGCCCGCCTCATACCCGCACAATATATATTTATATATTTTAATTTATATTATTATATAAAAATAAAAGTTTATAATATTTATAAAAAAATCAATTTTAAACTACTACATATTTAATAGGATTAAATATGTTTGTGGTCCTCCTAAATATCTCAAATTTCGTTTTTAGTCCCTCCAAATATTTCCTTCAAATAATGGTCCTCCTAAAAATTTTTATACACAATTTTGCTCCCTAATAATAAAACCGTCGCTAAAACTGTCACTAATTCAGTCGCTAAGTAATAAACCGTTGCTAAAACCGTCGCTAACTCAGTCCTAAGTTATGAAATTCGTCGCTAAGTTGCAGGAGGGACCAAAAGTGTGGATGAAAAATTTTAGGAGGACCATTCTTTGAAGGAAATATTTTGAGGGACTAAAAATGAAATTTGAGATATTTAGGAGGATCACAAACATATTTAACCCTATTTAATATAAGTGATCATTTATTTCATAATTCAACAATACAAATTTTAAAAAACTTTTTAATATTTTTTAAAACTTATAATATTATGATATTTTATACTTGATATATTTATTTTTATTAGAAATGCGGGTAACGGGTACGGGTGCGGACACTTATATTTATTTTTATTAGAAATGCGGATAACAGGTACGAGTGCGGACACTTATATACCCATAGGATACGGAAACAAGTGCTAATTTTAATACCCAAACATGTATGGGCTCGGGTACAGAGATTTTTTTCAACTGCGGGTAAAAAGACGGGTACATTAGTACCATACCCATACCCTGTCCATTGTCATCCCTACTCCTAATATAAACCAAATGTCAATTTCAACGACATTACCAAAAGTGGTGGTTCCCCACCACAAATAAAGAGTCTTCCAACTATCCTTAGAATCACACAAACTATTATAACAAACCCTAGACTTTTTTTTGTTTCAAATTTCACACTTTTAGATTGATTTTGATATTAGAGTGTTATTGGCAAGAACCTCTCTCTAAGATAGCCACCATCGTCTCCGAAGAACCACAATCAAGCCAACCTCACAAGGAGTCAAGGGTGAGTTGTGTTTTTCACCAAGAGTAACAAAAGTAAATGGAAGATGTTTTATCAGGTTTGCTGAAGCAGGAGGTTGGGACGAAGAGGATCCATGGGATCAAAGTGGTGAGGAAGGCTCCTATCATTTCTCATCTATTCTTCGCTGATGATAGTTTGCTCTTTTCCAGGGCTAGTGAGGAGGAAGCTGATAGAGTTCTTCATGTCCTTAATGATTACCAGGGTGCTTCAGGTCAAGTAGTGAACTTTGAAAAATCTGAGGTGTCCTTTAGTAGCAACATCTCGCAGGAAGTGAAGGACAGAATCAAAAGGAAACTTGGTTTTAACTATGTCAGCAATCATGTGAAGTATTTGGGGCTGCCTGTGGTGTTTGGGAGATCAAAAAAGGAGGTTTTCAAACTTGTTGTGGAGAGAGTGTGGAAGAAGGTTAAAGGGTGGAAGGAGTCTTTTCTCTCTAGGGCTGGGAAAGAGGTTCTAATTAAGGTTGTTGCCCAGGCGATTCCTACCTACATTATGAGCTGCTATCGAATACCTGAGAGTTGTTGTAGTGAGATTGAGGCCATGTTAAGTAGGTTTTGGTGGGGCTCCAAGGAGGGAGAAAGGAAAATCCACTGGCTGAAGTGGGATAGCTTGGCTCAACCAAAAGGCGAGGGGGGTTTAGGCTTCAGAGGAATTCAGGATTTCAACCTAAGCCTTTTGGGGAAACAATATTGGAGATTGATGCAGGAGGATGGATCCCTCTTCGAGAGATTCTTTAAAGGGAGATATTATCCAAGATCTTCGATTATGAAGGCTCAATGTGGTTTCAGGCCAAGTTATGCTTGGCGAAGTATCCTAGGGTCTAAGGAGATGGTTCTGCAAGGGTCAAGATGGAGAGTTGGCAATGGCTTAAATATAAGAATTGGGGAGGACAACTGGGTTCCTACCATTCCTGGTTTTCGGTCTGCTAGGGCCCGTTCCTTGGCAGTGGATTCTTTGGTAGAGGAGCTGATTGATAAGGAACATGCTTGTTGGAATTTGGATATTCTTAAAGAGAACTTTGATGATCATGATGCCTTACACATCAATAGCATTCCTTTGGCTTCTAACTTGCCGGCTGATAAGCTTGTGTGGAGTGCGGAGAAAAACGGCGAATACTCTGTCAAAACAGCTTACCACCTGCTTGGTAAGAAGAGGAAGGTGAATTCCCCGGGTTGCTCAACAAATATTCACAGAGTTTTGTGGAACAATGTGTGGAACATGGATGTTAATCCTCGAGTCAAGAACTTGGTCTGGAGGGTTCTGAAGAATATTCTTCCTACAAAGGACAATTTGCGGAAAAAAGGTACGCCTATTGATGATGTCTGTCCTTTATGTAATCTGGATTCTGAATCTTCTACTCATCTGTTCTTGAGATGCCAATTTGCTAGGAGAACTCTGTTCTCTGCTCCCCTGGGTGTCTGTTTACCCACGGTTGGAAGTGTCTTGGACTGGTTCAATATTGTTTTTTCTAGGAAGGAGTTTCAGTTGGGCCAATTAATTGCTTGTTATCTCTGGAAAATATGGCACGTCCGAAATAGCGTTATCTTTAACAAGGCAAACCCTGATCCACAGAGGGTGGCTAAGGAGATTTGGGAGGCTTTCCATGAGGATCGAGAGGCCACGATGATGAGGAAAACCAAAAGTGTGGAGATTGACCGAAACTTGTTGGGTTACAAAGGGTGGATCATTCAAACAGATGCAGGTTGTTTTGAAGGCGGAATCGTCGGGCTTGGCTGTGTCATTAGGGATCCTTCAGCAAATATTTTCATTGCAGCCTGCAAGAGGCTTTCAAGTGTGGTGGACGCTGGTTTGGCAGAACTGCTGGCGGTTAAATGGGCCTTACAGATGGCCGTTGATATAGGCATAAACAACTTTATTTTGCAGACTGATGCACTTAATGTAGTTAATTGTCTTAATGGTTTGGATTTTAATGCTGATTGGAACCCTGTTATCCATGACTGCAAGAGTATTATTAGTAGTTGTGCTAATGTAGTGGTAATGTTTATCAGAAGGAATTGTAATGAGGATGCTCATGGTATGGTTAGAACTGGTAGGTTGTTGGGGTGCAGAACCTGGTCTGGTTTTATTCCCAACCAGGATATGTGTAATCCTTGTTTTTCCCCTTTGCAGTAATGAATTGCTTCAGTTATCAAAAAAAAAAAAACAAAAGTAAATGGAATAGTTTAAACTTGATAACGTTCAATGTAACGTTCATTTCATTCATTGTATGAAATGAATGATGTAACTTAAAGCAAGTGGTCCACAATATGTACCGAGTAACCATGGGAATTGTGTACAAGTGTCTTGACAATCTATGAAGTTGTTGCGAAAATGGTGACACCTTTTATTTCTGAGTGGAACGTTTTGTTTCAATAATTCGACCTTTATCGTTTTCCATGTCAAAGAAAATGTGTTCTTTCTTGTTTGTTTTTTAGGGTCATTCAGTTTTGTTTTTCTATCTATTACTTTTCTTGTTTGCACACCTCATTGAACTTAAAATGACTGATGAGCTGTATGTAGGGGTGTAGAACACATTGGCTTGTCGGATTCGATTGCACCTATCCATGTCAAAAAAACACAAGTGGCACTCATGAAAATACTAGGGTAAATATGTTTTTTATTCCTCCATTTAGACTAGTTTATAACTTTTGTCCATATTTAAAGTGTATATATAATCAGAGCTTTGTTAATTAGACAAAAGAATAATATTACAAAGAGAATCTCTACACATGTTGCAACACGCCTTTTTTTTTATTAAAAAAATAGTTCCACCGATTAATGTGAGTCCCATATAAATTTACTAGAATTTTAATGAATTTTAATTTATCAAAAAGATTATGTTAGAATGTCTGTCGTTAGTATTAGAGTATGTTGGTGATTTTAGTATCATCAATGTATTTTAGTAGTAATGTGATTTGTTATAGGCCGATGCAATTATGCGTTAAGCTTGGAAACGAGTTAGGGTAGTGCGGAGTGCACGCTCGTCGAGCCAACGTATAATTGAATGCGAATAATTGAAACAGGGTTCCAAGGGGCGAAGCCCATGGCGGGGTGCGGGGCAGCGCCCCGTTCGAATTTTTTTTTTGAACAGTTGAACCCTTTCCCAACCGACATAACCGTTTCTGAACAATTATGTCTTTTCGGTTTCTGTTATTGATCTCCTATATAAGGAATCATTTGGCCTCGATTTTCGGTTACAGAAAAACGATAATTTCTCTCTACATTCCTGATCAGTTCTCTTTTGCCAGAAACAGATTGTTCTTCAAGAATTATCCCCACAAAGATTTCGTGAACCCAGGCAAGAATAGGGTCGAAATACTTTGTTCGGAAAGTGTACGAACACGATTCGTCGAAGTTATCCAGGATTATCATACCCGAATATCCAACAGAGTAACATGCATAAGTTTGCATAATTTAGAGTTGGAGTTGTATGATCATAAGCATAGAGATGCAAATTTGGTTAAGAGTCTCACATCGGATAATATATGGCATGAACATGTTTTTATAAGTGGAGACAATCCTCACTTTACTAACCGGTTTTGTAGGGTTGAGTTAGGCCCAACCACATTTTTCAACATGGTATCAGAGTCTGGTTCCGATCCAGGGACCTGTGGATTATGGGCCTACTGGTTGGGCTTAACTCAACCCTACAAAACCGATGGTAGAGTGAGAATTACCCCACTTATAAACACATGTTCATGCCATGTATTGTCCGATGTGGGACTCTTAACACACCCCCTCACCACTACTAAAAATAAGACATTTGGTTAAATGATTTTACATCGGATTTCAAGATATATGATGTGAAAAATATTTGTCAAAGGATTTTACATCAGATTTCATAACAATATGAAGTGAAAAATATTTAATTTAAGGATTTTGCATCAGGCATTTATTTCCATTGATGTGAAAAATAACGCGGTGGCCGTTTCGTAAATAATATGAAATTTTGTTATAAAGGATTTCACATCGGGTCTGAATTTACACCTGATGTAAAAAGTTCACTGATGAAAAATTAACAAGGTGGCAGTTTCGTAAATAATATGAAGTTTGTTATAAAGGATTTCACATCGGTCATGGATTTGAACCCGATGTGAAAAAGTGGGCCTTTATATCGGACCTCTTTGCAACCAATGTGAAAACTCCAGTCATATTAAAACCCTAGTTCATCTTCCGCAAATATCATTTCTTGGTCTTTCCAAGCGCAGCCGACCACGAACATTACTCCCTTCTTCCTAGCCGCATTTCTCCTCTACGAAATCCATAGTCTTAGTCCTCCCGCTGTTTTCTTCATTTCACTTCACCACCGAGACTCAAACGCGGAGAGAGAAAGAGAGTGAGAGAGAAAGAGAAAGATGAACGCTCCGACGAAGAAAAAGATTTAGAAGAAGTGCAAAATCAGAGGCTACAATATCAAACCCGAAGTCCTCGCCGAGATCCTCTCTTTCGTTACTCGATTCGAACTCACCGAACAAGACGAAGCCATCGAAGTCGTCCTCGAACAGCTTGAACACGAATCCAATAACCTCTCTCTTCATAATCTTTTTTTCTTTAATTTTTTATTCAATTTATCATTGATGTAACATTTTTGTGTGTAATCGCAGTCAGTTCTACAGTAATTGACGTGGAGCCAGTTCAACAAGTGGTGAACTTGCTAGTGGAAGCCGACGTGAGGGAGGAAAAAAATTTTGACGCCTTCGCTTCCTCTTCTTCCGCTATTGCCGTCATTGACGTGTTCGATAGCTCCCTCCATCATAAACATGTAGATTGATCTCAAATTCTAGTGTCTTGAAAAATTGGGTAGTGTGGGAGTTTCTTGACTACAACAAAATCACACATATCAAAAATGATATTTTGACACCCACCCTACACCCTACACCGTATGTACGGACGGTGAACAGTGTCGTCCGTACATGAACAATGTCCGTCCGTACAATGAACAGTGATGTCCATACATGAACAGTGTCGTCCGTACAGTACGGACATACGGTGTAGGTGTGGGAAAGGGTGTCAAAATAGCAAACCTGCATATCAAAAATGATATTTTGACACCCACCCTACACCCTACACCGTATGCACGGACGATGAACAGTGTCGTCCGTACATGAAGAGTACCCGTCCGTATAATGAATCGTGTTGTCCGTCCATGAACAGTAACATATTTCCGTACGATGAATAGTACCGTCCGTACAATGAACAGTGTCGCCCGTACATGCACAGTGTCGTCCGTACAGTACGGCCATACGGTGTAGGTGTGGGAAAGGGTGTCAAAATAGCAAACCTGCACACATAT
Organism: Lathyrus tuberosus; assembly: GCA_022829125.1. Lineage (NCBI taxonomy): Eukaryota > Viridiplantae > Streptophyta > Magnoliopsida > Fabales > Fabaceae > Lathyrus > Lathyrus tuberosus. Next base: position 1,207,331 of record JALAZF010000368.1, on the reverse strand, counting down.
TATCTCTAAGATGTACCTTGAGATGAATGATAATCTTATGACTAGGCAGTTTTTACTCACAGACGACCTGTTATTCTGAGTTCTGTGATATTTATTTCCAATTTAGACGAGTGAATTTAGTCTCATGATCCTTATTACTAGATGTTTCTATTGAGATATTGCATACTATCTAGTGGCTCACATTGCTCCTCATCTAATGGATGAGATTTTCTGTTTTATCCATTGGTCATTAGTTCACGATAGCACAATATATATAGCCATGTACCATCTCTTTGTAAACAGTTTTAACAGATTCAATATAATTTTCCATTGAGTTGGTTTCTTCTCCAACTGTTTTCTGTTATTCTCAAATTGTTTTCTGTTATGGAAATTCTTTCAATATGGTATCATTGAGCCTGTAAATCCATGGCTCCACCACCACGCAACACCATCAACTCCGGTGGCTCCGGTGGCTCTCTCGACCCTATTTCAGATCCAACAAGCCCTTATTATATTCATCCCAGCGACGGCCCTTCTTCAATTTCCATTACTCCAGTTCTCAACGGTTCAAACTATCACAGTTGGGCACGATCCATGCGCAGAGCTCTCGGAGGGAAGATGAAATTCGACTTCGTCGATGGAACGATCCCTGTTCCCACTGATACATTTGATCCGAGTTTTCGCGCTTGGACACGTTGCAACATGCTCGTTCACTCATGGATCATGCGCTCAGTATCAGAATCCATTGGGCAATCCATCGTTTTCATGGAAAACGCCATTGATGTCTGGAACGATCTCAAAGAAAGATTCGCACAAGGAGATCTTGTCCGCATCTCAGAGCTACAACAAGAAATATACAATCTGAAGCAAGAAAATCGCACGGTAACTGAATTTTTTTCGCATCTTAAGATTCTTTGGGAGGAATTAGAAGTATATATGCCAATTCCCAACTGTAGTTGCCGTATTAGATGTTCTTGTGATGCTATGAAATTGGCTAGATTCAATCATGATCTTCTATATGTTATCCGTTTTCTAACTGGATTGAATGAAGAATTCAATGTAGTTAAGTCTCAAATTTTGCTTCTTGATCCTTTACCATCCTTAAACAAGATCTTCTCTATGGCCATTCAACATGAGCGCCAACTTAATCCTATCCAAAGTTCATCTGATGACTCCAAGATCTCTGTCAATGCTGCTGACAGTAGGAAGCACAATCCACGAAATTCAAGATATGGACAAAAGGTGTGCACCTTTTGTGGCAAAAATGGTCACACAATTGACACCTACTATCGAAAGCATGGAGTTCCTCCTCATCTGCAACGAAACTCAAATTCCACAGCCCATAATATCAACACAGATAGTTCAGATACTATCCAATCAGCAGATGAATCTCAGTCTGCACCTCAACCTTCCCCTCAACTCACTACTGAGCAATATAACACTCTGGTATCTCTTCTTCAGGCTTCAAATATGAACACACCTACCTCTAATCAGGTTAGCTCAATCAATTCAGCTGGTCACTCATCTGTTGTTAACACAGGTAACATTTTTATCCCCTCACCATCTGTCAATAACATTACTCTTGATACTTGGCTTGTTGATTCTGGGGCTAGTGATCACATTTGTGGATCTCTTCATTGGTTTCACTCTATTCATGACATAAACCCTGTACATATAAAACTACCTAATGGAAATCATGCTCTTGCTAAGCAGATTGGTACCATTAGATTCACTCCTCTATTTTGCATCAAGAATGTTCTTTTTGTCCCACAATTTTCCTTGAATCTCATTTCAGTTTCAAAATTGTGTCATGATATGCCTTGTATTGTAAATTTTACAAACTCCACTTGTCTTATTCAGGATCCTCATTCATTGAAGACGATTGGTTCAGCTAATTTCATTGAAGGACTTTACCACCTCAATCTGCAAGATAAGAGTTCACAGGCTGCAGCACAAATTTCTGTACACAATAGTATCACTATACCAGACAATGCCATATGGCATTTTAGGTTAGGACACATTTCCAATTCTAGATTAGCTTTGTTACATTCTGAATTTCCTTTCATTGTTGTAGACCACAAAGGTGTATGTGATGTTTGTCACATGGCCAAACATAGAAACTTACCTTACCATACAAGTCTTAATAAAGCTGCTAAAATTTTTGATCTCATTCATTTTGACATTTGGGGTCCTATTGCCTCAAAATCTGTCCATGGTTTTTCTTATTTTCTCACTGCTGTAGATGATTTCAGTAGATACACATGGTTAACCCTCATGAAATCTAAGTCTGAAGCTCGACAAAATTTCATGAACTTTGTCCATTTAATTCACACACAACACAACACATCCATCAAAATTATTCGAACAGACAATGGACAGGAATTTTTGATGCCTCAATTCTATGAATCTAAAGGCATAATTCACCAAAGAAGTTGTGTTGAATCCCCCCAACAAAATGGTAGGGTGGAGAGAAAACATCAACAAATCTTAAACATAGGTAGACCTTTGCTTTTCCACTCTAATCTCCCTAAACAATTTTGGTGCTATGCAGTTTCACATGCTGTCTTCATTATGAACAGAGTGTCAAGCCCTCTCCTTAACAACCAATCCCCATACTTCCTAATGCATAAAAAATTACCTGATCTCTATGAACTAAAAGTCTTTGGTTCCTTAGTATATGCCTCTACTTTACATGCTAACAGAACCAAATTAGAACCTAGAGGCAGAAAATGCATATTTCTAGGGTATAAAATGGGCATGAAAGGTTCCATTTTATTTGATATAAACACCAAAGAAATTTTTGTATCTAGAAACACCAAACATCATGACAACATCCTCCCATACAACCCCACTTCTAAGCCACCTACTTGGCTTTACCATTCTCCTTCTAAGACTTCCCCCACTAACATTCCTGACACATTAATTCCCACACCTCTGCCTCTAATACCTACAGAATCAGTTTCAATATCTCACTCAGACCCTTCCCCAACTTGCCCTGATGCCACAGACCTCATAACACCCATCCAAAGTAAACCATCTACTAGACAGAGACAACCACCCTATTATCTAGCAGATTATGTGTGTAATGTCTCAAATGATTCACATGAACCAAAGTCTTCAGGTACTTTCTATCCTATCTCTGATTTTCATTCATTCTCTCATTTGTCTCCTACACATCATGCATTTTCCACAGCTATTACTCAGCATACTGAACCTAAAAATTACAAAGAAGCCAGTATGTCTGAATGTTGGTTAATGGCCATGAAATCTGAATTAGAGGCCCTCGAGAAGAATGGTACCTGGAAAATTGTTGATTTGCCACCTCATGTGAAACCTATAGGCAGCAAGTGGGTTTTTAAAGTCAAACATAGGGCTGATGGAACTGTTGAGAGGTATAAGGCACGATTGGTAGCTAAGGGCTACAACCAAATTGAAGGACTTGATTTTTTTGACACTTTCAGTCCTGTCGCGAAGCTCACCACAGTTAGAATGTTACTAGCTCTTGCTTCCATTCATAACTGGAACCTCCATCAATTGGATGTCAATAACGCATTTCTCCATGGCGATTTGCAAGAAGATGTTTATATGGCAATTCCTGATGGTGTGCAGTGTGATAAACCAAACAAGGCTTGCAAGTTACTCAAGAGTCTTTACGGCCTTAAACAGTCCAGCAGAAAGTGGTACGAGAAATTGACCTCCCTTCTAATCAAGGAAGGCTATAGACAATCCACTGCTGACTATTCCTTGTTTACACTAAAATCTGCAACTGATTTTACTGCACTCTTGGTATACGTAGACGATATAATCATGGCAGGTACCTCTCTTGCTGAATTCCAAAGAATTAAAGACATCCTTGACCATCAATTCAAAATCAAGGATTTAGGAATTCTCAAGTATTTTTTGGGTTTGGAGGTTGCTCATTCAAAATGTGGCATCACAATTTCCCAAAGGAAGTATTGTCTCGATCTACTCAAAGACTCAGGTCTCTTGGGATCTAAGCCTGCTAACAGTCCACTTGATCCATCTGTGAAGTTGCACCATGACAATGGCAAGCCCTTTGAAGACACAGCAACTTACAGAAGACTTATTGGACGCTTGTTATATCTCAATACCACACGCCCTGACATCACGTTTGCAACTCAGCAATTAAGCCAATTCTTACACGCTCCCACCATGACTCATTTCAATGCTGCGTGCAGGGTTGTTCGATATTTAAAACATAATCCTGGCAGAGGCCTTCTTTTCCCTAGGAATTCTGAAGTTCAATTACTTGGATACTCAGACTCTGACTGGGCCGGTTGCCTTGATTCCAGGAAATCCATATCCGGTTATTGCTTCTTCATTGGGTCATCTCTAATATCTTGGCGTGCCAAGAAGCAACAAACCATATCTAGATCCTCGTCTGAGGCTGAGTATAGAGCGCTTTCCACTGCCACTTGTGAGTTGATATGGCTATTACACTTACTTCAGGATCTGCATATCATGACCACGAGGCAACCTGTTCTCTATTGCGACAGCCAAAGTGCCCTCCACATTGCTTCCAACCCTGTATTCCACGAGAGAACCAAACACCTCGACATTGACTGTCACCTAGTCAGAGAGAAGGTACAAGATGGAACCCTTCGACTGCTTCCAATTACTACACAAGAACAGCTTGCTGACTTTCTCACTAAGGCTTTGGCAGCTCCTAAGTTCAACATGTTCATCTCCAAGCTTGGCATGATAGACATCTATAATGCTCAGCTTGAGGGAGGCTATTGAGATATTGCATACTATCTAGTGGCTCACATTGCTCCTCATCTAATGGATGAGATTTTCTGTTTTATCCATTGGTCATTAGTTCACGATAGCACAATATATATAGCCATGTACCATCTCTTTGTAAACAGTTTTAACAGATTCAATATAATTTTCCATTGAGTTGGTTTCTTCTCCAACTGTTTTCTGTTATTCTCAAATTGTTTTCTGTTATGGAAATTCTTTCAATAGTTTCTGTTTTCTATTTTTGATTTCAGTGAATCTTGTGGGATAATGATATTAGAAGCACCAAACATACTTTAAGAGATATGAAGTCACATTATACCTCCCTAGAAGTCCCTGAATGGAGGGCGGTGATCAAGTCCGAGACCACAGCAGATATAGCGTAAGTCTATTTCTTTAAATTTATTGTCGATGCGTATGTATCGGATTCTCAAAGTTTCATAGTTCTTTTCTCAAATATAAAAGTTTTTCAATAATAATGAAGCTTATAACCATGTTTACATTACATTAGATTTGATAACATGTACTATGTGCCTGTTGATGTTTCGGGGAACTTTACGGTGAGCTAGAATAATACCAATTAAATAAATCAGATTCCCACAAAGGGCATAGATAATGCTGTTTTGTAGCATAAAATTTCACGGGGAGGCCATGTTTTTGCACTTCTCAAGTCAAGAAACTCCCACACTACCCAATTTTTCAAGACACTAGAATTTGAGATCAACCTACATGTTTATGATGGAGGGAGCTAGCTAGGCAAGCCAACATCTGATATATAATTTGTTCATGAAATTGTAGTTTTATTTTGTGTGACAGGAGTCAAACTTGAAAATGCAACAGCTATAGCAATGTTTGATCCAAATGAGAAAACCTACAACATTAATGGAAAGGATGTGCAAGGACACTTCATGGTGGATTACACTACTACTCAGATTGACCACAATGTGTCAAATAAGAGATTCTTTGTTATAAACATATATGACATCTTGTAGATTTTAAAGTTGAGGTTTGTGTTCTTAATTTTATCCTAAGTTGCTAATGATTTCTTTTCAAGTTATGATTATAACTATGATCCTACTGCTGAGTACCTACAGTTTATAGCGAAAGATGAATCTGTTGAGGGTCTTGTTACTGATTTTCCTTCTACAGTGTTAAATTCCATAGGTAACTCATTCATAGTTACTATTAGAATTTGGGCTTTGTTTTCAAGCATACAGTGATGATGTTAAATTACCTTTTCTATTTAGATCACTTTAAATTCAGAAGTTAGTTGCAGTGATAAAACAATCATTCACAGGAACTATGACTAATTAAATCACCTTTCACTTTTTTTACATGTACTGTTAGCTTGGTCAATTATGGTCATGCTTGCCGTTATGCTGTGCCGACATATATCGCAGAACAATAGTTATTTAATTTGTTCAACTTCTATTACACGATAGTGTTGTAGGCCTATAGTGCTGCTATTTAACAACATTGACTTAATTTGATGGTTATGTTATTTGTTCTGTTTCTGTAGTGAAGTGGCTGAGGAGGATAATAAAGCATCAGCAGCAGAGGCTAAGGAACTCCTTCGGCGTTTCCATGTATATGTTATTTTAATTTGATTGATTATTCGTTGCTCAAGTTTTCTCTGACTTCACTTTAATTTTGTTATCCTGAAATTTTATTTATTATATATTGTTGTAGGAAAATGAGAGGAAGGCAAGGATGAAGGTTTAGAAAAAAGGTATACTATTTTAGTTCTACTTTTGAGATTAAAACTGCGATGAATAACTATATATGAGTCTTAAATTGGCGCTATTGATTTTTTGATATAAATATGACGCTATCAGAAGGAATTTCTACCGGTAGGTTTTTGGTTTCTTGATATTTTTATCTTTTTTCTTGTTTGAATTTTTTGTTTTTGTTAATGAATATTCTTGCAATTGATCTTGACTTATGAATGTTATTGAATCCTACTTGTTTTAGAAAATTAGGGCGAGTAAAACTAGAAGAAAAAATGTTTTGAGTTTTCTGGTAATTGAATTCTATTTAGGGCAAATTAATTACCCACAGAAAGAGCTAAGGAAGTCATGACATAATGTTTACCTTAAAAAATAGTAATGTTTTGTTCTCCATTTTTCATATAATTTTCTAAGTGCAAATTAGTGGTTTGTAATTTCCCCATGTTTTTTATACCACTAGCTTTGATGGATTTAGGTTTTATTGTAATTTTGATTTTATTGGAAATAAGAATAGTTTAATGAGTATTGAAACATAACCCCAATGGAAGTTGCGTTATCTATTATATGTTCTATTTTGCTTATGTATCATGCTCTATTTTGCTTATGTATCAGTAAAAATACTAAAGTAGGGTAAGTTAGTATCGTTTTACATTGTGTAGAAACATGTCTATAGTTAAGTATTTGTTGGAAATTTTTGTTGGTTATTCATACTTGGTTTTGTTTATAAGATATCATCAACATAGGACCAAGCTTATTTTTTTGTGGTTATTCATACTGCGTTTGAGTCTCTGCCTTTTTTAATGAACTAGTTAGATTACTGATTTGAGCAACTTCTTTATCTACCACCGTTTCTCTCGTTTCCGGCCACCATGACATTGAAGGGAAAACAAAGATCAGTCACTCGGTCACGTGTTATGTATCGCAGGTCCTCTTGTTCGAGCCAAGTGAATAGGATGCGAGAACGTCGCAGACGCACCTTCTCCGCCGCGGTAATGTTTTTATCCACGATACCTCACTGTTCTTCTATTATTTCACAATTCATTATTCTCCTTAGTGAATTTATTCATTCTAGTTTTCCGGTTATATGTTGGATATTGTCTCTGCCAATATAACCGAGTCTTGGATGCAGATAATAAAAATAACTTTACTTTGTTATTGACTTCGCGTTTTGCAACTTAATGTGAATTTTCAAAGAATATCTTTATATTGTTATTTACGTATTATAGGTATTTGATGACCCAACAGAACTAACACAAGATGATTTGTATGGTTTGCGACTCCGTTGAGCAACATGTTTCTTTGAGTTATATAAAAATTAAGCTTTATCTGGTGAGTTATATAGAATTGTCTATATATATATATATATATATATATATATATATATATATATATATATATATATATATTTGATTTGAGTTTCTTGACTTTGGTGTTGTCTGCTGATGTTAATTGGTGTTATTATTTATTGTCAGCAAATGTGATTTTGCTGTTGTCTACTGAAGCTACAACTCATCTTCTTGTGGATTGTATGTTGGTAATTCAAGTGTGGGAAATGACTTATAAATGGTTGAATATTTTTGTATGTTTTCACTGGTTTTGTTGTTGTAGTAGTCCACCGTGTAAACATACTTATAATTTTGTACACTTGTTTGTATCCTAGATTAGTACTTTTGTAAATCAATTGTTCATTTTGAAGAATATGTGCATCCTAGCTATTTGGTGCAATGAAATTAACAGGTTGGTTGGAAAAATATGAAAAATTAGATACCAACTAACGATTTAAATGTGGTATGTGTGATGTTGGAAAAATATGAAAAATTAGGTACCAAAAAAAATTACTGGGATTCCACCTCGGTTCCGCTAAAAAATAGTCTAATTTTTTAAGAAAGATAGCATACATATTACATCGGGCGCGCCTTGTAACTGATGTAAAAACATACATTTTAAGAAAGATAACATACTTTTTACATCGGGCCAAAAAGGCAACAGATGTAAAAAAATACATTTTACATCGGGCTAGAAAGGCAACCGATGTAAAAACATACATTTTAAGAAAGACAACATACTTTTTACATCGGGTCAGAAAAGCAACCAATGTAAAAAAATACATTTTACATTGGGCCAGAAAGGCAACGATGTAAACACATACATTTTACATCGGGCCAGGAAGGCAACCGATGTAAAATGTGCATTTATTAAAAAAATAAAAAAGTTAATGTTATATTTCACATCAGACGTAATAGTCAACCGATGTAGTAGATGTATTTTTCACATCGGACTATGGCCCGATGTAAAATGTCTTTGATTTACTACATCGCTTAGTTTTACATCGGACCCGGACCCGATGTAAAATGTGATTTTCGCCCGATGTAAAAAGTCTTTCCTGTACTAGTGCACGCTCAGGACTAGACAACTGAAGCATGAAAATAAATGGTGGGTGGCCCGATAGCGGAAATCATAGAAGGTGGCACGTCGGCTCTTAAACCAGGCTCTGATATCATGTTAAGAAATGTGGTTGGGCTTAACTCAACTCTACTCAACGAAATTGAATATGCACTAGTGTAGAAATACTAATTTTACACCAGTTTCTTTTTTTACATTTAACACCTGTTATTAGAGAGTGTAAATTCAACGGATGAGAAAAGTCTGACAAATTTACACCCGTTTTAAAATGGGTGTAAATATATGTTATATTACACCTTTTTTTGTTGAAATTTAGTGTAAATATTTAAATATATACATTTATAGATGGTATATTACATCCTATTTTATAGAAATCGAGTGTAGATATTTACATGTATACATTTATAGATGGTATATTACACTCATTTTTGTTTAAAACGGGTGTATAAATATGCAATAATACACCATGTCTTTTAGAAAACGGGTGTAAATTTTTAAATAATTGCATTTAAATTAAACATAAGTACTCCACATTTGATAAAAATCAGATGTAAAATCAGCAATTTTTATTCTGGATATTGGCAAGTTTACACCCTATTTTCTTTAAATAGGATGTAAAATATAATATATTACACCCGATTTTATCATGAATGTTGACAAGTTTACACCCTATTTTCATGATATATTGCACTAGATTTTACTAGTGGTGGCAAAATGGATGGATTGGATGGTTAATGGATGGATCAAAATAATCCATTAGTCCATTAACAATCTACTAAAATTTTCTTAAAATTATCCAATCCAATCCATCCGTTAAGAATAAAATATATTCATTCCATCCATTAACATATTTTTAATGGATGGATATCCATCCATCCAATTTTTTTTTATTTTGAAAAAAAAAAACGTATTTTTTTTATATTTTTAAAAATTCGGGTTTTTTTCAGAAAAAAAGTCGGTTTTCTTTTGGGAAAAATTCGACTATTTTGCATTTTCCAAAAAATTGATATTTTAATTTTAAAAAAAAACGGTTTTTTTTTGGGGGAAAAAATTTTGGTTTTTTTTCGAGAAAAAAAAATAGATTTTTTGCGGAAAAAAAAATCGGTTTTTTTATTCCGAAAAAAAATCGGTTTTTTTAGGGGAAAAAATCATATTTTTTCGGAAAAAAATTTGTTTTTTTATTTTTTGGAAAAAAATAAATTCTTTATTTTTAAATCCATTTTTAATTATTTTTTAAAAAATAAATCTAACAGATATAAAAATAATCAATTGGATCCTTAAAATATATTGGATGGATTGAACCAATCAATGCATATAAATGGATGGATTTAATCCAATCCATTAACTTACTTTTTATGTGGTGGATGGATTGGATGGATTTTTTGGTGGATGAATTGGATGGATTTTGCCTTAATGGATCAAATTGCCACCTGTAGATTTTACCATGGATGTTGACAAGTTTACACCCTATTTTCTTTAAATAGAATATGTTTGTTTTATTTTCATAATCAAATTATATTTAACTTGATTTAAACCTATTACATTTAATCAAATATTTTTGTATACCGCTAAACATTCGGTAAACAAAAAGCATAACCAAAACAAACATATTCCAACATCATATATATATATATATATATATATATATATATATATAGAGAGAGAGAGAGAGAGAGAGACACTATGTTAGTAGGTCCCAACGAATTAGAAATAATCCTAAGTGGATGAAAGATTATGAACTAAAATATTAGGAGTTGTTATTAATTTTTAGTGTAATTTTTGTTTTTCTTCAATTGGTCCTGGCCCATTATCCAACCCATTAAGGTTATTCTTGTATTTAAGCTATTATCTTTGTTGAATGAATTAGAGAATGAATTGACAATTTTTCATCTTTCTTATTTCTTCTTGTTTATGTGTTCCTTTGGTAGAAACCCTAGATCTAAGGAAAATAGTTGTTGAATACTTTCTTATCAATTGGTGCTTTCATCACTTGTATTCATGGCTCCTCCCCCAAAACCACCTAACTCTAGAGATATCATAGATGAAGTTGTTCAAATAGCTCATGTGCATCTAGACAATGCAATGACTCAAACTCAGCAACAAATGGATAAGAGATTTGACAAAACTACTGCAGATTTGGAGCTTATTCAAACCCGTTTGGACAATGAGAAGCAAATCTCAGACTCAAGGTATGAGAACATCATGGGTATGTTGAACAAACTAGCTCTTCAAAAGGAACAACAACCAGCTAACACTATGGCAGCAGCAGCAGCCACTGTTCATACAACAACCACTGTTCATACAACAACATCATCCCCTTCAGGTATCAGTAATCTTTCCCACTCAATCCCCATCGCTACAACCCATACCAGCCCCCTTTTTACTACTACAACCACACCCTTACATTCCCCTAATTTACACCAGTCCTATACCCCTTTACATTCCACTTCCATCTCTAACAACCTACTCCAACCACACCTAACCACTGCTCCCTTCCGACCAACCCCTACCCATTTACCCAGATTTTTTTCTTCACAATACCTCACTCAACCTAACAACATTCCATTTTCACAAAACTATAACATCCTAATGTTCCAACATATTCCTTACCCATAAGTTCAACCAAACACACCCCTACCACCTTTCCGAACCCCCAAACTAGAACTACCCATGTTTGATGGCTTAAACCCTTTGGAATGGTTATTTCAAGCCGACCAATTTTTTGATTTTTATCAATTATCACCTGATAACAGACTTTCAATGATGTCATTTTATATGAAATGTGAAGCTTTATGTTGGTACAAATGGATGTATCAAAGTCAGTTATTAATTGAGTGGCCCTCTTTTACTAAGGCATTAGAATTACGCTTTGGTCCTTCTACATATGCTAATCTCCAAGTTGAATTATTTAAATTGAAACAAGTGGGTTATGTGGTGGAATATCAAGTTGCTTTTGAAAAATTGGGTACTCAAGTAGTTGGTTTACCACATGAGGCAATTCTTAATTATTTTATTTCCAGTTTGGCTCCAGAAATTCAGAATGAAATCGCCATTCACAAACCAAACTCTATTTCCCAAGCAATTGGGTTAGCTAAAATGATAGAGTAAAAAATTAAGGACGCAAAACCTAAATACAAAAAAACCTTCTCCAACACTAGTCACAAACCAATCACACTCACTCAAACAGGCCCCCAACAAAACACAACCCCTAAAAGCCCAGCTACACCCCAACCCTCGAAACTTCCAATTCGAAAGCTTTCTAATGCTCAACTTCAAGAGCGTCGTGCCCAAGGCTTGTGTTTTAATTGCGATGAGAAATTTATACCAGTTCACCGTTGTTCTACAGGAAAATTTCTTTTACTAATAGAGGACGAGGAGACTCAAATGGTGGTGGAATCCTCAGAGATAGTGGAAGTCAACACCACTTCATCAGATGTTGATGACACATACTTCCAGCTATCTCCCCAAGCTGCTATTGGACATTTTTCACCTAAGACTCTCAAATTCACCGGCTTGCTGAATGGCCTCACAGTAACAGTTCTAATTGACACAGGCAGCACCCATAATATCTTACAACCCCGCATTGGCCAGCACCTCAAAATCCCAACAAAACCCATCCCCAATTTTTCTGTCATGGTGGGCAACGGATCCAAACTATCTTGCTCAGGACTTTGTCCTCAAGTCCCTATCACTCTACAAAACAACCTTTTTCATATCCCTTTCCATTTGTTACCTATAGAAGGAGCTGATGTTGTGCTAGGTATGGAATGGTTGAGAACTCTTGGTCCTATAATGGCCGATTTTTCAATTCCAAAAATTTCTTTCATTTATAAAAACAATTCCATCACCATCACAGGTGACCCCAAATCGTTACCCACCCACTCCTCATACAACCAAATATGCCACCTTTTACACACTGATTCCATCGCCTCTATTCACCTCTTGCTTTACCAACCCTCACATGAAAACCAGTTAAACCAACCCAAAACAACTCCAAACCCTCTTGACTCACTTCCCACATCCCTTCCCACACAAGTCAAATCCATTTTACAAGACCATTCAACTATTTTCCAGCTTCCCCAAGGTTTACCTCCATCACATTTTCCTGACCATCACATCCCAATTATCCCTAACACTGCCCCAATTAACGTAAAGCCATATAGGTACCCACACTCCCAAAAAGAAGCCATGACCACCATAATCCATGATATGCTTCAAGAAGGTATCATTAAACCGAGTAATAGCCCATACTCCTCACCGGTGCTCTTAGTGCAAAAAAAAGATGGCTCTTGGCGATTTGGTGTTGATTATAGAGCCTTAAATGCAGTCACTGTCCGCGACCATTTTCCTATACCAATAATTGATGAACTCTTTGATGAGTTAGGTTCTGCAACTATTTTCTCTAAGATCGACCTACGATCTGGTTATCACCAAATCCGGGTTTCTTCGGAAGACACACACAAAACTGAATTCAGAACACTTGATGGACACTACGAGTTTCTAGTTATGCCATTTGGCCTTACTAATGCTCTTAGTTCTTTTCAAGTAGCTATGAATGATTTGTTAAGGCCATACCTATGTCAGTTTGTTCTTGTTTTCTTTGATGATATTCTCATTTACAGCTCTTGCCTTTCTGAACACACACATCATTTAAAGTTGATTTTAGAGTTACTTTTATCTAATCAATTTTATGCCAAATTATCCAAATGTGTTTTTGCTGTCCCTTCTATTGATTACTTAGGTCATATTATCTCTTCTAATGGTGTAACCCCAGATCCAGCAAAAATTCAAGCAATCATTGATTGGCCAAGGCCATGTTCTCTCACGCAACTCAGGGGTTTTTTAGGTCTCACCGGCTTTTATCGTCGATTTGTTCGACATTACGCCTCTCCCGCCGCTCCCCTCACCGATTTATTGCGTTCCACTAAATTACATTGGAGTACATCAGCAGACATTGCTTTTACAACATTAAAACAAAAGATGACAGAAACTCCTGTCTTGTGCCTTCCTGACTTTTCCCAAACATTTGTGCTCGAGACCGATGCTTCAGCAGTTGCGATTGGTGCGGTCTTATCTCAGCAAGGTCATCTCCTGGCGTTCTTTAGCATAAAATTGTGCAACCGACTTCAAGCTTCATCAATATATGTTTGCGAGATGTATGCCATTGCTGAATCTGTTAAAAAATGGTGTCAGTACTTGATTGGAAGACACTTTCACATATACACAAATCAGAAGAGTTTGAAAAATCTTTTGGTGCAAACAATTCAAACTCCAGAACAACAAAAATAGGCTGCTAAGTTGCAAGGGTTCAACTTTGATATTTTTTACAAACCTGGAAAATCAAACCAAGTTGCTAATGCCTTGATCCGCATTCATAATGAAGACGATGCCATTCTCCTCTCTATCTCCTCACCAGTTCCACTTTTGGTCGACCAACTCCGAAAATACTACGACACAAACACTGATGGTCAGAACTTCAAAGAAAAGGTCTTGAAAGATCCAATCTCACAACCTTGTTTTCAAGTTAAGAACGGTCTTCTTTACTACAAAAAAAAACTTTACATACCTCCAGTGGAAGAGTTACGACACAAACTTCTCAAGGAATTTCACTCCACCCCTACGGCTGGACATTCTGGCTTACAACCTACTCTGGCGCGTCTTTCGTCTTCCTTCCAATGGCCAGGAATCTACAAAGACACCAAACAATTTTGTCAGCACTGCACAGTATGTCAACAAAACAAGAATCTGACAACAAGAAAGCAAGGACTCCTGCAACCCCTACCGATTCCTACAAAAGTATTAGATGATTTGAGTATGGATTTTATAACACACTTACCAAGTTCGTTTGGCCACACAGCGATCTGGGTAATGTGTGATAGGCTGACAAAATTTTGTCACTTCATCGGCCTCCCAACCAAATATTCCGCGAAAGATTTGGCTCGACGCTTCTCAATTGAGATTTGCAGGTTGCATGACGTTCCCAACTCCATCGTCTCAGACAGAGACCCCTTTTTCTCAGCAGCTTTTGGAAAGAACACTTTCGTTCTTAGGGTACAACCTTGAAGTACATCACTGCCTACCACCCTGAAACAGACGGTCAAACGGAGGTTACAAATCGTTGCTTAGAGACGTATCTACGTTGTTTTACTAGCGAACAACCAAAACAGTGGTTTAAATACTTACACTTGGCGGAGTATTGGCATAACACCGCTTTTCATAGCTCCATCAAAATGACTCCGTTTGAAGCTCTCTATGGTCGACCTCCACCATCCTTCCCTCACTACAATCCTGGATCTGCTTCTATGGAGGACGTTGATATCTCATTACAACAAAGAGAGGAAATTTTATGTCAGCTGAAAAGAAATCTAGAAAAGAGTCGAAGCAAGATGGAATATCAAAGCAACAAAAAATGAGTAGAGGTTACCTTTAACGAGGGCGATCTTGTATTACTCAAACTGCAACCATATCGAAAGATATCAGTCCAACGGCGAATTTCGAACAAACTTGCCAAACACTACTTTAGGTCGTTTAAAGTTCTGAGCCGCATCGGTAAAGTTGCGTACAAGTTGGACCTTCCTACTACTTCAAAGATCCACCCTGTCTTCCACGTTTCTCAGTTGCGAACCTTCAAGGGAACTGTCGCACCCTAATTTTTGACCCTAAGATCCCCGCCTTGTTCTTTGCATATTAGGTACATCGTTCGTGCATAACTAACCGCTTTATCTAGCTTCGTCTATTTGTTTACTTTTTAGGACAGGTATTGCTGCAAAGGATTCAAATTTTTAAAAGTTGTGTGTGTGATTGTGGAGGCTCTCTGGTCCAGTGTGATTGTACCCTCACTATTTTCGATCCCTAAAAAACCACTACCAAGCCTTTTGTCCCCCTCAAGACTCCTCAACAGCCCTGGTGTACGTTTCGAGAAGATCAGGGTTGTCTTTTTATGATGTTAGAATTGTGCCAATTAAAGATCAGGTTACGCAAGTTGGTTTTCGGAATTCAAGTTGTCAGAAGTTTGGTTCGAAGTTTTTGATTTGTCGAGAATTTGGTCCAAATTAAGTTACGAATCCCAGTTCATATCATTTTAAAGTGATTAAGGGTTCAAGTTCAAGATTCAATTTGCATTCACCAAATTTAGATGTCAAACTCCGATTCGAAGTGATACAAAATTCAAGGACTTTACAATTCAAACTCAATTCCAGATTCTATCCAAAAAGCATGCTACGAAATTCAATTTCAAGATACAAGGCGTAAGGCAAATAGTTTTGGTGTCATTATAAGCTGATAAAACCATTACGAAAAGAGTTGGTTCAGGATACACTAATTAATCCCATGGTTTATGCTTTTCAAGGTGAGAATGTCAAAGTCTAAAAAGTCAAAGTTTGTAAGAGTTGAGAATGCCAATACAAGAGTTCAAATTCTACTGTACTTAATCCAAGATTACAAGACATAAAGGGATTACATGTTGGGTTCGTTACAAATTCGAATTGATTACACTGTCCAATATTAAGGTCAAGGCCATGTGTACAAAGGCTGGGTACAATACAAGTATTTAATTGCAAATCCCAAAAAGGGCAATATCACTTTAAAGCACGTTTGAATATTTCCAATCTTCCAGGAGAGCTTGCCAAATTTATGTTGGTTGTGAGATTGGTGGCCTGACGGGCACGAATCCTGTTGTTACCGTCACAACGCTCAAGCTGATCCAAGGAGCTGCTGTGCACAAGAAAAAAAGATAGTCAGTGCCTAATTTCAGCTAAAGATATTACAGTTAACCTAGGAGCCCAAAACTTATGGAGAAAACCTGACCCTATTCAATATCTTCAGAATAATTGAATATCGTCAGGCAAATTTGTTCCTATTGCAAAATGACCAACAGATTTGTTTGAGAAATGTTTCGGTATAGCCGGTATTGCACCACGTTCTGCTTGTAGCCGCCAAATTTGGGTGAACCAGCATCTTGTTCTACAGTTATTGATAGTAGTCATTGAAGAGAGTTGTTTCTTTCTAAGACCAGCTGTTGACGAAATTGCCGAAGGACAGAAGCATCCAAAAGAAATTGCCTCGTTCCCTGAAAAGAATATCAGCAAAGAATGATCAAATAACAAATTTCGATAAGCTTGCCGATGATGTCATTGAGCAGTCTCCAAAATCAAAGAAATTCAAGTTCAATTTGAAAGAAATTAATCCGAAGTGCATTACATTTACATGTTGATAAGAACTAAAGACGCCACCTAGAAGTCGTCTAATGGCCCCTGAAGACAACCCTGCAAACCCACAGGACAAGCTAGTTAAGTACCCACCTTCATCGAGGCCATTGAAATTTGACATTCCCAAGAAAAATGAAAATGGTGCTAGCAGCTCACGGAGACGGTTGTGATATCCTACCAGAATAGCAAAGAAATTAAGAATCAGTAACCACTAGTCATTAAGGAGGTAAGTGAGAGTCTTAACATCTGTCGGTGTCGGCGTGGCCTTAATGACAGACATATACCTTTCATGCAAGAATGAGTATTAGATAAAGGGACATTAGCATACTGTCATCAGCAGGAACATTTTGCATATGAATATAAACTATATACATGTTGAATTGAGTCATACCTGGTGCACAAACCGTTTATTTCTTTTGCCTTAAGCAGTATCACCACTAATGAGACTTGTTAAGTTGCAAGAGTACATGAACTTGCAAAGAAAGAGAACAGATGGAACGTCTGCGAGCATTTGAACGCTCTCTCTCTTCATAGGATGCCAACACCCACGAGGTTGAGGAACACCGTCGGAAGTATAAGCTGCAAAGAAAAGAGAGGTGAGATATGTTGACTCCAAGAAAATCGACAAAGGAAATCGTGATATCAAAAAACAGCCATAAACGATCAGCATTAAACACTGCCGAAGCAGTTTTAGTGTAACTTCTTGAAATAGAAATTTCAGAAGATCGAGCGTTTTATATGCATACAATTATAACAATTATCATAATTAGTCCAAAGGAGTTCTATCCATACCCAGTGAGTTGAAAAGTCTCAGTCCCCTCAAGCAATCAATCCGGCATACCAAGGTGTGGATGGAAAACCATTAGCCGCAAGTCAACCTATCAAGCCATACCCCCACAGCTACCGCTGGTGTGAATGTCGCAAAGGAAACCTGCAAACTGACACAACCCAACAATTACTACAACTAGCAGGAGCCGAATTGGAAGAAATAAATTTAAGAATAACATGAATTTGGATAGGTTGTTAATTGCATATGGAAGCATCTATGGCATCAACTGTGTATCTCACCATATTTCCCTCAAAGCGACCCGCAAGTAATAGTTCCCCATCCAATATTCAATTGCTGCAAAACAAAGGAAGATGGCGTCAAAGATTTCCAAGGCATGTTTCTACCGAAACGGAAAGTCTTCATTACACAATCATACACTATCATTACACCTTCCAAAACCGTTTCCAACACCCATCCACAACTGTCAGACAATAGTTAGAAAACATTCCAAAACAATTTCAACGGTTTGTAAAAAGAGTCTAGGCCTCAGAATCGTAGAGGGATCACAATCATTAACTGGAAAAGATGCGCAAATATTAGAATCAGATATGATCTCATCATTTTCAATTGGAAATTATTGGGCAATATTACAAAGATACCGCCTGCAAAATTCCCAAATTCGAAAATCAAACCATATCAGGACCAAACTCAAACAAGGCAACAATTAAAAAACCTTCCAAATTCAGAATCAGAATCAGATCACACATTACCACAGATCAAATCAGCATTAAACACAAGATCAAATCAGCATTAAACACAAGATCAAATCAGCATAAAGAGCTTCCCAATTGAATCATCATCGGCCTTATAAATACCCAACCCCTAGGCATCAAAGAGAACAACGGAAAAAAACCAGAGATGAAAGAGAGACAAATCACAAAAATCAAGCAATCACACGCAATTACCAAAAACTATTTCCAAACCCACCGACCCAGGCTCAGAGCACCGGAGGTGATCATCATCGCCGCAGCATTCAAAGCAGAAGAAGCAAAGCAACAATGCAACCAGGCTCGCGAAATAAAAAAAGGTAAAGAGAGAAAGGAGTTCTTCCCCGACGGAGATCCGTGAAGTTCTCGCCGCCGTCGCCGACCCACCCTTTTCTTTTATCGCTTTTGTTGGTTTATCTTTTCTCATGTAACTGTAATCATCATGAAATAGTAAAATCGGGGTAACAGGCTGTGTGGGGTGGGTTTATTTGATGTTTTTGATTGTTTTTTTTCGCAGGTCGCCGGAGAGATGAGAGATCGTGAGAGATAGCGAGATTGGCGACGGCGGATTGGGGTCAAAACCCTAGTTTCGCTTCATTATCGAGAGAGAGCGAGAGTTGAGAATGAGAGAGGCACTTTCCTTTTTTTCGTTCGACCCTTTTTCTATTTAGCATAAAATTTAACTTTTTATTATAATCAATTAAAATTTTTATTATAATCAAATTAAACTTTTTAGTATAATAAGATTAAACTTTTTATGATAATCAAATTAAAACTTTTTTATCAAATTAAAACTTAATAATAAATCTTTTTGTAATTAAGATTAAAATTTTTATTAATGATTTAATTTAGGCTTTTTTATAATAATCTAATTTAAACCTTTTTAATAACAATTAACTTAACTTTTTTATAATAATCAACTTAATTCTCTTTTATAATAAATTTAAGGCCTCCCTTTTATAACCAATCTAAAATCTTTTTTTATGATAATAATTAAAATCAACTTTTTTTTAATTAAAAATTAACCTTAAAGCTTTATAGTGATTAATCTAATTTTCTTAATAATTTAATTTAGAGTTTATTTAACTTAAGACTTGACAAGACTTACAATTCTAATAACTTTAAATCTCTAACTGTTAAAACCTTTAACTAAATACAATAAATAATTGAGTCAAATCAACCTTTCTTAACAAAACCGTCCCCGATTAGAAATCTCATGCTTAGTCATAGGATCGTGAGTGATCGGATGTTTGTCTTATTTGTTTGTTTATGTTTACTTGATTTATGTTCCTGCTTCAAACCCTTTTCAAAAACAATAAAAATCCTCGATCCAACGTCGAGCCAATTTTCTACCTATGTAAGTCGGTCGCCTTAGGGCATCGCATTCGACCTTTTGATCACAAGACACAAGTCTAGCATCACTTTGCTAGCACACTCGCCTAAATAATATAATTAATCGTTAATATCCAAGGGAAAATCCCATGCATGATAACCATGTTATTGTGCATGGTGCATATCATTTGCATCATAATCGACAAACTTAAGATAAGACAATTAGACAACTCTAGGATAGACTTCCTAGGTTAGTCCCCCCACAATTTTGATTTCACATCAAACTTTAGCCCACCTAATTCTCCACACAAGAGAATTAGATGTTAATCATCACAAAGAACGGGACATACAATCCCATACCCCACAAATACAAACATTTTCAAAGAACTGTGGTGGTTTTCTTAAGATGATGACTCATCTTCTTCACTTACCCTTAAACCCTTAGCAAACAAATAACAATAACAGATAACATAAAATAAAATCAAGAGGTTCCTGTAGAGTACTACAGATATCTAGGATGCTAAAACCTTCCCTAGGTATAACCAACCCCCGAACTTAGAATCTTAGTGCATTTGCATTGCATTGTGGGTATTCGGTCTTTCTCCCTTCCCTTGGATAAAATCAAAGACGGTGGTAACATTAAAAATATGCGATACAAGTTAACTAATAGCTTGATATCCAATTTTCACCGCGACAGAAATGGCGACTTCACTGGGGATACTCATAAGAGGGTTCCCCCTAACTTGAATCTTTTATTTTATCTGTTATATACTTGTTTTACTGTTTGGAGGGATTCTTGAGTGGTGAGAGTCCTAGACCCGGACATGAGTGTAATTATAGGAGATGATATGGTCAAGGGTACTTTGACGGAGTCGATTCCCGAAAAGTCGAATTGAGAAAATCATCGCTCAGTTTAGGTTCTTTTAAAATTAATATTGTTTGAACGAGTCCATTCGTGAAAACGGTATTAACTTCGACCAAGAACCCTTAAGACTGAGGACCGTAGCACCTTTAACCCCACTTGGCCTTTTAGGATGTAGTGCGGTGACTATGCGGGAGTCTATTTCCAAATAGTTGCCACGCGATACTACACTCAGAAGAGATTCTATTGAGAATATTATTGACTAACCGAGTAATTTGGGAAGTCGATAATACTCGAAAGATGGGTCGTAGACTCTGGGAACTTCTAGAACCCGTTCGGCAGGTACATTTGAAACCACACTACCTTATGGGATGGGTAGACCTTGAATCCATTCATGCTCCTTTGAACCTAGGACCCTTTGTTTGGTTGTTTGTGTGCCCTTTTGTTTGTGTGTTTGTGCATACATACATAAGCATCATTTTCATTCAAGTTCGTGGAATCTGAGTCTTTTATTTACATCGTAGGGTACCATGGACAATGAAAGAAGGAATACCGTGAAGTATACTTACAAGAGCTTTGATACGATTAATCTAAGGAGGTTGGAGACTCTGTTGGCTAATTCAGAAGGATTCCAAAGTAGGTATGGGGCACTATTGTCTTTATTAAAGGTGAGGGTTGATCAAGGACTTCTCTCCACCCTGCTTCAGTTTTATGATCCGCTCTATCATTGCTTTACCTTTCCTGACTACCAGCTGGTACCTACTCTCGAGGAATATTCTAGTTTGACTGGTTTACCTATTCTGGATAAGTCTCATTTCCCCATTTTTGATAAGGATCCTAAGGAACAAGAGATTGCTAAGGCAACGCATTTGGAGCTAGGGGACATCCGAAAGAATATGACTACTAAAGGAGGGATTTCTGTTTTGCCTATGAAGTTTCTGATGGAGAAAGCTCAACATTATGCCAAACGTTCAGACATGGCTGCATTTGAGGCTATCTTTGCTTTGATGATTTATGGTACCTTTCTGTTTCCCAACCTCAAAGACTTTGTGGACCTCAATGCTATTAAGATATTCATAAGGAGGAACCCGGTCCCTACTTTATTGGCAGAAGCTTATCACTCTATCCATCTGAAGCACGTCAAAGGAGGACAAATCACTTGTTGTGTACCCCTATTGTACAAGTGGTTTACTCAACACTTGCCCAAAGCCATCGCTTTCTGGGATCCTAGTAAGGGCTGGTGGTCTAAGAAAATCATGGCCCTCACTCATTCTTACGTCATTTGGTATAATCACAGGTATGATGAAGTCGTAATCATCGATAGCTGCGGGGATTTTGGGAATGTGCCTCTTCTTGGCATACACGGAGGAATTAGTTATAATCCGGTCTTAGCCCGCCGACAGCTGGGATACCCTTTAAAGGACAAACCCCTCGGTATTCATACAGAAGGGATCTTTTTCAAAGAACATGAAGAGCAGGAAGGGTTGAAGAATGAGATTTTAAAGGCTTGGAGGGACAAGAGCAAGAAGGATAGGAATGCCATGGGGAAGCATAACTGTGTCTCTTTAGACCCTTATCTACAATGGGTTAGAAGGAGAGCCATCGAGCTTAGGATGCCCTACGACCGCCAAGAACCTATGGTCCTGAACGAAGAGCCTGTCTTCATCTTTGCATCTGAAACAGAGGAATTAAAGATTGCCTTAAGGAAAGCTCAACAAATAGGGAATGCTTGGAAGGATAAGTATGAAGTGGTTGTGGAAGAGAATGAAGCGCTTCAGAGGCGATTGAAAGCAAAGAGTGAGGAAGTTATCTCCTACAAAAAAAGGAAGTTACATGAAGACCCAAGTTCCTCAAACTCTGAGTCTACTTCGTGGGAGTCGATAGTAGATGAGCTGATTCTCGAGAAGTCCCGAATGGAAGAGGAAATTAAGAAGTACAAGCTGAGATTATTGGGGGAATCTCCTTAGGCCTTTTTTAGCTTTTATTTAATTATCGTTAAAAGCTCTTGTGAGAATACCAACGGTTGTAACGTTTTCATTATGAGTTTTCAATTCCCATTTTTTTTATTTGTAACAGTTTTTTTATGATTAATAAAATTTGTGTCCTTTGGTATTCTATGACGACTATAAGTACTCAAATTCCACGAACTTTTGCATCTCATCTGCATTGGCATTCTCCTTTTTTGTTTTTTTCTTCAAAGAACTCAAAGCTTGTTGTTTTCAGATATCGTAAAATGGATTATGGAAGGAAAGGAACTTTTCCACACACCTTCAGGGTCTTTAATGTGGAACAATTAAGGGAACTAGGAGGGCAGATAAAAGATTTGGAAGCCTTCGTTGCAAAGCATGGACAGATCCTCTCTTTGTTGCAGGTCCAAGTAGCTGCTGGTTTATTGGAGACGCTGGTTCAGCTCTATCATGTAATCTACCATTGCTTTATCTTTCAAGATTTCCAATTGATGCCCACATTGGAAGAATATTCCGCTCTATTGGGAATTCCCGTCAAAGACTCACCTCCGTTCTACGGTGGAGAAGGAAGACTCAGCCAGGAAGACATCGCAAGAGTAACCCGCATCAAGCTGTTGGAGATCCAGACTCACAAGATGGTCAAGGGAGGAATCGACGGCTTGCCTGCTCAATTTTTATTCGAGAAAGCTCGAGAATTCGCCGACAAAGGAAGTACCAGAGCTTTTGAGAACCTGTTCGCGTTGCTAGTTTATGGTTTATTCTTGTTTCAAAATGTTGAGAATTTCGTCGATGTCCACGCGATCAGGATCTTCATGCTCAAGAATCCTGTTCCAACACTATTGGCCGATGCCTACCACTCGATTCATTCAAAGATTCTGAAAGGAGAAGGTCAGATCGTTTGCTGCACTGCTATCCTCTATAGGTGGTTTATTTCGCACCTACCGAGGTCTGCGGCCTTTTGGGATATAAAAGACGGTTCTGAATGGCCTGTTAAACTCATGGCTCTCACTCACTCGGACATTGTTTGGCATGATCCAATGTACGGAGGAATTTCCATGATTCACAGCTGTGGAGATTTTTCTAATGTGCCTCTCCTTAGCACAAAAGGTTGCACTAGCTATAATCCTACTCTCGCCCGTCGCCAGCTTGGACATCCGATGAATGAAATACATAATCCAGAAAACCCGAAAAGAATCTTCCTCTATGATGGAGAGGACCTTCAGCTGAAGACTCGGATTATGTTTGCTTGGCGTCGTATCAACAGACAAGGGATGCTTGCGAAAACAAACCCCGACTGCACAGTCACAGAATCATACCTGGAGTGGTCACGCAAACGAGCTCTCACTCTGACAATGCCGCATCCTCGACCCAAGCCTCCCGTTGTGGAATCAAATGAAGTATCAAGGTTGAAGGCAGAAGTAGAGAAGCTAACCCTGGACAAGTTTATATTGCAGGAATGGATTGACAAGCTGATGGAAGAACTCAGTGAAAGGAAAGGAGCATCATCCAGTGGATCGAAGCCCTAGTTCCCTTTATGTTCTATTTATTTATTGTAATAAAGCCCTGAAGGTGTATCGTTGTTACGAAAGTTTAAAATTTTAAATAAAATAAATTTCCAATTACGATATTTAAAATACGCTTTTGAGTTCCTTGAAGTGCATGCTGCATCATACGCATCATTCGCATCTGCATTTTCATTTCTTTGCATTCCAGGTTCTTATCCGTGTCTCCTTTCAGAAGACAAGCTGAGTCATCGATACAATACTCGAGCCGATCGTAAGAAGAGAATGGATCAACTCGAGCAGGAAAACAGAGCACTCCGGGAAGAAGTTTCAACACTGAAAGAGAGTCTAGAGAAGATCAATGGGATGATGGAAGCTTTGATGGCTGCTCAGAATCAGCCATCACATAATACGACATCACACAACACTGTTATCTCTGAGATAATATCAGCACCGATCCGAGTGGTGGCCACTACAAATGAAGTTCAGTATTCTATGCCTCCTGGTTATTTGTGGGGTATGCCTCCTAATTTTACTCCAGCTGGATACTGCCCGCCTGTTTCTCAAGCTATTGCCACAACTGCTGTAATGACGGCACCGCCACCTGTGGTGAATGTTACTCCCTTTCATCTGGAAGAACTTGTGTTTCATGCTGAACCTAGTGAGAGTGTTGGAATGGAAGAACGAATGGATGATTTCCAGGACCAGTTTCTAGAAATGAAGAAAGAGATTAAGGCCCTTCGTGGGAAAGAGTTGTTCGGAAAGAGTGCCTCTGAGCTATGCTTGGTTCCTAATGTTAAGATTCCTCCAAAGTTCAAGCTCCCTGATTTGGAGAAGTATAAAGGAAATTCTTGCCTGCATAGTCACATAGTTATGTATGCCCGGAAAATGTCTGCGCATAAGGATAATGATCCCCTTTTGATACATTACTTCCAGGATAGTTTGACTGGGGCAGCCCTCAAGTGGTACATGGGGCTAGATAGCTCAAAGGTCCGCAATTTTAATGACCTCTGCGAGCTTTTCATCAAGCAATATAAATATAATGTCGACATGGCACCAGATAGAGACCAGCTGAGAGCCATGGCCCACAAGGAAAGAGAAAATTTTAAGGAGTACGCCCAGCGCTGGCGAGAACTTGCTGCTCAAGTTACTCCACCTCTGGAGGAGAAGGAGATGACTAGAATTTTCCTGAAAACACTGAACCCATTTTTCTATGAGAGAATGGTAGCAAGCGCCCCTAGTGATTTTACTGAAATGGTCAACATGGGAATGCGATTGGAAGAAGGTGTCCGTGAAGGAAGATTGGTGAGGGAAGGAAGTGCTTCCAGCAATGCCAAGAAGTATGGAAGTAATTTTGGGAAAAAGAAAGAACAAGAAGTAAGTGTTGTGCACCGAGGACGGTCGAAAGGAAGATACCACCAACATCCGCAGGTCACTGCTGTGACCCCAGTTATCAATGCTCCAGCTTACCAACCACAGTTGCACAACCTTATCAACCATCACCTCAAACTCCACCTGCTTCACCCCAACAACAATATCGTCAGCAAAATCAACCTTCTCCTCAACAAGCTCGACAGCCGTTCAACAGCCCCGGTCGTGTGGTCAGGAAACCAAATTTCGATCCGATTCCTATGCTATATGCAGAGCTCTTCCTAGCATTGTTGCAAAAGGGCCATATCCAGACTAAGTCCCCACCAGCGGTGCCTAAGGACCTTCCTTATTGGTACAGAGCTGATCAGTTTTGTCCATATCATCAGGGTGCACCAGGCCATAATATTGAGAATTGTTATGGATTGAAAGCCGATGTTCAGAGATTAGTCAAGAGTGGAATCCTGACTTTCAAAGATTCGAATCCTAATGTGCAGAATAATCCTTTATCGCGGCATAGAGCGGCCAATGTGAACATGATCCAAGATTGTCTTACAGATGAGGATGAAGAGGTATTTGTGATAGTTCCCCACATCAAAGATATGGAACGAATTGAGTTTACTTATGATAGCCGGAAGACTGTTGCTAATCCTCTGGTTATTAATGTACCTGGTCCAGTTCCTTACACTTCCAGCAAGGCTATTCCCTACAGGTATAACGCTACTATGTTTGAAAATGGTAAGGAGGTGCCTTTGCCTAATTTGTCATCTGTGGTCAACATTGCTGATGTTAGCCGAGTTACAAGGAGTGGTCGAGTTTTCTTGGCGCCAAAAGATAAAGAGGTCCCTTCTGAGCAGCCAGTTGTAAAGAATACGACTCTGGGGCAGTCCAGTAGGAATGATTCTGTAGACAAATCTGATGAGGTTCTAAAAATGATCAAGAGAAGTGAATACAAGGTGGTGGATCAGCTACTACAGACACCATCTAAAATATCCGTGTTACAATTGTTGATGAGCTCCGAGGCCCATAGGCAGGCATTGCAAGGAGTACTTGAGCAGGCATATATTGACCATGATGCAACTATAGAGCAGTTTAGTGGAATAGTGGGTAACATTACTGCATGCAACAATCTGGGATTCTGCGATGAGGAGTTACCCGAAGAAGGGAGGAAGCATAATCTGGCTCTGTACATTTCCATAAATTGCATGAATGACATGTTATCTGGGGTTTTGGTTGATACTGGTTCTTCGTTGAACGTGATGCCAAGAACAACTCTCGCAAGGCTGACTTATCGGGGACCACCAATGAGGCCAAATGGTGTTATTGTCAAAGCTTTTGACGGTTCGCGAAAAACAGTGATTGGAGAAGTGGATCTACCCATGACTATCGAGCTCAGTGTTTTTCAGATTACATTCCAGGTCATGGACATTCACGCCTCCTACAGCTGCTTATTAGGCAGACCATGGATACATGAGGCTGGAGCAGTCACATCTACTCTTCACCAAAAACTGAAATATGTTTGTGATGGACAATTGGTCACAGTTTGTGGTGAAAGGGCTCTAGTGGTGAGCCATCTTTCTTCCTTTTCTTACGTCGATGCAGAAGAAGATGTGGGGACTCAATTTCAAGCCCTCTCAATTGTTAACAATACTAATAATAATGGAGCTTCTATGGCATCTTTCAAAGACGCACAACGGGTGGTGGAAGATGGTTCTCAAGGGAAGTGGGGGCAGGTGCTGGTGTTGCCCGAAAATAAGAACAAGGAAGGTTTGGGTTTCAAAGGTAATAATTCCGAGAAGACTCCCACAGGAAATATGGTTATTCTCCCTATCAAGAATGTGTTTCACAGCGGAGGGACTATCCATTCGCCAGAGGTAAATGTTATGGAAGAAGATTCTGAAGATGTTGTCATTCCTCTCTTTCCTCCTCAACCAGAAGTCCAAGGACCCGAATATGAAGCCAGTGCCATTCTTGAAGATGAGTCTGTCGAAGACCAGTCTAATTTTGTGACGCATGGGGCAATGGCTCGGAATTGGAGTGCTGTTAATGTTCCTGTTGTGATCCCTTTATCAAAGTAATTGTTTGGTTGTTTCATTTGTTTTAGTCTATTCGCTCTGCCCAAGGCAATAACATTTGTGTGTGGGCTTTACTTTCCATAATTCCCTTTGCTCTGCCCAAGGCAAAGGTGATTTTGTGTTGGGGCTTTTGTTTGAAATTTGCTATCATCAATAAATCATCATTTTTGCATTCCTATCTTCCGTTTCTGTTTATTATTAATTTAAGGAAAATGGTAATCACAATTTTAATCACTTTGCATGCTTGTACACACACTTTCACTTACTCAAAATCTAAAGTAAAATCACATCACATGTGCAGATTACTGCACGAATTGAACATCAAAAACAATGACCCAATGCCTTCTCCGAACTTTAAGTTTCCTGTGTTCGAAGCCGAAGAAGAGGAAGAAGAGATCCCTGAGGAGATATCCCGGTTACTTGAGAATGAAGATAAAACCATTCAGCCTCACAAGGAGCCAGTAGAGGTTATTAATTTGGGTACAGAAGAATCCCGTAAAGAGGTGAAGATTGGAGCTTTACTCATGTCTAGTGTGAAAGAAAGGTTGATTGAATTACTCAAGGAATATGTTGATGTGTTCGCTTGGTCGTACCAAGACATGCCTGGTCTTGACACTGCTATAGTGGAGCATCGTCTACCTTTGAAGCCAGAGTGTCTGCCAGTCAAGCAGAAACTCAGAAGGACTCGCCCTGACATGGCCTTGAAGATTAAAGAAGAGGTACAGAAGCAGATTGATGCAGGTTTTCTCGTCACATCTGAGTATCCGCAGTGGTTAGCCAATATCGTGCCTGTGCTGAAGAAGGATGGTAAAGTTCGCATGTGCGTAGACTACAGAGATTTGAACAAAGCTAGTCCTAAAGATGATTTTCCTCTCCCTCACATTGACATGTTGGTGGATAGTACTGCAAGGTATAAGGTCTTCTCTTTCATGGACGGATTTTCAGGTTACAATCAAATCAGGATGGCTCCTGAAGACATGGAGAAGACATCATTCATCACACCCTGGGGCACATTTTGTTACAGAGTTATGCCGTTCGGTTTAAAGAATGCTGGTGTAACGTATCAGAGGGCTATGACTACTCTTTTCCATGATATGATGCATAAAGAGATTGAGGTTTATGTAGATGATATGATAGCCAAGTCCAAGACTGAAGAAGACCATGTTGAACATCTGTTGAAGTTGTTTCAGCGTTTGAGAAAGTATCAGCTACGTTTAAATCCTAACAAGTGCACATTTGTTGCCCGCTCAGGAAAACTTCTAGGTTTCATTGTTAGCCAAAAGGGAATCGAAGTGTATCCAGATAAAGTTAAAGCCATACGGGAAATGCCAGCTCTGACTACGGAAAAACAGGTCAGAGGGTTCCTGGGTCGTTTGAACTATATCTCTCGGTTTATCTCTAATATGACTGCTACTTGTGGACCCATTTTCAAGCTTCTCAGAAAAGAACAAGGTTATGTTTGGACTGAACAATGCCAGAAGGCATTTGATAGTATTAAAGAGTATCTCTTGGAGCCTCCTATTTTGATTCCTCCGGTTAGGGGCAGACCTTTGATCATGTATCTGACAGTTTTAGAAGATTCCATGGGGTGTGTACTCGGTCAACAAGACGAATTCGGGAAGCAGGAACATGCCATTTATTACCTCAGTAAGAAGTTCACCGACTGTGAGTCCAGATATTCAATGCTAGAGAAAACTTGTTGCGCCTTAGCATGGGCAGCTCGACGTTTGCTCCAATACATGCTAAATCATACCACCTGGCTGATCTCTAAGATGGATCCCATTAAGTACATTTTTGAGAAACCAGCCCTGACGGGAAGGATTGCCAGATGGCAAATGCTGTTATCCGAATATGATATCGAATACCACACTCAGAAAGAAATTAAAGGAAGTGTTTTAGCGGATCACCTAGCTCATCAACCCATTGAAGACCATCAGTCTATGGAGGATGATTTCCCTGACGAGAACGTGATGTATTTGAAAATGAAGGATTGTGAGGAACCATTACCAGATGAAGGGCCTGAACCAGATTCTCAGTGGGGTTTGATTTTTGACGGTGATGTCAACAGCTACGGTAAAGGGATTGGGGCAATTATTGTGACTCCTCATGGATCTCATATCCCTTTCACCTCAAGATTGACGTTTCCATGTACGAATAATGAGGCCGAGTATGAAGCATGTATCATGGGCCTCGAAGAGGCAATGGATTTAAGAATCAAGAATTTGGATGTATACGGCGATTCTGCTGTGGTGATATGCCAAATCACAGGAGAATGGGTGACCCAACAAGACAATTTGGTTCCATACAGAGATTACGCAAGAAGACTACTCCCTTTCTTCAACAGAGCTGAATTCCACCATATTCCTCGTACCGAGAACAGGATGGCGGATGCTTTGGTAACTCTGGCTTCTATGATTGTGGTGAACCGCTGGAATGACTGTCCTAAGATTAATGTTATGCGCCTCGACAGGCCTGCTTATGTGTTCTCTGTAGAAGAAGTTATTGATGAGAAACCCTGGTACTATGATATTGAATTGTTTCTCCGAAAGCAAGAATACCCACTTGGGGCATCTAACAAGGACAAGAAGACTTTGAGAAGACTAGCTGGTAACTTTTTCCTGAACAATGATGTACTTTACAAGAGGAATTTTGACATGGTCTTGCTGAGATGTGTTGACAAGCGAGAATCGAACATGCTAATGACCGAAATTCATGAAGGATCTTTTGGTACCCATGCCAACGGTCATGCTATGGCAAAGAAACTCTTGAGAGCAGGATAATATTGGATAACGATGGAATCAGATTGTTACAAGTTCGCGAAGAAGTGCCATAAGTGTCAAATCTATGCTGATAAAATTCATGTACCACCAACTCTCCTGAATGTTATATCGTCTCCGTGGCCCTTCTCTATGTGGGGCATCGATATGATTGGTATGATAGAACCGAAAGCATCTAATGGACATCGCTTTATCCTAGTGGCGATCGATTACTTCACCAAATGGGTTGAAGCCGCTTCATATGCGAATGTTACTAGACAGGTGGTCGTCAAATTCATCAAGAACCAGCTTATTTGCAGATATGGTGTGCCGAGTAAAATCATCACTGATAATGGGTCAAATCTGAATAACAAGATGATGAAGGAATTGTGTGAAGAGTTCAAGATTGAGCATCACAACTCTTCTCCGTATCGTCCAAAGATGAATGGAGCGATCGAAGCAGCAAATAAGAATATAAAGAAGATTATTCAGAAAATGGTGGTCACTTATAAGGACTGGCATGAGATGCTCCCATTTGCTTTACATGGGTACCGCACTTCTGTGCGCACGTCAACAGGGGTAACACCTTTTTCACTTGTTTATGGTATGGAAGCGGTGCTCCCGGTAGAAGTCGAGATCCCTTCTATGAGAGTTCTGATGGAGGCAAAGCTTTCGAAAGCTGAATGGTGTCAAAGCAGATATGACCAATTGAATCTGATTGAGGAAAAGAGATTGACAGCTCTATGTCGTGGACAACTATACCAGCAGAAGATGAAGAAGGCTTTTGATAAGAAGGTTCGACCTCGCGAGATCAAAGAAGGAGACCTTGTTCTTAAGAAGATCCAGTCTTTCCTTACCGATTCCAGGGGGAAATGGACTCCTAACTACGATGGTCCTTACGTAGTCAAAAAGGTCTTTTCAGGGGGTGCTGTGATGTTAGCAACTATGGATGGAGAGGAGATCACCCGTCCCATGAATGTGGATGCAATCAAGAAGTACTACACCTAGAGAAGTTAGCTCAGTTTGGTTCGCCAAAGTTTACTACAACAGTTGAAGACAGGGCCTTCAAGGGGCCTAGAACATGGGAAACTCTAGTTCGCTTAAGAAATAACATTGTTTTGTTTTGATGTAATTTCTTTTACTACCATTTTCCGACATTGTAATAACATATGGAATCACGCAATTTGCTGGTCACCATTTTATGAAATAAAGTTGCAATTGTCATTTACCGGAAAATTGTTTTATCTTGCAAAATGATTTTTTTGTATCTTTTGATAATAAATTTCAAACTGTCTTGTGTGCGGATTACTTTGATCTACGAACACTAAAAGGGATGTTGACAGCCTCCATAGGCCATGGCTCAGAGAGTTTCTATCCCAGGTAAGGTGGCAGCCCCCCAGTAAGTTTTATTTCAGGTAGTCGCGACTGTTCCCCGGTGAACTTCTTCGGTTTCGACTCTCCCCAGCGAAGCGAGCGTTTATTTCGCTCCTCATTATCAATCTTCTCTAGTGAGGGCGGATTTTTATTTCATCCTTTCGAAGTTTTATCTCCGATATTCTCAACTACTATTGATCCAAGTTTCCCAGACGAAGCGGATATTTATTTTATCCAGCTATAACTTTTGTTCAAGACTATTTCAGTCCACAGCGGATATTTATTTTATCCCCATAAAGTCTAGTCGATCATGAGTTTGATTCGTTCCTAGTGAATTGTCCTCATCTCTCAACAGAGTGGCCAGATCCATTTTGACTTCTTCCCTAGTGGAGTGCTCTCTTTTCCCCAGAGAAAGTTTGAATCTGTGAAGTGGGGCTTGTTTGGTTTTCCATTCATCCCCAGTGATGCTTCTTATATTGCAAAGATTGGCCGAGTATCCGTATCGAGATGCCTGTCTTCGTCTCCCGTTTGCTTCTTGTTGTTGTTTCGTCAGCATGATCATAAGCATAGCATGGCATCCTTTCATATAGATTCATGGCATTTTCGCATCTTGCATCTTTTGGTTTGTTTGTTCTGTCACTTTGGTCGTGGTTATCCCCAAGTGACTGGGTTCGTCTGCTCCCTCCAAGTATAGTCGTCAGCCCTAAGCAAAAAAAGCACATATTTTCTAATTCCCCACTGAGTTCGATCCTCGTGGAAGATGGTTGCTTTAGTTTTCTTTTCCATTCTTTGGATAAAGATAAACCCGTTGAGCTCAATCCTCAATGGATGGAGTCCTTGTTTGACCGTTTCTCTCCAGTTATTCCATGGATTGAACTTTGGTCCCTGACAATCACAATTCTGGATATTTCTGAGATATTGATCCTGGACTAAGCGTGCATTTATTTTGCACTTTGTCTCCCAAAGAAGAGCTTACTTGAAGATCTCTATGGAAGACATGAATTATTTCTCC
This sequence comes from Lathyrus tuberosus, assembly GCA_022829125.1. NCBI lineage: Eukaryota > Viridiplantae > Streptophyta > Magnoliopsida > Fabales > Fabaceae > Lathyrus > Lathyrus tuberosus. Next base: position 1,174,470 of record JALAZF010000368.1, on the reverse strand, counting down.
AACAATGATTATTACATGTTCAAGGGATTTACACCCAGACGACAAGTAGCCGCTCTTTATTTGAGCAGTTTGGTTATCTAGATTTCTACGACAAATGGCAGTCTCCTCAGGACAGTTTGTCTATCCCCAGCAAAGTTATCAAGGTTATCAATTCATTTTCCATCAAATGTTATCTCCTCGGAAATCCGTCCGGGAAACTTATTGAGGACTTTACAGGCATTCTCTTTATTTGAGAACTCCCGTTGCAAGAATTCTATTTACTTCACTGAAATTTCAGCTACAGCCATATCGCTCTACAATGGCTACCTCCAGTGAATCCATTATTCAAGTTACTCCCACCAGATGATATCTCTTTGAAGAGGGTGGGAAATTCAAGACTTTGTTTGAGGCAGACAACCTCACAACACTTATTTTCAAGACTTGCCCGTGGCATACAACAGTGGGGCATGGGAAAGTATTTACTCTTCCTAAGTGGAACATTTCAAGAAGCTGGATCATCACCTTGATTGTTGAAGCTTATTTCAGTCTATTACCTCTGCTTAGGCTATCGTATGATAGTAGGTAATATGTCCGTATTTTGGTCAGATGCCTCGCTTAGGCTACCGTGGTGGTAGTAGGTCATCTTTCCTTCTTGTGTTTACCTGGCTTAGGCTATCATATGCTTGATAGTAGGTAACACAACCTTTTTGGGTCAGATGCCTCGCTTAGGCTACCGTGGTGGTAGTAGGTCATCTCCCCTTCTTGTGTTTACCTGGCTTAGGTTATCATATGCTTGATAGTAGGTGGCACACCTTTTTGTTGGTCGGACGCCTTTGCTCAGGCTGCCACGAGTTGGCAGTAGGTGATCCTCTTTCCCCAGTTTATTACCTCTGCTTAGGCTATCGCGTGATAGTAGGTAATACGTCTGTATTCTGGTCATATGCCTCACTTAGGCTACCGTGGTGGTAGTAGGTCATCTTTCCTTCTTGTGTTTACCTGTCTTAGGCTATCATATGCTTGATAGTAGGTAACACAACCTTTTTTGGGTCAGATGCCTCGCTTAGGCTACCGTGGTGGTAGTAGGTCATCTCCCCTTCTTGTGTTTACCTGGATTAGGCTATCATATGCTTGATAGTAGGTAACACACCTTTTGGTCGGACGCCTTTGCTTAGGCTACCGTATTTGGTAGTAGGTGATCTTTCATCCCCAGTTTATTACCTCTGCTTAGGCTATCGTGTGTGATAGTAGGTAATATACATCCTTTTATTGCAACTGGATACCTTGGCTTAGGCTACCAGCTGTTGGTAGTAAGTTATCCTGTTCCTCTCAAGTTTCTTGCCGTGTGCTTAAGTTGCCTTGTGATTGTTAGTTGGTAGTCTCTTCTTCCCCAGTGGAGTCAGATCTTTCCCCGTGGTGTCTCGTCTTGTTGAGTCGTCCTCGCCGGGTCTGTTTTTTCTCTGTGTTTTAACATCGGCTATCCCCTGTGACGTTATCCCTCACAGATTCCTTATCTTGCATAGCATATCATATCATGTGCATTTGGCGGCATCTTAGGGCCAAAAATTTTGTGCATGTTTGTATTTAAGTCTCTCCTATCTCGTCGAGACGAAGATTTTCAATCTCCATATCTCCGAATAGGAGAAACTTAAATAGGGGCATCTGTCGCACCCTAATTTTTGACCCTAAGATCCCCGCCTTGTTCTTTGCATATTAGGTACATCGTTCGTGCATAACTAACCGCTTTATCTAGCTTTGTCTGTTTGTTTTACTTTTTAGGACAGGTATTGCTGCAAAGGATTCAAAGTTTTAAAAGTTTTGTGTGTGATTGTGGAGGCTCTCTGGTCCAGTGTGATTGTGCCCTCACTCTTTTCGATCCCTAAAAAACCACTACCAAGCCTTTTGTCCCCCTCAAGACTCCTCAACAGCCCTGGTGTACGTTTCGAGAAGATCAGGGTTGTCTTTTTATGATGTTAGAATTGTGCCAATTAAAGATCAGGTTACGCAAGTTGGTTTTCGGAATTCAAGTTTCGAAGTTTTTGATTTGTCGAGAATTTGGTCCAAATTAAGTTACGAATCCCAGTTCATATCATTTTAAAGTGATTAAGGTTTCAAGTTCAAGATTCAATTTGCATTCACCAAATTTAGACGTCAAACTCCGATTCGAAGTGATACAAAATTCAAGGACTTTACAATTCAAACTCAATTCCAGATTCTATCCAAAAAGCATGCTACGAAATTCAATTTCAAGATACAAGGCGTAAGGCAAATAGTTTTGGTGTCATTATAAGCTGATAAAACCATTACGAAAAGAGTTGGTTCAGGATACACTAATTAATCCCAAGGTTTATGCTTTTCAAGGTGAGAATGTCAAAGTCTAAAAAGTCAAAGTTTGTAAGAGTTGAGAATGCCAATACAAGAGTTCAAATTCTACTGTACTTAATCCAAGATTACAAGACATAAAGGGATTACATGTTGGGTTAGTTACAAATTCGAATTGATTACACTGTCCAATATTAAGGTCAAGGCCATGTGTACAAAGGCTGGGTACAATACAAGTATTTCATTGCAAATCCCAAAAAGGGCATCATCAATTTAAAGCACGTTTGAATATTTCCAATCTTCCAGGAGAGCTTGCCAAATTTACGTTGGTTGTGAGATTGATGGCCTGACGGGAACGAGTCCTGTTGTTACCGTCACAACGCTCAAGCTGATCCAAGGAGCTGCTGTGCACAAGAAAAAAAGATAGTCAGTGCCTAATTTCAGCTAAAGATATTACAGTTAACCTAGGAGCCCAAAACTTATGGAGAAAACCTGACCCTATTCAATATCTTCAGAATAATTGAATATCGTCAGGCAAATTTGTTCCTATTGCAAAATGACCAACAGATTTGTTTGAGAAATGTTTCGGTATAGCCGGTATTGCACCACGTTCCGCTTGTAGCCGCCAAATTTGGGTGAACCAGCATCTTGCTCTACAGTTATTGATAGTAGTCATTGAAGAGAGTTGTTTCTTTCTAAGACCAGTTGTTGACGAAATTGCCGAAGGACAGAAGCATCCAAAAGAAATTGCCTCGTTCCCTGAAAAGAATATCAGCAAAGAATGATCAAATAACAAATTTCGATAAGCTTGCCGATGATGTCATTGAGCAGTCTCCAAAATCAAAGAAATTCAAGTTCAATTTGAAAGAAATTAATCCGAAGTGAATTACATTTACATGTTGATAAGAACTAAAGACGCCACCTAGAAGTCGTCTAATGGCCCCTGAAGACAACCCTGCAAACCCACAAGACAAGCTAGTTAAGCACCCACCTTCATCGAGGCCATTGAAATTTGACATTCCAAAGAAAAATGAAAATGGTGCTAGCAGCTCACGGAGACGGTTGTGATATCCTACCAGAATAGCAAAGAAATTAAGAATCAGTAACCACTAGTCATTAAGGAGGCAAGTGAGAGTCTTAACATCTGTCGGTGTCGGCGTGGCCTTAATGACAGACATATACCTTTCATGCAAGAATGAGTATTAGATAAAGGGACATTAGCATACTGTCATCAGCAGGAACATTTTGCATATGAATATAAACTATATACATGTTGAATTGAGTCATACCTGGTGCACAAACCGTTTATTTCTTTTGCCTTAAGCAGTATCACCACTAATGAGACTTGTTAAGTTGCAAGAGTACATGAACTTGCAAAGAAAGAGAACAGATGGAACGTCTGGGAGCATTTGAACGCTCTCTCTCTTCATAGGATGCCAACACCCACGAGGTTGAGGAACACCGTCGGAAGTATAAGCTGCAAAGAAAAGAAAGGTGAGATATGTTGACTCCAAGAAAATCGGCAAAGGAAATCGTGATATCAAAAAACAGCCACAAACGATCAGCATTAAACACTGCCGAAGCAGTTTTAGTGTAACTTCTTGAAATAGAAATTTCAGAAGATCGAGCGTTTTATATGCATACAATTATAACAATTATCATAATTAGTCCAAAGGAGTTCTATCCATACCCAGTGAGTTGAAAAGTCTCAGTCCCCTCAAGCAATCAATCCGGCATACCAAGGTGTGGATGGAAAACCATTAGCCGCAAGTCAACCTATCAAGCCATAACCCCACAGCTACCGCTGGTGTGAATGTCGCAAAGGAAACCTACAAACTGACACAACCCAACAATTACTACAACTAGCAGGAGCCAAATTGGAAGAAATAAATTTAAGAATAACATGAATTTGGACAGGTTGTTAATTGCATATGGAAGCATCTATGGCATCAACTGTGTATCTCACCATATTTCCCTCAAAGCGACCCGCAAGTAATAGTTCCCCATCCAACATTCAATTGCTGCAAAACAAAGGAAGATGGCGTCAAAGATTTCCAAGGCATGTTTCTACCGAAACGGAAAGTCTTCATTACACAATCATACACTATCATTACACCTTCCAAAACCGTTTCCAACACCCATCCACAACTGTCAGACAATAGTTAGAAAACATTCCAAAACAATTTCAACGGTTTGTAAAAAGAGTCTAGGCCTCAGAATCGTAGAGGGATCACAATCATTAACTGGAAAAGATGCGCAAATATTAGAATCAGATATGATCTCATCATTTTCAATTGGAAATTATTGGGCAATATTACAAAGATACCGCCTGCAAAATTCCCAAATTCGAAAATCAAATCATATCAGGACCAAACTCAAACAAGACAACAATTCAAAAACCTTCCAAATTCAGAATCAGAATCAGATCACACATTACCACAGATCAAATCAGAATTAAACACAAGATCAAATCAGCATTAAACACAAGATCAAATCAGCATAAAGAGCTTCCCAATTGAATCAGCATCGGCCTTATAAATACCCAACCCCTAGGCATCAAAGAGAACAACGAAAAAAAACCAGAGACGAAAGAGAGACAAATCACAAAAATCAAGCAATCACACGCAATTACCAAAAACCATTTCCAAACCCACCGACCCAGGCTCAGAGCACCGGAGGTGATCATCATCGCCGCAACATTCAAAGCAGAAGAAGCAAAGAAACAATGCAACCAGGCTCGCAAAATAAAAAAAGGTAAAGAGAGAAAGGAGTTCTTCCCCGACGGAGATCCGTGAAGTTCTCGCCGCCGTCGCCGACCCACCCTTTTCTTTTATCGCTTTTGTTGGTTTATCTTTTCTCATGTAACTGTAATCATCATGAAATAGTAAAATCGGGGTAACGGGCTGTGTGGGGTGGGGTTATTTGATGTTTTTGATTGTTTTTTTTCGCAGGTCGCCGGAGAGATGAGAGATCGTGAGAGATAGCGAGATCGGCGACGGCGGATTGGGGTCAAAACCCTAGTTTCGCTTCATTATCGAGAGAGAGCGAGAGTTGAGAATGAGAGAGGCACTTTCCTTTTTTTCGTTCGATCCTTTTTCTATTTAGCATAAAATTTAACTTTTTATTATAATCAATTAAATTTTTTATTATAATCAAATTAAACTTTTTAGTATAATAAGATTAAACTTTTTATGATAATCAAATTAAAACTATTTTATCAAATTAAAACTTAATAATAAATCTTTTTGTAATTAAGATTAAAATTTTTATTAATGATTTAATTTAGGCTTTTTTATAATAATCTAATTTAAACCTTTTTAATAACAATTAACTTAACTTTTTTATAATAATCAACTTAATTCTCTTTTATAATAAATTTAAGGCCTCCCTTTTATAACCAATCTAAAATCTTTTTTTATGATAATAATTAAAATCAACTTTTTTTTAAGTAAAAATTAACTTTTATTAAAAATTAACCTTAAAGCTTTATAGTGATTAATCTAATTTTCTTAATAATTTAATTTAGAGTTTATTTAACTTAAGACTTGACAAGACTTACAATTCTAATAACTTTAAATCTCTAACTGTTAAAACCTTTAACTAAATACAATAAATAATTGAGTCAAATCAACCTTTCTTAACAAAACCGTCCCCGATTAGAAATCTCATGCTTAGTCATAGGATCGTGAGTGATCGGATGTTTGTCTTATTTGTTTGTTTATGTTTACTTGATTTATGTTCCTGCTTCAAACCCTTTTCAAAAACAATAAAAATCCTCGATCCAACGTCGAGCCAATTTTCTACCTATGTAAGTCGATCGCCTTAGGGCGTCGCATTCGACCTTTTGATCACAAGACACAAGTCTAGCATCACTTTGCTAGCACACTCGCCTAAATAATATAATTAATCGTTAATATCCAAGGGAAAATCCCATGCATGATAACCATGTTATTGTGCATGGTGCATATCATTTGCATCATAATCGACAAACTTAAGATAAGACAATTAGACAACTCTAGGATAGACTTCCTAGGTTAGTCCCCCCACAATTTTGATTTCACATCAAACTTTATCCCACCTAATTCTCCACACAAGAGAATTAGATGTTAATCATCTCAAAGAACGGGACATACAATCCCATACCCCACAAATACAAACATTTTCAAAGAACTGTGGTGGTTTTCTTAAGATGATGACTCATCTTCTTCACTTACCCTTAAACCCTTAGCAAACAAATAACAATAACAGATAACATAAAATAAAATCAAGAGGTTCCTGTAGAGTACTACAGATATCTAGGATGCTAAAACCTTCCCTAGGTATAACCAACCCCCGAACTTAGAATCTTAGTGCATTTGCATTGCATTGTGGGTATTCGGTCTTTCTCCCTTCCCTTGGATAAAATCAAAGACGGTGGTAACATTAAAAATATGCGATACAAGTTAACTAATAGCTTGATATCCAATTTTCACCGCGACAGGAACCACCATTACGCCGACACTAAACACAATCCCCCTGAGTTCGACGACCTAGGCTCCGATCCGCAACATGCAGAGGAAGAAGAGGTGATCCCACCTCTTATTACTGTTCCTGAACAAGATAAAGCCTCACCGCGGCCGTACAAAGATGAAGATGCCTCGCATCCGGCCGAAACCGAAAACACAGATGCAAGCATTCTACGCCAAAACAAAAGGGTCGTGAATATTCAGAGAAAGACCAAGTCTTTAACTTAAGAGGAAGGAAAAAGAAAACAAAACGATGTCTCTTTGGATGAAGGTAGAATGAAAATATTTTCAATGCAAGGGAGTTTGTCTCAAGAGAGAGTGAAGCTTAATGAGAACATTTCATTGTTGAAAGAGGAGAATGGAAGAATGGTAACCGAAAGAGCAAAGGGTTGGGAACTTAACACTTCTGACTTAGGAAACCAAGTACTTAATACAAATCTTGAAGACCTTGCCTTTCCAAGAAACCAAACCCACGTGACTTTTCAGAATCCCTTGGAGAATCGTGCTTTGTCTTATTGTAAAGTGGGATCCAACAGATACCCACTCCCACCTAATCCCATCAATAAAACTGATATTGCACCGTCCCATATCCCACAAAATCCGTGTTAGCCTTTGCAGTATCCAAGACAAGCCAACTCACCTCTCTCTCATAATAACACCACTGCTCCGAAAATCAATTCAAATCTTTTAGCCTCCAATGCAAAACCTTCGGCGCCTCTCCATATTTCCACCAATGGGCTGCCTTATTGGGCCTCTTCTTTCCAACCTTCCAAACTCACTCCAAAATCCATCCTTGAGGACAAGGATGTTGTTGGGCCGGATAGTACTGTTAGTAGGCCCTAACGAATTAGAAATAATCCTAAGTGGATGAAAGATTATGAATTAAAATATTAGGAGTTGTTATTAATTTTTAGTGTTATTTTTTGTTTTTCTTCAATTGGGCCTGGCCCATTATCCAACCCATTAGGGTTATTCTTGTATTTAAGCTATTATCTTTTCTGAATGAATTAGAGAATGAATTGACAATTTTACATCTTTCTTATTTCTTCTTGTTTATGTGTTCCTTTGGTAGAAACCCTAGATCTAAGGAAAATAGTTGTTGAATACTTTCTTATCACACTAACATCATATTATCTAATACTAAAAAGTCATACATCAAAATCATATTAACAAAAACTATCTATATATAATTTCTCCTCCTTCATTTCGGTTTTGGAAATAATTGTATGTGAAATTCTGGTACATGTGCAGAATTCAGATGTCCTAGAACATGTCGTTCGACATCTGGTCTGACATGATCACAAAGGGCAAGGTATATTGCAATAATCATGGTACTGAAAAGATAAGAGCAAGACACACAGAATTGTTAACCCAGTTCAGTCTAACACACCTACTCTGGGGGCTACCAAGCCAGGGATGAAGTCCACTATCAGCAGTATCAATTCAAAGCTAAACTCCCCGTTTACAGCTTATCAGATAATCACTACCTAATGACCCTTCTACCTAGATCCTCTCTAGATATGAGAAACCCTTCTCACTCCCAATCATCGCAATGATGTCTAGCAGTTGACAATCTGCCACTGCATCAACGGCTCTTTACCTATACACTGATTACACAGATAAACATGAATCCACACTCCTATGACACATCAACATCTGATGAGAACAACACCTAGCTAAGTATGATGCCAAACTCCACCATTTGTTAGCTTTTTCCCTTAACTAAGACCACAATCTGGAGTTGCTTAACAGCTTCCTACAAGAACAATACTCCTCTTACTTAACAGCTTCGAGGATCACACTTACAAACTGTCCAACTCACAGGTCGAGTGGTACAGGAACCAACCCTAATACTAGAACTTTTACATCTTTGGTTGCGTTACAAAACATCTATATATAACCTTTTCCCAACTGGATTTGGGCCTACAAAAACACAGCAAATGAGCTGCTACAAGTCAGCAGAAACTTCTGCTACAAAATAGGACTCACTACAAGAAAATCACATTTTAGCCTAGATATATTAGCGTCGGCCACGACACCGACGCTAATAGTGTAGCAAATATGTCCCATTAAACCGACACTACTAGCAAAAACACATGTGACGTATTTCTTATGATACTAGCGTCGGCCATTAGCGACGCTAATAATGAATTTAATTTATTTCACTTTACATAATTTATTTAATGTTTAATAAATATTAAATATTGTACTTTTTTTATTAGTGTCGGCTGTAGCCGACGCTAATGTTGGTACGAAAAATATCCATTCCCTCCACAAATTTCATTTGCCTCCTTTTGCTTATTGTTTTAATAAATTATTTATTTTTTAAACCTAGCGTCGGTTTAGTGCGACGCTAATGTTGATGCGAAAAACATTCATTTCCCCCACAAATTTCATTTGCCTCCTTTGTTTATTGTTTTAATAAATTAATTATTTTTTAACACTAGCGTCGGTTTTTTGCGACGCTAATGTTGGTGCGAAAATTATTCATTTCCCCCCACAAATTTCTTTTGGCTCCTTTTTTTGTTGTTTTAATACTAGCGGCGGTTAAGGCCGACGCTAATGTGGAGTAGAAAAATATTGAGTTTCCCCATAGATTTAGTTTGACTCTTTTTTTATTGTTTTAATTAATTATTTTATACCAATAACAATATATAAATTAAACTATAACATAAAAACTATAAATTAAAATTAAATTTATTAAATCAAATTTATAAAATTCCTAACTTCCACCATTTTTTCTTAAAATTTATTCTAAAAATAAATTAGATAAACCTTAATATAAATTTAAAAAATTAAAATTAAATAAAATTAATAGCATAAAATTAATCTGATTTATAAAATAATATCTAAATTATAAATTAATAAATTAAAATTAAATAAAAGATATACTATAAAAAACTTATAAAGTAAAACTAAATGAAAAAATAAAGAAACAATATATATTAAAAAAATAAAATTACAATTAAATTAATACTATAAAATTAAATAAAATTAAAAGAAAAAGAAGAAAAATCGTTCCTTCCTCCTCAAACGTTCCTCTTTGCAACTGTTTGCATTCGTTCCTCTTTGCAACTCGTTCCTCTTTGCATCTCAGTCTCTCAATCGCATACGAACCTGTTGCGTTGAAATCGTTCCTCAAACATAAGCTGTTCCTCAACCTCAAACATACGAACCTCAATCGCATTCGTTCCTCTCAATCACATTCGTTCATCTCAATCGATTTCGATTTCGTTTCAGGTATATTTTAATTTCACATTTCGATTCTTCAGTTCGGTTTCGTTTCAATCGTTCATCTCAACTTTTAATTTCGATAAGCTGTTTCGTTTCAGGGTTTTGAGAGAACTCCTTTTCTTTTGGGAATCTACAGATTCCTTTTAACTCATTTCTCATTTCGATTGAAGGTTTTGAGAGAACATTTAATTTCTCATTTCGATTGATCAGGGTCGAAAGGTGAGTCTTCGTTCATCTCAATCGATTTCGATTTCGTTTCAGGTATCTTTTAATTTCACATTTCGATTCTTCAGTTCGGTTTCGTTTCAATCTTTTAATTTCGATAAGCTGTTTCGTTTCAGGGTTTCAGGGTTTTGAGTCTTCTTTTAACTCTGTATTGCAACTAAATAACAAATTAAGGTGATCAATACACTGACCCTACATTGTTGGCATGTTTCTTGTATACTTATCATTTGTTAAACATGTAGGAGTAAGTGGTAACTGTTATCATTTGTATCATTCATACTACTCAACTAACTATAATGTTGTAAGAATCAAATTTATGACAAGGATGATGATAAATTGATGATATGTATAGTACTAGTACTTGTTTGTTCGGATACAACCCAATATGTCTAAGTTAGTTAAGACACAAAGAATGAGAGTCAATGTTTGAGGAAGTGTGTTCATTATTAAAATTGTGGTTTTTTATGTAGTATATTGAATATGTTTTTTTTTTTGTGTGCAAAAAATGTGTCCATTTTGGTTTGGTTATGTAATATTAATGATTCAAATTTATCATAAGAATATAGATGTTTTGATTGGAATCTAGGGAGGAGATGATTTTGATGGTGGAGGTGTGGTGTACATGCAAACATATCCACATAAATTAGTATAATATAAATTGGTATAATGTTTGAGGTAGATGAGATGCTTAGAGTGATGTGTATCTAGACCGATAATTATGTATGAGAGTCTTGTGTTATACCGTCTTCAAAAATTCTACTGCATATTGGTTTGGACTGAAATGTTTTTGATGTGTAGTACTTTTGTGCTAATATATGCTTGCTTGACTTCAATCATCATAAAGTATGTATCTTTTCTTTTTATTTTGGACTTTTGTCATTCAACCTTGATTGAGGTTTGGCTTTATGGCTTATGTATAGTGATGGAAACGGTTGAACTTGTATTAACGAACATGTGTACTATCCATTTTGTTTGAAATAGTTTTTGATTTTGCTGCCTTTTTACATGTTTTCTGTTAATTCTGATCGAAATAATTAGGTGCTGCTATGCACCTTTTTGTTAGTCTAGTTAGGTGCTGTTATGCACCTTTTTGTTTAGGTTCCAGTTACATGTCAGATGAGTTTCCTCTAATTGTTTTGAAGTTTCTCTGTTGAATAGTTTATGGATAGGTTGTTATCTATTAGTTGTTAATTTAAAATGTCAAATCAAGTTTTAGGCAGGATATTTGCTAAATTTTGAAGTAAAGGTAAAGTCATGTGTGTTCCAAAGTATGGATATCTTATCTGATAACAGTGTTGTGTAATTTCTGGCTTACTACATTATCATTTGAATGCTGCTTTAGGTGACTATAGTTGCTAAATTTGCTAAATTTGAATGTTGTTTTAGGCAGGATAGTTGCTACAATTGAGTTTTCTTCCCTAGTTCTTTTTGAATGCTGTTATGAGTTTTCACTACCATAACAATTGATTTGAAACCAAGCATGATTAGTTCTTTTTGTGTTCTTGTTCAGATCGTCCATATTTCTGTCGTGCCGAGCCTGAGGTGTTTAAATCGTTCTTCGGAGTTAAAGAGAAGAATTTCAACAGAGAAGCTTGCATGTTCACCTTTCTCAGTTTATGTTGTTTCCCAATCGTTCTTCGATAATGGTTTCAGACTTTGTTTTCATTATGTAATCGATTCAAGTTTGACTTTGTTTGCATTGCATTGTGTTGATTTCATATTGTGTTTGAGTATGTAAATAATCATAACTTGTTATGTTTCATATTGCATTATGTTTACTGCTGTGATATTCATTTTGGCTTCCATTCGATTGTGCTGATTTCTCCCAATTACCATATATCTTTATTCAATTCTTAATCATGTGTTTGAGATTATTATATTCAGAGTGTTGCTTGCTTCTATTTGGCGCATGAACCATTCATTATAGCCTTTTCGTGTCACGTTTTCTGATTGTTTACATTTATTATTAGTATTTAATGTTCACCCATATGGCGTATAGTTGGCCTCATGGAGGCTTTTTAATTGAAAAATTAAAAATATACTTTTGCACTTTTCCTATATCCTGGGTCCCATTTTAGTCATTAGTCCTAAGATTATTATTTAATTATAATCAGCCTTGGTTAACATTATTATTATTAATAAACAGATGTGATGTTTGGTTTGTTTATTTTGGAGGCTTTCTATTAATATTTAATAATACCATGTCTTAACTCTTATAGTTTTTCTTTTTATACGACATTATATTATCGCAATGGACTCATAACATTGAATTGGCCGACCTCATAACATTGATTACTAGTACTATACTTTTTATACGACATTATATTATCGCAATGGACTCGAATTCATGTAGCTTTCTTTTGATCACATTTAAAGATTGAGAACTTTCTTGGCAAGTCTAGTTTTGGAAGAAATTTTAAAGGGTAAACATGATCCTCAACATACATATACACGTGCATGAAAGTTCACATTCTTATTCAATACAAGTTGTAAAGTCAAAACAAATAAAATGAAGATCCATCTGGATCAGAACATTTTATCTTGTTTTTATTATAGACTTTTATGCACTTGTTTTGTCAAACTTATTATCAATTTGTTTACCAGTTTGTTAGATTGGTTAACTAGTAGTTAATCTGTTGTTGGCTTTAACTTTATGTAGTTATCCATTTGTATATGTACTAGCAGTTTGATCTATTGATCATGAAAAAATTACTTTCATATTTTATGATTTATCTTACTTCCTTCATCTTTCTGTTTTTACCATTTCTCTATCAAAAAGACAAATGTTGCACAATAATCACAATCTTTCAATTCAATTGCTATGCTTGTATGTAAATATGCCTGTAGGTTTTCAATATGTTACTCAGTTGTGATGATGACTTTGGGCTAATATAATTGTGCATTGTTACTCAGTGTTGGTAGCTTTGAGACAATTTTATTGAAATGACCGGACAAAACGGAAAGAGAAAAGCACCATCGAGCACATCTAAGTAAGATGACTAAACCTTTTCTCCTATTTGTTTTTTTGTCCTAATCAAATAATAATGCTTGGATTTATACTTATTTTTTTAATGGTTTCTTTGTAAAAAAGAGTTGTTGATAAGTTATGCCGTCAACGACAGATTCCACCTGGGACTATTGCTATAAACAATTCTCGTAAAGTCCATAGCAAACCTGGTTCAACGAACCCCCCACCACCACGTACTAAGAGAAACCCACCACTGTCTACTCAGCCTCCACCATTGATTCTAACAAAACCAACACCATCACATACTCAACCTCCACCACCTACTCAGCCTTCACCACCTACTCAGCCTCCACCATTGATTCTAAAGAAACCAACACCATCACATACTCAACCTCCACCACCTACTCAGCCTTCACCACCTACTCAGCCTCCACCACCTTCGCCACTTACTCAGCCTCCAGTACCGATTCTAACAAACCCAATACCACCACCTACTCAGCCTGAACTGGAAAACCCGATTTTTTAGGAGTTCATATTCATTACTACTCTAGGATATACTCAGCCTCAGCCTCAGCCTCAGCCTCAGCTTCAGCCTCAGCCGCAGCCGCAGCCTCAGTCGCAAAGTCCTCCCCAAACACTTTCTAATGAAGAGCAACAACACGACGGTGGGCAAAAACCGAAGATCTATATTGTGGAAAAATCCAATGCGTAAGTGTAATACAAGTCCAATTTATAGGTTATTTTTATAAACTTAAAAGATAGTTATGGAAATAGGTTATAATTTATATAAAAAAAGTTTGACTTTATTCAGTTTTTATTATAGAAATATATACCTTATCTATAACCATAGATATAGAATAAACACTTGTACAGTAAGTGCTTAATCAAACGGTTTATCCAAACAGGATGTAATAGTATATTAACAGTGTTTGAAGGTCAAACTTATTCAAGTTTACTTGTATATGTTGATTGCCTATCTGCATTAATATAGTTAATAAATTGACACAAAGGACAACTTGTATGTGTAGATACAAGTGTATCATGGCTCAATATCTGTAACATACAATCTAACATTTATATATACTTTCAAAAATAAGAACTGGCATAAAAATGAGTTACTTGTTCATTACAACCTAACAAAATATCGTGACTGCTACATATAATATGTGTGTTCAAATATAAAAAGATATTCACAGCATGCTAATATTGCTACATATAATATGTGTGTTCAAATATAAAAAGATCTTCACAACATGCTGCTATCTGTGGGCATTGAAAGCTGAACTTGAAGATCTATCTTCTGATTTTTCCTGTTATTTCTGTTATTTGTCTGTAGTACTTTTTGTTAATGGTGTTAATTAGTACTTTAATAACTGATTATTGTTCATTTCAATCTTTTAGTTTGTTTGTTGAGTTAGTTAGTTGTATTCAATTCTATAGAGATAGGTTGTGAGTAGGTTATGGAGAAGAATAGTACGTTTGTATGCGTTCACCATATTTATCATCTAATAATATTTCTGTTTATATGTAGGTTACATCCAAGTGATCTTGTTGCCGCAATGGTTCGAAAAGTTATTGAAAAGAATTATCGAGGAACCTTCGTTAATAATGGTGAGCTGAAACGTGACGGAAGAGATGCCGTGAGAAAGGAATGGTTCAATGAATTTAAAGTAAGACATGAAATTTTTTTTTAGTAGTTTGATGATGATGTATACTATTGAGTTTTATTTATTATTTGTTTATTTTGTCAGAGGCTTGTGTGTTGGGACAGTTGTGATGATGCAAATATGGAAGAATTGTTTCATCAGAAATGTGGAAAACGACTGTCTGATATACAACGAAAGGCTAGAGAAAAGGGGCGGAAGCCGGGTTGGATGGGTGTAGATACATGGACGTATCTTCTAGACAAGTGGAAGACAGATGAATTCAAAGCTGTATCCCAACAAAATAAGATTAATCGAGGATCTACCAAAGGTGGGGCAGTCCATACAACAGGTCGTAGAGCTTACCATGATGTTGCACTAGAATTGGTATATAAATACTTTGTAATTACAATTTGTTAATATAATTATATTTGATATACATTGTGACCGTATATACTACCTCTAATGATAGGCTAAAAAACTCAATCGACCTGCACATCCAGATGAGATTTTCATTGCCACCCATAAAAAGAAGAATGGGGAGTGGGTTGACGCTCGTGCAGCGGCAACACATGTAAGTTTGCTCACCTTGTGTAACTTCTGATTTATCGCTTTGCATTGATTATCACTTTGCTGTTTTTTGGTATATGATAGCCATTTATCTCACAGTCTTGTTGCATAAAATAGTTGCTTGTAAATTCCTTGTTGCATTACTCGTGCATTGATCATATTGGCAGGACTATGTTTAAGTTTAAGTTTCTGAAGTGCTAGATTGGGAAGAAGAGCTTTTAGTGATTATGAAATTATGCTTGTTGGGATTGATTGATCTTAGTTTTTTAGATTGAGCATTTATAAGCTTTTCATGACAAGGAATTTAGTGGTTCAATTTTCATGTTGAATCATTCTAGATTGTTTTGATTTTTAACGGTTGATTTTGTATTTCATCTTATCGTAAATCAGATTATACGTTTCCATGATATGCGTTACTTGATATTTGTGATTTTTTACTAGGATCATGGATCGATATGAGATGTACTAGGATCATCCAATTTTAAGATTGTTTTCTATGAATTTTTCTGCGCTGTATATGGAGTATTATGAATAGTGTGAATAGATCTAATGGTATAGGTTGATTTTGATGCATTGCAAAAATTGTTTCACTTAAGAATTAAAATAGTTGCTTGTAAATTCCTTGTTGCATAAAATAGTTGCTTGTAAATTCCTTGTTGCATTACTCGTGCATTGATCATATTGGCAGGATTCTGTTTAAGTTTAAGTTTCTGAAGTGCTAGATTGGGAAGAAGAGCTTTTAGTGATTATGAAATTATGCTTGTTGGGATTGATTGATCTTAGTTTTTTAGATTGAGTATTTATAAGCTTTTATTCTTCAAGTTGAAGACGACATGGATTATGAGTTTGACAACGGGTCATTTGCAATTTTGATTGCGGCTTTATTTTCATAATCACTATATTGTTTGATATTTTGAAGCTTGCACATGTTTCACTGACCTTGAGGACCAATGGACTAGCAAAGCTAGTTCAATCAATCTCACATTTCCTTTTGCACATTCATAGTTACACAGTTTCATCAGATAATGTATTAATCAGTTATTGCTTGTTCTGGTTTACACAATTGTGTTTAGCTCATTCAGTCATAATCTAGTGCACTTGTGTGGATATATAAATTTCCTGACAAACTGTTGATTATTATGCTATTGTTTTAAAACTGATTTATGACTGTTACATGTTCAATTCCTGATAAATGTTTTTTTGGTTATTTTATTAATCAATGCATACTTGAACACTAGTTTCTAACTGATTTATGCAACTGACAGAGGAAAAACATACACTATTTTAAGGTGGTAGTTGCATTAGGATCTAATGTGTATGCTATGTACAGGAAAAATTCTGCAATAGCTTGACACAAGTTGGTGATGAAGTGGAAGGATCAACAAGAATACAAATTTGGAAAGAAGCCGCAGGGGGTAAAACACGGGGGCGATGTTATGGCACTGGACAATTGGCACGTAACATAAGATATGGAGTAAACTTTTTGACTCAGGTGTCAATTACAAATCCACATAGAGAAGCCGATAACCAGGACATTGAGGCTGCCAGAGCCGAAGCTGCTGCTGCACGTGAAGAGGCTGCACGGGCTAATGCGCGGACAGATGAATTATCAAAGAAATTTGATGAATTGTCAAAGAAATTTGACATGTTGCATTCTCTTCAGGCGGGTCCTTCGAGTGCTCCTGTGAGTGGTCATCCTGATTATAACGATTCGGTACGTTCAATTTTTCTTTGAGTTAATGTGAATTGTTAATCATCTTTTGACGGTTATAGTTTAAAATTGATGCGATATGAATATTTAGTTCATGTTTTGAATCTGAATTCTTGCAATTTTTTATTGTTAGTATTTTTAGATGTTATGGACTGAGTTGAAATATGCTTGATTTCTAGATGTTATGTCATTCATTTCTAGATAGTATAGTTATTGCACTGTTACCGATTGCGGATAGCGAAAATTAGTGATTTGTCTAAATTCTGCTACACACCAGTCCTTATAAGCCCTATAGTCACTGTTTGGCAACATTTTTTTTCTACAAAATTCTGCACATGTTATGCAGTGGGATCTTTATTGAGCTGTCTTCGATTTGATACTGTTTTGGTCATCTCTACTGAGACTTTATCACTTGAATTTTTATGTGTCTGACTCATGACTATTTATTTTGGATGTTGCAGGAGGAGGAGGATTATGAGGATGATGATGAGGAAGTTGATGTTGGTTATCATGATTAGTATGTAGATCGTTTAGGAGATTATCAGTATTTTGGAACTCACTAGTATTTTGGAACTCACTAATATGTTGATGTATTTTGGAACTCATTAATATAGTGATGTTGGTGTATTCAGATTATGTATTTGTAAGTTAATTTGTTTTGGATCACCTGAATTGTGGATTGATTAATATATTGATGTTGATGTATTTTGGAACTCATTCATATATTGATGTTGATGTATTTTGGAACTCATTAATATATTGATGTTGGTGTATTCAGATTATGTATTTGTAAGTAAAAATTTTTTGGATCACCTGAATTGTGGTATTGTAAAATAGGTCTTGATCAGAACAGGTGGTTTGAGTGGCGCTGGTATAAAGCGAACGTGACGATTTCAAATTAAACCAAACCAACAATAATAGCAGTAGTGTCGGCCATAAGACCGACGCTACCTTCAAAATATGGTAATTTTAATTACTAGTGGCGGCCACGATGCCGACGCTACAAGTAAAAAATATGTTGTCTAATAGGATTAGTGTCGGCCACGATGCAGACGCTACAAGCAAAAAAATACGATGTCTAATAGTATTAGTGGCGGCCTCGTGGCCGACGCTATAAGCAAAAAAATGTGATGTCGAAGGTTTTTAGTAGTGGCCATGTAGCCGACGCTACCAGCAGAAAATAAGCTGTCTAATATTATTAGTGGTGGCCACGTGGCCCACGCTATCAGCAGAAAAGACACTGGCTAATATTATTAGTGGCGGCCATCTGGCCGACGCTACTATTGTATATCATGTTGGCTAAAAGCACGTGGCAAAAAGTTTAATGACACTCTACCCAATTAAAAAAGGACACCTGCCAGTATTTAGCGTCCCAGGAAACCGACGCTAACGCACTAATTAGATGCGTAATTTTGGTCAGCAACTAGTGGGGGTTTAGTGGGGGCTTTGGGCCGACGCTACATGAGTGTCACACACAAAGCCGACGCTAATATTATTAACTTCCGGCTTTGGAAAGTCCACCCCCGACACCCACGCTAAGCCGACGCTAAACCACTTTAGTGTCGGTTTTTTTGTATTAGCGAGGGCTTTTTGGCCGACGCTAAAACTGTGTTTTCTTGTAGTGACTTCAATCTATAACTTCCTAAAATATCTCCATATTTAGAAAGTGCATATTTTCCAATATTCTTCTCAATTTCAGACTTGAATCTTCAGACCTTTTAATTCAGCGCCACATGGAATTTGCATATTGTTTCCTGAATCTTCTGCATCTGTTAAGATATATCAGAATTCTGAATTCTCTTCAGTTCTGGCGCGATGTCGAATGAACCTGCATGGGACATCTTGATACGACATGTTATACCAGATGTTGAAACTACTTCAGCTCAACATGTTCCATTGCATACTAGAACTCCTTGCTCAACCTGTTCTTCCTTAGCAAGATAAACTATCCTATCTAACACATTGCTGCTATTATTTGTTTTACAAAATTAATGCCAACCCTTAAAAATAAAGAACTAACATTCTCCCCCTTTGGCAAATTTTGGCTAAAACAAATACATAAACATTACAATTCAGAGTACAGCAGCAATCACAACTCTATACTAATGTCAGTAGCTACTGATCCTAACAGTAACCATCAGTAGCTACTGTGAACAGTAATCCTGGAGAATCATCTTCTAGGGAATACTTGAATGATGTTAGGACATCATGTTTGACAACTCTTTTGGCAGCACATTTCTATGAGCTCCATAACATCACCTTCGAACACCACAGTACAATTACTTCAGGCAGCACATCAGGAGGTAAGAAGTAGAAAGTCCCGAAGTTATGCACATGAGGAAGAAGATATCTGGTGTACATGAGGAAGAAGATATCTGGTGTACATGAGGAAGAAGATTTCTGACTCCCCCTTAACCCCACACATTTCTTTTTCCTTCCAGCTCAGACCTGGATAATTGTAGAAGACTCCTCCAGAAAAGAAACGCTTGTCTTCACACAAAAGACCAATGGTGGCATAGGAGATTTCTGCACACCTTTCTTGATCAGACGCCCCCAGTCAACCTATGGCATAAGATAAAACTTAAGAAGTATCAATCTATCAACCCAGGTAACTCAGAACACAAGTCACAACTGTGTTCATAACTCAGGACACAAGTCACAATCGAAACTCAACACCAACTCAAGGAAATGACACCCTCTTCGCAAACAATTGGAACTGCAGATTCCAAACAAAGCATCTGCATAACCCATTTCACACACTCTTTCTCCCCCTTTTTAGCCAAAAATTGGTAAAGGAGGCCCTCACAGAACCAGACCCAAGTGATGCTTACCCAAATACGAACAAACGCCATAATACTTGTGAAACAAGATCACTCACTTGGCTGAAGAAGAAGAGAACAAACCCTATAAATAGCAGATCAGTTACTTTGGAATTAACGAGCTTTGAATATTTCAAGGTTCTTGGTTAAAGAAACGCTATTTTAGGTACCAAAAACTCCATTCAACATTCAATGCCTACCTTCCAAAAACTGCCTTGACTGCCTTAAATGTTTCTCAACTGAATCTTGCCATAAATTAAGCCAATAACGTTCCATGCATAGGCAGAGACACGTGTTTCACCTTATCCTTCCACTACCGACCAGAATAATTCCTTGTTTGGCTCAAGAGAAACATGTCATGTACCATGTTCTGACATCTTACCAAAACAGTTTGTCTGCTTGCTTATAAAATTATCAGCCCAAGACTCCACAGAACCTTATACAAACCCATCTTCTTATCTAATGGATACTGAGACGACTTCTCTCAATCCCTTCTAGATTCCTTCAAGGCAGCAGAGAAAAAATAAAGTCACCCAGAACCACCAAATCTGCTTTTTAGACCTCTCCTACATGGCTATGATATGTCCCATCATGAAGTTTGACATCACACTGCACAAACTTGACCAGCACACATGCTACACAGAAATCAGCACACTTGCAGTAATAGATCATAGACAACAGCCTTAACTCCCCCTGACATGAACAACTAATGCTCCTTATGAAGATGAACACATGACACCAGATGATATTGCCACATTCTCAACATTAAGAACTGCCACTTCTTGTATTTGTAGAGCATAATCTCACCGTGTATATGCCAAGTCCAATATAAAAGCCCACTTGATTTGGAATTTCTCACATGTTCCATAACAAATGCCTTTAGATTACTTGCAACACAAGATAATGACTGCCACCACCTTTTACTTGTATTAGAAGAAATCAACCTTCTGTCCTTACATCTAAAGAAGTCTTCATCATGAAAGTAGTCATGTATTGCCAGAACAAACTACTTAACATCAAGATCAGAATCTGCCCATTCTAATCCACATTATGTCAGAACTGCCACTTCAGACAATAATGTTGCTTCTTCCAACTCCTTCATCCAGAATACACAACAAACAATGATGTTGTAACATTATGTAGGACATCAGCATTAGATAAAAGATCACACCTTCTGCATTTTATTCAGGTAATCACAACCACCTGATCACAACAGAGAGAAATAAACTCTCACACAATTCAGAAATCTGAATTGCATCCACACATCAGATAACTACTAAGCTCTCAACAAGGTATTTGTTTATCCAAGAAGGATTCACAATCAAACAGCAGATGATGCTCACTTCTTCATTCACACACTTCTGATACAGTCAGCTGATAAGGCTACCTCAGGTTGTTATCAATCATAACCACTCAGAAAGAATAAATTCCTGAACCATAATATCCAGACTGCAGACTTGCATAATTCTCTAGACAAATACTTAGTCTCCCGTCAAAGTATTTACCCTTATGCATAACATCAATAATAGACAAATACTAAGTCTCCCGTCAAAGTATCTACTATTAGTCAGAATAAGATTGCCTTCTCACACAAGGTATGACAATTTGTGTGTAATCTTCTGCATACGTCTAACAACTTCTGATTCATGACATATATTCACAAGTTACTTTAACTTGGATCATTGGCTTGATCTTGAACTTCTTTCTGCGCAAAACAACCTTGGCTGAACAAGCAACCACCTGAATTGATGTTCCAACATCAATCTCAGTCACACATCTTCACAGAGCTTTTCTGAAGATATCGTTTATAGTAAAGCTCTAGCACACGAGGATCAACCATCAGTACCTGATCAAGCTTTCAGGTCATATCTCATTCAGCATCAGGAACAGCTCAAGAGTTTTCTCCTTAAATCATAGCATCTTGCCTGAATTTGAGATGTTGGATGTCATCAACATTCCACAACTAATTTTCCTCTTCTAATCCATCAGCCAAACTCATCCAAGCACATAGTCACCACCCAACCCCACCGGTTGATTCAACTTCACATTGCTTAACCCTTGAAGGTTCTCCACTACACCAGAATAAGAGTTCCATGCTCTCATAGACTTGATAAATGTCATCAAGTTTGAGTAAACAACCTCCATCCTGAATCAGAGAAACATCATCCAGACAGCTTGTGAGAATAAATTCTTAATACATCAGGTACTCTCCCTCAGAATCTGCCAAGAGCACTTCAGAGAATCATACATTCTTCCCTTTAATAGCAGCACAAACTGTGATTAGATCATCTCAATCCTTAAGCACACACAGTCAATACTTTTCTAGCTTCACAAGATCATTTAGATAATGCTTCCAAATAACAGAGAAAAAATCATGACTTTTTGATCTTTGACCTTCATGTCCAAGAAGTCTGCTAGAGATAATACTTCTTGAATCTCAGGTTCTCCACTCCTGCAGCAAGGACCAAAAATAAACTGACCTCAGGAGTAAATAACATGTTAATCACACCTTGACCAACTCATACATCTAAGATAATTTCCAGGGCCAGAAACTTCTTAGACATACCACCCAGATGCCTCCTCTTCCAGATCAGGAGTAGGTTCCAAACTCATGTGATCAACTCACATTAGTTTAGCACCCAGAGCATCTGCTATGCCATTCCTTCAGACAGCAGAATTAAGCACAATTCTGACGTGATGTTCTAACACAAGATAGGACATCATTCCAATGAACACAACAAGAGATCAAAGACTGGAGATTAGCCCTTTTAGGAATAGAGGCAAAAGTAAATAACTTTTCTTTCTTACAACTTCACTTAACAAAGCCTTTATGAGTGGAATTGAACGAAAATCTTCAAGTATCGTTGACAAAGTAAGTTGAAGCAGTTTTGCATATATCCCATCACCATAATGTATACATTCAGAGAAGAATAACCTCCTCAATTGCAACCTCGGGAGTTTTCAGATAGATACGCAGCGGATCAAAACACAAACTCCTCAAAACCTTCAGGTGTCACATATCACCCCTAGCATCATAGTCCAGGTGACACCACAATAACACAGGTTTGAAAATAAATCAAACCTAACGTAACCACAGCAGCTTTTCAACCACTCCTCCAAGCCTTCAGCACATGCCACTGCCTGTCACGAACAGTCCATCCTCCACTTCCAGGGACCATTCTCACACCTATATGAACTACTCCAAGTTCAAACAACTTTTCAGTAGAAAGCTTCTACCTTGACCATGAACCAGAAAGTATCTTCCCTTGGATCTCATCCAGATACAGAACAGAATGACCTGCTCTAATACCAATTGAAATTCTGGTACATGTGCAGAATTCAGATGTCCTAGAACATGCTGTTCGACATCTGGTCTGACATGATCACAAAGGGCAAGGTATATTGCAATAAACATGGTACTGAAAAGATAAGAGCAAGACACACAGAATTGTTAACCCAGTTTGGTCTAACACACCTACTCTGGGGGCTACCAAGCCAGGGATGAAGTCCACTATCAACAGTATCAATTCAAAGCTAAACTCCCCGTTTACAGCTTATCACTTAATCACTACCTAATGACCCTTATACCTAGATCCTCTCTAGATATGAGAAACCTTTCTCACTCCCAATCATCGCAATGATGTCTAGCAGTTGACAATCTGCCACTGCATCAACGACTCTTTACCTATACACTGATTACACAGATAAACATGAATCCACACTCCTATGACACATCAACATCTGATGAGAATAACACCTAGCTAAGTATGATGCCAAACTCCACCGTTTGTTAGCTTTTTCCCTTAACTAAGACCATAATCTGGAGTTGCTTAACAGCTTCCTCCAAGAACAATACTCCTCTTACTTAACAGCTTCGAGGATCACACTTACAAACTGTCCAACTCACAGGTCGAGTGGTACAGGAACCAACCCTAATACTAGAACTTTTACATCTTTGGTTGCGTTACAAAACTAGGTTACAAAACATCTATATATAACCTTTTCCCAACTGGATTTGGGCCTACAAAAACACAGCAAATGAGCAAACTTCTGCTACAAAATAGGACTTCAATCTATAACTTCCTAAAATATCTCCATATTTAGAAAGTGCATATTTTCCAATATTCTTCTCAATTTCAGACTTGAATCTTCAGACCTTTTAATTCAGTGCCACATGGAATTTGCATATTGTTTCCTGAATCTTCTGCATCTGTTAAGACATATCAGAATTCTGAATTCTCTTCAATTCTGGCGCGATGTCGAATGAACCTGCATGGGACATCTTGATACGACATGTTATACCAGATGTTGAAACTACTTTAGCTCAACATGTTCCATTGCATACTAGAACTCCTTGCTCAACCTGTTCTTCCTTAGCAAGATAAATTATCCTATCTAACACATTGCTGCTATTATTTGTTTTACAAAATTAATGCCAACCCTTAAAAATAAAGAACTAACAGTATGTCTTCTTGGTCCTCATTCTCTTCAGCCATTTTCATTTGCTCTTCAATATTTTGTTCTTCAACCATTCTCTCTGTAACCTCAAAGCTCCTTAATTGCATCAGTGCATGAACAAACCATTATACTCAGTCGAAGCGAAAAAAACTATACCAGTAATGTGCTTAAAGTGACCCTTCAGTTTATATATAAGCTAAAAGGTAAGGAGGTTCAAATCATTCATAAAGTTTACGGTGAATGTTCTTAAAGTTTGTCTTTTCCATTACACCCAGATGCTTGAGGACCAAAAACCCTATGAGGGTAAGCAACTTTAGATGCATTAGGTATCTTATCATTGGGACCAAGATCATTAATTGGTGGGCGTTGTTTGTGGTGATCAGTGAATTTTTGATAAACCATTGCCAACGCCAGAGCCTACAAATAAAGAAAAAGGGAAGGATAAGCTTTGACATCAAATGATAACCAAATAATCAAGTCATTGGAAGATATATAAAACACATATTGAACACAAATATAAAATGCGATCATGGTTATGGGGATCATAAATGCCGGTGGAGATGGTCGTTCTTCTTCTGTTGCCGCCAGATGGCGGATCGGAGATATTTTTAAATCCTATTCGCACTATTATGACTGGTAAACCAACAAGGTTGCCTATGCATACTTTCTCCTAGTTAGTTGCATTACCAATGAATGCATCGACGGTAAACGAATCTATTATTTCTTTCATTAGCCTTCCCCGCGCTCTCTGTGCCTCTGCATAAAAAAATTTAAATCTAAGGTCCTGTCTCATTCAATGTAGGACTTTAATAAGAATGATAGTGTGTTACCGTAATCTATTACTTAAAATACAATGCAATAAGTTCTTCATAGAAAAGATTCCAATGTTCAATTTAACTATGTAGGGGATGGAATAAAAGACTTGTATATAGTCTACTGTTGGAATTAAACGTGCACGGCGTAGTTCAGTGGGCTCTGATCTTGGGCTTCATACACATTATCTTGCCCCGAGCACTGTCACTGATCGAAGTTAGCCAACATATCAACATCCATTGTGAAATTTTATATACCTTGAGCAAAATCGACTGTGTAATTTAGTTTGAAAGGAACCATATTGACACCCTTTGACGCAAGAACATGAACAACCTAAGTTGTTATAGAAAAATAAGTTCAATCGCATGTATTATGCCTAAAATATTCAAGAAATGCAAATAACTTTTATGAAATTTGGCTAGATTTGAAGTTAAAAATTGAAAATTATTTAACAAACCTCCATCTCAGCATCATCAAGATATCCAATAGCCAACTTAGTAATGTCAAGTAGGAATGGATCATCAATGGAGCTATCTTTTGACGAGGGATCTCTAGGATCTCTTCCCTGGACAATATCCAAAACAACAGCACAATAAATTGCAGATCTACAGAAAAGGCCAAGCTTATCCAAAACAACATACAAGTTTATGTTTTACCAAAAGAAGAACATGGCAATTTTAAGTTTTACCATGCTTTCTGATATGCTCATTACACCAGTTCGACCAAACGTTGGCCGCAATGTAGTAACACCACATCGAGCTATGAGAAAAGTTATGGATCCAGCTATTTCCGAACCAATTGCAAATGGAACCATACGTGTATCATATATAAAGGAAATATACAAACTTTAAGAACATTCACCGTAAATCATAAAATAAACCATATAATGGAAAAGACATCTTTAGATTGTTATGTATCTGTGATAATATTAGTATCTACCTATCCATTAGCATCATCAATAAAAGTTTAGCTTTGAAACAAAATAGAAAATAACTCGTATTTTTGTTTAAACTACGGAGTATCATTATCATATACTTCAACAGCATAGAAAGAAAAGGAAAAATAGAAAGAAGATCACAATTTAATACACATATCAGAAACACAACTTTTTAACACAATTATTTCTAAATTGTATTAAGATGAAAATTAATTCAATCAAAATGGGTTGTTAAAACTCGTTAAATACAATTAAATTATGATAAACAAGGCATAAAAAACTGGGTGACAGCATGAAAAATCAAAACCATAAAGACAACATTACGAATTTGTGCAAAACTAGAGGCATGAACCAATTGCTCCACAATTTCTCCAGAGGATAGATTACTTTTGAATCCTATACTTCTAGTAGCATAGAATATGCAACCCATTATGCAACCTACCTGCAGAAGAAGAAAAAAAGACATCAGTGCCTGAAGAAACCATTATACTCAGTCGAAGCGAAAAAGCTATACCAGTAATGTGCTTAAAGTGACCCATTAGTTTAGATATAAGCTAAAAGGCAAAGAGGTTCAAATAATTATAAATATTATTAAGGAAATAATCTAAATATAACATTTTGACCTCCTTAATTTATAACTTAATTACCTCGTCGGACCTAACATTATAAATATGAATGTCCTTGTTTTCCATTTCAATTGCGACAATGTTATTGTCGTGAGGATTAAAGGCAATAAATGTTGCAGTTGGTGGAGGTCCCTCAAAGCGACACAAAACCTGAAATTCAACAATAATTCGTTACAATAATGAGATGAAACAGAATATATTATCATAAATATTGAAAACTCACCCGAAAAGACACCATGTTGAACAATGCAACTTTTCCTCCATATGAAGCAATAACATAGTTATCATTCTTTGAGATGTCCATACATGGAGTTGTCATGTCACAAGTGGCTGGGAACTCATCATTAAACGAATACCATTAATCAGTGTCAAATATGCAGGAACAACACTTGATGTCGCCTTTCCAGTATGATTCATTTCATCAGGGGACCATTTCCATGGCTTCTTACTCCCTCTTGAACCAAGAGCCAGAAGACGAGTTCCTTCGTTTGTGTAAAGAAGACGAATAGCCTTGGTAAATACAAAAACTTTATGATCATGAAATTTTTGACAGAAAAACAGAAATATAGTATTGAAACATCTTTTGCATAAATGGAAAAAGTTTTCATGGAATACCCACTTACTCAGAACCACTATCTCCGGCATTATAACTATTTGACACTGAAGAAAGTCAATGGTTTCAATGCTTCTGTTAATCTTCATGCTTCTATCTATAATAACATTTACTCTACTCTAGAATAGATAAATTATAAAATGAATAAACTAAAGGTTCCTAAACCATGAACACCTTAGTCATGCTACTGAATTAAAGAAGATACAAACCTTTGGATCAATAGCATCAACGACCCTCGTGGATTTGAAACCCTCTGTGTTAGCTAGAATTTTAACACTGCCATCTGTCGTACTAACAGCGAGTAGATTTTCTTTCTTATTGAACTTCAAGCGAGGAAGATTCGGGCGCAAGGCATCAACAATGTCAAATAGTTTTCACAAAAAATGTATCCAAATATCAAAAGTATAGGACTATAGTCACAGGAAGACCGCCCTCAGTGTTTATTTCCATTAGAACATTACTACTATCCACATCCCAAAACTTAATATGGTTGTCTACTTCAACAGCCAGAAACCGATTCTTTGTAGCATCAAATTGGAAAGTACCAGTAACTTTGTTTCTAAGTTCAGAATATGTTCCTTTTACCAATCCTTCGTTTTCATTCCACTCAAATAAGAAGATATTTATGTCTTTACTTGTTCCGCAAGAAAACAATCTAAACATCCAAGAGAGAGAAAATTGTAATTCACATAAAAACTTAAATAGTGTTACTCAAAAAATAAAAAGTATAAATTTTAATTATTCTGAGTTTTCTCACCTAGTTCCATTACCACTATAGATCAGTGTGGAAGAACAATTTTTGGGAGTGTCGTACTTCAGATGGAAAGTCTTGTCATCATACATCCAAGCCCTAACTTTCCCATCAGCCGAAGTCGAAAATAAATACTGCAAGAATTTGATGTCAATTAAATGAACAATATCATCCACAATTTGAAGAGGGAGTAATAAAAAGTATTTAACCTGGATATTTTCCTTCGAGCGAGGAAGAACCGAACAAACAGGTGCTACATGACCTTCAAAGCAATGGATCTTATGTCCATCCAAATCCCATGCATGTATGTATCATTCTTCCATTATTCATAATTATAAACTCAAATAGCTTGATAGAATCTATTATAGACTAGAAACTCTTATGTCACCTTAATTTTCTTAAGAGATATGAACCCTAATGTTCTACCTAAAAGATTAAACACTAATGTTCTACATAAAAAATTAAACCCTAATTGAAAAAAAAAAACAAACCAATTAGTACGGTTTCTTCGCCGTGCATGTCGTCATTGAGCTGTAAGAATGGTCGTGCGTTGATGAGAGATGAGAAAGGTTGTGTTCTGATTGTGGAAATCAAGGTTTCTCGGATGTGAGATGAGAGGATAGGTGAGCAATGGAAATTTAGGATTTCGGAGAAAATGGTTATGCGATGATGAGAGATGAGAAAAGTTGTGTTCTAATCGATGGAAATCTGGGTTCTGATGTACGATGACTGGAAGAAGATGGAGTTCTGGGGTTTCAGAGATAATGGGTTTTGAGAAATGGGGTTTCAGAAAAGGGTTTTGATTGGTGCAATATTTGTTATGTGTTTTTTTAGTATTTCATTTGCATGATATTAATTTAATAAATTTACACCCATTAATTCATTTACTTATCCAATTCACATGTAATAAAGCTTATTGTGGTTTATTAATGTTTTTAAGATTAATATTTAGAGTTATTAAAATAAACAATTTTTTTTAGCCAATCTAAAGTTACACCCGTTTTACCTTTAACGGGAGTAATAGAGATTTGACTGTAATAATGATTTTAATTTATTATAATAATATTTTTAATTTACACCATTTTTTTAAAATAGGGTGTCTATTTTCACGTGTTAATACTTTAAATGACATTTTATTTACAAATTTGCCACCAAGAATCTTATTTACACCCGTGTTCCGTATAATGGGTGTAAATTTTAAAATTTTATTCATCATTTTGCACTAGTGATGTAGCCATTCACATCATGTAATATTAACATATATAAGTCATTAGCATCAAGATGCATATATATATATATATATATATATATATATATATATATATATATATATATATATATATATATATATATATATATATATATAGTAAAGGATTAGCTCATTCATGCAAAGTATGAAATAAAGTTCCAATTAACAAATTTTAATATGGTATCATCTGCCTTCGATTCCTTAACCGTCTAACACTATTATAAAATATATTTTTGGTAACATTATATTCCTACTAGTCCACCGTTGTAATATCTCAAATTGAAAGCGTCCGTTTTTAATTTTATTTTATTAGAAGAAATTTCATTACGGTTGTGTGAAAGAAATGTGGTGAGAAATTAAGTGTTACAAGTTTCGAATCCCGCAGTAGCAACATTTTTCCATTTTTCCTATTAAAAAAAGTGTGTCCCTTAAATTCACAACTTAAACAAAAATTGAAAATTGTTTAACTACGGTTCTATTTATCCATTGTGCTAACATGTGTTGTATTTCACTAAGGTTGTTCTTATCAACTGTGGTGAAAGGCCTTTATGTCAAATTAAAACAAAACAAATTCTTTATTTCCTTAATAACATGCCCTAAGTGAACCAGACGACGACGATAGAGAAATCTTCTTCTTCACCATCTTCATTTTGTGTTCATCATCTTCATTCATTTGGAATGAAAATCTTTACCATCTTCATTTTGTGTTCACCATCTTCATTCATTTGGAACATCCAATCTTCACCATCTTCATTCATTTCTTAGTCTCTTCCTCCTCTTTGAAGTACGGTATATTACTTTTCATGGCAGGTGTTCATTGATTTTATTCCTTTTTTGTTGATTTTATCGTTTTATTTTCTGCGTACATGTTTCATAGTTCATTGCGTTTTTGGAACCTTGTGTTCATATTGTTCCTAGTTCATAGTTCATTGTGTTTTTTTGTTGTTAAATATTAATTGTTTTAATGGATATGCATATGCTTTAGGTTTAGTGTTATATTATTGTTATGAATATGTTTTAGGTTTGGATATGCTTTAGGTTTAGGTTTTGGTGTGCCATTCACATTACTCTTTTGATATAAATTTGGTTGTGAGAGAGGCAGTATCTAGAAGTCACAAAAGAAAATATGCTAGTGAGAGAGGCAGAAGAGGGTAGATGAAGGGTTTTTGTAGTTTCTTGGCTGATTTAGATTGCATCGACGTGCTGTGTATTGGTGGTAGTTTTACTTGGTTCAACAGGGCGGGGACGGCGATGAGTATAATCGACATATTTCTAGTTTCTAAAGATTTAGCAGATAGTTGGAAGATTGTTGGTCAATTTATTGGATTGAGAGATATATCGGATCATTGTCCGATATGGTTGAGAGCAAGTGTTGAAGATTGGGGTCCTAAGTCTTTTAAATTCAATAATTGTTGGCTGAAACATGTTGATTTTGGTAAGTTTATTAGAGAAGTATGGGATTCTTTTATGATCACTAGTAGAGGGGACTTCGTGTTGAAAGAAACACTGAGCGTGCTCAAGAAAATTCTGAGAAAGTAGAATTTTGAGGTCTTCGAGTAGCTTGATTTGAAAGTAAATGAGGTTGTCAAAGGGCTTAACTCGCTGGACTATATAGTTAGGAATAATGATGAGTTTGATGTAGATATGATGAACAAGAGCAGGATAGGGATGACAAAAGAAGTTTGGAAACAAATAAATATGAATGAGTGCTTGTTAAGACAGAAATCTAGAGCGTGTGGTTGAACGGAGGAGATAGGAACTTTAAGTTTTTTCATAAGGTGATGTGCGGCAGACAAAGAAAGAATTTCATTTCTTCAGTGGAATTAGCAGAAGGTAGGAAGGAGGGAATCGAAGAAGTGAAACATGAAGTTAGAAATTAATTTTAAGAGAATTTCAAGAAGGATAATTGTGATAAACCAGTTTACAGTGGTCTGGTTTTTGAATGCCTTTCTGCAGGTGATGTTCTGAGTCTTGAGCAACAGTTTTCTGAATAAGAGATCAAGGAGGCTATCTAGAGCTATAAAGGGTCGAAGACTCCTGGGCATGATGGGTTTTCTTTCAGTTTTTTCCAATTCTATTGGGAGATGCTGAAGAATGATGTGATACGGTTTGTTCAAGACTTTCACTTTAAGCCTACTTTGACCAAGGTTGTTATGGCGTCATTTATTACTCTTGTTCTGAAAGTTGATAACCCGGAGAAGTTGGTTAATTACAGACCTATTTGTTTAGTCAGTGCTTTTCAGAAAGTTTTGTCAAAAGTTCTAGCTGCTCACCTAAAAAGATTCATTGGTAGCCTCATTTCGATTGAGCAAACTGCATTTTTGAAAGGCAGGTATATGTTAGATGGGGTGGTTGTTGTCAATGAGATCTTAGACTTGGCAAAACGTTCGAAAAGGGAATGCATGATTATGAAGGTTGATTTTGAAAGAGCATATGATTGTGTTGACTAGGAATTTCTCAGATTCATGTTGAGGAAGCTCAACTTTGGTTCTAGATGGATCTTATGGATGGAAGCTCTAGTGTTCAATGGTACAATGTCGGTTCTCGTCAACGGGAGCGCTACTAAATATTTCTTGGTGGGTAAAGGTCTTAGATAAAGGGACTGGTTATCCCATTTTCTCTTTAATATTGTAATGGAAGGTTTAATGAAGCTTAAGAAGAAAGTCGTGGAGAAAAGGCTATTTATTGGTTTTAATATTAATGAAGCTTGTTCGTATAGCATCGTTCAGTTTGCGGATGACACACTCATAGTTGGAGACGGAAGTTGGGACAATCTTTGGTGTGTTAAAGGTATCCTTAGGGGTTTCGATACGGTGACAGGATTGAAGGTTAATTTTCTCAAGAGCAATGTGTGTGGTGTTAATTTAAAGGGTGATTTTATTGAAGTTGCGTCTAATTTCCTTCATTGCGCGGTGAGTGCCATTCTGTTCAAATTCTTGGATATTATGGTTGGTGTTTGTCCTAAAAAGATCAAGGCCTGGGAATCGGTGGTGGAGGTTTTTAGGAAGAGGATGGCAATGATGAGAAGAAAGAATCTTTCGATAGGTGGCAGAGTGGTTTTGATTAATTCGATTTTGATTTTGCTTCCTGTTTTCACGTTCTCTTTTTACAAGGCACATGTGAAGATATTGAAGGAGATCATCAAAATTCAATCCAAATTTTTATGGGGAGGAAACTCGGATAAAAATTACATTCACTGGATTAGTTGGAAGACGGTGTGTTTTTCGAAAGAAAAAAGTGGTCTTGGGATCAAGGATATCACATTGTTTAATGATGCTCTCCTTATGAAGTGGAAGTGGAGGTTCATATCGAACGAAGATGCGATTTGGAGAGATATCTTGGATCATATATATACTTAATTAAACTTTAATTTTGCAGTGGAGGTACTGAGTAAAGGTTGATTAGGAGGAGGTAAAAAGCATTCTATTTGGTGGAGGGATGCTATGTTAGTTGGATTTGAAAAGAAGGAGGCGACGGATACTTTTGTGATGAATATAAGTGTGAAAGTGGGTGATGGCAGCAGGGTCCCTTTTGGGCATTACTTATGGTTGAATAATAACTACCTCAATGAATTATATCACAACTTGTTCAACTTATTTCCATATCAAATCTACAGCATATCTGACTTAGGATACTAGTGTAACAATTCTTTGTATTGGAAAATTGTTGTTTCTTCTTTTTCTGCAGGATCTACAACGTATCCGAAACTTTCAGAGCTTGCTTCTTTGCTGTCCGAGTTTCGTTCTGAAGAAATAGAGGAGGACGTTTTCGAATGGAATTTAGAAGATAATGGAGTTTTCTCTGTCAAGTGCAGCTACGAGGCGTTGGCTAGACATGATCATCATTCCTTTTTTGTTGAAGAAATAATTAAGCAGGCACTGAGAATTCTTTGGAGATCGAACTGTTAGTCGAAGTTTCAGCTTTTTACGTGGAGGCTTTGCTTGGGGGGGGGGGGGGGGTGGCGACGAAAGAAGAGTTAGCAAAGAGAGGTGTCAAGTTTGGAGGTAATTGTTTGGATTGTGTTTTGTGTATATATTATGCTGAATCCGTTAATCATCTTTTTTGGGTTATCCGTTATCAGTTAGAGTTTGGAGTGGTGTGAATAAGTGGTTGGGATTGAAGGAGGAGTGTTTTATCAGTTGTGCTACTTCTTTCGTTAGCTTCGTGAATAGGTTGAGAAAGGAGGTGGGCAACGAAAAGGGAAATTACTTATGGACTATGGTCGCGTGGGCTATCTGGAAGGGTAGGAATAATGTTATTTTTAAAAGTAAGATTTTCGATGTAGATGAAAGGATCCATTTGATCCAACATTTGTCTTGGCAGTGGTTCTGTTTGGAAGTAAACTCGTCTTTAGGTTGTTCTTTTTTCGAATGGTTTAGCTCCCCTCTTTCTTGTTTAAAGAGGAAGTAATATTTCCGCTGTTGTATTTTGGTCGGGTTCGCACCCCTTGCGTGTTTATTGAAATCATATTGCTTACAAAAAAATCTCTTTCTATTTCAATTTTATATTTTTTATGCAAATTTCTAAGTAATATTGTTAATATTTTATTAAATTATTTTATATGTGAAATTTATATTATTAATATTTTATTAAATTATTTATATGTGAACTTTACATTTTAGCTTATGAATTAAAATTAAGTTAATTCAAAAAATTAATTTGTAAAAAATAGATAAAAAAATTCAACAAAGAATGTTATTTATTTCTCGCAATATAACACTTGGCACAGTTTTAAACTGTCGCAATAAATCTTAAAAACAATTGTACCTTAGAGGTGGTTTATAACAGTTGCAATCTGTTATAACGATTTCCGCGACAGTTATTTAAACCACATCAAAACATGCTTGGGGCCCATAGTTTTGCAGCATTTGTCAAACCTTCGCAACTCGTATTTAATGGTGCATAAAACAGCCACGAAGTCTAAAAAATAGTTGCAAAATGGTGATTTCAAAATATATATTATTTACCTTGTTTTCTTTCTGGTTTGTTATGGGATATAGGTGACTTCTTCCTCTTTTTTAGATTTGTTTTAGGAGTCCATGTCGTTGTATTCTCATGTTATGTAAGCTCTCTCTGAATATTTTTTTGGTCTTATGCATCTTCATGATTTCCTTTGATTTTGTGGACATATTGGCTTTATGTGACCTTTTTTTCCGCACTGGAAGCAAATATGAATGACAATTGATCTTTCTTTACTTTGCCCTTAAAATTTTGAAGTTTGTTTTGTGTACCTTAGGAATTCTTTGAATTTTATAATCATGGCATCCATGTCTTCATCATTTCCACTCTGGCAGTCTTCATCGTATGACTCCATGTCTTTGACCTCTATAACTTTTAGTGCTAAACTTTTCTTCTTTTTGTCACTTTTTTTCATTCACATCTAGCCTTTTTAGATAAGTTTCATGTTAGCCCAATCCATACAAGATAAATCTTTAGATTCATAAATTACTGTGATTTTAGACATCTAATGACTTTGTTAGTCAAATCCTCATTCAAATATGTTTTTCCCATAGTTACAATGTGATTGACAATAAGTAAAACATTTTTTCATGTATAATTATTTTCTTCTCATTTGATTTTAAATAATCTGTATTCTCAGGTCAATGTTTTCATTTGAGCCATTTTTACCTCATTAGTACCTTCATGGGTAAGTTTAAGGGTGTCACATTTTTTGTTTTTTGAAGAATTACAAAGTGAAACACACAAAAGCTCAACCATGCCTAAATAAATAGTGATGATTATTTTTTCTTTCAAATTGTACTGTACTTTTTCCTTATCCTCTTTGATTCATATTTCACTAAATGTGATTTCAATAATACCATCGACTAGATATATGAGAATAAATATTGGAGTATTTTTTATAGAAGTATAGATATCATAATTCATTCCCTCTCCATTAAAGAATAGGTGTCTGTTTAGTGAACCATTTGTAGTCATGACCCAACCTCTTGAGAAAATTAGTTATATAAGAAGAGTTGGGATCTGATGCCACTTGTTGACCAAAATAAGATTTGTAAAAACACTTTGATTTAACAAGATTATGATAGAAGATAGAAATGAACAAAGATGAAATGTCTGGATTATATAAACATAAGAGACAGAGAAATAAGCAGTGGAATCAAAATAAATAACAAAAATAAATGATAAAAGGGATATAAAGATCACGCCATAGATTTATACTGGTTTACCCTAAACCAATTGGACTACTTTAGTTCCCAAGAATTTTCCCTTGAGATTTCCACAATAACAATATTGAACTTTTACACACAATCATCTCAAACAACCTTACAAAATAACTTGAGCTTTTTCACAAGATCATCCATAAAACCTTTCACAAACACACGAGCTTTTACATAGACTAATCTCAACAACCTTAAGCAACCAGATATTTTACACAGTTTTAACTCAATAATGTCAACAACAAGAGTTTTTTTACGCAAACTTGGATCAAAAAGCTTCACCCAAGTTTTAGTTACAGGTTTATCATACAACCTTTAAATCAATTACAAATATATCACAAGAGAACTATGCTCTTGAAAAAAATTTGCAGCACAACACTCGTACAACATAACTCTCAGATGAAACTTTTTACTCTATTGACGCTAAGGAAACTCTAGTGAAAAAGAAATTTATGAAGAATGAGACAAAGAAAGATAGTATAAAGTTCATATTCATAACACAAATGTGTTTTAATATGAGGATAATCCTCCTTTATATAGGAAAAAATATGACTAAAAAAGGAAACAACCCATGGATCTTTTTCTTTTTTTAATTGATTAAAACTTGTATTAATAAATTATTTCAATCTAAAATAGAAAATTTTCATTTTTGAGGTCACTTAAGAAGTTACCTACCTTCTTAATAAATTAGGAGGAGTTGCACATTGGTTTATTCTATTAGAAATGACTCTTAAATTGATTATTTAGTATACTTAGTTTTCCTAATTGATCAAAAAGCCTACCTAATTGTTTAAGCACTTGCTTAGATTGGCTTTAAGAAGATTTATAAAAAAATGAGAGGCTTGAAAAAAAAATTGTGTGTGGGCATTACCTTAGTACCTCAAGACTTAATCACTATTACAAATAAGACAAATCAAGCCTCTGGTTGTTTGGCGTTGAACTCTGACCAACATCCATTTTTATATTATTTTTAATTTGATTGGCTTCGACAACCATTCTTTGTTGGAAATTTGTCTCCAAGGCCGCTTTCATTCTATTTTCGGCCACATAGGCCGAAATCCGAGCCAAAGCATTTTTTTCTGTCAACCACCTAGTAGTTTTGGTCGAACCTTCACCCCCCATAATTTAAAGGTCACACATAAAGCCATGGGTTGGATGCAACATCATGGAGCAAAAGATATCGCTGCAGGCATGCAAGGGGAAATATTATCCAACCTCTTGTCAAAGGTCCTTTAATCTACTTTATTGATATTTGTCAGAAAGTAACTCTGGTCAGCCTAAATATTTTCGACAACTCCATCTGGTCGCCATATGGAAATCATTTGGTCTATAGTCGATTGTACCACTCCTACGCCATGGATCTACTCTCATTCTAACAACAAATTATAATTTTCTTTGAACGCAATGACCACAAATAAGGTTGATCTTGTTATTGTTCCTATAACAATGTTAACCTTAATAACTCCTAAGGAGTAACTTCTTTTTCCCTCATAATTGGACATAACCATATTATGGGGTCGCAAATCTGTATCAAACTTCCAAGTCTTCTTTGACAAGAAATGAGACATCAAATTTAAAGTCTCTCTGCCATTAAATAACACTTTATTAATGCCCATTCCATCTTACTTAACCTAGATAAACATCGGTTTGATACATTGTTTCATCTCTTCACCAAGCCTTTCAAAAGAGGCATTTTCTTCCCCAACACAATTGTATTTCATTACATAATAACAAAGAGGTTTGTGGCTCGCCATTTCTTCTACAAGACCATCATCTTCTTCCTTTGTTATCTCAGTCATAATGTCATATTTTATAGGAATGACAAATACAATATTACATATGATGTCTAGTTCCCCTTCTCACCTTGAATCAAAGTTACCCGTCAGCACCTCATCATCTTCATTTGGCACAAATTCTTTGACATTTGATTTTTCCACTTGTAACAAAGGAGGTAAGAATATCTCCTTTAAGGGTCTCTTTTCCATTTGGACTTCTGCCATCTTTGAAATTTTACCATTCTTATTTGATTCCTTAACTTCAAAAGCCTCTTTCTTTTTTTCTTTGATATCTTCTCCATTAAGTCTGAGTCATCAGGTTTTTACCCAAATAGTTCTTTGAACCATATAACTACTTATTGGAGATCTGGGAATCGTCATTGTATTAGGAACCTGCACCTACCTCAGTTACCTTCCATTTATGTTAGTCAGCATTGGGTTTTCACCAACAGAACCAATAATGGGTGGCACGTAAGTTTTTTAAATTCTCCATTTGCATGAAGGTTCCTGTGATTTTTGGTAAGAAATACCTATTTTTTCAAAGGCATATTTGGGTCTTCTGTCATTCCTATTATTTCTCCTAGATGGCTGAGGTTTGAAACCCTCGAGGCCCTTTGTGGCCTCTTTGTCAAAGACAGCGCTGCAACGAGGGCACAATATGATTTCACAGCCTTTGATCTTGCATCTGTTGAAGAAATCAATTAATTCCTCTTCAGGCTTTGGATAAATAACTTTGACCTTCTCAGCATAGTCCAGCATATTCTCCACTCATGCCTTTGAACTAGAGTCTTCAGTGATCTCGACCATCATGACATTAACAGGATCAGCGTAATTTTCTTCTTTGACCTGCAGAGGGTAAGAATTATTCTTCATGGGCGGTTTGGTTTTGTGTCCAAACTTCAACCTTCCATCTTTCAGAGCGTTTTGTACAAGATCCCTTAAAAGAACACATTGATAGGTTTTATGACCAAGAAAATTATGATACTTTCATAAACCTCTTTTCTTTCTTTGTTCGAATGGCG
This sequence comes from Lathyrus tuberosus, assembly GCA_022829125.1. Classification (NCBI taxonomy): domain Eukaryota; kingdom Viridiplantae; phylum Streptophyta; class Magnoliopsida; order Fabales; family Fabaceae; genus Lathyrus; species Lathyrus tuberosus. The sequence continues at coordinate 1,136,074 of JALAZF010000368.1, read as the reverse complement.
GTGTCTTTAGGCCTTATGCACTATGATCTGACCATCGGCAACCAAAATATCAAAGATTTCATCACAATTAGTCACATCAAATGTATAACTTTTTAAAATGAAATTTTCATTTTTACTAGGTTCTGCAGGATTGTTTTCCATTATAAGGTCTTAAGGCCTTACACACATATGGAGTTCATGGCTTTAATTATGCCAAATTAACCTCATTTTCTTCGACCTATTCAAATACTATGTCAGATTCTTGATCGTTTTCATCTATTTCTACATAAGCAACTTTTTCTTATGATATTTATTCGACCTAGCTTTTTCATCTTTTAACAGTTTGACCTGCTACCCCTATTTGCTAACTGGGCCATATCCCTTAGGTATTGGATATCTAACTTCTTCCTAATGGAATAATTTAGTCCTCCAACAAGCATTTTGACTAACTCATGTTCAGACACTTTAGTAAAACATCTCGACTTTATTAGCCTAAACATATTCAAATAGGCATATATGGACTCAAATAACTTCCTTTTCACGTTGGCTAACTCTTTCAGATAGATCTTTGACTGACCCATGTAGAACTGCTCACGGAATACCCTTTCTAATTGATTCCAGTTGCATTTGGAATTTGGGGGAAGGGTAATGAACCAAGTGAAAGAATTTTTTGTCAGAGAATTAGTGAAATATGTCATCTTTAAATTTTCGTTATTGGCCAATCCACCAGCCTCTGTCTGGTATCGAGCAATGTGTTTGATAGTAGACTCATTGGTGTCACTTATAAACTTAGTAAATTAGGGATTTTCAACCCCTAGGGAGTTCAGAACTCAATACATACTCCGACAAGGAAGAAACAAGTTTGTTCTATAAACACCAACATTAATCCCATTTTAAACTAGGATTTGTTCAACCACGTTGTCTATATTATTTTTCCCCCCAAAATTGTTTTTTTGGAAATTCCTAATCACTTGGTTTGCATCTTGATTTCTATTTACCAATACTAATTATGGGCCATTTTCACCATGTCTGCTTCGACTACCCCTTGTACAGGTTGTTCAACTTACTAGGGTATAATCAGTTGTTTCCCTTGGTTATTAGGGGGACCTAGGTTTTGAACTTCCCCGACTACTTAGACTTAAGGGATTGGTTGGATAGGAATTTGAGGAGCGCCAAAGAAATCAGCATTTCAACCCATTTGGTGTGCTAATTTTTGGTACGTATGATTTATGTTTTGGATCAAAGGATTAAACATAGTACCAATTTGTTGCTTAAGCATGTTCGCCATCTCATGGTTGCTTTCATCCATTTGTTGCCTCACAGACATGAGAGAACTAGTTGTTAGGGATGACATTACTTGAGGGATATATCCAAACTCTCCTTCTGGTTATGTCATTCTACTAGGACTTCTTATAACAGACCCTGATGCTAAGTATGGATTGAGAGGAGATGCAACGATCATTGAATTAACTACATATGTAGATGCAATAGTTTGTAGGCCCGCCATCATTGCAGTTGGCATGCTATATGAATATTCTCTACTACTAGGGGTACTATGAAACTTGGGAGAAAAAAAGGCCTAGAGTCTCCTATAATCGCTTGTGTGACCCTAGGACTAGTCAGAATACTCATTACTTCTGATGGGGAACCACCACTACTGTTAATGTTGTCGAAATCGACATCTGACTTACAAAAGGAGTGATTACTCCAATGGTTGTTGAAGTACCTGCACCACCAACTATCAATTCGGTTGGTTGTTCTTCATTATCTAGAGCATTATTATGGGCGAAGGGACGTGTTTTTTGGAAGTGTCATTTCAACTAAAGTTATACGACTTCTCAGACGCATAGACACTCAGACATTAAAAGTATTTCATGTATAATGAACAAAATTAACAAAAAAATGCACAACACTTTTCTGCAAAATTTTGAATTTCTTGCACAAAAATTGTCCCACATGGCGTGCCAATTTGTTTACAGTTATTTTTGGTAAATCAAACCACTAGTTTTTGTTCGCTTACAAGATTAAAATCGGAAAAATCCTAGGACACATTGGGCAAAAGATTTGAAAAAACATGTCTGTGCTTTGAATATTGATGTTTGAATGTCAAAAATTTGGACATAAACTCTAACTGGAATAAATGCATAATTGCTTTAAAAATAAGGAATAAACAATGAACATAGTAAAAATCAATCAATTAAATGCTTTGAACCTAAAAGATTTAAAGAAAAGACGCAGATTCATACATATTCTCACTAACTATTTTCTCTCTGTGAATTGGATACATAAGTTCTATAGAGAATACTAAATAAATTGTGTGACCCTTGTTTACTTGACTTAACTCATCTTATATACTATTACAATGTTAACCGTTGATAACGGTTATCTTCACAAAAATCAAAATGTACTCCCATACGTGGGCTTCATCCTTCTAGTCTTCTTCCACATGTCTTCGACATTTGAACTATGTTAAACTGCTCTTGCTGTTTCAAATTGTCGTTTAAATCTCCTAACTTCTTCTGTCGGGCCTTGGAGCATAACATCAAAATGATTTAGCTACTTGTACTTAGCCTGTGAATTTATTTCGTTTTTACTTCTATAAAATATGCTAGATTAGCATAACCCTTTTTGAGATTATGAACGTGTGTTGGAGAGAGAGTGATCCTAATTTTGTGGATCTATTCCTAAGACTCTTCCAAATCAGGCTTGGTAGGTTTCTAGGTTATCTAAACTTTGAACTAAAAATAGACTAAGTGCCATAACATCTGATAAACGAGTCGAACTCACCTCTTCATTCGAAGTTATCAAAATTTCGAAACCATAGCTAGGTTATTTTATACATAGCAATCTCTTACCTTCATATCACTTTTTTATTGTTGAAATACCACACCAAAATTTCCAGGCTAACCAAAAGGTAAATAATATTATTTATAGAAAGGGGATGAAGAATAACCAAAGTACAACAGAGAAAAATGTTGGAGTGGTAAAGCGGCCAGCAAAATTATTATTTTCGGAAGAATTCCCTCTGGAATTTTTGTCGTGTCCACAGATATTGGTGCTATTAAACTGTCGTTCGACAATTTAGATGTTAATGAGTTTGGGTTAAAATGGGCTTAAAGTAAATGCAGAAAAGTAAACATTAACACAAAAAGAATTCATTCTTCAAAGAGAAGAGACTTGTTAGGCATGCACATAATCGACTCGCCACAAACTTAAACCTATCGACCAGCTATACTCAACCTACAATACTCCTCAATATCATCCAGCATCACTCACAACAGTGTCCATCTCTGACACACTGAGCTGAGAGAACAACCGTGTTACCCTCATTAACACTCTCGCACCCGACTCGAGATACGGAGGCATTAAGCTTGGACACCCATAAATATTTTTAGCTCTAAATCTATCTCTAGCATCCAGAAACTAACAGATAATCATCCCTAATCTAAGTTTGCAATGTTTATCTCTAACACAACCCAAACCCCAAGCATAAAGCAAAAATCAAGGATAATCACCGAAAAAGATTTGTAAAGCAAATTAAATATAACGCCATGGGCGACAAATATACACGAGTTCAAAGTAAATACATATACAACAACCCAACAAAGAAGAAATACACAAAGAAGAAAAGAAATAAACCAAACATCTCACGGTTTGTCAACGCCGGTCGATGAGAAATCCACCCCGGATCATCCGTGTGCAAGCTTCAATGTTGTTTTCTAAGCTAATACTACTGAAAAATGAGTTTGATGAAGTTGGGAGCAAAAATCCCCAAAACCATAACCTAAAAAATGAATAAAATGACTTAAATATCATTTACAAAATCTGTCAAGTTCGCAATGCAAACTTTTATTCGCAAAGCGAACATCAAATTTAGGCACCTGATGCCTCAGGAACAGTTAAACAGCCTCTGCGATTCTGCAAAAGTTTGCAATGTGAACTTTTATTCGCAAAGTGAATATTCGCTGGAAAGTTTGCAATGCGAACTTTGGTGCCTTTATCTACTGCCTCAAGTCTGGGAGCATTCGCTGGAAAGTTCGCAAAGCGAACATGACAGCACACCAACCCTTGTTTTGACCATAACTTTTGAATCGTAACTCCGTTTTTTGCCCGGTTCGAAGCGTTGGAAAGCTTATTCAATGCTCTTTATGAAAATGACAAGATATCCTTGCTTGAATACCTACAATAATTAGAGAAAATAAATTAAACTCAATGATATTTACACGATACACAATATATACACTATAACGTAAAGTAAACGTATTTACAAACAAAGCGGGGTTTATTCGAACGATATTAACAAAAAGTATTGATAAGTGCAACAAAACTTATATACAAAAATAGCTACAATTTGCAATTATCAAACTCTCCCCAACTTAAACTTGTTTGTACCCAAACAAGAATCAAGTGACTCAAAGAAATAGAGTGAAAACCAAAGAATCACGAATCAACAGGTTTTGAAAAACAGAAACAAATGAATGGTTCAAATGAAAAACGGTACACACAAAGTAAATACTTACCACTAAATTACAACGACAAAATAGGCACAAAACAAATGCAAAATACAAAAATCATGGCAAACATCCTAAAATAACACAAGTTCAAACGTGAATCACACCTAACAAAAATAATCATCGGTAGATGAAAAACATAAAATGAGGTAATTTTCACTCACACAACAATCTTGCAAACAAAATACTAAATTATGCATTCATCCAAAAATCATATTGAAAACATAAAAGCAAGAATTACAAGGGCTTTCAAGGTTGTAGCGTGGTCGGGTAAACAAACAAGGGGCAATTTCTAAAGGTAATTGAAACAAAAACTTGCTTAAACCTAAGGGAGTGATCAACTCACAAAGACTCAAACACAAAATTCCAATCAACTTCTTCCAAAATCCCAAGTGTTACACAAAACACAATACTTATATAGCACAATTATTTAAACTCTTTTTGTTTCCTTTCTCAAGGATTTTCATTTTCTTTCTTTTTTTTTTTCTTTTCTTTTTCATATTTTTGTCTTTTTTCTTTTCTTTTTCAACCTCATAGAAACCAACCAATGAGTAAACAATCATTCTCTCCCCAACTTGAATTCAACCACATCATCATGTGAATACTCCCTACTTTCTAAGGCAAGGTAAAAATTCATACAACAACACAAAGTTGAAGGTTCAAGAAAAAAAATCAATCAAAATCCATACAAAAAGTGAATTCAATCCTCATAGACAAGCATTAAGTTCAAACAACATGGATAATGATAGAAAGACACAAAGGGGTTTAACAAATGCTCACACACTCACAGGGTGAATTGACTATTTGGCTAGGTAGTTGTGCTCAAAATGAAACAAAATGCCTTGATCCTTTTCATGCTTTCATATAATCAACACAAACAAAAGATTAAGCATAATAAAATCCAGTTAGAACAAGAATATTGGTACTCCGCGCATATATGAACAATGGAAAGCTACCTCACAAAGGGTGGGAACTAAAGTGATTCACATCAAGAACAAGTATACAAAAGAATGAATGGCATGGAAGTTTGTAAAAAGCCTAAGTATCATGAATATGCTAAAGTCTAGAAAGCGATAAACACATACCTTGGACATGTACAAAACTTAACAATATCATTACCATACATCCGCAAGTTGAAATGATCAAACTTGGAACATCACCTTAAATTCCCTCAAGTTGCTCAAAATAAGCTTTTAGACAAACACAAGAATTATTAATATAAACAAACTAAAAGACCGACAGAAAATGGATTAAACAAGTTGTAAAGTGAAGATTTGAGAATTTTACGAACAATCCGAGTACAGCTTGTTTAATGAATGTTCACCACACTACCTAAGCTAGAATGAAAAAGTAATAACGAAACAAAAAACGATAAAACATGTTTGTTTTACGTCGTAAGCTCGACGTCTTTACTGTGCTTAGCTAGTAACTTACTCCCTTCATGCCATGGTGATGCCTCACCGCGCAAACCAAAAGCAAGTGTCCTAACCAAACACTTGAACAAACGTTACGGAAACAAAATGTATACAACACTTGAACAAACATAATGGAAAATAAAAGCAAAACAAGTATCTATACAAGCATATATACAATATAAACAATTACGTACAAAGCTCCAAAACATCGAAGATATCCTTGCTTGAATACCTACAAAAATGAGAGAAAATCAATTAAACACAATGATATTTACACGATACGCAATATATACACTATAACGTAAAGTAAACGTATTTATAAACAAAGCGGGGTTTATTCGAACGATATTAACAAAAAGTATCGATAAGTGCAACAAAACTTATATACAAAAATAGCTACAATTTTCACTTATCAATAAACACAAAGCATAAGACGTGGAAAATAGAGTTTTAGATCAAAAAGAACAACAAAAGAACAAAGAACAACAAAAATAACCCAACCACTATGACAGTTGAAGGGTTCCACGCAAATAAAGACCTGAACTACTAAAATCCACATTGCTCGCAGCAAGTTAAATCTCAAACCACCAGATCCACCATTAACATATCAAATTACATCAAAAGAGCACCAATAAAATCAAAAACTAAAACATACCTCAATGAAGATGCAAAAGTTTATCTCTTATTTGTTGAGAAGCCATTTCCAAGCCCAAAAAGTACTTTTCTCCTCCACATTTTTTGATGTTATTGTGACTCCCTTTAAAATAACATCATTGTGTACTTTCCAAATGGTCCAGATAACATCTTGCCAAATCAAAAGATAATCATACTTAAACTGAATCTTATCTTTTAAAGAAAGAAAATAGTAAAAAAAAAAACATCCTAAGATCATTAGGGATAACCATTGTCACCCCAATAACGGAGGAAGTATACCACACAATCAATATTAGCTCACAAGTAATAAAGATATGAGAAATTGTCATAATCATATGCTTACTCAAGGGACACATATCCTACTAGAGTCAAATATGACCCCTCTCTTAAATAGATTTTCTCTATACAGTAGTTTGTCTATCTTGCAAAAGTTATTAGAAAAGTCATTAAGAGTGAGTTTGGATGAAGCATTTTAATAAGAAAAAGTAATATTTTAAAAGAATTTAAAATGACTTGATCAAAATCTATTGTCTGGATAAAAAAAATATTGAGAATTGTTAAAATGATGTAAATTTATGAAGTATTGTATTCAAGTTAAATTTAAAGAGTTTCAAATGATACCAAAAGTAAAGAATTTGAAATTGTTTTTTCACTCTCTATAATGCGAATGTTAAATTTCTTATTATTAATTTTTCCAATTTTGTAAGATGATCCTCATATTTTATGAAAATATCAAATTCACTCCTAAAAATTTCAAAAAAAAATTGCAAATAAGTCCCTAATAATTTTCAAATTTTAGAGATTATTCTCTTCAAATTTTCAAAAATTGCAAATAGGTCCCTATTTTTCATATTTTAAATTTGGCCCAAAATTTTTAATACTAATGAAAATGACCTCAAAAATTTAACAATAAATCATTTGAATACTTCATTCAAATAAAAAAAATTACAAATAAATGAATTTCAATTGAATAATTTGAATTGTTTAGAATTTTTTGAATTATTTAAAAATTCTCAATTATCTTATTCAAACACATTTTAAAAATGTCAATCTAAAAATGTCAAGATCTTAACTCTACTATCAAGGTCTTAAGTAGAGCTAATAATGTTGGGTTCCTTCTAAGATCTTTAAGGTTTCTCTCATCTTCCTATATTTTAACTCCCTTCTATCTTATTATGCCTAGACTGGATTTGGTTTTAGAGTGACTTTTCAAGTACCTGCCGGTCATATAGCCACCATCAGTCCATCATCATCGAACAACATCATCGACCATCCCAAAGGGGGAACTGTGTTCTAGATTAACGTTGATTTTAGTCATTGTATGAGTGATATATCTGAAAGCTACTGATCCACAATGTGTACCAAGTAACCGTGGAATTGTGTACAAGTGTCTTTAAAATATGACAACCAATAAAGTTGTTGTGAAAAAGGCAGCATCTTTTATATCTGAGTGGAACATTTTGTTTCTTTGCATAGCATTAAACATAAGGTTTCGATCAATTCCACCTTTTTTAACATGACCTATTTTGTTTTCCACATATTATACCAAAGAAAACGTGCTATTTCTTGTTTGTTTTTCAAGGTCATTTGTTTTTTATGTTCTATCTATCACTTTTGTCCATTGCACACCTCATTGAACATAAAATGACCGATGGGCTGTGTGAAGAGGTGAAAACACATTTGCTTGTCCAATTCGGGTCCACCGATTCTTGTCAAAACACAAGGGACACTCGTGAAAATAATTACTTTAGTTTTATTTGTTAAAAATAGTGGATTAATAATTGAGAAGGATTTAAGAACTCCACTCCTCTCAAGCATAAGACTGACTTATCTTGTGGATATATATATATATATATATATATATATATATATATATATATATATATATATATATATATATATATGATTGACTTTGACATGTTTAGTTGTTTAACTCATTTTTACAATAATTTATTCAAACATAAATCATTTTACCTTCAAATGACAAAATAAATTATACATAATTAATTCAGAATCAATTTTTTCATTGCATATTTCTCCTTTTTACCTCATGGGGAAAATCATGTGGTAGACTTAGGTAAGGAGAATAAAAAGTGTAACAATCCAATTAAGTGTGCGTCTAAAATCACATAATTAAGTTGTTAAACCTGTTAGACGATATGCTTCGAACTAGAGGGGGTGAATAGATCTCAAATTTAAAACTAAAAACTCTTGAAAAAAATTGTTTTTCAAAAAGTATGACACAACGGAAAAATAACCTGAATCAAATCGTCTAACCGAACCTTCTATCGAAAAGCTATATGCGCAACGTAAACCTTTTGGAATGATAATGAATATAAATCGTTCAACAATTATCAAGTCACAGATCAATCAAATGTAAAGATATTCGTAATGCTTATTTCCAATGAACACAAAGCGATAAAAATACTTCACAAACAATTTATCGAACACTTTGTGCGCGATTAATCACGTTTGGAAATTCGATTTATTTTGTTGATGTAAAAAGTCAATCACAACCAAAGTGATTGTGATTATATCAACAACAACAATTTAAAACAAAGTTGAAAACAATTCCAATCGAATTAATTGAAACAACAACGAAATCGATAATTTGAAAGAACAACAATCAAAGAAAATTAAAGCGATAAAGAGACACAAAAATTTGTTTAGGCATTTCTCTAATCAGCCTTGCTATGGGTACGTCTACCCTCAATCCGAAATCAAATTGAGATACTTGCAATTAACCTTGTCTTTGTAAAAATGTTTATACAGGAGGTGAAGAATTCTAACACCATAAACCCTATTGTTTGTTGTTAAATCAACCACCTCCAAACCCTTGATCAACGCTTGATCAAGTCACAAACAATGCAGCTACAATCCTCCGATTATCCTGAGCACGCACTTGTTGAACCCAAGATTCTCGAACACGATTCACTGTCTCGCACTACTGATAAGTCCTAAAATGTACTGATTTTGAGTGTGAATAATTGGCACTTATTGACTTGATTCGTTGGTTATCCATTAATAATCCCCCGTTTTTGTGTACTTTCTGTATAGTTTACATATTCTTGTATATATTGTGTTTTCATGTACATATCAGTGAGTTTGATTGATTTTCATCTGTTTTTATAGGTAATAATGCATGGCTGAAGTATGAACTCATTTGAGCCAAGAAGGATTCTTCAAAATGCAGTTTTAACCAACAAAATACTATCAATCGTGCTTAGCGCGTTTTGCAGCGCGGGTTCAGCGCGGTTTTGATGAAGAGATAATAGCTAAGGATCCTTAACTGCGCTTAGCGCGGGCAGGACCGCGCTTAGCGAGTTTTAAGGCGGTTTAAGTGTATTTAAGGTGAGATCGCGCTTAGCCCGATCTGAGCACGCTTAGCGCGAGTGTAATAAATTTCATTCTTTCTAATTTTAATTTATCTTATATTTGTAGGTATTCAAGCAAGGATATTTTGTCATTGTTGTATATAGCATTGAATAGGTTTTCCATCGCTTCCGACAGTGCGTCAATCAGAGCTACGGTTCGAAAGTTATGAAGAAAACAAGAATCGTGTCATTCCAGTCCCTATTTAAGTCATTTTTCAGCATGTTTTAGGTTATGTTGTTGGGAACTTTTTACCCCAACTTCATCAAACACATTCTTGAGTAGATTTAGCTTAGAAACAACACATGGAGTGTATATCTTGACGATCCGGAGTCGAATCCACTTCAATCGGAGATGACAAACCATGAGATTTGTGTTCTTTTTCCTTCCTCTCTATGTATTTTTTATTTGTTGGGGTTTTGTATGTAATTTTATCTTGATTGTATGTATATTTATGGATCTTTGTATAAAATCTCTTTTACAACTCTTAATCGATGTCATCTTTGATTTAATGTCTATCTTAATGGGTTTGGATAGCTATAGACATATACTTTTTGAACTCGACCTAAGATGAATGTCTATTGGCTGTGGGAAACAGTCTAATATTCACATATGTGTCGGATTTTAATGTTCTGTGCTGTTGAGTTGTGTGAGACATCACCTACGAGAGAATGTGGTTTATCTCTTGACGTTTGCGTTAGACATAACCTCTTATCGTGAACGATTCGTGGGGATTTTGATGAGTGATTTAGGTTGTGTGCATTTGATCCATAAAATTTTTTAGTACATGATGGGTAGAACGAAATACAACTCCTGACGAGCTTTCTCATGTCTTAAGAATGTATTTATTTTCATGTTTTATGTTTTTCCTTTTGGACTTTTATCCCAAACCATTTAAACCCAAGCTTAGAGACGTAGAGATTGTCGAACGATATTATTTCCCTTGCATCGATCTCTGTGGACGATATTAATCCGGGAGGGAATTCTTCAGAAAATAATATTTTTGCTTGCCGCTTTACCTCTTCAACAAAATGGTGCAGTTGTCGGGGATTGGTTTTGATATTGAATCACATTGCGATAGTTTTTATGTTTTTAAGCTTTGTACATACTTGTCTGTAGTTGGTTTCCATGTGTTATTCTACATATTTGTTTCCGTTTCGTTTGTTCACTTATCGTATATATGTGTTGTCCACCATGTTTGTGTATGCGTTTATGCATATTTTTGTTTTTTGTTTACGTTTGCTCAAGTGTTGCAGATTTTATTTGGTATCTACCGTGAACGAAGCAACATGGAGGAGCTTGTATGTAAATAAGGGTCGAGCTAACGACGTGAAACAAGCGCTTGTTGGGAGGCAACCCAATGATTCTTGAGTTTGTATAGTTTTATGTTTAGTAGTATAGTTAATATAAAGTGACAATGGATGGAGTGAATGAGAGAAAGAACTAATTTTGAAAACAAAATTTTCCTGCCCGTGCGTAGAGGACGCTTAGCGCGCCTTGTTTTGCAAAGAAAAATCTCTCATTTTCCATCCGCTTTCACCAATTTTGGTCTTTGTGTTTAGTTATGTTTAATTTAATTTTGTTAGGTTGTTAGAATAAAATTTTGTGTTTGCTCTCAAGTTTGTTTTTTATTAGCTTGAGGATGCATTTTATGATTTTCCATGTTTGATCATTTTAACTTGCGAATGTATGGTGATGATATTGTTTGAAGTTGGTACTTTGCAAGGTACTCGTTTATCGCTTTCTAGAACATAGCATGGTTAGGAGACTTTTCATTTGTAAAATTTTCATGTCTTTCATTCTTTTGCCATACTTGTTCGATTTTGAATCACTTTAGAACAAACCCTTTTTGTGAGGAGCTTTCCATTGTTTACTATAAGCACGAGACCAACATTCTTGTTTAACTCGGTTTTATTATGTTTAATCTTGTATTTGTGTTGATTTTTATGATAACACTAAAATGATCAAGGCATTTTGTTTGATTTTGAGCATAACCACTTGACCAAATAGTCAATCTACCTTGTGAGAGAGTGAGAATTTGCTTACCCCCTTTGAGCCCTTGTTAGAATCCATGTTGGTGTTAAGTTCATTTTTGTATGGATTCTAATACTTTTTCTTGAACTATAACCATGACTTGTTATTTGAGATTTTTTACCCTTGCCTAATAAGTTTGGGAGCATTCATGTCACTTTGTATGGTTGTATTCAAGTTGGAGAGAAGAGGTTGGTTGCTAAGAGGTTGTGAAAAAGAAAAAGTTTGAGAAAGAAAGAAAATAAAAAAGTGAAAGAGAAAAAAAAGAGAATTGAAAAAAAAATAGAATAATGTTGTGCTAATAAGTTGTGTGGAATGGTGTAACAATTTGGAAAAGAGACAAAGGTGATTGGAATTTGTGAGTGCTTGAGATTGTGAGAAATGACCACTCTCATTTGATTAGGCAAGTTTTTGTTTCTTTTACATTGAGAAAAACAATTGTTCGTTACCCAAGCAACATTACAACCCTTAAAGCCCTTGTGATATTTTCTTTTATACTGTTCAATATGAGTTTTTTCTTGATGAATGCATAATTTAACTTGTTGTTAACTTGATTGTTGGGTGAGAGTTAAGCCCTTCATGTTTTTTTATTCATCTACCGATGAAGTGTATGTTAGGTGTGATTCATTTTTGAACATTGTATTGTCTTAGAATTTTTTACATGTGTTTTTTTTATGTAGGAGTTGTTTCGTTTTCATGTTATCGTTGTAGTTTAGTGGTAAGTTTTGCTTTGCATGTACGTTTTTGTGTTGAACCATACATTTGTTTTTGTTTTTCGAAACTTGTTGACTTGTGATTGCTTGGTTGTTAGTTTTGTTTCTTTGAGTTGTTTGATTCTTGTTTGAGGAAAAACAAGTTTAAGTTGGGGAGAGTTGATAAGTGCTAAAATGTACTGATTTTGAGTGTGAATAATTGGCACTTATTGATTTAATTCATTGGTTTTCCGTTAATAATCCCTTGTTTTTGTGTACTTTTTGTATAGTTTACATATTGTTGTATATATTGTATTTTCATGTACATATCAGTGAGTTTGATCAATTTTCATCTGTTTTTATAGGTAATAATGCATGTTTGAAGTATGAACCCATTTGGGCCAATAAGGATGCTTCAAAATGCAGTTTTGACCAACAAAATATTGTCACTCGCGCTTAGCGCGTTTTTCAGCAAGGGTTCAGCGCGGTTTCGATGAAGAGACAGTAGCTAAGGATCCTTGACCGCGCTTAGCGCGCTTTAAGGGGGTTTAAGTGTATTTTAGGTGAGATCGCCCTTAGCGCGATCTGAGCGCGCTTAGCGCGAGTGTAATAAATTTCATTCTTTCTTATTTTAATTTATCTCATTTTTTTGTAGGTATTCAAGCATGGATATTTTGTCATTGTTGTTTAGAGCATTGAATAAGCTTTCCAACGCTTCCGACCGTGCGTCAATCAGAATTACAGTTCGAAAGTTATGAAGAAAACAAGAATTGTGATTTTGCTGATGGCGCTAAGCGCCCTCATAGCGCGCTTAGCGCGGTTCGCGTCATTCCAGGCCCTATTTAAGTAACTTTTCAACATGTTTTAGGTTATGTTGTTGGGAACTTTTTACCCCAACTTCATCAAACACATTCTTGAGTAGATTTAGCTTAGAAACAACACATGGAGTGTCTATCTTGACGATCCGGAGTTGAATCCACTTCAATCAGAGTTGACAAACCATGAGATTTGTGTTCTTCTTCCTTCCTCTCTATGTATTTTTTATTTGTTGGGGTTTTGTATGTAAGTTTATCTTGATTGTATGAATATTTATGAATCTTTGTATAAAATCTCTTTTACAACTCTTAATTGATGCCATCTTTGATTTAATGTCTATCTTAATGGGTTTGGATAGCTATAGACATATACTTTTCGAACTCGAACTAAGATGAATGTCTATTGGTTGTGGGAAGCGGTCTAATATTCATATGTGTGTCGGATCTTAATGCTCTATGTTGTTGAGTTGTGTGAGACATCACCTACGAGAGAATGCGGTTGATCTCTCGACGTTTGCGTTAGACATAACCTCTTATCGTGAGCGATACATGGGGATTTTGACGAGTGATTTAGGTTGCATGCATTTGATCCATATATTTTTTAGTACATGATAGGTAGAGCGAAATACAACTCCTGACGAGCTTTCTCATGTCTTAAGAATGTATTTATTTTCATGTTTTATGTTTTTCCTTTTGCATTTTTATCCCAAACCATTTAAACCAAACGGCATTCTTTCCCTCGCACTGATCCTTGTGGACGATATAAATCCCGGAGGGAATTCTTCCGAAAATAATATTTTTGCTTGCCGCTTTACCGCTTCAACAGCTACTCCCTTGCAAGGAAACTATTATGTCTCAAGGCCTTCACTCGGTCGAATCCGTGTTGACGTGATCTTGTCCAAAACCTTCAAATCACACTAATCTTAAAGGAAAACCCCACCTTGGTTTTCTTATTTGAAACACACAAAGATCCTAACCGAATATTATTGGTTACACCAAACTTAATTGGACGTAATCAACCCTAATCTAGATCGTCACCCAATCGAAAAATGATTATGTGTAGTGTAAGTTCTATAACTTTTGAGTTGGCTGCATTTTGGTAAAACAACATGCTGTTAGCAAGATGTTGAACCAAATGTTCTGCAATGACAGTCAGTCATCATGTTCTGTATGATGTTGTGACATTTTCTAGGACATGTTATACCAGATAGTTAGGGCATGACTATTTTGGTATTTTGAGTGTGATTTTTTAGTGTGTTCTGATTCACACGTATGCGTTATCCAAGGAGGGATATTTTAGGAACATCTATTTTGACAGATTGTGATGGTTTTCTGAAAAGCAATCGTTGAGCCTTTTTAGGAAACTTTGAATTTTGTTCCTATTTTTGTGCAGGAGATTATACTTATGGTTTCAAGCGGATTCCTGATGAACTGCGCCTTAAGAACCCAAGCCCACAAGGTCATAAAGCTATTTAAATAATACCTAAACCTAATGAAGATACGGCTTTCACTTTTGTAAAATAAGGGGAGGTTTTGTAGTGTTAGGTTTTGAGAGTCTCTTGTGTGTAATTGTATGTCACCCTTGTATCTTTTGATACATTGTAGTAGACTGGTTTTATATTGTTAATTGTCCACTCTAAAGCTTGTAAGCAAGAGCATATTGTTCTTGGTTGAAGTTTTAAAAAAAACTGATTATTGTATTGGAAGAGTGTTCTTCTTCTTTTTTCTTTCTCGAGGTATTGTCACTGGGACTGTGACTGATTAGGAAGTGAGATGGGGATCTCATATCTAGAGGGTTTCTACGTAGAAGTTGCACAAGATAGTGATTACGCGGGAAGTTGTAAACGGGCGAGTTTAGCTTTGAACTAATGCTATCATAGTGAATTTTCTTCTAGGCTTGGATGCCCCCAGATGTAGGTGATGTTGCACTGAACTGGGTTACCAATTGACCGTGTTATTTATGTTTATGCATTTTATTTTCAGTCCGATTTATTTTACTTTTCTGTCAGACAAAAGATGTCGTAACATCTGTCTTGACATTATGTTCTGATGTGAAGACATCGGTTTCAACATGTGGTACAGTGCCAGAATTTCATGTAGTTCAATTGTGTGTATGTATAGAAGATAAGTTGAATATTATGGGAATGCTTTGTAATCTGGTTTCGTATAGGTACTTCACTAGTACCTTGCTAGATAAATGGTACATGTATGAGTATATATAGGTATGTGTTGAAAAAGGAGCAAAAGGAATGCAATAAGTTTGGACAGGAATGAGAATTTTAAGTTGGGAAATCACATAAGCTGGCCTATCAAAGCAATATGTCGGCCTATCAATGCATTCAGGTCGGCCTATTAAGGTCATAGGTCGGCCTATGGAGGTTTTATAATGCGTACAGGTCGGTCTATATGAGGCGGCATGTGGACAGAAGCTACATGTTTCAATACTGCTCCATGGGAGTCGGCCTTAAACTACTATAGGTTGGCCTATATTGGATTTGAGAGTCATATAGGTCGGTCTATTCTTGCATGTATCGGCCTGGAAAGATTTGACTACCCAGAAATAAGTTTTTCAATGCGGTTTTGATGCAAGCTTCTTTTCCAACTTATTCAAATGATTCCTAACACTAAGATTCACATCTAGAATGGGATGATACCGTCCAATATACATAACGCTGCACTATCCTAGTTTTGACATCACTCAAAATCCAAAGGCACTCACATACTCCCCCTTTTTTATGATGGAAAAATATGAGATGATGTGTTTCGCGACGTTGTTGTCTTGAAGAAGACTCCCCCTGAATATGTGCATCCAACTTTAACTTGTGTATACTTTTCCCCCTTGGACAACATCAAAAAGAGAACAAGCAAACTATGAGAAGTATCATTAATCACATACAAATCAAAATACTACACAGAGGCAATTTGCAAAGAGAAGATTATCAATATGAGAGTCACTTACATAGAATGATATACACATTGACTAAGAATGCCTAAACATAAATACAAGCATGTGAAGTAACAATAGAACACAATTGTTACACATAATGTAAAATAGAATAAAAAGAACATGAACAATAAAGGATACAACACAATCATAAATTCTTGAGTTGCTACAAAAGTGACACAATTACGTGACATATGCTTTTGGTGCTCTTGAAGTTTTGCACACGCATGTGCTCTAGCACGGTAATACACAAAGTTATTGCCACTCAAAACAAAACAAAAAATAGAGATGTTATCATAACAATGACACTCAACAAGAATTTATTCAATATTATAACATGTTCAACCAATGTTCATGAAAAAATACATAACAGCCACAATCACTAAGAGTATATTTCAAGTTTATAGAAAGAATATCACAATATCACTATAAACATATAATTGACGCAAATCAGTAGAAATTTTTGGAAGTAAATATTGATTAATTACTTCATACATCAAGAATACTAGTCATTATGGAACACCAGCAACAAGTAAAATTAAAATACTTACTAACAACAAGGTAAAGGAGAAGAAAAGGAACAATATTACATTTCATGTAGTTTGATGGACAATGCACTCTCATATGATGAAACCTCTAATGAAAGTTAGAGCAAAAATAGGCAAAGTGCATGCAATGAATAATATGTTAGGCAACATTAGAGATATTGAGTATCCCCGATTCCCTTCGTATGTTGAAAAATGGTTCAGTCGCAAGTGGTTTTGTGAAAATATCAGCAAGTTGATGTTTGCTATCAGCGTGCTCGAATACAACATCGCCTTTTTCAACATGGTCACGTAGGAAATGGTGACGGATCTCAATATGCTTAGTGCGAGAATATAGAACCAGATTCTTGGTTAGATTGATGGTGCTAGTGTTATCACACATAATGGGAATTCATTTCAAATTTATATCAAAATCAAGTAATTGTTGCTTAAGCCACAAGATTTGGGCACAACAACTACCGACTGCAACATACTCCTCCTCAGCGGTTGACATGGCAACATAAACTTGTTTCTTGCTATGCCAACTTACTAAAGCATTTGAAAACATGTGGCAAGTTCCACCAGTGCTTTTCCTGTCTGATTTGCAACGGGGAAATCGGAGTCGGTGTATCCAACCAAGGTGCAATCGCTTCCCTTTGAATACCAAGGCCCAATTGAGAAGTACCATAAAGATACCTAAGAATACATTTTACGGCTTTTAAATGGGATTCTTTAGGAGCCGATTAATAACAGGCACACATGCATACGCTAAACATGATATTTGGCCTAGATGCGGTGAGATATAGGAGAGAGTCGATCATACCTCTATATTTCTTCACATCTACATCCTTATCATGACTTTCAAAATCGGGGGGGGGGATTGAGCTACATACACTTCTTCATTAATGAAACCATATAGGAACGCACGTTTAACATCCATTTAAGAATCGATGCCCTCCTCTTAGTTATAGCCATATGCCACTATTAAGGCTTTATTGCGGGATATCACCCTGTTTTCGTCAAGTTTTTTCCTAAAAACCCATCGGGTTCCGATTACTTGATGATCTTTACGACGAGGGACAAGGTCCCAAACGTCATTTCTTTTCAATTGATTTAGTTTATCTTGCATGTCCATAAGTCAATGCTCATCAAGCAATGCATCTTTTGCATTTTTAGGCTCTACTTGAGATACGAAAGCAAAATGATAACATAAATTACTTATCTTGGAGCGTGTAGTTACACCTGTTGTGATATCTCCAAGTATGTTGTCTATAGGGTGATTCTTTGATGTCTTCCAAGTCAAAGGTAGGTCTTCCACTGCAGCTGGCTTTCTTCCTTTTTCTCTTCATGATTGTCATCCTCTTCTTCTCATCATTTACCGCTTTAGGTTGATCAATTTCTTATTAGGTTCCGTTGAAGATTTCTTGAGACGATACACCTATATCATGAAAAACAATACCTTTCCCAACATCATTTGGATAGGACTCACTAAAAGAAACATGTAATCACTCTTCAACTATAAGCAATCTCTTATTATAAACCCTATACACCTTGTTAGATTATGAGTATCTGAGGAAGATACCCTCATCGTCTTTTGCATCGAATTTACCAAGATTATCCCTACAATTGTTCAAGATTTAACATTTGCATCCAAAGGCATGTAAGTGATAAACATTTGGTTTTCTACATCTAAGTAGCTCATAGGGGGTCTTGTCTAGAATAGGACGTATGAGGACCCTATTCATGACATAACATGTCGTGTTAATGGCGTCCGCCCAAAATTACTTAGGAAAATTACCTTCATTGAGCATAGTTCTCGATAACTCCTCTAAAATTCTATTTTTATGTTCCACAACACCATTTTGTTGTGGTGTTCTAGGAGCGGAAAAGTTATGCTCAATACCATGTTTGTCACAAAATTTCTCAAAGAGGTGATTTTGGAATTCTCCTCCGTGATCACTTCGAATGGAAACGATTCTCAAATTCATTTTGTTTTGGAATAATCTTGCAAATTGTTTAAAAGTCGAGTAGGTCTCATCTTTACTTAACAAGAACAAGGCCCAACAAAATATTGAGAAATCGTCTACAATAACAAAACCATAGTAATTTCCGCCTATGCTCTTGGTCCTAGAGGGACCTGTAGCAGCGAGAGGTAATTTGAGATTAAGTTATTGGTTAACTTAATTCACAAAAGCAAGAGTCTCCACCGCTCTTTATTGTTTCCAAATGAATGGGAAAAGAACAAATATAACCCATAAAACTAGTAAAACAAAGAGATAAAGGGTACGGGGGTTGGTTATGCAAACGGAAGGTGTTAGCACCCAAAACATCTATAGTACTCTATAGGAACCTCTCAAAAATATGCGTTTGGCTTAAAAAGGGTGTTGTTTGCAAAAGATTGGGGAGATGAGAAGAGAAATATTTTTTAATATTTTTGTTTGACAAAACTTCCCGAGCCTCGTGCCTACGTACCAACAAAGTTCAATGGAGGATCCAAACCTCTTAGTTCGTGGTAACAATAACTAAAGGTGTTTGTTTTGATTGATTTTAAATGAATAAACATTTTAACATATCCGAGTGAAAACTCAACTTACTACCCACAATTAATGAGGAAAGAGCATTTTCAACATCTTGAGATGAAGGACTTTTGCTTGGATTGAAATCAACAAGTCTATCACTCAACATCTAAATGGAAAATGTCATCACTTCTCTACATTATTGTGGAAGTATAGGAGTTGCATCACTACAAGAACACAACTAATGACTATCCTTAAGAAAAGGTTTAAAAGGAAAAAGGTGCACCAAGGCACAAAAGATTTGAATGAGTTTTGTGTTTTTTAAGTCTTTTGACATTGTTTTGATATGCTTAAGATGTCTTAGCATTTATTTAATAAAAAGGTTTTGAAAATCACTTGACAAGGTCAAGGTTTATTGAGAAAGTGGTTCAAGTTTGAAAACAAGAAGGTTCTGAAAAAGGGAGAAGATTTTGAAAATTTAAGAAGGGGGGGGGGGGGATGAAGAGACTATACTAATGCATAAAATAAATAGCAAGAAATAAAAGGCCTCATTGTAAGGTAGCTCAAGAGGAAGCCTTTGTGTGTGCATTGTGAACTAACCAGGATCTAGCCATCATTTGACAAGAGTCAAAACCAACATTACATTCCTTTGGAGTAGACCATAAGCAATAAGTAAGCACAGGATAAGACAAGCATTAGATGAAAGAATAACTCAAGCTATAAGGTCAAAGCTATGTATTAGAGCCAAGTCTTCAAAGGTCAACCAAAGGTCTCAAGTATAAGATGAATCCAATAGCATAAGGAAAAGTAACCAATTTCCATAGGTCCAAAAGTCAAACTCCAAGTCAAGCTAAGGATAGTAACCATTATTCCAAAGATTAGAGAACCAAGTTTTTTAGGGGTTTTTCCTTTATTAATGTCTTTAAGAAAAAAAGAAAAATGTCCAAGTGGAAAAAGGAAAAAGAAGCATAAACATAAATAATATGAAATGTAATGCTAAAAATAAATACATAAAAATAAAGAGAAAGAAATTAAATGACAAGAAAATTAAATGACATAAAGTAAAGTTAGCATAATAATAATGTTAGTATTGATGTTAGTATTCATGATTACTCTTTTTCTTATTTAAACCCACTTCACTCGCTTCACACACTTACGCAACTTTTCACTCCCCACACTTTATCATTTTCAAACCAAAAAACCCTACAACCCTATTCTTTGCAAATGGCTTCATATCAACAAGAATCATCTTAATCACAACCTCAACAAGATCAACCTCAAGAACAGCTGCTTGAAGGTCTTCAAGAACTTACTATAAATACTCTTGTTGATGAACTTTCTGTTCTATGTGAACTTCTAGTCGACTTCGACAATCTCTCAGTGCATGGGTTTAATTTAACTAAAACTGTACTTTTTCAACAATGGGAAGGATATTTTGAGCGCCTCAAAGGACCGGTGTATGATAAGTTGGTTAAGTAGTTTGGATCTTTACAGATGCCTCCACACCTCATCTGATCAATTCACACGTTCTGGGTAACAAGATTTCTATCTTTAAGAAGTCTATTGCAACTCTTCTGAGACATGATAGTTATGGAAAAATATGCATTGATATGGTTGCTAAGCCGAAGAGGATGGAAGAAATTGCTAAAGTCATCTTTGTGGACAAGAAACTCTCTTCCAATCCTAAAGATCTTCACAATAATCTTAGGTTTTTGTTTAAGATCATTCTTGGATGTATCAACCCTCGACCCTCTTCTAATGCTCAATATTACATCAATGTGGGTCAAAAGTTCATGCTATACTATCTGGCCAGTAACATCAAGATAAATCTACCCTCAATTCTATTCAAATATCTAAGGGATATGGTAAAATAAACTAGAAATGATGGTGCCAAGAAAATACCTTGGATCCCTATGGACAGGCTAATTTCAGATATCCTCTTTGAAAGCAAGTTAGTTCATAAGCTTTGGGAAGTCGGCCTTTCTAATGAAGTTGATTTTGTCATTGGAAAACCCCTTAACTATCATACTCTGAAGAATATGTCTCTAATCCCAAATGTTGTTGTTCCTCCCGCACGAATGGATAATACATTGATTGGTGCAAGACGGTTGCTTGTGAAGGATTTCCCCTTATTCTTTCAGGAAGAACCAAAGGAAGTCTTAGCTCGTTACAACAAGATATGTATTGAAAGGGATGAGCGTGATACCATACTCAGGTTTAAGGACTTTTAGGAAAGATGTGAGGAGGCTAAACCTCTGAAAAGGAAAAGGAAGTTAAAACCTTCTGGTGAGGAAACCTCTGGCCCTGTCAAACCTCCTACCAAGGTTGCTAAAATCTCTGGACCTAGTGTTCTGGCTTACACAATGAGACCTGAAGCAGAATCTGAGTCTCCTAGATCCCTTGGTGTGACTTCCTCTTGTAATGCATCTCCTTCTGAGACTTCTTACTCCTCTATAAGTTCTAAAATGACTACTTCATCTGTTCCTCCTCAAAAAATTCCTCTTCCCACAACCACTTTTGGAACCATAACCATTCCTCCCCCCAAATCTTCCCATGTCAGTGAACCCATCATAATCTCTACCATACCTCTTCCTTCCATCTCACTTCCCATACCTAACTCTACCATTACAAAAGCAACTACCATTGCAACCTCTGTTCAACCAACCTTAATCATCACCTCCACCTCTGTGACTTCTCCCATTTACATTAAACCAACTGATATAGACAGCCATCCATCAGATTCATATTTGTCCACTCCATCTGAATTCTTCTTTCCAATACCTGAAGCCCGTGCATTTCTTGAAGACCCACCTTCTCCACCATCACACCCTCCCCAACCTAATTTTGACAAACCCATTCGTGATGAGTTCATGGAACACATCAGGAACAATGAACCCTCCACGACTGACTCATCTGACCTCACCATTCCAATCTCTTCTGATACTGAGAATGGCTTTGCACCTAACTCCAAGGACAATGATGAGGTAGTCAAATAGTCTGAATCAAAATTTGTGGTTCTTGATGTTCCTGAAGAAATCTCTTGTCCTTACTTGGTTATGCCTCATGACATGATCTACATCCACCCAACTTCAGCAAATGATTTATTTTCTTAGTTGAAGGGGATGCTGAAAGCAGATTACATGCTTTCACTGAAGCTTGCAGAGGAAATGCAAACTTCTCTAAAGTATGTGCTCTAACTGAGGTCTTCAGAAAATGAATAACTGTTAGTTCTAAAGAGTTAGAGATTTCTAATCTGAAGGAAGCCAAGAGGAACATCCATGCCAGACTCTCTAGTGTTATTGAACCTCTGCTTCAGAAGGTTCCTACTACTCTTCTGCTCCTTGCACCATAAGTGATTCCTCATCCTCTTGTTCAGACTTCAATGGTCCATGCTGAGAATTCTCTTGAAGATGCAGGTGGTTCTGGTACCACTACTACAAAATGCTAAAACAACAACGCCAGGCTTACAACGCATCCTTTTATGCCGTTGTAATAGTTTAAAAATTTCCCGCCCATGTAAAAGCTGAGTCATTTCATGACGGTTGAATGAAACGACCGTAGTAATAAATAAAATGTATCTAGCTTCGATTCCCTGCAACTACATTTTTTCCATTTTTTAGAGTACATTTAGCGTGTGACAATTAAGTCCATTATTTTAAAAATAAATTGTAAATTATTTTACAACGGTTAAGATGAACAACCGTAGTAATAAATGAAATGTAATAAGCTTCGATTCCCTACAACACTTTTTTTTTCCTTTTTTTAAGATACATTTAGCGTGTGTCACTTAAGATTCCACGACGGTTTGTTTCTCCAACCGAGATTAAAAGGTTTAGTGATAAATTAAAACAAAACTTATTATGTATTTCTTTCATAAGACGCCCTAATCGAACAAGTGAGCCAGAGACGCCCTAACCTTTACCCTCTTCATATCCATTCATTTGGAGCTCAAATATGGCTCAAATAAGGTACTCTTCAACATCTTCATTCCTTTTTTCTTGGTTTATGCTCAAATATTTATCGTCTTCATCATTCATTTGCTTCTTCAGCTTCGAAGTAAGGTTCTCTTCAACATCTTCATTCCTTTTTTCTTGGTTTATGCTCAAATATTGACCATCTTCATCATGCATTTGCTTCTTCAGCTTCGAAGTAAGGTTCTCTTCAACATCTTCATTCCTTTTTTCTTTGTTCATATTGTATATGCTCAAGTCAGAATGAGATGTTTCATATGCTTTACATTTAGTATGAGAGTACATCTTCACATTAGTATGTTTCATATTGTATATGCATATGCTTGAGTTTTTGGATTAGATTTTGGTGTGTCATTCACATTATTATACATGTATAAATTTTAGAAGTTGTAATGGATCGTAGTTGGATGAAAGCCAATAGATTAGATCCGGTTTATGAGAACGGAGTTTGTGAATTCCTTGAATACGCTGATAAACATCTTCTCGGCAATGATGGTGTCTTTTATTGTCCTTGTGTTGTTTGCGCTAATATCAAAAAGGGTACAAAGAAAGAAATACACAATCACCTTTGTTGTGATGGTATATGTCAAAATTATATAATATGGACGTGGCATGGTGAGGTGGATAATAAGGAAAGTCGAGCTTCACAAAGTCAAAGAGTGGAGGAAGATGAATATATGGAATATCACCTAGAGGATATATTCCGTGATATTGGGGAATCTTCTTTTATGAATGCTCATATTTATGATAATTTATGTCTTGATAAAGACACCCCTTTATATAAGGGATGCACAGAGTTCACACGATTGTCGACGGTGTTAAAGTTGTTTAATCTGAAGGCAAAAAATGGATGGTCGGATAAAAGTTTCACGGAATTACTTGAATTGCTACAACAAATGTTACCAGAAGATAACAAATTGCCAGATCGTTGCTACGAGGCCAAGAAGATATTGTGTCCACTGGGTCTGGAGTATATCAAGATACATGCTTGCCCAAATGATTACATATTATACTTGAAAGAGTATGAAGACTTGTTTCAATGTCCGAAATGTGGTGTGTCGCGTTACAAGCTGAAGGCTAGCAATGGTGATGACAATGATCACTATGACAATGTTAGTAGGAAGCATCCTCCTGCTAAAGTGTTATGGTACTTTCCAATACTTTCACGATTAAAGAGACTTTTTGCTAATTCGAATGACACAAAGAATCTTAGATGGCATGCAGATGAAATGATTCGTGATGGAAACATTCGCCATGTAGCTGATTCTTTGCAATGGAAGAAAATTGATTCGTTGTTTCCGGATTTTGGAGTCGAGCCAAGAAATCTTAGGCTTGGGCTTGCCACTGATGGAATAAACCCCTTTGGTAATATGAGTACTAATCATACTTCATGGCCTGTTCTTCTCACTATTTACAACCAATCTCCTTGGTTGTGCATGAAGCGCAAGTATATACTGTTAAGTATGATGATTTCTGGACCACGACAACCTGGTAACGACATAGATGTTTATCTTAGTCCATTAATTAATGATTTACGACTCTTGTGGGATGAAGGCGTTGAAGTTGATGATGCATATTCTGGGGAAAATTTTAATATGCGTGCAATGTTATTTTGCACAATTAACGACTTTCCGGCTTACGGTAACTTGGCGGGATACAGTGTCAAAGGACATAAAGCGTGTCCTATATGTGAAGATGATACTTGTTATCACCAACTTGAGTTTGGAAAAAAGACCGTTTACCTTGGGCATCGAAAATTTCTAAAACCGGGTCATCCTTATCGTAGATTGCAAAAGGCTTTTAATGGAAAGCAAGAGTTTGGTGAGGCTCATAAACCTTTAACCGGGGATGAAGTTTATCAACGACAGGAATACATTAATGTTGTCCTTGGGAAGAGAGAAAAAGAAAAAGGTGGGAAGAGAGAAAAGGAAAAAGGTGGGAAGAGAGGAAAAGAAAAAGGGGCAGTTGCGAAAAATATATGGAAAAAGAGGTCCATCTTCTTTGATCTTCCATATTGGTCAAGTCTTGATGTTAGACATTGTCTTGATGTGATGCACGTGGAGAAAATGTGTGTGATAGTTTGATTGGCACACTTCTAAACATTCCGGGCAAGACTAAAGATAGTAAGACTTCCCGTCTTGATATGGAGAAGATGGGTATACGAAAACAGTTGGCTCCAATAGAGAAAGGAAAAATAACTTATCTGCCTCCAGCATGTCACACTCTTTCTAAAAAGGAAAAGAAGATGTTCTGCGAGTGTTTGCAAGGTATTAAAGTTTCGCAAGGTTACTCATCAAACATCAAGAAACTTGTATCAATGAAATATCTCAAGTTAATTGGTTTAAAATTTCATGATTGTCATGTATTGATGCAACAACTTCTACCAGTGGCTATCCGTGGGATCCTTCCAAAAAATGTGAGAGTAACTATAACGAGACTGCGTTTATTCTTCAATGCCTTATGTAGTAAAGTTCTTGATTTCAAAAAATTGGATGAATTAGAAGATGAGGCTGCCATAATCTTGTGTCAATTGGAGATGTATTTTCCGCCATCATTTTTTGACATTATGGTTCACTTACTTGTTCATCTCGTAAGAGAAATCATAATTTCTGGTCCAGTTTATTTAAGGTGGATGTATCCAATAGAGCGATATATGAAGATCTTTAAAGGATATACGAAGAATCATCACCGACCGGAAGCTTCGATTGTTGAAAGGTACATCACAGAAGAAGTTGTTGAGTTTTGTACAAACTATTTGTCGGATGCAGATTCTATAGGAATTCCAAAGTCTCGTCATGCTGACACAGACGGAAGAGGTATTCAAGGTCTAAATGTTAGGTCAATGGCTCGGGATGTAGTTATTCAATCACATTTCTATATATTGAATAATATAGATGAGGTTCAACCTTTCATAGATACTCACAAAAGACTTATGAAGAAAAAATATCCTCGAATGAATGACAAGTTGTTGTTGATAGAGCATAACAATAGATTCATAGTCTTGATATTCCGTCCACACCTTCTTACACAACACAAGTTCCTACCTCATATGATGAAGTTGATGGAGATGCCGTGCATGCTATACGACTCGATCATGAAGAAGGCATATGGGAAAATTAACAAGTACGTAATTTATTATTTATTCATAGTATATTAATTGTATGTTATAGTTTAGAAGTATTTTTACTAACAAGTATAATTATTTGAAATCATAGGTACACCAGGCCAGGAGACAAGACACCAGGCCAGGAGACAAGACACCAAGAGAGAAGATACCAATACACCAAGTTACAATTATGTGAAGTTATGTAATGTGTGTAAACTGTAATATGGTATATGTGA
Source organism: Lathyrus tuberosus (assembly GCA_022829125.1). NCBI lineage: Eukaryota > Viridiplantae > Streptophyta > Magnoliopsida > Fabales > Fabaceae > Lathyrus > Lathyrus tuberosus. Next base: position 1,109,308 of record JALAZF010000368.1, on the reverse strand, counting down.
TATTTTTTTATGTAGGTTGTTTGTTCTGATAAATTGTAATCTGGTATATGTGATATTATGAATATGATACGATTAATATCTATAATATAAGAAAATTTGTTGTTCTAGAAAAGACTTCTTTGCCCCTTTCTACTATTTTGCCACATCCTCAATTTTAGGGTAAATTGAGTCCAAAAAATACTTTATTGAACTATTGATGTCACATATTTTTAATCCAACTACATAGTTTGTTTTTTATGCCTAAAGTTGCTAGGATTGGATGAGATGATGATGTCATTTGGTAATAATGTGATCAGAAATTTACTCCTTCTTTCTCTTTCAAAGTGGTTTTCCTCCATCTCTCTTCTTTCTTTCAATCATTCTCTCTCTGTCGCTATGCTTTCTCTCTTTCTCTCTTCTTCTTTTGAGTGCCTCTCACTGACTTCTCTCTTTATCTCTGTTCTTCCTTCTTCCTCGTCTTCTTACTTCGTCGCCATATTCTTTCCGCTTATTCTTCGTTTTTCGTCGTCGTCTTCGTTTCTCTACGGTTTTGGAAAGCACCTTTGTAAAATATTGAAGGTTTTCTAAATCCATATTGGTTTGGTTAGAAATTTTCGAATTGCTTTGTAAGTATGGATCTGTTATCACATTAACTTGATTTGAGTGTGACGAGTTTGTTGTTCTATTTTTTTTGTAGATCCAGATGTGTTGCAGGTATATAGAAGAGGTTTTATCAAACTTTGTTGTTCGATTTTATACTGGTAGATCAGTCCATATGATTTTTGAATATTTCCATTTTTATGTTTTGTAGGTTAGAGTAATTTTGTATGACATTTTTTGGGTTGCTTCACACCATTGATGGTTAGGGTTTGAAAATCATTTGATGCTCCAATAAAGGTTAAGATGTCAGTTTATTAAAATGATATTTGTTTCTTTCATCTTGATATGAAGTTTAAAATTATATGCTATTACTATTTGTTCATATTATTGATTGTTACAATTATTTTGCAGGTTTTTACCCCACATCTGATTCTGCAAGGCCATTATTGATTCTTGGACTTGGTGATAGTGTTATCCCTGGTAAGCTGAATCATTTAAAAACTTTTTAGATATCGATTACAAACCATATGTGATTGATAATATCACATACATAAATTTATTGATCATCTAATGATGTTACCCTATCTTTATAGTACATAAAGATATGGAAAATGGGATATTAGACAACTCTTCATTGCTGGTTTTGCGTGTTCATAGTTGTTTGGAACACTTGTGGGATCATTTATCTCCATGTAAGTGTTATAACTCTTTCTATTTTGAGTTGAATTGAGATGTTTATTCGATTGACTCTGTTTTCATATTGTGAATGGTTTTCATAATGTGAATGGTGCCATCAACAAGAGGTCAATGTTATTCCATCAGACCAAAGAGTAGTTTGTTAGTCAACCACGCTGTCTGCAGAGTTATGTGATAAACAAGGTGTATCCTGTCATAATGGCCTCCAGGGAAGGGCAAGAATTATTTTGGATCTTTTGTAGACAACCTTACCTTGTGTTATAATTGATGTTATAATGTGTTATTGACCATTACAGCATGTTTGGTAGTTTCATGATTTATAGAATCAATATTCTATAATCAATAATCAAACATCCTGGACCTATTGATTTATCCATTTGATTCATTGGTATTGTAGGAAGCACATGTATATGCAGCGGAGAATGGTTTGTTTGTCATAGAGACCTCTGCCAAATCTGCCGCCAATGTTAATGAAGTGTTTTATGAATTTGGTGATCACTGGTTTTCTGTTATTTTCATGTTCTGTTTCAATGAGGTAATCGAGGTATTTTTTATTTTAACCAACAATTATTGCATATTCATTTTTTTAATTTGAGTTTAATTTTTCAGATATGTAGTTTGGCCGCTGTCCACAACCTAATAATCCCTCTCCGACGTCATCTGCTGCCTCCAATTATCCATTTTCAATGTTATCTTCCTGAATTATTATTTATTATAGCACTAATAATACTTTTTGATTTTATATTAAATGGAGGTTGTAGGTTGTAGGTTGACGAGACGATTTCTCACCTTTTTTTATCGTCCGGTAGATGTATGTAGTTCCATATGTAAATGGATTGGCGTATCTACAATTTTGCATAATGGTGGATGGCAGCACATGGAACAATTGAAAGCATGCTAGGCAAAGAAAGACTGATATCATTAAAGGTAGAAGTGATTTGGTTCAACTATGTTTGGAGCATTTGGAAGTCAAGGATCGATAAAGTCTTTCGAGGATATTCACATCAAAGGGTATGTGTTATTGAAAATCTTGATCATGAAGGATTTTACCTTCTGAGTGAAGAAGAATTCTCTTTTCATGTGTCTTTTTATGAACATGCATGTAGGGTAATATATAATAATGGTAAATATGATTTTCTTGGTGCTTAACTTATGAACATGCAACCTTTATGACAAGAAACTCTGTGTTAGCTTCTACAATACCATACTCGAGTTACGATTTTTCAATCCTACATGTGTCTGTTTATGTGTCAATATCATACAATACTACATTCATGTGTTAGTTTTAATCATTTTATGCTACAATACACGAGTTACGATTTTTCAATCCTTTACAAGTTTTGCGGAGACTCTCGATTTTAAAACATTGATGTGTATAACATTGATTCCCTAATGATTTGTATTACTGCTAAATCTAATTTTTTTACATCCATTAATATATTTTTATCCATCTTCTTCTCTTAATGGTGCCAAGTATTGACCTCACACCTGTCATTGTTTTTTGCAGGTTAGAATTACAATGGTGGGCAAATACTCGGGACTTTTAGATGCATATCTTTCTGTACTTAAGGTATACTCTTAAATAATTCTCATTTTTCCATTCTCAGTAACCTGCACTATAATCTTACAAATATTTGTCTTTGGTGCAGGCACTTATGCATGCTTCTGTTGCTTACAACCGCAAGCTCATAGTGGATTGGGTTCCTGCTGAAGATCTTGAAGATGATACATTCAAAGAGGTAAGTACCGATCTTTCTACTGTTGCTGCAGATGTTAGTTAACTGCTTTATTTTACTTTATTACGAAATCACATTCTTCTGTGCTATTGTATTGTAATGCCATTTTAGCTGCTATTTCACAACACTATACTAAATGGATTATTGAGGACACAATTACATTTTTGCTGCTTGATTTGGAAGCATCAACTGGGTTCTTACTGTAATTTATAATATCTTTATAAGACTATCTACGAGTGGTTTTACTTATTATGTTTAATGATGTTTTCTATTTTTTATGGGTTCACCGGAGAATGTCGGAAGTTGAATAATGCTGCCGTATACTTTGAATTTGGTCATGAGAATTCAATAAAGAAGATTATTCTTATGGATACAATACCATTTTTCACCAGGGATCAACCTATAGTGCAAAGGCATGCTGAGTAACAAGCCATAACTTCGTAAGTTATCACTATGTTCGTATTACGTAATACAAGAATTATTTATATGTCATGTGTTTCTTATCTTTTTAAGTTTGTTTGACATGAAGGAAGCTTATAGTTTTTGTCTGATTTAATCTTTAGATGTGGTGAATTGTAACAGTTGGCGGGTAGGAAAATTTTCTGAATGCCTCAACAAATCTCAATGCCCCATATAGCGAAAGGTGAAGAAATGGAATCATCCAAAATGATTATCAGGTAGAAAATCAAATCATTTGGTTTACAGTTCAAAACTGACTGAATAATTCTTATACTGTCTCTCATCATCATAAGTTGTAGTTGTGCTCAAGCTTTAATCACACTGGTTTAATTGCTGATTCACAAAATGCTTTTCGGTTTTTCAATGTCACTTCCCTATGGCTTTAATGCGAAATCATATCACACCCCGTATTTCCAACTTTTCATTAATCTTGACCATCACCCCTACTTATTATTTTGCCTCCTAATCTTCCACAATTACATTTTAAAGATGATTAATGCTTTTGCATTACCAACTGCATGGAGAAGATAAAGAGTCTCATTTCAAACTATATAAACAAGCCACTTCTCTCACTGACACAAACTACAAATCAGAAACGTAGCATTATTTCTATGGCAACCAACAACATCGTCCATATTTCACAGCCTTCTGAGATGCAGACTACGGCTGAAATACAACCATCGATGGCATTACAATAGCCATCTCAGGTCCAACAACCAGAGCAGGTTCGGCTCCTAAATAACCTACTTTGTTTTTCAATAACTACATATATCTCTCCAATTTTCTTTCTTCCGCTTTCAACCATTTTTTTCATTAACAGCCGCAACAAAAGGTCGAAGCCCCTATCCAGGTAACACCAGCTGGTGACATCAAACCACTTCCTGAGAATGAATCACCTGCCGACGACCACCACCCCCTGCCACATCAACAACCTCCCCATGTAGAACATCGTCATCAGGTCGGCCTGGTATGGTTCTGTTTAATCCTGCCTCTTTTTACCCTTTCTTGAACATCGTCATCATGGTCCGTTTTTTTTCTCTTCATGTGACATGAAATATTCAGTTCATGTTCTTCACAATAATAAGTTACTGTTTTTTTCCAACAGCTACCTCGGGCCCCTGCTGTGCGAAAAATACGAAAGAGGAGAAGATTCAGGAGATCAAGAACAACGGGTAGAAAGGTGAAACAATTTGATTCAGATGATGATGAAGAACCAGAGTATGATATCTTTGATTCTGATGATGACGATGAGTACGACTACAACTAGGACAACTTTATGACATCGAGGACTTTTAGATTCGATGATTAAGTTTGCAAATTTTCTTTCCAATTGTTGTCGCATAATTTTAGATGATCACTGTTTGTAGTGACCTGTTTCTACAATTAAGTATTTATATTATTATATATTATAATGTTATCATTTTATCATATTTGAACTGCACTCCCAAACTTTCTTAATTTTTATATGTTGTTTATTGACACATAATTTCAAGTTTTTTTAATAATATTTTTAATAATATAGATGCAAACATTATTACATATCTTTAATAATATAAAATATTCTTAAGATATACTGGTATACAAAATACTATTATAGTATATCTGTTTTTGTGCTAATGCAGTGCAAGTGAATCATTGGTAAAAAAGTTCAAATAATTTTATTGAACATGTGATTTTCTATAATTTATTTTATTCTTACTACAATTTTTTTATAACTTATTTAATTTTACATAATAACTTACATATTTTGATTGAAATATTTTTATAAATAATGTCAAAAACAAAAAAAAAATAATGGATTTAAATATTTTTATAAACGGGACAATTATATGCGCTTAAATAATATTGTTATAAATGGGGACAACTTTAATTTTGATTCAATATTTTTAAGGGCACAACTTTAATTTTGATTAAATATTGTTGTTTTATACGGGCACAACTTAAATTTTGATTCAAATTTTTTTATATAAGAAAAAATACTACTGTAATAAATGGTAGCAACTATAATTTTGATTCAATTTTTTTTATATATGAAAAAAATACTACTGTTATAAATGAGAACAACTTTAATTTTGATTCACATTTTTTTATATACGAAAAAATATTATTGGTTTAAACGGGTACAACTTTAATTTTGATTCAAAATATTTTATATAAGATAAAATACAACTGTTATAAACAGGGACAACTTTTATTTTGATTCAATTTTTTTTATATACGAATACAATACTACATGTTATAAACAGCCACAACATTTTCTTATACTTACCAATACAAATTTTAATTTTCAATCATATCTATTTTTATAATTTTACCATTTTACTTTTCAATTTGATTAAAAATTACACGTCCATAACATAAAATCCTCGAACAGACAGACCCGTGCGAACGCACGGGTTAGTTACTAGTTATTATGAAAACTGTATCACAAAATGTGAATTGTATTTTTCTGCTGTGCTGAGATATGGAGAACAATAATACAGGTAAAAAAATTGGATTAATTATAAAAGCAGGATGATATTTGTTAATTTTGCAGAAACTTTAACGACGGTTATATTTCCTAACCGATATAATATCTGGCGCACTGTCCAGCAAAAAATAAATATCAAAACTGTGTTGCTGGGAATCGAACCGAGGACAATTATATTTATTACAACGGTGTAATATAAAACCGTTGTGATAGTTAGCGAGCTTTCCTGTTTATTACAACGCATACAAGTCCGTCGTTGTAAGTATCATATATACAACAACAATCTACATAACAACGCCCTCGCCCGCGTCATTATATGTCATTCCCAACCGTTATTAAATGGGTTTTTCGTAGTAGTGTACCAAAAAGACTTCAGAAGCTAATGACTTTATTCTGAAGAAGTTGGAATTACTGGCTGTGGAGAATTCTGAAGTGAAGGAAAGGACATCAAATATTGAAGGGTTACTTGCAGATATTTTGTCTAGACTTCCTGAAAAACCCTCTAAACCTTAGTTTTTGTTTGAACTTTGTGTTATCTTTATTTTGTTCTTATGTTTTCCTTTTTGTTGTACTCCTCTTTCTAATTAATGAAATTAGTTTTTGTTTGGCTAATCTATTCTTTGTCTTTATTATTTCTTTTTGAATTATGACAAAGGGGGAGAAAGAGAATATGATTTTGATATATCTAATTTCCCAACATGATAATCCAAACATGTTTCTAATAGTTTAACTTGGTAAACTTTGAGAACTATGAACAAGTTCATCATTCTGACCAGGTATTTGAGGTTAAATCATACATTTCAAGAAACCAGGATAACATACATTATGAATAAAATTTTGCTAGATTCTGAAATCTAGGCTATGAACAAGTACTCAGAAATCCATAACCTTGTTCTGATACCTCTCAACAAAGAAACTCTGAAAAAGCCAACTCAGAGTATGCATGTTCTGATACTCAAACAAGAATTCTAAAAGAATACTTCTGATCTCAAGTTGTTGCAATCTGAGACAATACCGTAATCACTACAACCAGGCTGCTTCCATAATGGAAGATAGTGAACAGACTTCTGTATGAAGAGAAAGTTGTAACAACTTAGGTTTTGCCACAAGGGAAGTTATTTCTTTCATTCTGAGTTATCAAAATTTATATATGTTAAGATTATTTTAAGTGATGAATTCAGGGGGAGCTTGCAAACCTAACTCTGATATTTTGATATGAGAAATAATAATTAACAATATAAAATTCAGGGGGAGCTTACAAACCTCACTCTGAAACTTTTTTATGTGATTTAAATCGTGTAAAATTGTTCATCAAAATACATGTTTTTATCATCATCAAAAAGGGGGAGATTGTGAGAACAAGTTTTGATTCTTCATCTAGCTTTTAAGTTTTGATGATTACAATACGTGGATTGATATGGAATAATTTGGTACACTAATGATTTTGTCTAGTGTGTAGTTTGTGATAAACATATTCTGGCTTTGAAGCCATGACGTGTGACGTCATCCGATTCTGGAATCAACAGACTCTGACTCTGAAAAGATACAATATTCACAAGAAGCGGTCAAGTTAAAGAAAGCTCTTAGACAACGATTCTAAAGAACGTTCGTGCCCAAGCCTCTGATTGTGACTCTGAATGAAGAGACTCTGAAGGATTGAATCCCTTTGGAACTCTAGCTCATGCTGAAGATTCTGAAGAATGGAGTGCTGAAGATTCTAAAAACCAGGTTCTAAGGAACAATGTCAAGACTCTAAAAACTGTAATTCTAAAGACTCTCAACAGGCTCTTGACTCTTCTATGCATGCTTCAACAACCTTACATTCAGAAGCCTCTGATAAATAGAAGAAGATAAGAGCAAATTGTTACATGAGATAAATAGTACATCGTACTAAATCAAAACATTCCTTCCATTACACAGATTTCATGAGATAAATAGACATCTGCTTATAAAAGGAAGACTTGGAAGAATGGATCAAGCTGCTACTTTGCTCAATATTCAGACATTATTCGACGCTTTTAAGCTGCTTTATTTTCTATGATACTATTGTGAATATTGTTAACACATTTAGAACTTGTGTTCGTCTGTGTGATTGAGTCATTGTAATTAAACTTTGTGTTAATCGACTTTGTAGAAGTAATCTTGTAAAACACAGTTTGTAAACCTCAAATTTGTTTACGTGATTACCTTGAATGACTAGGGTTTAGTCTGTATACTCAAGAAGACAAGGACATCGGTATTTGTGGTGTCTGTAATCTGGTTGATTATAGTGGATTAAGTCCTTTTGAGAAGGAAAAGTCACCTTGGCAGGTGGACTGGAGGTAGCTTCGTTAACAGCGAACTGGGATAAAAATAACTTGTTGTTTTTATTACTCTTGTTCTTGTTTGTTGAATTGAGAAAAAGCTTTTATTTTTAAAAACCCAATTCAAACTCTCATTTCTTATGTTTCTCGTTACCTTCACTTTTTTAGTTAAACAATTTTATTTTTCTTTCATTTCATTTTTATTGCATTTCAAGAACAAATGTGCGTATCATATTAGTATCCGTGCATATATGCACATGTATTTTACTAATTTTCCATTAAAATAATAAAACTTAATTCAAATAATCTTTTCTACTAATAGTCAACCATGTGAACTAGTCTATCTTTTCAAAATTTACTAGAATACAATTTTTTAACTTTTGACAATATCAAAGACACACAAAATGATATTTTTCCTAAAAATATCAAGGGAAATTTTCTCAAGTCAAATATTGACGATGAACAGTTACAATATTTTTTTCAATTTAAAAATAGATAAAATATCAAATAGATAGGCCAATAAATAATCATAAATTCATATTAATAGTAACCTTCATTCGAGTTAATATTCAAAATTATGGGCCACACGCAAATCTTCCATTAATAATAGGGAATTTATCTCTAGAACTTATATGGTGTTCCTCCATCAACGTAAAAAGTCACAATTGTTCCTGGATTTCGGAGATGCATCTCCATAAGCATTATTTTTCACACTCATGAGACTAAATTTCTGAGACACCCTTATTTTATTAAAATTTGGTCTGAATATGCATCTCCGTATCAACATTAGGGTGGGTCCGAAGATACATCTTCTTAAAAACTCTTAATTCAAATTTCATTGATTTTGTTAGAGATGCATCCGGATACGTTTGTTTCATATACTCACACCAAACTCTTCCCTCTTCATCCTTCATTTTCTGCAAACACTAAAAAAACCTCATTTGAGTTCTTTTGATACAAAGTCATTTACAAACCCCATTTGATCAAGTTTCTACAAGATTCTTCAAGTTCACTCACTCCATTCTACTTTATTTGTTTCAAAGTCACTCACTGCATTCAAGCTTCTCATTCACAACTCTAATTTGATACGTTTCTTATTTCATTTTTTTTTTAGTTTTGAATGATCTTTTAAGTAACATAGATTGTTTAAGATGCATTAGATAGTAGTAAATTCCAAATAGATAGCTGGTATAGACATGCATTCTTATTTGGTTGGAGTTTAGGCCATCAATAGGGTTTCTTCCATTGTTGAGAACGCGAGTTCATTCGGAGATGCATCTCTAGATTTTCTATATACTATTTTCGGATATGTATCTCTAGAATTGGACTGACTGCATTTTGGTTGCATTTTGATATGATTTTATGGTTTTATTACAAGTACAATGGATGAAAACAACCAAGGCAGACTTAGGCTCATTTGTGTGTCCCTACACGCGTCTATATAATGTGATACGGGTAGGGCCAGGGTCACGAGACCACGATTTAATGCTACCTTATTTGATGGTTCACAAGGTCGAGGTTCAAAACCATATGGCTTTACTCCTCATAGTCGCCTGTCTCAGGCATCTGCTTATGAAGCCCATGAAGACGCCCATGAAGCCTATGAGGCTAATCAGGAGAAACCTGTTGCTGATACGGATGCTCGTATAGATAGTTATCTAGGAAGCTCATTAGAAACCTCCTTACATTATTTCTACGGAGACCATGTTGCTAGGCATTTCTAGGAAGGAGGCTTATTTCATTTACGTTTTCATTACATCTGTTTTAAACTAATTTAATTGCGAATGATGGTGATATATTTTTTTACATAAGTGTCCATGTTTAAAATCCATAAATCACGAAAGGAATTTTGGATTTGGAATATCCAGATGGTGACTGGTTCAAGAATGTTATTTGTTATTTTGGGCTTGTCGATTTATGCATTTTTACGTACACTATCATAAACCATGGCATGCAAGCGGCATTGCAAAGATATGGCATTTAGAGATGTCATCTTTCGACCTTCCTATTGGCGAGATGACCATCACCCTAGATGGCGTCTCATGCCTCATGCATCCTTCCATCATTGGTTAAATTACTGGACCACAAAAGAATCGGTCGAAAGGAAGCCAACAAGTTGTTGGTTACATATTTCGGGTCTAACCCAACTGAGGTCGCAAATGAGGTAGTTGAATCTAGAGGTGCTCATGCTAGATTTAAATTTTTTGGAAGAACTTTATAAAGACTAGGGGTGGCAAAACGGGTTGTAGTCCACCAGACTGGACCACGCACCCGCAAAAAAAATGGAGGGTTGGGTTAGGATTTTGTGTCCGCCTACCCATTCGGCCCTCCCCGCCAAAAAAGGGCGGGTTGGGCCGCTAGCTTGCTAGCCTAGTTATAAAGCACTCAAAAATACCACACTAAGCTTCTATTCATTTATATATTTATATCATATTCAAAATAAATGAAATTAAATGTTTTTTAGGTCTTGACTCAAATGAAAGTTGTCTACCAACAATTAAATACTCTTTGCATTTTCTTCAATTGTACTTATACTTGGTTTCTTCAATATTGGTTTGCGGTTGTTATTGTTTGCGAAAGCAATTCAATTGTTGATTTCAAATATAGTTTGTTAAAAATATATTAAAATGTCTTGTTTCTTGAAAAATATATGGATAATTTTGGTATGTGTGTACTATGAAGTTGTATACAACTTATCGGAAGTTATTATACAACTTGGCCATTCATTGTGTTATATTGTTGGATATTTAGAAATTAATTTATGTCTCATTTTAATTTGCATTCAACATCCTCTGATACATATACTCAAGAGTTTAAGCAAAGTAAATATGAAGAATAAAATCAACATGATGAAGCAATATTTTTTAAAGTAAAATTTATTAAAAAGATGCTTTATAAAAAAATTATTTTAAAAAATAAGTGAAAAATATAATTAGAATGTTAAAAAAAATTTTAAAAAACCTATTAATCTATTAAAAATGAAGAAAATAAATAAATAAATAACAGGCGGGAAAGCCTGCTGCCGCCAACCCATCACCTTGGTTGGGCGGGCTAGATTTTTAAGCATAATTTCAATTGGCGAGCATGTCTGCCCCGCCCCTTTTTTAGCGAGTTTAAAGTGGGGTGGAGTGGGCGACCCATTTTACCACCTCTAATAAAGACCATTTGCAGATGGTTGTGGATGCCGACAGTGATGATACGTAGGTTAAGTATCACCGACAGTGAGCATTGAGGTGTTGCCTCTTGTTCCTAGTTGGCACGTACATGTGTGTGGACAAAAGTGCAACCTACGCCGTTGTGGTCTACCTTAAATACATCATCGACTTGACGACGATCTAGGAGTACAACCAGGGGGCGTCTGTTTAGTTTACCTGTACTCGAAGCTGGGCGAGGGTTGTCTTTGGAAGAAAAAACATATGACAGGAAGTTGCACACTTCTTACAATAATGTATTGTTACTAATATTTTCATAACTCTTTTGTTGCACTTGTTATTAATATTTTATCTTAACCATTTTAAGGGATGGATCATCTCCCATTTTCCTCGCATCTCTGGGTGGGAACCTGTGCCTAACTACAATGAAGATTGGACACATGCTTGCACCTTTTCCCCGCTCATAAGGAATTAGGCGATCGTGCCCTCTTGACCATCATTAGAAAATGACATTGCCTTCTACCCATACGACGGGCTCAACCAAACGCGTCAGCTGGACATTATTTTGTTATACTCCTGATGGTTGGCTTGTGGGTCAGGTATGATGTATCTGTATCTGCATGAGTGAGTGATGCACCAGTTTGGGTATTTGCAGGTTATTCCGAGACGCCCCTCAGAGTCTACTCCTCTCATCGTCTGCCGCAGAGATCTTGATTGCCATACTTGAGGATTTCGAGCATCATTTGGTACCAGAGGACTATCGTAGGTTACCAGCTCTTATACATTGGGTTTATGCAGACGACGACATGACATGGTTATATAGGATATCACATCCTATCATGACACCAGACGCTCCTGAAAGACCACCTAAGCCTTCTAATCAGGAGGTATAAAGGCTATGGATGGCCACACCTAGGATGTATAGAGCTTTTGTCGACGTATTGTGAATATCGCGAGATCAGGCATAAAGGCAAGACTCTTTGAGGAAGGCAATCCCTAGTTGGACCTCGTAGAAGGAATTGTTGTTGAGGCCTAAAATGCTTTACAGTACAGGCGAAAAAGTCAGAGGGTTAGACATACAAAGTAGTTTAGATTTGGTTGTACTTTTTTTTTTGCATTTTCAGAAAAATGTTATGTATGATTTTTTTAATGTATGTGTAGTATGTTTGAATCAACTAATGTATGTGTTTTCTAATTTATGGCCTAGAATGACCTAAAATATAAGTTGACCTCAAAAAAATCAAAGTTAGAAAAATGTTATTGCCTAGAATACATTCAGAAAGATTTCTGGAGATGCATCTACAAAATATCTCATGTTATGTGCAATAAACACGCACCCAATAGCTTAAAATGAATTCATGGGAGTTTATGGAGATGTATCTTTGGACTCACGCCAAATAATTTTTGGAGATGTATCTCTAGACAATATTTTTGACAAAATGGGATTGGGTGTCTGTTTATAAAGACTGGTGTAATTTTACGTGCGTTTGAAGATGCATTTCCAAATACACTAATCACATTTTTTTAATTTTCAGAGATGTTAGTCTCACTCCATAAAATGAGATGAGCATTGCTCTAAAAATATACTTTCTTAAAAATCTTTTTTATTCACATAGATAGAACGCACCAACAATCATGGAAAACATTCAAAAGATTTTAACATTTTCTTTTTTAATAAATTGTTCGTAGATCCTAGCCGAATATATGACGATTAGTTAAAATTGTATATTTATTTTATATTTTTCCTTTTTTCTTTTCATTTGATTTGAGTAATCAAGCGGAACCAAATTTAAGCTATCATTTTTTCTTTTCATTTTATTTGAATAATCAAGCGGAACCAAATTTAAGCTATCAAATTGAATTGAGTTATTCGTGAGTTTTAATTAAATTCAATTTAAGCTGATTTAAGAGTTAAACTATTTTTTATCAAATCAAAATAAATTAAGTTTAATTCATTTTTGATTCAATAAATAAGAGAAATGTTATTTGAACACTTTTTAAGTGTATAATATACCATATTTGTATGCGATGTCGTTTTTTGTCACATAACAATTATAATACACTAGTAGGAAATCCGTGCGTCCGCATGGATTCTGGTGTGGACCGCGGATACGTCACCAGTTAGTTTATAAAATATAAAAAAAAAAAACCAACAATATAAAATGTTGTTTTAATTTCAAAAAGATTTATAATGAAACACCGAAAAAATGATGTATTTTTTTCCGTATATAAATATTATTTATGTTTTGACACTACTTATAAATAAATTTGAATCAATAGTAAAGTTGTTTCCGTTTATAAAAATATGTAAATCAAAATAATAGTTTTGTTTTGGCATTATTTATAAATATATTTGAATCAATAATAAAGTTTTTTCTGTTTATAAAAATGTTTAAATAAAAATATATTTTTGTGACAATAAAATAGGTATGTTATTTTGTAAAATTAAATAACTTATAAAAAAATTATAGTATGAATTAAATAAGTTATAAAAAATCATATTTTCAATAAAGTTATTTGAAATTTTTTACCAATCATTCAGTAGCATTGCATTAGCACAAAAACATATATACTATAATACTATTTCGTATACCATTATATTGTAACAATATTTAATAATATTTAAGAAATTTAATAATGTTTGTATATAGAGTATACCAATGATGTATAGATGTCCTACGTGGAAGAGTACATCAAATTAAAACAGGAATACAAACAATGGCACGGTTGATAGTAAAACTTATTTCCGTTAATGTTAAATAGTTTTATCAGTAATTTTGTGTTCCCGTAAATAATATATTTTGTTTCGTATATAAAAATAATAAATTTTTTTTTTCATAATATTTATAAAAATATATGAATGTATAGTAAATTTAGTCACGTTTATATCAATAACACTGTTTCAAAAAATTTGATGAAAATAAAATTACTCGATAATATTAACTTTAGAAAGAGGTCACTACAAACACTAATGTGCATTACATTAAGAAGACAAAAAACATATTAAGTTAGTCGACAAGAAACTTTATGGTCCCGTTAATATTTAATATTTTGATCAGAAACATCACGTTTCCGTTAATATTTAATATTTTAATCAGTAACTTCGCGTTTCCGTTAATATTCAAATTTTCTATCAATAACTTCAAATTCCCGTTAATATTCAATAGTTTGATCAGTAACTTCATGTTCCCCTTAATATTCAAATTTTTTACTAATAACTTAAAATTCCTGTAAATATTCAATATTTTGATCAGTAAATTCATGTTCCAGTTAATATTCAATATTTTGATCAGTAATTTCATATTCTCGTTAATATTTAATATTTGGATCGGTATCTTCGTGTTTCCGTTAATATTAAAATTTTCTATCAATAACTTCAGAATCCCGTTAATGTTCAATATTTTGATAGTATGGTTAAGTTGTGATTTGTTCAAAATTTGTTTTCTATCGTTGATAAACATAAATAAAAATGGGCTAAAAAATAGAGTAATGTAAAAATATTTATGCATTTATTGATTTAATGAAAAAATCAATTAAAATCAAATGATATGGACTAAGAAATAGAGTAACATTTGATTATAAATTAAAATTTTAATAAAATTTATTATGTTTAAATATGTTACATTATTTGTAATTTTAAAAATTTTATAAAATATTTTTAGATCTATTTTATGTATTTATTGTTTTCCCATGTATAAATATTATATGACATGTGCATTTTTTATATGTGAATAAATTATAAAAACATTAATAATAATTATTATAATAATTAATAGATATTATGAATGGTATAAAATAAAATTATATCTCCACAGTTTGAAAATGTAATGTTTCTATAAAAAAAAGGTATTTAATTAATTTATTTAGATGGATGAAAAAAATGTATTATATTTAAAAGAATAAAAACATATTTAATTCTATAATTAAATATTATTGGATTCTAATTATTATCAATAGAATTATTACATTCTAATTATTATTACAAATAAACATTTATCACATATATGATTATAAAATAAATTATAGTTAAAGCAATTTATATGTTAAAAATTTATTTATAAACATATGGTATGTTTTAACTCGTAGGATGAATCTTCCCATTTTTAGAACATACTTTTCTATCCATTAATGCAGGGCCGGCCCAACAAATTTAGAGGCCTAAGGCAAAATTTAAGTAGAAATTTTTAAAAATAAAAATATATATTAATAAAATATATATTAATTTTTTATTTTAAAAATAGAAAAAATTATTAATAAATTTATTAAATTATTATTTTGATAATATAAAATTAATTAATAATTTCTAAAACATATCAAAATTTTCAATTTAATCCCAAAATTTAATTAAAAAAAATCATCATATTACTTCTTAACATGTAAATTAAACTCACTAATTTTATACTTATGAAGGTACATAATAAAACAAATTACTTATTATATTTATATGATTTAAGAATTAGTTTGGAAGGAGAGAATTACTTTAAAAATTTAATATAAAATTATTCATTAAAAATATTTATTTTTGTTCGTGTATAACAATAGTAGATGTTAGTCAATTTTTTTTAAGATAACATATTACACATAATTGTCTTAAATAAAAAATGAAACATAGATATAACTATTTAAAATTAATTATATTTTTTATTTAAAAAACATTTATGTAATTTTAAAATAAAGAATTAATTATAGTAACATATGTTAGATCAAATGGTATGACATTGATGATAATTCACATGTAATGCTATTAGTGACGTTGATAATAACCATTAACTAAAAGTAGAAGACTCTACAGAATGAAAGAAGCGTGAATCGAACAGCTAAGCACAGTGTTGATGGGATACTATATTTCCCATGAACCAATATACTTACAATTATGAAATAGATTTTGCAAGTATTTATTAATCAACCTATATATTTGGAGGCTCAATTTTAAACCCAAAAAACTGAGGCCCAACGCGATGGCCTTGTTTGCCTTGACCTTGGGCCGGGCCTGTAACGCCCTGTATAATATATATCTAGAATAAAATCATACAAGCATTTTATTTGGTACTGACACATCAAAAGTGCCTAATGGCCTAGTTCACATACTTGTCCATTTCTAAAACATAAATACAACACATGGCACAAGTCATGGAAACTAGCCAAAAATAATAAAATTAAGAAAGATATACAATATCCTCAATTGTATACGACAAAAGAATACACAGCGGAATAAGCTTAACTAAGCTTCTCTTGAAACATCCAAGCATAGCTCCACTTGTAAAATCAAACCTGCACCTGAAATAAAGCAACTATAGTGAGGTGAGATACATCAAATCTCAGTGAGTTCCCTATCTTATAGATTCTCTCGGCTTTACAGGGTTCTATCAATCCTAACTCAAGTCAAGGGGAAGGGAAATGACCTTGAGTTCACAATCTCACACTATATGGAAACATGACATGAGTTCATTAACTCACCACATCATTAATCGATAACCGGTACCAAGGTATCTCTTATTCCCGTCCTCTTCTACGTCCAGAAGGCGACCCGAGTCATAGATCCTTGTAGTTACTTGGTATACAATTGGATTCGGGATCACCGGCCTGTTAACTGTGAACCGTCACTTTTCATGGCCTGTTAACCATCACAAGTCTCGTACCCATTGCATAGGCTTCCAATTGTACTACACGTAGGGAATCAAACCTACCAAGTAATCCTGCCTGCACTTCAGAGGAGCTCGAAACTCATGAAGGCCTTTCAAGGGCAACTCAAAATAAAATGGTTATGATTACATGATCACACAACAAAAATAATGTATTCGACAATGCCTAGGCCATAATGCCTCAAGGCCTTTCTTGTCCTTCAAACCACAAAGTTAACCTCATGTTCCATACTAGTGTTCCACTCTCGACTAGGCCAATACCGGCAAGGATGCACTTTCTTACAACACGTACCTAAGTATTGCCATCTAGAGTTGTCTACCATTCCTAGTTCTTCCTAGGTTTTCTTATTGTCAAGGTTTATGTTTTCCTCACTCTTCCTATTTCATTTTACATTAACATGCATATTCACTCACAACATGTTAAACAATAATAGGATAGGCAAAACACATCATAATGGCATAATAGAATAATATACCACAATTTAAAACATAATTATATCACTTTCGGACTTTCCCGATTATTTAATCGGTCGGTAAATTTGACATATATCAGCTTCATTGCATAGAATATTTCCTTAGCTTCACATCGATATAAAGAACGCTTAAATCCGACACCCGAGTAAAAAGTTATGAATTTTAGAAAATATTTTCCCAAAAGTTACAGTGTTAATCGGTTAACACATTTGGTTAACCGGTTAACCAGTTCAATTTTCACGTAAAACACCATTTTTCCATGGGTTAATCGGTTAACCCATACCGTTAACCGGTTAACCCTGTTGCAGAAGCTCAAAAACCCTATTTTTCTCATACTAAAACCATTAGAACTCATACCTAAACATGTTGGGACCTCAAAACAATTATCAACAGATGATTCCACATATATATTGATCATACTACACAATTTATATCGCGTTCCATCCGTTAGATTCTTTGATTTAGCAAAATTACTCATTTTCTCACAAAACCAAAAACCTAACTCTAACTCAACAACTCTACCACTAAAGCATCTAACTAGAACCCACCTGATAACCGAAGAGGAGTTTCAAGAAGATGATGAATTGATGATGATGATCCAACCTCTCTTTCTCTTTTCCCCTTCTTCCTTCTCTTCCTTCTCTTTCTCCCTCTTTCCATTTTCTTTTTTTCTTTTCTTACTAACAAGTATATATATATAATACTATTATTATATAATATAATCCAATAGAGTAAAATATCTCCAATTGATATTTGTCATCTCTACCAATCGATCAATTATTAGAGTTACCTCAAAATCCTTTCTTGAATTAAAATAATTGATCTCTTCAGAGTTCACCCGTTGCTCTATTGATCCCAATTGATTATACTTAAAGTACTTAGAGGATTCCATTAATCCAATTATCCAAAGATAGGGCACATAGATATTCATTTGATATCCAATTGAGCATTTCAATAATATGGGGTATTACACTCTCCCCCCCCCCCCCCCCTTAAATTGAAATTCGCCCCTGAATTTCCTCTACTCAACAACAACTGCAACTTATATCTCTATCTTAGATCCACACTTAACTTTACGTCCGTCCAAATTTCTGACGTATTCCAATTCTAACTTGACTTCACAGACTAAAAAATCCGTATTTTCACAATTTATCAAACTTCACGTCCTTAGTCATACTTTTATTCCAATATTGGGTTAACTTCCATCTTGCTCTTTCCAAAATTCATCTGTGGTTTCATACTACAACACTTGGTCACAGTCTACCTTCAGAAAGAAAGTACCATTCCATATTCCTCTACTGAGTTGCAACCAAACCGTAATATCTTATCTTGATTTAAGATAACAAACACTCAACAAATCTTCACGATGTAATTCAGTGATTCCTTAACTTTATACAATTACCGACAACTATTCTTCCACAAATCCGTTAACATTCGAACCACTTCATAACTAGTCAAACGACTTCTTTACCAGTTCCATCTGGTCTGATACTAAACATTGTAATCATTACATCCGATATTTCCTTTCTTTCGTGTCACTCCAAAAGGTAACACACTTCAACAAGATCTCCTTACTTCTTTATTATTCTTATAAGTAACCATCCATCTGATTCTTATTAATCCGACTGAACTCCTTCATTTGTCACCCTCCACTGTGCAACTCAAATTCTAACAGTGAAATACCACCAATTCTTAAGCATAACCAAGTGGCTAACAGTCCATGAAGAAACACACTTATCCACTGGGGTCCTTACTAACCAATCGGCATAAGAACTTACTGACGTCTTATAGTAGAACAATTTCTTTGCCAACACACAATATCTTAACCTCTGCCCAACACTCTCTAGACGATAAAGACGCAAGAGTTACACTGCTACAACCATGACATTCACAACTCCAAATCCATTCTAAACTCGAAATAACATATCCAAAACAGTTTAACAACCTCCGGCTCTGGTTACCACATTCCAAATTGATTCTTCTTACGGGGTTCTGACTCCCTCAAGGTTTGTTATTGGTACGAGTTCTCAACTAATATTACATAACACCATCACGAAGCTTCCGTCAGATGCGAGTCACCACTTATCCAACTTAAACCATCCAAAACGTAATTGTGAGTTTCCATACTACTCGCCCATTCACGTACAACACTCCACTTACACACACACCTTCGAAGTCCATAACACGTTTCTCAATTGAATCCACTTTTCTCATTCGTTCCATTTCATAAGCGATTCCAAGTCACATACTTAACTTCGGAACGTCAAATTCTTACTCGTACTTAGAAAGATAACTTTCAAATTTCCTCCCCTGGGTAACACACAACTGCACACATCTGGTACCACTCTCACGGTCTAAATCCAATACCGTGAACCCACGAAAGTTAACGATTACTAAACTCTGACCAACCACTCGAACCTTACTAGCACCATAATTCAACACCGCAATATTCCTTGTGAGGTCAACACCTCGTGAGTGTTCTCTGACTTTGCCCTCAAGGCTTTCTCATACTCAACACAAACTCACAAGATTACTTCCCCAAACGTCAACTCCCTTGTCATCTAAACAAATGGTCCATTATGCAACACCCTTCCAGAAGGTCTAATTTCAAAATACCATTTCGTCTTTCATTAACTTACAATCCAGTTCTCTATTCACACAATACCCTCCAATAGGAGCAACATAAGGTAACAAAACGCAGATGATGGTCTCTAAGGGATTTCACAACTTACACACACGTTAATAGATTAACCCTCTAAGCTAATTAGTTAACTCCTCAAAATTCAACGTAAAACAATTTCCATGCACGTGTTAATCGGCTAACACTGCTGCAGGAGCTGAAAATAACCCATTTCGTTTAATTCAAAGTTATCCATACCCAAAACCATCAATCCGTCTTGCTCGATCTTGGAATACCATTCTCAACCCGTGGCTCCTTAACTTATATAACCTTCACCAACCATGATCCACTCAAGGTAAAACAGAACAAAGTTAAAACGTGCAGATTACCCACTCCAACCAAGTGACAAGGTAAAATTTCAAATTCCGACGCAGTCACACGACAACACCTCAATGGGGTAGTTCGCTCTCTGCTTATACAACTACTCTAGATGAAAGCCGATAATGACGACATTATAGGGTTTCAACCACCACTCATACTTGATTCATCCATAAGAAAAATCCAACACACAACCATCACGCAGTACTACGAAAATGATGGACATCTCATGTCAGGCATACAACCTTGTTCTCTCACTTGAATTCCTTGGTGAGAAATAATACTACAACGTTCTTAGTCCAACAAAAGGTAGATTCCGAATAGTTCGATTATTCACAAATATAGAAATTCTCTATACTTGAAAATAGATCGGGGTAATGCACCCTCTTGGAGAACCTTTCCATTACTTCGTACGCACTAACCGGGATTTCTTACCCTTTACTATCCATTACACACCATACTTACACCAAATTATTTAACGGAAAATCCGTAACTGACAATTCTCATCAACTATTAACGAAACCCTTCCAGTATAAATCGTTCCATAATTTACACTTAGTTCGTAATAAGTCCTGAATTGCTTTTTGTTGTTTTACCACAATCTTACTTCTTAAAATACAATATTCACTGCTCCACAAGGTACGTCCCTTCACACTTGTCTCAAGAATAAGAATCCATCACGTACATTGTGACTACGGTGCTACTACTACGCTTGTTCTTAATACCAAGGTGTAACTTTTTCATTCCACGTCATACTAATACGGTTCTCATGAGTGAACCATCTGTAATTACACTTCCTTAATTATAGGTTCATCAATACCTTAATAACTCTATAGCACACTCGTCCAAAAATACATTTCGTTAATACTGTTTCCACACCACGTTTACCTTGCTCTCCGTGGTAATCCTCTTAGGTCCAATTATAAACCCATCTTACTAATATTCCCTTAAATCCAAGATACTTACTCTGTTTCTTAATACAACTTCTTCCGGTCCGTAACACTACACTTTCCGTTACTTCATGAAGCTCATTCTTTCTCCAACACAAAACCTTATACGGTTCCTTGGGTAAGTTAACAAATTCTAAATTGATCTCTCACCGAAAACAGAAATCCTGATGTATTACCTTGAACTTAATCTCCACGCATAACTGAAGATACACAACTCATTTCTTACTCTTCTTTCGGCTCACACTTGTTTCACTTGAAGCATGTAGACACATCCTGGTGTTCCTTCACACACTTCTCTACTACTTTAAGTTCCTATAAAAGCCGAACGTCCTTAACTCTCAACTTTTAAACAGTCGGAAGATATTATTCCGAACACATTCCTTAAGGTACTCTCGTCCATTCAAGATACCTTAACGACCTTAGAAATTGAAGCACCAAATACTATCTCACTTCCGGACCCTACGCCACGCGCTCCACAAAACAACTTTTCTTTTTCCACGGAATGAGATTACTTGAAATCCTTATCCACACTAGTGGTCAATCCATCTCTACTTGCGATTTTACGTATTCCTTGATACCTTAACTAATCGTCCGCTAAAGATCCTTAACCTTAAGACTCCATAACTTCCGAAGGATTGCTTGAGCAACACACCACTCCTTAATTCCATGCTACCTAAGCATAACTTCTACTAAACCTTCAACTGAGCTGACCAAAACTACACACTACTAACTCTTGGCTTGAGCCTACCCTCACAGCACAAGTTCCAACAGCACTTCGGAGTCCTCGCGGTCGCTCAACCATGATTCTACCTATCATATACATAGTATTAGGTTGATCAGGCCCAACACTACATAGTATGATATTAAGTTTCATGATGGCAAGACACACTTAAGAGGCAGGAATAGATTTACTTATGATGTTTCAAGGCTAGGTCGAGGATACGACCTGCTCTGATACCAACTGTAACGCCCTGTATAATATATATCTAGAATAATACCATACAAGCATTTTATTTGGTACTGGCACATCAAAAGTGCCTAATGGCCTAGTTCACATACTTGTCCATGTCTAAAACATAAATACAACACATGACACAAGTCATGGAAACTAGCCAAAAATAATAAAACTAAGAAAGATATACAATATCCTCAATTGTATACAACAAAAGAATACACAGCGGAATAAGCTTAACTAAGCTTCTCTTGAAACATCCAAGCATAGCTCCACTTGTAAAATCAAACCTGCACCTGAAATAAAGCAACTATAGTGGGGTGAGATACATCAAATCTCAGTGAGTTCCCTATCTTATAGATTCTCTCGGCTTTACAGGGTTCTATCAATCCTAACTCAAGTCAAGGGGAAGGGAAATGACCTTGAGTTCACAATATCACACTATATGGAAACATGACATGAGTTCATTAACTCACCACATCATTAATCGATAACCGGTACCAAGGAATCTCTTATTCTCGTCCGCTTCTACGTCTAGAAGGCGACCCGAGTCATAGATCCTTGTAGTTACTTGGTATACAA
This sequence comes from Lathyrus tuberosus, assembly GCA_022829125.1. Classification (NCBI taxonomy): domain Eukaryota; kingdom Viridiplantae; phylum Streptophyta; class Magnoliopsida; order Fabales; family Fabaceae; genus Lathyrus; species Lathyrus tuberosus. Next base: position 1,086,315 of record JALAZF010000368.1, on the reverse strand, counting down.
TTGGATTAGGGATCACCGGCCTGTTAACCGTGAACCGTCACTTCTCATGGCCTGTTAACCATCACAAGTCTCGTACCCATTGCATAGGCTTCCAATTGTACTACACGTAGGGAATCAAACCTACCAAGTAATCCTGCCTGCACTTCAGAGGAGCTCGAGACTCATGAAGGCCTTTCAAGGGCAACTCAAAATAAAATGGTTACAATTACATGATCACACAACAAAAATAATGTATTCGACAATGCCTAGGCCATAATGCCTCAAGGCCTTTCTTGTCCTTCAAACCATAAAGTTAACCTCATGTTCCATACTAGTGTTCCACTCTCGACTAGGCCAATACCGGCAAGGATGCACTTTCTTACAACACGTGCCCAAGTATTGCCATCTAGAGTTGTCTACCATTCCTAGTTCTTCCTAGGTTTTCTTATTGTCATGGTTGATGTTTTCCTCACTCTTCCTATTTCATTTTACATTAACATGCATATTCACTCACAACATGTTAAACAATAATAGGATAGACAAAACACATCATAATGGCATAATAGAATAATATACCACAATTTAAAACATAATTATATCACTTTCGGACTTTCCCGATTATTTAATCGGTTGGTAAATTCGACATATATCAGCTCCATTGCATAGAATATTTCCTTAGCTTCACATCGATATAAAGAACGCTTAAATCCGACACCCGAGTAAAAAGTTATGAATTTTAGAAAATATTTTCCCAAAAGTTACAGTGTTAATCGTTTAACACATTTGGTTAACCGGTTAACCAGTTCAATTTTCACGTAAAACACCATTTTTCCATGGGTTAATCGGTTAACCCATACCGTTAACCGGTTAACCCTGTTGCAGAAGCTCAAAAACCCTATTTTTCTCATACTAAAACCATTGGAACTCATACCTAAACATGTTGGGACCTCAAAACAATTATCAACAGATGATTCCACACATATATTGATCATACTACACAATTTATATCACGTTCCATCCGTTAGATTCTTTGATTTAGCAAAATTACTCATTTTCTCACAAAACCAAAAACCTAACTCTAACTCAACAACTCTACCACTAAAGCATCTAACTAGAACCCACCTGATAACCGAAGAGGAGTTTCAAGAAGATGATGAATTGATGATGATGATCCAACCTCTCTTTCTCTTTTCCCCTTCTTCATTCTCTTCCTTCTCTTTCTCCCTCTTTCCATTTTCTTTTTTTCTTTTCTTACTAACAAGTATATATATATATATATATATATATATATATATATATATATATATATATATATATATATATATAATACTATTATTATATAATATAATCTAATAGAGTAAAATATCTCCAATTGATATTTGTCATCTCTACCAATCGATCAATTATTAGAGTTACCTCAAAATCCTTTCTTGAATTAAAATAATTGATCTCTTCAGAGTTCACCCGTTGCTCTATTGATCCCAATTGATAATACTTAAAGTACTTAGAGGATTCCATTAATCCAATTATCCAAAGATAGGGCACATAGATATTCATCTGATATCCAATTGAGCATTTCAATAATATGGAGTATTACAGGGCCTGCATTAATGTTATTAAATTATAAAATTTAATAAAAAATAATTATTCCATATAATTGATTATAACTATTTTTTCCAAATTAGTATAATGGGTATTATGAAATTGAATGATAAGAAATTGAATGGTAATGAAATTAATCAAATTTATTGAAATTTATTAACTATCATAAAATAATAATAAAATATCCAAATTTCTATTTGTAGGGACGTTATAAAAATCAATTTTTATTGAATACTAAAAGTAAGTCAAGGTAAAGATAAAATAAATCATAAATCATTTTATTATATTTTTATACTAAAGCATATAAGTCTATTTTTTCATGACATTTTATACATAAAATTAACTTTAAAAAATGTCTAAAACATTATGCTTCATCAAAAAACTTATTTTAGCAGATAGCAGAAAAGAATAAATTTTTTATTTAAACACAATTGATAAAGTGACATTTTATTAGGCAAAGACAAAATTGGATTTTTCATCTATTGATCTACATCCAAAACAGAAACGGAATACATCCATTGATCTACATAAAGACATCTCGATTCCGATCTTGAAAAACCTCGAGACCTGAACGTCGAAGAAAGCTTGAATTCAGAGGTTCCAACCAGCAGAACATACACAAAGGAAAAAAGAGGAGGAAGCTGATCTAATAAGACTCTAATCATACAACAGCAAGTAGTCCACTGATATCGCACAACCACATCACTAATGCAGAACCGAAAAAAGAGGATCGAGGAAGATTTAAAGATACTGCAGCAACACCAAAGGATGTCCACTGAAACAAAAGTAAAGTCATAGTTGTAAACACGAGAGAACTTCTAAAAACCACCATTTCTATAAAGAAAGGACAAATGTATTTTAAGAAATATCTAAACTTACCCCTTCCACAAACTCCATTATGATTCATTCTTAATCACGAAGAAGGTGTCCTTGCAACATCTTAAAAGTCTTTCATTATCACGTTAAGGATGCAAACATGCATCTCATCCTACAATCTTGAATCCTGGAATAAATAGTTTGAGCACCCAGAATAAGCCAATATAGTGCACATAATAGTTAAATTGGTCAAACGGTATCACAAACATAAGCAAGGCTGACTGAAATTATTGTAAAATGCTTGCATAAAGTCTCACTTTTAAAAAATTAAATATAGAAGCTTGTGTATCCCTATTTCAAAACTGGTAAATATAAAATCACAAACAACATAAGAGCTAAAGGAATACAAAAAGTAACTGACATAAAAGACAAGCATTTAAACATAAAGAATGTAGTCATGTACTCAATCATCTTAGCTACCACCAACTTCAGACAAGATTTTTTGTATTAACCAAAATATACTATACTGTTGTAATATAGAATAAAGAAAATCCACCTTGTTTGTTTTAATATCATGTCTTCTTAATATGTGACAGGCCATCATTTGACAGGGCATCATTTGAGAAAATAAAAACAATGTTTTCAAAGTCATGCATCGTAACAGTAACAACTATAGAGTTGCAGCAAATCATGAAAAAGTCACACAACACATTGTGATAGTATGCATTATGTTACATGGTATAATCGGAATCGAAACACAGAGTTTAACTATAAAACAGAAGTTGCAAACCAAAACATTTTTCCACAGAGCAATATCACCTGTCAAATACTAAATTGCAGCAATAGCAACATTAACATCGCATCGGACACATTCAACATTGCATCGGAATCCAGTTCGCATCAAACAAATGCAACATGTTTGAGAAAATACAAACAATGGGTTCAAATTCTGCAACAATAGTGATATGTTTGACTTTATGTTAAGCAAAAACAAACTCTTCCAACTTATATCAAGTACAAACTGAACCATGAAGCCATGAAAACTGGAAAAAACATAGATTAATATAAAGTATAAAATGATATAAAGAATCTATTAAATATGGCCACATTGAATTATTAGAGTGAAATTTGAAGTTCATTAAGAAAACCCAGAAAATCAAACAAAAAAAAAAGAAGAATAAAACTTACACTTATAAATTGAAATTCCATCTTGTGTAGATCCAGAATCTGAAAAAAAAAAACAAAACTTTTATGTTAAAGCTTACACTTTTAATATAGATCTACAACCTGAAAAAATAAAAAACAATAAAACTTAAAATTTGAAATCAAATTTACGTCTTCATGTAGATTCACAACCTGAACACCTTCAACGAATAACTCAGAAAATCAATTGAAACTTAGAAAATCAAGAAAACAAACATGAAAACTTAACAATATTCTACCATATTCATTCAATATTCAACCGAAATCCAGAAAGTCATCCCTCCCAAGAACATCATAAACAAAAAACACAGAAACTCAGCAAAACTATAAGATCTTCATTAGAAAGTATTTTGAAGTGGAAGAAAAATAAGTAAAAATGTAATTTTTTTTAACACACAGACATGAAAAGGTGGAAAGGTGAAATCTTTCCTAAAAAAAATAGCAAAAATGAGTATGAAATTGACATGCAGTAAACTAAAATTTTAAAAATGAAACCTTTGTTAATCTTCATGGCTACGGTTGAAGAAAATCGATGAAGAAGAAAAACCTGAAAAATATAAACATAATATATTAGTAAATGACGAAGAAGTTGTAGAAGAGAGAGAGAGGCATAATGGGTAAGTGAATCAGTAAAGCAAAGAAAAAATTTAAATCAACAAAGGTGATCTCCTTAAATTGACATGTGTCCCAAAGGATATTAAAATCCTTTTAGTGGTATCATATCTATCATATAAGAAAATTCGGTGTTCTTAAAAACCTCTAATTACCCTTCTTACTCCATAATCATCCACGTGGCATGGTTTAACATCTAACAATCAATTTTATTGTTTTAACATTCATAAATACAATTAATAAATTCCAATCTATAATATAAGAAAACTGACTCCTTCCACTTCCAAACGGTTGTGCTATTTATTTTGGGATTTCACATTCAAAACGGTTTCTAGAGTTATGCGTACTCCATTAATATTTCAATATTTATAACCCTCCATACATTTGATTTGAAGCAATGAAGATTTTTTTTAATTCTTTTGTGTAGCAACATAATAATCTGAAAAAAGACTTTGAGATGTTTTCTCCTCACTCCGAATAGGTTGTTGTTGTTGAAGGCCCTCAACCTAAAGAAGGTTTTTTTTGCTTCTTTCAGTTTTAGAATCTTGCATTTTGAATATTTATTTTTGATTTTTACGGTTCAGTTTTTATTTTATTTTTTTCTTTGATTTGATTTAAAATGCGGTTTGATTCAGAATGTGGTAATTATTTAAATTGAGTTATATAATATATAATGTTTCACTGATTTTGAGATTGTGTCGATTATTTTAAGAGATCAGATCATCCGCTTAGAGACGACAGATTGCAGTAACCATCATAGAGGAGCTTATTTTGATTTTGAATATTGTTTTGGAAATTTGTTGTTTAATTAGATTTTTGCTGATGGGATCTCGGGAGGATATTAGAAGATTGTTCACGTTTCTATCATAGTGTTATGTATTGTATTCACTCTTTAAAATATGGAAAGTTTGTTTAATTAGATTTTTGCTGATGGATCTCCAGAGGATATTAGAAGATTGTTCATGTTTCTATCGTAGTGTTATGTATTGTATTCACTCTTTAAAATATGGAAAGTTATATATATATATATATATATATTTATTAATAAACTATTATATTATAAAATATCAATAAATTAAATAAATATAATAAATTTATTGAATATATGTTTTTTAAATATTTAATCACAAATTAAGTGGTGCTTAAAATACGGTAGAGTATATATTTTAAATAATCTTTATTTTAAAATAACTTTTTTTGAGAAATGTACTAAAAACAATAATTCATTTAATATATCATTAAATATTTTTTTTTGTTTTTAATATGCATCACATAACTCTCATTGAATGCATTTTATAAGGAATTAAATAAAATGAGTCAAATATAACTCTCATTGAATACATTTTTTCATTAAGAATTAAATAAAATGAGCCAAATACTAAAACCGACTCAAATTTTCATATTTAAATTTTCAAATTGATTTGTTTAGGTCTATTAATTTGTCTATATTTAGCATTTTATTAATGTAATAGCGTAAAATCTACGAAATAATAATATTATATACATTTGATTTGTTTCTTTTTTTATTCTTTTTACTTTTAAATGATAATAAATTTGTTAGTTTTTTAATTTTATAAAATTTTCTAATATCTACGTATATTTCATTTTTCTATTTTAAAATATTAAATATTACATTTAATTAAAAATAAATTATAAAACATTATATAAAAAGTGATTTAATATTAAAAAATATAAACAATGTTACTTTTATAAACGGGGAACAAATGTTTTTATAAATAAAAAATATATTCAAATATTATTTATATACAAAAATAAATTATTGGCACCTAATTTTTTAAAAAATAACCATATTAGTTATAAAAAATTAATTATAATAAATTAAATTAATATTGGCACCTAATTTTTAAAAAAATAACCGTATTAGTTATAAAAAATTAATTATAATAAATTAAATTAATTATGATAAATATTACTCTAATTTTTTGTACACCCACTTTTTACTCCCACATAATTTCTTTGCAATGAAAATCAAATTGAAAAAGTCAATCATATTAATTTTAATCAATCATATTTTTTTACATAATTAATTTTAATCAATCATATTAAATATGTTTTTTTGGAAAAGTTTATCATTTAATAACATCAAATTATGGAACTAAATATATTTTTAATCTTCTAAATATACAAATTGAATTAATATTATCTTCAATTGACAAAAATATTAAATTACTCAATCAGTTTTAAACAATTATAGTAAATAATTATTTTTTAGTAAATAATTATTTTTAGTAAATAGTTATTTTTCTACAATACTATTCAACTCATACACAACTCACCTTATTATTTTTTAATATCTTTTAAAAAGAAGGTTATGTTTTTGTTTAATTTTGTTTAGTGACGAGTATAAACAAATTTTTCAAATCTTTCATTAGGCTTATTATCAAATTAATTATATAATTATTACTCTAACTTTATTGTTTATGTCAAAATATTTATTTATTTAATATTCTTTAATAACCTTTAAATAAGTTTTAAATAATATAGACTATAATTTTATTTTTATTTTATATGAGATTGTGATTTTGTTTAAATAATTAAGAAAAATATTTTCACAATTATTATATTATAAGTTACAATATGTAAAAACTTTATAAAAACAATTATATAATTATAAACAGGAATAAGATACTTTATTACTATACATAAAATAGTGTAGAGTTTTTAATCTGAGTTGATAGGAGAATCACATATTTTATTGGCGTAGAATTTTTAAAATATATAGGCAAAAAATAATCAATTTGTATAATTAAATCAATATTCATACAAATTTTTTTGGTACAAAATAAACATACAATATAAATACTAATAGAACGAAACATAAGTAATGTATGAATAAATAGTATCAAAATTAAATGATATTTTTTATTAATCATACAATTTGTTTGTCATTTATAAAATTTAAAATTTTAACGGGACAAGTTCATCAATGATCAATATATATTTATCTATATTTAATATAAAATAATTGATATAGAAATTGAGATGATATTTATTAGATAATTATAGTATATTCATCTTTATCAAAAAGAAAAGACAATTAGATTTTATTAAAAATAATGTTTTTATTAATTAGTGTAAATAAATGAAATGATGTAATAAATTAAAAATATTTATTGACAAAGAAAAACATTACTACTCATTCACATATGTGTAAATGAATATTTTTCATATGTGTTATTTTTACATGCATAAGAAAAAATTAAAAATGTACTATTGATTTAAATATTTATGTTATAAATTATATTACTAATTGAAATTTATACAAATAAAATAATGATTTCATAATTAAATTCTAGAGAAATTTTATATATTGTTATGTGAATAAGAGAAATCTATATATCAACGGAAATTTTTTTTTACTACTTATCCAAATACGAGAAAAATTTATTATTACTCAAAATACTGGATAATATTTTGATATTGACACATAACATTATATTTTCAAATGTTTAACATATATTGACGAAAAAATATATTTTTCTTAAAAAAATAATAAACTCTGTTGTCTACACAATTTTGTTTTTATTTCAATGTAAATACTAATAGAGTGAGGCATAAAATAAGATGGGTGAAATGCATTAAAAATTTAAGATTTTGAAAGATAATGTATTAAATTATAAAAATTCGTAACATTATAAAGTATAGTATTGTGATCTAGAATAAATACATAAGTAATGTATGAATTAAATAGTATCAAAATTGTATTATAAAATGAAATATTCTTTATATATATATATATATATATATATATATATATATATATATATATATATATATATATATATATAATGATTGAAATATTAAAATTTAAATCTTTAACGGGGTCAAGTTCGTTCAATATGTTTTAGGTAAAATATTCTTTTTGGTCCTTTAACTTTCTCTCGGGGTTCATTTTGATCGCTTAACATTAAAAAGTGTCATATTGGTCCCTTAACCCTTCAAAACGTTTCATATTATTGTTTTTCGTCTTATTAGCGATGGAAAAATTCAAAAATAAGTAGCTAAATTCGTCGCTAATAAGACGAAAATGACTAATATGGAACGTTTTGAAGAGTTAAGGGACCAAAATGATACTTTTTAAAGTTAAGGGTCTAAAATAAACCCGAGATAAAGTTAAAGGACCAAAAATAATATTTTGCTTATGTTTTATTATGTATTAAATACTTATTTAGAAAGATGGATAAATTCATCAATTTTAAACTTTGAAAATTAAAACAAACCTAAATATACCATATTTATGTGAACATGAAGTTACTGATCAAAATATTAAATATTAGGGGAACATGAAGTTACTAATCAAAATATTAAACATTAACAGGAACATGAAGTTACGGATCAAAATATTGAATATTAAGAACAACATAAAATTATTAATAAAAATATTTAATATTAAAGAGAACATGAAGTTATTGATCTAAATATTGAATATTAATGGGAATATTAAATTACTGATCAAAATATTGAATATTAACGGGAACATGAAGTTACTGATCAAAATATTGAATAATAACGGTAACATCTATTTACTAATTAAAATATCTAATATTAATGGGAACGTGACGTTATTGATAAAACTATTAAATATTAACGTGAACATGAAATTACTAATCAAAATATTGAATATTAACGTGAACATGAAGTTACTGATCAAATATTGAATATTAACAAGAATATAAATTTACTGATCAAAATATTGAATATGAACGAGAACGTGAAATTATTAATCAAACTATTTAATATTAACGAGAACATGAAATTATTAATTAAAATATTGAATATTAACGGGAACATGAAATTATTGATCCAACAATTGAATATTAACGGAAACATAAAATTATTGATCAAAATAATGAATAATAATAGAACAACTTTACTATTGATTTAAATATTTTTTACAATAATTCCAAAATAAAAATAATATTTATATACAAAATATATATATTATTAATTCAAATATTTTTATATATTAAAAAAATTATAGACACTGATTTATTATCTTTTTAAAAAAAAATTATTTTATTTTTATTTTATTTTATGAACAAATACGTGTACCATACCGGTACTCGTGCAAACGCACCGGTATTCCACTAGTTTTGTTATATGGTAGATATACCGTAATAAAATGATGTGTCGTATTTAAATAACACCACTAATGAAATATTAACACGAACCAAGCCACTAACATCAACAATGACCCAAACGATGAGGTAATACTTAAGATACTTCAACTCGTTGTAATAAGGGGTCATGCCATGTTGTCGTTTATTGCCAAGAAAAAGTCACTTATTTTAAATTTGGTGATTATATTAAAATTACATTTAAATTAATTATTGTAGGTCCAATAATATTGTACCCTTTGAATCTTGAATCAGAATTATATATCTTGACCGGTGAGTATCCTCAGTATAAACATATAAATTTTTCTATATTTTCTTTTCACTTTCTTACTTCCTCAACAAAAAAATAATAGTCACTAATTAATTGTAAACTCACTTTGATTTAATATTTATTACATTATATGGAACAAATCCTTGAACAACATTTTGTCGGTTGATTATGTATACATTTACTATGTTCTAAACGAACACATACAAAGTACACAAATCAAAAGAAAAAAATACAAATAATAAAACACATATAATAAATGAAAACACAGAAAAATTATAAATTTTGGTACACCAAGATTGTAGGCAACATCCAAAACTCCATCATATGATATCATAATCACTTCACTTAAAAGCACTTATGCAGAAGTAGATAACTTTCCACCCTTTAGTGGCTTGACAACCTCCCATGTGAAATCAGCATCATCTCTACCAAAATGTCCATATGCAGCTGTCTTCAAAAACCTACCATTCCCACCTCTCAAAAGATCAAGGTTGATTGAGATCATTCCAGGCCTAAAATCAAAGGTTTCCTTCACAATGTTAAGGATTTCCTTATCAGGGATCTTTCCAGTTCCGTATGAATCGACGAAAACAGACAATGGCTCAGGCACACCGATGGCATAGGAAACTTGCACAAGGCACCTTCTAGCTAATCCATTAGCAACGATACTCTTTGCAGCTTGTCTGACAATGTAGGCTCCACTTCTGTCAACTTTGGTTGGGTCTTTTCCGGAGAAAGCACCACCACCGTGTGCACCCCAACCTCCATATGTGTCAATGATGATCTTGCGCCCGGTTAGACCAGCATCACCGTGAGGTCCACCGATGACAAAACGGCCTGAAGGGTTCAAGTGGAAGATGGTTTTCTCATCAAGGTACTTCTCAGGGATCACAGCCTTGATCACATGCTCTTTCAAATCAGCTGCAATTTCATCGTTGGTGACAGTTTCATCGTGCTGGGTCGAGATAAGGACAGTGTGGACACGGATTGGAACCATGGCACCCTTATCATTGTAATACTCAACAGTGACTTGTGTTTTCCCATCAGGTCTCAACCAAGGGCATGTCCCGTTCTTGCGAACCTCGGTGAGCTTAGCGCCCAACTTGGTCGCAAGAACGTGGCTAAGAGGCATAAACTCCGGGGTTTCGTCGGTGGCATAACCGAACATGTGACCTTGATCACCAGCACCAATTTCCTCAGGTCTTTTCGTAAGATGGCCATGAACCCCTTGAGCAATATCAGGACTCTGTTGCTCAATATTGACAAGAACTTTGCAGTTGTCAGCATCAAGACCAACATCATCTGAAACAAAACCTATGTTCCTGCATGTGTTACGGACAATTTTCTCATAATCAACATTGGCTTTTGTTGTGATCTCACCAAAAACCATAACCATGTTGGTCTTTGTGCAAGTTTCACATGCAACTTTGCTCTCTGGGTCTTGCTCAAGGCAAGCATCTAGTACAGCATCAGAGATCTGGTCGCATAGCTTGTCAGGGTGTCCCTCGTTCACTGATTCAGATGTGAATAGAAATGTTTCTGTTGCCATCTTAAATTAAAACCTGAAAATCAGAGCAAAAGAAAGTAAATAAAGCATCAAAATCAAATTCAGTAAAATAATTACGCCATAATCTATTAAACAAAGACACCCGAATACGATTCCGACACTTACATGACGATACTACGTCATTCGTAATAATTTAAAAATAAACATGAGGTGTCGGCGCTGATATCCGACAAAGACGTGATTTTTTTCAGAGACCCTAGATCTAAAAGACCAGGCAAAATTCCTATAAAATTGAAGAAACTCTAAAGTAAATGACTTTCATAACATTCCTCTAATCAAATCAGGATCAAACTAACTGATAAAATTTCAATTAGCCAAAATAGCAAATTCCATATTTGAACAATTTTACCAGATCTATATCAAAAAACCTGAAACTTAAAGAAGAAAGAAATAGAAGAAAAAGTGTTACCTAAGAAAGAGGTAACTGGTATGAGAAAGAGAAGTGGGAAGCTTGAATATGGTTATTAAGTCTGATCAAGCTGTGCGAGTCCAAAGGGAAGACTAAGGTATGAATTTATAGGGAAAGCGAAATGGAGGTTGTTGAAAGTGTAGTAAATGACCGAAAAGCCCCTAGGAATCAAGATCTGAGAGATTCATTTTTCAATTAATTTTTATTATTAGATGCATTGATTCACGTTCTTATTTAGTGTCTGCTGGAAAATTGAAGGGTTGAGATTGGATCTGGAGATGAATCTTAAGTCTTAACCGTGGGTGGCGTCGGTGGTAGTTAAAATAAATCGTGTCATGGACACCACAACTCATTTTACACTCTCACGCGTTTATGCTGTGGGGCCCCTTTCTACCGCATTTCCAACCATGATACTTGTTGTTCTTGGTTTTTGACTCCTTAATGATTAATCTAAACTAAGCTTTAAATTATTTTATTCCCTTCATTCTAAGAAAAAAATGTTCACTTCACAACTTTTATATAAATTTAAAAAATTGCATAAATGATAGAGAGAGCAATATTTTTATTATTTATTGGAGGATATATCTTTATCAAAAATACAAAATAGAAGATATTTAATTGAAAATAATATAAGTACTAGTAATTAGAAAATACAATTAAAAATAATTAATATTATATAAAAACTTTCAAACTGCAACTATTTAAAAAAATGGTTTGCAAGTAGGTCACTTAATTTATAATGAAACGAGTATCTTCTATTCCTTGCATTTTTTTATTATAACTTGTATTGTATGATTGTAAAGAGGCCAAAAGAGGCAGTACAAGGTTTGAACAATGCCACATATTGTTTAAATGAGACTTTTTAGTCGTTTCTTATTGAATCACTCGTCTATTGGAGGTGTACACTCTCCCGTTAGTCGTATTATTTGCCTTTTGTTGGGTTTAGATAAAACCACCTATAGTATACTAATGAAACATGAGGATTGACGTGTCTTAGGAAACTAAAGGTATAAAGGCTAAGTTAAACGGAAAAGTCACATTCTCATGAAAAATAGAAGAAATAGCAGTTCAATGCTCCTAAGTGTACATTCAATTTACTCAGAAATCACCTAGACACAGAGTTTCTCACTATCCAAGTGCAACACCAACAACAACCCTAAAACCCTAAGATATCCTTACACAATTAGAGGTTATCACTCATTGTACTTTTATCAAGTACAATTAACGCCCATTGTGGTGCTTCGGTAAAACTAACATGGGTCACCATTACATCATACGGTCTAATTGTTATCCACATTTTCAACCTCTTTATCCAATACGGTGAACAAGCGGGTAGTAACTTCGACCAATAGTAGTTTCGGCAATGATGAAGACTATTAGAAATAATAATTTATATTTTAATTTATATTCACAAACTTAGTCATTAAGTTTGTTAGAGGGTATTTTAGTATTTTATTTGTTGTTTTTGTAACCCTAGTTTTAGCTTATAAATAGACTAGTGGTAGTTAGTGTTTTTGTAATCCTTTGTAGCCGTCATTCTATTATAATATATTTTACTCCTTTTTCATCCATTATTCACCTTGTACACCAACAATTGGTATCAGAGCCTGGTTCGGATCCACGGGAAACACGAGTGCAACGTGAGGCTTTGTGTGATTGATTTTTGGTTCTTAGATTCGTGTTGAATCTTGAACAAAAAATCTGATCAGAATCAGAATTTCTGATTCTGTGGGTTGGGAAATACTGTGTGAGATCTGAGTGATTGTACAAGGTTGAAGATGATGAACGGAAACGGCGGCATGAACACCAAGCTTCCAGTATTTTATGGCAAAAACTGGACTCGTTGGATGATTCAGATGCATGTAATGTTCGGTGCTCAAAATGTTCTGGATCTTGTCACTGAAGGTTATGTTACGGTAGCAGCAGATGCGACGGAGGAACAGAAGAACGCGCAGAAGGATACAAGGAAGAAAGATCAGAAAGCATTGTTCTACATCCATCAGTGTGTGGATGCAAATGTGTTTGAGAAAATCGTTGATTCAACGACGGCAAAGGCTGCATGGGACACACTGGTCAGATGTTACGGTGGTGACGCATCAGTGAAGAAGGTGAAGCTTCAATCTCTACGGAAGCAGTATGAGAATCTCAACATGAAGAACAATGAGAAAGCTTCTGAGTACATCTCCAGAGTGATTCTGATCACTAATGAGATGAAGGCGTGTGGAGAAACTCTTTCTGAACAAGTAATCATTGAGAAGGTATTGAGATCCCTTACTCCTCAGTTTGATTACATTGTGGTAGCAATAGAACATTCTAAAGATCTGAGCACCATGGGAATTGAAGAGCTACAAAGCAGTCTAGAAGCGCAAGAGTTGCGTCTGACTGAGAGAACTTCTGAAAGGGAAGTAGAGTAGCAGGCTCTGAAAGCAGTTTCTGATAAGAAGCATCAGAAGCAGTCTTGGTCAGAAGCCAAGAGAAGATCTGATGGTGGTCAGAAGTCAGAAACCTCAACTTCTGATAGGCAAAAGAATGCTCAGAAGGGAAAAGAGAAGTATGACAAGAAGAAGATCCAATGTTACTGTTGCAAGAAGTTTGGTCACTTTGCTAGAGATTGTTGATCAAACAAAGAAAGGAAGTCAGAAGAAGCAAATATAGCCAGAAGTTCTGATGATGAATCTGTGCTACTGATGGCTTCTAAATCTGATGATATGAATTTGACAGACTGGTGGTATATAGACACTGGCTGCTCAAATCATCTTACTGGAAATAAGAAATGGCTGGTTGATTTTGATTCTGAAAAGAGGACAAATATCAGATGTGCTGATGACAAATATCTTAACGCTGAAGGTATGGGAAATGTCAGAGTTGTTCTGAACAATGGGAAAATAACATTGATTCGGAAAGTGTGGTATGTACCTGGCATAAAAAGCAATATGATGAGCGTGGGACAATTAATTGAGAAAGGTTTTTCAGTTACCATGAAGGACAATCTTCTGAAGCTGTATGACTGTAATCAGAAGTTGATTATGGAGTCAGAACAGGGAAGGAATAAAACATTCAAGGTGAATGTCAGAACTTCTGACTCTGAATGTCTCAGTGCAACAAGTGTTGTGGAGGAAAGTGAGCTGTGGCACAGAAGATTTGGTCATCTGAATTTCAGAAGCTTAGAACATCTGAATTCGAAGAAGCTGGTACATGGAATTCCTACAATTAAGAAGCCTGGGAAGTCATGCAAAGTGTGCATGGAAGGAAAGCAACCAAGATTGCCATTTGCGTCAGAAGTTGCTCCAAGAGCAAAACATGCCTTGGGAGTAGTACATTCTGATGTGTGTGGTCCATTTCCAGTAGCATCGATCGGAGGGAATAAATACTTCGTGTCATTTGTTGATGAATTCACGAGAATGACATGGGTATCCCTTATTAAGTTCAAACACGAGGTGTTTGCTGAATTCAAGAAGTTCCGAATGAAGGTTCATAATCAGAGTGGTCAGAATCTGAAGATTCTCAGAACCGATGGTGGAGGTGAGTATAACTCCAAAGAGTTTCAGAAGTTCTGTGAGGAGAATGGAATTGAGCATGAGGTTACTGCTCCTTATACTCCTCAACACAATGGTCTTGCTGAAAGAAGAAATCGTATTTTGCTTGATATGACGAGAAGCATGCTGAAGGAGAAGAAGCTTCCTCAGAACTTGTGGGGAGAAGTTGTTGCCACCGCAGCATATGTGCTCAACAGATGTCCAATGAAGAAGTTGAAGGAAATAGTTCCTATTCATAAGTGGACTGGAGAAAAGCAAAGTGTTAGTCATCTGAAGGTGTTTGGTTCTGTTTGTTACAAACATTTTCCAGAAGCTAGAAGACAGAAGCTGGATGATAGAAGCAAAGTAATGTTACTGGTGGGGTACCACACTACAGGTGCGTACAAGCTTTATTGTCCAGAAACTAATAAAGTTGAATTCAGCAGAGACGTTATTGTGAAGGAATCAGAAGTTTGGAATTGGGACAAGTCTCAATCTGATTCTGATGTGAGAACTTCTGAAGGAAGGTCAGAAATAAGAGTTTCTGAAACTGATGTTAATTCTGACTCTGAAGGAGACTCAGAAGATGAAGGTGACTCTGATGATCCAGATTCTGATGATGATCCAGATTCTGGTGGTGATTCAGACTCTGGGAATATGCCAGACTCTGAAGATGGTCAAGGTTCTGGAGGAAGTCAACCTTCTAAAGCAAGAACTTCTGAAGGAGAAACTTCTAGGGTTCAAGCATCTGAAGAAGATTCTGAACAAGGTCAGAGGCCACAGAGAATCAGAAACATTCCGAGAAGATTCGAAGAGTTTGACATGTTACAAGACACTGAAGTAGATTCTGAAGGAGAAATTATTCAGTGTGCCATGTTAGTAGACTCTGAACCCGTAAGTACGGAAGAGGCTCTCAAGCAGAAGTTCTGGCTAAAGGCCATGAAAGAAGAACTTGATGCCATAGAGAGAAACAATACCTGGAAGCTGACAGAACTTCCAAAGGACAAGAAAGCCATCAGTGTCAGATGGGTTTTCAAGCAGAAGCTAAAGCCAGATGGATCAATTGGAAAACACAAAGCGAGGTTAGTAGCAAGAGGATTTCTGCAGAAACCTGGGCTGGATTATTCTGAAGTGTTTGCACCTGTAGCGAGACATGAAACAATCAGATTGGTGATTGCAATAGCTGCTAACAGGAATTGGCCTCTGATGCATTTAGATGTGAAATCTACATTTCTGAACGGTCCATTAGAAGAAGAAGTTTATGTGTCACAACCTCCTGGATTTGTGAAAAAGAATCAGGAAGGGATGGTGTACAGATTACATAAAGCTTTGTATGGATTGAAGCAAGCGCCCAGAGCTTGGAATCAGAAGATTGATTCATTTTTCAAGAAGCAGGGTTTTCAAAAATGTGAGATGGAATACGGTGTTTATGTTCAGCATATTTCTGAAGGCAATATGATTCTGGTGTGTTTGTACGTTGATGACATACTGCTGACCGGAAGTTCTGAACAAGAATTAGCTAAGTTCAAGAAGGTGATGATGAATGAGTTTAAAATGACTGATCTCGGGAAAATGACATACTTTCTAGGGATGGAGTTGAGATATTCTGAGAAAGGTATCATTTTGCATCAGCTGAAGTATGAACGAGAACTTCTGAAGAGATTTAAGCTGCAAAATTGCAAGGCTGCTATCACACCTGCAGATACGAATCAGAAACTAGATTCTGATTCTGATGGTGAGGATGTGGATGCTACAACCTTCAAACAGTTGGTTGGTTCTCTGAGGTATTTGTGTAATACCAGACCTGATATTTGCTATGCAGTTGGAATGGTTAGTAGATTCATGAGTAAACCCAAGTGGTCCCATTACCAAGCTGTTGTCAGGATTCTGAGGTATATCAAGGGAACTCTGAAGTATGGAGTGTTATTTCCTTCTGGAAGAAAGATTGAATCAGAACTTCTGAGTTATTCAGATTCTGATTGGTGTGGAGACAGAGTTGACAGAAGAAGTACTTCTGGGTACTTGTTCAAGTTTCTAGGAGGCTCTATTTCTTGGTGTTCTAAGAAGCAACATGTTGTTGCGTTATCAACCTGTGAAGCTGAATATATAGCAGGTGCTGTTACTGCTTGCCAAGCTGTGTAGATTCTGAACTTGCTGCAGGATCTGAAGATCAAAGTTGACAAACCTCTGAAGATGATGATTGATAACAAGTCTGCAATCAATCTTGCCAGAAACCTAGTGTTGCATGGGAGAAGCAAGCATATTGAGACCAAGTATCACTTTCTGAGAAATCAGGTTCAGAATGGAGTGTTAGAAGTTGTGCACTGTAGCACTCAGAAACAGTTGGCAGATGTTCTAACGAAGGCTATCAAGACGGATCAATTTCTTCGCTTAAGGAATGGAATTGGTGTTGTTAGTTTTGAGGAAATATAAATTAAGGGATGGTATTAGAAATAATAATTTATATTTTAATTTATATTCACAAACTTAGTCATTAAGTTTGTTAGAGGGTATTTTAGTATTTTATTTGTTGCTTTTGTAACCCTAGTTTTAGCTTATAAATAGACTAGTGGTAGTTAGTGTTTTTGTAATCCTTTGTAGCCGTCATTCTATTATAATATATTCTACTCCTTTTTCATCCATTATTCACCTTGTACACCAACAAAGACGCCATAGCAGAAATGTGTGCCACCATGGATGACTTACATCGCCAAAATCATACTCTAGAGGCCAAGTCATCCACATCCAACAATATCGTCGGTATGAGGTTGTCCCTCTTGAGAAAACTGATATTTTAAACCCCTAATCTCTCTCTAATGAAATGTGGGAGGCACTAATACCAAAAGATTTCAAGCTTCCATCACTGACCAAATTTGATAGACGCAACGAATCCTAAAAGTGCATTGCTTTCATCGACACATAGATGGAAATTATTGAAGTCTTAGATTCTCTAAAATGCAAGCTTGTCTCTAGCACCTTCAGAAACGAGGTGTTAAGGTAGTACATTATGTAACATCCTAATTTTTCATATCTTAAATAATATATCCTATTAGATTTGAGATTTTAACATCGCTAATTAGTAAAAAGTAAACATTGAAACTAGCACATATAATAATTTATTTATCAATTAATTACCCTTTATTTTATTATTAATATAATTATTCGATTTGAATATCATCGTCTCATTTTACAAACTAAACTTTGAAATTAGTAATTAAAATACTTAACTTTAAGTTAATTAATTATTCATATTATTTTTATTATTGTTGTTGTTGTTTTGTTATTATTATTAATTGATTTTCTTTTATTTGAATATCACCATTTAACTCTACAATCTAATTAGTAAATAAAATAATCTTAAGTTAATAAATATATCAAATAATTATTCTTGTTATTATTACTATTATTATTATTATTATCATTTCATTTTATAAAAGAAATATATATCTCATTTTTCTATTAATATCCTACATGATCTTATGCCATGAAACATTAAGATATCAAGCTCTCATACATTTCTCATAAACTATTTTCACAAAGTCATACTAGAACATCTATAGAACTATTGATGTAAGACTAGTAAATATTTGATAAAGACATATTTACTAGCAAAAGTTAAAAAGTTAGAAGGTATGGGTAAAAGGAGATACACTTATGTTATTTTAATATTTTGCAACTAGTATAAATAGGGGTCTTTCCCACCCCATTTTCATTCATTCACAAATCATCTTTCTTACCTCTCTGTTTATTTCCTTCTCTAGTTTCTTCATATAGGAATATTAGTTTTAGTTATCGAGGTTCTCACAGTGTCGGTTCGTATCTTTTAGAGTTATTTTGTGGTAAAAGTTCTTCTAAAGTTTCAAAGGAGTTTTATACGTCAAAGTTTTGCCCAAATCATTTTCATAAGTAACCGGTAAGCCGTTATAATGTCCATTTTATTTTAAATATATTATTTTAATTATGTTATTTATATAAATGATATTTTAAAATTTCTATGTAAATTTCCGTTCAAACGTCGAGATATTGAACTTATAATGTCCAAGATAAATTTTACCATTTTAAGTCGTTATAACACCCAAGTATATTATAAAATTTAAATGTTATTAGGAATATACTCTTGATAATTTTCTAAAACGAACAAATCCAAATGGGGGTATAGTCTAATTTATATTTGAATTTAATAATTATTTCAATATAATGGAGGTTATTATTAAATATTTTAATAGATAAATATTTTAAGTTGTAACGGGATTATGTTTAATTAACCATAAATTATATTCTAATTATTTTATAAATTTTGTACAATTCTACGGTTATCGTAAATTAGGTTCTTGGCAAAGATCGGAGAAAATGCTCGTGGACTTTCAACAACGCTCAACAACAAAAGGTGGGGGCAAGATTTCGTATACGTTGGGACGGTTAGCGTAAAATTTGTGTGTGTGTGTGTGTGTGTGTGTGTGTGTATGTGTGTGTGTGTGTGTGTGTGTGTAGCGAGCGATTTTGGACGCGGTTCTTAAGCGCTGGTCGCTCTCTGCGGTTTGAGTTTGAACTACAGGTCGATTCATTTTTTATCCTATTGTGAGCTGAATAAGGAAGGGAAATAGATGTCTCCAATTAAGCCTGCTTGCATACTGAGTTTAAACAGCGGTCTGTTAGGTTACGGATGCTATCAATGTGGGGGGCCTTTGTACTGGTTATTTGTATTTTCGCCAATACGGTTTCTTTCTTTCTTTTACCTAGACATAGGGTTTCTGGCGGGGAACAAGGATTATGATGTTAGGACTGATGTTTTTGAATTACTGCTTTTGATTGACTGAGATATGGGATTTGGGTTTTTTGTTGATTGCGCTCGCTAAGATCTTTTCTTTCGATCTTATGCCTACGTATTCCCGTTTACCGAAACAGGGAAATCAGAGCGTTCGTAGTTCCTCCTATTCTATGGGAGGAAATTGGTTTTTGGTGTCTTGTTCAAAGCCCAAGACGTGGAGCGAAAGGTGATTTGTATCTTGTTTAAAGCCCAAGATGTGAAGCTGAAAGGTCTATTTGTGTCTTGTTCAAAGCCCAAGACGTGAAGCTGAAAGACCTCGACTTTAGAGAGAATTTGTCATCTCTAAAGAGGGGAGAAGGAGAATTACTTTAACTGGGATACGCGGATCCGAGCAATGCCATAATTTCTGAAGAAGGGGTTTTAACCTGAAGGAGAAGACTTTAACTCAGTATAGAGCAATGCCATCTTTCCTTAGGAATTTCTCATGCTAAAAGAGGGACAGTGGTGTGGATGTAGATGATCCAGAGGCTTGCCGCTTACAGCGATTAGATGAAGGG
Source organism: Lathyrus tuberosus (assembly GCA_022829125.1). Lineage (NCBI taxonomy): Eukaryota > Viridiplantae > Streptophyta > Magnoliopsida > Fabales > Fabaceae > Lathyrus > Lathyrus tuberosus. The sequence continues at coordinate 1,065,878 of JALAZF010000368.1, read as the reverse complement.
AAAGGAGTTGTTGATGTTTGTACACTGTGAACGAGGCACAGTTTTGATGCTAAAAGGTTAATTGGATTAACCAGTGGTTTTCTTATACAAAGCCTAAGAGGAGGCTAATTTCCGCTAGGAAAATCATTATACAAAGCCTAAGAGGAGGCTATTTTATGTCTCGTACAAAGCCCGAGAGAGAGGCTAAAAGGGTTCGACCCAGTGGGGCATATCGTTATACAAAGCCTAAGAGGAGGCTAGCAAAGAGTTGACTCAGTTGGAGAATCTTTTATACTCAGTAAGAGAGTGTTTTTGTATCTCGTACAAAGCCCGAGAGAGAGGCGAAAAGGTTGTTTTGACTCCACTAGGGAGAATTTTGGTATCTCGTACGAAGCCCGAGATGGAGGCTATTGTAACTGTTTCAGTTGAGTGACAGATCCAATATACTGATTTTGAAAGAGAAAATCAGTTCTTATATGAGTAACACTGTACCCAGGGGTTTGATTTGAGGATCAGGGATATTTCCTTCTCTTTGAGGAAACAGGAAATCCAAAGGGGTGTCGAGACTGTCCGAGTCTGCGGGTTTCCTTCCTATTTAACGAAGGGTGCTTGAGAATGTCTTTGAGACTCAAGGAAGTTAGACTGTCCGTGTCTAGAGTTTTATCTTTTGTACTATGCTTTGAGAACAGTAGTAGACTCTATGAAAGGACTGTTCTATGAGGATGACTAGGTTCTGTTCTTATACCTCTAGGAGGTCTTCGGGACAATTTGTACGAAGCCCAAGAGGAGGCTGGAAACTTTTAAGAAGCCGACAGGTCCTTGTACGAAGCCCAAGAGGAGGCTATCATTCCCGGAGGAAGAGATCATTATACGAAGCCTAAGAGGAGGCTGTGGATACTTCTAAGAAGCCGTAGTGTCCTTGAATAATGCCCAAGAGGAGGCCGATGCTTTTAAGAAGCCCGTGGGTCTTATCATCTCCTTTCCATTAGGAGAGATAACTCTTTTAAAGATAAAAACCACTGGTAAACGTGCGAGGTTTACTATCCAGTGACTTTTAGCTTTTAAAGAGGGTTCCTTAGTTAAGGTCCAAGATTATGACCGTAGTGGGTACCCAAACCCCGAGACATTCAAGGCAAGCTATCCACAAGGAATAGATCAAGTCAGGAAAGTTCGAGAATTTGGGAGAAACTCAAAGATGCCATTCACGGAGAATACATTCATCTTGGGGAGTAGAGCTTCTTGACGATTCTTAAGGAGGACAGCCGAAGAGAAGACTGTATCTGGTGCTCCTATCGGGGATCTAGGCGTCTATTTCTACGAATAAATGAAACGGTGTCACCTAGTTCTAGACGTAGTTGCCGGGGAAACTCGAAATATCTATACTATTATTACACAGTAGATATGAGTTTATGAAAGGAGACTTACAGTGAGCAGCCCCACAATACAGTTTATAATATGAAAGCAGTAAATGAAAGCGATAACCACTTACTCGGTTGGAGTGCTTCCATGCTGTTTGGTTAGTTGTTCAACAAAGAAAGATTAAAAATAACAGTATGTTCAAAATCAAAGGAGAAAGTGCTTTGAAAAAGAAAAATTTGGGGCTTACAGCTCAAGGAGAGGCCCAGGGTTTTATCAGTGAGCGCACTGTTTGACTTCGTACAGCGGGACTTATACAAGTGACTGGGGCCCAAAATGGTTTTCTGTACAAAGGGATGGGTCTTACACTCTCTCAAGAGGCCCAAAAAGGTTTAAAGAAAAGAGTGGGGCTTATAACACGAGGGTAGGCCCAAATGATTTTTCGTTTAAAAATGGCGATCGCGCCGAGGTTTTCTTTTAACGCAGAGGGACTTATACAATAAGTGAGGCCCAAAATGTTTTGGTTAAAAGGGGGATTGGGTCTTACACTCTAATAGAGGCCCAAAGTGTTTTGAATGGGTCTTATAGCTCAAGGAGAGGCCCAGATGATTTTTATTTTTAAACGGGCGACGATCGCGCCGTTTACTTGTACAGAGGGACTTATACAATGAGTGAGGCCCAAAAATGATTTGTACAAGGGGGGGATGGGTCTTACACTCTCTCAAGAGGCCCAAAGAGTTTTGAAAATGATTTATGAAGGTTGAATTAATCCAAAACCATAATTTGTTTTCAAAATGTATTTAATTGAATAAAAATTCAATTAAAATGATCAAAAATTGTTTAACACATGGAAAACAAATTGTGACCTTGGATTAATGCTTCAAAAATTAAGTATTGACCTACAAAATAATTAGAAAGCATTAAAAGTTGCAAAATCAATGTAGAAAAAATATTTAAAATGCCAAAAACAATGAAAATATTAATTCTTTGCAAAAATGTCAATTATATGAAATAAATAATATTTTTGGGATTTTTTGATAAAATAAAATATTTTAACATTTTTGTGAATTATTAAAAAAAGAACCAACTCAAAATCATTCAAACTCAGAGAGAAATTAATTTTTGAATCAATTAAACAAAATCACAAAATTCAAATATTTGAATTTATGAAAATGGCGCCAAGAACAACACCAAGAACACGCGCGTTTTTCAGTTTGCCCAGATTTTCATTTTCTATCCAATCTCCATGAATACATAATCATATCATGCAATCCACATATCATTATGCTCGTTTCAACCTCACGATCATGTCTATGTACTTTAATTTCATTTAAATTAAACATACAACAAGAAATCACGAAGAGACCTCAAGAACCCTAATTTCTGCATGAAGGCTAGGATTTTTGATACACGATTCAAACAATGCAATTAATTGAGGGAAAACATTCCATGCATGATTATGAACATATGGCCAAATTATTGTGCGAGGAAATATGCATAGATTGAGAGATGCCCAAGTTTAGGCTTACCTCCAAGTCGTTACAGCAAGTTCAAAGTGATTTTTGATTTGGAGGTGTTACAGATGAGTGGTGATGATCTGAACAGCTTCCCTACACCCTATGGATTGTGTTTGGATGGTTGGACTTGATTGAAATTGGCTGGATCATTTTGTGGTACCTCAGCTGCAACTTATTTGAAAATTTGAGCAACCAGCTGGTGATTTCATGAAATTGATGTTTCAGAAGTTATGTGAGTGTTTGATCAGCTCATATGTGATGTATGTGAGGTGTGTGAGTGATTGGTTTGTGCATAATTGCTCTCAAACTCAAAACCCGATAGCTACCTTGCTAAGAAAGGCATTTTTGCCAAGAGAAAGAGATTTTGAGGAAAGCATCTGTTAGATGGCTTTGGTGTACTCAAACTGACCACAATTGAGCTCTATTTATAGTAGAGCAAGTATGTTTTGCAAGGAATAGTGCATGGTAGCTGGTAAGTAGGTTTGGCCAATGTTGGCAAATGAAAATCCAAGTCTCCTCTAGCCATTGACTAGAGGTTAGGGCACAGAGCTTTGGTCCCCTTGGTCTTGGATAAGTCTTGACTAATTTCAGATGAGAATGGCTCAGTCCATGCCACCTTGATGGTTCCATTGAATGCCTCATTCCAAATTTGAAGTCTTGTCCCTATTTTGGCCATTCTAGGTTCAACATGCTATTCCTTGTTCCTTGGACTTTGGAGGCTTGGCTCAGTGATTGTCCCCTTTAGATTCAATCCTCTGAGGTGTCCAAGTGGATTGGAGCAATTGAATTTGGATGATTTTGGCAAATCGACCAAAGTTGCAAATTCTGCCTTGCCTTGACAGATTTCAGCAAGGCAACTTGGCAATGTTGTATCTCATGGTGTAGGTTGAATTTGGCAATGTTCTTGGCCATTTTGGAAAGCTCTTGCATGATACAACAACTGTTTGAACAAGTTTGGTTTTGATCTCTTTTGATTCCAAGTGAAAAATCCCACTACATTTGGCAAAAAGTGAGGCAGAATCTGACTTAGTGAAAATTTCACTAAGTGTTGGAAAAAGTGACATTTTCACTTTTCAGCCACTTTGATCACTCCATAACTCAAAATCCTTAATGAATTGGAATGACTTGTAGTTGAAGTTTTTGTAGGTGATAATGAGGTCTACAAATCCATCTTTGGATGAGAAAAAATGGCCTTGTGGTTTAGGAGTTATGGTCCTCCAAAGTTGGTACCTTTGCCACTTTATTTTTAACTAGAAAAATTTCTAAGTTTTATGGTTACCCCTTTTACAAGTAATCTCACTTTTCTTGATTTTTCTTGATGAATGATTATTCAAATCATACATTAACATCATTTTAGGGTTAAAAATCCATTTTGGTGAAAAATCTCAAAAAGTCAAAGTTGACTTTTTGTGCACAGTTGACTTTTTATTAGATGAATTCTAAACTGTGCAATTCTTCAGGAAATCATGTCCTTGACCTAAATCAAACTTGATGGACATGTTCCATGGGTGTCATAGGGTATATTCAATCATGTATTAGGGTTTGGGAGCATGTCCTGGTCAAAAGTCAAAGTTACAGTTGACTTTTCCCTTAAAACCCTAATTGTGGTGCAGATGAAAATGAGACTTGTTGCTCAAGCTTCTTGGATCAATTCATTGTTCCAAATGGATCAATATGGTATATTAGAGACCCTCAAATCATCTCTTGAGGTCTTGGCTCATGGTTTGTCTCAAAAGTCAACTTAGGGGTGAATTAGGTCAAGAAACCCTAATTCCTGATTTTTGATGAATGCATCCCCTGAGGCAAAATTGACTTGATGCATGGGTTCATGAGGTTCCATGAAGCATATTAGGTTATGTTTTGGATCATTGCCTTGTGCCCAGATGAAAATTTCCATCTGGAGGCCCTGGTCGACCAAAACCCTAATTTGGTGATACTGTCGATCTTGAGACTTGATCCACCTAGAAGGGAGTAGCCTTGTGCTTAATCCTTGAAGTGGGAGTCCTTTTTTATCCATTGTGGATGTTTAAGAGATTAGACAAGTTAAAGATCATGTCATTTCTTGATTGATCCTTTGTCTAAGCACTCAGAGAGGGCTTGAAACCCTAATTTTGATTGTATTGGATGCTCACCCATCTTTGGGGAGACTGATGAAGCATGATGGTTCATCCATATTGTGATGATGATTTTCACAATGATGGGAAATCTAAGTGGTCAAAATTTGGGGTATTACAGATGCCCCTATTTAATCTTCTTGGACCCGAAGGTGTGAATGACGAAGGGATTCGAGCATTCGGGGTGCAAGAGGATTAAATATCGGAATATCCAAAATTTTGATGGTGGTTATGAATGGTAGCTTACGCATTCATCTTCTTTAGCTAAGCAATGATGCTTAGAAAAGGTAAACTTCCCCTCGATCCTGGTCTTCAGCCAAGGAACTGGTCTTAGTTTTCTTTTGAAATAAACTTCCCCTCGTTCTTGGTTTCCTACCAAGGAACTGGTCTTAGTTTCTGATTCAAAGTTCCCCTCGATCCTGGTTTCCTACCAAGGAACTGGTCTTAGTTTCTGATTTAAACTTCCCCTCGATCCTGGTTCCCTACCAAGGAACTGGTCTTAGTTTCTTTTGTCAATAAACTTTACTGACAAGGGACGCTATTCGTAGCGGTTTTCCTTCAAACTTCTCGCCGAATTTTCCTGGAGAGATGCCATTTGAGTGGAAAAATTTTGATGTCAGACTTGCTGGGGAACCCATTCGTCTGAATTGTAGAGGTACACAAACTTCTTTGTTTTGGAGACGCCATTTGTCGATTCTACTGGGGAAAGCGAGTCTCTTGAGAAACTGCTTCTGATTGGGGATATTACATCATACTTTTCTCGGGATCTTTCTGGAGAAATGCCATATGATAGGATCCAATTTTGAGGTGCCAATGACCTTCCCATCAGTGGTTTTTAGGAGCAAAACTGGCGTGCTGCCGAATCTCTGATCACGAGGCTTTCTCTGTGGATTTTCCTTAATCCGGGAAAGCAAGGATATCATCTTCAATGGCGAAGAGTGATGTTTATTGAAAGTTTTCTCTGGCTTTTCAGAGGTTCAAGTTATCAAAGTGGTCGAGTGCCGACTCTGATCTAACGATACACTGGTGGCGAGATTGTGCAGACGCAACATTTCCTGACGAGGAAAGAGCTGACAAACTCGATTGAGAAAACTGTCATCACTAGGGGACAAGACCGACTAGAGTGATAGTGATGCAATATGAAATGCGAACGTAAATAAAAAATGCATGATGTATGTATGTATATGCTGACAAAACAGACGCGACATACAGACTAATGGATGAACACAATTGGATACTCGGCCATCGCGGGGCGAAGAAGTACCGTTGATTCAAAATAGCAATTCCACCTTGCTTAGGAGAGATAGTCCCGTTAGGAGCTATGTTGATCGGGCTTAGGAGATGAGAACTCGGCCGAGGCGTGTCAGACGAAACAAGGTCTCTGACACAGTTGATCCCTTCATTTAGGCATACTGGCTTAGAAGGAGTACTTTGATTCTGCACTTTGAAGTTCGCTTACTTCGGGAGAAGCGATCGATGTTCTTCTGATGTTCAACAGTCAAAAGAAATTGCCATCTTTATTTTAAAAGTAGAAAAAGTTTTAACAAGTAAATTCATTTTTGTTTTATTTCAAGAATCGCTGATTAAGTTTAAACAACATCGTTCTGTAAAGCTAAAACAAGTAAAGAATTACAAACAAAAGCACGAGGGCTCAAATTTTATTGATAAGATGGAGATCAGCCAAACGCGTGATTCCAAAGAGTACATACAAAGTTAGAAAATGGTAATTTACAGGGAAAAAGGCTACGTTGAAACATAACGACCACTATCCTTCTACCAACTTTGAGTTCGGGACATCCTGAGCTTCCGTCGAAGATGACCTTGACTGGAGATTTCCTCCGATAGATGCTGTAACTGCTACTGACGAACTTGCCTCTGTTGAACATAGTTACTTGCCATTATCCCTAATTTTTGCCTGGATTGTACTATGAGATTTCCAATCCATCGGGATGATGATTTTTTTTCATGTCTCTAACTTTTGCCTGGACCGCCCTTTCGGGTTTTCAATCCACCGAGACATTTTTTTTTTTAGTTTAGGCGAAGTATTTCTTGACTACATCAACATTCGTGGGGTAGGCAAATTCTTCTCCGTCCATGGTTGCAAGTCTCAAGGCGCCGCCTGAGAAAGCTTTCGTGACCACATAGGGACCATCATAATTTGGGGTCCATTTGCCTCGAGAATCAGTGAGAAATGATTGTATCTTCTTGAGCACAAGGTCTCCTTTCCTGAAAACACGCGGTCGGACCTTTTTGTTGAACGCCCTCTTCATTCTCTGTTGGTACAACTGACCGTGGCATAGTGCCTTGATTCGTTTTTCCTCGATCAGATTCAATTCGTCGTGTCGACTTTGACACCATTCAGCTTCGGTGAGCTTAGCTTCCATCAATACCCGGATTGATGGGATCTCTACTTCTATGGGGAGAACTGCCTCCATGCCGTATACTAGAGAGAAAGGGGTTGCCCCTGTTGAAGTGCGGACAGACGTGCGATAACCATGAAGAGCAAAGGGTAGCATCTCGTGCCAATCTTTGTAGGTTACAACCATCTTTTGAACGATCTTCTTGATGTTCTTGTTAGCCACTTCTACCGCTCCGTTCATCTTGGGTCGGTAGGGAGATGAGTTATGGTGTTCGATCTTGAACTCTGCACACAACTCTTTCATCATCTTATTGTTCAAGTTAGATCCATTATCAGTAATGATCTCACTTGGAACACCATATCGGCAGATGATATTGTTTTTGATAAATCGGACCACCACTTGTCGGGTTACATTGGCGAATGACGCTGCTTCGACCCACTTGGTGAAATAGTCAATGGCTACCAGGATGAACCGATGTCCGTTTGAAGCCTTAGGTTCAATCATACCAATCATATCGATTCCCCATATAGAAAAAGGCCACGGGGAAGAGAGAACTTTGAGATGTGATGGCGGTACATGAATTTTGTCGGAGTATATCTGACACTTGTGACACCTCCTCATGTACTTGTAGCAGTCGGATTCCATTGTCAACCAATAATACCCGGCCCTGAGAATTTTTCTCGCCATTGTGTGTCCGTTGGCATGAGTGCCAAAGGATCCTTCATGAATTTCTTTCATAAGCGTGTCTGCTTCGGGTCTGTTGACGCATCGGAGCAAGACCATGTCAAAATTTCACTTATAAAGAGTGTCACCGCTCAGGAAGAAGTTTCCAGCCAATCTTCTGAGGGTTTTCCTGTCTTTTCTGAGTGCCCCAGATGGGTACTCTTGTTTCTGAAGGAAGCATTTGATATCGTGATACCAAGGTCTGTCGTCTATGACTGCTTCAATCGCGAAGATGTAAGCGGGCCTTTCAAGGCGCATTATGTCAATCTTAGGTATGTCATTCCATTGACCTACACTAATCATGGAAGAGAGAGTGGCTAATGCATCAGCCATGTGATTCTCATCACGAGGGATGTGATGAAAGTCGACTCTGTTGAAGAAGGGTAACAACCTTCTTGCATAGTCTTTGTAAGGAATCAATCCTGATTGGTATGTGTTCCAATCTCCTTTTATCTGGTTAATAACCAGGGATGAATTGCCGTATACGTCCAAGTTTTTGATTCTTAAATCAATCGCTTCTTCGAGACCCATGATACATGCTTCGTATTCGGCCTCGTTGTTCGTACAGTTAAACGTAAGTCTGGCAGTGAAAGGAATGTGGGAACCCTGAGGGGTAACAATGATTGCCCCAATTCCATTTCCATAATGATTAACTGCTCCGTCAAAGATAAGTCCCCACTGGGAACCTGGTTCTGGCCCTTCACTGGGTAGCGGTTCATCGCAATCTTTCATTTTTAGATACATGACATCTTCGTCTGGGAAGTCAAACCCGATTGATTCTTGATCGTCAATCGGTTGATGAGCCAAATGATCGGCTAAAATACTTCCTTTAACGGCTTTCTGAGCGTGGTACTCTATGTCATATTCTGATAGTAACATCTGCCAACGGGCAATCCTTCCCGTGAGAGTAGGTTTTTCAAAAACGTACTTGATTGGATCCATTTCGGAGACTAACCAAGTAGTATGACGAATCATGTACTGGCGAAGACGTTTGGTTGCCCAAGCCAAAGCGCAACAAGTTTTCTCAAGCATTGTGTACCGAGTTTCGCAGTCGGTGAATTTTTTGCTTAGATAGTAAATGGCAGACTCTTTCCGTTTAGTTTCGTCTTGTTGGCCAAGTACACATCCCATTGAGTCCTCTAGGACTGTGAGGTAAATGATTAGTGGTCTTCCTTCCACTGGAGGTGATAGAATCGGAGGATTCAACAGATATTCCTTGATATTGTCGAAGGCGGTTTGGCAATCATCTGACCAAACGCAATCCTGGTTCTTTTTGAGTAATTTGAAAATCGGCGCGCATGTGGCGGTCATAAGGAATATGAATCTGTAGATGTAGTTCAAACGTCCCAGGAATCCTCTGACTTGTTTTTCAGTTTTCGGAGAAGGCATTTCTTGAATGGCCTTGACCTTGTCAGGATCAACTTCAATTCCTTTCTGGCTGACGACGAACCCTAGTAGTTTCCCTGAACGGACACCGAAGGTGCACTTGTTGGGATTCAAGCGGAGCTTGAATTTTCTTAGACGTTCGAACAATTTTGATAGATGTTCAACGTGCTCACTCTCTGTTCTTGATTTTGCAATCAAATCATCGACATACACTTCGACTTCTTGTGTATCATGTCATGAAACAGAGTAGTCATGGCCCTTTGATAGGTTGCCCCGACATTCTTCAAACCGAACGGCATTACCTTGTAACAAAAGGTACCCCATGGGGTAATGAACAAAGTTTTCTCCATGTCTTTCGGCGCCATTTTGATCTGGTTATAGCCCGAGAATCCATCCATAAAGGAGAATACTTTGAACTTTGCTGTGCTGTCAACCAACATGTCAATGTGTGGTAAAGGAAAGTCGTCCTTTGGACTTGCCTTGTTTAGATCTCTGTAATCGACACACATTCTGACCCTTCCGTCCTTTTTGGGAACGGGCACGATGTTGGCTAACCATTGAGGATATTCAGATGTAGCGAGGAAACCCGCGTCGATCTGTTTCTGTACCTCCTCTTTGATTTTGATGGCCATGTCCGGGTGAGTCCGTCTCAACCTTTGCTTTACTGGCGGACATTCCGATCTCAACGGTAAGTGATGTTCCACGATGCTGGTATCCAACCCTGGCATATCCTGATAGGACCAAGCGAACACATCGGGGAATTCTTTGAGAAGCTTTATCAAACCCTCTCTGGCAGTTGGACTGAGCAATGCTCCGATCCTGATTTCTTTTCTCTCTTTTTCTGAACCCAAGTTTACCGTTTCCAACGGCTCTTTGTGAGGTTCGATGGACCTTTCCTCTTGTATGAGTAGTCGGGAGACCTCTTCTGGAATTTCGTTGTCATTTTCTTCTTCAGCCTCGAATACCGGGAACTCAAAGTTGGAAGAAGGCATCGGATCGTATGTTCCAACGGGGTATAAAATAAGCAATCTGCATGACGTGATGATTCGTGTTTAAAAGAGATAGAGAAAATGTAAGTGTGTGCAGTGTTTTGATTTTACTGCTTGTTTTTATTATTGAATGTTTTTTAGGATTACCATTTTCTGAAAAAGCAAAAAGAGAAAACAGCAATTAATGCGGAAATTACAGAACGACGTTATTTTATTAATGAACAAGTCGAATCTTGAAACTACAGCCCTATAAAACAAAACTCTGTCGCTTCGGGCAAAGCGAAGAGGGAAATTTACAGAAAGCGAGCCCTATCAAAATATCTGTTTCACCTGGGCAGGGTGAAAGGTTAAAGATGGCAATTACTTTGACTGACGAACGACCTTCGGAACCTTGACAGTAACCCATTGGCGGCGAACTCCTCGGTGAATCACAAAGTCTGGCACCTTCCTTGATTTGTCTTCAGAAATGACGCTGATTTCTGGTGGAGCAGGATCATTGGAATCTGTCTCCAAAGCAGAATTGTCGTAGGAGGATTCCTCTGTTGCATTTTGCATAGCATTTGTGCTCTCAGCTGTATCTCCCCATCCAGTCGGCTGGATATCTGCGAGCCTGATACGAGAGCTTTCGGGAGCGGTGTACTTGACCATATAGTCGTATTTTCCACTTGGTTGTCCCAGAGTGTCCCAAACTTCTTTGGAACTGGAGAAGTCATCCCTCTCGATGACGTTGACCTCAGAAAAAGCATAGTTGATGAATTCTAGTCTTGCAAACGTTGCGAATTCATCTTCATGTTGAGTAGTTTCTGAATGACCTGAGTGTTGATCCCATGACATGGTGGGGACACAGGTATTCTGTTCAATGATGCTCAGCTGAGCTTCATTACTCGGTTGACTTTCTTGCCCCAAGTTTCCTGGGTAAGGCTGCCACATTGGCAGGCCATCCATCGGGCCATAGTAATTGTAGTCAAAATTGTCTTTCATCGGAGTGTCTTCCTCTAATGAATTTGGCGGAGCACGGCATCCTTCTGGATCACAATCTTCATAGATCATTTCGACATCTGATCTTGGTATAAATCTCGGACTTTCTATAGGAAAGCAAAAAGGCATAGGCACCTCTTCTTGAGACATATAACCGTCCTTGTTAAGGTAGGACTTCCATTCTTCATCTGTGTCAGAGGGATCTTCCTCATTGATAGCATGAACTGTCTGAGACACTGGGTGAAGAAAACCTCCGTTGTGGAAGAAGTTTTGAAGGGGATGAAGACTTTCATCGTTGGCGGCTGTCTGGGTACAGGTTGCAGAAAAACCAAGACCCTTCTTTGTTTTATTGTCAATGGGAATGACAAGCCGTCCCCATCCTGTCGTATCGGTACTCTCGACCGCTTTGATAGCATCGTTGTATGAAGAAATTGAAGTTCCTTCTTTGAACTGATCGTTCTTGCTCACCGATAGTGCTTGGAACTGAGTTCCAATAACCTCCTCGGGTTCCACACAAGTAGATGATGATAAGTTGCTCACAAGCAAGGCTTGTTCCCCACAAACCGTGACAAGTTGATCATTCTCGACGAACTTTAGCTTCTGGTGGAGGGTTGAAGTAACCGCTCCAGCCTGATGTATCCAGGGTCTTCCTAATAAACAACTGTATGTTTCCCGGATGTCCATGACCTGGAAAGTGATTTGGAAAGTGTGAGGACCAATAGTTATGGGAAGATCAACTTCGCCGATAACTGTTTTTCTGGATCCGTCGAATGCTTTGACGACGACCTCGCTGACTCCCATCGGAGGGCCCTTGAATGATAATTGCATCAAAGTGGACTTCGGTATAACATTCAGGGCTGACCCTGTGTCTACCAGTACGTTGGCTAAAGCATCGCCCTGGCAGTTAACTGTAATGTTGAGCGCCATGTTATGACGGCGACCCTCTTCAGGTAATTCTTCATCACTAAATCCCAAATTATTGCAGGAAGTGATGTTAGAGATAATACTATCGAACTGTCTGATTGTTACATCCTGTTCCACAAAGGCTTGCTCCAAGACTTTCTGTAGAGCCTCCCTGTGGGCTTCTGAACTGAGTAATAGTGATAATACTGAGATCTTTGAAGGAGTCTGTAACAGTTGATCAACAATGTTATATTCACTCCTTTGGATGAGCTTTAGCATCTCATCTTTGTCTTTTGAAAAGTCTGAATTACCAGATTGACCGACTGGTGGATCAGGAATTTCTGCCTGAAGTTCCTTTTCTTTGTTGGATTCTCCAACCCCTCAGTTGAAGATTCGACCGCTCCGTGTTACACGACTGATGTCTTCAATATTCACGACGGAGGGTAATGGAATTTCCTTTCCATTCTCGATTATTGTTGCACCGTATTTGTAAGGGGTTGCCTTAGCTGATTCATACGGTAGTGGCCCCGGTAGATAGATGACTATGGGAACCTTCTGATTTTTCTGACCATCATAAGTAATCTCGATCCGTTCTCGGTTGGGAACTATAGACTCATCAAGTAGAGGGATGATGGTAAAAACATCCCTGGTCTGGTGACGACCAGAGATGGGGACAACATCCTCAACTTGATCGGCAAGGTAATTCGGCGACCAAATGATGGGTTCTGAACCTGGATATGGACGAATTTCTCCGTGATTGACCTGATCCTGAAGAGCTGCTTTCACAAGGTAACACCCTTGGTTACTTTCCGAACAGACGCTACAACTGTCATAGTTGTGTGGAGGCATCTGGCCACGCCCACTTTGAATACAATGTAACCTCACTAGGTTACCTTCCATTGATCGGACATCCTGACTTTGACGACGAGTAGGATTCCTGTTATTGATACTAATCTGCTGAGTATCTTCGTCCATATAGATTGGCATCCACCAGTGATTTAACAAGTGCTGAAGTGCCTCCTGGACAAGGGTACAACCTCGATCGTTTTCGCAACCCGCTTTACAGCTTTGATAGTCATGTGATATTAAGAATCCGAGTCGGACCTGCTCAGCATGTAACTCTACCAGGTTGGTACTCATCACGCGAATGTCAAAGATCTGAACCATATTGATTTGATAGGAGTTCCTATCATGGTAGTCTTGGATCCATCCAAGATCCATCTGACGCTGGAGGGTCTCTTGTATGAAAGAGCATCCCTGTTTGTTTACCGAGCAAATCAGACAGGAACTGTAATCGTGCCGCGGCAGATTATGATACTGGCTTTGCCTTGAGTGCATCGCCACCAAGTTGACATTCATCACACGGATGTCGTGGTTTTGAATGACGTTGGAATTCGTGTAAACCATGTTAACTCCACGAACTCGGTGCTCTTGGATCCATCCAAGATCCATTTGTTCCTGTAGAGCTGCTTGCACCACAGAACATCCCTGGTTGTCTTTAGAGCAGATATCACACTGGTGATAATTATGAGGTGGCACATGGCCATATCCACTCTGTCTACAATGCATCTTGACCAGATTGGTCTCCAATAAGAGTACATCATGAATTTGATAGACATTGTTAGTCTCTTTCTCAATCAGGTTGACTGCAGCTTACCCATGTTGAGGCAGCGGGTTTGTAAGAACATTAGGATTCATATCTTTGAAAGATAAGAGCCCGCTCCTAACAAGCTTTTGCCCGTCGGATTTGAAATTGAGGCAAGTCTCAATGTTATGCCCTGAACCTCCTTGATGATAAGGGCATGTCTGTTCCGCTTTAAACCAAAAAGGCGGATTTTCTGGAACTGAAAGGGGAGACTTAGTCTGAATGTGCCCCTTAGCCAGCAGTAACGGAAATAACTCTGCGTACGTTACGGGTATAGGATCAAATCCTGGTGGCCGTGTTGTATGGTTGTTGTTATATGGAGGACGAGCCTGCTGAAGAGGCTGTTGTGTCCTTTGTTGGTCAGGTTGGCTCTGCGCAACCTGAGGTTGATACATAGGAACAGGCGCGGGGCCGATAGCAGGAGTTACAGCTGCTACTGGCTGATAACGTCGCCTTTGCTTTCCGAGAGAGATATTCCCAATATCTTGCTCTTTTTTCTTAGGGAGAGCACTACCATATTTTTTAGTACCGCTCGTTGATCCAGTGTCTTTTACCAAACGTCTTTCTCGGACGGCTTCCTCAAGACGTACGCCCATACCGACCATTTCGGTGAAATCACTGGGCGCACTGGCAACCATTCGGTCATAGTAAAATGAGCTTAAGGTCTTTAAGAAGATTTTTGTCATCTCTTTTTCCTCAAGATGTGGACAAATTTGAGCGGCAATTTCACGCCACCTTTGAGCATACTCCTTAAAGGTTTCCTTGTCCTTTTGTGACATTGATCTGGGTTGATCTCTGTCGGGTGCCATGTCCAAATTGTACTTGTATTGTTGGACGAAGGCAGTACCAAGATCTCTGAATGTACTGATCGTAGTACGGTTTAAACCCATGTACCATTTGAGTGCGGCACCGGTTAAACTATCCTGAAAGTAATGAATCAGCGGGTCCTGATTCTCCGTCTGAGCTGACATCCGCCGAGCGTACATCACCAGATGGCTCTAAGGGCAAGAGTTACCCTTGTACTTTTCAAAGTCGGGCACTTGGAATTTGTGCGGGACTTTCACATTTGGGACCAAGCAGAGGTCTGCGGCGTTCTTTCCAAATAGATCCTGACCGCGAATGGCTTGCAGCTCTTTCTGCATTTCCAAGAACTGTTCCTGGAATTCCTCCATTCTGTCAAACATAGTTTCCTTCTTACCAGAAGGTGTCTGTGGAATCTGTCCTTTCGGGACAGTGTGCACCACAGGGGGTGGTACCGTGACTACGGCAGTAAGTCTTGGCGCTTCCCGAAGTTTGTAACCTTCAGGAGTCTTGAGTATGCCCCTGGCATCTTCGCTTTCCTGAAGTTTGTAACCTTCAGGCCCAGCGGCTTCTGTTGCGATTCCCTGATCTTCAGTGATCGACGGAACATATCCTTCCGGGATATAGTTAACAGGCATGCCCCAAGGACGATCTTTCGGCATCTGATACCTAGGATCATACTTTTCTATGATGGGCGCTGAGGTGATCTCTGAGATCACGGTTCTTTGTAGCTGAGCTTCTGCCATGGCTTGCATGTCGTTACGAAGCTTTCTCATATCCTCTCTCAGAGCGTCGATCTCTTCTTTCAACTCTCTGTTTTCTTCCTCAAGATCATCCATCTTTTTCTGACGATTGGCCCGAGTATTATATGAATGAGACAGTTTGACTCTAGAACCGAGACACAAACGTGAGATTCGTAGGTAAGGAGAATACGCGATGTGAGAATGATGAATGCAATGATTATATTAATTGTTTTTTTGGTTTAATCAAAATAAACTTTGACAATTAGATTGCAAATATCAAACAGTGCGGAAACTCCTTTTTATTGAATTCCAAAGGATTACAGAAATGGAAATACAGTAGATTACAAAGTGCAGAAACAGAAACCTAAACTAATGGGTCCCGAGTCCTCTTCTTTGACCGGGGCGCTTGGGCCGTTGTCGGGTTGTCATTCCTTTGCCAGATGAAAGGAGCGAGCAAATTCCTTTGGTCATCTTGATTCTCTACAGCATGCTGCTCCAAAATTTTAATCAGAGCATCTTTCCCTTTTAGTAGTTGCTGTATTTGGATACATTCTCCGTCGAGGGTGCGGTACTTGTTCTTCCAAGACCTTCTTTCCTTTTGAACTTTGTTGAGAGTAACCCGAAGCTTTTCAGTTTCTGTCATGAAGTACATGACAATTTCCCTCGGCGGAAGAATTCCGTAACGAGGATAAGGCATCCTTAGCTTGAGAGCTCTAGTTTGTACCCAGTGGAGATAAGGTTCCACCGAGACACAGTCCGGTTTTCCCAGAGACTCTCGTCCTTTCTTATGAACCTGTTTCCAAGCTTGCACTATTTCCATCTTTAGCGCTCTGTCGTTTTCTCCTTCTTTGAAGAAAAGACCTTCCAGATGAACACCCAGTGGGATGTGTCTCATCGGGTATCCAAATTGACGAAGAACTAACATCGAATGATAGTTGATTCCTCCTTTAGTTCCTATGAGGGGTACGCTGGGGAAGTTTCCACAACGATCAATGATTCTAATTCCCTCATAAATCCTATTACACCAATCTACATCAGAGTTGGTAAGAGACATGATCTTCTGCGACCAACGTAAGACACTCTTGCAATCCCAAAAAGCAGCAGACTTGGGCAAGTGTGAGATAAACCACTTGTAAAGCAAAGGTACACAACATGTGATCTCCCCTCCGCTGTACGAATTTCCTAAGTGTACAGAATGATACGCATCTGCGAGCAAAGTCGGCACAGGGTTTCCAATGAGAAAAACCTTAATGGCATTGATATCGACGAAGTTATTGATGTTGGGAAACAAAAATAACCCGTAGGTGAGCAAGACAAAGATGCTTTCAAAAGCAGTTGCGTTCCCTATACTAGCGAAGTACAGAGCTTTCTTTGTCAGGAACTGGGCTGGCAAACCTGGGATGCCACCCTTAGTGGTCATGTGAGTCCTGACCTCAGACTCGTCCAAATGAATTGCTATTGCAATAGTTTGATTCTTTGGAATTTCTTCCAGTCCAAAAAACGGAGCTCGATCAGTGATATGTAAATCAGTCAGATGAGAATACTCCTCCAGCGTTGGTGCAAGCTGGTAATCCGGGAATGTGAAACAGTGATAAACCGGATCGTAGAACTGAATGAGCGCGTCCATGATCTCCTTAATCACATGGACTCTTAACAGTGGTAGCAAACCACCATGCTTGGCTCTGAAAGCCTCTGGGTTAACGATCATCCTCGCTAACTTTCTCAAATCCCCTAATTTTGGAACCTTGAAGGTATACTGGTGAGTTCTCCTTCTACCAAAATCCATTAATGTAATCCTCTTCTCTGATATTTGCAACCACAGTCTTAGTTTAATTTGAAAAATAGAGAGACTAGAAGAGAAAGTTTTTTGAATGTTTTAATGTTTTTTAGATGAATGCATGAATGCAACACACAAAAACATAGAAAAAACATGGGGTCAGAGGGTCGTTGTCATGAAGTCAAGGCTCTACCCATCCCCAAAGGTTTACACTAAGGTGATTTTTGTACCTGTACTCATTATCATCAGCTCCTCCCAGGAAGGCAAGACAACAAGCGGATCGCCAGCGAGTTGTGTGCAATCTTAGAGTAAGTGCTATTCACCGAGAATAGATCACCAGCCTCAAATGAGGGTAATATCGCGTAACAGCTATTTCCGATAGCTTTCGCACTACGAAAGAGTTTGGCTTTTCTAGGTGTATACTCATTCTCACCACATGCGGCATCACACGCATTCCCATTAGCAAAAAAATAAACACGTATAGCAATTAGGAAAAGCAGTATATATATTTGTCCTAATCATCCTAGACTTTTAAAGCTATGAATCTTAAGTTCCTGACAGAAATGGGTTCCCCGGCGGAAGCCCCAATCTGTAGTTCCCTGCCTAAGAGATGGACCAGCATAGGTCAATCTTTCTCTTCGGTAGAGTTCCCATTTTCTGTAGAAAACGGGGATGATGCCCTAAGGCAACAAGATCTTGGCAATGACTCCCCAGCAGAGTCGCCATTTTACAAGGAAAACAGAAAGAAAGAAAGATCGGGCCCCACGGTGGGCGCCACTTTTCTGTTGGCGGCCACCGCCATGAAAATGACTTACCCAAGGTTTAAATTGTAAGGAAGAAAGAACGGCCCCATGGTGGGCGCCACTTTTCTGTAGCGAGCGATTTTGGACGCGGTTCTTAAGCGCTGGTTGCTCTCTGCGGTTTGAGTTTGAACTACAGGTCGATTCATTTTTTATCCTATTGTGAGCTGAATAAGGAAGGGAAATAGATGTCTCCAATTAACCCTGCTTGCATACTGAGTTTAAACAGCGGTCTGTTAGGTTACGGATGCTATCAATGTGGGGGGCCTTTGTACTTGTTATTTGTATTTTTGCCAATACGGTTTCTTTCTTTCTTTTACCTAGACATAGGGTTTCTGGCGGGGAACAAGGATTAGGATGTTAGGACTGATGTTTTTGAATTACTGCTTTTGATTGACTGAGATATGGGATTTGGGTTTTTTGTTGATTGCGCTCGCCAAGATCTTTTCTTTCGATCTTATGCCTAAGTATTCCCGTTTACCGAAACAGGGAAATCAGAGCGTTCGTAGTTCCTCCTATTCTATGGGAGGAAATTGGTTTTTGGTGTCTTGTTCAAAGCCCAAGACGTGAAGCGAAAGGTGATTTGTATCTTGTTCAAAGCCCAAGATGTGAAGCTGGAAGGTCTATTTGTGTCTTGTTCAAAGCCCAAGACGTGAAGCTGAAAGACCTCGACTTTAGAGAGAATTTGTCATCTCTAAAGAGGGGAGAAGGAGAATTACTTTAACTGGGATACGTGGATCCGAGCAATGCCATAATTTTCGAAGAAGGGGTTTTAACCTGAAGGAGAAGACTTTAACTCAGTATAGAGCAATGCCATCTTTCCTTAGGAATTTCTCATGCTAAAAGAGGGACAGTGGTGTGGATGTAGATGATCCAGAGGCTTGCCGCTTACAGCGATTAGATGAAGGGAAAGGAGTTGTTGATGTTTGTACACTGTGAACGAGGCACAGTTTTGATGCTAAAAGGTTAATTAGATTAACCAGTGGTTTTCTTATACAAAGCCTAAGAGGAGGCTAATTTCCGCTAGGAAAATCATTATACAAAGCCTAAGAGGAGGCTATTTTATGTCTCGTACAAAGCCCGAGAGAGAGGCTAAAAGGGTTCGACCCAGTGGGGCATATCGTTATACAAAGCCTAAGAGGAGGCTAGCAAAGAGTTGACTCAGTTGGAGAATCTTTTATACTCAGTAAGAGAGTGTTTTTGTATCTCGTACAAAGCCCGAGAGAGAGGCGAAAAGGTTGTTTTGACTCCACTAGGGAGAATTTTGGTATCTCGTACGAAGCCCGAGATGGAGGCTATTGTAACTGTTTCAGTTGAGTGACAGATCCAATATACTGATTTTGAAAGAGAAAATCAGTTCTTATATGAGTAACAATGTACCCAGGGGTTTGATTTGAGGATCAGGGATATTTCCTTCTCTTTGAGGAAACAGGAAATCCAAAGGGGTGTCGAGACTGTCCGAGTCTGCGGGTTTCCTTCCTATTTAACGAAGGGTGCTTGGGAATGTCTTTGAGACTCAAGGAAGTTAGACTGTCCGTGTTTAGAGTTTTATCTTTTGTACTATGCTTTGAGAAACAGTAGTAGACTCTATGAAAGGACTATTCTATGAGGATGACTAGGTTCTGTTCTTATACCTTTAGGAGGTCGTCGGGACAATTTGTACGAAGCCCAAGAGGAGGCTGGAAACTTTTAAGAAGCCGACAGGTCCTTGTACGAAGCCCAAGAGGAGGCTATCATTCCCGGAGGAAGAGATCATTATACGAAGCCTAAGAGGAGGCTGTGGATACTTCTAAGAAGCCGTAGTGTCCTTGAATAATGCCCAAGAGGAGGCCGATGCTTTTAAGAAGCCCGTGGGTCTTATCATCTCCTTTCCATTAGGAGAGATAACTCTTTTAAAGATAAAAACCACTGGTAAATGTGCGAGGTTTACTATCCAGTGACTTTTAGCTTTTAAAGAGGGTTCCTTAGTTAAGGTCCAAGATTATGACCGTAGTGGGTACCCAAACCCCGAGACATTCAAGGCAAGCTATCCACAAGGAATAGATCAAGTCAGGAAAGTTCGAGAATTTGGGAGAAACTCAAAGATGCCATTCACAGAGAATACATTCATCTTGGGGAGTAGAGCTTCTTGACGATTCCTAAGGAGGACAGCTGAAGAGAAGACTGTATCTGGTGCTCCTATCGGGGATCTAGGCGTCTATTTCTACGAATAAATGAAACGGCGTCACCTAGTTCTAGACGTAGTTGCCGGGGAAACTCAAAATATCTATACTATTATTACACAGTAGATATGAGTTTATGAAAGGAGACTTACAGTGAGCAGCCCCACAATACAGTTTATAATATGAAAGCAGTAAATGAAAGCGATAACCACTTACTCGGTTGGAGTGCTTCCATGCTGTTTGGTTAGTTGTTCAACAAAGAAAGATTAAAAACAACAGTATGTTCAAAATCAAAGGAGAAAGTACTTTGAAAAAGAAAAATTTGGGGCTTACAGCTCAAGGAGAGGCCCAGGGTTTTATCAGTGAGCGCACTGTTTGACTTCGTACAGCGGGACTTATACAAGTGACTGGGGCCCAAAATGGTTTTCTGTACAAAGGGATGGGTCTTACACTCTCTCAAGAGGCCCAAAAAGGTTTAAAGAAAAGAGTGGGGCTTATAACACGAGGGTAGGCCCAAATGATTTTTCGTTTAAAAATGGCGATCGCGCCGAGGTTTTCTTTTAACGCAGAGGGACTTATACAATAAGTAAGGCCCAAAATGTTTTGGTTAAAAGGGGGATTGGGTCTTACACTCTAATAGAGGCCCAAAGTGTTTTGAATGGGTCTTATAGCTCAAGGAGAGGCCCAGATGATTTTTATTTTTAAACGGGCGACGATCGCGCCGTTTACTTGTACAGAGGGACTTATACAATGAGTAAGGCCCAAAAATGATTTGTACAAGGGGGTATGGGTCTTACACTCTCTCAAGAGGCCCAAAGAGTTTTGAAAATGATTTATGAAGGTTGAATTAATCCAAAACCATAATTTGTTTTCAAAATGTATTTAATTGAATAAAAATTCAATTAAAATGATCAAAAATTGTTTAACACATGGAAAACAAATTGTGACCTTGGATTAATGCTTCAAAAATTAAGTATTGACCTACAAAATAATTAGAAAGCATTAAAAGTTGCAAAATCAATGTAGAAAAAATATTTAAAATGCCAAAAACAATGAAAATATTAATTCTTTGCAAAAATGTCAATTATATGAAATAAATAATATTTCTGGGATTTTTTGATAAAATAAAATATTTTAACATTTTTGTGAATTATTAAAAAAAGAATCAACTCAAAATCATTAAAACTCAGAGAGAAATTAATTTTTGAATCAATTAAACAAAATCACAAAATTCAAATATTTGAATTTATGAAAATGGCGCCAAGAACAACACCAAGAACACGCGCGTTTTTCAGTTTGCCCAGATTTGCATTTTCTATCCAATCTCCATGAATACGTAATCATATCATGCAATCCACATATCATTATGCTCGTTTCAACCTCACGATCATGTCTATGTACTTTAATTTCATTTAAATTAAACATACAACAAGAAATCACGAAGAGACCTCAAGAACCCTAATTTCTGCATGAAGGCTAGGATTTTTGATACACGATTCAAACAATGCAATTAATTGAGGGAAAACATTCCATGCATGATTATGAACATATGGCCAAATTATTGTGCGAGGAAATATGCATAGATTAAGAGATGCCCAAGTTTAGGCTTACCTCCAAGTCGTGACAGCAAGTTCAAAGTGATTTTTGATTTGGAGGTGTTACAGATGAGTGGTGATGATCTGAACATCTTCCCTACACCCTATGGATTGTGTTTGGATGGTTGGACTTGATTGAAATTGGCTGGATCATTTTGTGGTACCTCAGCTGCAACTTGTTTGAAAATTTGAGCAACCAGCTGGTGATTTCATGAAATTGATGTTTCAGAAGTTATGTGAGTGTTTGATCAGCTCATATGTGATGTATGTGAGGTGTGTGAGTGATTGGTTTGTGCAGAATTTCTCTCAAACTCAAAACCCGATAGCTACCTTGCTAAGAAAGGCATTTTTGCCAAGAGAAAGAGATTTTGAGGAAAGCATCTGTTAGATGGCTTTGGTGTACTCAAACTGACCACAATTGAGCTCTATTTATAGTAGAGCAAGTTTGTTTTGCAAGGAATAGTGCATGGCAGCTGGTAAGTAGGTTTGGCCAATGTTGGCAAATGAAAATCCAAGTCTCCTCTAGCCATTGACTATAGGTTAGGGCACAGAGCTTTGGTCCCCTTGGTCTTGGATAAGTCTTGACTGATTTCAGATGAGAATGGCTCAGTCCATGCCACCTTGATGGTTCCATTGAATGCCTCATTCCAAATTTGAAGTCTTGTCCCTATTTTGGCCATTCTAGGTTCAACATGCTATTCCTTGTTCCTTGGACTTTGGAGGCTTGGCTCAGTGATTGCCCCCTTTAGATTCAATCCTCTGAGGTGTCCAAGTGGATTGGAGCAATTGAATTTGGATGATTTTGGCAAATCGACCAAAGTTGTAAATTCTGCCTTGCCTTGACAGATTTCAGCAAGGCAACTTGGCAATGTTGTATCTCATGGTGTAGGTTGAATTTGGCAATGTTCTTGGCCATTTTGGAAAGCTCTTGCATGATACAACAACTGTTTGAACAAGTTTGGTTTTGATCTCTTTTTATTCCAAGTGAAAAATCCCCCTACATTTGGCAAAAAGTGAGGCAGAATCTAACTTAGTGAAAATTTCACTAAGTGTTGGAAAAAGTGACATTTTCACTTTTCAGCCACTTTGATCACTCCATAACTCAAAATCCTTAATGAATTGGAATGACTTGTAGTTGAAGTTTTTGTAGGTGATAATGAGGGCTACAAATCCATCTTTGGATGAGAAAAAATGGCCTTGTGGTTTAGGAGTTATGGTCCTCCAAAGTTGGTACCTTTGCCACTTTATTTTTAACTTAGAAAAATTTCTAAGTTTTATGGTTACCCCTTTTACAAGTTATCTCACTTTTCTTGATTTTTCTTGATGAATGATTATTCAAATCATACATTAACATCATTTTAGGGTTAAAAATCCATTTTGGTGAAAAATCTCAAAAAGTCAAAGTTGACTTTTTGTGCACAGTTGACTTTTTATCAGATGAATTCCAAACTGTGCAATTCTTCAGGAAATCTTGTCCTTGACCTAAATCAAACTTGATGGACATGTTTCATGGGTGTCATAGGGTATATTCAATCATGTATTAGGGTTTGGGAGCATGTCCTGGTCAAAAGTCAAAGTTACAGTTGACTTTTCCCTTAAAACCCTAATTGTGGTGCAGATGAAAATGAGACTTGTTGCTCAAGCTTCTTGGATCAATTCATTGTTCCAAATGGATCAATATGGTATATTAGAGACCCTCAAATCATCTCTTGAGGTCTTGGCTCATGGTTTGTCCCAAAAGTCAACTTAGGGGTGAATTAGGTCAAGAAACCCTAATTCCTGATTTTTGATGAATGCATCCCCTGAGGCAAAATTGACTTGATGCATGGGTTCATGAGGTTCCATGAAGCATATTAGGTTATGTTTTGGATCATTGCCTTGTGCCCAGATGAAAATTTCCATCTGGAGGCCCTGGTCGACCAAAACCCTAATTTGGTGATACTGTCGATCTTGAGACTTGATCCACCTAGAAGGGAGCAGCCTTGTGCTTAATCCTTGAAGTGGGAGTCCTTTTTGATCCATTGTGGATGTTTAAGAGATTAGACAAGTTGAAGATCATGTCATTTCTTGATTGATCATTTGTCTAAGCACTCAGAGAGGGCTTGAAACCCTAATTTTGATTGTATTGGATGCTCACCCATCTTTGGGGAGACTGATGAAGCATGATGGTTCATCCATATTGTGATGATGATTTTCACAATGATGGGAAATCTAAGTGGTCAAAATTTGGGGTATTACAGTGTGTGTGTGGTGACCCAAGCTATACTAGCAATAAATAAGTAAGGAGAGCCTATTCTCCAATAATGAATTTCACGAATCACTTAGCGAGGTTACGCCGACCTTAATCCTATGATAATTTGAGGTTGTATTGTGCTTGAATTGTTTGATTAATTGTTTAATTATATATTTTATTTATACTTGAATGATTATGATTGTTAGAAGGGAAGTTGGATACATTTAGTAGTTGTATTTGGTTGGGTTCTGGCTAAGGAAAGACTTGGTCGACTATGTCCTTTACGATCCACCTCTCTTACCTGGGAAGTCAACCATATAATTACTCATTGTACAAACTGAACTGATTATGTAGAGATAAGGATCATGCCAAGAATAAATATGACAAAAAATTGGATAGATTTGGCACTCAACCTTAGTATCTAGATAATAAGTATAACCTGAAAGGTTGATACGATATTTCCCAAGTATTAACTTAATACTTATGGTTGAAAGTTGTCACAAGATGATTGAGTGATCATATAGATTTGCATTGAGGAATGTGTAAGTCCATTGACGTACGGTATATGACATACGAGGTTGATCGGTCACCTACAATCCCGACGGGGATTATTATCTTTGTATGCTAGGCAAGGCAAGATTCTTGGCCTAAATTCTCAGGGAAGATCGAATTTTAACACCTAGACTCCATGTGAAGTTAGGTGGCGTAGCTCTTGGTAATTGGGAGTACGTTGGTGGCATGTTGCCTTATGATATCCAATCTTGGTAAATGGGATAAATATCCTTGACAGCGTTTAGTGACCTGAGTCAGCATATAGTTCAAGGATGCATTAGAATAAATAGAGATAGAGTAATATGTAATTATGGGTTAAAGATACACTTTTTTGAATAATTATGGTTGTCACACTACTACAAAACGGCCAAACAACAACGCCAGGTTTACAACGGCATCCTATACACCGTTCTTATAGTGCGTATTGGATGAGCGCGCATTATTTTAATTAGAAATCTCAAGGGTATAATAACGGTTTTTATGAAAACCGTGGTGATACAATCTAGCTATCATGGGTTCGAACCTCGTCGCCCTCAAATAGTTTATCCCTTTGATGTAAATGCTCCCTTTTTAAGTTTTATTAATATTTAACTAAAAAATAATAAGGATATCACGACGGATTTTTCTCAAAACCGTTGTTACAAATTGAAGCTTCTTTTTATGTATTTTAAACACCAAGTATATATATCAATTTATCCATTGAAACAACCTTAACACCAACGCCGTCACCATTGTCGGGAAGAAGACAACAATAACAACAAAGTGTTCTACTTTAAGGTGTTGCAATGTCACATTTGAAGACAAAATCATCCAAAGGTGTTTCTACGTCTTGTTCCAGTGTAAAATCTCGATCTGGAAATTTTTGTGGTTGTGATGGTCGTATGGTTTCGTATCAATGCAAGAAGGGACAAAATAAAGGAAGGCTTTTTTGGAGATGTCCATTTTGAAGGAGCGATGAAACATGTAATTTGTTTATATGGGATGAAGACGTGGGAGAAAGAGATGGAAATGACGATGAGAGCATTATGAAGTCAGAGTTGGAAGCTGTGGGCTATCTAAAGATTATGTATGAGGATTTAAAGAAAAAGAACAAGAGTTTGAAGAACAAACTGAAATCAGAGATATTTTCTGGAAATATCAAGATGTTATGTTTTTTTGTCTCCTTTATGTTTAATATTTACTTTGTTATGAAATGTAATAGTTGAATTAGGGTTCGAATTACATTGTTGATGTTTAAACTGCAGATGCATTGTGAATTACATTGTTGATGTTTAAACTGCAGATGCATTAAGTTAGAAGTTAAGGCGCACCTTTTCTTTTTTATTTATTTTAAAATTCATAAATTAAAGGGTTATCACTACGGTTCTTCTAGTTAACCGTAGTGATATATTTATAATAAATAAATACCTATGTATACGGTTTTTATTTATTTTAAAATTCACAGATAAAAGGGTTATCACTACGGTTATTCTGGTCAACCGTAGTGATATATTTATAATAAATAAATACATATCTATACGGTTGTTATTGTTAACCGTTGTGAAATAGTTTACCCATATATAAGCGAAATAACTTTCACTTAATTGACAGTAACGCCGTTGCCTTCAAAGTGAAACCCTAGAATCCATTTTTTCTCTTCGTTTTCACCATTAGCCGTGAATCTTGTGCTTCATACATTAAGGTATTCTTCTTCTTCCATCTATTGTTAGATATTTCCCATTATCTTGTTTGTTGCATGTTGTTTTTGTTGATTGTTCTCATTTTTTCAGATTCGTTTTCACTACCTTAATAAAGACCATACTTTGGAAACTTCATAATGTTTGTGTTGCTATGGAAAAATGTATAAGAAGCATGAAGCTATGATGGAAACTTCATCCACCTTGTACTTTTTTTTCATAGCATCACAAACAAGATGTTAGTAAATGAAGAAACAACAGTGTAAGCAAACTTTATCTAGTTTTAGAAGCAATGAAAAGAAGTATAAGAAGTATGAAGCTTTTGTGTAAGCTTGTTCCTCCTTATATTTCTTTTTCATAGCTTCCCAAACTAGTTCAACATCATAATTGATTCCTGTTCCGCGATTAGTTTCATTAAAAGGTGCGTTATTCCTGTTCCTCTCTTTACTCATCACTGGATTATGGTTTTAGGGTTTGTTTTCAACTGAGGATGCTCATTTTTGAAGTTTGCTTTGTTTCCATTCAGGTTAAGGGGATGATACAGGGTAATGATGCTGGTGGAAGCAAACGTATTATATCAGTTTATAATTTCTGGATCTGGTATAGAATGTTGTTTGAGTTTATCATATTCTATTTACATTTTTTGTTTAACTAACCATCACTTAAAGTTTGCTGGTGGTAGCAAGCGTATTATATGAGTTTATAATATCTAGATCTGGTATAGAATTTTGTTTGAGTTTATTATATTCTATGTAGATTGTTTGTTTCACTAACCCTCACTTAAAATACATTCAGTTAATTTGACATAGATACTTATAATCTGCAAATTAAGTTGTATTTGAAAACTAACTTAAACAAACCAATGTTGTTTTCTGATTGCATGCCTCTCATCATTTATCTCACGTTCTTTTATATATAGATTATGGTATAATGATCTGGCTCCTTAGATGCATCGCCATCTTTTATTATAGTTAAATCAAAGATGAGGTAAATTATCCAATGTCTTGTTGATCTTATGGAAATTTAACTATAATCGAAGATAGCGATATATCGAAGGAGTCAGATCAATAAACCACAATATATGTAAAAGAGCGTGAAATGCACGATGAGACGAATGCAATCAGAAAACAACATTGGTTTGTTTAAGTTGGTTTTCAAGAACAATTTAATTTGCAGATTATAGACATCTTCATCAAATTTAATCCATGTATATTTATTTAGTGAGGTGTTTGGAAAACAAGCAATCTACATTTAATATAATAAACTTAGGATACTTACAACAATGGTTATATATTGTAACCGATATCATAAATAATTTATGTTTTATATAAATTCGCTACTGATGGGTTTCGAACCCAGAACCTAAGTGTATGTATCGCAACGGTTTATTATCATAACCGTTGTGATATATGGCGCGCGTCCTGCCTTTCAACAACGGTTTCCAGACCGTTGTAGAAACAACGAACTTACAACGACAATCTACATAACAACGTCTTCGGCCGCGTCATTATATGTCATTCCCAACCGTTGTTAAATGGGTTTTTCGTAGTAGTGTCATATATATTATTATTCTACACACTCATTCCCACTTTTAAACTTGTACATAAATCTTAGCTCTGCGTCCTTTTTGTCTTGCAATTTGGGTTAATCTATGACGATCAGACGACAAGCTCGAATCTTACTTACTTCCTGATAGTTCATAAGGAAAGGATATGAAGTGATGTGGAGATAGGTTACTATACCATATGGATTGGAGGTTGTTAGCGTTTTTTCAAATGCTGATCATATCCCTACTACTACAGTCAGTATGAGTGTCAATCTCGTTGGACTTAGGAGGTCCTTTTTGTTATGCTTTCTTTTGGTTTCTTTTCTGTACTTTTATTTTATGTTTTATCTATGTGGCAAGGCCACTAGTCTTAACAGTGTCAAGTTCTATATAAATTATATTGGAAGCATATGTATGTGAAGCAATATGTTTTTAATTAATTCAGTCTTGTTATTTAAAAGTTTCAAATTTTCTGTATTTTTATTATAGGTTTCATTAAAATTTCACTAATGGGACATAGGCTTCATTTAATGGTATCAGAGCTGGTCGATTCAACTGGGACCGTAAGTGTCTAGAATTATACTGATTGTATCATGTTGGATTCCAAACTGGATGATAACTTTTCTTCTGTGCGCTGAGTCTTCATCTTGAGAGCCTTTTAGTACATGATCTAGGAAGCGTCTTTAAAACATTTAACCTATTTTTCCTTCCCCCAACGGTAACGTAACAAACACTTCACAAAATTCACTCTATAAATACTTCACACCCATTCATTATTTTCATATCAATTTCAGAGTATTTACCTATACCTTTCAAA
The DNA here is from genome assembly GCA_022829125.1 of Lathyrus tuberosus. Taxonomy (NCBI): domain Eukaryota; kingdom Viridiplantae; phylum Streptophyta; class Magnoliopsida; order Fabales; family Fabaceae; genus Lathyrus; species Lathyrus tuberosus. The sequence goes on along the minus strand of JALAZF010000368.1, from coordinate 1,037,226 downwards.
TAGATAAATGTTTTCTTTTATTCATCACTCTTCTTGTCATTATCTTGTTTCTTATTGGTATTATCAAACATGAAGAATTAGGTAAAGATTTCATAGCAATAATGATAATTATAGTTTTAACATTATTAGTCTTAGCTTGGTTTATTAATAAAGGTTTTTGAATGAGACATGGTCAAGGTTTTTGTAATTGTTTTTATTGAATAAATTGAAATATTTTGGTTTATACATTAAATGTTAATTATGTTTGCCCGAATTCTAGATATAATCACGTCTAAAGCATTAATTCAACATTTTAGACATAACTATCCCTTGCTTGTGAGAGACTTGACAAAATCCTTATTGATGAATCATTCATTGGGATATAAATATACATATTTGTTATGTTCTTTATATCTTGTGAATGATTGAACCTAATAACTTATCCTATTCAGGAAGTTATGGTTTGGAACATCAGAAACGTGAGGCATGGTAGAAGTGTTGGTAGAGGCGCTAGAAGATGTATAGGTGGGAATGTGAGTGATGAAGCTACTCCTGAAGGGGCACCTACCATTTCCATGGGACGAGAAGATCATTCCCGAACTGGAACGAACTCTCAAGATGACACTCGAGATATTCGTGAACTTGCTGCAGCTATGTTAGTTCAAACACAACAAAATGCTCAAATCTAGCACATCACTCGAGATCATCAACATTTTCAGCAACAACAAAGAGAAACGGTGCATGAAGATGCGGGATTGAACTAGTTTATGAAAGGTAAACCACCACACTTTGGTGGTGACTTTAATCTGGAGGATGCTGAGAAATGGTTGCAAGAGATAGAGAAGATATTTTCTTTCACTCACTATAGAGAGAATAGAAGGGTCGTTTATGCAACATTCATGCTGACAAGCGATGCTGAAGCTTGGTAGAGAGGAAAACATAGATTGTTGGAAGAGGAATAAAGAGAGATCAATTGGATATTGTTCAAAGAAGAATTTTTGGGGAAGTATTTACCAAATTTATGTAGAAAAGATAAGGAGAGAGAATTCCAAAACCTGCGTCAAGGTGTGATGACAGTGGGAGAGTACATTAGGAAGTTTGAATCCTTGCTAAAGTATTCTGAGTTTTACGACTTGCATCCAAGGGAAGAATGGATATGTGAAAAGTATCAAGATGGATTGAAATATGATGTCCAGAGGGCGATTTTACCTTTACATATTGTGCGCTTTGGTGAGCTGACAGAAAGGTGTCTGGAGTTGGAAGGAATTGATAATATAAAGAATTAATATGGATCAGGAGGACCAACTCAAAACAACAATCACAAGGGTCACTTTAACCGAGTCCATGGAGGAAAGACCCAACAAGGGGGTAGGCCATATCAAAGGCCTACACCATATCATAACCAGGATTCTAGGATGTTAATGTTCAAGTGTTACAGCTGTGGAGGGGCACATCTTAACAAAGATTGTCCAAATAGAAATATTGGAGCTTATTTTCGCTGTGGTCAGAAAGACCAGTTTCTCAAAGATTGTCCCCAAGGACAAAATCAACCAACATGCCAAAAGAGCGATCTAATAAAAAATAACAATGTATGGAGAGCAAGGAAATGAGGCCCAAGTGTTGGTTAGAGACCTCAGAATCACAATAATCCAACCACTGGAAGAGTATTTGCAATTAGAGGAGTTGAGATCTCAAAGTCAGCTGGGTTAATTCAAGGTATGTGTTTAATTGGAGATAAGGAGTGATGGAATCATAAGGTTTAGAGAAAGGTTGTGTGTACGTCAAAACCAGGATATCCGAAAGTTGATTTTGGAAGAGGGTCACAAAAGTAAGATGAGTTTTCATCCAGGAGCCACAAAGATGTATCAAGACTTGAAGAAAATGTTTTGGTGGTTTTGAATGAAGAAGCATATAGCAGAATATATTCAAAGTTGTTTGGTATGTCAGAAGGCAAAGATTGAACATCAGAAGCCAGCCGGATTGATTTAAATAGGAGTCTCTCTATCCATTTTACCAAGGATTATGAGAGAAAAAACATCAAAGGAAGCATGGAATATTCTACAACAAGAGTTTGAAGGAGACTCAAAGGTGAGAACTGTGAAACTTCAATCTCTTAAGAGAGACTATGAAAATGAAAGAATGAAAGAGAATGGGAGTTTGAATTAATACATTAATAGACTCTCTGAATTGGGGAATCAAATGAAGTCAAATGGAGATACAATAGATCCTCGCAGAATTGTTGATAAAATTCTGATTAGTTTGATAGAAAAATGTGATCCTATGGTGGCTATTATAGAAGAAACTAAGGACCTATCAACTATGTATGTTCAAAGGTTGATGGGGTCTTTGAGATCCTACGGGCAAAGGTTGTTACGACACTCTGAAAAATCAATTGAGAGTTCCTTTCAATCTAATATAAACATTCATCCCAATAATGGTGAAAATAAGTACCCAATACAAAATAGAGATGAGTATTCTAGAGGTGGAAGATTTGGAAGAGGTATAGGCAGAGGAAGAAACTCACGAGGAAGAGGAGGAGGAAGAGGTGTGAACGACAGAAGATGGCATGAAGGAGCATCAAATAAATGGTGCAAAATTTGTAAGAGTAACATTCATGATGAGAAAGATTGCTAGAACAAGGGCAAACCACAATGTCACAATTGCTAGAGATTCTGACACATTCAAAAGGATTGTCATTTTGCTAATCAACAACATGCTTCATTTGCAGAAGGAGAAAATGATGAAGGTAATTTGTTCTTTGCTTATCAAAAAGCATTTCAATAAGATAAAAATTTGTGGTATTTGGATAGCAGTTGTAGCAATCATATGACCGGAAAGAAAGAACCTTTTATCAACATTGATTCGTCATTTGGCTCAAAAGTTAAATTGGGCAATGGAGAACATGTTGAAGTAAAAGGCAAAGGCAGCATTGGAGTTACAACAAAGCAAGGAAGCAAAGTCATTTATGACACTCTTTATGTGCCAGAGTTAGATGAGAACTTGCTAAGCATTGGACAACTTTTGGAGCATGGATATTCTCTAAATTTTGAGAATCGAGAGTGCAGAATTTTTAACTCAAAGAGAAGAAATGTTGTTGTTATAAAAATGACCAGCAATAGGAGCTTTTCACTTTCTCTTAATTATGAGAAAAATTTTAACATGATGGCTAAAGAAGATAATGACTCTTGTTTGTGGTACAAGAGACTTGGGCACTTGAACTACAATAGTCTCAAGTTGCTTTATCAAAAGAAGATGGTGTATGGGTTACCAATAATTGAAGAAAAATCGGGTATGTGTGAAGGATGTATGCTTGGCAAACACCACCGCCAACCATTTCCAAAGAAATAAGCATGGAGAGCCAAACAAGTGTTGGAACTTGTAGACACAGATGTGTGTGGCTCTATGAATACTTTGTCTCATGGAAAAAATAGGTATTTTATCTTGTTTATTGATGATTTTACCTGCATGACATGGGTATATTTTATGAGACAAAAATCTGAATTTTTTGTAATTTTTAAGAAGTTCAAAGCTTTTGTTGAGAAACAAAGTGGTAGGTTTATAAAAAATGTTGAAAAATGACTGGGGGAAGGAGTACACCTCAAATGAATTTCACAAATTTTGTGAAGATGAAGGTGTTGAAATACAACTCACTATTGGCTATACACCTCAGAAAAATGGTGTATCTGAAAGAAAGAACCAAACCGTGATGGAGATGGGGAAGTCTATACTACTTGAGAAAGGTTTGCCTAAAACCTTTTGGCCCGAGGCTATTAATACTGATGTATATTTGATGAATAGATGTCCAACAAAGACTGTATGGAATAAGACTCCATTTGAAGCTTGGAGTGGAAGAACACCTTCAGTTAACCACCTTAAATTTTTAGGTGTGTTTGTTATGCTCAAATTCCTAAACAAAAGAGGACAAAGTTGGAAGAAACAAGTGAAAGATGTGTCTTTATTGGCTATAGTTCCATGTAAATGGACTATAGACTTTACAAATTGAAGACAAACAAGGTGATCATTAGCCAGAATGTTGTATTTGATGAGAATGCTTCTTGGAATTGGGAAGAAGACGAAATGAAGGAGAAAACAATCCCTGTAATTTTATTACAATAAAATTCAGCAGCTGAAAATAAGCAACTAGTCCCATGTACACCAAGTTCTTCATCCTCTCAAAGTTCACCAATTTCAAGTTCGTCATCTCCCAGTTCAACTCCAATAAAATTGAAGGATTTAGTGATATTTATGCAAGGTGCAACTATTGTGTTGTGGAACCAGAAAATTTTAATAAAGCAATCAAAGAAGATGTTTGGAGGAATGCGATGCAGGAAGAAATAAATGCAATTGAGAAGAACAAAACATGGCAGCTAGTTGAAAAGCCAAAGGACAAAGAAGCTACTGGAGTAAAGTGGGTGTACAAATTGAAACATAATCCAAATGGTTCGATCTAAAGATCCAAGACTAGATTAGTAGTCAAAGGCTATGCACAACAACCTGGAATTGACTATAGTGAGACTTTTGCTCCGATTTCACGTTTGGACACCGTGAGAACAATCATTGCGTTAGCATCTCAAAAAGGTTGGAATTTGTACCAACTTGATGTGAAGTCAGCTTTCTTGAATGGAGAATTAAAAGAAGAGGTGTATGTGCAGCAACCTCAAGGCTTTGTGACTAAAGGCCAAGAGGAAAAAAGTTTACGAGTTGAAGAAAGCTCTCTATGGGTTGAAACAAGTCCCTAGAGCGAGGTATAGTGAAATTGACAGCTACTTCATTCAACAAGGATTTCAAAGAAGTCAAAGTGATCCTACCTCATATGTGAAGCATTAAGGTAAATATTATATCCTTCTTGTTGCCATTTATGTTGATGATTTGGTGTATACAAGTAATAACAAGAAAATGATTGAGAATTTTAAAATAGAAATGATGAAAAAATATGAGATGAGTGATCTTGGTTTGCTGCATCATTTTCTTGGTATTGAGGTTTACCAAGATGAATATGAAGTTTTTACTTGTCAAAAGAGATATGCTGGAAATATTTTGAAAAATTTTGGCATGTATGGTTGCATACCTGTTGATATTCCTTTAGTGGTGAATGAAAAATTAAAGAAGGAAGATGGTGGAAGATTAGTAGATGCAAGCATGTATAGAAGTTTGGTTGAAAACTTGTTTTATCTTACAGCTTCAAGGCCCGACTTAATGTTTGTTGCTAGTTTACTCTCAAGATTCATGAGTAAACCAAGTCATTACATCTTGGGGAAACAAAAGAGTTCTAAGGTATGTCATGGGAACCATGGAGCATGGAATTAGATTAGAGAAGAATTATAAACTTGAAACTAAAGGCTATTGTGATAGTGATTGGGCCGGAAGGGTGTCATACCCCAAATTTTGACCACTAAGATTTCCCATCATTGTGCAAATCATTATCACAATATGGATGAACCATTAGTCTCCCCAAAGATGGGTGAGTATCCTCTACAATCAGACTTAGGGTTTCAAGCCCTCTCAGAGCTCTTAGACAAAGGATCAATCAAGAAATGACATGATCTTCAACTTGTCTAGCCTCTCAAACATCCACAAAGGATCAAGAGGACTCCCACTTCAAGGATTAAGCACAAGGCTTCTCCCTTCTAGGTGGATCAAGCCTTAAGATCGCCAGTGTCACCAAATTAGGGTTTGGTCGACCAGGGCCTCCAGATGGAAATTCTCCTCTGGGCATGAGCCAATGCTTCAAAGCATAACCTATGATGCTCCAAGGGATCTCATGAACCCAATCATCAAGTCAATTTAGCCTCAGGGGATGCATTCATCCAAAAAATCAGGAATTAGGGTTTCTTGACCTAATTCACCCCTAAGTTGACTTCTGGGACAAATCATGAGCCAAGACCTCAAGAGATGATTTGAGGGTCCCTAACACACCACATTGGTCCATTTGTAACAATGGATTGAGCCAAGAAGCTTGAGCAACAAGTTTCAATTTCATCAGAACCACAGTTAGGGTTTCGCGGAAAAAGTCAACTGTACCTTTGACTTTTGACCAAGACATGCTCCCAAACCCTATGACATGATTAAATACACCCTATAACACCTATGAAATCAACCTATCAAGTTTGATTTAGGTTAAGAACTTGATTTCATAGAGGATCGCACAGTTTGGAATTTATCTGACAAAAAGTCAACTGTGCACAAAAGTCAAACTTTGACTTTTTGAGATTTTTCACAATTATGGTTCTTTGACCCCAAAATGATGTTAATGTATGATTGGAATCATCATTCATCAAGAAAAATAAGAAAAGTGGGATAACTTGTAAAAGGGATAACCATAAAAAACTTAGAAAATTTTATAAGTTATGGAACAAAGTGGCTAGGGTACCAACTTTGGAGGATCATAACTCCTAAACCACAAAGCCATTTTTCCCCATCCAAAGCTGGATTTGTAGCTCTCGTTACCCTCTACAAAAGCTTCAACTACCACTCATTCCAATTCCCCATGGATTTTAAATTATGGAATGATCAAAATCACAAAAAGTGAAAATGTCACTTTTTTCCAACACTTAGTGAAATTTTCACTAAGTCAGAATCTGCCTTCACTTTTTTCCAAATGTAGGGGCATTTTTCACTTGGATCCAAAAAGTATCAAAACCAATTATGATCAAACAGTTATTGTATCATATGAGGGCTTTCCAAAATGGCTAAGAACTCCATCAAATTCCACTTGAGCCATGAGATATGATAATGGCAATATGCCTTGCTGAAAACTGTCAAGGCTAGGCAGAATTTTGCACTTTTGCTCAATTTGGCAAAATCAGATAATTCCAAGCCTTGTCATCACTTTGGACACATCTGAGGATCAAATCTAAAGGGAACAAACACTGATCCAAGCCTCCAAGGTCTTTGGAACAAGAAGTAGCATGCCAAACCTAGAAATCCCTAAAAGAGGGACAAGACTCCAATTTTGGATTGGAGCATTTAATGGATGCACCAAGGTGGCATGGACGGACACATTTGCAAGTGAATTCAGTCAAGAATGATCCAACAACTAGGGAACCACAACTCTGTGCTCTAACCTCTAGTCAATGGCTAGAGGAGACTTGGATTCCTATTGATCAACATTGGCCAAACCTCTGCTGCAGTTGCCATTCACTATTGATCCCAAAAAAAACTTGCTCTACTATAAATAGAGCTCCTTTGTGCTCAGTTTGAGTACACCAAAGCCATCAAACATATGCTTTCTCAAAATCTCCTTCTTCACTCCAAATTTGCCTTCCAAAGCAAGTCACTATCGGGTTTTGAGTTTGAGAGAAATTCCAACCAAACCAATCACACACACACCTCATAAACATCATATAGAAGTGATCCAAACACTCACATAACATCTGGAACACCAAAATTACAAAATCACTAGCCAATTGCTCAAGCCTTTGACTGATTTGCAGTTGGGGTGCCATCTCAAGTTCTAGATCATTTCAATCCATTCCAAGCATCCAGACACACTCCATGGCACCTAGGGAAGCTATCCAGATCATTGGAACCTAGCTGTAACACCTCTAACCCAAAACACGATCACCAGCTGCAAGAGGTGAGCATGAGCTCTTCTAACTCTATAATCCATGCATTTTTTGCTGCACAATAATTTGGCCATATGTTCATAATCATGCATAGAGTGTTTACCTTTAATCAATTGCTTTGTATGAATCGTGTATGGAATTTTTGAACCTTCATGCAGAATTTAGGGTTCTTGAGGTTTCTCTTTGATTTCTTATTCCATGCTTAAAATAAATGAAATTAAAGACCATAGACATGATCGTGAGGTTGAAACGAGTAGATTGATATGTAGATTGCATGATATAATCAAGTATTCAGTGAGATTGGATAGAAAACGCAAATCTGCAGAAACAGAGGAAGGGCGCGTGTCCTTGCCATGTTCTTGGCACCCTTTTTCAAATATTTGAATATTTGAATTTTGTGATTTTATTTAATTGATTCAAAAATTAATTTCTCTCTGAGTTTTAATGATTTTGAGTTGATTCTTTTTTTAATAATTCACAAAAATGTTAAAATATTTTATTTTACCAAAAAATCCCAAAAATATTATTTATTTCATATAATTGATATTTTTGCCAAGAATTAATATTTTAATTGTTTTTTACATTTAAAATATTTGTTTCTTCTTGATTTTGCAAATTTTAATGATTTCTAATCATTTTGTAGGTCAAAACATGATTTTTGAAACATTAATCCAAGATCACAATTTGTTTTCCACATGTTAAACAATTTTGATCATGTTAATTGAATTTTTTATTCAATTAAAATACATTTTGGAAACAAATTAGGGTTTTGATTAATTCAACCCTCATCAAACCTTTTAAAAACATTTTTGGGCCTCTAATAGAGTGTAAGACCTAATCCTTTGTAAATACAAACCTATTTTGGGCCTCAAATGTTGTATAAGTCCCGTTGTATTTCAAAAGTTTGGCGCGATCATCGCCCGTTTAAAAAAACCATCTGGGCTTCTCCTTGAGCTATAAGACCCATCTTTGTTCACTTTCAATTATTTTGGGCCTCTTGAGAGAGTGTAAGACCCATCCCCTTGTACAGAAAACCTTTCTTGGGCCTCAGTCACTTGTATAAGTCCCTGTACAAAACGACAATGCGATCACTGATAAAACCCTGGGCCTCTCCTTGAGCTGTAAGCCCCAATTTTCCTTTCAAAAGCACTTTCTCCTTTGATTTTGTAACATACTGTTATTTTAAATTTCTTTATTGAACAACTAACCAAACAGCATGGAAGCTCTACAACTGAGTAAGTGTTTACCCGCTTTCATTTACCGCTTTCATATGTATATAACTGTATTGTGGGGTTGTTTCACTATAAGTCTTCTTTCATAAACTCATATCGACTGTGTAATACTAGCATAGATATTTAGATTTTCCCTGGAAACTACGTCTAGAACTAGATAAAACCTCGTCTCCTTACATCCGACGTTCTCCCGGATATTTCAAACATAACCTAAACCATGAGAATTTTCTTTTACAACAATGTTAGATAACTAGATCTAAGAAATCTCCCCCCTTGAACAGTTCATATACAGAAGGCCAATGTTCCAAGTGAAACCCCTTTATGGAACTGTTCATCAGCCTCCTCTTGGGCTTAGTGCAAGAACCCACAGGCTTCCTAAAAGCATCCCCGCCTCCTCTTGGGCGTTGTACAAGGACCCGTCTGCTTCTTAGAAGTTTTCACAGCCTCCTCTTAGGCTTCGTATAATGATTCTTCCTCCGGGAAGATAGCCTCCTCTTGGGCTTCGTACAAATTATCCCTTCGGCTTCTTAAAAGTTTTTCTCGCCTCCTCTTGGGCTTCGTACAAATTATCCCGACGACCTCTTAAAGGTATAGGAACAGAAATTAGTCATCTTAATAGAACAGTCTTTCAAAGAGTCTAGATCTTTCTACCGCGAACATACTGTCTCTGGATCTCTCTTAAGCATAGTACAAAAGATAAAACTCTAGACTTGGACAGTCTAATCTCCTTGAGTCTCGAAGACATTCTCAAGTTCCTTTCAAAAAATAGGAAAAAACACCCGTAGACTTGGGCAGTCTCAATACCCTTCGGATTCCCCGTTTCCTTAAAGAACAGGAAATAATCCCGGTCCTCAGATCAAATCCATGAGTACAAAATTACCCATATAAGAACTGATTTTCTCTTTTAACCAACATACTAGACCTGTCACTCAACTGAAACAGTAACCCTAGCCTCCTCTTGGGCTTTGTACAATGATTCTCCCCAACAGAGTTAACCTTTGCAGCCTCCATCTCGGGCTTCGTACGAGATACAAAATCACTCTCTTGTTGAGTATAAAAGACTCTCTTATTGAGTCAATCCTCTTTTAGCCTTCATCTCGGGCTTTGTACGAGATACAAAACACTCTCTTGTTGAGTATAAAAAGACTCTCTTGTTGAATCAAACCCCTTTAGCTTCCATCTCGGGCTTCGTACGAGATACAAATCACTCTCTTGGTGAGTATAAAAGACTCTCTTGTTGAGTCAAACCCGTTTAGCCTCTGTCTTGGACGTCGTACAAGACACATATAAAAACACTCTCTTGTTGAGTCAACCCTTTTAGCCTCTATCTCGGGCTTCGTACGAGACACAAAAGCATCCTCTTGTTGGGTCAATAGCCTCCTCTTAGGCTTTGTATAAGGAAACCCCAGTTGAGCCAATCAACCTTTTAGCATCAAAAGTTGTGCCTCGTTCACAGTATACAAACATCAGCAACTCCTTTTCCTTCATCTAAATTGCTGTAAGCGGCAAGCCTCTGGATTATTTACATCTACGCCACTGTCCCTCTTTTAGCATGAGAAATTCCTAAGGAAAGATGGCGTTGCTCTAAACTGAGTTAAAGTTTTCTCCTTCAGGTTGAAAATCCCCTATAAAGGAAATTATGGCATTACTGGATTCGCATATCCCAGTTAAAGTAATTCTCCTTTATAATCAGTCATCCAACAATTGTGACAAACATACCCCTTTAGAGATGACAAATTCTCTCTAAAGTCAACACCCTTTTAGCTTCACATCTTGGGCTTCGAACAAGATACAAATAGACCCTTCAGCTTCACATCTTGGGCTTTGAACAAGATACAAACCACCTTTGGCTTCATGTCTTGGGCTTTGAACAAGACACCAAAACACCCTTTCCTCCCATAGAATAGGAGGAACTACGATCGCTCTGATTTCCTTATCCCGGGAATACGTAGGCATAAGATTGAAAAAAGAATCTTAGCGAGCACACTAATCAAAAAATCCCAAAGTACCCTACCTCCAGCCAATCTAGCGCAGTATCCCAACAAATTCCCCATGAACAATCCCGGTATTTCGTTCTGAACAAAATAAGCAGAGAGAGACCCACGAACTAAAGCCACATCTGTAAACCAACCGTTTTGACTGTTTAATCTCAGTTTGCAAGCAGGGTTAGTTGGAGACATCTATTTCCCTTCCTTCATCAGCTTCAATAGGATAAAAAATGAATCGAACTGTAGTACCAAAGCGATAGTGATTCGAAACCACAAAAACCGCGCTACAAAGGGTTGATGATATGAAGTGCACTTCAGGTTATTTATTCAACCTTGGTTTAGGTGTGATCTCTTAGTTCTCAAAGAAGCAAGATACTATGGCGCAATCTTCAGTTAAAGATGAGTATTTAGCAGTTGGTTTGGCTAGACAACAATCACTTTGGTTGAGAAGAATATTATAAGACATTGAAGAGAAGCAAGAGGGAAGTCTACAACTTCATTGTGACAACAAATCAGCAATTGCCATGGCAAAGATCCTGTTTTTCATAGCCAGACTAGACACATTAACATAAAGCATCACTTCATTCAAAGTGTGATTGAATAAGGAGATGTACAGTTAGCTTTCTGCAGTTCACAAGAGCAACTTGCAGACATTTTTACTAAAGCAGTACCAAGAGGAAGATTTCAACAACTTAGAGAAGAAGTGGGAGTTAAATAGCAACACATCAAGGGGAACTGTTAAAATTAATGAGTTGTAACCACCATTATCTTTAGTAAGCATTATGAGAAAATTGTAACCATCAAATTATAATTATTGTCTTTATATATATGAGAAATGCTAACATACACCCAAAGTTGGTGGGCCCCACACAAAAATACACTACATCTATTTTCTTTCTATTTTTTTCTTCATCTTTCTAATGTGGGTCCCACCCAAAATTGGTGGACCCTACACAAAAATACACTAAGGTGTATGTTGTTAATGCACACCTACATGAGTGTGTATTAGCATGAACCTATATATATTTATGTGTGTGTGTGTGCGCGCGCGTGCGTGCGTGGGTGCGTGCGCGCGTGCGCTGGCGTGTTTGTGTATGTGTGTGTGTGTGGGGGGGGGGGGTGTGGGTGGTAGAGTTGTATCATTAAGATTGAGAGAATCAAAGAGTCCTCGTCTTGAATACCAACTTATTGTATTCTCTGTCAGTTTCATTCAAGCCTGTATAGAGGCTTGTAATGCTAAGTTGTTAGCAGAGAAAAAAAGTGTGTGGTGAATTCAATAAAATCGGAGTATTTCAAAGCCCAACCTCCACCAGTGAAAGTTTAGTAAAAAACATGACTTAAAAATATTTTTTTACTCTAAATTTTACAACAATATATTTTATCACATAGCACCTCTTAAATACCACCAACAAATTTTATGCATAAAAATAATAACATTCATCATCAAATATTAATTTTATGTTAATAGACGACCCTATACTTAATGTAATGACTTTAAATTTCTAAAATAATTGGCTTTATTTAGATAATTATAACACTTTCCTTATAAAAAAAAAAAATAAACACTTGCATTATTTGTTAAATTGCAGAGTTAGACACACTAATAACATAAACTACATTTCATCTTATGAAAGGAAAAACATTAATCGTAGTTATACGGGATGAAATTGACTGGTGTCGGTCCTGAGTCACGTGTGTTAGTACAAGAATAATGCAGCAAATTTTAGAATAAAACAAATTAATTGGGAAGTGCCTAAATGGTAGGGATGACAATGACAGGGTATGGGTAGGGTACTATAGTATCCGTCCTCATATCCGCAGTTGAAAAAAATTTCCGTATCCGAGCTCATATCCGCTTGAGTATTAAAATTGTCACCCGTTCCCGTATCCTATAGATATATAAATGTCCGTACCCGTACCCGTTACCCGCATTTCTAATAAAAATAAATATATCAAGTACTATAAAATATCATACTATTTTATGTTTTTAAAAATATTAAAAAATTTGTAAAAAATTTTATTCTTGAATTATGAAATAAATGATCACGTATATTAAATATGTAGTAGTTTAAAATTGATGTTTTTTATAAAATTTTATAAATAATTATTATTATATAATAATATAAATTAAAATATATAAATATATATTGTGCGGGTATAGGGCGGACTGGGTACTAAGGTGCCCATCCCCGAACCCTCCCCGCTTATTTAAATGGGTAATTACCCGAGCTCGTACCCGTACTCATTTTTGCGGGTTTTTACCCTACCCGTTGTGGATAATTTTCTGGGTACCCACTGGAGATGAGCCAAATTGTCATCCCTACTAAATGGTAGCTCGCAATATTTACTATATTTATTTATAAGCTAAAAATATTTACTTTTTTAAAAAAGAAAAAAGAAATGAAGGTGAGTAATTTTATCGGGTGCAATCCTATTTTTGTTTTGCATCTCTATCGAGTGCAATCCTAGAAGAATTATTTCTTGAAAACCGATCCTTGAGAAGTTCAAGTCTAAGTTGACCTTGTGGAGAGGTAGGTTTTTATCTTTGGCAGGTAGAGTGACGTTAATCAATTCAGTTTTATCTAGTCTGCCCATATTCTTCTTTTCGTTCTATAAGGCACCTGTGAGGATTTGGAAAGAGATAGACAAAGTTAGACATAGGTTTTTGTGGTGTGGTTCATAAGTGAAGTCGAAGATTCATTGGTTAAAGTGGGAGGTAGTTTGTAGGGCTAAAGAAAAGGGATGGTGTCATACCCCAAATTTTACCATTTAGATGTCATCATCATTTGCACATCATCTTAGGACAATCACATATGCATAGCTAACCAATTTGTTAGACTCTGTTTGTTTGGTTTTATTTGTGAAATCAGGGTTGCTGTAAAAGGATCAAAGGTTATGAGTGAAGAAACGAAAAACACAAGAAAGGGGGTTTTAAAAAATAAAGACAAAAAAAACAAGTTGGTTATCCTGGTTCGTTTGAACTCAAACTACTCCAGTCCACCCGCCAAGGTGATTTCGCCTCTTTCTCTTGAGGACTTAATCCACTAATCAGTTTAAGATTACACAATTTCAGTAACAACCGTCACTCTTCTTGAGTTTTAACCACAACTTGGTTTTCTCAAGGAATATCAAATAAAAACAAGTGCTTCTAGTAAGCTTTATCACAACCGTGATTTTTACACAATGTTTTATCAAAATATAAAAGCAGATGAGATTTAAGAATTGTGAAAAGTATGCGCGCAAAAAGTATCTTGGTCATCTGCAGGGACTCCTTTAAATAGACGAGAAGATTTGATCCGTTGGAGACGAGTGAGTTATTTTTTGAGAGGATAATAATGCATTTTAATGCTTCTTTCCAAAAATATAGATCTTGTCTGATTTAATCCGTTGGTTTGTGATACTCATAAATAGGAGGATAGCGTATCAGAGTCCCCGTTGATTAGATGCAATATCAGAGTTTCTGGCTTGATACAGCTTTGGTGCTGAAGCGTGAGACATCCTTCATCAGAACTTAGCTAGTTTGGATCTGTGATTTTTCCATATCAGAGCTTCGTTTTGCTTAGATCTTGTGAACTTCGCTTGATTAGAACTTCGCTTTGCTTAGATCTTGTGAACTTCGCTTGATTAGAACTTCGCTTTGCTTAGATCTTGTGAACTTCGCTTGATTAGAACTTCGCTCGGATGAGATCTTGTGATACTTATATATCAGAACCTCTTTAATTAGAACTTCCCTACATATCAAACAAAATGAATTAAGGAGCATCAAGTTCTAAATAATATAATGTTTGTTATCATCAAAACTATTAGAAATGTAAAATCAATTCTTGTTCTAACAATCTCCCCCTTTTTGATGATGACAAAAATTTATATTTTGAAAATTAATTAATAGAGTATGGAGTAGAGAATACTCCCCCTGAGTTGAAGATTTCCTTAAAGATGTTGACTTAAAACCTCCAAGAAGTTCTGATTGCCATTTACCTGCTATCTTAACAAGAAATTGAAGCAGAGGTTAAAATGTTCGAGACATAGTCATGGTGCACTGTTATATTTCAAAATATTCTACGTTCTCCCCCTTTGTCATTAATCAAAAAGAGAAAAGATACAAGAGAACATAATAAAAAAAAAAGCAAGAGAAAACACAAAAAAAATTCTAATGATAAGAAGCAGGTGGAAGTCTTGTGAACAATGCTTCCAGAAGGCCTTTGATCTGATTAGCGGATTCTTCTTGCTTGCCAAGAATCCCTTTAATTTCAGCGTTTGTTTCATCCTGTTTGTCCAATCTCTTTCTAACTGCCTCATTCTCGTTCTTCAACTCATCTAGAGTTTTCAGCACTAGAGAAGATGAAGTAGACCCTTCAGAAAGTACCAAATTCTCATAGCTTTTAGCATAATCTTTCTTTGCAGAGGCTTCAGGTAATTTCTCTTCGACTTCAGTAATTATCAGAGTTTGATGCTCAGAGATTTCTTCCTGAGGTTCTAGAACCGTTGGAGCATTCCAGCCGAGAGTAAGAATTGGTTTCTTTTCCCAGAACCTTAGAACCTGCTCATTGAAGATCTTCATATGATCACAGAAGTTCTGTTGAGCTATGTCATAACTGAGTTCCTTCATCTTCCTAGATTCAGAATTAAACCACATTCTGAATTTGGTCCAAAGATAGTCAGAGGCAGCTGGATTCAGATTTTCCGAACAACCCTGCTTCAGAAAGTTGATCCATTCCTGCATTTTTGCCTCGAATGCCAATAAAGAGTTATCAACATCTGATTTGGAGATATTTAGTTTTGGTATGGGAATGGCTATTTTGTGTGAGATTGAGGTAAGCTTGTCAAGAGCTTCTAAGTCAATTATTGTTCTGAGGGAATCGTCTGGGAGATTTGTTGGAGGAGAGTCAGAAATGAGAATAGGAGAGGTAGGTGAGGTAATATCTGAAGAGATTTGTGGTGGATTGGAAAAATAAGGTGATGGTTGAATGACGTTGAGGGGACAGTTGATACCAGGGACAGAGGAGTCAGAGTTGAGAGTTGGATGTTCTGGTTGGGAGGAAGTGAAAAGAGGTTCAAGTTCAATGTCAGACAGAACTTGTGTAAGTTCTGGTTGAGGTTCAATAAAATCAGAAGGAGTGAGGTCAATGTCAATGTCAAAATCTTCAAGAGTTTGTGGTGAAGGTGATGGATTTTCAGAAGGTTTAGGGGAAGAAGGAGAAGATGGGGTTTCAGATGTTGACACCAGTATGGATTCGACAATAGAAATGAAAGAGGAGGTACCTTTCTTTTTAGCAGATTTAGCAGCTTTTGGAGTTTTCTGAAGAGTTCCTTCAGAGGCTTTCCTTTTTCTTGAAGTTCTGGGGGCAACTTCTAGATGTGCTTGCCTGAGCTATTGCAGAGAAACTTCTGGAAGGGTTCCATCAGCTTTACAAGCATCCAAATATCTGAGGACAATTTCTGGGTGAGTATCTGATGAGAAAAGAGGAAAATATTTCAGAGGAATTTTCCTGGTGGTGATGACTTCCTTAGAGATTAGGGTTGGATCCTTCTTGATGGTCTCAATGATTTTCATCTTCTTGAGATTCTTTGCATTGAGAGGTCTTCCAGCAATAGTTTCTAGATCAGAGATTTCCCGAGCTTCAGTTAAGTGATCTATCAGCTTATTCTCTATAAGAATATCTGATATAAGTCTACCTAGAGGAATCCAATCTCTCTTGGTTCTTTCATCTTCTCTTGTTTCTTTGATACTGTTCTTCAGATGATTGAATAAACAGTAGGGAAGATTCGCTTTGGCAAAGGTGGAGATGAGGTACAAAAGATACTGTTGATCGTTGTTGATGTAGTCAGACGAGCTTGAAGGTTTCCTGTGATAAATACACCCAAGAATAATTCTGGCCCAAATTCTGTGACGATCTTTTAGGTCTTTGATTTTGTTGGAGTGTTGACCGGAGGAGAAGATTTCCTTTGAGATAGTATTTAGATCAGTGCCCTTTTCCATCTCACTGCATCTAATCCCTGATCCATCATGATCAATCAGCTTACCAATAAGATCTTCAGTGATGATAACCTTCTTTCCCATTACATACGAAGTTACTTGATGTTTTGAAACCGATGCAAAAATCCAGAATTCCTTAACGAGTTGGGGAAAAACTTGACCCATTAAGCGGTTAAAGTATTTGCTCCATCCTTGAAACTCAACCTCAGGAGTGAGGTCATACCCATTGTCTTTCAAGCTTTCAAAATCAACAATGAGTTCACAGAGAACTTCGAGAGAGGCAAAAGGGGTAAGGAGAGTTTTTGAGGGCTCAATGTACCTTTCTTCAATGGCTGATTCTTGAGACATTGCTTGTTGAGAGCTTTGTTGAGAGCAGGAGGCCATTGTTCATAGACTTAGGGTTTTGGGAACTCACAGAAAAACAAGAAACAAAAAAAATACGGAGAAAGCACTAGAAGGCTGAGTGAGTGATAGTGAACGTGTGATGGTGTTAGAAGTGACATATATATAAGAGAGTCCAAGAATTAAATACTAATTAAAAGTAATAATGATAAAGATTAACAGTTGTAATGATTTCTGACAAGGGAGATGGCGTGAGAAATTTTAGGAACAGTTACCGATGTGACTTGGCGCCTCAATGTGTCAACACAACGTTTCAGTTTTCCAGAGTTTGACACGCGTTCATCATCTGAGAAAATCTGGAGCGTAACTTGACAGAGTTTGCTAGAGTGAACTAAATGATCTATCCTTGAAATGAAAGGTTCAGATCTTCTGAATAGATTCTGATGCAATCCTTCTTCTAACTTCTGAAGAGTTATTGGTCAGATGTTCACAAGAAAAATGAATTCTGAGTTAAAAATACAGAAATTTTAATTTTCATTCAGGACAAACTTCCATTCTGAGATTTTTCAGAATTAAATTGAATCTATCTTCAGCAAGGGGTTTGGTGAAAACATCAGCCCATTGATGGTCTGTGTCTATAAATTTTAAACAAAGAATTCCCTTCTGAGTATAGTCCCTAATGAAATGATGTTTAATTTCTATATGTTTAGCCCTAGAATGCAGAATAGGATTTTTAGACAGACAGATGGAAGAAGTATTGTCACAGAGGATAGGGATGTTACTCTCGTAGATGTGGAAGTCTTCAAGCTGATTCTTCATCCAGAGCATCTGAGTACTGCATCCAGCTGCAGCTATGTATTCAGCTTCAGCAGTTGATAGTGCAATGGTGGATTGTCTTTTGCTTGACCAAGAGATTAAGTTGTCTCCCAGAAACTGGCAGCTTCCAGAGGTACTTTTTCTTTCTATTCTGTCTCTAGCAAAGTCAGCGTCACAGTATCCTACCAATTTGTATTCTCTGGACTTTCTATAGAAAAGACCAAGATTAGTAGTACCTTTCAGATATCTCAAAATCCTCTTAACAGCTGTTAAGTGGGATTCTCTAGGATCTGATTGGAATCTAGCACAGAGACAAACGCTATAGAGAATATCAGGTCTTGAAGCAGTTAAATAAAGGAGAGAACCAATCATACCTCTGTAGAGCTTCTGTTATACTTTCTTACTTACCTCATCCTTTTACATAATGCAAGTGGGGTGCATAGGAGTTTTGGAAGGCTTACTTTCTGACATTTCAAATTTCTTCAGAAGATCTCTGACATACTTGCTTTGATGTATGTAAGTTCCTTCTGGAGTCTGGTTGATTTGAATTCCCAAGAAAAACTTGAGTTCTCCCATTAAGCTCATTTCAAACTCTGCCTGCATAGTCTTAGCAAATTCCTTGCCCAAGGAGCTTTTAGTGGATCCAAAGATTATATCATCTACGTAAATTTGACAGATCAGAATGTGATTTTTAAATGACTTACAGAATAAAGTTGTGTCTACCTTCCCTCTGGTAAAATCATTTTCTAAGAGAAAGTTACTTAGTCTCTCATACCAAGCTCTGGGAGCTTGTTTTAGACCATATAACGATTTCTTAAGTTTATAAACATATTCTGGATGTTGTGTGTTTTCAAAACCAGGTGGTTGATGCACATAAACTTCTTCATCAATGTAACCATTTAAAAATGCACTTTTGACATCCATCTGATAAAGAGTGATGTCATTATTTACAGCATATGAAATTAAAAGTCTGATAGATTCTAACCTGGCGACTGGAGCAAAGGTTTCTGTATAGTCTATCCCTTCTTGCTGACTATAACCTTGTGCAACCAGTCGTGCTTTGTTTCTGACCACTTCTCCTTGTTCATTCAGTTTGTTTCTGAAGACCCATTTGGTTCCAATGATGTTGAATCCTTTGGGTTTGGGGACCAGGTCCCAAACGTCGTTTCTGGTGAACTGATTCAATTCTTCCTGCATTGCGAGTATCCAATCATTGTCTAAGAGTGCTTCGTCAACAGAGGTTGGTTCAACCAGAGAGACTAATCCCATGAGGGATTCTTCAGTCTTTTTGAATGAGGATCTTGTTCTGATTGGGTCATCCTTCTTTCCCAGAATTTTGTCTTCAGGATGTATTAGAGAACTTCTGGATGGTCTCTTCTCGATGGGTTCTTCAGCATTTGAGTTTCCTTCTGTTGTGTTCGACTGTTTTTCTGATGATCTGGTTTCAGTGCCTGTAATTTGAACTTCTATATCTACAAGAGAGTCATCATGCTTTGGCTTTTGAAGACCAAGCTTATCATCGAATCTGACACAAATGGATTCTACTACATTTCGTGTTTCTGTGTTATATACTCTGTATCCTTTTGAGCGTTCAGAGTATCCTAACATGAAACATTTTTGTGCCTTAGAATCAAACTTGTTCAGAGGATCATTAGTGTTTAAGATAAAACATGTACATCCAAAAGGATGAAAGTAAGAAATGTTGGGCTTTCTGTTCTTCCACAATTCATATGGAGTCTTTTTCAGAATAGGTCTTATAGAGATTCTATTCTGAATGTAGCACGCTGTATTAACTGCCTCTGCCCAAAAGTGTTTAGCCATGTTAGTCTCATTGATCATGGTTCTGGCCATTTCTTGTAAAGTTCTATTCTTGCGCTCTACAACTCCATTTTGTTGTGGAGTTCTAGGACAAGAGAAATCGTGAGAAATGCCATTTTCATTAAAAAATGTTTCTAGTTTTTTGTTTTCAAATTCCCCACTATGATCACTTCTGAATTTTACAATTCTAAACTCTTTTTCATTCTGAATTTGGTTACAGAAGGTAGAGAATACAGAGAGTGACTCGTCCTTGTGTTTTAAGAACTTTACCCATGTCCATCTGCTATAGTCATCTACGATCACTAATCCATATTTCTTGCCACTGATGGATGCAGTTTTCACTGGTCCAAACAGATCTATATGAAGAAGTTCTAATGGTCTGGAGGTAGAAACAACATTTTTTGGTTTAAAAGAGGGTTTGGAAAACTTGCCTTTTTGACATGCTTCACACAGAACATCTGAGCTGAACTTCAGATTAGGAAGTCCTCTGACCAGATTGAGTTTGTTAATCTGAGATATTCTTCTCATACTAACATGCCCCAATCTTCTGTGCCAGACCCATTGCTCGTCGTCAGCAGATAAGAGACATTTTACATTCTAACTTTTTAGTTCAGAAAGTTTTATTTTGTAAATGTTGTTCTTTCTCTTTCCATTAAAGAGGATTGTTCCATCTTTCTGACTAACTGCCTTGCAGGACTTTTGATTCAAGATTATATCATAACCGTTATCACTTAATTGACTTATGGATAACAGGTTATGCATTAATCCTTCTACTAATAAAACATTAGATATAGAGGGTAAAGTACTATTACCTATGGTTCCAGAGCCAATGATTTTACCTTTCTGATTGCCTCCGAAACCTACATATCATCCAGCTTTAAGTTCCAGACTTTGGAACATATGCTTTCTTCCCGTCATGTGTCGCAAGCATCCAGAGTCCAGGTACCATGACTGGTGTTTCAATCTTGCTGTCAAAGACATCTACAACATACAGGATTTTATCCTTAGGTACCCACATCTCTTTGGGTCCTTGTTTGTTAGTGTTCACAGAATTCTGATTGAGTTTTGGTTTCTCAATAGAATTTGAAGAATAAGATTCACTGGTATATTTAATGTCATGTTTGTGTCCATATGTGAAGTGAGAGTTTAAAGGAGCATATTTTATGATCATATCATCAACACGTTTGGTTTTATAAGGAGCTTCTCCTCTAGGATGGACATATCCTATTCCTTTTCTCCCATTTCTGCTAACTCCATAGATCATTGAAGCCATTTTGCTTCTGTCTATGTTTTTAGCTAGAAATTTTTGAAAATTATAGTCGTAGTGTTTTAAAACGTTATCAGAACTAGTGAAAACAGCTGAGTCAGATTTTTCTTGAGATTTTTGAGATTTAGAAGATTTGAGTTTTGAAAGGGTTTCTTTTAACTCAGAATTTTCTGCTTTCAGTTTTCTATTCTCTTCAGACTCAGATACCAGATTATGTTTCAGATTCTTATATTTGAGTCGAAGTTTCTGATAATTTTCAAGAATTTCTGACAGACTTTCTTCTAATTGAGATCTAGAAAATTTAGAGAATACCTCTTTTGTTTCTGATTCAGAGTCTGATTCTGATAAGTTGGAATCATCTGATATGTTAGCCATTAGGGCAATGTTGGCGTGTTCACTTTCTGATTCGGATTCTGCTTCAGAAGATTCCGAGTCATCCCAGGTGGCCATAAGACTTTTCTTTCTTTCCTTGTTAAACTTCTTATTTGGCTTTTCTTTCTGCAGCTTAGGGAAATCACTTTTGTAGTGTCCAGGTTCCTTGCATTCGTAACACACCACCTCTTTGTTCTTTGACTTTTTGTATCCAGAAGATGATTCAGAATGACTACTAGATCTTCTAGAGTTTCTGAATTTTCTTTGCCTGTTCTTCCATAGTTGTTGGATTCTTCTGGAAAGGAGTGATAGTTCATCTTCTTCTGAGGAGCCGCCAGAGCTTTCTTCTTCTGCCTGAAAAGCTTTAGTTTCATACTTACATTTAGATTTAAGAGCAACAGACTTACCTTTCTTCTGGGGTTCATCTTCTTCTAGTTCTATCTCGTGACTTCTCAGAGAGCTGATCAGTTCTTTAAGAGATATTTCATTAAGGTTCTTGGAGAGCTTTAGTGCCGTGACCATGGGTCTCCATACTTTTGGTAAGCTTCTGATGATCTACTTGACATGATCTGATGTTGAGTACCCTTTATTCAGAACTTTCAGTCCAGGAACCAGAATTTGAAACCTTGAGAACATTTTCTCAATTGTTTCATCATCTTCCATTTTGAAGGCTTCATATTTCTGGATGAGTGCCAGAGCTTTAGTCTCTTTTACTTGAGAGTTGCCTTCATGCGTCATTCTCAGCGAGTCAAATATGTGTTTGGCTGATTCTCTGTTAGTGATCTTCTCATACTCTGTGTGAGAGATTGCGCTAAGTAAAATTGTTCTGGCCTTGTGATGATTTCTGAAATCTTTCTTCTGTTGATCCGTCATATTTTTTCTTTCAATCTTCTGACCGTCTTTTCCAACAGGATGAGTGTAACCATCAGTTACCATATCCCAGAGATCGCCATCATGAGCCAGAAAGAAACTTTCGATTAAGTCCTTCCAGTAATCAAAGTTTTCACCGTCAAACACTGGAGGTTTGCCACTGATTTTGTCATTGTAGTTCTGAACGGGTTCCGCCATAGTGTTTTTCGTTAGGGATCTTTTATCTGACACGGTTAAGTGTTAGCACCCAGAACCAGGCGCTCTGATGCCAATTGAAGAAACGAAAAACACAAGAAAGGGGGTTTGAATTGGGGTTTTCAAAAATAAAGACAAAAAAAAACAAGTTGGTTATCCTGGTTCGTTTGAACTCAAACTACTCCAGTCCACCCGCCAAGGTGATTTCGCCTCTTTCTCTTGAGGACTTAATCCACTAATCAGTTTAAGATTACACAATTTCAGTAACAACCGTCACTCTTCTTGAGTTTTAACCACAACTTGGTTTTCTCAAGGAATATCAAATAAAAACAAGTGCTTCTAGTAAGCTTTATCACAACCGTGATTTTTACACAATGTTTTATCAAAATATAAAAGCAGATGAGATTTAAGAATTGTGAAAAGTATGCGCGCAAAAAGTATCTTGGTCATCTGCAGGGACTCCTTTAAATAGACGAGAAGATTTGATCCGTTGGAGACGAGTGAGTTATTTTTGGAGAGGATAATAATGCATTTTAATGCTTCTTTCCAAAAATATAGATCTTGTCTGATTTAATCCGTTGGTTTGTGATACTCATAAATAGGAGGATAGCGTATCAGAGTCCCCGTTGATTAGATGCAATATCAGAGTTTCTGGCTTGATACAGCTTTGGTGCTGAAGCGTGAGACATCCTTCATCAGAACTTAGCTAGTTTGGATCTGTGATTTTTCCATATCAGAGCTTCGCTTGATTAGAGCTTCGTTTTGCTTAGATCTTGCGAACTTCGCTTGATTAGAACTTCGCTTTGCTTAGATCTTGTGAACTTCGCTTGATTAGAACTTCGCTTTGCTTAGATCTTGTGAACTTCGCTTGATTAGAACTTCGCTCGGATGAGATCTTGTGATACTTATATATCAGAACCTCTTTAATTAGAACTTCCCTACATATCAAACAAAATGAATTAAGGAGCATCAAGTTCTAAATAATATAATGTTTGTTATCATCAAAACTATTAGAAATGTAAAATCAATTCTTGTTCTAACAATGAGGCCATTGGTCTTAGGTTCAAAAGGCTTTTGTAAGGGTGGTTTGGTTTCAAGAAGAGATAAAAGAGGGATGTGTCCTCATGCTTGTGGTCAAGCAGTCATGACATTATCAACTGCTAAGCTATGTGAATGGATCCATTTTAAGGCATGATCATTTGTTTTCAAGTGGTTTTTAAAGGCTATTTCAACATGGTTCTAAGTCTTGTGTCAATGTATTTTAAACCATATCCCAAGATTGACACTAAGATCATGTGGTGGATCAAGAAAAATTATGGCTAGATTTTTTCGCAAGCTTGTTCAAGGAGTGACCATTTAAGTTTCAAGGAAAGGATAATTTATCTTGAGGTCATGTTTGATTTTTGTTTCGAGATCCAAGTTTGAATTGTTTGCTAGATTAATGGAGAAGTTTGAGTTAAGAGACTCATGACACAATTAACTTGTGATCTAAGAATAGGTTCAAGTGATGGTTATTCATGTTTCAAGGCCTAACCAATTAGTTTTCAAAGCCATGTTTGAACCATTTTTAGAATCGTGAATATTATGAAACAAGTTAAATTGCGCATTCTCAAGTGTACCAAAACTCATCAAATTGCAAATGTACCAAGCAAAAGTCCACCCTTTGATTCCACGAAAATTCAAAAAATACAAGGATAAATTGCGCATTCTCAAGTGGACACAAGTTACTAGTACAAAACAAAAGTTCTAGCAAGAGTATTCCCATGAGCCAAGTTCAGTATACAAACAATCAATTCTTGCACAGGCCTAAAGAGAGAATTCAAAAAAGGCTTTTAGAGCAAAATTGTACAAGTACAACATGATGCATCCTATGTTTGCATTATAAGAATGTTTTTTACTTGTGCTACAAGAAGCTTCAAGTCTTCATCCAATCCCACCATGCTCAAGATCATGAGCCTTGCAGCAATTCCAAATTCCCAAGTTACTCTAGTCTTCATCAATTCTCCAAGTTATTTTTGAAGTTTTCATCATCGCCATGCCTTTGGTCACCAAGCTTTCTTGCTAAAATTCCATACAAAAAAAAAAACCAATTCAAAACAAATTCAGTCATCATGTCACATCCAATTCATCAAATAAATTCAAATTCATCAATTTCCAAACTCACCATCATTCACAATTTCAAAATTCAAAATTCAATTCACAAATCAAGTTCTAAACCATCCAAATTCATTCCAAAATTCACCATAAACAAGGTTCAATCAAACCACATCAATTTCCAAAACCAATTCCAATGCAAATCATTCAACCAAAAACCAAATTCAAGACAAACCACAATTCATGAACCGTGACAAATTCACCACCCAAAACCTCCAGATTCATGTCACAAATCAACCATTTCAATCACAAACAATTCAATCATTTTCCAAAACCATTAAGTAAAGGTGTTTTGAAGCTTAGAAGATTGACCATGGTGGAAACGCGCAAGGAAGAAGAAAGGTGTTTTGCTTCTGATTTGTCTTGCTTCTGATCTATTCTGCTTCTGATCTATCTTGCTTCTGATCTATTTTGCTTCTGATGTATTTTGCTTCTGATGTATTTTGCTTCAGATCTATTTTGATTTTGATCTGTCTTGATTCTGGTATGTTTTGCTTCTAATTTGTCTTGCTTCTGATCTATTCTGCTTCTGATCTGTCTTGCTTCTGATCTGTTTTGCTTCTGATGTATTTTGGTTCTGATGTATTTTGCTTCTGATGTATTTTGCTTCTGATCTATTTTGATTCTGATCTATCTTGATTCTGATCTATTTTGCTTCTCATTTGTTTTAATTCTGATATGTTTTGCTTCTGATCTGTTTTGATTCTGATCTGTTTTTCTTCTGATGTATTTTGCTTCTGATGTATTTTGCTTCTGATCTGTTTTGATTCTGATGTATTTTGCTTCTGACGTATTTTGCTTCTGATGTGTTTTGATTATGAACTGCTGGGTTTTTAACTATTTTTTTATTTGTTTTCTTCTTTTTTATTTATTTATTTTTATTCTTTTATATTATTTATTTTTAATTTTCTTTTTTAATCTTTTTCTTTAATTTAATTTCTCTTATTAAAAACCTTATTTTAATTATTTAGACCTTTATTTTATTTAACTTTTAAAATTCATTAACACTTTGATCAATTCTTTTGTTTATTATTTTATACCTCTAAAATGTTTATTACTTTTTATTGATTTTAATTCAAGAATTTCTTTTATTTCAAAATATACTTTAATTTATTTTCTAAATATGCAACTTGTCCATTCTTGTGAATTTTTATCTTGACATAATCCTTTGATATTCATAACTGTTTCCTTTACTTGATGATGTTAATAATTAAAATACTCCTTGACATAAACCTCTTCATACCAGTAGACTTGGACAGTCTCATCTCCTCTTGGATCTCAAAGAAACCCTAAAAGTTTCCTGAAGGAACAGGAAAAAACCCTGATCATTTCATCAATTTCCAACAGAGTTAAAACCTCCAAAGGTTTCAAAACTCAATCTTTAAACCCTCACTTTAAAATTTCCCCATCTAGAGATGACAAATTCTCTCTCAGTTAAACCCTTTAGCTTCAATCTTGGGCTTTAAACAAGATAGAAATACTCAACTATTTAGCTTTAATCTTAGGCTTTAAACAAGACACCAACATCTTTTTCCTCCCATAAAATAGGAGGAACTACGATTGCTCTGATTTCCCTGTTTTATTTAACGGGAATACGAAGGCATAAGATTGTGAAATCTTAGTGAGCACATTAATAAAAAAACCTTAGGTCCAGTACCTTACCAAAAACATCAAAAAACCCAGAAAACAACAAAAATATCTTTTCAACATCTCTCAACCTTCCCAAAGGAGAAACTTTCCCATTCACGAGAGATAAACACCAGTAAGTAGATAACAGAATATAATGCTAATCAATCCATGAATAACCATGTATAGGATCGGTAATTGACAACTCCCCATTGTATAACCTGACCCCGAACTCCCCAATCTCTTAGCATTTATTAAAGAAAACATTTGCGTGCAAGGTTAGTTTGAGATAACTTCCCTTTCCATTCCAGCTTCATAAGATAAATAAGAAATCAGAAAGTAGCACCCAATTCCAACCAATGGCGATAAGGTGGTCGCGTCACCGACAAACATCGCACGCTACAGAAAAATGGCGAATCTGCTGGGGATCCAAATTAGGATTAGAACTCCTAAGGGGTCTAGGTTGTTTAGCATTTTCTATACTATATATATATATAT
Source organism: Lathyrus tuberosus (assembly GCA_022829125.1). Lineage (NCBI taxonomy): Eukaryota > Viridiplantae > Streptophyta > Magnoliopsida > Fabales > Fabaceae > Lathyrus > Lathyrus tuberosus. The sequence continues at coordinate 1,010,527 of JALAZF010000368.1, read as the reverse complement.
ATATATATATATATATATATATATATATATATATATATATATATACTGTTTTTCCTACTTGATATCCGTGTTTATTTTTCTGTCAATGGGAATGCGATTAATACACATGTGGAAAGTTTGAGAGAAATAATAAGATAGGTGATGCCATAGACGGGGAACATTTATCGGGAGTGATTCCCGACTAAGTTGAACCTGGTAGACCATCAAATCAGTAGAGATACCCATGTGGATTCAATGTTGATCGACCAATCGTCGTGAAAGCAGATTGTCCCAATGCGGTATCCGTGAAACTGAGGATTTAGTAGACTTTAACCATATGACCATTTGGTAGTGCGGTGACTATCGGGAATAGTTGACACGCGATACTACACTCAAATTGAGATTCATTCTGGGATGCTATAGCTCGCTCGGGTGAACCAGCTTGCTGTTGATATCTCCAAAAGGGGTCAGTGATTTTTGGGAACCTGGAACCCGTTTTACAAGTACAAAAATTGACCAAAATAGTACAACCTTTGGGGATGGGTAGAGCCATGACTCAATGCTCGTGACGTCAAACCTTTGAACCCCATGTTTGTAACTTTGCTTATGTTTATACATCCATGCGTTCTTTAAATTTTTTTAAATCTTTTACATGTGAGTTGTATCCTATGTTGCATAAGCATTGCATATCATTCGCATCCCTTGCATAAGTCATACATACGTCCAGGTCGTCGTTAATTCATTCCAACTATCTGTCTTTCAGTCATCTATAAATCGTCAAACTGATTCCTCATCACCGATACGAGACTGAAGCTTCAGTCAACTTCAGCTCAGTTACTTTCCAAAGACAGGACAACTCATCCTTGTGTTTGATTAGTCACTGACCTTGTTTCTGTCTATTTTGAATTTTCCTTGTTTGTATCATATTTATTTGCTTTCAAACTTGTTTATCTTTAAATGTCAGTTTTGATGAAATGAGCATGTACAGTATTTTAATTCAAGTCATCTATTTATTCGCATCTTTATGCTTTCTCTTTCAAAAAACAAAAACTTTCAAAAAATATACACCTCTTTTTCAAATTTTTTACTATGTAAATATTTGTGGGAGGGTGATGAAAACGTAATACACATAATTGATGTCGGTACACTTTCGAATAAACTTTGCTGATGATGTAAGGCATTTTTTTTCAATTCCCAAACACTGGAGATATAAGGAAGATAATCCCTCGTTAACCCCTTTGAGCCTTGAAGTAGGAGTTTCTTTCTTTATAAAAAACCCGCAATTTTAACCAGGGGCAGGGTAGTTCTCAGTTTAATTTAGGTTGTGTATTCAAGTTCAAAAGTTTACATACAACAAGCAGGTGTTGAAAACGTCTTTCAAATCAAAAGCCAGTGATTGTCCGTCGTAATCATCAAATCAAGCAGTCACTTTCTTTCTAAGAAGAAATAAAAAAGTAAAAGCCCGCTAAGTAAAAAAAAATTAGGCAAACACTAGGGCATCCCGCTGACTATAAATTTCAAAAGAAATAGGTCAGGCAAAAGTTAGGGATAATACAAAGAAAAGGTCCTTAAATCCTCGATCTTCAAAAAAATCCACAAAGACGAAAAACAACTAAATGTTGTAAAGAAGCAGTAGATGTTGTCTCAAGACTTCTGGACCATCGTCATCACTATCATCAGTACAATTCCGAAACCTTTTGGAACCTGAATGCACAATTTAAGTTTAACTGAGCATAGAACTAGAGAACATCACGAAGTTGGGGTGGGCACAAACAAATTTTGAGCCTTTATCTTTCGTTATTAAACCGTGAACCAGGCCACATTATAACCCTCAAAAGACCTAATTGAAGTAAGGTTATTTTGAAAGCATACTTCAGCAAGGTTGCGTAAACTGAATCCAAAATCATTTTTTGCAAATCATTTGTTTTGGTATTATACCTCTGTTTTACTTTTCATTCAAAATGTTTTAAACCACCGTGTTTTTAATCACTAATTCATATTACTGTATTTTTTCTAAAACAATGATTTTGTTTTCAAAAATTTTGCATGGACTTTGCATTAAATTTGCCATGTTTAAATAAACATTTTTTTATCGCAAACTAGCTTTCCTTTCAAGGAATTTTCAAAACGGTTTAGAAACTTGGTCAGTGATCCTATCAGGGGAAATTTCTTTCCAGAGCCTGTTAAGAATCAGTTCAAGATTTGTTCAGTGCAAGTCCTTCTCAGAATTGGTTTATTCAGAAAAACTTTTAAGACTCATTACTGGGGGCAAGCCTTCCTGGTATACAGCATATAATTATTATCATTCAAGCTGAATCAATAATCAGGTCATCTACAACATTCAGCAAGTCTGGGGCAATTCATTTGGAAAAATCCCCAAGTAGCTCTCCAAACCTCCTTCGAGGACTATCAACTCGATACAGTTTATTAGTATGGTGAAGATGTGTTTAACGAACAGCATTTTCAGTCCCTAAGCAATGGCAGTGATCTCTGTGTTGAGGAATCAGTCTTGTCTTTCACTCCCCAAAAAAGTATAAACTTATTGATTTTCACTCCTCAAAGAGTCTAAACTTGTTGACAGCATTTTCATTTACATTACATACATTTAATCATACATCATAACATTTTCATATACTATGCATTCAAGAGTGTTTTAATCCTCATTTGCATTCATCAGTGGTCGTGTTATTATCAACATCTAACCTTTCTACAAAGTCCAGCTTATCTGGCAGCTATACTTTTATGTCTTATCTGATGTTCTTCCAGATATAACTTTGTTTCTATCTGATGTTCTTCTAGATATGTCTATCTGTTCTGATGCTTTTCCGAAACTTTTCTCTGTGTCTACCCGATGTTCTTCAGGATATGTCTGTCAGTTCTAATGCTTTTCCAGAACTTTCCTTGTGTTCATCCGACGCTCTTCCGGATATGTCTATTTTATTCTGATGCTCTTCCAGAAACTCCTTACATGTCTATTTGATGCTCTCTCGGATATGACTTTTTCTCATCTGATATTTTTCCAGATGTAACTTTTGTTCTGATGACTTATCTGATGCTTTTCTGGATATGTCCATCGTTCTTCCAGTTTTCCAAAATTTGTTCCCGTACATTTAATGATTTTCTAAATGTTTCGGATTTACCTTCGAAGTTATTTTAATACATTCAATGCTTTTCTGAATGTCTTCTTAAAAAAAAAAATTCTTCAAGTCTGTCTTCCTTTCGTCCAATACTTTTTTGAATGTCTTCTCAAAAATCTCCGAATTGGTTTCCATCCCATCCAATGTTTTTCTGGCTGATTATGATATATTTCCAGAGTGCTGCATTCAATGTTCTCTTGAATGTCTCTAATGCGTTTTTGGATGTGCCAGATTTGTTTTTCAGACTTCATTCAATGCTCTTCTGAATTTCTCTGATTGTTTTCCCGATATCTCTAAATATTTACTTTTTTTCCAGATTCCATTCAATGCTCTTCTGAATGTCTCTGATAATCATGTCCGCTTATGTTCCAAAGTTTCATTCAACATTCTCTTGAATGTCTTTTACGGTTGTTACTGTTCTTTTCCAGGGTTTTTCAATGCATTTCTAAAAACCTCTGATGACTGTAACCTTTTTCCCAGTAAAGTTACCTTCGCTTTCTAGATGTTCTCGTGTATTCCACAGTAAAATTAAACCACTTTCTCATAAGTCTCTGACATATCCTCAGATCTGGTCTCATTTCACATGTAATGTTTTTCTAGATGTTTCTGATATATTTTCCAGAGTATGACACTTCTTTCGCATCTGATGCTTTTTCGGATGTCTGAATCTCTATTCCAAGGTTTATCCCTCTCTTTCCAAATACTACTGAATACTCTTTGTCACCTCGACAAACTTCCACAATATCTTACTTCCCCAAGAAAATTCTGTTGGTCTGTCTCCTGTGGTATCATTCGCCACAGTGTTCAAAATCCTTCTTTCATCACATATCATTTCATCTACATTCACGGTCAAAATTCTAGGTACTCTGATATTTAATCCTCTTGTACATCGAATGTCTAAAACTCTTTGCTATTCATACCTTCAGGACTAAGAAGATTAAATAGGGGCATCTGTCATACCCTAAATTTTGACCAGGCATTTTTATTTATTCTTATTTTATCTGTCTATATTTTCATACTATATCATCTGTATATCATATCATATATTTTTTCATAAATATTATTAGAAATTTATCAGGCAAAATTAACACATTTTTTTCAGGTATTTTTGGTCAAACTGAAAAGTCAACTGTGCAAAAAAGTCAGTATCCGGGCAATTTTTAAAATCGAACTTCCAGACATCATTTTTAATCTATTTTTCGCTTACTTTAACACGGTGTGCTTATTTTAATTTTTTGACTTCCGGTCATCATGTTTCTGACCCGTCTGAGCCTTTTTAGGGGGGTAAAATCAATTTCAAAAATTTGACAAAACGCTGTATTTTTTCAATACGTATATTTTTTGCTGATCATTTTGGGGTGTTCATTTTGTTTTTTCGGACACCTCGATACGAATAGTTTTTATCGTTTTTTTACCGGTTTCGGTTCCGATTTTAATTAATATTAATTCTTAATTAATCAAGATTTTAATAACTTTGTTTTTTATTAAATTTTTTATTATATTTAATTTGTTTATTATATTAGTATATTATTATAATATATAATATAATTTTTGTTTTACACTACTAGTCTCTCTTTTACACTACTAGTCTCACACATTTCACCAAGTGCCACAACACTCCTCACCCTCTCAATCTTATACGCCTCATTCTCTCTCACACTCTGTAACTTATTTCTTTTCATATTTTTTTCTACTACCATTACATAACCATTTTTCATTTTCAAACATTCACATATTATAACATTTTTTACAAAAAAATTTATCAAACTTCATTCAACACAAATTTTAAACTTTCATCATTTCTAGCCCATGTATTTCGAACCTCATCATCATAATAAACTCAATTCTCAAAACTCATAATTTCTTACTTCTTTGATATACATAAATCTATTTTGTTTTTTTATATACATTAAGTTTTTTTGACAAAGCTCATCAATGCATTCAAAGTTCCATTCCAATTTGTTAACCTCATATTTCAACACTCATCTATTAATTTCATAACAAACTTTGAATTTAAGTCATCATCTTATCTTCACTAAACTTGATCTCCAAGCAATTTTTCTCCTATAAATATGTTACAATTTTTTTACATGAAGGGGACCAAAACAATTACTCATATGCTTGTTTTCAACACTCTCTCCCTCCTACAAACCCTCTTAACTGCTGCAATAACAAACCGAGCCACCATCCACCCAACAAAGCTCAAGGAGTCTTTCTTTCTCTTCTGGAACTCCATTGAAGAAGCCTTAGACTTTCTCCAAGAGGTAACTGTTCTTACATTTTGACATCTTTGTACATGCATCATTCTTGAACATTTATTGAAGCAAAAATGTAGTTCTTAATGTGTTTGTTTAGGTCCTCCTACTGTTTGCACTTTAACATGTTTATATGTGAATTTTATGCTGTTTAAAAACTAGAGTTCAGTTCTGGATTTTCAATTCATGTGTTTTGTACGTTGAGTTTCAGTGTGTATGAATGGTGTCGTTAGACTCCTTGCGAAAAATAGAGCAAGTTAGGTTCTTACGGTTTTTAATTTCATGAAAAAATGAAGAAGTTATGAAGCTTAGAAGATTGGACATGGTGGAAACGCGTAAGGAAGAAGAAAGGTGTTTTGCTTCTGATTTGCCTTGCTTCTGATCTATTCTGCTTCTAATCTGTCTTGCTTCTGATCTATTTTGCTTCTGATATATTTTGCTTCTGATGTATTTTGCTTCTGAACTATTTTGATTCTGATCTGTCTTGATTCTGATCTGTTTTGCTTATGATTTGTCTTGCTTCTGATCTATTCTGCTTCTGATATGTCTTGCTTCTGATCTGTTTTGCTTCTGATGTATTTTGCTTCTGATGTATTTTGCTTCTGATCTATTTTGATTATGATCTGTCTTGATTCTGATCTAGTTTGTTTCTGATTTGTTTTGATTCTGATCTGTTTTGCTTCTGATCTATTTTGATTCTGATCTATTTTGCTTCTAATGTATTTTACTTCTGATGTATTTTGCTTCTGTTGTATTTTGCTTCTGATATGTTTTGATTCTGATGTATTTGGCTTCTGATGTATTTTGCTTCTGATGTGTTTTGATTATGAACTGCTAGGTTTCTTAACTGTTTTTGATTTATTTTCTTCTTTTTTATTTATTTATTTTTATTCTTTTATATAATTTCTTTTTAATTTTCTTTTTTAATCTTTTTCTTTAATTTAATTTCTCTTATTAAAAACCTTTGTTAGTTCTTGTATTGGCTGGAATTTTGGTAAAACAAAGTTGAACAATGTTGATGTCATATGTCTGATGTCTTAACATTGGTTCCTAACATTAGTTGTTGCAGGGTTGAAGTTTTATGTGTTGATGTTATACTTGATGTCTTGACATCAGGTATCAGAACATCAGAACATCAGGTTGTGATGTTTTAGGGCTGCGCGTGTTAGTTTGTTTTGAGGAGATCTGTTAGAGAGATAGGATGCGAATTTCTTGGAGAAGATATTTTCAATCAGATATGGAGCAGATCATGTAACTACATTAGGGCTGATTTGAAAAGATTTAAAAAGATTAGAAGATCAAATCTATTTTAAATTCTGTTTAATAATAAATCAAATCAGTTTTTTGGAAGAGGTCCAAGCCCAAGTCAGAATGATATTTAAAGCAGCCTCAACCCTTGTTGAAGAAGTAACGAAGACAGAGAGCATAGACTGAGAGTCAATTTGAGTTTTCGTGTGTGTTTTGTAAACCATTCATGTTTGAATTGGTGTTACTATTTTGAGTTGTAATTGGTTTCTCTAGAGCTGTTAAGCAAGAGAGAGTTGTTCTTGATCAAAGCTGTTAAGCAGGATCAAGGTGGGTTTTAAAGTGTAATCTTTGAATTGTATCACTGAGGTGATTTAGGGAGTGAGTGGTTTCTCATATCTAAGTGGTCTCTTAGGTAGAAGTGTCATTGGGTAATGATTAAGATTAGTAGATGTCAACTGGGATTGTTGAGTCTGTAATTTAATACTACTTATAGTGAATTTCCTCCCTGGCTTGGTAGCCCCCAGACGTAGGTAGTTAGACCAAACTGGGTGAACAATTCATTGTGTTGATTTACTGTTGTTATTACCATGTTCATATAGCAGATTGTGTTGTTGTGACATCACACTTAACATCACACATCTAATACCAGAATTTCAATTGGTATCAGAGCCTGGTTTCCTGCTCTGCATCTGGGTGAGATCTAGGGCTGATACTTTCTGGTGTAATGGACAAGGAGAGTGGTGGATTTGTGAATAGACCCCCTATTCTAGATGGTTCTAATTATGACTATTGGAAACCACGGATGGTTACCTTCTTGAAGTCATTAGACAGCAGGGCTTGGAAGGCTGTCTTAAAAGAATGGAAAGCACCTGTTATTGTTGAAAATGATGGTACAATAAAGCTAAAACCTGAGGAAGATTGGACAAAGGAAGAAGATGAGCTTGCACTTGGAAATTCAAAAGCCTTGAATGCCATCTTTAATTGTATTGACAAGAACATCTTTAGGCTGGTAAACACTTGTGAAGTTGCTAAGGAAGCTTGGCATGTCTTGAAAACTACTCATGAAGGAACCTCCAAGGTCAAGATGTCAAGACTTCAACTGCTGACTACCAAGTTTGAAACTCTGAAGATGAAGGAGGATGAAACCATTCATGATTTTCACATGAATATTCTTGAGCTGTCCAATGCTTCTAGTGCTTTAGGAGAAAGAATGACTGAAGAGAAGCTGGTAAGGAAGATTCTCAGATCCCTTCCCAAGAGATGTAAAATGAAGGTGACTGCTATTGAAGAAGCTCAAGACATCAGCAAGATGAGGGTTGATGAGTTGATTGGTTATCTTCAAACCTTTGAGTTGGGATTGAATGAGGAGCCTGAAAAGAAGACCAAAAGCATAGCTTTGGTGTCTAATACTGAAGATGGTAAGAAGGAGTGTAATTTTGAAACTCAGGAGGAACTGTCAAATGCTGTTGTGATGCTTGGGAGACAGTTTAATAAGGTGTTAAAGAAAATGGACAGAAACTATAGACCTAATGTTAAGAACATCACATCTGACAACAACAGGTCCAGTGATCAAGTGAAGAAAACAAGAGATAAAGAAAAGTCCAATCATGACAAAGGAGTTCAATGCTATGAGTGTGAAGGTTATGGTCATGTCAAGAAAGAATGTTCTACATACCTCAAAAAGCAAAAAAAGGGGTTATCTATTTCCTAGTCTGATACAGATAGTGAAAGTGAAGAAGAGAATGCCAAGCATGTTAAGGCATTGACTGGACTATGTACCTCTGATGGAGAGTCTAGTGATGGTGAATTGACCTTTGAAGAGCTGGCATCTTCTTATCAAGAGCTGTGTCTGAAAAGTGAAGAGGTCTATCAAGAAGGGGGGAAGCAGAAGAAGATTATTGTACAGCTTGAGACTGAGAAAGCTAAACTTAAGAATGAAGTTTTGTTGTTAAAATCCCAGCTTGATCAAATGTCAAAATCCATCAGAATGTTAAATAGTGGAACTGACACTCTGGATAAAATACTTGAACCTGGAAAAGGGGCAAGTGATAAGACTGGTCTAGGATATGAGGGTGAGAAGAAGATATTTGTAGAGGCTAGTTCTTCTGGGGTTAAACAGAACATTCCTCATCATCATGAAAAAGGACATGGTTCTGGAATTAAGAAGGTTGTCCCTCACCTTGGACCACAAAATAATGGAAAGGGCTATGGTCCTGTACCTAAGAAGTTTTTCCCTCAACCTCAAGGAAAGCCTCAGGTTTCTGGAGCTAGGCAGTATATGCCTCCCCAATACCATAGGAGTATGCAGGCTTCTAGTCTCAAACATAACATGTTCTTTCTGATGTCTCAACATCAAGGGAAAATGTATGGTTTTGGACCTAATAATGCTGTGCCTCATGGTTATGGCAGAAGAAGGCCGCATCATCATGGTAAAAGATAGCCTAATCATTACAAAATACAGACTCATCACTATAGAAGATAACCTAATTATGGGAGAAGACAACATCAATATTTTGACAGATGGCAGCCTCAACATTATGACAGAAATCATCATCAAGGTGGGAGACATTTCAATCACTTCAGAGAAGAGATTCAAAGAGTGAGATGGTACTATTGTGGAAGATTTGGCCATATACAATCTTCTTGCTTTAAACTGCATGGTTATCCCAAATCTGTTCCTCAACCTAGACAGAAGCAGAACAGGCCTCAGGCTGTTAAACAATGGGTTCCTAAAGCTGCTGTCACATGTCTATTAGCTCACTCATCTGTTAGAACCCCAGCTATAGATGGTTGATATTTAGACAGTGGTTGCTCAATTCATATGACTGGTTTCAAGAATCATTTGGTGGATATCACGACTTACTCCACAAATGATGTAACTTTTGGTAATGGAGAAAAAGGGGAAGCTAAAGGAGTTGGAAAATTGAATTGTGAGGCTGGACCTAATCTTGAAAATGTACTTCTAGTCAAAGGATTGACTGCTAATTTGATTAGCATCAGTCAATTATGTGATGAAGGATTCAAGGTTAGCTACACTAAAGATGAATGTTTAGTGACTAATGAGAAGAGTGAAGTCGTTATGAGGGGAGTAAGATCCATAGATAACTGTTATTTATGGGTTCCTCAAGAGTCCACCTCATCATGTAATGACAAGGATGATATTATGACATCTGAATGTGACATTAGAAGGATCACCAAACAACCTAGTGTTATGCAACTATTCAGAGGAAATATTGAAGAAACTAAGGTCATAGAGGTTGATCATTCAGATATAAAGGGTAATGACAATTTCCCTAAAGATATGTGTGATGAAATTTGTGAAGTCTTAAGTAGAAATTTGGGCATGTGGAAAAGGCATCAAAGGTTAATGACTTATGGTGTGTATTTATTAAATTTAAAAAATTTAAAAGGAAATTTGTTTTGGTGGGGAAAATACATTTATTAGCTTTTAAGTGACCAACAAAAGCAGCCCCTTACTTTAGGCTATCATTCCCTATTGTTACTCTCACACGCTACATCAATCTCCACACTCCAAGTCTGTTCATCTTCTCACCAAAGATCGGAAGACACAACACATCCTTGTACGTCAATTGTTTCAAAGGAACAATGTCTCAACATGGGTCATCTCCCTCCAAGAAGTCTGATTCAAAGAGCTCTTCGCATGCAACATCTAGGGTTTCAACGAAAGAAGTTTCAATGGATGAAGCCTTGGACATAGCGCCTCTCTCTATGATTCCAGGTTCAGAAAAGAAAAGACCTGAGAAGTATCAACCTAAGAGGCCTTCAAAAGGTAATACTTCTGATCAATCTGCGGGTAAGAAATTTGATGATAGCAAAAGTAGAGCGTTCGTCACTAGTGTTTTGTTTGGAGACAAACCTACTCCTAAGACTGCCACCCCTCTTCCTCAAGCTGTTGAAGAAAGGGTAGACGTGGACAAAAGTATTGATCAGATTGTCACAAAAATTTTTGAGAAAGGGATTTCTGTGAAGGGATTATCTAGACCTCTGAGTCTAATGCCTGCTGATCAATCTGTTAGAAAAAAGGGTGACATGCAACCTTCTGAAACCAATCTTCACAGATTGGCTGTTTCTGTCATTGAAGATGCAGAAGCTGAAGTTAAAGATAATGATACTCATGTTGAAGATGAGGTTGATGTTGAACATGATGTTGGAACATCACCTGCTAGGGATGTTACTCCTAGTCCCAGAGGGAAGAAGAATGCTGATGTGGTGGATGTTGTTGACTTATCTGATAATGAAGTAATTGGTAATGCTGTTCCTGGTATTGCCAAAAGATTGAAGACTAGAAAAGGAAAGACTGTGGAATCTTCTCCTAAGATGACATCTGAAGGCAAGAAGAAAAAGACATCTGTAGTTGGTCCAACAAAATCTTGGAGCAAGGTTGCCGTGACTTCCAAAAAGAGAAAGATTAGAGAAGAATCTGAATCTGAGTATGATGTTGAGGAAGATGTTCAAGACATCACCCCAGTCAGAAAGTCCATTTTAAAGAGAATTTCTGATAAGGTTCCTGAAGTGCCAGTGGACAACATATCCTTTCATTATGCTAGCAGTGCTCCAATGTGGAAATTTGTGTGTCAAAGGAGATTAGCTCTGGAAAGAGAGCTTGGCAAAGATGCATTGGAGATGAAAGAAATTATGGAGCTCATTCATGTTGCTGGCCTGTTGAAAACTGCGGCTAAATTCTCTAAGTGCTATGGTGGACTTGTTAAGGAATTTGTTGTTAACATTCCTATAGACATTTCTGATAAAAGAAGTGTGGACTTCATGAAGGTGTTTTTTAGGGGTAAGTGTATTAATTTCTCTCCTAGTACCATCAATAAGTATCTGGGAAGAGATGATCAAGATGTTTGTGAACTGGAAGTGACTGATAATGATGTATGTAAAGAGATCACAACCACTCAAGTGAAGGTTTGGCCACTGAAGGGTAAATTGACAGCTAGCAAACTCAGTATCAAGTATGCTATTTTGCACAGAATTGGAGCTGCTAACTGGTTACCTACTAATCACAAAACCACCATAGCTGTGGGATTAAGAAGGTTTATTTATGTTGTTGGGAAAAAGGTCAAGTTCAATTATGGAAATTACATATTTGATCAAGTTGTGAAGCATGCTACCACTAATGCTATCAAGATACCTATAGCATTCCCTTCCCTTGTCTGTGGAATGATCTTAGATCAACATCATGGAATTTTAACTAGTTCAGATATAGCATGTAAGAGATAGTCAACTTTATCCTTGCATCCTAAGTTGTTTGTTGGGAATCATGTTCCAGACATTGTTGTAACATCAAGTTCTGGTGTTAAGAAGGCCTGTCTAAAACTGAGTTGATTGAAAAATTAAAGGCGGCCTGCAAGGATCTTGATATGGTGATCAGTACTAGCACTGCTAGGAAAATGAAAATTGAGCAGATGATCAAATCCTTGGAACAGGGTAAAGATGATGTGGGTGTCAATGCTGAAGATTCAGGTTCAGAGGAAGGTGAAGAGGATGCTACAGATGGTTCTGATACTAATGAAGTTTGAATTGCTGCTTCTGCTATTTTTTTTGCTTTTGTAGGTTGTAGTTTTTTTTTGTTTCTGCACATTGTGTGCATGTTGTGTAACTTGGATAAAAGTACTTTTATGCTTATCTGGTTTTTGTTCTATGATTTGTCTTGTCTTGTGGTACTGACTTTTGATTAACAAGGAGAGCTAGTAGGACTAACTGTTGTAAGTGTTAGGTTTGTGAGGGTATAACTGGTTGGTGGTTGTCCAATTATGGCTAAAAAGGGGGAGAGATAGCCTATGTGTTGCCTAGTTGTCTGATGTGGTTCTAGGCTTGAGGGGGAGTGTGCATGTTTGAACAGCTGGTATGCTGGTTCTTGTTTTGAGGGGGAGCTTTGTGCAGATTTTGGATGTGATTGCTGCTGGTTGTGTTTTAGAATGTTAGGAGTATGAAGTTTTTTCGCTGTAGGTACCTCTGATGTTGGCAGAAATTGTTTTAGCCAAAATTAGCCAAAGGGGGAGATTGTTAGTTCTTGTATTGGCTGGAATTTTGGTAAAACAAAGTTGAACAATGTTGATGTCATATGTCTGATGTCTTAACATTGGTTCCTAACATTAGTTGTTGCAGGGTTGAAGTTTTATGTGTTGATGTTATACTTGATGTCTTGACATCAGGTATCAGAACATCAGGTTGTGATGTTTTAGGGCTGCGCGTGTTAGTTTGTTTTGAGGAGATCTGTTAGAGAGATAGGATGCGAATTTCTTGGAGAAGATATTTTCAATTCGATATGGAGAAGATCATGTAACTACATTAGGGCTGATTTGAAAAGATTTAAAAGGATTAGAAGATCAAATATGTTTTAAATTCTGTTTAATAACAAATCAAATCAGATTTTTTGGAAGAGGTCCAAGCCCAAGTCAAAATGATATTTAAAGCAGCCTCAACCCTTGTTGAAGAAGTAACGAAGACAGAGAGCATATACTAAGAGTCAATTTGAGTTTTCGTGTGTGTTTTGTAAACCATTCATGTTTGAATTGGTGTTACTATTTTGAGTTGTAATTGGTTTCTCTAGAGTTGTTAAGCAAGAGAGAGTTGTTCTTGATCAAAGCTGTTGAGCAGGATCAAGGTGGGTTTTAAAGTGTAATCTTTGAATTGTATCACTGAGGTGATTTAGGGAGTGAGTGGTTTCTCATATCTAAGTGGTCTCTTAGGTAGAAGTGTCATTGGGTAGTGATTAAGATTAGTAGATGTCAACTGGGATTGTTGAGTCTGTAATTTAATACTACTTATAGTGAATTTCCTCCCTGGCTTGGTAGCCCCCAGACGTAGGTAGTTAGACTGAACTGGGTGAACAATTCATTGTGTTGATTTACTGTTGTTATTACCTTGTTCATATAGCAGATTGTGTTGTTGTGACATCACACTTAACATCACACATCTAATACCAGAATTTCAACCTTCTTTTAATTATTTAGACCTTTATTTTATTTAAATTTTAAAATTAATTAACACTTTGATCAATTCTTTTGTTTAATATTTTATACCTCTAAAATGTTTATTACTTTGTATTGATTTTAATTCAAGAATTTCTTTTATTTCAAAATATACTTTGATTTATTTTCTAAATATGCAACTTGTCCATTCTTGTGAATTTTTATCTTGACATAATCCTTTGCTTGATGATGTTAATAATTAAAATACTTCTTTACCTTAAATATTCTTACCATTTATCTTACTTTGCCATGTTCTTATTTAACTTGATTTCACGATGCTTTTCCATGTATATTTTCACTTACATGATATTTTTCCATGTATGTATGTCTCTACTTTATTCCACGATGCTTTGCCGTGTATATGCTTTTATCTCACGATGTTCTTCCGTGTATGTTTTCGATTACATGATATTTTTCCATGTATGCATATCTTTGATTTCATTGATTTCACGATGTTCTGTCGTGTATATTTTTATTTTCCATGATGGCACGATGTTTTGCCGTGTATAATTTATCACATGATGCTTTTCCATGTATAAGTGACTCTGATTTTATCTGCCACGATGTTTTGCCGTGTATTTTCTCTCTGTTTGTTCATGATGCTTTGCCGTGTATATATTTTATCACATGATGTTTTTCCATGTATTCAGTTTCACACACGATGTTCTTCCGTGTATATTTTATCTGTCACGATGCTTTTCCGTGTATATTTTCAACTGACACGATGTTTTTCCATGTATATTCATTTATTCCGTGATGTTTTGCCACGTATGCATGTTCCCTTAGGATCTCTTAGTTCAAAGTTAATTTTCTATTAGGTTTGAAATAAGATAGACATTAGGATATTTAACCAAGCATGATAATTTTAGGATTAGATTTTCCCTCTCGCCACCGTGCGATTTAAACTTTATTTTCTGTAGTTCGTGCCCCTTAGGGGTGAACTACGACTGCTCTGATTTTTCAAGATCCTGTTGAGAATACGTAGGCATAAGACTGTAAAGTCTTAGCGAGCAACCTTTTCTTTTTTTCATCGTCTCTTTACATCCGACGTTTTCCCGGATATTCTTATTTTTAACCTCTTATTTTTTTATCTCTTTCAATCCGACATTTTCCCGGATATCTGCAACCTTTTCTTTTTTTCATAGTCTCTTTACATTCGATGTTTTCCCGGATATTCATATCGCTTCTTTTTAAAACAATTTTCCTTGTGATTTAGATTCAAAATCATAATTTGTTATCAAAACTTCCTTCAATTCTTAAATAACTAACCATACAGCTGTGTTCATAACACTGGAAGCTTGCTCACCTGTAAGTTCTAACCAGCTTGCTTTTACATACTTGTTTATATATATGCATGTATATCTGCTTAGAGTTTTTCCCGACAATTAGGTCTAGGATTAGATAAAGTCAGTGGTCATTCTTTCAACACAATCAAAACTAGTTCCCATAGGAATTTCCAGATACAGTCTTGCCTCCTCTTGGGCTTATACAATATTGAACAGAGAAAGGCATTATTCTCGGTGAAACTTTTCTCAGACTGTCACTATTAGAAAATTGTCAAAGAAATTCAATTTCTTCAGAGAGGATTAATTCTCGGTGAAACGTCTCTTGAATTTCTTCAAACCCTAAAACTGTTCATTAAAGAAAGGATTAATTCCCGGTGAAACCTTTCTTGAACTTTCTTACGTTTTGACCCACAGGCTTCCTAAAAGCATCCCCAGCCTCCTCTTGGCTTCTTAGAAGTTCTCATGCCTCCTCTTGGGGTTAGTACAAGGACCCAGAGACCTCCTACAGGTATAGGACAGAACCTAGTCATCATTCGTTAGAGCAGTCTTCTAGAGTCAAAACATCAAACCAATTTAGGGTTGATTCTCATCCCTTAAAACATCAGCCTCCTCTTGGGTATCATACAAAGATAAACCTCTTCATACTAGTAGACTTGGGCAGTCTCATCTCCTCTTGGATCTCAAAGAAACCCTAAAAGTTTCTTGAAGAAACAGGAAAAAACCCTGATCATTTCATTAATTTCCAACAGAGTTAAAACCTCCAAAGGTTTCAAAACTCAATCTTTAAACCCTCACTTTAAAATTTCCCCAGCTAGAGATGACAAATTCTCTCTCAGTCAAACCCTTTAGCTTCAATCTCGGGCTTTAAACAAGACAGAAATACTCAACCATTTAGCTTCAATCTTGGGCTTTAAACAAGACACCAACATCTTTTTCCTCCCATAAAATAGGAAGAACTACGATTGCTCTGGTTTCCCTATTTTATTTAACGGGAAAACGTAGACATAAGATTGCGAAATCTTAGCGAGCACATTAATAAAAAACCTTACGTCAAGTACCTTACCAAAACCATCAAAAAACCCGGAAAACAACAAAAATATCTTTTCAACATCTCTCAACCTTCCCAAAGGAGAAACTTTCCCATTCACGACAGATAAACACCAGTAAGTAGATAACAAAATATAATGCTAATCAATCCATGGATAACCATGTATAGGATGAGTAATTGACAACTCCCCATTGTATAACCTGACCCCGAACTCCCTAATCTCTTAGCATTTGTTAAAGAAAACATTTGCGTGCAAGGTTAGTTTGAGATAACTTCCCTTTCCTTTCCAGCTTCATAGGATAAATAAGAAATCAGAAAGTAGCACCAAATCCCATCCACTGACGGATGTGGGCGGTCACGAAAACCGCGTTATAGTTAGCTTGGGAAATAGGTGGAAACCATGGTTACTTTGAGAGTTTAATTGAAAATGTTGGTTGTTTGGATAAAATATTCTTAGAAAAAGGCTTTTTATAAATGGATTGATATTCTTATCCCTGGATTTTTTTTTTGGGGATTCCTACTTATATGGACATTTCTGAAACCTAATCCTTCCAATTTATTATAGATATGACGAGGAAGAAGAATAATAGTTAGTGTACTAACACTTTATCTTATGCAGGGAGAGCTACTCTTATAAAAATTGTTATTCAAGCCATCCATACTTATCTTATGAGTTCATTCTTACTTCCTATAACCACTTGCAAGGAAATTGAGAAGATGAGGAGCAAGTAGTGGTGGGGAGAGAACATTAACAAGAAGAAAATTAACTGGCAGGAATGGAATGGGGTTTGTAATAGGAAATATGAAGGTGGAATTGGTTTTAGACAAATAAGAAACTTCAATGAAGCTATGCTAGCCAAACAAGATTGGAGACTTTTCATTAACTCTAATTCACTGATTTCTAAAACCCTAGCTCTTAAATACCACCCTAACAAGGACTTCCTTCAAGCAGGGTTAGGCAGAAAACCCAACTACATTTGGAGAAGTATCTATCAAAGCAAATGGATCATTGGTAAATGGGACAAGAATAAAATCTGGGAAGACAATTGGCTACCAAATCAAGGAGGGTTTAAAGTCCTAAATTTTGTTCCTTTAGATTGGTTGAATTATGCAAAATAATATGAAAGTTCTTTAAGCTGTTCAGTGCAGAAGGGACACACGTGGAACATGATGTTCCAATATGTGTGCTGCAACATCTGGTATCTTACAACAGACATATGTTACTATAATTTGGCTAAGGCTTATGTTCTATCCAAGACTCACTCTACAATAAAAGATCTGTAAGTAATGGAGAAAAGTTGATTTGGATATTCTAGTGCAACATGTGGAATAAGATGTTCCAGCATGTGTGTTGTTCGACATCTGTCCTTGACATCAAGCCATATGGATGTTGTTTGATGCGCAAATTCTAATTATGTTTTAATTAGATTTGTTGTAGTTTGATGAGCAATGTATGGTTTATTTGTTTAACAATCTTGAAGATTAAACCACGTTTAAATGGATATTTAAATTTGAATTTGAAAGTAACAAATTATATCTTTTGGAGATATTTATGGAGAAAATCATATCTAACATAATCTCTATTATTTTAGATGAAAATAACTTAGAGGCCCATGAAGAAAAAGCCCATAATACATTTATATATAAAGAGACTCAGTTCTCATTGTTTTATTAGGGGTTTGTTTTACACAAGAGTAAAGTCTTTGTGTCTAGGTTTTGTGAGTCTTGTATTCCACTATGATGCCATAACCGGATTTGAGTTGAATCATTGTGTACACCTATATGTTTCAGTAACTTGGCATAAAAGGTCTGTCTTAGTTGAGTTGTAATATTCAACATTATTTATTGAGTTGTAAAAACCAATCACAGGTTGTGTGATTGAGAAGAAAGTGAGTAGGCTCTCATATTTAGGGGGAGTCCTTAAATAGAATGACAATAGGATTAGGAAGATACTTTGAACAACATAAGACTTGTTGATTCTTGTAAGACTAAGGGTACTAATTCGAAGTAGTGGATTTCCTTTCTTAGGTAGAGTGCCCCTCAGACATAGGTGTGGTTTTACCAAACTGGATTAACAATTTATTTTGTTATTTTACTTCTTTTTGTACTGCTTTATTGTTGTCATAATACTATCATTCTAATTCAAGAAGTTGGACAAGTTGTCCCAACATTTGGTCAAACATCTGTCTCCTGTGGAACAAAATTTCACTAACACAAAAACCTTTGGATACAAGGGTAATTGGTGTTAAGTGCCTAATTGAGAGGGAAACTAATAGTTGGCACCATGAGGTTATTGACTCTACCTTTATACCAATTTATAGGGATGTTATTGTTTGCTAGGAAAATTCGCAAACAACCGCTGATCTCCTAATTTATGGAAAATTAGTTTACTTACAGGACCGATCAAACAAATCCTAGGACAATGTGCTTTAACAATTTTGGTAATTTGCGTTAGAAAACCTTTTGTTTATTGAATTCATCATAGTTTTCACCAATTTTGTATTTTTCGACAAAAGTAACAAAACTTTGCTCCTTAAAATAAATGGCAAAATGTAAATAACTTGCAAGTAAGAAAATGGCAGAAAAGTAAAGGAAATTGTAAATGAAGAACTTAAAACTTTTATTAAAATGCAAGGAATGAAAACTGGTGTTTTTCAAACGCACATTTTCTCAGTAACTACTCTTTTCTCTCTCACGGTTACTTTGAGTATTTCTTGAGTGATTTGTACAAATTCTGAACACACACGAAAATCCAACACTAAGGCTCCCTATTT
This sequence comes from Lathyrus tuberosus, assembly GCA_022829125.1. Taxonomy (NCBI): domain Eukaryota; kingdom Viridiplantae; phylum Streptophyta; class Magnoliopsida; order Fabales; family Fabaceae; genus Lathyrus; species Lathyrus tuberosus. The sequence continues at coordinate 991,802 of JALAZF010000368.1, read as the reverse complement.
ATATACAAACGAAATAACCACCAATAACAGCTACTTCTCTTAATGGCGACAAATGGCATTCTACATGCATTCGTCAACTAGATGCGTTCCACGCGTCCTATTTCAAAATGAAACTCCCTCCTAAATTTGAATTTCAAACACCTGTCGAACTGATTCCTCTTCTGTCGAAATATTCCTCATACTTAGAAATATCTGCCAATGCTTTCCCTAAGTACCATTTGTCTTCGACTTGCTTTTTTTTTTCCCACCAGAAACCTTCTGGTCGAAATATCCTGGCGTCGAAATTAGCAACCTACAAATTGCCCCCCAGAAAATGCATTTTCGATAAAGGGAGAAAAGCATTTTTTGCCAATGCAATTCGACGCCACCAATAATTCGACTAGTGACTGTTCACATGACTAGACGTTGGAAATGTCAGAATCATCATTGCGCTTTTCTCAAACGTCTTTTCAGCCCACGTTTTTAAGATCTTCCATCATCACTACTCTAGCCCCTAGTAGATCATGAGTCAAACGTAACTGCCACCGTCTGAAACCATCCACTTCGTAACCTCCACGTGTCTCATAATCTTTTGATTACTTTTCCATCAAAACTTCTGAATTCCAACCGCTTCCATCTTTCTTCCTATAAATAAGTTAAAAACTTTATTTCACGCTTTTTACGTTTCCTCTTTTCAAAACAAGAACTTTCTTCAAACTTCATCTTCTCCGTTTTTCTTCATCTCTTCTGCAATCAACAATGGCGTCTTCCACCGCTCCCCAAATCGTAAGTAAAGATTCCAAAAAATCCAAAAGCTTACCTCCTGTCCACAAGATCCTTGGGCCAAAGGTGGTGGGGAACCAACAGTACATACCGGAGCCTTCGAATGAAGAGGAGAAACACAGTATTTATCAGTCTCAGGTACTAATTCCTATCTTAATTTCTGGTAAATCCCATGCAATGTTAGGACCTTTGCCTGACTTAAAATTAGACCCGGTGAAAGTAAAAGAATTTTTCCCAGCCTATCACCGTTACAAACCCATAGCTAGTGGGGTCATGCCTAGAACTGAAAATGAAAAAGCCATAGATGAGAAATCCACCGTTGATGGTCAAGGTTCACCTTCTGAAGAACCCATAAGTTTAGAATACCTGAATCATGCTAGAATTTTTAGATCTTGTCCCCTGTCGAAAGATCCTTCTGACTACTTAGCTTGGCTGGCGAAGATTGAAAAAGTTAAAGCTGGCTTTTGGAAAGAGATAGGTATATTCAACTTAATTCAACTGCCGAAAGTAGGACCAGGTTATTGTCCTAATATGCTCTTGGCTTCCCTCTACTTCTGGGACAACACCTATAACAATTTCCAACTTCCTTGTGGGATGGTTACTCCTACCCTTTTCGACGTAGCTGCCATTACTGGCCTTAGCCCTTTAGGAGTAGATTATGACCCCAACGTGTTGTCTGAAGACTCTATAGGATTCGACACAAACAAAGCAACCTTCACAGCTTACATTGCCAGCTATCATGATCAAGAGACTAAGGAAGTTTCCGACCAAGAGCATGTAGCTTTCCTGGCCCTCTGGCTGTCAAGGTGTGTCTTTTGTTACAGGTCGCTCCAAGTAGCCAAACACTACATCACTATAGCTAATCAGCTTCATGCTGGGTGTCGATTGTGCCTGAGTGAGATGATCTTAGCCAATCTCTACGAATCCCTAGGCGAAGGTGTTACTTTCCTGAAGACTACCAAGAATAAAGGCAACCTTCTTTTGTCAGGACCGTTTTGGCTTCTGCAATTATGGCTAAATGCCACCTTTGAAACCTCTCTCCCTATTAAAAATGCTGTGAAGGAAGATTCTTTGAGGGACAAGAGGGTCGAAGGGACCAGATTGGTGCAATTAACTCCTATTGACGAAGGGCTAAGCCTCCAACAAGCCTTTACTAGCTATGTCATGATGTTCGCCAAACGCTACAACTTCATTCCCAGTATGGCCCCTTTCGCCAACAGGGTGATTGGACTAGAATGGTTCACCAAAAAACTGTCCGTGGAGTCGAAGACTGAAGAAGATGACTTCCTCAATGTCTGGGAATCCTTTCTGACACCTAGACTTCTGGCTTCCAGAATTAGTCCTGGGAAATCAAAGATCTCTTTGGTTGCTTACCAGCCCAACTGTGTCTCTCGACAGTTTGGGTTAATTCAGATACAACCTAAACCCCTCTTTTCCAGAAAAGGGTCCCTCATTCACTACAACATGTTTCACAATGAAGACAAATGCTCAGAATTACTGGATAAGTATTCTAACCTGGTTGAGATTCAACCAGTGGTCTTCCGACCATCCTTCCTTTGTACTCAGCAATTCGACGAATGGTGGAAAGATTACTACACCACCCAGTTTTTCGACGTGCCTTCCTTCAACACTCTTCTAACTAAAGCTTTTACACTTGTGCATTTCAGGACCAAAAAAGGTATTTCGACACACGTCAAAGAAATCCAAGCATTCCAAAGATACTTTGAAACTGCCTATAGGCCTAATGAACTTAGTCGAACCATAAGCGAAGCAGCAGTTACTTTGAAACACAAATTTACCAAAAAATTGGATGAGTTAAAACTACCTGCATATGTTCGACCAGAACAACGTTATGAGGTAGCCTTTAAACTCTATCGACCAAAATTTCCTCCTCTACCATCTGCTGAATTTGGCGTGGCTTTTAGCCCTCCATTTCCAGATTGGTTCACTTGTGGGGATTCTATGAAACTTCTTCGCCAAGAATACCAAAAACGTGCTAAGCGAGTGGTTCCGACTAAGTACACCTTGGATAATTTCAAAGGCCACCTTCATATTGGCTTAGAACACGTTCGTGTGGAAACTCCTATATATGAAGGTGTGGAATGGGAAGATGTTCGACCTCACTTTTCATTTACCTATACGCGCATATGTTAATTTATGTTTGACCCTTTTCTTCCTTTCTTTTCTAGCTATCAAGATTACGACCAAGAAGTCAGCTACTGGTGAAGCGTCAACTGCCGGAGACGCAGAGACCCAAAAAGATACTACCAAGACACCTGTGGCGAAGGTATTACTTTACTTCTCTTTTAGGTCAACATATATTTTCTCATTTTCTGACATACTAATAAAATCTCTTTTGTTCCACAGGGAAGTCGAAGACCTCCATCGACGCCAAAGAAAAGAAAGGAAAAAGAACCTGAAGTCAAAGCTGTCGACACCGATGATGGCGACGAATCACCAGACCAAGTGAAGCCTTCAAGGAAGAAAAAGAAAATAACCAAACCTCAACCACAAAAACCTCTTGCTCCCAGAATATTGGAAAAAACTCCCCTCAAAAATCCTGACGAGAAAGTTACCCCTGCTTCAGCAGAAAGCGAAAGCTCTAGTCTTAGGACTAAGATTCTCAAGGCATGGCTTTTTTTTTTTTTTTATAGTTCGACGCTGAAAGACAGTTTACTTATGTTACCTCTCTTAACTCATTTATCTTCTAGGTCCTTGTCGATACTCACGGGCATCCCATGGTCCAAGTTCTCCCAAAGACTAGAGTGATCCTACCTACAAGCCAACCAGCGTCTCCAAACCTTCTCCTAAGGATTCGACAAAGGAATCAGCCACTGAAGTGAATCAGCCCACCGCTGTCTCTAAACAAATTCAAGACGTAGTGGAAGAAGAAACTGGTCCTGAGGCTGACGACTTAGTCGGCATCGGTGGGGACACTGTGATGCCTACTGCAGTGCTCACCACAGATAATGATCCTAAAGACCATTCTCCCCTCAACTTACAAGGTGCTGACGAAGAGAAGGATGAGGAGGTTGAAACTGATGGCGAAGAGGAGGAAGAGAAAGTAGACGAAGAGCCACCAACTCCCACAGCTGCTACGGACGAAGAAGGAGACAGCGACAAAGAGGACCTTGGTGATCCAAACAAAACTGCTTCGACCACTACAACTTTGACCCGACTCTCTCAAGAGGAGCTTGATAATCTGAAGGTGCAAAGACCATTTGAGTACCTAAAGGCCATGCTTAGTTCCCGCTATAATTTTGCTGACACTACCGTCAGTAGTTCAACCACCTCAGGAACTACTTCTAACGCCAAATCCATGGACGAAATGCTGGCCCATATTCGCCAAAAAAATCCTCAACATTGACTTATTTCAACTTTTAGAGAATGACTCTTCTGCTCATTTTGACCTAAAAAAGATCTTAAAGCAAATTAATGTTCTGGAGGCTCCTCCTGAAGTTACTGATGTTGTGCTGGACCTAACTACTCTAATAGATCTTGTAATGACAGACTTTAACCAGCTTCGAGATTACTCCAAGAAGCTCGAAAATAAGACAGAAACCCAACTTGCTGAGTGGGATGTTGCTTCAAGTTCGTTCAACAAAGTAACTGAACTGGAAAGAGCATCTGAGAAAAACAAGAAATAAGCAACTTTGTGTGGCAAAAACATCCTCAAGTGGAAGAAGCAGATTGTTGTTCTTCAAAAAAAAATTTCTCAGGCGGAGAAGTGCCAAGAAGAACTGCAACAAATCAATCAAGAGGAAATAACTAAAGAGCTTGAAGTTGGGGTGCACCATGTTGATAGGGCCCGAAAACTTGGTGAGGAAATCGAGGAGCTTTCGAAAGGCAAGGCCCTTTGTGAGCGTCGTCTTCAAATTCAGAAATCCAAGTTTGAAAAGTTGAAAGAATCTTTCCCCGTTTAAATATTTGTAATAATTTTTTTTATTTGGCCTTTTTTGTAATGACATTGGAGCTATTTTATTTGGCGGAAAGAATTACAATCCACCATGTTGCTTATTTTTTCTGCATGACTATTCGACTGCTATTTTCACTTCTTGTAATGTGGGCTTGTATTTTTTCAAATATTTCCTGTTTATTTTTAATATTTGCTTATCTTTATCCAATTATTCGACTTCATAAGCGCCATTGGAAAATACTCGTATGATTTGAAAAGGTCCTTCCCACTTAGGGGACCATTTTCCCATAAGCCTATCTTTTCGATCCATGGGGAGAATCACTTTCCACACAAAGTCACCAATCGAAAAGGCTTTATTTTTTACTTTTTTATTGTAGAATTTCTCCACTCTTTCCTCTTGCCTTTTCAATAAGCTAACGCTTTTAATCTTTCTTCATCTAAATCCACTAATTCATCTATCATCATTTTCCAATATGCATCTGATGGAATTTCATGATGTCTCTGAACCCTTATTGACTACAAATATATTTCGACTGGTAAGACCGCATCATGGCCATATGTTAATCGAAAAGGTGTAGCATTTGTAGCTTCCTTAGGAGAGGTTTGACAAGCCCATAGAATTTGGTCCAAAGTTTTGTGCCAGCTCTTTGGTTTTCTACCCACGTGCTTCTTTATTAAACCAATTATAACCTTGTTTGCTGCTTCGACCTGACCATTGGCTTGAGCGTAGTAAGGCGTTGATGTGAGAAGTTTGAAACCCATTTCCTTCGCGAATGCTTGCATATTTTTTCCAGTGAAAACAAATCCTTGATCTGTTGTTACTGTCTCTGGGATACCAAACCTGTAAATGATGTGCTTTTGAATGAATTCGATTACTGCTTTTTGATCCACGTTTACTAAGGGTATGGCTTCGATCCATTTCATAAAATAATCTATCTCAACCAAAATAAACTTCTGGCTTTTTGAAGAGGCCGGTCGAATTTCTCCAATCAAATCTAAAGCCCAACCTCTAAAAGGCCAAGGCTTTATTATCGAATGTAATTCACTTGCAGGAACATGTGGTATCCTTGCGTGTATCTGGCACTCTTGACATCCCTTAGCATATTCGACTCAATCTTTTAACATGGTTGGCCAATACATTCCCTGTCGAAATAATAACCACTTCATCTTATGGCCTGCCTGGTGTGCACCACATGCCTCGCTGTGTACATTCGACAAAGCTATGTATGCCTCAGATTCGCCTAAACACTTCAGTAGTACTCCTTCCGGAGTTTTCTTAAATAGTTCATTTCTCAAAATCACATAACTCAAAGCTCGATACCTGACTTTTCGTTCGATTGGTCCTGTTGGGTTTTACAGGTACTCTATTATAGGCTTTCTCCAATCTCCAGTCATTGAATCGTCTATGTTAAAAATTTCAAAATTTTCTTTGTCAGCCTATCCATGGTTTATCATCTCCAAATCTGACGGGGATAATCTAGCTGCCACTACTCTTCCTCTAACTTCAATAGCTTTCTGCAACTTTTCCTTCGACACTTTGTACCCAGAAGCTATCTGTGCTAAATCATTTGCTTCCTGATTTTCTATTCGCGGGACATGTCGAATCGTAACCATATCGAACTTCTTTAAGAGTCGATTAGCTATTACAAAGTACATGATTAAATTTTCCTTAACACATTTGTATTCCTTTGTTATCTGCTTTATGACTAACTCAGAGTCGCCCATTATTTCGACCCGAGTTGCCCCCAATTCCAACAAGATTTCAAGTCCTGCTATCAAAGCCTCATATTCTGCCTCGTTATTCGAGCAGAGGCCTTCGACTTTGTACTTGAATTTTGTTGGAATTTTGTTAGGAGAAATAACAAGAACCCCTATTCCAGTTCCATTTTTATGACTAGAACCGTCAAAGTACAACTTCCAGGGTTCCACTTCAATATAGTCCGAAGACTTTTCGTTTAGTACGTGTTCGACTATAAAATCAGCCACTACTTGTCCTTTGACAGCCTTTAAAGCCAAATATGTCAAAGAATACTCAGTCAATGCTAATGCCCATTTTCCAATTCGACTGTGCAAGATTGGTTCAGATAACATGTATTTTATAACATCAAAATGAGAAGAAACATAAACATCAACTGGTTTTATATAGTGCTTCAATTTCATACAAGAAAAGCATACACATAAACACAACTTTTCAATCACACTATACCTAGTTTCCGCATCGTTTAAGACCCTACTGAGGTAGTAAATGGCTTTTTCGACGCCATTCTCATCCTCCTGAGCCAACATGCTCCCTAAAGTCTTGTCCGACGCAGATATGTACAACCTCATACTTCTACTTCTACAAGGTGACACTAAAATTGGAGGATGCGTCAGGTACTCCTTAATCTTGTCAAAGGCATCCTGCTGCTCCTGCCCCCATTTGAAGTCTTCCTTTTTTAGTCGAAGTAGAGGGGAAAAGGCTTGCATCTTCCCACTAAGGTTGGAGATAAAGCTTCTGAGAAAGTTGATCTTGCTAAGCAAAGATTGAAAATCCTTCTTTGTAGATGGCGCTCTCGCCTCCATTATTGCCTTGGCCTTGTTTTGATTGATTTCGATCCCTTTCTTGTGGACCACAAAGCCTAGGAAGTCTCCCACCTACACACAAAATGCACATTTGAGAGGATTCATTTTCAGACCAAAATTCCTCATCCTTTCAAAGGATTTTCGAAGATGGTCTATATGACTTTTCCATGAAACGGACTTTACAACAATATCGTCAATGTAAATCTGCATAAAATCCTCAATGAAATCGTGAAAAATAGAATTCATTGCTCGCTGATATGTTGCCCCAGCATTTTTTAAACCAAAAGGCATTACCACCCATTCGTAAGTGCCTAAGGCTCCAGGGCATTGAAATGTCGTTTTTGGAACATCTTCCTCAGCAATAAAAATTTGATTATAACCAGAGTACCCATCAAGCATACTAAGGTACTCATGTCCTACAGCAGAATCGACAAGCATTTTCGCCACTGGCATAGGATATTCATCCTTTGGGGTAGCTGAATTCAAATCTCGAAAATCAATGCATACCCTCAACTTGCCATTTTTCTTTATTACATGAACTATGTTAGCAATCTATTCGACATACCTGGTTGGACGGATGAACTTGCACCTGAGGAGTCTTTTGACTTCTTCTTTAATCTTCGAGAGGATTTCTGGGGCGAATCTCCTTGGAGTTTGCTTAACAGGTTTCCTCTCAGGTTTTATTGGCAACCTTAATTCGACCAAGCTCCTATCCAGCCCGGGCATTTCGTCGTAATCCCATGCGAAACAATCTTTGAATTCTTTTAGCAACTGGACTATTTCGATCTTGAGTTGGGGGCTTATTTTCGCACTGATATAAGTTGGTCATTTCTCTACTCCTGACCCCAAGTCGATTTCTTCGAGTGGATCCTGTGCCATCATCTTGATATTTGCTACTAAAGGATCCTTTTCGAAGCCCAATGGCTCATTGTCATAAATCGCATCAAGCCTCTGGTTTTGCAAATCTCCTAGATCTTTATCTGGAGGATCCCTATTAGAATCCTTTTCAAGACCTTGTTGATCTGCTTCGATTTGGTTGGCTTCGACAGCCATATACTTTACTTCGGCCTCCAAAGCCGCTTTGAGTTTGTTCTCGGCTATATAAGCCGCGATCTTTTTGAGAACTAGTGACTCACTCATTGTCACTGAATTCGCTGCCCCAGCCAGTTGGCCGGATGTGTGAGGTTCCAAAAATGTAGTCTTCTTCGCCAACTACCTCTCTGTCCCACTGAAACCCGTGGGTAGGATGAAGGTATAATGAGCAAAAAGCATTATCCGTTAGCGTCATGTCGAAGGTGGCTGGGCTACAAGGAGCTATGTGAGCCAGATTCCTGTCAAAACTTCTCCTATCCACCTGGTTCACTTCAGCCAAAAAATAACTCTGGTCAGCCTCTATATTTTCGACAATCCCGTCTGCGCGCCAAATTGTTATTTGCCGATGCATTGACGAAGGGACGACACCAATGCCATGTATCCATTCCCTACCTAAGATAAGGTTATAATTCGCTTTCGACGCAATCACCATAAACATTGTCGGCCTCGTGATGGTTCCGACAGTTAAATCTACCTGTATCACACCCATAGTGGTTCCTACTTTCCCTTCATAATTCGACAACACCATGTTGTGAGGTTTGGTGTCGGAATCGTCTTTTCCAATTTTCTTAAGCATATAATGCGGCATCAAGTTGGCGGCCGCTCCTCCATTGACCAAAATCTTATTCACCCCTATGTTACCCACTTTTCCTTTTATAAATAGGGGTTTCAGGTGGTTCCTCATTGAGTCATCTGGCCTTTCGAAAAATGCATTTTGTTCTTCAACGTATCCATTGTTCATGATATAGTAGCAAACGGGCATGTGTCTGGCCGTTTCGACCTCCAAAGCTTCCTCTTCCTCTTCGACTTCCATTATTTGATCATACTCCCTAGGGAGCACTAAAACAACATTACATGTTACGTCGAATGATGCCTCTGACTCTGAGTTAAAATCGTCTATCATTTCATCATCCTTGGTCACTGCCTCCTCTGACGCTTCTTGCACTGGAGCGGCAGGTGGCTGTTTAAACTTCACTCCTTCCATCTGAGTCGAAGTTTGAACGTTGCTGCTGGTTTCTGGCTTGTCTTTCCCTGCAGATTCCTTCTCAGCCTTCTTTCGACGTTGGTATCTCCTCCATTGTGACTTCGTCATAGGATTTTTGCCCTTATAATTTTTAGAAGGGTAAGTCACCCTTTTGGACTTCTGGAATTCTTTTCTGTATGGCATAGAGGATCCCTGCTGTACTTCGAAGTCCTTCCATTTTCCTTGCCCCTGGGCTTGTCGGATTGGATTAACCCACCTATCATCTGGAGCTTTGGTTGTTGGTTTGAATGTGTTAGGGCGTCTTTCGCCTAACCTCTCCCTGTTTTTGTCCCCTCTTCTGGGATCGAATCTTTCTCTAGAAGGCCTCCAATTTCCTCTTCTCCTTGCCCTCTCCATTCCCTCTAAGTTTTGTGTTGCCTTTTTGTCGAAGACGGAACTACAGCGAGGGCAAAACATCACCTCAGACCTTTTCCTCTGGCATCTATGAATAAAATCTGCCAGATTTTCTTCCTCCCTAGGGTAAGCCACTTTCTGGTATTCCTCCCATCGACGTTCTTCGTCAACTTGCATTGATGCGTTATGAGCCACGTCGACCATGTTTATATTGGCAGGTGATCCTGTGTCCAGGCTCAACTTATTCATCTTCAAGCTAAGGCCTTCATTGACCTCGTGTTCCTTCTTCATTCGATTGAAGTCCTCAGAGATTTTCTTTGTCAGAACCTTTGGGAGTGGACTCCTGGCAACTTGTGGGCTGACGAATCCGACAGCTTTGTCTTTTGGATCCTCCATGGTTCTTCGGAGAATACCAACAGCAGCTTGTTTGGAAAAACCTTCAGCAGTTCCTTCGTTGATTTTGGCGAAACCCTCAGTAGTTTCATTATTGACTATGTCGAAACCCTCAGTAGTTTCATTATTGACTATGTCGAAACCCTCAGTAGTTTCATTACTGACTATGTCGACACCCTCAGTAGCTTCGTTGTTGACTATGTCGAAACCCTCAGTAGCTTCGTTGTTGAAGCCCTCAGTGGCTTCAGTGTTGACTTTGTCGAAACCCTTAGTAGTTTCGTTGATGTAGTTCTCGATGATCTTTGTGCCAAGGTCTTCAGTATCCTTGACCATCACTGACTGGTCCACGCAATCAGTTGTGACTTCGACCATGTCACCTTTGTTAGCGGGGTCTTCAGCAACCTCCACCATATTCACGTTGTTATCGAAGCCATCAGCAACCTTTATCATATCCATCCTATCGTCGAAGCCTTCAGTAAATTCAACCATATTCACTACGGATGGCTCAGCATAGTGGGCCTCCACCACCTGCAAGGAGTTTGAATCCACCTTCGCCTGGGATTTCGACTTGTCGCCAAATTTGAGCCTTCCATCTCTTATTGCATTCTGCACTAGATCCCTGAAAAGGAAACATTGAGACGTTTTATGACCCAAAAAATTATGATATTTGCAAAAACCTCTCTTTTTCTGTTGCTCTAAAGGAGGCACCTTAGTACCAGGAGGCACTATCACTTGGCCATCCTTGACCAATAAATCAAATATTTCGTCACATTTTGTAACGTCGAACGTATAAATTCTCTTAGGGAACTTGTCTTTCTTCTCTGATTCGATTGGATTTTTTCCATTCGACGGAGCCAAGACTTTGCAAGCATAAGGCGGACCTTGTTTTAACTCCGCCAAATCTACCTCTTGTTCGTCAAAATTTGATGATTCCTCCTCATCATCATCCTCACAAACTCCGACATATACTACCCTTTCATTCCTATTTTTATTAACCCTAGCTTTTTCGGATTTTAGTCGTTCGACCTGTCTAACTCTATCAGCCAATTGGGCCATGTCTCTTAAATATTGGGTGTCTAATTTCTTCCTGATGGAATAGTCGAGGCCACCAGCGGCCATTTCGACTAAGTCATGCTCTGGCACTTGTGTGAAACACCTTGCCTTGAGCAATCTGAACCTATTTAAATAGTCATCAATTGGTTCTGAGAATTTTCTCTTTACGCTAGCCAGTTCTTTCAGACTTATCTTCGTCTGCCCCATGTAAAATTGTTCATGGAATAACCTCTCCAACTGGGTCCAGGTATGTATCGAATTCGCGGGCAATGTGGTGAGCCAAGTGAAAGCATTCTTCGTCAAGGAACTAGGAAAATATTTTATTCTCAAATTCTCATTTTGCGCTATTTCGCCTGCTTCCATTAAGTATCGCGCCACATGTTCGACCGTAGATTCACTGGTATCCCCTGAAAATTTTGTGAACTTGGAAACTTTCCATCTATGGGGCAATTCTTGCTGCAAAATATATTCCGATAAAGGGGAGGTATAACAGGCTCTTTGTAATCCCAAATTAATACCATTTCGTGCCATAATTCTTTCGACCATGGCAACCAAATTATTCTCCGCCGGCATATCATTACAACACATTTGTTGTATAATATTGTCAGTATTTTGGTTTCGATTTATTAGCAACACTCTTGGTTCTTGTTGAACAGGGATTTCGACCCCAGTGGGTTCGACTGTCCCTCCTTGGTTCAGAACTTCCGCCTGAGGGACGTTTGGTTGCCTTTGGTTTATGGTAGGTTCTTCTTCGACCGCTACCCTTGGGTTCTGAACTACTTGTTCCCTTGGGGGAGGTTGGGGGACACCAAAGAAATCAGCAATGCGCGTCATCTGTGCTGCCAATTGTTGATTCATTTGTGTCGTGTTTTGGATCAAAGGGTTGAATATAACCCCCATTTGTTGGGCTAACATCTGGACCATATCATGGTTACTCTCATCCATTTGTTGCCTGATCACTTGTGTAGAGTTATTGGTAATGTTTGGCATGTAAGTTTGATACCCCGTTCCTAAAGGGTGGCTCATTCGGCCCATATGGTTCACACCAGAACCGGACCCTTGCAAGGGCGAAGTTATATTCATTGTTGGATCCGTAAATGCTGATGGTGCGTTATGCAAACTTGCCATTACTGAAGTTGGCATTCCATATGGTTGTTCTCGATTTAGAGGCATCGAAAACCCAGATATAAAGGGTCTGTATATACCACCTGAAAGGGGAGGAGTCATTTGAGGCATTTGGGGCCCCATAGTTGAAAAACTAGGAGCACTCTGGGGAATTGAAAGCGCATGCGTCGAACCCGCTGTTGATGGATTAGCCTCTGACACTGATATTGAGGCCGTATTGCCCCCATTCGAAGGATTAGGGGGTGGTATTTCATTATTCGTAGGATTCTGATTGTTAGGCGGATTTGGATTCGCCATTTTGCGTACTCGTCTTCTTCTGGGTCTTTCTTCATTATTTATGGCTATTTTACCACTTCTTAGTCTCATAAAACAAAACGAAGAATTTTTTTTCCGAGTACAGTATAAAATGAAGGTTTTCAAATGTTAATAGCACAAGGTCCCACTGGGCGTGCCAATTTGTTTGCTTGGAAAATTCGCAAACAACCGCTGATCTCCTAATTTATGGAAAATTAGTTTACTTACAGGACCGATCAAACAAATCCTAGGACAATGTGCTTTAACAATTTTGGCAATTTGGTTAGAAAACCTTTTGTTTATTGAATTCATCATAGTTTTCACCAATTTTGTATTTTTCGACAAAAGTAACAAAACTTTGCTCCTTAAAATAAATGGCAAAATGTAAATAACTTGCAAGTAAGAAAATGGCAGAAAAGTAAAGGAAATTGTAAATGAAGAACTTAAAACTTTTATTAAAATGCAAGGAATGAAAACTGATGTTTTTCAAACGTACATTTTCTCAGTAACTACTCTTTTCTCTCTCACGGTTACTTTGAGTATTTCTTGAGTGATTTGTACAAATTCTGAACACACACGGAAATCCAACACTAAGACTCCCTATTTATATACAAACGAAATAACCACCAATAACAGCTACTTCTCTTAATGGCGACAAATGGCATTCTGCATGCATTCGTCAACTAGATGCGTTCCACGCATCCTATTTCAAAATGAAACTCCCTCCTAAATTTGAATTTCAAACACCTGTCGAACTGATTCCTCTTCTGTCGAAATATTCCTCATACTTAGAAATATCTGCCAATGCTTTCCCTAAGTACCATTTGTCTTCGACTTGCTTTTTTTTTTCCCACCAGAAACCTTCTGGTCGAAATATCCTGGCGTCGAAATTAGCAACCTACAAATTGCCCCCCAGAAAATGAATTTTCGATAAAGGGAGAAAAGCATTTTTTGCCAATGCAATTCGACGCCACCAATAATTCGACTAGTGACTGTTCACATGACTAGACGTTGGAAATGTCAGAATCATCATTGCGCTTTTCTCAAACGTCTTTTCAGCCCACGTTTTTAAGATCTTCCATCATCACTACTCTAGCCCCTAGTAGATCATGAGTCAAACGTAACTGCCACCGTCTGAAACCATCCACTTCATAACCTCCACGTGTCTCATAATCTTTTCATTACTTTTCCATCAAAACTTCTGAATTCCAACCGCTTCCATCTTTCTTCCTATCAAAACTCCTCATACTTAGAAATATCTGCCAATGCTTTCCCTAAGTACCATTTGTCTTCGACTTGCTTTTTTTCCCCACCAGAAACCTTCTGGTCGAAATGTCCTGGTGTCGAAATTAGCAACCTACAGTTATTAAGGAAACACCTCTCCTAAACATGGATGAAGAGGACATCTTAAGCTAGGCCTGCATCCGTAATGATAACTATAATGTTAAGTTTGTATATAAAAGAATTATGAATTGGACAAAGGATAAGGAACCCCAAAGATCTTCCAGATTGCAAGATAAAAACATGTATTAAAATATATGGGGAAGTCAAGCTACCCCTAGACAACAATTTCTAATATGAAGAATCCTAAACAACTCTATACCTATTAGAGAAAAGCTAAACAAGAAGGGCATTATGTGCAACCCCCTCTGCCCTAGACGTAACTCAGGAATTGAGTCCATCTACCATTACTTCGAAAATTTGATTTGGACAAAGGAATTGTGTTTTGGATCATAGCTTACTATCAAGCACATCAAAACAAGACATTTCACATATTGGCTAAGAGATAACATAGCCAAAATGGAGAGTTTCAACAATTCATGATCATAAACATTATTGATTATACATGGATGAGAGAAATACCTTAGAGTGTGTTTGGATGAAGGATTTTAATGAGGGAAAGTAATTTTTCGAGGGAATTTGAAACGACTTGATCAAAATCCATTGTTTGGATAAAAAATATGGAGAATTGTTAAAAGGGTTAAATAAGTTTTTAGTCCCTATAAAGTTTGAAATTTCATTTTTAGTCCCTCCTGGGTTTTGGCAACGGTTTTAGCTGGTTTTGGCAACGGTTTTTTTTGTAAAAACTGTTGTCAAAAGGTAGGGAGGGACTAAAAATGAAATTTCAAACTTTATAGGGACTAAAAACTTATTTAACCCTTGTTAAAATGATGTACATTTATAGAGTATTTTATTCATGTTAAATTTAAGGAATTTAAAATGACACAAAAAAGTAAAGAATTTCAAATTGCTTCTTAACTCTACATAATATAAATGTTAAATTGTTTATTATTAATTTTTCAAATTTTGCAAGATGATCCTCATATTTTATGAAAATTTCAAATTCACTCCCAAAATTTTCAAAAAATTGCAAATTAGTCCCTAATAATTTTCAAAATTTACAAATTGGTCCCTTCAAATTTTCAAAAATTACAAATTGGTCTCTATTTTTCATATTTTAAATTTTACCCAAAAGCTTTAAAAATTATGAAAATGACCCAAATTTTTTTACATTGAATCATTTTAATACTCCTTCCAAACAAAAGAATTTAAAAATAAATGAATTTCAATTGAATCATTTGAATTACTTAGAATTTTAAATTCCCTAAAAATTCTTATATTCCTCATCCAAACACACTCTTAGTGTTTAATGACATTACTAGTAAGATACCCGTGCTCCCGCACGGGTAAAATTATTTGATACAGTATACAATATATTTAAATGTACATTTGGAACGTTATAAAATGTATTTATATACGTGTTTAAATTTAAATTAGCTATTAATTATAAAATGAACAATTATTATATAAATTCAATTGTATTAAAATACAAATAGAAAAAAAATATTCTTGAGATAAAAAAAAGAAATATTTAATATTTGATCATAAGGATTTTATCTTTCAAGTTAAGATAATTATTAATTAAAATAAAGTATGTATTGTGTTTATAGTGACCCGTGAAATAGAAAGTTTATTTGATACAATATAAAATGTATTTATATACAGATGTATTAAATAATCATGCAACAAAAAAGAACTCGTGAGATGAAGAAAGACAAAAAAAATTTTTGATGCTATAATGACCCGTGAGATAAATAAATTATTTGGTGCGATATAAAATGTATTTAGATACAAATGCAAAATTTAAAATGATATGTTTAATTGTAAAATGAACAATAATCATATAAATTAAATTGTATTAAATAATTACATAAAACGCTTGGGTCTTGAGAGTGTGCTCCTCTCAAGGTCTCAGGTTCGAATCCTGCTGGGTACAAATTGTTTATTAAAAAAAAATAATTACATAAAAAGAAAAAAAAATGAATCATAAGATGGAGAAAGAAAAAAATTATTTAAATATAAGATAATGATTAATTAAAATAAAATAAATATTATGTTGATAGTGACCCGTGAGATAAATAAGTTTTTTATTTTATTAAAATTAAAAAATAGATTATTAGTATTTTTAGCGATAATAAAAAATATAGTGGAAAAAAATTAAAATGAAAGTAAAAAAGTGTGGAAAAAAAAGTGAAAATGATTTGAAATTTGAATGAAGAGAGAGAATGAGTGTATGTAATATTTAATTTGAATGAGTAAATAGAAGATAGTAAATAGTAATCAATGTTAAGTCAACACATGACATGCAATTGTGAAAATCTATTTTTGATTTTGGATGAATTTGTTAGTTACCGAAATAACTTTTTCATAATGTATTTTATTTTTAGTAGAAAGACAATTTAGACAATCCATAGAACCTTTTAGTAATGAGTAGATAGTAGATTATTTCTCCGAGAGAAGCCATCAAGCTTACCAACATGAACTATCTCTCTCTGCAATTAATTGGGAAAAGTGGAAAGAACAAAGAAAATGTCAGAATGAAAGAAATTACTCATTCCAATAGAAACAAAAACAACAATGAGATAAGCTTACACTAGAAAAACAACAACCAAAGGAAATGCAAATATTCTAATGAGCAATTTGGAAATTAGACATCGACCACAACTTTTGATACCTTTGAAATGACTTTCTTTAAAATATCTTAAGAGTGTGTTTGGATGAGGAATTAGAGAATTTTTAGGGAATTTAAAACTCTAAGTAATTCAAATGATTCAATTGAAATCATTCATTTTTAAATTCTTTTGTTTGGATGAAGTATTAAAATGATTCAATGTAAAAAATTTAGGGCCATTTTCATCATTTTTAAAGCTTTTGGGTCAAATTTAAAATATAAAAAATAGGGACTAATTTGTAATTTTTGAAAATTTGAAGGGACCAATTTGTAAAATTTGAAAATTAGTAGGGAACTAATTTGCAATTTTTTGAAAATTTTGGGGGTGAATTTAAATTTTTTATAAAATATGAGGACCATCTTGCAAAATTTAAAAAATTAATGATAAACAATTTAATATTCATATTATATAGAGTTAAGAAGCAATTTGAAATTCTTTATTTTTTGGTGTCTTTTAAATTCCTTAAATTTAACATGAATAAAATACTCCATAAATTTACATCATTTTAACAATTCTCCATATTTTTTATCTAAACAATAGATTTTGATTAAGTCATTTCAAATTTCCTCAAAAAATTACATTCCCTCATCAAAATTCTTCATCCAAACACACTCTAAGAGTTTTGACAAGAGATTACAAAATAAGTTACAAGATAATTGTCTTTCGAGATCATAGGAACATTTCTTATTTTCTACTAAAATATTTTTTAATCTATACTCATCACAATATATGAATCAGACAAACCCAAAGTATTTATAAGTGTTTTTTTTTTTTGGGAAATCTTGATATCCGGCCTTGCGACCGACTAATCATAAGTGTTTCTTAATTATTTAAGATAATCCCAAATGTACGTATTTCAATTCTTAGAACAATAAATTTTAAGAATCTCTGCCTCTGTCTCTATTAGAAAGATTCCAAGTTCTACATTGGTCAGACATAGAGGGTCTAAAAAGTTTACATAGAGTGATAACCATCACCTTACAAGCCACTTTTATAAGGTTGATTTAGACCAAACTCTAATATGGTATCAGAGCCTAACGATTAAACTATGGGCCGTCCATCATTTACATCCATGCACCACACCCAAAAGAGTGATGGGCGTGAGGGAGTATCTTGTAAAGATTCAAAGTCTCACATTGGTTAGACATAGAACATCTAAAGAGTCTATATAGAGTGACACCTATTAGTTTACTAGCCGATTTTGTAATGTTGAGTTAGACTAAACTCTAATAGTCTCTCTCAAAGTTTCTCTTTTTCCACCCACCTTAGATACTCTAAAATGTCATCCAATTTTTAGAACAATCAATCATTAGAATCTCTCTCTCTCTCTCTATCTCTCTCTCTCTCCCTATCTCTCTCTCTCTCTCTCTCTCTCTCTTTCTTTCTTTCTCTCTCTCTCTCTCTCTCTCTCTCTCTCTCTCTCTCTCTCTCTATCTCTCTCTCTCTCTCTATCTATCTCACACACACACACACACTCACACATACACACTCTCTCTCTCTCCCTCCCCCCCTCTCTCTCACTACTACAAATAATATATTTTATGACAACGATTTCACCTCACTTAACAAAAAATCGGGGTATAAATCCTAGACGCGCCATGTTTTTTTTCTTCTAAAAAATACAATTTATCAAGTCGTTTTCGTAGATAATCAAGGGGTAAAATAATTCAGAGTACATGATCCGAATCCCAGCAATTGTAAATTATGTTTTCATTTCATTAAAAGTGGCGTCTTCCTTCATATTTTATTTTTAATCCAAAAATAATCCACATTTAACCTCAATTATGTTTTCCAACTGATGAGAAATAATTTACTCTTATTATATATAGTTTAGCTTGTAGCTTTCAGTTTCACTTGCCAAAAACAACACAAACAAAACCCTAACGAATAACCCTAAACAACGAGATACCTAAACACACATATCATCCTTCAGCATGATGATATGTGTTTAAGGATCTCGTTCAATACTTGTCAGAATGAAAGAGGAAATCATTTCTTTCACTTCTTCACATATCTGGTACATCAAACATCACTACTCATGTTACATTTTTGTTGTTGTTGTTGTTGTTGTTGTTGTTATTGTTGTTGTTGTTGTTATTGCAGTAGTTGTTGTTGTCATTGTTATTTTTGTTGTTGTTGTTCTTGTTGTTGTTAAGACCTAAACCCTAAGGTTTAGCCTTGTTGTTGTTTAAACTAAGATTGAATGTTATACGTTGTTGTTTTTAATGAAATAAGTACGTCGTATGTTTATTGTTGATGTTTATATAGTTTTGTTGAGAGATTGTTATTTTTTTAGTTTTTGTTTAATGTTGGTGTTGTTTAGATTGATATTGAATGTTAAAGTTGTTGTTGTTGTTGTTGTTGTTTAAATTGAGATTGAATGTCGAGTCTTTGTTTCACCAACTCCTATTTGAAAATATAACGTATTTAATTGATTTTGAAAATAATAATATGAAAAATTATATTTTATTTGAAAAACATTTTACACTAATTATTGTTTTTTTGAGCATTTCACAATTCATCATTCATCTCATGTTCTTTAATGGTTACAATTTCTCTCAATGTTTCTATTTGTCATTTGATGAAGAACTTGAAACTTTGAATGAGATTTGAACCATTAATGAACGAGAGATGAATGATGAGCTAGATGTTCGAAAATCAATGATTAGTGTAAGTTGTTCTTCAAATTGCTCATATAATAATTTTATAAACCAATTTAAAAAGGGTGAATTCTTATCTACCCAACTCAAAAAGTTGGGTAAGGTTACCTTTAATGTAAAATATTTTGAAAACAACAAACAATTGTACTATTTAATAAATAATTAAATATATTAAACTTAGATAGTATCATGTAATTGGTTGAAGATACATTATCCACTTTTTGATGATAAGTAAAGAAGTTGTCCCTTTAAAAAGTTCTCTCTCCCTCCCTCCTATTGAACACATATACCCATAAACGTTTTCGATTGAAATTTTGAAGTCAATCAACACAATTTTGTTTCTAATAAAAAATGGTCTTCCATTTATTTGTTAATACCTTTTATAGTAGTATTCTTTATTAAGTGGACATTGAATTGTTGGTCTTTAATTTTATTTTATTTTGCAGTGTTTTTTCACCAGATTTATTTTCTTTGAATTTTCATGTAAAATTTTTAATGAGATAGATGTTGTTGGTAATTTTAGTCGTACTAAGGTTTGGCCTATCCCCCAAAGTCCCACTATCCTTATTTATTTAATAAAATCATTGATTGGGTGTTGCAAATGACAATGGCTAGTTCGCGGCTGCTAAGTGCCATCATAGTTGGAATGTAATCTCTACCAGTGATGTCTTTGCACTCTTATTTATTTATTTATTTTTACTTAAATTGATGACAATGATTTTATTAAATTAATTTTAATAAAATTATTTATTGATTTTTATTATTTTTATGAGAAGTTGATTTTTATTTTTGTGCAAAGTAAAGTAAAAAAAATTCATTAAATTATTTTAGTCAATAATTATGCAAAGACATGAAATGTAAAGCGAATTCAAATCTATAACATTCTATTTATTTATATTTTAAAAATAAATTTCACTCATTAAATTATTTGATTAAAAAATAAAGTAAATACTTTAAAATAACACACATGATATTAATTAGAATATATAACTGAAAAATTAATACTCCATTATACTAGAAATAACAATTATTTTAAATTATTTAATATTATAAATGAACAAATGTTTATGCAATATTTTAAAATTATTTGTTGAATGTATGTTCTGCAAACATAAAGATTTCATCTCTAGTTTAACAACCCTAACCAATAAGTATTTTATCTTTTTATATTAGATTTTATTTTAATAATGTTTATTATTTACTATTTCATTTTTGACAAGTCAAAGGAATAACAATTTTTTAGAAAGCTAAAAGTGAATTTAAACTTTATAATTATATATCTCACCAAACACACACAAAAATACAAATTTAGAGAAAAGAAATTCCCACCAAGTTTTACCAATCGTTGCGTGACTGGTATCGTCTATTTTAGTGCGCAAGAGGAAAAGGGGGGTAGGTGGATAATGTTGCTGGTTACCAAACCAAACAATGTGAAAAGGACACGATTATATGATTTTGAACACACTTGGTTAATTAAATTATAAAGTCTCACCGTTTGTCTATAGTATGTGAAAAGTCGTATACTAGTAGGCAAACCAAAATGAAGTGTAATTTTTTTAAATAATCCTTCTTGTCTTATTTAAGAGACACTAATTATGAAATAAATATAAAATTAAGTTGTCTCTTATAAATCCAGGCACCCACATAATTAAACCCAGAAAAATTACTCAAAGCTCCCGCGACGGTTATAGTTAGGGGTGGACATCGGTCGGTCTCAGACGGTTTTGGATTGAAAATTGGCCACCGAATAAAACCGACGGATTTAAAATATTGATCCACTTCCGACCGTTTTGAGTGGCAGTTTTATCGGATGTCGGTTTCATCGGATTTCGGTTATTACGGGTGAGTTTTTTCGGTTTTCAGCTCATAGTAATTGTAGATCTTTAAACTTAACATTATTTTCTTCTCTGTACTTTTGTGATTATGCTCCTGTGATTAGTAGCTTGGTGCAAAGAGGAAGATGAAGAAAGAAAATAAATTGTTATATATTGCAAATAATATATACTAAAAGGACAATAAAATGTTTTTCATAAACTTTCAATTTTTTTCATGTGGCTACCGGAAAAGAAGAGTGGGTGTGTTTTCAATTTTTTTCATGTGGCTACCGGAAAAGAAGAGTGGGTGTGTTTTGGTAAGAGGGATTTGTGGTTGTGTGTTGTAGCTTGGAGAGAAGAAAAAGATGAACATGAGATTTTTACCCTTGTGAGAGAGAAAAGAAATATTATTTTAAAACATTGTGTCATTGTAATACTCTAAATAGAATTATTAAAAGCTAAAAAATAAAAAGATTAGATAGAATAAAGTGTGCCTGACACTTTGTGGGTCTCAAGGAGTAGGTATTAATATTATATCTACTAATAATTTTCTATATAATAATAGGATCAGATACAACTTTAATATCATGCAGACGTGTCTTTTCGGTCGATTTTGGATATCCGTGAGTTGGTTTTTAGCATCCGATTCCGACCAATTAAATCCATAGATACTCAAATTTTTCATTATTTTCAACCGAAACCCAGTTGAATCCGTCCGTGACATTACTTTGTGGTTCGGACTAAGCGGTTCTCGGTCGGTTTCAAAATTTCTGTCCACCCCTAGTTATAGTATCGGCTGCAGACTCTGGCTGTGTGTGGTGATGCGCGGCATCGGAGGTTCGTGATGGGGATGGATTTGCGGTTAGATCGGCAGTTCCACGGGAGAGATGTGGAGGGCGCCGACGTCGGAATCGCGGAGGTTGGGTGAGTTCGCAATGGATCTGCAGTGACGAATCGTTAGCGGTCGACACGGTTTCGACTCAACTTTGGTTTGATCACGATTTCGTTTCCTCGCCGCTTCTGTTTTTAATTAAATTCGTGATTTTTATGGATATGTTGATTGTGAACATGTTGTTTATGGTTTGTGGTTTGCGATTAAATTTTATCACAGAAGCAAGAAGATGATTTGTAATTTGTTACTGTTGTTACAGGTTATTATGAATTGATGAGGATGATGATGAATAGGGGCTGTTTTAGATTTTTTTATGCAGGTTATGAGAAAATCACTCAAAGCTCCCACGACGGTTATAGTATCGGCGACGAGCTCTGGATGTGTGTGGTGATGCGCGACATCGGAGGTTCGTGATGGGGATGGATTTGCGGTTAGTTCAGAAGTTCCACGGGAGAGATGCGGAGGACGCCGGTGTCGAAATCGCGGAGGTTGGGTGAGTTCGCGACAGATCTGTAGTGACGAATCATTAGTGGTCGACAGGGTTTCGACTCAACTTTGGTTTGATCGCGATTTCGTTTCCTCTCCGTTTCTTTTTTTAATTAAATTCGAGATTTTTATGGATATGTTAATTGTGAACATGTTGTTTATGGTTTGTGGTTTGCGATTAAACTTTATCACATAAGCAAGAAGATGATTTGTAATTTTTTACTGTTGTTACAGGTTATTATGAATTGATGAGGATGATGATGAATAGGGGCTGTTTTAGATTTTTTTATGCAGGTTATGAGAAAATCACTCAAAGCTCCCACGACGGTTATAGTATCGGCGACGAGCTCTGGCTGTGTGTGGTGATGCGCGACATCGGAGGTTCGTGATGGGGATGGATTTGCGGTTAGTTCGGAAGTTCCATGGGAGAGATGCGGAGGACGTCGGTGTCGAAATCGCGGAGGTTGGGTGAGTTCGCGACAGATCTGTAGTGACGAATCGTTAGTGGTCGACAGGGTTTCGACTTAACTTTGGTTTGATCGCGATTTCGTTTCCTCTCTGTTTCTTTTTTTAATTAAATTCGAGATTTTTATGGATATGTTGATTGTGAACATGTTGTTTATGGTTTGTGGTTTGTGATTAAACTTTATCACGGAAGCAAGAAGATGATTTGTAATTTGTTACTGCTGTTACAGGTTGTAATGAATTGATGAGGATGATGATGAACAGGGGCTGTTTTAGATTTTTTATGCAGGTTATGAGAAAATCACTCAAAGCCCGCGGCGGTTATAGTGTTGGCGGCGGGCTCTGGCTGTGTGTCGTGATGCGCGACATCGGAGGTTCGTGATGGGGATGGATTTGCGGTTAGATCGGAAGTTCCACGGGAGAGATGAGGAGGACGCCGTCGTCGGAATCGCGGAGGTTGGGGGAGTTCGCGACGGATCTACAGTGACGAATCGT
The DNA here is from genome assembly GCA_022829125.1 of Lathyrus tuberosus. Taxonomy (NCBI): domain Eukaryota; kingdom Viridiplantae; phylum Streptophyta; class Magnoliopsida; order Fabales; family Fabaceae; genus Lathyrus; species Lathyrus tuberosus. Next base: position 968,402 of record JALAZF010000368.1, on the reverse strand, counting down.
TAGTGGTCGACACGGTTTCCACTCAACTTTGGTTTGATCGCGATTTCATTTCCTCTCCGTTTCTGTTTTTAATTAAATTCGTGATTTTTATGGATATGTTGACTGTGAACATGTTGTTTATGGTTTGTGGTTTGTGATTAAACTTTATCACAGAAGCAAGAAAATGATTTGTAATTCGTTACTGTTGTTACAGGTTGTTATGAATTGATGAGGATGATGATGAACAGGGGTTGTTTTACATTTTTTATGCAGGTTATGAGAAAATCACTCAAAGCTCCCGCGGCGGTTATAGTATCGGCGGCGGGCTCTGGCTGTGTATGGTGATGCATGACATTGGAATTTCGTGACGGGGGATGGATTTGCGGTTAGATCAAAAGTTCCACAGGAGATATGTGGAGGACGCCGGCGTCAGAATCGCCGAGGTTAGGTGAGTTTGCGAAGGATTTGCAGTGACGAATCGTTAGTGGTCGACACGGTTTCGACTCAACTTTGGTTTGGTCGCGATTTCGTTTCCTCTTCGTTTCTGTTTTTAATTAAATTCGTGATTTTTATGGATATATTTATTGTGAACATTTGTGATTAAACTTTATCACAGAAGCAAGAAGATGATTTGTAATTTGCTACTGTTGTTACAGGTTGTTATGAATTGATGAGGATGATGATGAACATGGGCTGTTTTAGATTTTTTATGCAGGTTATGCAAAAATATATAGAGAAAATAGTTGACTAGCAGTAATAGTCGACTCAGCAGCGACATTACGGACATACAAATGCCAACTTTTATATTAACAACATGTCTATCACTTTTCTTACGTTCGATGTGTTATTGTGATTGGGAGACTTAGTAGTTTGTACGTAAAAACTGAAGAAAATAAATTATATATAAAGGTAGCAAAGTAAATACTGAAGTTCACTTCATTCCTAATATCTCTCAACTCACCAAGTGAAGTTTACTTAGTGAAATTCCAAACAAATACTACACTGATTATTAGAACCAATATAATTTTAAAATGTCAGCTTAGATCCTGCAATCATTATTATTCTCTAATATTTATTGGATGAAACAAATATGATTTTTATTTTTTATTTAGGGTCCGGTTGTTTTGGCTTTTTTTTTAAATGATTTTTATAGTGTAACATAATTTTGTAGAAAAAAATTTTACAAAGAAACTTTTCATAAAAGCTTCAAATAAAAATTTGGTTTGAATAGTTATTCTTAAAATGTTATTTTAGGTATTTCATCATTTTATCGAAACTTTTTTTGGATATCAAAATTTCAAAAAATCACTTAATTTTGAAGTTATTTCAAATAGCTTTTCATGAAAATCATTTTTGAAATACAACTTTTTGAAAAAATTGTGATTTTGACTATGTTTTGGTATCCAATAATATATATTAATGTTATAGAATGTCAAAATTAGTCTTTTAATTTATAAAAAACAAATTTAAAAAAACTTGTAATATTTTGTAAAATGTTTTTGTAGAATCCATTTTAAAAAATACAAAGAAAAAATCCATTTTTTTAAAGCTGAAACAAACTGGCCCTTAATATAAAAGTTCTTAATATTATTTTATAAAAAATAAATAAATTAAATTGTGTATTCAATTTATTTAAAATTATAATATTAATAATTTTTTAAATTTTTTATATTATATGTTTAATTTACATAATTATTACTTAATTATTATTTACATATAAATACATTTATTTTAATTTTTTACATTTTAATATAAATTAACAGTATAAACAAAAAACTTATAATAATAATAATAATAATATTAATACACTATTAATACATCAAACTTTTAAATTGAAGTTTCTTAAAATTTTTGCATACAAAAAAATTTATGATCATATGTTACTCTATTTTTTAGTTCATATCTTTTGATTTTAATTGATGTTTTTTCATTAAATCAATAAATGCATAAATATTTTTTTATTACTTTATTTTTTTAGTCCATATTTTTTTTTTATGTTTATTAACGATAGAAAATAATTTTTTAACAAATCACAACTTATCCATACTATTAAAATACCAAATTAAATTAATTATCATGTGAACATGAAGTTAATGATCAAAATATTGAATATTAATGAGAACGTGAATTTACTGATCAAAATATTAAATATTAACGGAAACATGGAGTTACCGATCAAAATATTAAATATTAACGGAAATTTGAAGTTATTGATAGAAAAATTGAATATTAACGGGAACACGAATTTACCGATCAAAATATTGAACATTAACGAAAATTTGAAGTTATTAATAGAAAATTAAATATTAACGGGAACACGAAGTTACTGATCCAAATATTGAATATTAACGGGAACATGAAGTTACTGATCAAAATATTGAATATTAACGGGAACATGAAGTTACTGATCAAAATATTGAACACTAACGGAAATTTGAAGTTATTGATAGAAAATTTAAATATTAACGGAAACACGAAGTTACTGACCCAAATATTGAATATTAACCGAAACATGAAGGTACTGATCAAAATATTGAATATTAACGAGATTTTGAAGTTACTGATAGAAAATTTGAATATTAACGGAAACACGAAGGTACTGATCAAAATATGCTATATTAACGGGAATTTAAAGTTATTGATAGAAAGTTTGAATATTAACGGAAACACGAAGTTACTAATTAAAATATTGAATATTAACGGGAACATATAATTACTGATCAAAATATTGAATATTAACGGGAGCATAGAGTTACTGAGCAAAATGTTGAATATTAACGAGAACATGAAGGTATTGGTCAAAATATTGAATATTAACGGGAACATGAAATTACTGATCAGAATATTGAAAATTAACGAGAACATGAAATTTTCGATCAAAATTTTGAATATTAACAGGAACACGAAGTTACTGATCAAAATATTGAAAATTAACGGGAACTTGAATTTTCTGATCAAAATTCTTAGTTGTGGAAAATGAACATAAAATTGCTGATCAAAATTTTGAACACGAGTTTTTTTATTGGATGTTATGATTTTAATTATTTTTTTAATTTACAACAAAATTTTATATTTTTGATTTTTTATATATTTCATAACGTAACTGATGACGTATGTGAAAAGTCGTATACTAGTAGGCAAACCAAAATGAAGTGTAGTTTTTTTAAATAATCCTTGTCTTATTTACGAGACACTAATTATGAAATAAATCTAAAATTAAGTTGTCTCTTATAAATAGAATCAATAAGAATCAGAGATAGAATCAATAAGAAAACGAGGAATATTGAATAGTCAATGAAATTTTATTAAATTTGTAAAGAACTTAGTCAAATAAAGATATAACAATGGAGCAAAAAATTGGACAACATGTTGGAACATCGAATTGAAAATGGTATTGACACCACAATCTGTATCGCAAAGAGTGTGTGTGTCAGTTCTAATTGACGCACTTTCAGTTGCTGACTTGGATTATAGATGCTATTAAGTGGATGTCCGACAGTGGCAATGGTTTTTGTTAGTGCAAAGCAATTAGAAGTTTGGAAATAATTGAGTGAATGTGTGAGTTAGTTTGTATAGATGATAATGTATTGTATTTATACAAGTATTGAAAATCTCAGGTCGGGCACAACCAAAAACAACTAATACTAACTACTTTATATAAGAAAAATACAGTCTTATTTCAATGTGCTTAATTCAACCATGAACAACAGGATTTCTTGTCAAATTAGTTGTACATTTGTTGTTTAAGGACATGAACATAAGTTTTTTCACTTCTATTTTGAGCACCTTAAAAGTTGAGGCTGACTATATTGCTTGACAGACGGCTAACGAGTCTGTTATGTACTCAGATTCACAAGAAGATAATTTACATACTAGTTGTTTTTTCGAGGACCATGATATTCAAGCATTGTAGAACTTGAACAGGTAGCTTAAGGTGTTTTTTCTGTCTTACTTATCCCAGACTAGTCTACATCCGAGAGGAAGACAAGATATGTACAAATCTGACTTGAAGTTGGAGACAATAACACTCCATAGCTGAGTGTTCCTTTGATGTACCTCATAACTCTTTTTGTTGCAAGCAAATGTGAAGTTCTAGGCTTACTCAAGAACCTACTAATGACTCAAACCACATATAGGATATATGGCCGTTTGTGACACATATCTCAAGGATCTTGTGATTTGCTTGAATAAATTTGGATCCACTGGCTCTTCAGTTACATCCTTATCAAGTTTTAGATTAGATTCTACAGGAGTTAATGTTGAGATGCATTCAACCATATTGAATTTGTTAACACATTCAAGGCATACTTCCTTTAATGCATGACCAAACCTTTTTTGTTTCAATTATTTCATCCCTAGGAAGTAAGTCAATTTTCAAGGTCATGCATTTAAAATTCAATCATCACTTGCTCCTTGAACTTTGTAATTTCAATCACGGTGTTGCCAATGGTAAACAACTCACCCACTTATAAGAAAATTAGTAGCATTCCCGATTTTATCATATTCTTCACATACACACCATATTCTGAGGCACATTTCACCAATTTTTGGTGTATTGGGAATTCATGTATCATTCAATGAAAGCTCTTGGTGTTTGCTTAATTCCATATAAAATCTTTTTCGGCTTGAATAAAATTTAGTCATTTCCTTTGATTTCAACGCCTGAAGGTTGTGTCACATATAAAACTTTCTCTAAAGGTCCATTTAGAAAAGAAAATTTCGCATCTAGATGAAATAGAAGACAACCTCTTCCATAAGAAATAGCCATGGCTATAATTAGCTTTAAAATATTAAACCTATCAATATGTGAGTATACTTCATCATAATTCAAATCAGGTTTTTGCATAAAGTCTCTTACAACTAATTGTCATACCCTAATTTTTAAACCTAAGATCCCACATTCATTTGCATCCTTTGCATAACATCAACCACCTTTTGTGTGTGTCTTTTATGTTTTTCTAACCCCATTGAAAATACAAAAATATGTCTTGCTTTGCTTTGATTACAAGTTAGGGTTTTGCACCAAAGGAGCCAAGAAGTTGATCAGTAAAGGTTTTGTGTGATTTGCAACATCTCAAGTCCCTTTACCCCTTCATGATGATCAAGAGTTTCCCACTATCAATAATCAAGATTGAGTGTGCATCAATTCAAGTTTACCAAGTTCCAATTCATCAAGTGCTTCAAATTAGGGTTTTGGTCAAAGTCAGCTTTGGGTTGACTTTTTGATCAAGACATGTGTAAAGACCATATACTAATACATGCATCAAATCATATATTATACATGATAAGTACGTTTGGTACTGAAATATACAATAAGTTCCTAGTTAACACATTATATACATAAATGCCTCTAATACAAAACACTAAAGACTAAGGCATTACATATACAAGATGTTCCAAAATGATAAAGACTAAGAACTAGATCAAAACAATGATCTCAGAACATAAACGCCATAGCGAAAGCCATGCCATCTCAAAAGCTACGATCCGTAAGGAAAGTCAAATAACCTTATCCTTACCCTTCGCGGAACCTGCAGAACCTGTGATGTAAACAACAACAGTGGGGTGAGATACATCAAATCTCAGTGAGTTCCCTATCTTAAAGTCCTCTCGGCTTTACAAGGTTCTAACAAAGTCCTAACTCATGTCCAAGGGGAAAGGGGAAAGACCATGAGTACACACACACAAGTAACCATCACGGTGAGCCTGTAAACTCACACTAGTACCGAAGTACCTCTTGAGCCTGTAAACTCAAGGATTCACAAAGTACCGAAGTACGTTCTGAGTCCGTACACTCAAGAACTCACATATCAATAACCAATACCAAGGCATCCCCTTTTCCCGTACCCTTCTACGTCTAGAAGGCGATCCGAGTCATGGATCCTTGTAGCTACTTGGCATACGATTGGATTCGGGATCACCGGTCCGTACACCGTGATCCGTCACTTCTCACGGCCCGTACACCGTCACAAGTCTCTTTACCCGTAGGCTCCAATCGTACTTAACACGGGACTCAAACCTGCCAAGTAGTTGTGTATAATGTTCAGAGGAGGTGCTCGAGTCTCATGAACTACACCGCACAAACTGTGGTTATTGATAAACAGAATGCACACGCCTCGGCCTTTCATGCACGAGCGTTGCCACACATGGAACAATTCACACTCCCGACACAGTTTTGGTAATAATCCTCACTCTGCCTATTTCATATTTTAGCATGCATACATTGTTAACAACAATTACGCACATTTAACAGATAAAAGTCAACAAAACGACACTATTTCATAATTCCCGATATAATTAAATCGGCCGACAATCTTAAAACCATTGTAATAAGAAAGTACATTTTATTATCTTTCCAACGATACCAAAATTGTTCAAATCCGAGTTACGTATAAAAAGTTACGGCATTTGAAATAATTGATCGGAAAAATAATTCACAACAGCAGAATTCTGCATTTCCCCTGGCCATACGCGTATTGGCACAACCCATAGGCGTATTGCCCAAATGCTCGCCCAGCCATACGCGTATTGCCCCAAGCGATACGCGTATTGTCCAAAATCCTCGGCCATCCATACGCGTATTGCCCAAGGCCGTACGCGTATGGGCAGAAACGTTTTTCCTTGAAAATTCCTTTTAAATTTGTCATACGCGTATTGCCCTTGCCGTACGCGTAATGACAAGCCCCATACGCGTATTGACATACCCCATACGCGTATGGGCAGAGAAAAATGCAGAAAAACCTGCAGAATTTCCTGTTTACGGGTTCCACCAAAATCACCCCAAAATCCCATTTTTTATCAATCAAAATGCATCAAAACATGTTATAACAACACAACCAGTATAACATATAATCAAACATTGAATTTTAACAGTTAGATTCATGATTTTATACCAAAATACCCATTTTTCCCAATTTCCAATCTAACTCTAAACTCAAAATAATTCTACTCTAAAGAGTCTAAGTAGAACCCACCTGGATTACTAGACGAGGAGGTTGATACTGAGATGAATCGATGAAGAGTTGAAGCTTGATGATCTTGAGTTTCTTGAGAAATTTCTCTCTTTTTCCTTCTTTTTCCTTTCTCCTCCTTTTTCCTTTGTTTTTCCTTCTTTCTATCTTTTGTTTGTTTTTCCAAGGAAAATGAAAAGAAAAATAGATAGTATAGAAACTATCATTTTTAGTAACACTACTAAATATCCAAATTAGCTCAAAAGCTCCAATTAATAAAAACTCAAAGTTAAATACTATTAAATTAATCAACTCTGAGTTCGTCAGTTTACTCTATTTATTTTATCAAATAATTGCTCAGAGTACTCCGGAACCCTGTTGATCATAATAATATTCACCAGAGCGTTTATAAATTCACGGGGTATTACATCCTCCCCCCCCTTAAATAGAAATTCGTCCTCGAATTAAGAATATTACCTGAACAGATGTGGATAAGAATCTCGCATTTCCGATTCTAGTTCCCAAGTAGCATCGCCCGGATGCGTCATATCCCATTGCACCTTAACAAGTGGAATATCTTTGTTCCTTAACACTTTTGTCTCTCTTCCCACGATACAACTCGATTGTGGTTCAAAAGTCAAATCCGCTTCAATTTCCACTGATTCGGGTAGAATTGGCTGAAGAGGATCAGGAATAAACTTACGGAGCTGAGATACGTGAAAAACATCATGCATTTCAGATAGAGAGGGTGGTAAGGCTAATCTGTAAGCAACTTCACCAATCCTTTCTAAAATCTGATACGGTCCCACGTATCTCGGACTTAGCTTTCGTGATTTAAACGCTCCTTTCAATCTCAATCTCGGAGTAACTTTCAGAAATACATGGTCACCTTCCTCAAATTCCAAAGGTCTCCTACGATTGTCCGCATAACTCTTTTGACGATCTTGTGTTTGTTTAACTTTCTCACGGATCATTCGAATCTTTTCCGTAGTCTCTTGAATAATCTCGGGTCCCAAAATTCTATCTTTGCCAATTTCAGCCCAGTACAACGGTGTCCTACACTTCCTCCCATACAATGCTTCATACGGAGCCATACCGATGCTCGCATGGTAACTGTTGTTATAGGAAAACTCAATCAATGGTAAAAGTTCTTTCCAATTCCCTCTACTCTCTAGCACACAAGCTCTTAACATGTCCTCTATCGTTTGTATTGTTCGCTCAGTCTGACCATCCGTTTGAGGATGATTTGACGTGCTCAAACGCAAATTCGTACCCATCGCTTGTTGGAACACCTTCCAAAACCTCGAAGTAAACTTCGGATCTCTATCGGACACAATACTAGAAGGAATACCATGCAATCTCACAATCTTAGCAATAAACAACCTTGCAAGATGACTTGCCTTATAAGTAGTCTTTACGGCTAAGAAGTGTGCAGATTTCGTTAGTCGATCTATAATTACCCAAATAGAATCATACCCACCTTGGATACGGGGTAAACCCACTGCAAAGTCCATAGAAATACTATCCCACTTCCAAACTGGAATATCCAAAGGTTGTAACAGACCGCCCAGTCTTTGGTGTTCAATCTTCACCTGTTGACACACCGCACATTCTGATACATATTCCGCTATATCCTTTTTCATCCTAGACCACCAATAATCCTTCTTTAAATCCTGATACATCTTCGAAGAACCAGGATGTATCGTAAAAGTACCTTTATGAGCTTCATCTAAAATCTTCCTTTTCAATGCCTCTTCTTTCGGAACACAAATCCGTTGGTTAAACAAAACAACCCCATCAGCTGCTTGTGTAAATCCCGGTTGAAATAACAATTCTTGTAACTCTTCCTCTAACAATTGCGCCTGTTGAATCTCAACTCTTAAGGTAGAATTGACATTCAAATTTCCCATAATTACACCATTCGGAGTCCACACAAATTGGAGATTAAGATCTCTAAACTTTTCCAACAACGAATACTCCAAAATCATCAATTCCGCACTATGAACCATTTTCCAACTTAAAGCATCCGCTACTTTATTCGCCTTTCCTGGATGATACTTCAATTCTAAGTTATAATCCTTTAAGTACTCCATCCACCTTCTTTGTCGCATATTCAACTCCTTTTGGTCAAACAAATACTTCAAACTTTTGTGGTCATTGAACATTTCAAAACGTACACCATACAAATAATGACGCCACACCTTCAGTGCAAACACTACGACAGCTAGTTCCAAATCATGAGTTGGATAATTCTTCTCATGAACTTTTAACTGTCGAGAAGCATAAGCTACTACTTGACCGCCTTGCATTAGAACACCCCCTAATCCCCTCATAGAGGCATCACAGAATACTTCGTAAGAGTTGTTAGGGTCAGGAATAATTAATACTGGAGCACTCGTCAAACTCTCCTTCAATTTCATAAAACTTTGCTCACAACCCGAATCCCAATCAAAAGCAAAATCCTTCCGAGTAAGTTTCGTCATTGGTAAGGCCAATTGAGAAAAGCCCTTGATAAACCTTCTATAGTAACCAGCCAATCCCAAGAAACTTCTAACTTCTGAAACATTTCTCGGTCTCTCCCAATTAATCACTGCTTCTACTTTCGATGGATCCACTGCCACACCACCTTGAGATATAACATGTCCAAGAAAATTAACTTCCGACATCCAAAACTCACACTTACTCAACTTAGCAAACAATTGCTTCTCTTGCAAGACCGATAAGACAATCCTCAGATGTTCTCCATGCTCTTGTGGAGTACGAGAATAAATAAGAATGTCGTCAATAAAGATTACCACAAATTGGTCCAAGTAAGCCTGAAATATTCGATTCATGTAATCCATAAAAACAGCTGGAGCATTAGTCACACCGAAAGGCATCACTAAGAATTCATAATGACCGTAACGTGTCCTAAATGCAGTCTTTGGCACATCGGAACTCTTCACTCGAATCTGATGATAACTCGACCGTAAATCAATCTTCGAGAACACACAGGCTCCCTTCAATTGATCTAACAAGTCGTCTATCCTTGGTAAGGGGTACTTATTCTTAATGGTAACTTTATTCAACTTACGATAATCAATGCACAAACGCATTCCCCCATCTTTCTTCTTTACTAACAACACTGGAGCTCCCCACGGTGAAACACTAGGTCTAACAAAATGCTTAGACATCAAGTCCTCTAATTGGTCCTTCAATTCTCTTAATTCAAGCAGTGCCATCCGATAAGGAGAAACGGATATAGGAGCCGTTCCCGGTATCAGGTCAATAGAGAACTCAACTTCTCTCTCCGGAGGAAGAGAAGAAACATCCTCAGGAAACACTTCAGGAAACTCACACACTACTGGAATACTCAGAACTTGCTGTTCACTACTCCCTTCCTTAGTAAGAACCAATAGAACAGATTTCTCTTTCTCAAACAAGAAATTTACCATTCTCACCGTACCTTCTAAAATCGTTGATAATACATCTTTCGGAGTAGCCTCAGCAGATGGAATAATAATTAACTTCTCCTCACAACCGATAAAAACCGAATTAGTTGAAAGCCAGTCCATTCCCAGAACAACATCCACTTTCTTAAGCGGCAAACAAATAAGATCAATCTGGAAGACTCTTTCATTCACCGACAAAACACAATTTTCACACATCAGTGGTGTTTCAACCATTTCATCCATGGCAGTAGTAACCACCATAGGAGGAAACAAAGGAATAGTTTGCAACCCAAGTCGCTTCACACAACGCGTGGACACAAAAGAATGCGTTGCCCCACAATCAAATAAAACAAAACAAGGTTGTCCATTTACGAAACACGTACCCGCAATCAAGGAGTTATCACCCTTTGCTTTCCTCGCATCCAAGGTATACACTCGGCCAGTAGTCTTCCCTTGTGCCGGATTCCTACTCTGAGGACAATCTCTCGCTACATGACCCATCTTGTTACACTGATAACACCGTATTCCATCCGAATAGCACCTACCAAAATGACTCCTCCCACAAGTGCGACATACTGGAGGCACACTAGTTCTAGAGCCCTGTACTTGCTTCCCTTTGGAAGACTGTTGCCTTTGCCTAAACTGTTGATTCGACCTTCCACGGTCACCCTGAGTTGTCCTGTTCAAATCCACCTCCATTTGTACCTTTTTCAAACTATTTTCCGCTACGTAACATTGTCGTAACATTTCAGCATAAGTAGCAAATTCCCGTTGAGACACGCTGTGTGAAATTTTAGCCCTCAACCCAAACAAAAACTGATCAATCTTCCACCTCTCGTCAGGAGCATACATGGCCTGTCTAGAATAGTCAGCCATGATCTCAAACTTTTCCGCATAGGAATCCACTGATAAATTTCCCTGTCTCAACTGTTGGAACTCAAACTCCTTTTGAGACCTTAATGAACTCGGAAAATATTTCTCCATAAAGATTACCTTAAACTGTTCCCACACTTTTGACACCTCCTGAGTTGTCATCAAGGCTGAAGCGCTCTCCCACCACCTCATGGCAGGACCCTTTAACCAGTGAGAAGCAAAGACCACCTTATTCTCCTCACTGCAATGAACTATCTGAAAAATCCGTTCCATACCTGTTATCCATTCGTGTGCCTTCACCGGATCTAGCCCTCCTTGAAACTCTGGAGGATTCATACGAACAAATTCCCTGTAGGTTCCTCCTGTAACTTCCGGAACAACCACTGGAGGATGCAGACCATCAGCCATTTGTTGCATCATTCCTTGCATGAACTGATTCTGCTGCTGCTGCATCTGTTGCATAAATTGGTACAAAGGGGCATTCCCTTCATCACCCTGCGGAACCGTCCCAGCTGGAGTAGTCCTCGGAGTTATGGGTCTCCCACGGTTGTTTCTACGTCCGTCATCCATGTTCCTGAATGTCATACAAATAGAATTAAGTTGATCAGGCCCAATACTACAAATATAACATGCAAGACCAACGGCGACACCACGTATCTGAAACGGAAAGAAACACTTATTCCATTTCATGGCTAGGTCGAGGATACGACCTGCTCTGATACCAACTGTAAAGACCATATACTAATACATGCATCAAATCATATATTATACATGATAAGTACGTTTGGTACTGAAATATACAATAAGTTCCTAGTTAACACATTATATACATAAATGCCTCTAATACAAAACACTAAAGACTAAGGCATTACATATACAAGATGTTCCAAAATGATAAAGACTAAGAACTAGATCAAAACAATGATCTCAAAACATAAACGCCATAGCGGAAGCCATGCCATCTCAAAAGCTACGATCCGTAAGGAAAGTCAAATAACCTTATCCTTACCCTTCGCGGAACCTGCAGAACCTGTGATGTAAACAACAACAGTGGGGTGAGATACATCAAATCTCAGTGAGTTCCCTATCTTAAAGTCCTCTCGGCTTTACAAGGTTCTAACAAAGTCCTAACTCATGTCCAAGGGGAAAGGGGAAAGACCATGAGTACACACACACAAGTAACCATCACGGTGAGCCTGTAAACTCACACTAGTACCGAAGTACCTCTTGAGCCTGTAAACTCAAGGATTCACAAAGTACCGAAGTACGTTCTGAGTCCATACACTCAAGAACTCACATATCAATAACCAATACCAAGGCATCCCCTTTTCCCGTACCCTTCTACGTCTAGAAGGCGATCCGAGTCATGGATCCTTGTAGCTACTTGGCATACGATTGGATTCGGGATCACCAGTCCGTACACCGTGATCCGTCACTTCTCACGGCCCGTACACCGTCACAAGTCTCTTTACCCGTAGGCTCCAATCGTACTTAACACGGGATTCAAACCTGCCAAGTAGTTGTGTATAATGTTCAGAGGAGGTGCTCGAGTCTCATGAACTACACCGCACAAACTGTGGTTATTGATAAACAGAATGCACACGCCTCGGCCTTTCATGCACGAGCGTTGCCACACATGGAACAATTCACACTCCCGACACAGTTTTGGTAATAATCCTCACTCTGCGTATTTCATATTTTAGCATGCATACATTATTAACAACAATTACGCACATTTAACAGATAAAAGTCGACAAAACGACACTATTTCATAATTCCCGATATAATTAAATCGGCCGACAATCTTAAAACCATTGTAATAAGAAAGTACATTTTATTATCTTTCCAACGATACCAAAATTGTTCAAATCCGAGTTACGTATAAAAAGTTACGGCATTTGAAATAATTGATCGGAAAAATAATTCACAACAGCAGAATTCTGCATTTCCCCTGGCCATACGCGTATTGGCACAACCCATACGCGTATTGCCCAAATGCTCGCCCAGCCATACGCGTATTGCCCAAAATCCTCGGTCATCCATACGCGTATTGCCCAAGGCCGTACGCGTATGGGCAGAAACATTTTTCCTTGAAAATTCCTTTTAAATTTGTCATACGCGTATTGCCCTTACCGTACGCGTAATGACAAGCCCCATACGCGTATTGACATACCCCATACGCGTATGGGCAGAGAAAAATGCAGAAAAACCTGCAGAATTTCCTGTTTACGGGTTCCACCAAAATCACCCCAAAATCCCATTTTGTATCAATCAAAATGCATCAAAACATGTTATAACATCACAACCAGTATAACATATAATCAAACATTGAATTTTAACAGTTAGATTCATGATTTTATACCAAAATACCCATTTTTCCCAATTTCCAATCTAACTCTAAACTCAAAATAATTCTACTCTAAAGAGTCTAACTAGAACCCACCTGGATTACTAGACGATGAGGTTGATACTGAGATGAATCGATGAAGAGTTGAAGCTTGATGATCTTGAGTTTCTTGAGAAATTTCTCTCTTTTTCCTTTCTCCTCCTTTTTCCTTTGTTTTTCCTTCTTTCTATCTTTTGTTTGTTTTTCCAAGGAAAATGAAAAGAAAAATAGATAGTATAGAAACTATCATTTTTAGTAACACTACTAAATATCCAAATTAGCTCAAAAGCTCCAATTAATAAAAACTCAAAGTTAAATACTATTAAATTAATCAACTCTGAGTTCGTCAGTTTACTCTATTTATTTTATCAAATAATTGCTCAGAGTACTCCGGAACCCAGTTGATCATAATAATATTCACTAGAGCGTTTATAAATTCACGGGGTATTACAACATGATATCATGACTTGGGACATGATTCAAAGGTTCCAAGTACATCATTTTAGTCCATTCATGTGTTTGGATTAGCTTAAGAAGTTTGATTTGTTGACTGTAATACCCCGTATTATTTAAATGCTCGATTAGATATCAGATGAGATCAGATGAGTATCTATGTACTCTATCCTTGGATAATTGGATTAATGGAATTCTCAAAATACTTTAAGTATTGTTAATTTGGATCAATAGAGCAACTGGAGAACTCTGAAGAGATCAATTATTTTATTAAAGAGACGGATTAATATTTATTAATCCGAGGAAGTAATTTATGGTAACTCTAATAATTGATCAATTGGGTTGAGACGACAAAATAGCAATTGGAGATATATTTGCCCTGTTGGATTATATTATATTATAAGTTTATATATATATATATATATATATATATATATATATATATATATATATATATATATATATATATATGTTATAAGAGAAAGAAAGAAAAGATAGAAAAGAAGAGGAAAGGAAAGGAAGAAAAAGAAAGAAGAGACAGAAGAAGAACTTGGGAAGAAGAAGTTCATGGATCACCAATTCATCATCTTCTTCAAAATCCTCTTCGATTATCAGGTGGGTTCTAGTTAGACACTTTAAGTTCTAGAAGTATAAGTTTAGAACTTAGGTTAGATTTGAGAGAAAATGATAAAATGGATAAAGCAATGAAATCTAACAGATGAAATTTGATATAAACTGCGTAGTGTAGTCGTAATATGCATGTGATCAATTGATGATACTTGCTTGATGTTTGGAAATGATCTGGTGTGGAAAAATGGGATTTTGGTAATTTTGGAACCCTTAAAAACGCAGAAAAAGAATTCTGGTTCTGAGGCAATTCGCCAGGCGAATTAGGACTCGCCGGGCGAATTAGGTTTCGCCACTGTCTCGCCAGGCGAAGTACTGGCGAAGAGGAATTCGCCAGTCAAAATCCAAAATCGCCAGGAAAAAATTAGGAGACAGAACATGTTTTGGCTATTGGAACTCTTAGATTTTCAAAGAATAAGGTCTCGCCACTAGTTCGTCGGGCAAAGTACTGGCGAAGGGGGATTTGCCAGGCGAATCTGGCTGTTTCTCAATAATTTTCTTTTCTTTAAAAATCCATAACTTTTGATCCGTAACTCGGATCGAGAAGTTCTTAGTACCGTTGGAAAGCTATGACGATCCATAACTTTAGGGGTATGATGTCGGATTAATTATTTTAGTGGAAAATGAATGAAAACAATGTTATACGATATGTTGTAAATCCATATCTTTTGGATCGAAAATCCGATCGAGGCATAATTATAGCCGATGTAAAGCTGTGAAAATGTCCTACGGGATAAAAGTGAAAAGTATTATTTTCGATACCCGATTAAATGAATTGGAGGGAACCCGGAAGGGGTGTTTTATGATTGATGTTGTAATATGCTTGCCTAATATTTTTGTTGATCATAATTGAGAAAATGACATGCTTAAAAGGAATTAGGAAGAGTGAGAAAACTTACCCCAAACAAATGGTATGATCCTAAAGATATAACTAGGACTTGGTAAAGGTTTAAAGGGCAATGCTTATGCATCGATACTAGAAGAGTGTCTTTGATAAGTAGTTTTCAGTGGAGGATTGTAATTCCTCTGGTTTGCAGCTTATCCCTTAATAAATATTAGTGACCCGTGTTTAATCCTCTGGTGTAGGACGGCCGAGGAAAGTATTTATTAAGTATGTTTCCCTTAATAAATATTAGTGACCTGTGTTTAATCCTCTGGTGTAGGACGGTCGGGGAAAGTATTTATTAAGTATGTTTCCCTTAATAAAAATTAGTGACTCGTGTTTAATCCTCTGGTGTAGGATGGTCGGGGAAAGTATTTATTAAGTATGTTTCCCTTAATAAATATTAGTGACTCGTGTTTAATCCTCTGGTGTAGGATGACCGGAGAAAATATTTATTAAGTATGTATCCCTTAATAAATATTAGTGACCCGTGTTTAATCCTCTGGTGTAGGATGGCCGAGGAAAGTATTTATTAAGTAAGTAACCGTGACCCGTGTTTAATCTCCTTGTGCAGGATGGCCGGGGAAAGTTACTTAGTGGTTGGTATCGTGACCCGTGTTTAATCTCCTTGTGCGGGATGGCTGGGGAAAGTACCAACTGTAGATAGCCGTGACCCGTGTTTAATCTCTTTGAGCGGGATGGTCAGGGAAAGTTATCTACGTTAAGGATCCGTGACCCGTGTTTAATCTCTTTGAGCGGGATGGCCGGGGAAAGATTCCTTAACTAGTTGTCATTTTGTGTATTGTGCAATTGTTTCTCTAGTCATAAATGTTCGAACTCAAGGTCTAGTTCCCGTCCCCCCGACTTGAGTTAGGATTGATAGAACCCTGTAAAGCCGAGAGAATCCATAAGATATGGAACCCACTAAGATTTGATGTATCTCACCCCACTATTGTTGATTATTTTTAGGAGGTATTTGTAGGTTTGATTTACAAGTGGAGCTATGCTTGGATGTTTCAAGAGAAGCTTAGTTGAGCTTATTCCGCTGTGTATTTGTTGTATACAATTGAGGATATTGTATATTGATCTTGTTTTTATTGTTTTGGCTAATTTCCATATCTTGTACCATAGTTTGTATTTATGTTTTAGAATGGTCAAGTATGTGAATTATGCCATTAGGCACTTATGATGGTGTCAGTACCAAATGAAATGCTTGTATTGTATTATTCTCTCTCTCTCTCTCTCTCTCTCTCTCTCTCTCTTTATATATATATATATATATATATATATTAAAAGGCATTAAATTAACAATTGAAAGGTTTTGATTCAACTGATAAAAAGTCAACTGATGATCAAAGTCAAAGTTTTACTTTTGGAATTTTTAGTCAATTATGGACTTCACAAGTCAAGGATCATGAAAATGTGAAAAATGACTGAATTTTATCATGTTAAATCAAAGAAATCAAGAAAAGATCAAGAATTGATGAAATTAGGGTTTTTAAAATTTTCCTAAGTACAAAATTCCATGATCAAATGGCCAACTTTCCAAGGTTGTAACTTCTTCCTCAAGCATCCAATGAAAACACTTGAGGGCTAATTTAAAAGAGGGAATTTGATACTTCAAGTTGATGAAAATTGGTGGCCAAAAGCTTTCTTGAAGTGGAAGAAATTGGTGGCTAGAATTGGAGTTTCAAGTTAGTACAAGATTCAAAATACTTAGAAATTTTTCTAAGTATTTGAAATGTTCAAGTACATGACTTTGAGGTCAACTTGTGAGCAATCCAAGAGTCCAATTGCAACACTTGAGGGTTGCATTTAAAAATCATATTCCCTACTTCATCATGGTGGAAAATTTGAGATCAAAAGCTTTCTTGAGATGGAAGATATTTAAGGCCAAAGTTGAGAATTTACATTGACGAACATTGGCATGATGAACTAGATTTTTCTAAGTCTTGTTCAGCTTGTTGTGCATGATTTTGAAGAAAGTTTTCTCATCTTTCCAAGCATCTACTCATCTTACCATAAACATCAAAGTTGTTCCTTTATGTACTAGCTTTGCAAAGATCCTATATTTGTGCAACTACTGACCATACACATGAGACAAAAACCTGCTTGAACTGACCAACCTGATCAACTTTGGCATGTTGTGTAAAAGGTACTTTGAGTCAAACTTGCTAGCAAAGTTTACTATGCTTCCACAACTGAGGTCTGAGGCATCAAGCCAATCTGCACAAACCAAGAAGAATGCTCAAATTAGCCATACATGACAAGGTTCAAGCAATGGTACATGACACATTTTGCCATTTTCAATATGTATTCACAATATGACAAAACTCAACAACCAAGATCAGACACAATGACATGCCTCAAACCTATTCAGAATGGTCTTCATAAGCATTAGAGATCAGTAGAAAAACCACACACAATCAAGCCGAGCAAAAAGCATTCTTCATCAAAACTTCAAAAACACCATTGAAGCCAAAAACTTGAATATGCTAATCCCTCAACCTTCCTTCCATTTTGTTTGATCAAAGACTTTCCAAACACTATTCTAAAGCTACTGTATGCAGTGAAACATCATCGAAACCATTCAAACTATCATTCCAAAACCTCATATTTCATCTATGCAACTTGATTTGGGGGGAATGATTCAGAGGTTTTCAAGAAGATTAACACACATCTTCACAATCCTAGAGCATCAAGGAAGCTAAAAGAGTGGTCATTTCATCTTGTCAAGGCCATCCAAAGGAGCACGACTTCACCATTGTAGGTATATTTTCATACTTTCCTTCTCACATTTATGATCACCTTTTGAACTACCTCTTGTTACCATCATGCTTATGTTATTGTGTTGATCAAAAGCCCTCTGATTGTAGCCATTAATTGTGTGCATATGCAATTTAATTTCTCTTTTTAGAACTAAGGTTTGTCTGTTTTTATATGAAATTAATGATGTAGAGAAAGAATTAATGAAAACTAAGGTTATGAGTGAATTTTTCATTAAATTTTGAGTGAAAACGTGTATTCACTTTTCATTTTTGATGCATATCTGAAGAATTCATGTTTTGAAGTTTCTTAGTTAATGAAATGTTCAAAGGTTGAAGATGATATGTTCTTCGCGTGTCTTCCTTTTTCAAATATTTTCTTAATATATATTTATTAGGAAGCGAATAACATACAAGGCCATATGGCCTGGCCCAGTGGTTGGTAGGTTTTTATTAGGTGATTCCAAGGGCACGGGTTCGAACCCCAGCATCCCTCCCTTTATTTTTAACACTTGTTTTCCTTCTTTGTTCTTTCCTCAAATTATTTTTCTTCTTTTATTTTCTCCCCCTTTTATTTTCCTTATTATTTCCTTTTCTAAATTCTTCCTCTATTTATTTATTTATTTATTTCACTTCATATATTAAAAACTAAAAAATATTTTATTTCACCTTTTAATTTTTCTTTTATCTTTTTTTTTTTGTATTTATTAAAAAAACCTAAAAGTTACGTTTCACTTTTTATTGTTCTTGGTTATGTTAGCTTGCTATGGCCTTCTTTGGGTGATGTTTGACCTCTTATTTCATATGTCTTGTGATAGATACAATACTACATCTTGATTACCATTCTTGGTTTGATTCTTGAGTTGACTTTGAGATATGATACTTGTACATGCTTTAGGTGATGGTTGCTTACCTTTTTTTTAACTATGCCTTAGGTTTGATATTTAATGATGATATATCTATGTGATGCCTTGGGTCTTGTTTCATTTAAGATGATTTGATTTGTTGGTTATGAATAATGTTTTGACATGTTGATTCCATAGTGCACATGATGAAGGTTTTGTTGAGTTTGCTTAAGATATTTTGCTTTTTGAGTTTGCATTGACTAGATACCTTGATGATTGCTTTACACATGGGATGTTACTTGTACGTGAACTTAGATTTTTGAAACTTAAGGCTTTGTTTTGTGATTATAGCTTGTTTAACATTCACATGAGGCTTTTGAATCTTTATGGTTGAATATGTCCAAATCCAAGGGAAAGGTTTAAGGTTGACTTTGTTGTCATGTGCATTGCATCTTATTTGTGTCTTTCCTTTTTGTATGATCCTTATTTCCCCTTTAGTTTATTGCCTTTAGATCAATTTTTAGGTTGTATATCCTTAGGTAGTTGCCCTTAGATGATTCACTACTAGGTTTCCCCTTTTCTAACTTAAACCTTTTCATATAAAAAACTTTGACATTAGGTCATTGATTTTTTCAAACCCTTTTTCTCAATAAATGCTTCAAGACACCTTAAGCATATTAAAACTTTTTCATAATACTAAAAGACACAAACCTCATTCAAACCTTTTGCCATTTGGCTTTTTACTTTCAAAACCTTTTCTTAAGAAAGATTAGACATTAGTCATCCCTAGTTGAGATATAGATCTCCTACCCCATGGAATTGTTGAGAAAGATGTTGACTCTTTTCCACTTGAGAGAAGTATGAGGCATACTTGTTGATTCTATATCCAAGATGGAGCCCTTCTTTCAATGTGATGCAAAGATCCATCTTCCACATGTTTGTGGTGGATTAGTAGAGTATTCTCCTTAAGATGATAACTTGTCTCTTCTTCATTAAAATCCACCATAACAAACGCTTTTCAATTTTTACCCCAAACTACGAGATTTTAATCCTTCATTGGTACGTAGGCACAAGACTCTGTGTCTTGCCAAACACAAAAACAATAAAAAAACACTTCTCTTTTCATCTCCCCAATCTTTTTCAGCAAACACTTTTAACCTAACACAAATAATACAAGAGGTTCCTATAGGATAATATAGATACTTAGGGTGCTAGTACCTTCCCTTAGTATAACCAACCCCCGTACCTTAGATCTCTTCTCTTGCTTAGCTTTTAGTGTTTACTTTATTTCTTCGCATGTTTATTTTGGGTTTATTTGTTCTTTCGCCCTTCCCTTGGATAAATAAAAGATCGGTGGTGACATCTTATGTTTTGTGATTCTAGCTAACTAATAGCTATGGTCTCCGATTCTTCACCGCGACACTAATCTAGTTTTGCCTTTGGTTATCTTTTTATCTGACTTTAACTTCAGCTTAAACACCTATTATACATCTATGGATCCTTTGTTTATAGGTAGCTTTGTTAGTTACCATGTGTTATTTTTCTCTATGGCCATTAACCATTTCATCTATCCATACCTTTTTGTATAATGCCTTCTTATAAGTAATTGGTTATGCATCAACAAGAAGAGAAAAATGTACAAACTCACCTTCATCATTTATCCTAAAGAATGTCATGGTTTGCCAACCTTGTTGACACAAAACCTTGTCTTTGTGAGGTCATTTTTTCTTGAACTACTTATGTACTTGACTGGTACGCCAATACTTCCTTCATCTTGATCTTCTTGTTACTCAATAATCATAGTTGGAACAATTGAAGTTGTGAAACATTTCTTGTTGCTCCAATCCCAGAATTTTGACTTACACATTAACAAATATCTGCTTCCTATGAATTTATGTTTGACTAGATTGTATAGCCTATATGTACCAGTTTCATGATAATATACATGTAACATGTGCTATAGACATGGTAACTATGAATTTGTGTTTGACTATATTGTATAGTCTATAGACACCAGTTTCATCATACCTTACAAATATCATTACAAGAAATTTTTAGTTTTGCGACACATGAGTTGCAATAGTTCAATTAAAATCGTTGTCCCTCAAGTATTGTGACATTTCTCACGATAGTTTTTTTAACCACTCTTAATTTGAAACAAGTAAACATTATTATTGCAGCATTTAACACATAAACCGCCCTCATTGAATTGGAACTGAGAGTCCGCGAAGGTTGTGCAAACTGCCTTGCCCATTGCTAAGCACTCCATTTATTTTTCAATCCTACACTTTGAAATTG
The DNA here is from genome assembly GCA_022829125.1 of Lathyrus tuberosus. Taxonomy (NCBI): domain Eukaryota; kingdom Viridiplantae; phylum Streptophyta; class Magnoliopsida; order Fabales; family Fabaceae; genus Lathyrus; species Lathyrus tuberosus. Next base: position 946,912 of record JALAZF010000368.1, on the reverse strand, counting down.
AAAATCACGAAAAATTTCCTTTCAATCCCGTGCTCTAAAGTCACAGCCTTTTGCTTTCCTATTTCCTATGAAATTATATATATTTTTTCTTTTCCTTTATGCCCTTTCAAACACGCACTCTGAAATCATAGCCTTTTCATTTCTTTTATTTCTTCGAGTTCATAAACCATGTTCTCAAACCTAAATCACAACATTTTCCTTTCAATCCATGCTCTGAAATCGTAATCCCTAAAACCGTTTTGTTTCAATCTCACATTCCCAAAACCTAAATTTCTAATCGCTCACTTTTGACCAAACCTTCTCCTTCTAGAGACAAGTTCGATAAATTCTCTCTAACTCGGTAATCTATGTAACACGTTCAAGCATTTCTTCACTAAATCGATCTAGTGCAGGCATCGTCTTCTTCAAGCATTTCAAAGTGCAATGGTGTTTCCTCTATGTATGATCCTAATTTAGACATCTTTTGTTGCTCTGATTAAGCATCTCAGTGAATCAGTGATGCGTTTTATAATCGTAGATGGCACATGTCTTGCCATCATTGTTGCCTCCTAGGTAAAGAAAAGAACTTCAAACTCTTCTAGCTAAAAACATGTTTGCTATTGCTACCACATCGTATCTTTGTAAATATTGAAAAATATTGTTCTTTGGTTATGGATTTAAAATGCCTTTTATGTTCATTCAACGTAGTTGTGTTAGAAAAATTCTAACTACAAGACCACATCTAAGATTCTTGTTTATGGAAAAGGGAAACTTAAGGCTGATTAGCTCACTTGTTCAAGAGTTTGGGTTTCTCTAATACCTAGGCTCATCATAGGGAACCAAATATCAATCTTACTTGTCATTACTCTTTAAATCAAGTGAGATTTTAAGTGTCCTTTTAATTGGTTTTTTTCACTTGTACAAATTTGTAATAGCTTTCTTTTCACATGTGTTCTTTTTAATTTTTAGCAGACTCTGGTAATAAACTTGTTAGAAAGAGCCTCAACTTGTTTAAGAAGTACTTCCTTCATCTCATAGAAAATGTCTCTTTTGCATTTTTTCTATGTCTCAAGATAATTGTCCATTTACATTACCAATGTAACATTTATTACTCCCTTCGTCCCACAATGAATGACCTAGTTGGCTTTTTTCACATAGATTAAAAAAATGAAGGAGAGATAATGATATTTTTATTATAGTACCATTATCATGTATTGTGAATGATGAAAGTAATACTCTCTCTGTCTCATAAAAAATGTCTCATTTGTATTTTTCTTTGTCTTAAAATAATTTTCCATTTACATTACCAATACATCATTTATTATTATTTTTCCACTACTATATCCCTATTCACTAGCTTTCACTTTATTCAACAACTCTATTAACCACATTTAATAAGGGTATTCTACTAAATGATATTCGTTTTTTTTGATTAAAACCAATACATCTAATCATTTTCTTAAGAACCACAAATTGCTCAAATATGACACTTTTTATGAGACGGAGGGATTATTAATTAGAAGGTAAAATTGAAAAAGATGCATTGAAAATTGAAATGAGTCATTCATTTTGAGACATTCTTTTATTCCAAATGGGTCACTCATTATGGGACGGAAGGAATATTATTTTTCCACTACAATGCCCCTATTCATTAACTTTTACTGTATTCAACTACTTTATTAACTATCTTTAATAAGGATATTTTAATAGGACATTTTTTATGAGACTGAGGGAGTATCTTGCTGTGAATGATTATTCTCTTAAGATTAAATTAGTGTAGGTAAGAATTTATCATTACTCATTTCTTTGAAGTCATATGCAATGAAGTAATATTAAGGGTGGCAAAATGGATGGATTGGATGGATTTGGATTGGATTGTTAATAGATGGATCAAAACAATCCATTAATCCATTAACAATCCACTAAACCTTCCTTAAAAAAATCCAATCCAATCCATCTCTACTAAGGGATATAATCCATCCAATCCATCCATTAAGGCATTTCTAATGGATGGATATCCATCCATCCATAAAATTAACTTAAATACTTTATTATTTTTTTTTAATTTTTTCTGTTAATTTTAAAAAACAATTTTTTTAAGAATTATTTTTAAACTTTTTTTAAGTATAAATATATCTCTCTTTTATGTAACTAATTTTAATCAACTACGTCTTGATTAACTTTATTTCTTGATTAACTTTGTAATTCTAATCAACTAACTTCTTCATTAACTAATTCTTAAAAAAAAATCAAAATTCATTACTCTCAATTAAGTCATTTTAATGTGAATACTACTATATTAAATTAAATATAGACTCATCTAAGTCTAAACATCATTAATTTTTTAAAACAAACCACTCTATACACATTAAATTAATTATTGATAAAGAAACAAATTATTGTTGTTTTACATACTGTTTTATACATATTTTGTCCACACATTTTTTTATTAACGATCATTTTCATGTTTACATCACAAACAACAAATAAATTTTTTCACATTTTTTAAGATTAAGATACAGGAAAGAAAAGTATGGGTGAATATTGAGAAAAAAAAAATCAAAAATTTGTTTAATTTTAGATTTTTCATGTTTTTTTAATAAAAAAAATTAATAAGTAATAAACTAAAATCCATTGGATTTATAAAATGAGATGAATGGATTGAATTCATCCATATAGCTTAATGGATGGATTGGACCAATCCACTAAATTTGTTTTTTATTTAATGGATGGATAAATTATTGGATGGATTGGATGGATAAATTATTAAATGGATTGGATGGATATTCTCTTAATGGATTTTATTGTCACCCCTAAGTAAAATAGAACACACATTCTATTTTGGATTAGATCATTAGATTCAACAATTAGAAGTCATATGCAATGAAGTAAAATCCTTTTTTTACATAACTAAAAGCAATTAAGCTGACATAACTACCTTTTATTTTGGATTAGACTCAACACATAGAAGTCATATGCGAAGAAACGAAGAAACAAGTAAAATGCTTTTTTTAATTGAACTAAAAGCAATTGAGCTGATAGAGTGCATGCATGTGCATGTTGTTTCTATCAGTGGTATTTTCGTTCATTCAAATATTATTGACGGGGTGATAAAAAGGGATGGAAAACTAGGTTGTTGTTTTGGAAAGGGATTAAATTAGCTGAATATGGATTAACTGATCTATAACTCCTATTGGTTTTTTCTAGAAACATGATTATTCCTATAAAAGTAGTTATGGTTTCTGTTTCTCATTCAATCTACCATATAAGAAAATCTTATACCACCAAAAATACCTTTTTACCCTTTGGACACGTGTCAAGTTTTTAAGAACACTAATTTGCATCTTCTTCATCTTCGCTCTCTCTCTAAATGCATCACATCTAACACTCTCAACTTTCTTCATCTTCTTCTCTATTTTCTCTGAACCCTAATCTGCATTTCATTGTCATTTTTTTTAACTTTCTTCATCATTTTGTCTCAGAATCTATCATCTCTTTACATTTCTGTGGCAGATCTGCGTTTTCATGGGGTGATGGTGGTTGAAGCTGAAACACAAACGATATACTTGTGTTTTTCGGTGATCGATTCTTCGTTGGTTTTGGTTCACGACGGCCACCGGTGAGTATTCTGAAACAAGATCGATTTCAACCTTTTTTTCCTGATTTACTTTGTTAATATGTTTGGTATTTGGTGGATTTAGAAACTTTCCATCATGAATGTTGTTTGGTGTTTCGTGAAAAGTTGTTGGTGTTAATCTCTGATGTTGTTTATATGTGCAGATTTTTTACATGTGTTTTTTATATGCATAGATTTTAGTGTTTCATATTTTGGGATTCAATTTAGTTGTTGATCTAACCGACAAAGTAAGATTTCTACTATCTACTCTTTCTCAATACTAATCTAAGAGTTGTATTTTCATTGTTCAGAGTTGTGGTTTTCTTCTTCTTTGATTAACCACATCAATATTTTTGATACTTTCTTTTTTCAATTTTGGTTTCAGATTTTTCAGGTAATTTAATATGCTTTGTTTTTTTAATTTCATATGGTTTGTTTGATTCTTTACTGAAAAATAGTTTAACATTTTATAAACCAAAATCTGGTTTCAACTATCTTTCTTCCAGATCTGGTTTGATGTTTGTACATGCTTTTTCATTTTTTTTATCTTTAAGTATTTATAACTAACATTTGTTTCATTTTTATGTTCTTTTTCCAGATTATCCTTTCCAAAATATCCTTTGGGTTTAAAAACTTTTTCCTCATTATTTGTTCTTTTTCCAACCTTTCCAAACTCAGGATATTTTTTCTCTCGCTTCTTCAAAGTATTTAAGGTTTGTACATTCTTTTACCAATTTTATGATTGTTCTTTGATAGAAAATTTTAAACAAGTGAAAAGAAGAAATAATGCTATTGGTTCATTTTTCATGTAATTTATTTGTATTTTTTGGCTATGAGATTCTTATTTCGAAATTTGTTTTTACAAAATTTTGAGGACATTTAAATTTATAAAAGCTTTAAGTATCATACCAATATTTATATATACTTTTAATTTTTTACATTTGTGTTTTTTTTTTGTTGATTGTGGTTATGATATTGGTTGCATATCTTTGGATTCGATGATTTTACTTTATTAATTTTGTTTAATGTTTTTGGTTGTGGTTATTAATATTTTTGGTGCTAATTTTTGCAGATCTGGACTATATTTTTGCTGTTAATTTTCCCAAGAAAACTAAGTCTTGATAACAACTTATCAGCTCTGCAAAGTGTTTTTTATAATAACTTACAGGTGTGTCCATTATTAATTTTTCTTTGCTTTTTAATCATGTTTTAACCTTGAGTATTCTATTTATCTTGAGGTACAGAAACAAATAAATAATGTTGGTTTATGATAAGCTAGACCATGGAAGCTTGGACCGTCTTTTGTACAAGAGATATGATGGACCATCAATTCATTGGAATACAAGAATCCATTCTCATAACTACAATGAACCTTCTTGGAATACAAGAATCCATTCTCATGATGGACCGTCTTTTCTATAACTGCAAACTCCATTCTCATAAGCATTTTTCTCATTGTGTGTTCTCACTTATATGTATCATTTACTCTGCTATAAGGTTTTGATAACATTAACTTCTCTTCTTCATTTTTTTTATGATTTATCTTTTCATATCACCTTCAACTCTAAGATCTCTAATATAACATTGAATATGTTTTTGCAGGTATCTAAAAGAACAAGAACAACAATAAAACATGTAAGTAAACAAAAGTATTTCTATATATTCTTGATTCTTTTAATTTTTTCTTTCTATTTTAAGTTCAAATTTTTTTAAAGTAATACTTTGGCTTTAAAAAAAATATTTTTATTTAGGGGTTGAAAAGTTTGACATAGATCTCAAGTTTGACATTAGAAGGAAGATGAAGAAAAGAAAGAAGGGGTAGAAAAGTTGTGCAAAAAATTTAGGGGAATGTATCGTGATATATATATATTTTTTATCATAGAATGTAGTTATGTAATTAAGGTTATTATTTTATTCACGAATTTAGCCTAATATTTTGTTACAGCCTATCATAATTATTTTGTAATGGTCCATCATTATTTTATTTTAATAATATATTAGTTACTTTCTACAAATTTATTAATGTATAAAAAAATATAAATAAGTTTTATTAGAAATAAATGTCAAGAATATGATATCATAATGATATATTAACTTATCTTTTTTATTGTTTCTTTTTTCAGGTTAAATCAATATCAATGTTAAAAGAATATATATATATATATATATATATATATACACACACCCTACGTCCCATATTATAAGTAAAAGTTACTTTTTAGATACATTGAATAATTAATGTATCTGATCTATATATAGACCAGATACATTAATTATTCAATGTATCTAAAAAGTAATTTTTGCTTATAATATGAGACGGAGTAGTATATATATATATATATATAAGTTGGAAATTATTTATTCAATTCTCTCACAACAATAATAGTATACATTTATCGCATGCTCACTTCAAAGAAACTCTCTTGTATGGAAGAGAGTCCCTGACCTTTGCAGAAGTTCAAGCAGCCTTGTATTCGAAGGATTTGAACGAAAGAAAGGAGAAGAAACCTTCATCAGTTGGCGAAGGGTTGTCCGTGAAAGGAAGATCGTCAAAGAAAGATGGTAGGTTTGACAAGAAGAAAGGAAAGGCTCAGCAGAAGTCTTATGGTGGTGATATGTCTAGTATCAAATGGTATCATTGTAAGAAGGAGGGTCACACAAGAAAGGTGTGCCCTGAGCGCCTGAATAATCATGGAGGCTAGGACAATGGGAATGCAGCTATAGTGCAAGATGGTTATGAATCATCTGATGTCCTTGTGGTGTCGAGCAGCAACTCTTGCGAAGAGTGGATTATGGATTCTGGATGTACTTGGCATATGACTCCAAACAAGAATGTGTTTGAAGAATTATGTGATCAAGATGGTAGATCAGTGCTGCTGGAGAACAATAAAGCTTGCAAGATTGCAGGTATTGGATTTGTTAGATTTAAGCTCCATGATGAGTCAATTAGGTTATTGACTGGGGTTAGGTATGTACCTGATCTTAAGAGGAATTTAATTTCTCTTGGTGAATTCGACAGAAAGGGATATGTTTTCAAAGGAGAGAAAGGTACCCTGAAAGCCATGAAAGGGTCGAAGGAAGTCTTGAGAGGCGTGAAAAACCAAGGCTTGTATACCCTTGAGGCTGAGGTTGTAAGTGGTTCGACAAATGCTGCATCCACGAAACCTGTATCGAAGACAGAATTATGGCACATGAGATTGGGCCATGTCAGCGAAAGAGGCTTGGTCGAATTGGGGAAGCAGAACCTGCTAGGTGGTGACAAAGTCGAAAAGTTAGAGTTTTGTGAATCTTGTGTATTTGGTAAATCCTGTAGGGCGAAGTTTAACAAAGGCAAGCAGAGAACACATGGATCCCTCGATTACATTCATGCTGATCTTTGGGGGCCTGCAAGGAATCCTTCACACTTAGGTGCAAGGTATTTCCTATCCATCGTTGATGACTATTCCAAAAAGCTATGGGTATTCATTCAGAAGACGAAGGATGAAACTTTTGAGAATTTCAAAAGTTGGAAGGTTCTGGTCGAAACTCAAACTGGCAGAAAGGTTAAGAGGTTAAGAACCGACAATGGCCTTGAGTTCTGCAACGAAGCGTTCGACATATATTGTGTGGAGTCTGGGATTGCAAGGCATAAGACTATAGCAGGTACTCCTCAACAAAATGGCTTAGCTGAGAGATTCAATCGAACAATCTTGATAGGGTTAGATGCATGTTGGTTAGTGCTGGATTGAAGAAGGTATTTTGAGCAGAGGCTGTTTCGACAACAGCTTACTGATAAGTAGATGTCCCTCGACTGCACTGGGAATGAAGACACCTGAAGAAGTTTGGTCGGGTCATCCACCAGAGCTCAACAAACTGAGAGTATTTGGCTGTTTAGCCTATGCTCACATTAGGCAAGACAAGGTCGAACCTAGAGCTCTGAGATGCATGTTCCTTGGATATCCTAAGGAAGTCAAGGGTTATAGGCTGTGGTGCCTAGAACCAGGTCACATAAGATGTATCACAAGTCGTGATGTAGTTTTCAATGAGGTCGAAATGGCTTTCAATAAAATTGGAGATGTTGGTCGAAGTGCAGAAATCTCTGAAGAGGAGCTGGAGTAGGTAGAGATGCCTGTTGAGGTGGAGCATAGTGATGCTGAAGTGCATAGCCCTGATGAAGTCGAAGAGCAAGATGCTGAAGAGGTTGAGGAAACTGTCGATGACTACCTACTGCCAAGAGAGAGGTCAAGAAGAGTCATCAAGCCACCTCAGAGACTTGGTTATGCAGATCTTATAGCTTTTGCCTTAATCTCTGCAAGTGAGGTACTTGACGAAGAACCTAGAGATTACAAGGAAGCTATAAGGAGTCGAGATAAGACTGAATGGCGAAAAGCCATGAATGATGAGATGAAATCTCTTCATGATAATAACACTTGGGAGCTGATTGAGAAACCTACAGGAGCAAGTTTAGTCAGCTGTAAGTGGATTTTTAAGGTCAAGGAAGGAATCGAAGGAGTGATGTCGAAGCGCTTTAAGGCGAGGCTGGTTGCTAGGGGGTTCACTCAGAAAGAAGGAGTCGACTTCAATGATGTGTTCTCACCTGTTGTAAAGCATAGATCCATTCGAATGCTGTTGGCCATGGTGGCAAAGTTCGACTTGGAACTTGAGCAAATGGATGTGAAGACAGCATTTCTGTATGGTGATCTAGATGAAACGATCCTGATGCGTCAACCTGAAGGGTATGCAGAAAAGGGTAAAGAAGATTATGTATGCAAGCTGAATAAGTATTTGTATGGCCTGAAACAATCTCCTCGACAGTGGAATAGGAGATTCGACAAGTTCATGGCACACATTGGTTTCACTAGAAGTCAGTTTGTTCACGGTGTTTACTTCAGATTTCGACATGGAAGCTCACTTGTTATGTTGCTGCTGTATGTGGATGATATCCTCATAGCTAGCAACAGTCTTGAGGATGTAACGAAGGTGAAGGATGAACTCAGTAAGGAGTTCGAAATGAAGGATCTGGGAGCTGCATCCAGGATTCCTGGGATTGACATCCAGAGAGATAGAAAACAGTCGAAGTTGTGCTTATCTCAAGAGACATACCTACGGAAGCTTCTCGACAAGTTTGGTATATCGAATTCAAAGCCTGTTGTGACACCTACAAATCCTCAGTTTAAGCTTAGTACTACTCAAAGTCCATGTACTGAAGCTGAAAGAATCTATATGAATAGCATTCCATATGCTAGTGTAGTGGGTTCTTTGATGTATGCTATGGTCTGTACGAGGCAAGACATAGCATATGGAGTGAGCCTTGTGAGCAGGTATATGGCCAATCCTGGAAAGGCGCACTGCCAAGCTGTAAAGTGGATTCTTAGGTACATAAATGGGTCTCTGAAAAGAGTCTTGATTTATGGTGGAGCATGTGATGGTGATATCATAGTCGAAATCGAAGGATTTGTTGACTCTGATTATGCAGGTTGTATGGATTCCAGAAAGTCTATTTTTGGATATGTTTTCACAATGTTTGGCACAACAATCAGTTGGAAAGTGACGCTTTAGAAGGTTGTTACCTTATCAACCACTGAAGCTGAATATATTGCCCTCACTGAAGTTGTGAAGGAAGCATTGTGGCTTGAAGGTTTTGCAAAGGAGCTGAAACTTCAAGGTCGAAGTATCAATGTTAAATGTGATAGTCAAAGTGCAATACACCTGTCGAAGAATTCATCCTATCATGAGCGAACTAAGCACATCGATGAGCAAGCATGGTAAAGTCCAGGTGCTGAAGGTTTCGACTAAAGACAATGCTGCTGATATGATCACCAAGACGTTGCCAAGTTACAAGTTCTTCCATTGTATGCAGTTGATAAAGCTGCATGATGAAAGCTAGTTGATTCCCTTATTGCTGAGTTAGATCCAAGGTGGAGATTTGTGAGAGTTGGGTCGAACTCATGATGTGTCGAAGGGGATTGGGTCTTATATTCTATTAGAGGCCCAAAGAGTTTAAAAATGAATAAAGATGGGTCTTATAGCTCAAGGAGAAGCCCAAAGATTTTTGTTAAAAAGGCGACGATCGTGTTGAACTTTTTGACGGTATCGGGACTTATACAATACACTGAGGCCCAAAATTGTTTTATTTACTAAGGGGTTGGGTCTTACACTCTATTAGAGGCCCATGAGTGTTTGAAAATGATTTGTTTAGGGTGATTAAGATCAAAACCCTAAATTAATTTCAAAATGTATTTTAATTAAATAAAAATTTAATTAAAATGATCAAAATTATCAAACATGTGTGAAAAAGAAGTTGTGATCTTGGATTAATGTTTGAAAAATCATGTTTATTTCCACAAAATGATTGAAAACTAATTAAATTTGGAAAATCAAGGAGGAAAAAATATTTTAAATGTAAAAAACAAATAAAAGATTAATTCTTTGCAAAAATATCAAGTATATGAAATAAATAATATTTTTGGGAATTTTTGGCAAAATAAAATATTTTAACATTTTTGTGAATTATTAAAAAAAAAAAATCAACTCAAAATTAATAAAACTCAGAGAGAAATTAAACTTTGAATCAATTAAATAAAATCACAAAATTCAAATATTCAAAAATGGCGCCAAGAACACACCAAGAACACGCGCCACCCCTCTATTTCTGCAGATTTGCATTTTCTCACCAATCTCACTGAATATTTGATGAAATCACACAATCCACATATCAATCTACTCGTTTTCACTTCACGGTCATGTCTATGGTCTTTAATTTCATTTATTTTAAGCATGGAATAAGAAATCAAGACAAAACCTCAAGAACCCTAAAATTTGCATGAAGGCTGAGAATTTTGATACACGATTCAAACAAAGCAATTAATTGAGGGGAAACATTCTATGCATGATTATGACATTTGGCAAAAGTATTGTGCGAGGAAATATGCATAGATTAAGAGATTACCAAGTTTAGGCTTACTTGGAGGTCGCGACAACAAGAGCAAAGTGATTTTTGAGTTGGAGGTATTACAGATGAGTTGTGATGATTTGAACAGCTTCCCTACACCATATGGAGTGTGTTTGAATGCCTGGACTTGATTGGAAATGGCTGGATCACTTCATGGCATCTTAACTGCAACTTGGTTAAAACCTTGAGCAATTGAGCAATTGGCTGGTGATTTTGTGAAATTGGTGTTCCATATGTGGTTTAAGTGTTTGTATCATTTCTATATGATGTTTATGAGGTGTGTGTGTGTGTGATTGGTTTAGTTGGAATGACTCTCAAACTTAAAACCCGATAATGACTTGCTTTGGAAGGCAATTTTGGAGTGAAAGAAGAGATTTTGAGGAAAGCATCAGTTTGATAGCTTTGGTGTACTTAAACTGAGCATAAATGAGCTCTATTTATAGTAGAGTAAGTTTGTTTTGCAAGCAATAGTGAATGACAACTGCAGCAGATCATTGTCCAATTGCATCACTTTGGAGTCTTAAGTCTCCTCTAGCCATTGACTAGAGGTTAGAGCACATGCCTTTGGTTCCCTAGTTCAGAGATCATCCTTGACCCATTCAGTTGGAAAAGACTCAGTTCATGCCACCTTGGTGCATCCATTGAATGCCCCAAAACAAAATTGGAGTCTTGTCCCCCTTTTAGGCATTTCAGGTTTGGCATGCTACTTTTAGTTCCAAAGACTTGGGAGGCTTATGGATCAGTGTTTGTCCTTCCTTGGTCTCCCCCTGAGGTGTTCAGATGGATAAACTTGTTTGTCATTTGCACAAATTGCTCAAATCGAGCAAAATGCACAAATCTGCCTTGTTATGACAGTTGCAACAAGGCATATTGCCACTGTCATAACTCTTAGTTCAAATGGAATTTCATGGGATTCTTGGACATTTTGGAAAGCTCTCATATGATACAACATATGTCTGATCATAGTTTGTCTTTATACTTTTTGCATCCAAGTGAAAAATGCCCTTACATTTTGCAAAAAGTGAAACTGATCCTGACTTAGTGAAAATTTCACTAAGTGTTGGAAAAAGTGGCATTTTCATGTTTTTGTCATTTTGGTCACTCCATAACTAAAAATCCATGAGGAATTAGAGTGAGGTGTAGTTGACACTTTTAAAGTATGCCATGAGAGCTACAAATCCATCTTTGGATCAGCCAAAATGGTGGCTTGGATCACAAGTTATGATCCTTGGAAGTTGCTACCCTAGCCACTTTGTTCCATAACTTAGAAAATTTCTAAGTTTTTTATGGTTACCCCTTTTACAAGTTATCCCACTTTTCTTGATTTTTCTTAATGAATGATGATTCTAATCACACATTAACATCACTTTAGGGTTAGGGAACCATAATTGATCAAAAAATCAAAAAGTCAAACTTTGACTTTTGGGCATAGTTGACTTTTTATCAGATGAATTCCAAATTGTGCGATCCTCTATGAAACCAAGTCCTTGACCTAAATCAAACTTGATTAAGTGATTTCATAGGTGTTATAGGGTGTATTGAATCATGTCCCAAGGTTTGGGAGCATGTCCTGGTCAAAAGTCAAAGGCACAATTGACTTTTTCCGCGAAACCCTAACTGTGGTTCTGATGAACTTGAAACTTGTGAATCAAGCTTCTTGGATCAATGCATTGTTGCAAATGGACCAATTTAGTGTATTAGGGGTCCCTAAAATCATGCCTTGAGGTCTTGGCTCATGTTTTGTCCCAAAAATCAACTTAGGGGTGAATTAGGTCAAGAAACCCTAATTCCTGATTTTTGGTGAATGCATCCCCTAGGGTTAAATTGACTTGATGATTGGGTCCATGAGGTCCCTTGTAGTATCTTAAGTCATGCTTTGAAGTATTGGCTCATGCCCAGATGAAAATTTCCACCTGGAGGCCCTAGTCAACCAAAACCCTAATTTGGTGACACTGGCGATCTTAAGGCTTAATCCACTTGGAATGTTGCAGCCTTGTGCTTAATCCTTGATGTGGGAGTCCTCTTGATCCATTGTGGATGTTTTAGATGTTTAGACAAGTTGAAGATCATGTCATTCCTTGATTGATCCTTTGTCTAAGAGCTCTGAGAGGGCTTGAAACCCCCTAAGTCTGATTGTAGTGGATGCTCACCCATCTTTGGGGAGACTAATGAGGTATGATGGTCCATCCATATTGTGATGATGACTTGCACAATGATGGGAAATCTTAGTGGTCAAAATTTGGGGTATGACACGCGGTTCATACACGATAGGAGATCGGGGGAAAAGCTCGCACAGTTGTGATGTTGTTGTGAAGAATACGGTCGTATCTTTGAAAGGGTCTCCCACCGTATCTCCTGTTACTGCTGGTTTGTGAACACCATTTCCTTTGCTTCCTTAACTTTTCCTTGTTTTTGGAATAATTCCTCAAGTGACGTATTGTCAACACCCCAAGCAAGATTATTCACGTGCACACGGTTTGGTTGTTATGTGGTTTGTTTTGGTTTGTTGTATGTGATGCGGTTATAAGGTGGATGGTGGCTTGAAACACGGCGGAGGGTACAAGCTGAAAAAATGGTGGAAGATTCAGAAGAAGTTTTTATGTTTGAGGTATCCCTTTTTTTTCTCAATCTGTTCTTCCTCTATTTAACAGGGCGTGGTTCTTTAATTTTATTTTTAAATTTTGTTGCTTGCTGCGTTGTTGTCTTTACAGCAGACTCCTTTGGAGTCTTGTGGTGTGAAGCAAGGCTTAGTGTGTTGTCCTTGTCTGGTTGCTGGTTTCACAGCATTTTGGAGCAGGAGTTTTTGATGTAGAGTGTAGAATGGGGTACGGTGATAAAGTATTGCTGCACATGCTAGTGTTTTGGCCGTTGTCAGGTTGCTGGTTTCACAGCCTTTTGGAGCAGGAATTTTTGATGTAGAGTGTAGAATGGGCTACAGTGATAGTGTATTGCTGCACAGGCTAGTGTTTTGGCCGTTGTTGTGTTCAGAGTAGAGCTTGGTTGAAGCAGGATGTAGTAGTGTAGTTTTTGTCTTGATTCTGTAGAGATGGTGTAGCATAATATTGTTGTTGGTTTGATGCTGAAGGAAAATGGCTTGTAGCATAATTTTGGCATGATGTTGTTGTCCTTTTCATATTGGTGTTTTCACTTTGTATGACTTGACAAGTGTTTTGGCTGGAAGTTGTAGGTTTAGGCTGTGGTACGGGTTTCATTTTGGTAGCATGGAGTGAAGAGTTTTGTCATGTAATGTCGTGGTTTTGGAGTTTTGTATTGTAACAGGTCATGGGGTCAATTGTCTTTTATTATCAATTTTTTTGTTGGTATTTTTTGACACACTTTTTGAGTGGAATGAATGGGCTTTTTTGTATTTTGTGATTTTGATTGTAAAAAAAGAAAAGGGCTTTGCTACAATGTAATGGACTTTAATTGGGCTTGTGAATGTTGTAAAGAAAATGGACCTTTGTAGAGGTTTTTTTTATAATGGATTTGTACAAAAAATGTGAAAATATTTAGAAAAATGGATTAAAAAAAGAATATGGAATTAGAAATGGATAATTGGTCTTTTTTTTCTTCAAAAATTGATATTTGTCTAAGCATGGATTTAAAATGATTAAAAGTGGATGGACATGGATATTGAATATGAATTGAACATGACAAACAAATGGATTTTTATGGATTTGTGGATAGAAATTAGACATGATTTAGAATGGATAAAAAAAGAACTGGTTTAATGATGGATAATGGGTTTTGTAATGCGACTCCACAACACTTAAAAACTCCCCAAATGCACTTGACCGCCACAAAACCTGAACAACAACACAAACTCGAATCCAACTTGAAATGATCTTGATTGGACAACAACCTGACAAATCCTCATACCAATAGCGAAAACCCTAACCACCTAAATAGTACTTGCATATGCATTGAACCTGATAGCCTTAAGAGACACAAATGAATGACTCTTGCCAATCACAAACACAAAAGGGTGAAAAACCATAATCTTCCAGAATCCTGATCCATAATCTTTCTGGTCAATCCACAGATGAAACCTTAAACAACGACACCATTGTGGCGATTCAGAGAAACTGAAGTCATGCGTTGATAAACTTCTGATAAGAACTTCTCATGACAATTGGAAACCTAACACCTCCGCCACAAACTTGAGTACAGATAACTGAAATAGACGTCCTCTGAACAACAAAAATCTACCTCAACAGAAACCTCCTATCCAAAACCCTAATTCCTAACTCTGAAGAATCTGGAGTCAAACCCTAATTCCCTAGAGGAGACAAGTCAAAATAAAAGCTAATGATTTAGTTAGTTATGCAAAAATGGTTGACCTAAGATGCTTATGCAAAAGATGATGACATCTAAGGGGGTAAAATTTGGGGTATGACAACAGGTCATGCACAAGTCCTTCAGGCCGGATAAGGACAAAACTGACTGAAACCAATCCTCTTTTAGCTGAGGCAAGGCAACAATCTTCCTCTTCTAGTTAAGAAACTTCTGCAGATCACGCTCCTGAAATTTGTCAGAAATAATCAATGTCAGAAAATTTTTCAATTAAAATCAACTTAAAAAAAAAAGAATCCAACTAATATTACCTCTTCGTCCTAGATATGTTTGACAGTATGGTCTGGATACAAAGGCGGTTAGGACAAATAAACTAGACCTCCTTCAAATTCCTCTGGCTCAGCATCCACAACAACCTCATCCTCCAGAGGTGGCACTGGATCAACAACATCATCAGTATGAGGCGGGATAGGAGGTGAGACTTGATCTGAAGCATCTACTATAGGAGATGGCACTGGTGAAACCTAACGCTTGCAAGAGGATGGAGGGAGTGATGCGTCAAATGGTGAATCTCATCTCCTATGGGAAGAAGAAGGTGGAGTGGCAAGAGGAGAAACACGAGCCCCAGAAGTAAATGGCTATGCCTGAACAGAGGGACCAAAAGCCTCTGGAACCTGCTGACTTTTCTCCCGTTTGGGTGAGAAGTCTTGGACCTTTGGTGTGAAGATTAGTCTAGTCCCCTTTCTTCACAAGATATTTAAACCTCAAATGCCTCTACAATCACTTATACATTCTGCATAAGACTTTTAAATTTGCTCACACCCAAGGTCCAAGACTTCTGCTCAATCTCCTCACTCGAGACTTCTTTCTAAGGTTCCACAAACCCAAGACTTCTTTGCTCAGGCCCTTAGCCCAAGACTTCAACTCCAAATCCCTTGAAACGAGCTTCCCTTCTTGAACCCCTCTGGTCAAGACTTACTGCTCAAATTCCATGTACTGAGCTCTCCTGCTTAAGCCACTCTAGCTCAAGACTTCAGCTCCAGGTCCCATGAAGCGAGCCTCCCTGCTTGAACCCCTCTAGTCAAGACTTAGTACTCCAAATTTCATATACCGAGCTATCCTGCTCAAGCCACACTGGCTCAAGACTTCCTGCTCAATCAATCCACTTGATTAAGACTTTCATTGCTTAAGCACATAGAAAGAGACTTACGAGGCTTAAGCATCTTGGCTCGAGACTTCCTTGCTTGTATCCCAATGATACAAGACTTTTCCTCAATCAACCTAGTTGATTAATACTTTCACAGCTCAAGCACATAGAAAGAGACTTATGTGGCTCAAGCATCTTGGCTTGAGACTTCCTTTCTTGTATCCCAATGACACAAGACTTTTATCTAAACTGCTGAACAAGCTTAGCAGAATAGAGAACAAGGTGTACATGATACAAGTATCAGAGGTACGAGAAATCACCATAACAAAGACCTAAAGCACTTAAGATTTCTAAGATATTCAATGTGTAAGAAATCTTAAGGCTATTACAATTACAACCTACATCAGAAAAATCTGCATATACAATTTGTTGATAATTGTTGGTCTTGTTACTCTTTCTTCTGGTAAATCCTTGTTAAAGATTTAATTTGAATATTCAGCCATATTTATAGCCTTTTCTGAAACTAGTTGTTGAAGAGGTAACTTGATCAAGAGTCTTTGCTATTACTCCATAGTACAAGAGTCGTTGAAGATAGATACACCAGAAGATCTTAATCCAATGTGTAACATGTTTAACCTTTGAGTCTTCAAGAGATTATGTATTAATAAAGCCGTTGAGAGTAGATATCTATAAAGCATCTCAACCTTTCTTGATCCTTGCAATCTGTAGACTTTAGCTGCCAAACTGATTTGATAATACAACTTGCTTTCTGCAGTATGGAAAACTTCAGTTTTATCACCAACTCTGAATGGTACCAGAAGCCAATTTGCATTCACTAAGTGTAGAGACAATTATGTTGCCTCTTCTGATGCTGAGACCTTCAGCTTCAGAGTCTAAGCCAGAGATCAATTAACAAGTGTTCTTCAGATTCTGCCACCAGAATCTAGCAATTCAGCAACTCTCAAAGTTTGCTTATTGTAAAACAGATTCTGACTATAATATTACAAGTATTAGAAACTGCACACATGTAACACACATCAAATAAACCATTGTTATTTCAATACTTTGTTATCATCAAAACCCAAGTAAAATATGTCATGAAAAAATCTTGTTATAACAATCTCCCCCTTTTTTATGATGACAAACACAAGTATTTAAAGGACAATGTTGGACAGTTATAATTTTTTCTGCAACATCAGGTTATGAGGTTTGTAAGCTCCCCCTGAGTCTAACAGTTCCAAGGTTGAGGTTTGTAAGCTCCCCCTTAGTTCCATATTTAAGAAAACCCAAAAATAATATTTTAACTTTCTTTGGCAACATCTGAATACGAGGTTTATAAGCCCCGTCTGAGTCTGATATGCTAAGGTTGAAGTTTCTAAGCTCTTCCTTAGTTCTATGTACAAGAAAGTTAAAATGTGTTGGTCGGGCAAGATAACCATAAAAACAGAAATATAAATAACAAAATTATAAATGACCAATATGTACATCTGAATAGGTACTCAATGGGTTCAGTTTCTAATTAAATACTTACCATTATTTCTCCCATTTTTTCACATCAA
Source organism: Lathyrus tuberosus (assembly GCA_022829125.1). Lineage (NCBI taxonomy): Eukaryota > Viridiplantae > Streptophyta > Magnoliopsida > Fabales > Fabaceae > Lathyrus > Lathyrus tuberosus. Next base: position 929,387 of record JALAZF010000368.1, on the reverse strand, counting down.
AAAGAAATAAAAAGAGAAGAAGAAAGGAATTACAGTCATAAATGCATCGCATGCCATCATTACAGGACCAATTTCCAAGAAATTGAAAAACGATCAAGTAACATGGGGTCATTAAGGATTGTATAGTGCATGTTGAATACTTATTGGTCCTAACGATTTCAAGAATCAAGCAAAAGATTTAATTTAAATGTTTTAATTACACAGAAGCTATTATAAAAGCAACTAAAATCTAGTTCATATTCATCAACATTCACCACATTCATGGAGCCCTCAGCCGAGAGTCATAAGGCTTCTGTCGTGACAGAAATCTCTGAGAGCTCTACAAGAAAGAATACCCAAAACCCTCAGAAGCCAGCAGCTTCAGAAGCTTCTGCAACTAGTCGTATTCCTTCTTCACTGAATACTTCAGATGAAACATTGTCAGAAGTGAAGGTGTGAGAAAACACAAGAAACGGGGGTTTGAATTGGGTTTTCAAAATGAAAGCTTTTTGTGAAACTCAAACAAAGATCACAAATAAACTAGCAATAGAGAAAGACGCACGAAATATCCTGGTTCACTTGAAAACTATCAATTTAATCCAGTCCGCCCGCCAAAGCGATTTCACCTTACACACAAGGACTTAATCCACTATAACCAAACTGATTACACTGCACTAGCAACTGCTGGTGACTAACATACACAGACTAACCGTCTCTTCTTAAGGATTCTGACCCAACTGCTCCCTTAAGGAATACAAACAACTATTTGAACAAATTTAATGTTTACAATGAATTGCTTCTACACAAGCTGATGTAAACACAATTTCTAGCTCAAACTAACTTAGAGAAAATCTATATGGTATGAACAATTTTTCTTCTTTGTATTGTAGTGCTTTACTGTTCACTATTGGATTTCTCTATCTCATATTAGTGTCTTCACTTTTGTATATTAGTATCACTCATGAATTTCAACGCCGACTTGTATATATGTGTGTGTCTCACAATTCTTCGAGTGATCAAGTCCTTATATAGCCAGAAAAAGATCCATTGAAGGGCAGATCAGGAATATCAGTAAAAATTTTGGCGACTTGAAATAATGTCGTTATGCTGGGATGAAAATCGTACACTGAAGTTATCATTTGTACCACCAAATTAGGGTAGTGGAATGGTAGTGGAAAATAACATGTTTGATCTGTATTATGTACTATTATACCTCGCAAACGTTTCATCTTCTTCTATTTATTATAGGCTTCTGAATAGATATGGTTGAAGCATGATCAGAAGAATTGATCACAAGGTCTTCAGAGTCTTGGGTCATCAGAGTCTTCAGAACTTGTTCAGCAGAACCTTGTCTTCAGAGTATTCATCACTCCGTCTTCAGAACCCTTGGTTATTAGAAACTTAAGTCTTCAAAGTCTTCAGAATGCTGTTCAGCAGAACCTTGTCTTCAGAGTCTTCAACACTTAGTCTTCAGAAACTTAAGTCTTCAGAGTCTTTAGAACGTTGTTCATTAGAACCTTGTCTTCAAAGTCTTTAGCACTTAGTCTTCAGAAGATAATTATCAGAGTCATATTCAGAGCCAGAATCTAAAAGAACAGTGCAGTAGTAACATATTGTCTTCTTAGAATCTTTCTCAAGCAGATCAGAAGCAAACTTGCTTCTTTTACGCAGAAGCGACTTTTGATCAATTGAGAGTGACATTCCACATGATCTCTATCAGAGTTAGAGCTTTCTTTATCAGAGTCAGATCCTGTTTGTCAATACTTTAGAAAACAAACGTTAGAGTACCAAAATTGTTCTCACATAATTACTACTTTGTTATTATCAAAACTTAGAGATATCTTGCAGAACCAAATATTGTTCTAACAATCTCCCCCTTTTTTATAATGACAAAATAATGTATTTTGATAACACAATTTTGTACGAAGATAATTAATAAGAATTGACTCAGATAAGTTCAAAGTAAACTTCCCTTTATCAAGCTCCCCCTGAATCTAAGACTTAAAAAAATCTTATCAGATTCGGGATACCAAAGCCTGATTACAAGGATCTAGTCAGATCCAAAATATCAGAGCTTGATTATAGTGGTAATGCATTCTGATAACAAAGCTTGATTAGTTAAATCAGATCCTGATTGATATCAGAGTCATATTGCCAATATAAATATTGTTCCTATAAAGCATTCTAAGAGAAATTTTGCAATTAAAGTGTTAGAATGCCATAGATGATTCAGAGACAAGATATTTATCAAAATAACTTTCCATTTAAATACTCCCCCTTTTTGTCATAATCAAAAAGGGTAATAAAAAAGATAATTCAAAGTACATCAAAGGATAAACAAACAGTCAAAGACAAACTACGCGGTAGCTTAAAAAGTTCCTAAGGTTGAGAAGGAGGAGGGAGCCTCTGAAGGATCTGAGGAAGTGCATTCTGAATGTTGACAGTGACTTCATCTTGCTTTTCCATTCTTGTTTTGAACAACTCTTGCTACTTCTGAATGGTAGCCAGTGTTTTCAACACTGGATCAGAGTAAGAGTTTTCAGCAGATTTTCTCTCAGCTTGATCTTTAGCTTCCTTAGCCAACCTTTCAGCCTCTCTATCTAGAGCTTCCTTGGCTAACCTCTCAGCTAATTCCCTTTCAGCAGCTAGCTTAGCTTCCTTCTTCTCTTTCAACCTCTTGTCAGCTTGCAGAACAAAATAATCCTTTGTCTGAACAGAAAGATTTTGAATCTTCTGAAATTCCTCATACATCCACTAATTGAATTGATCCCATGGAGCACCCAAAGTAGAAAGTTATTCGCTAGAATTTGATTCATCAGAGATTGTCTTGAATCTCATAACCAAGCTGTCCTTAAAAGCAGAAATTAGTTCATCTAAGTTAGGAGGAAGGTCGGAGGGTTGATTTTCAGGTAAAAGTTGATTTTCTTCAACATAATCACCAAGATTGGTGGTATCATTATTTGAAGAAGGTTCAAGAATGTCTGTTATGACTTCTGGTATGATTTGTGGAGTGTTTAATGGAGTGATTGATGGAGAGTTGGTTGTTTGAAGAAGTTCAGTGGGAAATTCTTTAGAAAGAGATTGAGTGGTTAATGGAAGGGAAATGGTTAGAGATGATTGTACAATAATGATGGGGTTTGGTTGTATGGATATGGTAGAAGATGGTTGAGTTGATATGATTTCTAGTATTGTTGGTGAAAACTGTATAGATGGTGCAAAGGATGGGATTATTTCAGTAGGTGATTCAGAAATGAGTGTTGGAGAGGTGGTGACAACAGTAGAAAATAGTGGTGGAGGAGTGGAGAATAATGGTTATTCTGTTGAAGGAGGTGGAGATGATGTAGGAGAGATGAAGATAAATTTCTGTTAATAATAACAGGTGCAGTTATAGAGGGAAATTCAGAAGACTTACTCTGTTCGCCAGCTGGAGAAGCAGATGTAGATGCCATCTTCATCTTCTTTGATGATGGCCCGTCATCATCATCACTTTTATTTTTCTTGCCTTTCCCCTTTTTCTAGAAAATTTCAGGAAGAGTATCCGGCAGATTACCCAAGTCAATCTATACATCTAGTGGTTCATCTTCGCATCCAACAAGATAGTTTATGAGCTCTTCTGGATTATAAGTCTTTGAATAGGGTGGAAATCCAAAAATTGGAAATCTAACAAAGTTAAGTACAAGCTGTGTTAGAGTAGCAGTTCGATGAGTGATTCTTTTAAGAAGCTTTATATACTTCAAGTTCTTAGCCCAGAAAACGTGTCCAGAATCCTTTTCAAGTTCTTTAGTGAGCCCAGCAACCAAAAGATCATCAACTAAGCCAGACTCAATGAAAATATCAGAGAGGAGTCTGCCGTAAGGGCTATGATTTCCCTTCTTGGAAGAACCAGTTCTTGAGTGAACTATTGATTCTCTCAGAAAATTGAACAGGATACAAGGAAGATGTATTTTCTTTCCTTTCAACGGGAAGTATAGAACATACTTCTGTGACATGTTTATGTAATCCGATGAATGAGTAGGATGATTCACTACTATGAAAAACCCATTTAACAACGGTTGGAAATGATATATAATGACGGGGGCGAAGGCATTGTTATGTAGAGTGTTGTTGTATATGAGGTACATACAATGACGGTCCTGGAAACGTTGTTGTATTGCAGTATGCGCGCACCATTTCACGACGGTTAGTTTAGTCAACCGTTGTGATATACTAAACTGTGATCTGGTTCGATTCTCAGTAACAACATTTTTTATTTATATTAGCGTTTGACATACAACTACGGATAGGTTTATAACCGCTGCAAAAAATAGACTGTTTTAAATATAAAATTTATCTGCTTATCAAATTATTCCCATAATTTATCCTGTCAAAACAGCTTCTGTTTACATGCAAACACAATATGTGCATCAAACACAATTCTTCCTATATTTTATCCTTATAAATGAATCAGAGAATTTACATCAAAAGCTAAATGAATCAAAGAATTAAACTGCTAACATTGTTTAAATCAAAAGCCAATATTATTGATTTCATTATGTGCATCAAAAGCCAAAACTATTGTTCACATTATGTGCATCAAAATCAAAAAATATGTGCATAAAAAAATGTTGCTGATATATCATACAACAGGAGCAGAACCCTTAAGCTCATTGTAGATATACGCCCAACGTTTACGAATATCCACAAAGTCCTCAACGGGGAATGGGGTTTCGTCATTAAACATCTACATAAGAGCAAAAAATTAAAGATCATGCATGATAATAATTCAATAGTCAACTTATATATTAATATATGTAAACATTTTATGGCATATATTACCGTATCCCATGAATCAATAGTGCCGGCAAGGACGATGTTTAACATGTGTTTCATGATAAAATACCCACACTCGTAACTCCCGCGTTGTTTCCTTGTCTACAAATTATATGAATATAAAAACATGAATACAACCACACATGCATGAATGTAATCGGGCCACTTACTTTAAGAGCAAGGTATGTGGGCTTTTTTCTAACATTATTCAATATATTAACTTGCTCCACAATACTGCACATTGAAAATTGAATTAAACATATTACATGATAAACTAATTACAATTAATGCTAAAGAAAATGATATTAAACAAAGACACTTACGTTAATACAAGATCTTTCATTGGTTCGTGGAGTGGATCGTGCAAGGAACACAGTAATGTCACCGTATTTGTCCTAAAGGATATTACGATCAATTGCCAATGACCACTGAATGAACACGAGAATATATATATATATATATATATATATATATATTATTAGTTGTTACTAAAACAAAACTAAATATAGAATATAGAAATAAATTACAATAATACTAACCTACATAGGAATGGTGCAAGGTAACATTCTTTTTCTCCGTCATTTAGCCGACTTTTCAAGTACTTTTCTCTGATATTTTTATCATTAGGTCCAAGATTCCATAGGTACTTGATTTATTCAATTCTATACAAACACGGTGAATGTACCTAAATGGTCAAAGAAAATGAATAAATTAAGGGAGAAAATACAAAAAATTATAATGTTCTATAATGACATGTATATTCGACTATATACTTACGTGCACCAAACTTGCAAAATAGATATGTCAAGCCACTTATATCCTACGAGAAAATCCCTCACATCTTCAGGAGTGTAATACACTAAATCCAATTTTGGGCAATGTTCTAGCGGGAGAGCTTGCGCAAGGTCTGTTGTTGAAATGGAGTAGTATAAACTTGTTATTTCATTTGGACTAGGGACCAATATCCCATTGCGGTTATGTACAGGTGGGGGAGGGGCTGTACAATTACTCCCTTTTGTAGAAGCGTGATTTACGACACTTCTACTTGGAGTTTGATCATCACCAATGCAACGGCGATCTTCATTTGTTCGTTGTTCGAGGCTTTCACTTAATCTCTACATCATAACATTCAATTAGAATATAGAACAAAAATAAGCACAATATATTCAATTAGAATATACAATATATATCATACAAAAATAAGCGCGATTTACGACACATACCGAATACATCTCTTGTAACCTTTCCACTTCTTTCTCCTTTTTTTCCCTCTCCTCCTTAAACAACCTTCTTTGCTCCGCCAATTGCTTCTCAACATTATCAATCTTTTGTCGTTGAGTAAGAAATTCAGCAGTTTCGGTGCTTCTTCTTTGAGATCCAAAGTATGACCTCAAGCCGACACCATCTCCAACACCACGGACACGACCTCCATGCTCAGCTGTTCCGATAGCTTCGACTAATATGTCATGTCGTGCTTCCGGAACAAATGTGCCTTCACGGGCCACCACAACCAAATTATCCTACACAACATGAGCAACTTACATAAGCAAACGCATTTAAATAACAACTCATGAGCAACTTACATAAGCAAACGTATTTAAACAAAACATATACTTACAATTTTCTCAGTAACTACTCTTGAAGCCTCAGAGGTGTACTCTCCATTAGGTCTTAATCGAGCCCTATTCCATTTCTCATGTCTTGAAGGTGGAGATGGAATGTCACCATCTCCTCCTTCTTGTAGTTTTTCCTGCAGGATCCTCTTCTCAAGTTTCCTGTAACCCCCACGAGACAATCTATAGGGGTACATGTTTTTCGCCTTGTTCTGAATTCCTACTTCGCTTTTAGCCTATTATTAACATAGTGAAAAATGTGTATGATTAGTATCTATAACTCATTAGCATAACATTATAGGTTACATAAGACTAGTACTAACCTTGAATTCCTTAGAACGGCGTTTCTTCGCAAACTTGTGCCACACCTTCTTCGATAAAAACTATACCGAATCCATGGAGGTTGAAGATCGCTCTTAGGCTTCGTAATGTAGTCAGCCGTGAGCTGTGACTTAAATCCCCTCCAACGAACACCGACATAAGTTATCCACTTTCTTTTCAATTTTGAGTCATCGGTAAACTCAAAATTCAACTACATTAAATCAATATATAAGTATGAATTAGAAACTATAGGTAGTGATATCAAATATATGAAAATTATAGTATGAAATACCTTAACGTCTATCCATATGCTGTCTTTGACATTAACATCCACTTCTCTCCAATCATCAATCAGTATACTGACTTTGCTATGTGCAAGGAACGCAACATAACTCCTAAAAGTAGCGTAATGTGGACAATCCACTAATCTGTAGTGCGAATCAAACTCGATCGGAATTTTTGTACCAGATGAGTTGCAGACTGATGTGAATTGGGGCATCATTGTGACACCTCTTTGTGATATTTTCGTTTGACTTTCAGTTGTTTGAGTTTCATTGGCTAACCTTTCATTTGTTTGAGTTTCTTCGCTGGTTTCTAATGAAGAACTCGACAAGGTCGATATCTAAGTTCAAAAACAACAACAACAACATGAACAACAATGGCAAAAGAGTTTACTGTAGATGCATGGGGAAAATATTTTACGTACCCTAAACGTGACGACAAAGTAAATGATGTTGGTGTTGGTGTTGTTGTTGTTTTCCTTCCTTACGACAACGACGGTGTTGTTGTTATCTTCCTTCTCGACGGTGACGATGATGACGACGGTGTTGGTATGTGCATAATCTTCTATTTTCTTCACGATCGTGACGATGATGACGAAAATGACAACAAATGGATACTGATGATGCAAGCTTTGGTGGAATCGTGTATTGTTTCACAGTATTGAACGTTAGGGTTTAGGGTTGAAATCGTGTAACGTTTCGTCTGGTTTCTATTTTCAATGGAAAAAAGGATACTGAAGGGACAATGAAACTAGCTAGCTTGGAGAATATTGAAAAGCTACTGCGATGGTCAAGAATTCACACCGTTATGATATATTATTTACATAATGAAATTTCATATTAAAGCGCCAAAGTTATTTTTAGAATTAAAAAAAAAAAAAAACATACAAAATATATCATAACGGTGTATATAAACAACTGTAGTCATAACTTTTAATTTTTTTAATTAAAAGTAAATAAAAAAGTAAAGGCGCGCTTTAACATAAAAGGAATAATATATATGAAGCGTTGAGGTTCGAACACATGAAAGCTTGAAGGTATCACCACGGTTGATTTATCAACCGTTGTTATATACAGATAATCACCACAGTTGGTTTATCAACCGTTGTTATATACAGATAATTTTTATTCAATAAACAAATAAAATACAACCGCACCTTAGTTTAGATATGTCACAATGGTGTAGGGATGAAGCGTTGTGAGCATGACATCGTTGTTTACGCGTTTTGTAGTAGTGACGATGATACATAGTTCCCAACATGATTTTGAACCAAATTCTTAGAGTATCTTCTAAGAACGATGCGGAAGGATCCTTCTTAGAATCCATAATTGTTCCTTCTTTAAAGATAGCATCTGTGACTTTGGCTTCCCTTTGCTTATCTGCTTGAACATTGACAATTCTTAGCCCCTTTCCATCATGCGAGATTAAATCATAGATAGTCTTTTCTGTAATGATGATTCGTCTTCCGAACACATTGGAAACGATGACATTCCTACAAGTAGTTGCATGAATCCAGAAATCTTTAACCAAGATCGAAAGGGAGGATCTTAGCAATCTATTAAAGTAACCATTCCATCCTTGGAAATCAATTGTTTGAGTAAGATCACATCCATTATCCTTTAGATTTTTGAAGTTCACCATAGATTCACAAAGAACTCGAAGTTCATTTACCGGCCTGTCGAGAGAGATCGGACATTCTTCTAGAATAATGAACTGATATCCAAGTAGTTGAGCTTTGGACATAGTTTGAGATGATTCAGCAATTGATGAAGAGGATGGAGTTACAGAGCACAAAAAAAGTTTTAGGGTTTATAAGAGAAAGTGTGGGAAGTGAGAGTAGCGTAGTGTGTGAAAGTGAGAGAGTGCGCATTTATAACAAAAATATTGATGATGATAAAAAGGTTGGAGTAATAGGAAATAATTACTTGAAACCTAGTCTCACGAAATCACAATGCTCGAGGTGTCTCTTCAACAGTAGGTATGATTTGATTTTAGACAGGTGTCACAAATAATCATAACCGTTTGTTTTCAAGAGAGCACGTTTGATATTCCCAAAGTCAAGAATACCAAGAGGTATCTGACTGGACTAGTTTCTGATCAGGACATCTTCTAATGTGTAGAAGTATCATTAATCAGAAGGTCATAAAATAAATAATAAAACACTTTGCTTAACATCAGAAGTTATGGTGACTTGACATATCAAAATATCATCTTCTCATTCTGGACAAGGTTTAATAGATAGATTTTCTAGAATGAATACGAATCTATCTTCAGCAAGGGTTTTTGTGAAATATCAGCCCACTGCTGATCTGTTTCCACAAATTTTAACTGAAAAGTACCCTTCTGAACATAGTCACGTAAAAAGTGATGTTTTATTTCAATATGTTTTGCCCCAGAATGTAGAATAGGATTCTTAGATAAACAAATGGCAGAAATATTATCACAGAAGATAGGAATGTTACTCTCATGTATCTGATAATCTTCGAGTTGATTTTTCATCCAGAGTATCTGAGTACTGCACAGTGATGCTGAGATATATTCTGCTCCTGCAGTTGAGAGAGCAATTGTTGATTGTCTTTTGCTTGCCCAAGAGACGAGGTTACTTCCCAAAAACTAACAGTTTCCAGAAGTACTTTTCCTTTCCAATCTATCTCCAGCATAATCTGCATCACAGTAACCAGAAAGCTTGTACTATGATGTTTTCTTATACATCAAGCCAAGTTTAGTCTTTCCTTTTAGATACCTTAGGATTCTCTTAATAACAGTTAAGTGAGTTTCCCTTGGATCTGATTGGAAACGAGCACAAAGACATACGCTGAACAGAATATCTGGACGAGAAGCAGTTAAATACAGAAGAGAGCCTATCATACCACGATAGAGCTTCTGACAAGCCTTTTTACTTACTTCATCTTTCTCCAAAATGCATGTCGGATGCATAGGAGTTTTAGCAGGTTTATTTTCAAACATATTGAACTTCTTCAGAAGTTCTTTTGCATACTTGCTCTAATGAATGTACATTTCTTATGGACGTTGATCAATCTGAATTCCCAGAAAGAATCTGAGTTCTCCCATCAGACTCATTTCAAGTTCAGCCTGCATTAACTTAGAAAATTCCTTACACAAGGAAGTATTAGTAGAACCAAATATAATATCATCAACGTAGACTTGAACCCCTATGAAATGAACCTCCCTGCTTGAACCCTTATGGTCAAGACTTACTACTCCAAATTTCATGTACCGAGCTATCATGTTCAAGCCACTCTAGCTCAAGACTTCCTGCTCAATCAATCCACTTGATTAAGACTTTCATTGCTCGAGCACATGGCAAGAGACTTACGTGGATCAAGCATCTTAGCTAGAGACTTCCTTGCTTATATCCCAATTATACAAGACTTATGCTTAATCAACCTAGTTGATTAAGACTTTCACAATTCAAGCACATAGCAAGAGACTTATGTGGCTCAAGCATCTTGGCTCGAGACTTCCTTGCTTGTATCCCAATGACACAAGAGTTTTATCTAAACTACTGAACAAGCTCAGCAGAATAGAGAATAAGGTGTACATGATACAAGTACCAGAGGTACGGGAAATCACCATAACAAAGACCTAAAGCACTTAAGATTTCTAAGGTATTCAATGTGTAAAAAATCTTAAGGCTTTTACAATTACAACCTACATCAGAAAAATATGCATATACAATGTGTTGATAATTACTGATGTTGTTACTCCTTCTTCTGGTTGATCCTTGTTAAAGATTCAGTTTGAACCTTCAACCATATTTATAGCCTTTTCAGAAACTATCCGTTGAAGAGGTAACTTGATTAAGAGTCTTTGTTGTTCCTCCATAGTACAAGAGCCGCTGAAGATACACCAGAAGATTATGATCCAATCTGTAACATGTTTAACCTTTGAGCCTTCAAAAGATTCTGTACTATTAGAGCCGTTGAGAGTAGATATCATTAAAGCATCTCAGCTTTTCTTGAGCCTTGCAATCTGTAGACTCTAGCTGACAAACAGATTTGACAATACAACTTGCTTTCTGCAGTACAGACAACTTCATCTTTATCACCAACTCTGAATGGTACCAGAAGCAAATTGGCATTCACTAAGAGTAAAGACAATTATGTTGCTTCTTCTGATGCTGAGACCTTCAGCTTCAGAGTCTACGCCAGATATCACTTAGCAAGTGTTCTTCAGATTCTGCCACCAGAAGCTAGCAGTTCAGCAACTCTCAAAGTGTGCTTAATGTAAAACAGATTTTGACTATAATATTTACAAGTATTAGAACCTGCACACATGTAACACACATCAAATAAATCATTGTTCTTTCAATACTTTGTTATCATCAAAACCCAAGAAAAATATGTCACGAACAAATCTTGTTCTAACAAATGTACCCTATGCAATCTCAAAAAAACTTGTTTTGATCATCATTTCCAGCCAACAAACATCTAATACACTATGTCTAAACTATCTTAAATGCTATTTCTACTCATTTCTAACCTTAATCATTGATTTCTACTCATTTATACAAAAACTCTTAAATTTATCAAAAACTCAAAAAACTTACAAGAGATTGATGTTTTTAATTTTGTTTATGATGTTACAAATGATGATTAAAGTTCCTTTATGCCTTGATGATTGAGTTTTGAGTTGGTGCAGAGAGAAATTTGAGAGACTTTGAAGATTGGTTTTGAGTAAAATGAGAAATGAGGAAGGAGAAGGGTTTGACACGATTTAACCTCCAAAATGTTCCAGAAATGCGTCTCCAAAATATTTTAACATTAAGAAACATATGGGGTGCATTGACAAATCCTCTAATCTGTATGTTAATTAAAGGGAAGCAAAGCTATTTCTTATTTCTTTTAAAACTTAATGCAACCTTCCAAATTCATACATTAATTCATGTCGAGTGTTAGACTAAATATTTCTTAACATTGACTTAAATCTTTTAAGCATCATGTATATTTAATTTTTCCCTTTAGTGTACTGAGTAGCTGATAAGAACCTAGCCAATGTTGAGATGATAAAATTTAAATAAATAAAAAAGAATATTATAAAAAAATCCTATATAGAAAATTGCACAGTCATAGTCACGACAATTTAGAATTGCAAGTATGAATTATATTTAGAATTAGTAAATATAATTACGACAATTTGAACTGTCAGGATTTCATAGTCACGGCTGTTTGAAACTGTTACAACTGACATTGAAAATAGAACTCAAACTAAAATTCACGACGGTTTGTAACTGTCGTTACTTGCAATTTATGTCAGTTTCCTAACTGTCACAACTTAGAACAATAGTTTGAATGGTCGTTACTTGCAATTTACGTCAGTTTCCTAACTATCACAACTTAGAACAACGGTTGGAATGGTGGTTTTAGCAACTGTCGCAGTAAAGCCTGGCGACAAATGTTTTTGCGATTGAACCAAAATCATCACGACTTGCAATTTGAGGCGGTTCTAACGACCGTAACCTGCCAAAATTAATTGTTGCAAATTTCCAATTTTCTTGTAGTGTTTATTGTTTCTATTTATTTTTTCTTGATATTTTGATAAAAAATAAATAAAAGAAACTAAAATGAATAAAAATCGGGCGCGAAAAATAAAATAAATGCATTAAAATAAACTATGTGAAATAAAGTTCAGTAAAATAGACAGTTACAAATCAAATCTTGCAGTAAGAAATGCTCGAATGAAAAGGCTCAGATTGATCAAAATGAGCACGTGCGAAGATGTGAAAAAATAAAACGAGCACACCGAATTAAACTAGATGATTACAGGTCCGAATTTGAAAATTTTTGCCAGCTAATTTTACGCACTACTAAAAATTAATTCAATCGATCTGTCTATAAAATTGAAATTTTATTCTAGTTGACTTTTTAGGCATTATACTTAAAGAAATGTGTGTAATGATATGCAGATGATGCAAATGTCATGATGAATGAATTAGTTTACTGATCTAGGGAGAAAATTGGGGTATGACAAGAAATATTTAGGAAGATTGGTCTCATTAAGCATCGTCCTCGCTAGTTCTCCCAGAGACCTATTTTTCTTATTTATTGACCCATTTTGGTTGGGAGTTCGTAGAGTTGAAAAATATGTGCCGAATACCATTCTCTTATAGAATTTTTTGAATTCCTCATTTTGGAATTCTCCACCTTGGTCACTCCTAATGGAAGCAATACTTACACTTTTTTTGTTCTGGATCCTTGGGCAGTTTCCAAAAGGAACCAAACACGTCTCTTTTATGAGATAAGAATAATTTCTAGGTATAGCGAGATTATTCATCCACAATTACAAGAACATAGGTGTTTTCACCTAGAATTACAATTCTTGATGAGCCAAAAAGGTCCATGTGAATCAATTGCAAGGGCCGATAGTAGAAATAATACTTTAATATTTAAAAGAGGCACTTACACTCTTTCCTTTTTGGCATGCATCACATAATTTTTTCTTTTCAAAATGTAAGTCTAGGAAACTGTCTACGAAATCTTTGCAGGGAAACTTGTTCAAGTCGTCCATATGGATATGAGCTATTCTCCTATGCCATAGCCAAGATTTGTCCTTGTTGCTTTGGAGACATACATCACTTGAAGGAATTTTATTTAAATTTACTATCCAGGTATTTCCACTTCTTGAGCTTGTAAATAGAGTTTCGTTTGATTTAGATTTTATGACCTATAACTCAAAGAGTTAAATGTTACATTATTTCCTTTGCCAGATAATTGATTTATGCTAAGTAAATTATGCTTGAGTCCTTTAACCAAGAAAACTTCCTCAATCGTTGGATTGGGGGACTTACTAACTGCACCAAAACCTAACATTTTCCCTTATTTTTATCTCTATAGGATATGAATCCTCCTTATTTAGAAAGGAAGCTGGAGAATATGGTTTTGTTATCTGTCACATGCTTTGAATAGCCGCTATAAGGATACCATTTGGTGTTTGAGACTCTGTAAAGCATTCCTACAAAAAAGGGTTGGATCTTCACTTTAGGTACCCATATCATCTTTGGTCCTTTGTTGTTAGCTTCATAAACATCTTTTTAAAGATATAGGCATTTCTAGGGACATATAAATTTTTTACTTTGTGTTCATAGTGTTTTTTTGTAGAAAATATGAAGAATGATGTCCTTCTTAACTGTTAGGTCTTTGATTGGCTACATTTTGGCTAAAACAAGTTTACAGTAAGATGTTGGGTAAGATGTCCTAACATGGTTGCTCAGACATCAGTATATATGTGGTTATAATACTTGGCAAGATGTCGAGAAACATGTTGAAGCATCTTCATCAACTGTCATGACATCTTGGTCTGGTACAGTAGGCTCTGCAGTTATGTGATTTTTAGAAAGATGTCGAAGACAATGTCATGACATCTTTGTCTGGTACAGAAGGCACTGCTGTTTTATATCTCTTGACAGATTTGATTTTATTTGATGAGAATCTTTTAGATATACCTCATCATTATGCGCGGGTTAAGGAGATTTATTAGAAGTAAGTCCAGATTCAATTGGATTTCATAAAAAGGATCTTTGAGAATTTTTAGGAAACTATAAAAGATTTGTTCCTATTTTCATGTGAAGATCTTGCAGCTGATTTAAAACGTGAAGATTGGACCTGATTGAAGAGTCGAAGCCCATACTGCAAGAGTCTATAAATAAGGACTTGCTAGACCTAAAAGAGATAGCACACACAACAAGTCATCGGTGCAACATAAGGGTTTAGGGAGTCTCTTGTGTAGTTTGTAAGTCACCCATGTATCTTTTGATACTATGTGGTCGACATAGGTTGTTGTAAATTGTTCACTCTTAATCTTTTAAGTATTGAGTATTTAATATCACGTGGTGATTGTAAAGGGAATTGAGAGGTGTCTCATATCTAGGAGAGTCTTAGATATAAGTTTCACGAGTAGTGATTAAGTGAGAAGTTGTAAACGGGGGAGTTTAGCTTTGAATTAATACTATTATAGTGGATTTCATTCCTGGCTTGGTAGCCCCCAGACGTAGGTGTTGTAGTACACTGAACTGGGTTAACAATTGTTGTGTGTTTGTTTACTTTCTGCAATCGATATTGTTCTCCTTATTGACATTGTGTAAAGCAGAGAACAATGTTTTGACATGTGTTAGGGCATCTGTTTTCTACTATGCTAGAATTTCAATTGGTATCAGAGCAGACATCCTGTCTGTTTCTGGATGAGATCTTGGGAGATACTTTCTGGCACTTTAAACAAGGAGGAATTTGGGAGATCAGATCATTCACTCAGACATACTCAAGGGTATTAATGGATGTGATGGATGTTCTGGATCAAAGGTAAAAACTATTGTTGGTTGTTTAAGTTTTCTGATGAGTCTCTACAGCAACTGCAGGAGGAGTGGCTAGTTCTCCTGTATGGTGTCTTATAAGATGTTTTGACGTCTTATTAGTTCATGTTGAAGATGTTCCTTGGTGGTTCTGCTGCATATGTTTGTGATGGAAGAACTCTGGTATTTATGGGATTCTGGAGTTGTGATAGAAGAAAGATGGTGGAAGATCTTGATTGTTGGCTTCTCCTCTTGAAGATATCAACATTTGTGAAAGCTCTAGTCATTCCAAAGTCGAGAGCGATGGAATGGAGAGAGTTGCTGGTAGATTTATGTCATGTTGACTTAATACTTGGAAGTTTGGTTCCAACTTGTATCTTGAAGTCAGTTTGAAGGGAAGGTTAGTTGAGATCGTGTTTATCGAATTCATGATCTATGAATTTAGTAAATGTTCTTTTCGACAAAGTTGCTAAAGATACTTGAGTTTTCACTTAAGTCCACTCATAAAGGCATCTCTGGTCATGATTAAGAAGCTCTTTCAGAAGGATAATATGGTTCTTATGCTTCTGATGGATTTCTTAAGATCTCTGGTGTTGATGGATGTTATTCAACTTGGAGATAATGGGAGGTGATTTATTTTCACCATTCATGATTTAAAAGGATTCTATTAGGAAAGGTAAGTCATAGGCAGGTTGAGTCATGGGTGGCAGACTTGATGTCTCAACATGTTGTTTGACTAGAAATATGTTGACACAATTGTGTTGATATCTGGAAGATCATATGTCCTACAGGATGTATGGTTTTGAGGACAAGGGTTTAATATCAATTGATATTTATGGAATTTACAAATATTTAATTGATTATCCTTGTATATTGGAGTACAAGATCACTGATGACAAGTTGGTACATCAGGAAGTACAACAGCTCTTGTTGCATCTGCTCAAAGATCTGTTCTTTGAAGAAAGGGTACAGTCAAGATAAGGAATTGGTGTTCTATCAGATGTTGAAACATCTTGACAGTGGAGTATGTGCAGAAGCCTGTTGATTCAAGGAGTGAATCTCTGGAGCAAAGGAATTGTAGCTGATGATCTTGGTACCATACACGTGTGTATGGTAGGATTTTTTTGGTATTATAAGGCATAAAATCAGACTAGGAAGTTTCGTGGCAGGAAGCTTGGCTAGAATAAAGTGATGTTGGAAGTGAAGATGAAGACAATTCTCTTGGTTTAGTTTATTTTAGACCTAGGAGTGTTGGAGTACAGCAGGTGTGTTCCTGTCTCTACTAGAAACATATGATCTTTATTTAGACAATTTCCTGTCAAGAAACTTGTCTAGAATATGCTATTGGTGATAGCACTGTTTGGGTCAGTTTATTTCTGATCTAGGTGCATAGGAGCATGTGATCTTGCTCATCTTGGAGGTAAAGGATAAGTGGCAATTATATCTGACTTCCTGAAGAAGTCTCTACTTAAGGAAAACGAGATTCCTTTTGTTAAGATCTTGTGTGACAGATCTCTTCTAAAGAATCAAGCCTTGGCATGCTTGGTTTCTCTAAAGATGAGGTGGTTGTTGCAGTACAATAAAGCAGGATGGAGGTTGTCTACTCTAACTTGATATTATTAATCAAGTCTATGAGAACATGGAACTCTTGTTCTATTATAGGGAGGAGGTTCTTCTAAGTGGCAGAATGAAGAACTGAATTCTTTAGCTGGATGTCTGATCAGGTGTTGTGACATCAAGCAAAAACTTCAGGGTCTTAGTTGATGTTGTGGCGCAGTATCATAAGATAAGTTGATCTTCTCTGAAATAAATGGAGTTAATGCTTAAAAAAGGTCTATCTCATGCAGTTTGTGGGAGCTGCTAGAAGGAGTAGATGTTACATGTATGAATCTTGGTGTATCTAAGATGGCTTGCTATGGAGTAGGTGGATTATGTAACTTGAATATTAGGTTTCATTGGTGGATAAGAAGATTTTCTAGAACTCTGAAGAAAGCTAAGACTAACCAAAAAGTGGCATTTGGTTGATCTCTATTGTGCATTCAAGCAGGGTGCTTGGAACAAATTACTCTTGTGCAGAAGGGTAGTTGGTTGAAAATCAAAGGAGGTTCTGGTTCTGTTCATATCTTGGAGCTTTTGGTAGAAGCTCTAAGTTTCTTATGGAAGATTACCTTCTTTTGGGAGTTGAATGAGAGTTTATTTCTCTCATTGGTTGTCTGGAGTTCTTATTGATCAAGCTGGATGAGTTGTGTTATCTGAAGATCTTCATTTGGATTACTATGTAGATAGTAAGTCCAATAGTAAGTGTATCAAGAACCATACTGTATGGTGTCTGTGATATGATCAGGATGTCCTAACTGATACTAGAACATCATTATGGTTTCTGAACTTGGAGTTTAGATTGTGGAAATTGATATTCACCAGTTGTATCAGAAGTTTTTTATCTTATCATATGGGATAATGATAAATTGAAGACTGTCTTGAATCATGGGGTGTTTATCTGGAAGACTGACTTTTTCTGAGGCCAGAATGCTTGTGGATATGTGGTTTCCTCTGCTATATGTCATGCTAGAGTGAAGTGGATCAGTTTGGTGCTTATGAAGTAAGTAAGATGAGGATCTCTGGGGCATGTGTTTGATGTCATTCAAGTGTGAAGAACATATGGGTGAGCTAGCAAACTAAGGGGTTCTGTATGTCTCTTTGAGGAATGTGAAGCATTCCAGATTCAATTGGATTGTATCTCAAGGAACAAGGATATATATGGCTGTAGAATTCAAGGTGGATTTTTACAGGGTATGGATGGTTTCTGGATGAGAGGGATCAATGGTGATTTTGGTCTCAATCCAAGAGTTTGTTGGTTGTGGTACAAGGATGTGATCCTGGTACTTTCTCACTATGTGATCATGAAGTTGTCATGGGATATCATGTGGTGATTTTGGGCTGTTTCTTGTTGAAGAAGCATCATTTGTGAAAAATAGGGGGATAACTTCTGTCTGTTAAATGTACTAGTGTGGTACATGGATTGGTTGAGGATCAAGCATTAGGTGAATGCGTTCAACATGTGTGTTTAGCAGAGGGTGAGCTCTTGAAGACATGAAGATGAGTCTTATGTTTTCCATTCATTTAAGGTGTTCTTCTTGCAAAGGAGCACTGGTTATCTTAGACAGGGGGAGTTAGATTTCTGTTTTGGATATATTGTTGCAGTAGTGCAGTTGTTTATCAAGATTGTTTATGGTTTCAAGCAGTTTGTGATAGATTACCTCTGTTGACGAAGTAATGTCAGACGAGATGTCGTGACATTGTGCTACTAGTATAGTTTTGGGTGAACTTGACTAGTTGTTTTGGTTCTGTCATTGTGTGTCAATGGATTGAATCAAGAGTTGTACAAGCTTTTTAAGAGTGTTCTGAAAGTTCTTAGTAATGTCTGGGAGAGGCAAATTATTTGTGGTTGCTTGTTGTATGCAACTACTTGGGGGGGCATGATAATGTGTCATGCTTGTGTTGCTTGCTGCTGCTGCAGCTGTTCCGCTGCATGTGCTCTAATGTGTAGGGTTTTCTCTTGAGGGGGAGGACTAATTGTGTATGACAAGGGGTGTACTATAACCTGCCAGATTGTACAAGCTTCTGAGTTGGATGTGTTATGCTACTGACTTGCTTGCTTTTGGTTGATTGCCCTTAATGCATAGTTGCTTGGTTTGTCATATTATGGCTAAAAACGGGGAGAAGTAAGTAGTAGTAGTGTTCCTTGGTTGTTTCCTTGAGGGGGATCCGGATGTGTTATTCAAAGGTTGTTTTAGCCAGAATTTTCCAAAGGGGGAGATTGTTATGTCTTTGATTGGCTGCATTTTGGCTAAAACAAGTTTACAGTAAGATGTTGGGTAAGATGTCATTCCATGGCTGCTCAGACATCAGTACATATGTGGTTATAATACTTGGCAAGATGTCGAGCAACATATTGAAGCATCTTCATCAACTGCCATGACAGATGTCATGACATCTTGGTTTTGTACAGTAGGCGCTGCTGTTATGTGATTTTCAGACAAATGTTGAAGACAATGTCATGACATATTTGTCTGGTATAGCAGGCGCTGATGTTTTATATCTCTTGACAGATTTGATTTTATTTTATGATAATTTTTTAGATATACCTCATCATTATGCGCAGGTCAAAGAGATTTATTAGGAGCAAGTCTAGATTTAATTGGATTTCATAAAAAGGATCTTTGAGAGTTTTTAGCAAACTATAAAAGATTTGTTCCTATTTTTATGTGAAGATCTTGCAGCTGATTTAAAACATGAAGATTGAACCTGATTGAACAGTCCAAACCCATACTGCAAGAGTCTATAAATAAGGACTTGCTAGACCTATAAGAGATATCACACACAATAATAAGCCGTCGGTGCAACATAAGGGTTTAGGGAGTCTCTTGTGTAGTTTGTAAGTCACCCATGTATCTTTTGATACTATGTGGTCGACATAAGCTGTTGTAAATTGTTCACTCTTAAGCTTTTAAGCATTGAGTATTTGATATCACGTGGTGATTGTAAAGGGAATTGAGAGGGGTCTCATATCTAGGAGAGTCTTAGATAGAAGTTACATGGGTAGTGATTAAGTGAGAAGTTGTAACCGCGGGAGTTTTGCTTTGAATTAATAATATTATAGTGGATTTTATTCCTGGCTTGGTAGCCCCCAGATGTAGGTGTTGTAGTACACCGAACTCGGTTAACAATTGCTGTGTTCGTTTACTTTCTGTAATCTGTATTGTTCTCCTTATTGACATTGTGTAAAGTAGAGAACAATGTCTTGACATGTGTGTTCGTTTACTTTCTGCAATCTGTATTGTTCTCCTTATTGACATTGTGTAAAGCAGAGAACAATGTCTTGACCTGTATTGTTCTTATTCTTATTCTTCTTCTTCTTCTTCTTCTTCTTCTTCTTCTTCTTCTTCTTCTTCTTCTTCTTCTTCTTCTTCTTCTTCTTCTTCTTAAGATTCAAACTTGAATCTTCAGCCATATATATAGCCTTTGTAGAAACTAGTTGTAGCCACGCCAAAGCCTCACCTTTTTACAGGTGAACTTTTAATTTATCCCAAAAGGAAGGAAGGGGAAAATTTTGAATAAACCCGTGAGTGTGTTTAAAAACAATGTACTTTGAGAGATCGGGAATCGGGATTGGTTATATAAATGGATCGTACTAGCATCCTAAGTATCTATAGTATCCTATAGGAACCTGTTACATATATTTGTGTTACTTTTGTTTTGAGTTACTTATTGTATAATGGGAATTTGTTGATTGGTTTTGAGTGAGTGATGATAGTGGGAAAGGTTTTTTGTTGAGATAAACTATGATAAAAGGTGTAAGAACCTAATGGTTTTACTTATTACTATGCTCGCTAAGATCTCGCAATCTTATGCCTACATATTCTCAAAAGAAAAATTTAGAAATCAAAACGTTCATAGTTCCACCTACTAATGGGTGGAATGGGGTTTGTTGGATTTTTTAGAAGTGACAAATTGTCATCTTTAAGGGAGATATCTCACTTATTCACCACAAACATTTTGAGAAAGAAGATAATAAGGGAAGAAGCTTTAATCTTGGATGTAGAAAATCCAGAGTAATGCCACATCTTCCTTTAACTGAGTCTTTGCATTTTAAGAGAAGGACTTTGACTTGGATATAGAATCAACAAGTATGCCACTAATATCACTTTAAATGAAAGAAGTGTTTTTGTACACCATAATAAGAGAAGGACTCCAGCTTGGATTTTGAATCAACTAGTGTGCCACTTACATCACTTAAATGGAGAAAAGTTTGAAAAGTTTGTTTTATGTTTGGTGAGGGAATAAAAGAGACATCTCTTCCATAAAGATGATTCATTTCTCATCTCCGGGGAAGTGTTTTGAATTTGAAGCCAAAGGTTGGCTAGGGTTTGTTTTGAAGTTTGAAGGTTTGAAGGTTTGAAGCCACAAGGGGGTATGGTTGACTTTAGGACTCCAAAAGGAAATTCTCATGTATTTGTTGAAGAGTTGAGTCTAAAGTCTAACTTCCTTGTACAAAGCCTAAGAGGAGGCTAAGTTGACTGTGAAGTTTCTTTGTACAAAGCCCAAGAGGAGGCTATTGATTGTGAAGTCTTCTTGTACAAAGCTCAAGAGGAGGCTATTGATTATGAAGTCTTCTTGTACAAAGCTCAAGAGGAGGCTATTGATTGTTGGAACTTCAACAAGGGAAACCTAATGTTTTAACTAAGATGTAATTGAAAAGGATCCTAAAGTTTGAACTGAGTCTAAACTAAGGATGAGTATTGAAATACAACAGTTATGTAAGTGTTGAAAATGTCAAGAGAAACTTAACAAGACAAGTTTGAGTAAGCTCTCAAACAAAATATAGTCATCGAGGATGGAATGAATATGGTATAATTAAGCATTATATATCAACATGTGAATATGCATCAGACAAGTAGATATGTTCATCATGGTAAGAGTTTATGAAGGAAATACTTGAATATGTGAACAAAGATTTAATATATGGAAGCAATCAAAAAGAAGTTAAAGTAATATGTTCAAGATGAATCGAGGATCCAATGAATATAGTCAAGGGTAATCAAAAACTCTAATGGAGATAAACATATAAACAAAGCATTCAAACATGGTTGACTCAAAAGTTTTGGGGGGATTCAAACTCAAGTGGAAGACCTAACTATGTACAAAGTGAAAACCCTAATTAAACATTTAATCAAAATAGTTTTCAAAAGAGAATTGTGTACTCATGGTATGAAAGATAAGACAACGTGTTATGTACTTCAAACAAGGCTTGAATAAAGGGTAGCATGGTCATATAAGTACATGTGATCAATTAGGTTAAGAGGAAAATCAAAAGAAAGTCATTAAAAGTATGAAAATACCTTAAAATGGACCACTTTTCAACTTAATAAAAATGTGTTAAATAAATATTATTTTTGACATTTTTTAATATATTCACAAAATAGGACATATGAATAAGAAGTGTGCAAAAATTCAATCAAAATAATGAATTTGGCTATGTGAAATAAATGTGTGAAGTTGTGGAAAAAAAAGGAAAATAGTGGTAAAAAAAAAAGTTTTTGCTCCCATCAAGGGTTGAACCTGCGCCCTCCATGTCATGGGTTTAAAACATTACCAACTGAGCCAATGCACACATGGTGACAAAGAATGGCTAGAGTAAATAATATATGAAACTCTCTTTTGAAAATGGTTTAAAAAATAAAACCCAAAAGGTCTGGGGCGAGGGGGATTCGAACCCCAGACCTTGGACACACTCAAACCTCTCAAACACACGCTTTAACCACTGGGGTGGTGATACATCCGTTGATTGAAACGGAAAGAAATAATAATATAGTAAAAACAATTTTTATTTTAAAAAATGGCGCCATGGCCATGTTCATCTCAGAATACGCATCCAAATGGCATGATGTAAAAATGAAAATTGATGGAAATTTGATGAGGAATTGAATGGTTCTATTCAATTTTATTTAAATTCAGTATATTAAAAGAAATTGGTTTGAAAATCGTATGAACCCTAAAATGTGATTTTAAAATGAAATTCCATATATACAAGATATGAAGCAATTGGTTGAGGGAAAATGATCCTTACATCATGACAATCATGTTTGTAACTCAAATGATCAAAATTGATGCATGAATCATAGAGTTCAGTAGTTGAAGAAACTTACCTTGCAAGTGAGAATAAAATTCTGGCTTGGAGGTGTTACAAATGCAAACTCTTGATGCTAATAGCTTCCTTGACCTCCAAGGATTGTGTTGCAATGCTGAAATTTGTTGGAAACCTTCTGGAACTTTTTGGCTTATCCAATCTGCGACTTTGAAGAAAAATGGAGCAAAAGGGGTGTGACTTGGTGATTCTGGTGTTTCAGAACTTTGATGAGTGTTTGGATCACTTCTATACAATGTATATGAAGTGTTTGGATCACTGGTTTGGACAGAGGTTGCTTGGAACTGAAGTTCTAAGTCTTGACTCTCTTAGAAGCTTTGAAATGTGGAAAGAAGAGGATTTGGAGAAAACAAGCTTCTTGCAATGTTTTTGGTGTGATTATTATGAAGGAATTGACCTCTATTTATAGGAGAAATGTGTCTGATATTTTGAGTTAGGAAGGATTTAGATGTAGGCTATTATCCAACAAGTGATGTCATGTACCTATAACTTTAAAGCCAAGGCACACATGGGCTATTCTTCACATGGCTCACATTCTGATCTTTTGAGCTTTATTCCTCAAGGTTTCATCCTATCCCTTGATGTTTTGATCAGGTTCTAACAGATTGGATGATTTTTGCTTAAATTCACTGTAGCACTTTAATGCTAGAGGACAAAACCTCACTTCCTACCTTTTGAATGATTTCTTTCACATGCCAAGTGATGAAACTTTGAAAATTCAGTTGTGCTTTGCAGAGCACATGCTTATATGATCATTTTGGAGTTAATCTAGTGAATATTTCAGGTTTGCAAGACTTATCCAAATCGTGTGGAACAAACATGTTGCAAATCTATCTTGGAATTTCAACTTGATCAAGCCTTATTGCAGCATCCATAACTTCTGGCTCAAGTAAAGGACTATGACATTCTTGATCATATTGGAAAGTCGGTATATCATACTTCAACTTTGATGTTCAATGTTGGTCTTGAATCATTGTGGATCATAGTGAAAATAGCCCTAAAGTTGGCTTAAACACAACACAAATTCTGTCCAAAATTTCACTAAGTGTTTTAGGTTCAAAAGTATGGTACCTCCAACTTCATGACCTTATATCTTAAAATCTATGTATTTTTTGGGAATCCACCCTCAAGGACAAAGTTGTAGTATGTAACAAGCTCTTCAATTTGATCTTTGGATCAAAGAAAATGGTTACTTTGTTTGGAAGTTGTGCCCTTGCAAAGTAGGGAAAAAATCATTGAATTTTATAACTTAGAAAAAATCCAACTTTTCCAATGTTGCCCTTTTTACAAGTAACCTCGCATTTTTTTATTTTTCTTGATCAAACATGATCCAAATCACATATTAACATCATTTTTAACTTGAAAAGACTGTGTTTGACCAAAAAACACCAAAAGTCAAACTTGATTTTGACCACAGTTGACTTTTGTGTTAGATGAACTTTCAACTTTGTGATCCTTTATGAAATCAAACCCATGGGATAAATTAAACATCATGGATGGACTCGAAATGTGTTTTTGAGTGTCTTGAGTCATGTCCCAAGGTTTGAGATCATGTCTTGGTCAAAAGTCAAAGGTACAGTTGACTTTTCACTCAAAACCCTAGTTTATGGACCAGATGATTTTAACTTCTTGCATTGCTTATGAATAAAGTCCTTTGGGTTAATATAATTATATGAAGGGATTAATATGAGGCATTTTCGGTAGTTGAAACATATTTGGAGGTTTAGGATCATGCCTTGCTTCAAAAGTCAACTCAGGGACTAAATTAGGTCAAACCCCTAATTTGGATGGATTGAGGATCTTGAGACTTGATGAGCTTATCATGATGCTATCTTGTACTTGATTTTTGATGGATGAAAAATCTTGATCTTTAGGGATGACAAAGGGACTTGTGGTGTTGAATATGATGCTTATCCCTTGATAATCCATCTGCTTGAGCCCTTAAGGGATCGCCTAACCTGTAAAGCAAACAAATATACATATCTTGTTCTTGTAATGAGTTAGTGATGCATAAAGACACACACATATATATATATATATATGTGTGTGTGTGTGTGTGTGTGTGTGATGAATGTTATGCCAATGATACAAATGTGATGGCATCTTAGGGGGTAAAAAATTAGGGTATGACAGATGCCCCTATTTAAGTTTCTCCGATCCTGAGAGATGAATATTGATATCTTAGTCTCGACCTGATAGGGGAGGCTTAAATACAACAATACACAATTTTGGCCCCTAAGAAGCCACAACAGGTGATATGAATGCATTATAAGTGCAAGAGATGAGACTTGTGGGAGATGACACCCCAGGAGACTGAGGATAGTCTAAACCATAGGGGTATAATGACAGGATTATCCACTGGGAAAAGAAAAATTGGAGAAAATGTTGTAACTCTATTTGGAGAGAGATAACAACTTAAAATGCGGAGAGGAACACAACTTCATAGGGGATGGTGTTATAACTCTGGCAATTCGAACTTCCAATGTTGGAAAATGATGCAGCATCTTCTTTGACTAAGTAGCGTTATTCGGAAAGGGTAAAATAAACTTCCCCTCATTTATGGACATAAGCCATGAAACTGGTCTCGGTTTTCTAGAATAAACTTCCCCTCGTTTTTGGACATAAGCCATGAAACTTGTCTTGGTTTTCTGGAATAAAATTCCCCTCGTTTTTGGATATAAGCCATGAAACTAGTCTCGATTTTCTGGAATAAACTTCCCCTCGTGTCTGGACATAAGCCATGAAACTAGTCTCGGTTTCTTTCTTATCAAGTCTTTCACTTGAAAAGGGGTAAAAAGACAAGCCCCTGAAAAGGTAAATACTTGCTGAAATAATAACTTTATCGGGGATTTTCAAAGAGATGCGGGTTAGTTAACTTTGCAAAAATAAATTTATTAAATAAAGAGAAACTTTTCGTAAGGATCTTCATCTAACTTCTCACAGGGATTCACTGGGGAGATGAGATTTGATGGAAAATATCTTATCATACTTCTCTTTGAGACTTCTTCGGAGAGATGCCATGTGATGTAAAAATGAGGATTCAACAATAAAACTTCTCTGCAGGACTTTCCCTGAGAGATTCCATTTGGTAGAGAATAAGGATTCATAACAAACTTCTCTAGGGAAATGCCATTTGCTAGAAAAATATCTTCATCATACTTTCCTTCGAGACTTCTTCGGAGAGATGCCGTAAGATGAAAAAAAATTGATATGCTGATAGCTTCAACAGGGATAGACAAACTGCTCGGAAAGAGACTGCTATTTTCCGATTCACGGGGAAATTCAGGGATAGAAACAAGCTTCTCAAATAAAGAGATTGCCACTTGCTGTCATGGATAGATTCCAATGCGGAATAAATTTATCTTGCTGGGGGAAACTTTAACAGATTCTTTCTAGGGACGTAAACCATATAAGAGGCGCAAAATAAATGCCCTTTTAATTCAGAGGTTCAAGTTATCAAAATGGCAGAAGGATCGAATCAATCGAGCAATAAACTGGAGAGATATGGTCAAACGAGACGCTAACCAGTCAGGAATGAACTTGAACTGGGGATTTGTCATATCCAAGTGTGGAAAGGATAACTAAATCAAAACTTTCATGAGGATTAACTCAGTGGGGAGTTAGAAAGGATATACATTCTTTGCTTATGGTTGACTAATCTATTGGAGAGAGGAAACACATCACTTATGGATGAGCACAACCAAGGTAAATGAAGTAAACATTATCGATAAATACATTATGAACATGGATATGAATTCAAATATGCATGATATATGTATGTTATGAATGCCTATCATGTTTTTATGCTGATAAAATAGGTAAAAGGGATATATTAGTGATTAAATAAACATCACTATATGATTGGGTACTCAGCCAGTTATGGCGAACATTGGGTTCTCTTTTACCGAAGATATGGGATTGTATGTCTGACACATCATGGCAATCTGGAGTATAGACCTATTATTTAGAGATACCTTCCAAGGTAAATCATAGGAAAATTTGATCCTGTATTTCGAGGTTTAACCATTCTTAGAGCAACTGTTGATATTCCTCTTTATGTTCACAAATCAAGGGAAAGTAAACACAAACAGTTTTAAAAGAAAATTTTAACTTTTTGTTTCAAAATTTTTTATCAAAGTAAAAATGTCATTTTACAATATATAAATAAAACAAAAGTTGCAACCAAGATGGGCAGAAGCTCAAATTTTATTGATAGAATGGTAACCCGCAAATAGCGTGATTCCATGGATTATTACAGAAGTTTGAAAAAAACGGTAATTTAAAAGGGAAAGGGCTATATTAAAATATAGTGACCGAATTCTCCCTAAAAAATTTGAATTCCCAGTGTTCTTCGAACTTTGGCGAAGGTGCTTTGATTGGAGAGCTTTTCAATGGACGTGGCTGCTTCAGATAATCCAGTCTGGTTTGATGCAGTTACTTGCCATATATCCTTAACTTTTGCCTAGATTGTCCTTTCAGGTTTTCAATCTACCGGGATGATTTTTATTTTTATTTTTCTTATGTCTCTGATTTTTGCTTGGACCGCCCTTTCGGGTTTTCAGTCCATCGAGACGCTCTTTTTGCTTTTTGTTAGGCGAAGTATTTCTTGACTACATCGACGTTCGTAGGACGAGTGAACTCTTCCCCACCATAGTTATAAGCATTAAAGCACCGCCTGAGAAGGGTTTCTTGACAACATATGGTCTGTCATAATTAGGAGTCCACTTTCCCCTAGAATCAGTAAGAAATGATTTAATTTTCTTAAGCACAAGTTCGCCTTCTCTGAATACACGAGGTCGAACCTTCTTGTCAAAATCCTTCTTCATTCTTCGTTGATATAGCTGACCATCACATAAAGTTGTCGTTCTCTTTTCTTCAATTAAATTCAGCTCATCGTATCTTCTTTGACAACATTTTGCCTCAGTCAATTTAGCTTCCATCAAGACTCTCATTGATGGGATTTTCACCTCAATGGGGAGCACAATTTCCATGCTATACACCAAAGAGAAAAAGGGTTGTCCCTGTTGAAGTACGAACAAATGTACGATATCCATGAAGGGAAAATGGTAGAATTTCATGCCAATCCTTATAGGTTACTACCATCTTCTGGATGATCTTTTTGATATTTTTGTTAGTTGTTTCAACAGCCCCATTTATTTTATGCCGGTAGGAAGAAGAGTTATGGTGTTCGATTTTGAATTCAGTACATAATTCCTTCATCATTTTATCGTTCAAGTTCGATCCATTATCAATAATGATCTTACTTGGAACACCATAACAATAGATTAGATTGTTCTTGATAAAATGGACCACCACTTGCTTGGTTACATTGGCATACAATGCTGCTTCAACCCATTTGGTGAAGTAATCAATGACCATTAGGATGAACCAATGTCTGTTGGAAGCTTTGGGTTCAATCATGCCAATCATGTCAATTCCCCACACGGAGAAGGGCCATGGAGAGGAGAGAATATTTAGAAGAGTAGTTGGTACTGAATTTTGTCGGCATAAATATAATATTTGTGACCCTTCCTCGCGTATTTGCAGCAATTAGATTCCATTGACAACCAATAGTATCTTACTCTCAACATTTTCTTTGCCATTGCTTGCCCATTGGCATGAGTACCAAAAGAGCCTTCATGAATTTATTCAATTAACATGTCTGCTTCGTGTCTATCCACGCATCTGAGCAAGGCCATGTCGAAGTTTCTTTTGTACAATACATCATCATTCAGGAAGAAGTTGCCAGCCAATCTTCTGAGAGTCTTTATATCTTCCTTTGATACCCCAAGCGGGTATTCTCATTTTTAAAGGAAGCTTTTGATATCATGGTACCATGGTTTATTATTAACAACCTCTTCTCCTGTAAACACGTGAGCTGGCCTATCAAGGCACATTTCGTCAATTTTAGGTACATTATTCCATCGATTCACAACAATTATGTAGCCAGTGCATTAGCCATGTTATTTTCTTCACAGGGTATGTGATGAAACTCGACTTGGTTGAAGAAATGTAACAACCTTCTCGCATAGTCCTTGTAAGGAATTAATCTAGGTTGACGTGTTTCCCATTCACCTTTGATCTGATTTATGACCAAAACTGAGTCTCCATATACATCCAGAAATTTGATCCTTAAGTCAATGGCTTCTTCAAGACCCATGATGTAGGCTTCATATTCAGCTTCATTATTTGTGCATTTGAATGTCAACCTTGCGGTGAAAGGAATATGGATCCCTTGAGGTTGTCATACCCTAAATTTTGACCACTAAGATTTCCCATCATTGTGCAAATCATCATCACAATATGGAGGAACCATCATACCTCATTAATCTCCCCAAAGATGGGTGTGCATTCACCACTATCAACTTAGGGTTTCAAGCCCTCTCAGAGTCTTAGACAAGGGATTAATCAAGGAATGACATGATCTTCAACTTGTCTAAACCTATCAAACATCCACAATGGATCAAGAGGACTCCCAGATACGGATCAAGCACAAGGTTGCAGCATTCCAGGTGGATTAAGCCTTAAGATTGCCAGTGTCACCAAATTAGGGTTTTGGTCGACCAGGGCCTCCAGATGGAAATTTTCCTCTGGGCATGAGCCAATGCTTCAAATCATAACCCAAGATACTCAAAGGAACCTCATGGAACCAATCATCAAGTCAATTTTACCTCAGGGGATGCATTTACCACAAATCAGGAATTAGGGTTTCTTGACCTAATTCACCCCTAAGTTAACTTTTGGGACAAAACATAAGCCAAGACCTCAAGACATGATTTGAGGGTCTCCAACACACCACATCGATCCATTTGCAACAATGGATTGTTCCAAGAAGCTTGATTCCCAAGTTTCAAGTTCATCAGAACCACAATTAGGGTTTCGCAGAAAAAGTCAACTATGCCTTTGACTTTTGACCAAGACATGCTCCCAAGCCTTGGGACATGATTCAATACACCCTACAACACCTATGAAATAAATCCATCAAGTTTGATTTAGGTCAAGGACTTGATTTCATAGAGGATCGCACAGTTTGGAATTCATTTGACAAAAAGTCAACTGTGCACAAAAGTCAACTTTGACTTTTTGAGATTGTTCACAATTGTGGTTCTTTGACCCTAAAATGATATTAATGTGTGGTTGGAATCATCATTCATCAAGAAAAATCAAGAAAAGTAGGATAACTTCTAAAAGGGGTAACCATAAAAAAACTTAGAAATTTTCTAAGTTATGGAACAAAGTGGCTAGGGTACCAACTTTGTAGGATCATAACTCCTAAACCACAAGGCCATTTTTCCCCATTCAAAGATGGATTTGTAGCTCTCATGTCCCTATACAAAAGCTTCAACTACACCTCATTCCAATTCATCATGGATTTTGAGTTATGGAATGATCAAAATGGCTGAAAACATGAAATGCCACTTTTTCCAACACTTGGTGAAATTTTCACTAAGTCAGAATCTGTCTTGCTTTTTTTCCAAACGTATGGGGATTTTTCACTTGGATCCAAAAAGTATCAAGACCAACTATGATCACACACATGTTGTATCATATGAGGACTTTCCAAAATGGCCAAGAACTCCATGAAGCTCCACTTAAGCCATGAGATATGACCATGCCAATATGCCTTGCTGCAAACTGTCATGGCAAGGCAGATTTGGGGATTTTGCTCGATTTGCTCAAATTTTGCAAAGGGCAAGCAAATCTATTCATCTGAACACCTCAAGGGGGGACCAAGGAGGGACAGACACTGATACATCAGCCTCCCAAGTCCTTGGAACCAAAAGTAGCATGTCAAACCTAGAAAGCCCTAAAGAGGGGACAAGACTCCAATTTTGGTTTGGAGAATTTAATGGATGCACCAAGGTGGCATAGACTGAGCCATTTCTAACTGAATTCAGTCAAGACTTATCCAAGACCAAGGGAACCAGCAGCCTGTGCCCTAACCTCTAGTCAATGGCTAGAGGAGACTTGGCTTCCCATTGATCAACATTGACCAAACCTCTGCAGCAGTTGTCATTCACTATTGCAGCCAAAACAAACTTGCTCTACTATAAATAGAGCTTATTTGTGCCCAGTTTGAGTACACCAAAGCACTACAACACTTGCTTTCCTCAAAATCTCTTTCTCTAGGCAAAAATGCCCTCTTTAGCAAGGTAACTCTGAGTTTTTGAGTTAGAGAGAAATTCCATCACAGCTCATGATCCAAACACATCCAAATGTCATATCTAAGCTGTCCAAACTCTCATAAGTGACCTGTAACACCAAAATCTCAAAGTCCCCTCTCAAAACCTCAAAATAGGGCCTTTTTGCATTTTTTAAGCCATGTCTTGATTCAGTCACTTTCCAAACCAGATAAAACCTCAAACACACTCCAAATATCATCCTTGAACTGTCCCAAATGGTTCCACACATCTAGAACATCATTTGAGAGAGTTGCTATTTTGGCCATTTTTGCCCCTTTTGCAAGAAAGGGCCAATTTTCATTCCTGAAGTTTCCACCTGGTTCCAACCACTATAAAAGCTTTTAAGGGATCATTTGAGGGTGTCCAAAGCATCAAAACATTTCTGGAACAAAGCACTTGGTAGATAGCCCAAAAGCTCCTAAAAGAGGTAAGCATCACAACTTGAACTCTCTGAAATATGCCTTGCTTTGAAGTCCACTGATCATGCATCTCTTATACATGTTATATGTGTTGTGTTTGCACCAATTTATCATGTAATTCATACCTGTACCAAGAGGTAGCACAGAAAATGTAAAACATGGCCTATTTCAAAACCACTATCGGGTTTTGAGGAGGATTTATTTTCTGGGAAAACCACCACCACCATTGGATTCCTTAAGAAATTCTAGGCCAGATGCATATAAATTTTGCCTCCATCCATGGAGAAATGAGAAAGTTATGGCCTTCACGTTTCTAGCCAAAATCTTGCCTTGCCTTGCCTTGGGCCAGGCCAAAAACAAGGCAAGCCTTGTATATTTGTGGTTGTGTTTCAATACACGGATGTATCACCACCCCAGTGGTAAGGCGCGCATGCTGTACACAAGAGGTCTGGGGTTCGAATCCCCCTCGCCCCAGACCCTCTTTTTGCCATTTTTTCCACTTTTTACTATTTTTCATATTATTTCTTAATGATTTGAAAAATTAATAACTTCCTCATTTTTAATCATTTTTTATTGGTTCTTTTTGCAAAAAATCACAAAAATATTGAAATATTTTATTCCACAAAAAAATAAAATTTATATTATTTATTTAATATAGTTGGTATTTTTGTGAATAAATTCATTTTTAATTGTTTTTAAACATTTAAAAGTGAATATTTATTTTGAAAATCCAAACCAAATGAGTTCTAAATCATCTTGTAATTAAAACCTCATTTTTCAAACCTTAAAAAAAATCACAAGTGGTTTATTCAAATCTATTTGGTATTTTTATCATTTTGTTGATTTTCTTTAAATATTTACTTTTAAAGAAAAACAAAATTAGGGTTTCTTTGATTTTTACCCTCACAAATCTTTTTTAAACTCTTTGGGCCTCTAATAGTGTGTAAGACCCAATCCCGCTTTGAAACCAAAATAGTTTGGGCCTCAGTCATTGTATAAGTCCCAACACATTTTCAAAAATCCTGGCGCGATCGCCATTTTTCAAACAACTTAATGGGCCTCTCCTTGAGCTGTAAGCCCCACCACTTGTGCAAAAAAAACTTAGTTGGGCCTCTAATAGAGTGTAAGGCCCAATCCTTTTTGAAACCAAACCAATTTTGAGCCTCAGTTATTGTATAAGACCCACCGCGATTTCAAAAATCTCGGCGCGATTGCCATTTAAAAACTTTTTGGGCCTCCCCTCATGTTATAAGCCCCATCTATTTTCTTTAAAAAGAACCCTTTGGGCCTCTAATAGAGTGTAAGACCCATCCCTTTTGTACATAAAACTAATTTGGGTCTCACTTATTTGTATAAGTCCCTCTGTGCAGTTTACAAGAACAACGGTGCAATCATCGTTACACCTTGGGCCTCTCCTCGATCTGTAAGCCCCAACAACATTTCAAATCACTTTCTCCTTTGATTTTGAATATATGTTGTTATGAAAACTTTCTTTGTTGAACAACTAACCAAACAGCAGGGAAGCTTTACAACGGGTAAGTGTTTATCCGCTTTCATTTACCGCTTTCATATATAACTGTATTGTGGGGCTGTTTCACCGTAAGTCTTCTTTCACAAACTTTTTTATACTTGTCCAATATCCACTGTATAATACTAGTATATTTATTTAGAGTTTTCCCCGGCAACTACGTCTAGCACTAGGTAAAGCCCTGTTGGTCACTCTTAAATACAAACAAAACTAGATCCCCATAGGATTTCCAGATACAGTCTTCCCTCCTCTTGGGGTTAAACAATATGGAGACGTGAAAGGCAGCATTCTTGGTGAACCCTTTCTCAGTCTGTCACCCTTAGACATTGTCAAAGAAACTCTAACTCCCCAGAGTTGATCTATTCTCCGTGAATAGCATCTCTTAAGTTTCTTCCAAATTCTCGGACTTTCCTGGCTTGATCTATTCTCGGTGAATAGCATGTCTTGAACTTCTCGGGGTTTAGGGACCCACAGGCTTCCTAAAAGCATCCCCGCCTCCTCCTGGGCGTTGTACAAGGACCCGTCGGCTTCTTAGAAGTTCTCATGCCTTCTCTTGGGCTTAATACAAGGACCCTGACGACCTCTTAAAAGTATAAGACATAACTTAGTCATCCTTTGCTAGAGCAGTCTTTCCAGCGTCAAAACTCCGACCATTGTAGGGTTGATACTCATCCCTTAATGCCTGTGCCTCCTCTTGGGCATTGTACAAAAGATAAAACTCTAGACTTGGACAGTCTAAGACCCTTGAGTCTCAAAGACATTCTCAAGTTCCTTTCAAACATAGGAAGAAACCTCGGTCTCTCTCATGAGAGTTCCCCACACTTGGACCCGCTTCAGGATCTCCAGAATCCACAGCGGTAAGACAGCCTCCTCTTGGGCTTTGTACAAATGATTCTCCCTAGAGGAGCTAACCTTTTCAGACTCTCTTGTTGAGTCAATCTCCTTTTAGCCTTCGTCTTGGGCTTTGTACGAGACATATAAAAACACTCTCTTGTTGAGTATAAAAAGGCTCTCTTATTGAGTCAATCTCCTTTTAGCCTCCGTCTTGGGCTTTGTACAAGACATATAAAAACACTCTCTTGTTGAGTCAATCTCCTTTTAGCCTCTATCTTGGGCTGCGTACAAGACACATAAACACTCTCTTGTTGAGTATAAAATACTCTCTTGTTGAGTCAAACCCTTTTAAGCCTCAATCTCGGGCTTTGTACGAGACAACAAAACACTTTCTTATTGAGTATAAAAGACTCTCTTGTTGAGTCAATCACCTTTTTTAGACTCTCTTGTTGAGTGAATCACTCTTTTGTTGAGTATAAAAGACTCTCTTGTTGAGTCAATCACCTTTTAGCCTCCTTCTTGGGCTTTGTACAAGACATACGAAATCACTCTCTTGTTGAGTATAAAAGACTCTCTTGTTGAGTCAATCACCCGTAACATATACTCTCTTGTTGAGTACACCTTTTTAGCCTCCGTCTTGGGCTTCGTACAAGACACATAAAAAGCACTCTCTTGTTGAGTCGGTCACTTGTTAGTACTCTCTTGTTGAGTCAATCTCCTTTTAGCCTTCGTCTTGGGCTTTGTACGAGACATATAAAAACACTCTCTTGTTGAGTATAAAAAGGCTCTCTTATTGAGTCAATCTCTTTTTAGCCTCCGTCTTGGGCTTTGTACAAGACATATAAAAACACTCTCTTGTTGAGTATAAAAAGGCTCTCTTGTTGAGTCAATCTCCTTTTAGCCTCTGTCTTGGGCTGCGTACAAGACACATAAACACTCTCTTGTTGAGTATAAAATACTCTCTTGTTGAGTCAAACCCTTTTAAGCCTCAATCTCGGGCTTTGTACGAGACAACAAAACACTCTCTTATTGAGTATAAAAGACTCTCTTGTTGAGTCAATCACCTTTTTCAGACTCTCTTGTTGAGTGAATCACTCTTTTGTTGAGTATAAAAGACTCTCTTGTTGAGTCAATCACCTTTTAGCCTCCTTCTTGGGCTTTGTACAAGACATACGAAATCACTCTCTTGTTGAGTATAAAAGAATCTCTTGTTGAGTCAATCACCCGTAACATATACTCTCTTGTTGAGTACACCTTTTTAGCCTCCGTCTTGGGCTTCGTACAAGACACATAAAAAGCACTCTCTTGTTGAGTCGGTCACTTGTTAGTACTCTCTTGTTGAGTCAACCCTTTTAGCCTCTATCTCGGGCTTCGTACGAGACAAACAATAAAGGGCCCATCTTGTTAGGTCAATCGCCTCCTCTTAGGCTTTGTATAAGGAAACCTCAGTTGAGTCAATTAACCTTTTAGCATCAAAACAGTGCCTTGCTCACAGCATACAACTCCTCTTTAGAGATGATGAATTCTCTCTCATCCAAAACCCTTTAGCTTCATATCTTGGGCTT
Source organism: Lathyrus tuberosus (assembly GCA_022829125.1). Lineage (NCBI taxonomy): Eukaryota > Viridiplantae > Streptophyta > Magnoliopsida > Fabales > Fabaceae > Lathyrus > Lathyrus tuberosus. Next base: position 893,844 of record JALAZF010000368.1, on the reverse strand, counting down.
TGAACAAGATATAAACCGCCTTTAGCTTCACGTCTTGGGCTTCGAACAAGACACCAAAACATCTCTTTCCTCCCATAGAATAGGAGGAACTACGATCACTCTGATTTCCCTGTCTCGGGAATACGTAGGCATAAGATTGAAAAATCTTAGCGAGCATACTAATCAAAGACCCAAATCCAGTACCTCCGTATATCAACCCAAAAGCACCAAGTCCTAACACATTACTCAAAATCCTCATGAACAGTCCAGGCACTCTATTTTTTAACAAAATAACCTAAGAGAGACCCACAATCTTAATCGCATCTGTAAACCAACAGTCATCTGTTTAAACTCAGTATGCAAGTAGGGTTAATTGGAGACATCTATTTCCCTTCCTTAATCAGCTTCAATAGGATAAAAAATGAATCAAACTGTAGTACCCCAAAGCGATAGTGCTTCGCAACCACGCAAAAATTCGCGCTACAAAAAGATGGCGACTTCACTGGGGAAAACGAGATCTTGTTCTCTTCCCATCTCTTAGGTAGAAACCTTAAAAAAGTGCCACAGAAAAATGGCGCCCACCATGGGGCCTTCTTCTCTTTCTTACAATCTTCGGTGGGGGCCTTTAAATTCAACAAGATGTCACCGAAATGGCGACTCTGTTGGGGAGTCATTGTCTGTATAGGATCATAAGACTAGAGGTCTAGGATGATTAGGACAAATATATATATATATATATATATATATATATACTGCTTTTCCTAATTGATATCTGTGTTTATTTTTCTACTAATGGGAATACGTTTGATGCCGCATGTGGAAAGATTGAGTATACACCTACGATAGGTGATGGCAATACAGGTAATCTTACTGGGAGTGAATTCCAGCTAAGAGTCCCCGGTCGACCATCAAACTCAGTGGAGACTCCCTTTGCAGATACATTGCCTAAACGACTTCGGTTGTTGAAAGTAGTGTGGTCGGCTGGGTTATCTGAGAAGCCGAGGTTTTTAGTAGGCAGAAACCATTTTGTAGTACGGAAGCTATCGGAAATAGTTGTCACACGATACTACCCTCATCTGAGATCACTCTAAGATGCATCAGCTCGTTGGCGATCCGCTTGTTATTGTTATCCCAAGAGGGGTCAATGATTTTTCGGACAGGTACAAAAAATCACCAGTATAAACCTTTGGGGGGGGGGGGGGGGGTAGAGCCTTGACTTCATGACACTGACCTTTTGACCCCATGTTTTTTCTATGTGTTTGTGTGCTGCATTCATACATTCATTTAAAAAACATTAAAACAAAGAAAAATCTTCTCTTCTAGTCTCTCTTTTTCAAATTAAACTAAGACAATGATTACAAATGTCAGAGGAAGGAGATTGCGCTAATGGATTTCGGTAGAAGGAAAACTCATAAGTACACCTTCAAGGTTCCAAAACTAGAGGATTTGAGAAGTCTGGCGAGGATGATAACCAACCACGAGGCTTTCAGAGCCAAGTACGGAGGGATGCTGTCCTTGTTAAGAGTCCATGTAATTGAAGGAACCCTGTCCACACTAATCCAGTTTTATGATCCGGTCTATCACTGTTTCATATTCCCGAATTATCAACTAGTGCCAACACTGGAGGAGTACTCTCACCTGACTGATCTACATATTACTGATCAGGCTCCCTTTTTTGGACTGGAAGAAATTCCAAAGGATCAGACCATTGCAAGAGCAATTTATTTAGATGAGTCAAAGGTCAGGACTCACATAACCACTAAGGGTGGAATTCAGGGTTTGCCAGCCCAGTTCTTAACAAAGAAAGCTCTATACTTTGTTAGTATAGGGAACGTGGCCGCTATTGAGAGCATCTTTATTTTTCTCGCCTACGGGTTATTTTTGTTTCCCAACATCGATAACTTTGTAGATATCAACGCCATTAAGATTTTTCTGATTGGAAACCCTGTACAGAGTTTACTCGCAGATGCTTATCATTCTGTACACTTAAGGAATTTGTATAATGGAGGAATGATCACATGCTGTGTACCCCTGCTTTACAAATGGTTCACTTCCCATTTGCCAAAGTCTGCTGCATTTTGGGATCTAAAGAATACTTTACGTTGGTAGCAGAGAATCATGTCTCTTACCAACTCTGACATCGATTGGTACAATCGAGTCTACGACGGGATCAGAATCATTGACCGCTGTGGAAACTTCCCAAATGTACCCCTTCAAGGAAGGAGAAAATGACAGGGCACTAAAGACGGAAATAGTGCATGCCTAGAAACACGTTCATAGGAAAGGAAGAGAGTCTCTAGGAAAACCAGACTGTGTCTCGGTGGAGCCTTATCTCCACTGGGTACAAACTAGAGCTCTCAAGCTGAGGATGTCTTACCCTCGTCAGGAAGTTCTTCCATTAAGGGACTCTGCCCTTTATTTTATGTCTGAGACGAAAAAGCTTAAGGTTACTCTCAGCAAAGTTTAGCAGAAGAAAAGGTCTTGGAGGAACAAGTATTGTATTCTCAATGTAGAGTGCAAGAAAATACAACAACTGTTAAAAGAAAAAGATGCTCTGATTTTAGAGCAACATGCTGTGGAGAATCAGGATGACCAAAGGAATTTGCTTGCTCCTTTCGCTTGGCAAAGGAATGACAACCCGACAACGGCCAAAGAGCCCCGGTCAAAGAAAAGGAAAGTACCAGAACCAGCACCCGAGCTCTCCTCAGAGAGGACTCAGAATCCATTAGCTTAGATTTCCTTTCGCAGCACTATGTAAATTACTGTATTTCCATTTCCGCAATCCATTGAATTCAATAAAATGGGGTTTCCCCACTGTTTGATATTTGCAATCCAATTGTCGAAGTTTATTTTGAATAAACAAAAACATATAATTAATATAATCATTGCATATCATTCATCATTCTCGCATAACACATTCTTCTTCCCTACGAATCTCACGTTTGTGTCTCGATTCTAGCGTCAAACCGTCTCATTCGTACAATACTTGGGCCAATCGTCAGAAAAAGATGGATGATATCGAGGAAAAGAACAGAGAGTTGAGGGAAGAGATCGACACTCTGAAAGAGGATCTGAGAAAGCATCATAACGACATGCAAGCTCTAGCAGAACCTCAAATGCAACATCAAAGGACTGTGATCTCAGAGATCACATCAACGCCCATAGTGGAAAAGTATGATCCTAGGTACAAAATACCGAAAGATCGTCCTTGGGGCATGCCTATTAACTATATCCCGGAAGGATATATTCTGCCGATCACTGAAGATCCAGAAACTTCAGCAGGAGCCGCTGGGCCTGAAGGTTACAAACTTTGGGAAAGCGAAGATGCCAGGGGCAAGACAATAACTCCTGAAGGTTACAAACTTCTGGAGACACCAAGAGTCTCTGCCATGATGACTATACCACCGCCCGTGGTACATACTGTCCCGGAAGGACAAATTCAACAGATACCCTCTGGTGGAAACGAAAGTATGTTTGACAGAATGAATGAGTTCCAGGAACAATTCCTGGAAATGCAGAAGGAACTGCAAGCCATTCGCGGTCAAGATTTATTTGGAAAGGATGCTGCAGACCTTTGTTTGGTCCCCAATGTGAAAGTTCCGCATAATTTCCAGGTGTCTGAATTCGAAAAGTACAAGGGTAACTTTTTCCCTCAAAGCCACTTGGTGATGTACGCTCGGCGAATGTCAGCTCAGACAAAGAACCAGGAGCTACTAATTCACTACTTTCAGGATAATTTAATCGGTGCCGCACTCAAATGGTACATGGGTTTAAACCGCTCTAAGATCTCTACTTTCAGAGATCTTGACGCTGCCTTCGTTCAGCAGTATAAGTATAATCTGGACATGGCACCGGACATAGATCAACTCAGATCGATGTCACAGAAGGACGAGGAAACCTTTAAAGAGTATGCTCAGAGATGGCGTGAAATCGTCGCCCAGATTTGTCCACCTCTTGAGGAAAAAGAGATGATAAAGATTTTCTTGAAAACCTTGAGCTCCTTTTACTACTACAGAATGGTTGCCAGTGCGCCCAGTGACTTCACCGAGATGGTGGGCTTGGGAGTTCGTCTTGAGGAAGTCGTCCGAGAAGGACATTTAGTTAAAGATGCTGGATCATCAAGTAGTACAAAATAATACGGTAGTGCTCTCCCTAAGAAAAAATAGCAGGATATTGGGAATATCTCTCTCGGAAAGCAAAGGCGACGTTAACAACCAGTGGCAGTTGTAACTCCTGCTATTAACTCTGCGCCTGTTCCAACGTATCAACCTCAGGTTGCGCAAAGTCAACCTAATTAATAGCAACATCAGCAAAGGACACAACAGCCTCTTCAGCAGGCTCGTCCTCCGTATAACAAAAACCATACAACGCGACCACCAGGGTTCGACCCTATACCAATGTTGTATGCAGAATTGTTTCCGTTACTACTAGTCAAGGGGCACGTCCAAACCAGGTCTCCTCTTACAGTACCGGAAAATCCGCCTTTTTGGTTCAAAGCGGATCAAACTTGCCCTTACCATCAAGGAGGGTCAGAGCATAACATAGAAAATTGTCTCAGTTTCAAATCCGATGTGTAAAAGGTTGTTAGGAGTGGGGTCTTATCCTTCAAGGATACAAATACGAATGTTCTCACGAACCCGATTCCTCAACATGAGAAAGCTGCAGTCAATTTGATAGAGGGAGAGTCTAACAACAGCTATCAATTTCATGATGTACTCTTATTGAGGACCAATCTGGTCAAGATGCACCGCAGACAGAGCGGGTATGGGCATATACCACCTCATAATTATCACCAGTGTGATATTTGCTCTAAAAATAATTAAGGATGTTCTGTGGTGCAATCGGCTCTACAGGAACAGTTGGATCTCGGGTGAATCCAAGAACACCGAGTTCGTGGAGTTAACATGACTTATACCAATTTCGACGTCATTCAGAACCACGACATCCGTGCGTTGAATGTCAACTTAGTGGCAATGCACTCAAGACAAAGTCGGTATCATAATCTGCCGCGGCACAATTACAATTCCTGTCTGACTTGCTCGGTAAATAAACAGAGATGCTCTTTTGTACAAGAGACCCTCTAGCGTCAAATGGATCTTGGGTGGATACAGGACTACCATGATAAAAATCCTTATCAGATTAACATGGTTCAAATCTTTGATATTCGTTTGATGAATACCAGCTTGGTGGAATTACACGCTAAGCAGGTCCAACTCGGTTTTCTCACTTCACATGATTATCTGAGCTGTACAGTATGCCGTGAGAGTAACCAAGGATGTTACCTCGTGCGAGCAGCCCTTCAGAGTCAGCTGGACTGCAAAGAGATTCAACAATACTCAGTTTCGGGGTCTATCAACTGGATGCCAGACTACTTCGCTGATCAGATCAAAGATGTTATTGTAATATCTGATCCTTAAAGGGCCAAAGATGTTTGTACCATCATCCCTTTACTTGACGAATCAAAGGTTCTTAACCAGGAATTGATTGAAGTTACTTACGACAGTCAGAGAAATCAGAAGGCTCCTGTAGTTATCTACCTACCGGGACCGTTACAGTATAAATCAACTACGGTGTTCCCTTACAAATACGGTGCGACAACAGTTGAGAATGGAAATGAAATTCCATTACCCTCCATCATGAATATTGCAGACATCAGTCGAGCAACACAGAGCAGTCGAATCTTCAACAGAGGAGTTGGAGAACCCATTAGGGAAAAGGAACCTCTAACAGAAGTTCCTAATCCACCATTCGGTCAATCTAGTGATCCCGACCTTTTAAAGAACGATGATGAGATGCTGAAGCTCGTCCAAAGGAGTGAATACAACATTGTTGATCAACTATTACAAACTCCTTCAAAGATCTCTGTGTTGTCTCTTTTACTCAGTTCTGAGGCTCACAGAGAGGCTCTATAGAAAGTCTTAGAGCAGGCCTTTGTGGAACAGGATGTGTCAATATGACAGTTCGATAGCATTGTCTCTAACATCACTTCCTGCAACAACTTAGGGTTCAGTGATGAGGAATTGCCAGAAGAAGGCAAAAGCCACAACATGGCACTCAATATCACAGTTAACTATTAGGACGATGCTTTAGCCAGCGTACTGGTAGACACCGGATCGGCTCTCAACGTCATGCCGAAGTCCACTCTAACGTGACTATCATTCAAAGGAACCCCGATGAGGGGCAGTGAGGTCGTCGTCAAAGCATTTGACGGATCTCGAAAAGCAGTTATTGGCGAAGTTGACCTTCCTATAACTACCGGTCCTCACACTTTCCTAGTCACTTTCCAGGTCATGGACATCCGGGAAACATACAGTTGCTTATTAGGAAGACCTTGAATACACCAGGCTGGGGCAGTAACTTCGACACTTCACTAGAAGCTGAAGTTTGTCAAGAATGACCAACTCGTCATGGTCTATGGAGAACAAGCCTTTATCGTGGGTAACCTTTCATTATCTACTTGTGTAGAGCCAGAGGAGGTCGTTGGAACTCAGTTCCAAGCACTCTCGGTGAGAAATGACAATCAGTCAGAAAAAAGAACATCGATTTCCTCGTACAAAGATGCTCTCGAAGTGATCAAGAATAGAAACGCAAAAGGATGGGGACATCTTGTCATTCCCACTGATAATAAAACGAAGAAGGGTCTTGGGTTTTCTGCAACCTGTACCCAAACAGCTGCTAACGATGAAAGTCTTCATCCCGTTCATAACTTCTTCCATAGTGGAGGTTTCCTTCACCAATGTCTTAAGAAGTACATACTATCAACGAGGGAGATTCCTCTGACACAGATGAGGAATGGAAGTCCTATCTTAACGAGGACGGTTATATGTCTCAGGAAGAGGTGTCTACGCCATTTTGCTATACCGTACAGAGTCCGAGATTTATACCGAGGTTAGACGTCGAAATGATATACAGAGATTGTGATCCGGAAGGATTCCGTGCTCCACCAAACTCATTAGAGGAAGACACTCTGATGAAAGACAACTTTGACCACGACTATTATGGCCCGATGGATGATCTGCCTATCTGGCAGCCGTACCCAGGAGACTTGGGGCAAGAAAGTCAGCCGAACAATGAAAATCAGCTACCATCATTGAAAAGAATACCTGCGTCCCCACCATGTCATGGGATCAACACTCAGGTCATTCAGAAAATATCCAGCATGACGATGAATTGGCAAAGTTTGCGGGCCTATAGTTCATCAACTATGCTTTTCTTGAGGTCAACATCATAGAGAGAGATGACTCCTCCAGTTCCAAAGAAGTGTGGGACACCTTAGGACAACCGAGTGGAAAATTTGACTACTTGGTCAAATACACTACTCCTGAAAGCTCTCGTATCAGGCTCGAAGACATCCAACCAACTGGATGGGGAGATTCACCTGAGAGTACAAATACTCTGCAAAATACAACTGAGGAATCCTTCTACGACAACTCTACCAGGGAAACAGATTCCAATGATCCTGCTCCACCAGAAATCAGCGTTATTTCTGAAGACAAATCAAGGAAGGTACCCGACTTTGTGATTCACCGAGGAGTTCGACGCCAATGGGTTGCAGTCGATGTTCTGAAGATTGTTCATAAGTCAAAGTAATTTCCGTCTTTAACCTTTCACCCTACCTAGGTGAAGCGGATGTTTTGATAGGGCTCACTTTCTGTAAATATCCCTCTTCGCTTCGCCCAGAGCGACATAGTTTTGTTTTATAGGGCTGTAGTTTCAAGAATCAACAAAATCATAAATAAATAAACGTCGTTCTGTAATTTTCGCATTTATTGTTGTTTTCTCTTTTCGTTTTTTCAGAAAATGGTAATCCTAAAAAACAGTTCAAATAATAAAAACAAGCAGTAAAAAAAATACACTACACACACTCTTGCATTCTCTCTCTATCTCTTCTAAACACAAATCATCACATCATGCAGATTGCTTGTTTTAAACCCCATTGAAACATACGATCTGATGCCTCTCCCAACTTTGAATTCCCGGTATTTGGGGCCGAAGAAGAAGTTGACGACGAAATTCCAGAAGAGATCTCCCAATTACTCAGAGAAGAGGAAATGCCCATTAAGCCTCACAGAGAGCCGTTGGAAACAGTCAACTTGGGTTCAGAGGAAGAGAGAAAAGAAGTCAGGACTGGGGCACTGCTCAGTCTAGCTGTCAAAGAAAGTTTGATAAAGCTTCTCAAAGAGTTTCCTGATGTATTCGCTTGGTCCTATCAGGACATGCTAGGGTTGGATACCAGCATCGTGGAACATCATCTAGCGTTGAAATCAGAATGTCCTCCGGTAAAACAGAGACTGAGACGGACTCATCATGGCCATAAAAATCAAGGAGAAAGTACAGAAACAGATTGACGCGGGTTTCCTCGCCACATCAGAATATCCTCAATGGTTTGCCAACATAGTACCAGTTTCGAAAAAAGGACGGAAATGTTAGAATGTGTGTGGATTACAGAGATCTAAACAAGGCTAGTCCAAAGGACAACTTTCCTTTACCACACATTGACATGCTGGTTGACAGTACAACAAAGTTCAAAGTCTTCTCCTTCATGGATGGATTCTCGGTCTATAATCAAATAGAAATGGCGCTGAAAGACATGGAGAAGACTTCCTTCATCACCCCATGGGGGACTTTTTGTTACAAGGTAATGCCGTTCGGTTTGAAGAACGTCGGGGCAACCTATCAAAGGGCCATGACTACTTTGTTTCATGACATGACACACAAAGAAATTGAGGTATATGTCGATGATATGATTGCCAAATCTAGAACAGAGGAGGAGCATGTGACCCACCTATCAAAACTATTCGAGCGGCTGAGAAAGTACAAACTCCGCTTGAATCCCAACAAATGCACTTTCGGTGTTCGGTCAGGGAAACTTTTAGGGTTCATCGTCAGCCAGAAAGGAATTGAGGTTGATCCTGACAAGGTCAAGGCCATTCAAGAAATTCCTTCTCCAAAAACTGAAAAATAAGTTAGGGGATTCCTGGGATGTTTGAACTACATTTCCAGATTCATATTCCTCATGACCGCGTGTCGCGGTGAGAATCGGATACCAAGCTATTGAGTAAACTTGAATCACAATTTTTGAAATTCACCACCGGTCTTTATTTTATCCAAAGGAAAGGTTTAAAGAACGAAAAACCTAAGAGATCTAAGGTTCGGCGGTTGGTTACGTCTAGGGAAGGTATTAGCATCCTAAACGTCTGTAGTACTCTACAGGAACCTCTTGTTAGTATTTATGTTATCTATTACTTGCTTGCTAAAGGTATTGTGCTAAGGGAGAAACCTAGGGGGTAGTATCTAAGTATACTCGCCAAGACGTCGCATCTTGTGCCTACGTATCCTGACGGGAGTGGAATCAGAGTATTCGTAGTTCCCCTATGTTTTTTTCTTCTGGTGTAAATCTTCTGTTTGGTTCTGATGTGTATGGTGTGAATATCTTCTCTGGAATTTTGTAAATGGTTTTGTATGTTTCTCTACCGATACGTGTGTGTGGTTGTAATGTTTCTAGTGCGTGAAGCTTGCGGAACTTTGGGATGTTTGCGGTTTTTTCGATATTGTGAACAATGATTTTTACTGGTGTGTTTTTGTGGTAATCTTCACTGCTATGTATGTGATATTCGTTTTACTGCTGTGAGTATGTATGTAATATTCTGATGATTCTCATGTAAATTTCTGGTGGTTTTCTGTGCAAAAGATTGTGTTTTTTTTCTCCCCCTTTTCTGCTCAAATCGTATTCTTTTATAGGCTCAAATGCCATTAAGTTTGTGATTTCCATGAATACTGCCTTGAAGAGTGTTCCCTTTTTTAACAGAACATGTTTGATCTTGGCCAAAACTTCTTGATTCTTTCCTTTTTGTTCAGCATGTTTTGGAAAACAATGATCTGTTTTTTTTAACGAAATTTGAACATGTCGGCTCTGTTTTGGAAACAAATGTTGACTGTTGATGATGGTCTCCATTTCAAACGAAGCATGTTTACACACTCTTGAAAAAGTTTCCTTTTGCTGCTCAATCATGTTTGAGACATGTTTGCATTTGGTTTTAGAAACAATTTGAAATTTGTTTGGTTATGTTTGATGACTCACAAATTTTCCTTTTCAATTTATCAGCATGATTGTTTGAAGATTTCCTGAATTAATATTGCCGACAAATAGTATCTCGTGAGGTTATTACGCTTGCTGAATTTCTTCTTCAGTAGCAATTGAAGTAATAAACACAACTTTGTCAAAGTTCAACATGAAACATCATCTTTTGTGGACTTGCAGCTGCTGCCTCCGTACAACGCGACAGTGGCACGGGATATCAACATCTAAACCACCTTTAATTGTACCTATTGCCGCCAGCTGAGATGAATTTTGCTATGTACTCCGCCGTTATTAATACGATGCCGGAAGAGATGGTTCGTCTCATTGAATCCTCCAAAGACCCGTCTTGACACCTGCTGAACTTGGGTGTTTGTAAATTTGTTCAGCAGGCCACAGAAAGAGATACACCAGCATAACAATAAAGAAGGTAGTATTGCAAACCCAACTAAGAGAAACCTTTTCTTTGACGTCCTTGGATTTGACACAAAGTCCCTTCTGACACAAAAGTTGCTATCAAACATGCTTTGTAGGATGCACCAATTCAAAGTCCACTCAAGTGTCTTGGTTAGTACTAGGCGATATTGTGTGAGGAATGAACTACACAACCTTGAATATTGTAAAGTTTTTTCTCTTTTTGTAATGTAATGATATCAACCTTGATAGACTTGTAACCTTCTTCTTTTTTTCATTAATTTTATCTTACGAGTGGGGTCTATTGGGGCTGAACTTTTTGCAAGTTCCAATAGCTTTTGTGTATGATAAAACTATAATATGAAACTTGTCTGAACCTCTTGAAACTAGTTTGACTTTGCCTTATAAAGAACATGGCACATTTTGAATTCTTTGAATATTAGATTCTCTTTGAACACGTGAAATCCTTGAGTAACTTGTGAATCCAACTTGACTTTTTGTATACCTTGAACTTGGAATGGAATATCCACTTAGCAAACTTTTGGTCTTCTCGAATTTGGATTTGGATGCTCTTTTATGACATGAATTGGAAATTTTGAAGGAGCTTAAATTGCAAGGAATTATTGAACACTTTGGCTCTTGAACTTTGGATTGATTTGAAAAAAAACTTCTTCAAACCTTAAATCGAAATTTTGCATTTCTTAAATTTTAGGATTAAAATATGATGCAAAACTTTCTTGTTATTTAACTTTGAACAATGAAGTCAAGTGAATTATTTCTTACCAAAACCCGATTCAATATTTTTTATCTTGGATTTTGCCACTTCAACATATTGGTCACAATCAATAAAAAAAATTCAAACCTTTTCCCTCAAGATCAAAGTGGAAATAAATGATGATCTACTTTCATGAATAAATCCAAACTATGCCTTGAGAAATCCTTTAAAATTGAGGATACCACTTGTAATACAAAACACCATGAAATTCCAACCAATTTTCAAATAACCACGCCCACCAAGACATAAACCATAATCCTCCTTGAATCTTTGCGAAGTCTTGAGACAAGATGCCATTTGCATTGACCAGAGGAACGTAAGAATGAGAGTATATTCTTCTTTTATCTCCACAGGAATCTAACACAATTTGCAATGACCAGAATCACAATGAGCACACACACAGCTTCCATGACTTTTGAATCAGCAACCCTACATTTCACTCACAGTAACAAACAAGCAGAACATGGTAAAATGGTTAGCTATGCGTGGATGATGCACACAAGATGGTGGAATCTTAATGGTAAAAAATTAGGGTGTGACACCGCGACATGCGCGTCAATCTTCAGATTACTCAAAAAGAATCAGGACTGTGTTTGGACATAAGACTGTCAAACCGCCTTCGACAGTATCAAGGAATATTTGTTGAATTCACCTATCCTATCACCTCCAGTGGAAGGAAGACCACTGATCATCTACCTCACAGTTATGGAAGACTCAATGGGTTGTGTACTTGGCCAACAGGATGAAACCAAAAGAAAAGAGTCTGCCATCTACTATCTGAGCAAGAAATCCACAGATTACGAGACTCGGTACACTATGCTTGAGAAAACTTGTTGTGCTCTGGCTTGGGCAGCTAAACGTCTGCGCCAGTACATGATTCGTCACACTACTTGGTTAATCTCCGAAATGGATCCAATCAAGTATGTCTTTGAAAAACCTGATCTTACGGGAAGGATTGCCCGTTGGCAGATGTTGTTATCAGAATATGACATAGAGTACCACGCTCAGAAAGTCGTTAAGCTAAGTATTTTAGCCGATCATTTGGGTCATCAATCAATTGACGATCAAGAATCAGTCGGGTTTGACTTCCCAGATGAAGATGTCATGTATTTAAAGATAAAAGATTGCGATGAACCGCTACCCAGTGAAGGGCCAGAACCAGGTTCTCAATGAGGACTTATCTTTGACGGAGTCGTCAATCATTATGGAAACGGAATTGGGGCAATCATCACAACACCTCAGGGTGCCCGCATTCCTTTCACTGCCAGACTTACGTTCAAGTGCACGAACAACGAGGCCGAATACGAAGCTTATATCAAGGGTCTCGAAGAAGCGATCGACTTAAGGGTCAAGAACTTGGATGTATATGGTGACTCAGCCCTGGTTATCAATCAGATCAAAGGAGATTGGAATACATACCAATCAGGACTGATCCCCTACAAAGATTATGCGAGAAGGTTGCTACCCTTCTTCAACCAAATCGAGTTTCATCATATCCCTCATGAAGAGAATCACCTGGATGATGCATTAGCCACTCTCTCTTCCATGATTAGTGTAGGTAATTGGAACGACTTACCTAAGATCGACATAATGCGCCTTGAAAGGTCCGCTTACATCTTCACGATTGAAGCGGTCATAGACGACAAACCTTGGTATCACGATATCAAATGCTTTCTTCAAAAAAAAGAGTACCCACCTGGGGCATCCAGAAAGGATAGAAAGACCCTCAGAAGGCTGGCAAGCAGCTTCTTCCTGAATGGTTAAACACTCTATAAGAGAAACTTTGACATGGTCTTGCTCCGTTGCGTAGACAGACCAGAAGCAGACATGCTGATAAAAGAAATTCACGAAGGATCCTTTGGTACTCATGCCAACAGACACACAATGGCTAGAAAAATTCTAAGAGCAGGGTACTACTGGTTGACCATGGACTCCGACTGCTACAAGTACATGAGGAAGTGTCACAAGTGTCAGATATACTCTGACAAAATCCATGTACTGCCAACGCATCTCAAAGTTCTCTCTTCCCCATGGCCTTTTTCCATATGGGTGTAGCAAGCGATTTTGGACGCGGTTCTTAAGCGCGGTCGCTCTCTGCGGTTGAGTTTACTACAGGTCGATTCATTTTTTATCCTATTTAAGCTGATGAAGGAAGGGAAATAGATGTCTCCAATTAACCCTGCTTGCGTACTGAGTTTAAACAGTGGTCTGTTAGGTTACAGATGCGATTAATGTGGTGTTGCCTTTCTTGTGTTATTTTGACAGAATGACGAGTTTCTGGCGGGGAACAAGGATTAGGATGTTTGGACTGATGCTTTTTGATAGATACATGAGAGTATGGGATTTTGGGTTTTTGTTTAGTGTGCTCACTAAGATTTTTCTTTCAATCTTATACCTACGTATTCCCGTTTACCAAAACAGGGAAATCAGAGCGTTCGTAGTTCCTCCTATTCTATGGGAGGAAATGGGTGTTTTTGGTGTCTTGTTCAAAGCCCAAGACGTGAAGCGAAAGGTGATTTGTATCTTGTTCAAAGCCCAAGATGTGAAGCTGAAGAGTCTATTTGTATCTTGTTCAAAGCCCAAGATATGAAGCTAAAGGTTTGACTTTAGAGAGAATTTGTCATCTCTAAAGAGGGCTTTGTATGTCACAACTGTTTATATAGGAGAATTACTTTAACTGGGATTTGTGAATCCGGTAATGCCATAATTTCCTTTATAGGGGATTTCCAACCTGAAGGAGAAGACTTTAACTCAGTGTAGAGCAATGCTATATTTCCTTAGGAATTTATCATGCTAAAAGAGGGACAGTGGTATGGATGTAGATGATCCAGAGGCTTGCCGCTTACAGCAATTAGATGAAAGGGGAAAGAGTTGTTGATGTTTGTGTACTGTGAACGAGGCACAGGTTTGATGCTAAAAGGTTGATTGGATCAACCAGTGGTTTTCTTATACAAAGCCTAAGAGGAGGCTAATATGTGTCTCCTACAAAGCCCAAGAGAGAGGCTAAAAGGGGTTGACTCGATGATGGAGTCGTTTGGTATCTTGTATAAAGCCCGAGATGAAGGCTATTTGACTCAACAGGAGAGTTTTTTGTATCTCGTACGAAGCCCGAGATGGAGGCTAAAATTTTTTTGGCTCAATAAGAATCTTTTTGTATCTCGTATAAAGCCCGAGATGGAGGCTAAACGGTGATTGACTCAACGAGGGAGTCTCTTATGTGTCTTGTACAAAGCCTGAGAGAGAGGCTAAACGTTGTTTGACTCCACTGGGGAGAATCATTGTACAAAGCCCAAGAGGAGGCTGTGGTGGCTATTTCAGTTGAGTGACAGGTCCAGTATACTGATTTTGAAAGAGAAAATCAGTTCTTGTATGAGTAACACTGTACTCAAGGATTTTGATTCAAGGATCCGGGTTATTCCTGTTCTTCAAGGAAGCGGGAAATCCGAAGGGTATTGAGACTGTCCGAGTCTACGGGTTTTCTTCCTATTTAACGAAGGGGTCACTTGAGAATGTCTTTGAGACTCAAGGAGATTAGACTGTCCAAGTCTAGAGTTTCATCTTTTGTACTATGCTTTGAGAAACAGCAGTAGACTCTTTGAAAGGACTGTTTTATGCAGATGATTAAGTTCTGTTCCTATACCTCTAGGAGGTCATCGGGACAATTTGTACGAAGCTCAAGAGGAGGCTGGAAACTTTTAAGAAGCCGAGAGGTCCTTGTACGAAGCCCAAGAGGAGGCTATCATTCCCGGAGGAAGAGATCATTATACGAAGCCTAAGAGGAGGCTGTGAATACTTCTAAAAAGTCGGCGGGTCCTTGTACTAAGCCCAAGAGGAGGCAGGTGTGCTTTTAGGAAGCCTGTGGGTCCTTGTACGATGCCCAAGAGGAGGCCGATGCTTTTAAGAAGCCCGTGGGTCCCCAAACCCCGATAAATTCAAGACAGGCTATTCATAGAGAATAGATCAAGCCAGGAAAGTTATTGAATTTGGAAGAAACTCAAAGATGCCATTCACGGAGAATACATTCATATCTGGGAGTAGAGTTTCTTGACAATTCCTAATGAGGACAGCCGAAGAGAAGACTGTATCTGGTGATCCTATTGGGGATCTAGTTGTCTATTTCTACGAATAAATGAAACGACGTCACCTAGTTCTAGACGTAGTTGCCGGGGAAACTCGAAATATCTATACTATTATTACACAGTTGATATGAGTTTATGAAAGAAGACTTACAGTGAAACAGCCCCACAATACAGTTATATGTATATGAAAGTGGTAAATGAAAGTAATAACCACTTACTCGGTTGTAGAGCTTCCATGCTGTTTGGTTAGTTGTTCAACAAAGAAAGATTGAAAACAACAGTATATTAAAAATCAAAGGAGAAAGTGCTTTGAAAAAGAAAGATTTGGGGCTTACAGCTCAAGGAGAGGCCCAGGGTTTATCAGTGATTGCACTGTTTGAATTTTGTACAGAGGGACTTATATAAGTGATTGAGGCCCAAAAAGGTTTTTTGTACAAAGGGATGGGTCTTACACTCTCTCAAGAGGCCCAAAAAGTTTTAAAGAAAAGAAATGGGTCTTACTACTCGAGGGTAGGCCCAGTTGACTTTTCGTTAAAAATGGCGATCGCGCCGAGGTTTTCTTTTAACGCAGAGGGACTTATACAATAAGTGAGTCCCAAAATGTTTGGTTAAAAGGGGGTTGGGTCTTACACTCTAATAGAGGCCCAATAGTTTTGAATGGGTCTTATAGCTCGAGCAGAGGCCTAGGTGGTTAATTTTAAACTGGCGACGATTGCATCGTTTATTTGAAAATGTACAGAGGGACTTATACAACGAATGAGGCCCAAAATTTTTTCTGTACACAGGGAGTTGGGTCTTACACTCTAATAGAGGCACAAATGAGTTTTAAGAAAAGAAAGGGGTCTTACTACTCGAGGGTAGGCCCAGGTTTATTTTGAACAGGCGACGATCGCGTTGTTTGTTTTTTACGGTATCGGGACTTATACAATATACTGAGGCCCAAAAATGATTTGGTCAAAAAAGGATTGGGTCTTACACTCTATTAGAGGCCCAAAGTGTTTTGAAAATGATTTATGAGGGTTGAATTAATCCAAAAACCATAATTTGTTTTCAAAAATGTATTTAATTGAAAAACAATTCAATTAAAATGATCAAAATTGTTTAACATATGAAAAACAAATTGTGATCTTGGATTAATGCTTCAAAAATTAAGTATTGACCTACAAAATAATTAGAAGGCATTAAAAGTTGCAAAATCAATGTGGAAAAAATATTTTAAATGTTAAAAACAATTAAAACATTAATTCTTTGCAAAAATATCAATTATATAAAATAAATAATATTTTTGGGATTTTTTGGGAAAATAAAATATTTTAACATTTTTGTGAATTATTAAAAAAAGAATCAACTCAAAATCATTAAAAGTCAGAGAGAAATTAATTTTTGAATCAATTAAATAAAATCACAAAATTCAAATATTTGAATATTCAAAAAATGGCGGGTGTTCTTGGTTTGCCCAGATTTGCATTTTCTCTCCAATCTCACTGAATACTTGATTATATCATGCAATCCACATACCAATCAACTCGTTTTAACCTCACGATCATGTCTATGACAATTAATTTCATTTAAATTAAACATATAACAAGAAATCATGAAAAATCCTCAAGAACCCTAATTTCTGCATGAAGGCTAGGATTTTTGATACACGATTCAAACAATGTAATTAATTGAGGGGAAACATTCCATGCATGATTATGAACATATGGCCAAATTATTGTGCAGCAAAAATTGCATGGATCATAGAGTTAGAAGAGCTCATGCTTACCACTTGCAGCTGGTGATCGTGATTTGTGTTGGAGGTGTTACAGCTAGGTTCCAATGATCTGGATAGCTTCCCTAGGTGCCATGGAGTGTGTATGAATGCTTGGAATGGATTGAAATGATCTGGAACTTGAGATGGTACCCCAACTGCAAATCTGTCAAGAACTTGAGCAATTGGCTTGTGATTTTGTGAAATATGTGTTCCAGATGTTATGTGAGTGTTTGGATCACTTCTATATGATGTATATGAGGTGTGTGTGTGTGATTGGTTTGATTGGAAAAGCTCTCAAACTCAAAACCCGATAGTGACTTGCCTTAGAAGGCAAAATTGGAGTGAAAGAAGAGATTTTGAGGAAAGCATCTATTTGATGGCTTTGGTGTACTTAAACTGATCACAATTGAGCTCTATTTATAGTAGAGCAAGTTTGTTTTGCAAGGAATAGTGAATGGCAACTGCTGAGTAGGTTTGGCCAATGTTGGCAAATGAAAATCCAAGTCTCCTCTAGCCATTGACTAGAGGTTAGGGCACAGGCTGCTGGTTCCCTTGGTCTTGGATAAGTCTTGACTGAATTCAGTTGAGAATGGCTCAGTCCATGCCACCTTGATGCTTCCATTGAATGCTCCAATCCAAAATTGGAGTCTTGTCCCTATTTTGGCAATTCTAGCTTCAACATGCGATTTCTTGTTCCAAAGACTTTGGAGGCTTGGCTCAGTGATTGTCCCCTTTAGATTCAATCCTCAGATGTGTCCAAGTGGATAGGAGCATTTGGATTTGGCTGATTTTGGCAAATCGAGCAAAAGTGCAAAATCTGCCTTGCCTTGGCAGATTTCAGCAAGGCAACTTGCCAATGTCATATCTCATGGCTCAAATTAAATTTGGTAATGTTCTTGCCCATTTTGGAAAGCCCTTACATGATACAACAACTGTTTGAACATGTTTGGTTTTGATCTCTTTTGAATCCAAGTGAAAATTCCCCCTACATTTGGCAAAAAGTAAGGTAAAATCTGACTTAGTGAAATTTTCACTAAGTGTTGGAACAAAGTGACTTTTCTTGATTTTGATCACTCCATAACTCAAAATCCATGAGGAATTTGGACATAGGTCAGTATGAAGCTTTTGTAGAGGGCAATGAAATCTACAAATCAAGCTTTGAATGGGGAACAATGGCCTTGTGGTTTAGGAGTTATGGTCCTCCAAAGTTGTTACATTAGTGTCACTTTTTCCATAACTTAGAAATTTTCTAAGTTTTTATGGTTACCCCTTTTACAAGTTATCCCACTTTCTTTGTTTTTTCTTGATGAATGATGATTCAAATCATACATTAACATCATTTTAGGGTTAAAAATCCATTTTGGTGAAAAATCTCAAAAGTCAAAGTTGACTTTTGTGCACAGTTGACTTTTTATCAGATGAATTCCAAACTGTGCAATCCTTTATGAAATCATGCCCTTGACCTAAATCAAACTTGATGGACATGTTCCATGGGTGTCATATGGTATATTGAATCATGTCTTAGGGTTTGGGAGCATGTCCTGGTCAAAAGTCAAAGTTACAGTTGACTTTCCTCGCGAAACCCTAATTGTGGTGCAGATGAAATTGAAACTTGTTGCTCAAGCTTCTTGGATTAATCCATTATTCCAAATGGATCAATATAGTTCATTAGATACCCTCAAATCATGTCTTGAGGTCTTGGTTCATTATTTGTCCCAAAAGTCAACTTAGGGGTGAATTAGGTCAAGAAACCCTAATTCCTGATTTTGATGAATGCATCCCCTGAGGCCAAATTGACTTGATGGTTGGGTCCATGAGGTTCCATGGAGTATATTAGGTTGTGTTTGGGATCCTTGGCTCATTCCCAGAAGAAAAATTTCCATCTGGAGGCCCTGGTCGACCAAAACCCTAATTTGGTGACACCGTCGATCTAGAGACCTGATCCACCTAGAAGGGAGCAGCTTTGTGCTTAATCCTTGTAGTGGGAGTCCTTTTGATCCATTTGTAGCTACTTGAGAGGTTAGACAAGTTGAAGATCATGTCATTCCTTGATTGATCTTTTGTCTAAAAGCTCTGAGAGGGCTAGAAACCCTAATTTGATTGTAGTGGGTGCTCACCCATCTTTGGGGAGGCTAATGAGGCAAGATGGTTCCCCCATATTGTGATGATGATTTTCACAATGATGGGAAATCTTAGTGGTCAAAATTTGGGGTATGACAGATGCCCCTATTTAATCTTCTTGGACCCGAAGGTGTGAATGACGAAGGTATTCGAGCATTCGGGGTGCAAGAGGATTAAATATCGGAATATCTAAAATTTTGACGGCTATGAATGGTAACTTACGCATTCATCTTCTTTAGCCAAGCGATGATGCTTAGAAAAGGTAAAGCTTCCCCTCGATCCTGGTCTTATACCAAGGATCTGGTCTCAGTTTCTGATCTAAACTTCCCCTCGATCCTGGTTTCCTACTGAGGAACTGGTCTCAGTTTCTTTTGTCAACTTCCCCTCGATCCTGGTTTTCTACCAAGGAACTGGTCTCAGTTTCTTTCGTCAATAAACTTTATTGAAAAGGGACGCTATTCGTAGCGGTTTTCCTCAAACTTCTCGCCGAATTTTCCTGGGGAGATGCCATTTGAGTGGAAAAAGTTTTGATGTCAGACTCGCTGGGGAACCCAGTCGTCTGAGTTGTAGAGTTGCACAAACTTCTCTGTTGGATACGCCATTTGTTTCTACTGGGGGAAGCAGGTCTCTTAGGAGACTTCTATCGCTTGGGATCTTACATCATACTTTTCTCGGGATCTTCTCGGAGAAATGCCATTTGATGGGGTCCAATTTTGAGGTGCCGATAACTTTTTCATCAGCGGTCTTTTCAGAGCGAAACTTGCATGCTACCGAATCTCTGATTACGAGGCTTTCTCTGTGGATTTTCCTTAATCCGGGAAAGCAAGGATATCATCTTCAATGGCA
This sequence comes from Lathyrus tuberosus, assembly GCA_022829125.1. Lineage (NCBI taxonomy): Eukaryota > Viridiplantae > Streptophyta > Magnoliopsida > Fabales > Fabaceae > Lathyrus > Lathyrus tuberosus. Next base: position 873,796 of record JALAZF010000368.1, on the reverse strand, counting down.
AAGAGTGATGATGACTGAAAGTTCCTCTGGTTTTTCAAAAGGTTCAAGTTATCAAAGTGGTCAAGGGCCAATTTCAATCCAGAAATAAACTGGAGAAAAGATTGTTCAGACACAGTATTTCCTGACGAGGAAAGAACTGGGAACTCGATTGAGAGGACTTTTATCACTAAGGGATAAGACCGACTAGAGTGATGGTGATGCAATATGAAATGTGAATGCAAATCAATAATGCATGATGTATGTATGTTTATGCTGACAAAACTGACGTGACATACAAACTGACGGGTGAACACGACTAGATACTCGGCCATCGCGGGGCGTGTAGAAATATCGCTGGTTCAAGATAGCAATTCCACTTTGCTTAGGAGAGATAGTCCCTGTTGGGAGCTACCGTTGGTCGGGCTTAGGAGGTAAGAACTCTGCCGTGGCGTGTCAGGCGAGACAAGGTCTCTGACACAGTTGATCCCTTCATTCAGGCGTACTGGGTTAGAAGGAGTACTTTGATTCTGCACTTTGAAGCTCGCTTACTTCTGGAGAAGCGATTGATGTTCTTTCGCTGTTCAACAGTCAAAAGAAATTGCCAACTTTTTATTTTAAAAGCAGAAAAAGTTTTACAAGTAAATTCATTTTTGTTTTATTTCAAGAATCATTAATCATGTTAACAACGTCGTTCTGTAAAGCTAAAACAAATAAGAATTACAAACAAAAGCACAAAGGCTCAAATTTTATTGATAGGATGGAAATCAGCCAAGCGCGTGATTACAAAGAGTAATTACAAAGTTAGAAAATGGTTATTTACAGGGAAAAGGGCTACGTTGAAACATAACGACCACTATCCTTCTATCAACTTTGAATTCTGGGCATCCTGAGCTTCTGCCGAAGATGACCTTGACTGGAGTTTTCTAACAGATGATGTAACTGCTGCTGCTGAGGGATTCGCCTCTGTTGAACATAGTTACTTGCCATTATCCCTAATTTTTTCCTGGATTGTACTATAATGTTTCCAATCTACCGGGATGATTTTTTTTTTGTCTCTAACTTTTGCCTGGACCGCCCTTTCGGGTTTTCAATCCACCGAGACGTTCTTTTTTAGGCGAAGTATTTCTTAACTACATCAACATTTGTGGGGTAGGCAAATTCCTCTCCGTCCATGGTTGCAAGTCTCAAGGCGCCGCCTGAGAAAGCTTTCGTGACCACGTAGGGGCCATCATAATTCGGAGTCCACTTGCCCCGAGAATCAGTGAGAAAAGATTGTATCTTCTTGAGCACAAGGTCTCCTTTCCTGAAGATGCGAGGTCGAACCTTTTTGTCAAACGCCTTCTTCATTCTCTGTTGATACAGCTGACCATGGCATAGTGCCGTGATTCGCTTCTCCTCTATTAGATTCAATTCGTCGTGTCGACTTTGACACCATTCAGCTTCTGTAAGCTTAGCTTCCATCAATACTCGAATTGACGAGATCTCTACTTCTATGGGGAGCACTGCTTCCATGCCATACACTAGAGAGAAAGGGGTAGCCCCTGTTGAAGTTCAGACAGATGCGTGATAACCATGAAGAGCAAAGGGTAGCATGTCGTGCCAGTCTTCGTAGGTTACAACCATCTTTTGAACGATCTTCTTGATGTTCTTATTGGCCGCTTCTACCACTCCGTTCATCTGTGGTCGGTAGGGAGATGAGTTATGGTGTTCGATCTTGAACTCTACGCACAACTCTTTCATCATCTTATTGTTCAAGTGAGATCCATTATCAGTAATGATCTGGCTTGGAACACTATAACGGCAGATGATATTGTTTTTGATAAATCGGACCACCACTTGTCGGGTTACATTGGCGAATGACGCTGCTTCGACCCACTTGGTGAAGTAGTCAATGGCTACCAGGATGAACCGATGTCCATTTGAAGCCTTAGGTTCGATCAAGCCAATCATGTCGATTCCCCATATGGAAAAAGGCCACGGGGAAGAAAGAACTTTGAGATGTGATGGCGGTACATGAATTTTGTCAGAGTATATCTGACATTTGTGACACCTCCTCATGTACTTATAGCAGTCGGATTCCATGGTCAACCAATAGTACCCTGCTCTGAGAATTTTTCTCGCCATTGTGTGTCCGTTGGCATGAGTGCCAAAGGATCCTTCATGAATTTCTTTCATAAGCATGTCAGCTTCTGGTCTGTCTACGCATCGGAGCAAGACCATGTCGAAATTTCTCTTATAGAGAGTGTCACCGCTTAGGAAGAAGTTTCCAGCCAATCTTCTGAGGGTTTTTCTATCCTTCCTTAGTGCCCCAGGTGGGTACTCTTGTTTCTGAAGGAAGCATTTGATATCGTGATACCAAGGTTTGTCTTCTATGACTGCTTCAATCGTGAAGATGTAAGCGGGCCGTTCAAGGCGCATTATGTCAATCTTAGGTAAGTCGTTCCATTGACCTACACTAATCATGGAAGAGATAGTGGCTAATGTATCAGCCATGTGATTCTCCTCACGAGGGATGTGATGAAACTCAACTCTGTTGAAGAAGGGTAGCAACCTTCTTGCGTAGTCTTTGTAAGGAATCAATCCTGATTGGTATGTGTTCCAATCTCCTTTTATCTGATTGATAACCAGGGCAGAGTCGCCATATACGTCCAAGTTTTTGATCCTTAAATCAATTGCTTCCTCGAGACCCATGATACAAGCTTCGTATTCGGCCTCATTGTTCGTACATTTGAACGTAAGTCTGGAAGTTAAAGGAATGTGGGTACCCTGAGGGGTAACAATTATTGCCCCAATTTCATTTCCATAATGATTAACTGCTTCGTCAAAGATAAGTCCACATTGGGAACCTGGTTCTGGCCCTTCACTGGGTAGCGGTTCATCGCAGTCTTTCATCTTTAGATACATGACATCTTCGTCTGGGAATTCAAACCCAATTGATTCTTGATTGTCAATCGGTTGATGTGCCAAATGATCGGCTAAAATACTCCCTTTAACGACTTTCTGAGCGTGGTACTCTATGTCATATTCTGATAACAACATCTGCCAACGGGCAATTCTTCCCGTGAAAGCAGGTTTTTCGAAGACATACTTGATTGGATCCATTTCTGAGATTAACCAAGTAGTATGACGAATCATGTATTGGCAAAGACGCTTGGCTGCCCAAGCTAAAGCACAACAAGTTTTTTCGAGCATCGTGTACCGAGTTTCGCAGTCGGTGAATTTCTTGCTCAAATAGTAAATGGCAGACTCTTTCCGTTTAGTTTTGTCTTGTTGGCCAAGTACACATCCCATTGAGTCCTCTAGAACTGTGAGGTAAATGATCAGTGGTCTTCCTTCCACTCGAGGTGATAGAATCGGAGGATTCAACAGATATTCCTTGATACTGTCGAAGGCAGTTTGGCAATCTTCTGACCAAACGCAATCCTGGTTCTTTTTGAGTAATTTGAAGATCGGCGCGCATGTCGCGGTCATAAGGAATATGAATCTGGAGATGTAGTTCAAACGTCCCAGGAATCCTCTGACTTGTTTTTTAGTTTTCGGAGAAGGCATTTCTTGAATGGCCTTGACCTTGTCAGGATCAACCTCAATTCCTTTTTGGCTGACGATGAACCCTAGTAGTTTCCCTGAACGGACACCGAAGGTGCACTTGTTGGGATTCAAGCGGAGCTTGAATTTTCTTAGACATTTAAACAATTTTGGCAGATGTTCAACGTGCTCACTCTCTATTTTTGATTTTGCAATCATATCATCGACATATACCTCGATTTCTCTGTGTATCATGTCATGAAACAGAGTAGTCATGGCCCTTTGATAGGTTGCCCCGGCGTTCTTCAAATCGAACGACATTACCTTGTAACAAAAGGTACCCCATGGGGTAATGAACAAAGTTTTCTCCATGTCTTTCGGCGCCATTTTGATCTGGTTATAGCCCGAGAATCCATCCATGAAGGAGAAAACTTTGAACTTTGTTGTACTGTCTACCAGCATGTTAATGTTTGGTAAAGGAAAGTCGTCCTTTGGACTAGCCTTATTCAGATCCCTGTAATCAACACACATTCTGACCTTTCCGTCCTTTTTGGGAACGGGTACGATGTTGGCTAACCATTGAGGATATTCTGATGTGGCGAGGAAACCCGTGTCAATCTGTTTCTGTACCTCCTCTTTGATTTTGATGGCCATGTCTGGGTGAGTGCGTCTCAACCTTTGTTTTACTGGCGGACATTCCAATATCAACGGTAAGTGATGTTCCACGATGCTGGTATCCAACCCTGGCATATCCTGATAGGACCAAGCGAATTCATCGGGAAACTCTCTGAGAAGCTTTATCAAACCCTCTCTGGCAGTTGGACTGAGCAGTGCCCCAATCCTGATTTCTTTTCTCTCTTTTTCCGAACCCAAGTTTACCGTTTCCAACGGCTCTTTATGAGGTTCAATGGACCTTTCCTCTTGTCTGAGTAGTCAAGAGATGTCTTCTGGAATTTCGTCGTCATTTTCTTCTTCAGCCCCGAATACCGGGAACTCAAAGTCGGGAGAAGGCATCGGATCGTATGTTTCAACGGGGTTTAAAACAAGCAATCTGCATGACGTGATGATTCGTGTTTAGAAGAGATAGAGAAAATGCAAGTGTCTGCAGTGTTTTATTTATTACTGCTTGTTTTTATTTGAATTGTTTTTTTTAGGATTACCATTTTCTGAGAAAAGCGAAAAGAGAAAACAGCAATTAATGCAGAAATTACATAACGACGTTATTTTATTAATGAACAAGTCAATTCTTGAAACTACAGCCCTATAAAACAAAACTCTGTCGCTTTGGGTTAAACGAAGAGGGAAATTTACAGAAAGTGAGCCCTATCAAAACATCCATTCCACCTGGGCAGGGTGAAAGGTTAAAAGATGGCAATTACTTTGACTGGTGAATGACCTGCGGAACATCGACAGCAACCCATTGGCGGCGAACTCCTCAGTGAATCACAAAGTCTGGCACCTTCCTTGATTTGTCTTCAGAAATGACGCTGATTTTTGGTGGAGCAGGATCATTGGAATCTGTCTCCCAGGCAGAATTGTCGTAGAAGGATTCCTCTGTTGCATTTTGCATAGTATTTGTGCTCTCAGCTGTATCTCCCCATCCAGTTGGCTGGATATCTTCGAGTCTGATACGAGAGCTTTCGGGAGCAATGTACTTGACCATAAAGTCATATTTTCCACTTGGTTCTCCCATAGTGTCCCAAACTTCTTTGGAACTGGAGGAGTCATCTCTCTCGATGACGTTGACCTCGGGAAAAGCATAGTTGATGAATTCAAGTCCTGCAAACGTTGTAAATTCATCTTCATGTTGAGTAGTTTCTGAATGACCTGAGTGTTAATCCCATGACATGGTGAGGACACAGGTATTCTGTCCAATGACGGTCAGCTGATTTTCATTGTTCGGCTGACTCTCTTGCCCCAAGTTTCCTGGGTAAGGCTGCCACATTGGCAGGCCATCCATCGATCCATAGTAGTTGTAGTCAAAGTTATCTTTCATCAGAGTGTCCTCCTCTAATGAATTTGGCGGAGCACGACATCCTTCCGGATCACAACCTCCGTATATCATTTCGACATCTGACCGTGGTATAAATCTCGGACTCTGTGCGGGATAGCAAAATGGCGTAGGCACCTCTTTCTGAGACATATAACCGTCCTCGTTAAGGTAGGACTTCTATTCTTCATCCGTGTCAGAGGGATCTTCCTCATTAATAGCATGTACTGCTTGAGACACTGGGTGAAGGAAACCTCCACCGTGGAAGAAGTTTTGAAGGGGATGAAGACTTTCGTTGTTGGCAGCTGTCTGGGTACAGGTTGCAGAAAAACCAAGACCCTTCTTTGTTTTATTGTCAATAGGAATAACAAGCTATCCCCATCCGGTTGTATTGGAACTCTCGACCGCTTTGATAGCATCATTGTATAAAGAAATGGAAGTTCCTTCTTTGAACTGATTGTTCTTGCTCACCGACAGTGCTTGGAACTGAGTTCCAATAACCCCCTCGGGTTCTAGACCAGTAGATGATGATAAGTTGCTTACAAGCAAGGCTTGTTCCCCACAAACCGTGACAAGTTGATCGTTCTTGACGAACTTTAGCTTTTGGTGGAGGGTTGAAGTAACCGCCCCAGCCTGATGTATCCAAGGTCTTCCTAATAAACAACTGTACGTTGCCCGGATGTCCATGACCTGGAAAGTGACTTGGAAAGTATGAGGACCGATAGTTATGGGAAGATCAACTTCGCCGATAACCGCTTTTCTGGATTCGTCGAACGCTTTGACAACAACCTCGCTTATTCTCATCGGAGGGCCTTTGAATGATAATTGCATCAAAGTGGACTTCGGCATAACATTAAGGGCTGACCCTGTGTCTACCAGTACACTGGCTAAACCATCGTCCTGGCAGTTGACTGTGATATTGAGTGCCATGTTATGACGACGACCCTCTTCGGGTAATTCCTCATCACTAAATCCCAAATTGTTGCAGGAAGTGATGTTAGAGACAATACTATCGAACTGTCTGATTGTTACATCATGTTCCACGAAGGCTTGCTCCAAGACTTTCTGTAGAGCCTCCCTGTGGGCTTCTGAACTGAGTAACAGTGATAATACCGAGATCTTTGAAGGAGTTTGTAACAGTTGATCGACAATGTTGTATTTACTCCTTTGGATGAGCTTCAGCATCTCATCATCATTTTTCGAAAGGTCGGGATTACTGGATTGACCATCTGGTAGATTAGGAGCTTCCGTCTGAAGTTTTTTTTCTTTGTTATGTTCCCCAACCCCTTGGTTGAAGATTCTACCACTCCGTGTTACTCGACTGATGTCTGCAATGTTCACGACGGAGGGTAATGGAATTTCTTTTCCATTTTCAATGGTTGTTGCACCATATTTGAAAGGGATAGCCTTAGTTGATTCATACGGTAATGGTCCCGGTAGATAGATGACTATGGGAGCCCTCTGATTTTTCTGACCATCATAAGTAATCTCGATTCGTTCCCGGTTGGGAACCTTAGATTCGTCAAGTAGAGGGATAATGGCAAAAACATCCCTGGTCCTGTGATGACCAGAGATTGTGACAACATCCTCAACTTTATCGGCAAGGTAGTTCGGCGTCCAGTTGATGGGCCCAGAACCCGGATATGGACGAATCTCTCCACGATCCACCTGACCCTGAAGAGCTGCTCTCACAAGGTAACAACCTTGGTTACTTTCCGAACAGACGCTACAACGGTCATAATTGTGTGGTGGCACCTGGCCACGCCCACTTTGAATACAATGTAACCTCACTAGGTTAGCTTCCATGAGTCGGACATCCTGACTCTGATGCCGAGTAGGATTCCTGTTACTTATACTAATTTGCTGAGTATCTTCATCCATATAAATTGGCATCCACCAGTGATTTAACAAGTGATGAAGTGCCTCCTGGACAAGGGTACAACCTCAATCATTTTCGCAACCCGCTTTACAGCTTTGATAGTCATGTGATACCAGGAATCTGAGTCGGACCTATTCAGCATGCAACTCTACCAGGTTGGTATTCATCACACGAATATCAAAGATCTAAACCATGTTGATCTGATAGGGATTCCTATCATGGTAGTCTTGGATCCATCCAAGATCCATCTGATGCTGGAGGGCTTCTTGTACAAAAGAGCAACCCTGTTTGTTTTCCGAGCAAGTCAGACAAGAACTGTAATCGTACCGCGGCAGATTGTGATACTGGATTTGCCTTGAGTGCATCGCCACCAAGTTGGCATTCATCGCACGGATGTCGTGGTTTTGAATGACGTTGGAATTTGTGTAAACCATGTTAACTCCACGAACTCGGTGCTCTTGGATCCATCCGAGATCCATTTGTTCCTGTAGAGCTATTTGCACCACAAAACATCCCTGGTTGTCTTTAGAGAAGATATCACACTGGTGATAGTTATGAGGTGGCACATGGCCATATCCACTCTGTCTACAATGCATCTTGACCAGATTGGTCTTCAACAAGAATTTGATAGACATTATTAGATTCTCCTTCTATCAAATTGACTGCAGCCTTCTCGTGTTGAGGCAGCGGGTTCGTAAGAACATTAGGATTTGTATCCTTGAAGGATAAGACCCCGCTCCTAACAAGCTTTTGCATGTCGGACTTGATATTGAGACAATTCTCAATGTTATGCTCAGGACCTCCTTGGTGGTAAGGGCAAGTTTGATCCACCTTAAACCAGAAAGGCGGATTTTCCGGTACTGTAAGAGGGGACTTAGTCTGGACATGCCCCTTGGCCAGTAGTAATGGAAACAACTCTACGTACGACACGGGTATAGGATCAAATCCTGGCGGCCGTGTTGTACGGTTGTTGTTGTATTGGGGACGAGCCTGCTGAAGAGGCTGTTGTGTCCTTTGCTGATCAGGTTGGCTTTGCGTAACCTGAGGTTGATATGTAGGCGCAGGGTTGATAGCAGAAGTCACAGCTGCTACTGGTTGATAACGTCGCCTTTACTTTCCGAGAGAGATATTCCCAATATCTTGCTCTTTTTTCTTAGGGAGAGCACTACCGTATTTTTTAGTACCGCTCGTCGATCCAGCGTCTTTTACCAAACGTCCCTCTCGGACGGCTTCCTTAAGACGTACACCCATGCCCACCATCTCGGTGAAATCACTGGGCGCACTGGCAACCATTCGGTCATAGTAAAATGAGCTTAAGGTCTTTAAGAAGATCTTTGTCATCTCTTTTTCCTCAAGAGGCGGACAAATTTGAGCGGCAATTTCACGCCACCTTTGAGCATACTCCTTAAAGGTTTCCTTGTCCTTTTGCGACATTGATCTGAGTTGATCTCTGTCGGGTGCCATGTCCAAATTGTATTTGTATTGTTGGACGAAGGCAGTACCAAGATCTATGAATGTACTGATCGTAGTACGGTTTAAACCCATGTACCATTTTAATGCGGCACCGGTTAAACTATCCTGGAAGTAGTGAATCAGTAGGTCCTGATTCTCTGTCTGAGCTGACATCCGCCGAGCGTACATCACCAGATGGCTCTGAGGGCAAGAGTTACCCTTGTACTTTTCAAAGTCGGGCACTTGGAACCTATGCGGAACTTTCACATTGGGGACCAAACAGAGGTCTGCGGCGTTCTTTCCAAATAGATCCTGACCGTGGATGGCTTGCAGTTCTTTCTGCATTTCCAGGAACTGTTCCTGGAATTCATCCATTCTATCGAACATAGTTTCCTTTTTACCAGAAGGTATCGGTGGAATCTATCCTTCTGGGACAGTGTGCACCACAGGGGGTGGCACCGTGACTACGGCAGTGAATCTTGGCATTTCCCGAAGTTTGTAACCTTCAGGAGTCTTCAGTATGCCCCTGGCATCTTCGCTTTCCCGAAGTTTGTAACCTTCAGGCCCAGCGGCTTCTGTTATGATTCCCTGATCTTTAGTGATCGGCGGAACATATCCTTCCGGGATATAGTTAACAGGCATGCCCCAAGGACGATCTTTCGGCCTTTGATACCTAGGATCATACTTCTCCACTATGGGCGTTGAGGTGATCTCTGAGATCACAGTTCTTTGTAGCTGAGCTTCTGCCATGGCTTGCATGTCGTTACGAAGCTTTCTCGTATCCTCTCTCAGAGCGTCGATCCCTTCTTTCAACTCTCTATTTTCTTCCTCAAGATCATCCATCTTTTTCTGACGATTGGCCCGAGTATTATACGAATGAGACAGTTTGACTCTAAAATCGAGACACAAACGTGAGATTCGTAGGGAAGAAGAATGCGTGATGTGAGAATGATGAATGCAATGATTATATTAATTGTTTTTTGGTTTAATCAAAATAAACTTCGACAATTAGATTGCAAATATCAAACAGTGGGGAAACCCCTTTTTATTGAAATTCAAAGGATTACAGAAATGGAAATACAGTAGATTACAAGGTGCAGAAACAGAAACCTAAGCTAATGAGTCCCGAGTCCTCTCTGAAGAGAAATCGGGTGCTGACTCTGGTATTTTCCTTTTCTTTGACCGGGACTCTTGGGCCGTTGTCAGGTTGTCATTCCTTTGCCAAGTGAAAGGAGCGAGCAAATTCCTTTGGTCATCTTGATTCTCTACAGCATGTTGCTCCAAAATTTCAATTTGAGCATCTTTCTCTTTCAGTAGTTGCTGTATTTTGATGCATTCTACGTCGAGGGTGCGGTACTTGTTCTTCCAAGACCTTCTCTCCTTTTGAACTCTGTTGAGAGTAACCTGAAGCTTTTCAGTTTCCGTCATGAAGTACATGACAGATTCCCTCGGCGGAAGAATTCCGTAACGAGGATAAGGCATTTTTAGCTTGAGAGCTCTAGTTTGTACCCAATGGAGATAAGGCTCCACCGAGACACAGTCCGGTTTTCCTAGAGACTCTCGTCCTTTCTTATGAACGTGTTTCCAAGCGTGCACTACTTCCATCTTTAGTGCTCTATCATTTTCTCCTTCCTTGAAGAAAAGACCTTTCAGATGAACACCCCGTGGGACGTGTCTCATCGGGTATCCAAACTGACGGCGAACCAACACCGGATGATAGTTGATTCCTCCTTTAGTTCCTATGAGGGGTACGTTGGGGAAGTTTCCACAATGATCAATGATTCTGATTCCATCATAGATCCTATTACACCAATCTATATCAGAGTTGGTGAGGGACATGATCTTCTGCGACCAACGTAAGGAAATCTTGCAATCCCAAAAAGCAGTAGACTTGGGCAAGTGGGAGATAAACCATTTGTAAAGCAAAGGTACACAGCATGTGATCTCCCCTCTGCTGTACAAATTTCCCAAGTGTACAGAATGGTACGCATCTGCGAGCAAAGTTGGCACAGGATTTCCAATGAGAAAAACCTTAATGTAGTTAATATCGACGAAGTTATTGATGTTGGGAAACAAAAATAACCCGTAGGTGAGCAAGACAAAGATGCTTTCAAAAGCAGTTACGTTTCCTATACTGGCAAAATACAGGGCTTTCTTTGTCAAGAACTAGGCTGGCAAACCTTGGATGCCACCCTTAGCGGTCATGTGAGTCCTGACCTCAAACTTGTCCAGATGAATTGCTCTTGCAATGGTCTGATCCTTTGGAATTTCTTCCAGTCCAGAAAATGGAGCTCGATCTGTAATGTGTAGATCAATCAGATGAGAATACTCCTCCAGCGTTGGTGCGAGCTGGTAATTCGAGAATGTAAAACAATGATAAACCGGATCGTAGAATTGAGTAAGCGCATCCATGATTCCCTCAATCACATGGACTCTTAACAGTGGTAGGAAACCTCCGTGCTTGGCTCTGAAAGCCTCAGGGTTAGTGATCATCCTTGCTAACCTTCTCAAATCCTCTAGCTTTGGAACCTTGAAGGTATACCTATGGGTTCTCCTTCTACTAAAATCCATTAGCGCAATCCTTTTCTCTGATATTTGCAATCTCAGTCTTAGTTTAATTTGAAAAACAGAGAGACTAGAAGAGAAATTTTTTCTTGTTTTAATGTTTTTTAAATGAATGCATGAATGAAGCACACAAAAACATAGGAAAAACATGGGGTCAAAAGGTCGTTGTCATGAAGTCCAGGCTCTACCCATCCCCAAAGGTTTATACTAAGGTGATTTTTGTACCTGTACTCATTATCATCAGCTCCTCCCAGGAAAGCAAAACAACAAGCGGATCGCCAGCGAGTTGTAGAGCAATCTTAGAGTAAGTGCCATTCACCGAGAATAGATCACCAGCCTCAAATGAGGGTAGTATCGTGTAACAACTATTCCCGATAGTTTCCACACTACAAAAGGGTTTGGCTCCTCAGCTTCTCAAACATCACAATCGGCCCATTGTCTAGGTGAGAGAATGGGTTGCATTGGTCAGCCTCCACTAAGGTTGATGGTCGACCTTGTCGCCATCACTTATCTTAAGTGTATACTCAATCTTTCCACGTGCACCATCACACGCATTTTTATTAGCAGAAAAATAAACATGTATAGCAATTAGGAAAAGCAGTATATATATTTGTCCTAAACATCCTAAACCTTTAAAGCTATGAATCCTAGGTTCCTGACAGAAATGGGTTCCCCGGCAGAAGCCCCAATCTGTGGTTTTCACACAAGTGAAGAGAAAAAAAGGTTAGAAGAGCCCCACGGTGGGCGCTGTTTTTCTGTAGCGAGCGATTTTGGACGCGGTTCTTAAGCGCGGTCGCTCTCTGCGGTTGAGTTTACTACAGGTCGATTCATTTTTTATCCTATTAAAGCTGATGAAGGAAGGGAAATAGATGTCTCCAATTAACCCTGCTTGCATACTGAGTTTAAACAGCGGTCTGTTAGGTTACGGATGCGATCAATGTGGTGGGGCCTTTCTTATGTTATTTTGACAGAATGACGAGTTTCTGGCGGGGAACAAGGATTAGGATGTTTGGACTGATGCTTTTTTATAGATACATAAGAGTATGGGATTTTGGGTTTTTGTTTAGTGTGCTCGGTAAGACTTTTCTTTCAATCTTATGCGTACATATTCTCGTTTACCGAAACAAGGAAATCAGAGCGTTCTTAGTTCCTCCTATTCTATGGGAGGAAATGGGTGTTTTTGGTGTCTTGTTCAAAGCCCAAGACGTGAAACGAAAGGTGATTTGTATCTTGTTCAAAGCCCAAGATGTGAAGCTGAAGAGTCTATTTGTATCTTGTTCAAAGCCCAAGATATGAAGCTAAAGGTTTGACTTTAGAGAGAATTTGTCATCTCTAAAGAGGGGTTTGTATGTCACAACTGTTTATAAAGGAGAATTACTTTAACTGGGATTTGTGAATCCGGTAATGCCATAATTTCCTTTATAGGGGATTTCCAACCTGAAGGAGAAGACTTTAACTCAGTGTAGAGCAATGCTATCTTTCCTTAGGAATTTATCATGCTAAAAGAGGGACAGTGGCATGGATGTAGATGATCCAGAGGCTTGCCGCTTACAGCAATTAGATGAAGGGGAAGGAGTTGTTGATGTTTGTGTACTATGAACGAGGCACAGCTTTGATGCTAAAAGGTTGATTGGATCAACCAGTGGTTTTCTTATACAAAGCCTAAGAGGAGGCTAATATGTGTCTCGTACAAAGCCCGAGAGAGAGGCTAAAAGGGGTTGACTTGACGATGGAGTCGTTTGGTATCTCGTATAAAGCCCGAGATGAAGGCTATTTGACTCAACAGGAGAGTTTTTTGTATCTCGTACGAAGCCCGAGATGGAGGCTAAAATTTGTTTGGCTCAATAAGAACCTTTTTGTATCTCGTATAAAGCCCGATATGGAGGCTAAACGGTGATTGACTCAACGAGGGAGTCTCTTATGTGTCTCGTACAAAGCCCGAGAGAGAGGCTAAACGTTGTTTGACTCCGCTGGGGAGAATCATTGTACAAAGCCCAAGAGGAGGCTGTGGTGACTATTTCAGTTGAGTGACAGGTCCAGTATACTGATTTTGAAAGAGAAAATCAGTTCTTATATGAACAACACTGTACTCAAGGATTTTGATTCAAGGATCCGGGTTATTCATGTTCTTCAAGGAAGCGGGAAATCCGAAGGGTATTGAGACTGTCCGAGTCTACGGGTTTTCTTCCTATTTAATGAAGGGGTCACTTGAGAATGTCTTTGAGACTCAAGGAGATTAGACTGTCCAAGTCTAGAGTTTCATCTTTTATACTATGCTTTGAGAAACAGTAGTAGACTCTTTGAAAGGACTGTTTTATGCTGATGATTAAGTTTTGTTCCTATACCTCTAGGAGGTCGTCGGGACAATTTGTACGAAGCCTAAGAGGAGGCTGGAAACTTTTAAGAAGCCGAGAGGTCCTTGTACGAAGCCCAAGAGGAGGTTATCATTCCCGGAGGAAGAGATCATTATACAAAGCCTAAGAGGAGGCTGTGAATACTTCTAAGAAGCCGGCGGGTCCTTGTACTAAGCCCAAGAGGAGGCGGGTGTGCTTTTAGGAAGCCTGTGGGTCCTTGTACAATGCCCAAGAGGAGGCCGATGCTTTTAAGAAGCCCGTGGGTCCCCAAACCCCGAGAAATTCAAGACAGGCTATTCACAGAGAATAGATCAAGCCAGGAAAGTTCGAGAATTTGGAAGAAACTCAAAGATGCCATTCACGGAGAATACATTTATCTCTGGGAGTAGAGTTTCTTGACAATTCCTAATGAGGATAGCCGAAGAGAAGACTGTATCTGGTGATCCTATTGGGGATCTAGTTGTCTATTTCTACGAATAAACGAAACGGTGTCACCTAGTTCTAGACGTAGTTGCCGGGGAAACTCGAAATATCTATACTATTATTACACAGTTGATATGAGTTTATGAAAGAAGACTTATAGTGAAACAGCCCCACAATACAGTTATATGTATATGAAAGCGGTAAATGAAAGCAATAACCACTTACTCGGTTGTAGAGCTTCCATGCTGTTTGGTTAGTTGTTCAACAAAGAAAGATTGAAAATAATAGTATATTCAAAATCAAAGGAGAAAGTGCTTTGAAAAAGAAAGATTTGGGGCTTACAGTCAAGGAGAGGCCCAGGATTTATCAGTGATTGCACTGTTTGAATTTTGTACAGAGGGACTTATACAAGTGACTGAGGCCCAAAAAGGTTTTCTATACAAAGGGATGGGTCTTACACTCTCTCAAGAGGCCCAAAAAGTTTTAAAGAAAAGAAATGGGTCTTACTACTCGAGGGTAGGCCCAGTTGACTTTTCGTTAAAAATGGCGATCGCGTCGAGGTTTTCTTTTAACGCAGAGGGACTTATACAATAAGTGAGGCCCAAAATGTTTTGGTTAAAAGGGAGTTGGGTCTTACACTCTAATATAGGCCCAATAGTTTTGAATGAGTCTTATAGCTCGAGGAGAGGCCCAGCTGGTTAATTTTAAACTGGCGACGATTGTGTCGTTTATTTGAAAATGTACAGAGGGACTTATACAACGAATGAGGCCCAAAAAGTTTTCTGTACACAAGGAGTTGGGTCTTACACTCTAATAGAGGCCCAAATTAGTTTTAAGAAAAGAAAGGGGTCTTACTACTCGAGGGTAGGCCCAGGTTTGTTTTGAAAAGGCGACGATCGCGCCGTTTGTTTTTGACGGTATCGGGACTTATACAATATACTGAGGCCCAAAAATGATTTGGTCAAAAAAGGATTGGGTCTTACACTCTATTAGAGGCTCAAAGTGTTTTGAAAATGATTTATGAGGGTTGAATTAATCCAAAAACCCTAATTTGTTTTCAAAAATGTATTTAATTGAATAAAAATTCAATTAAAATGATCAAAATTGTTTAACATATGAAAAACAAATTGTGATCTTGGATTAATGCTTCAAAAATTAAGTATTGACCTACAAAATAATTAGAAGGCATTAAAAGTTGCAAAATCAATGTGGAAAAAATATTTTAAATGTTAAAAGCAATTAAAACATTAATTCTTTGCAAAAATATCAATTATATAAAATAAATAATATTTTTGGGATTTTTTGGGAAAATAAAATATTTTAACATTTTTGTGAATTATTAAAAAAAGAATCAACTCAAAATCATTAAAACTCAGAGAGAAATTAATTTTTGAATCAATTAAATAAAATCACAAAATTCAAATATTTGAATATTCAAAAAATGGCGCCAAGAACACGCGCGTGTTCTGGGTTTGCCCAGATTTGCATTTTCTCTCCAATCTCACTGAATACTTGATTATATCATGCAATCCACATACCAATCAACTCGTTTTAACCTCACGATCATGTCTATGACAATTAATTTCATTTAAATTAAACATATAACCAGAAATCATGAAAAATCCTCAAGAACCCTAATTTATGCATGAAGGCTAGGATTTTTTATACACGATTCAAACAACGCAATTAATTGAGGGGAAACATTCCATGCATGATTATGAACATATGGCCAAATTATTGTGCAGCAAAAATTGCATGGATCATAAAGTTAAAAGAGCTCATGCTTACCACTTGCAGCTGGTGATCGTGATTTGTGTTGGAGGTGTTACAGCTAGGTTCCAATGATCTAGATAGCTTCCCTAGGTGCCATGGAGTGTGTATGAATGCTTGGAATGGATTGAAATGATCTGGAACTTGAAATGGTACCCCAACTGCAAATCTGTCAAGAACTTGAGCAATTGGCTGGTGATTTTGTGAAATATGTGTTCCAGATGTTATGTGAGTGTTTAGATCACTTCTATATGATGTATATGAGGTGTGTGTGTGATTGGTTTGATTGGAAAAGCTCTCAAACTCAAAACCCGATAGTGACTTGCCTTAGAAGGCAAAATTGGAGTGAAAGAAGAGATTTTGAGGAAATCATCTGTTTGATGGCTTTGGTGTACTTAAACTGATCACAATTGAGCTCTATTTATAGTAGAGCAAGTTTGTTTTGCAAGGAATAGTGAATGGCAACTGCTGAGTAGGTTTGGCCAATGTTGGCAAATGAAAATCCAAGTCTCCTCTAGCCATTGACTAGAGGTTAGGGCACAGGCTGCTGGTTCCCTTGGTCTTGGATAAGTCTTGACTGAATTCAGTTGAGAATGGCTCAGTCCATGCCACCTTGATGCTTCCATTGAATGCTCCAATCCAAAATTGGAGTCTTGTCCCTATTTTAGCAATTCTAGCTTCAACATGCTATTTCTTGTTCCAAAGACTTTGGAGGCTTGGCTCAGTGATTGTCCCCTTTAGATTCAATCCTCAGATGTGTCCAAGTGGATAGGAGCATTTGCATTTGGCTGATTTTGGCAAATTGAGCAAAAGTGCAAAATCTGTCTTGCCTTGGCAGATTTCAGCAAGGCAACTTGCCAATGTCATATCTCATTACTCAAATTGAATTTGGTAATGTTCTTGGCCATTTTGGAAAGCCCTTACATGATACAACAACTGTTTGAACATGTTTGGTTTTGATCTCTTTTGAATCCAAGTGAAAATTCCCCCTACATTTGGCAAAAAGTAAGGTAAAATATGACTTAGTGAAATTTTCACTAAGTGTTGGAACTAAGTGACTTTTCTTGATTTTGATCACTCCATAACTCAAAATCCATGAGGAATTTGGACATAGGTCAGTATGAAGCTTTTGTAGAGGGAAATGAGATCTACAAATCAAGTTTTTAATGGGGAACAATGGCCTTGTGGTTTAGGAGTTATGGTCCTCGAAAGTTGGTACATTAGTGTCACTTTTTCCATAACTTAGAAATTTTCTAAGTTTTTATGGTTACCCCTTTTACAAGTTATCCCACTTTCTTTGATTTTTCTTGATGAATGATGATTCAAATCATACATTAACATCATTTTAGGGTTAAAAATCCATTTTGGTGAAATATCTCAAAAAGTCAAAGTTGACTTTTGTGCACAGTTGACTTTTAATCAGATGAATTCCAAACTGTGCAATCCTTTATGAAATCATGTCCTTGACCTAAATCAAACTTGATGGACATGTTCCATAGGTGTCATAGGGTATATTGAATCATGTCTTAGGGTTTGGGAGCATGTCCTGGTCAAAAGTCAAAGTTACAGTTGACTTTCCTCGCGAAACCCTAATTGTGGTGCAGATGAAATTGAAACTTGTTGCTCAAGCTTCTTGGATTAATCCATTGTTCCAAATGGATCAATATAGTTCATTAGAGACCCTCAAATCATGTCTTGAGGTCTTGGTTCATTATTTGTCCCAAAAGTCAACTTAGGGGTGAATTAGGTCAAGAAACCCTAATTCCTGATTTTTGATGAATGCATCCCCTGAGGCCAAATTGACTTGATGGTTGGGTTCATGAGGTTCCATGGAGTATATTAGGTTATGTTTTGGATCCTTGGCTCATGCCCAGATGAAAAATTTCCATCTGGAGGCCCTGATCGACCAAAACCCTAATTTGGTGACATTGTCGATCTGGAGACTTGATCCACCTAGAAGGGAGCAGCTTTGTGCTTAATCCTTGTAGTGGGAGTCCTTTTGATCCATTTGTAGCTACTTGAGAGGTTAGACAAGTTGAAGATCATGTCATTCCTTGATTGATCTTTTGTCTAAAAGCTCTGAGAGGGCTAGAAACCCTAATTTGATTGTAGTGGATGCTCACCCATCTTTGGGGAGGCTAATGAGGCAAGATGGTTCCCCCATATTGTGATGATGATTTTCACAATGATGGGAAATCTTAGTGGTCAAAATTTGGGGTATGACAATGGGGAATTGACATGATTGGCATGATTGAACCCAAGGCTTCAAACAGACATCGGTTCATCCTGGTAGCCATTGACTACTTCACCAAGTGTGTCGAAGCAGCGTTATACGCCAATGTAACCCGTCAAGTCGTGGTCCGCTTTATTAAAAACAATATCATCTGCCATTATGGTGTTCCTAGCCAGATCATTACCGATAATGGATCCAACTTGAACAATAAGATGATGAAAGAGTTGTGTGTTGAGTTTAAGATCGAACACCATAACGCATCTCCCTACCGACCCAAGATGAATGGAGCGGTAGAAGCGGCTAACAAGAACATCAAGAAGATTGTTCAAAAGATGGTTGTAACCTATAAAGATTGGCACGAGATGCTACCCTTTGCTCTTCACGGTTATCGCACATTTGTCCGCACTTTAACAGGGGCAATCCCTTTCTCTCTAGTATATGGCATGGAAGCAGTGCTCCCCATAGAAGTAGAGATCCCATCAATCTAGGTATTGATAGAAGCTAAGCTAACAGAGGCTGAATGGTGTCAAAGTCGACACGACGAACTGAATCTGATAGAGGAAAATCGAATAACGACACTATGCCATGGTCAGTTATATCAACAGATAATGAAGAAGGAGTTTGACAAAAAGGTCCGACCTCGCATCTTTAGGAAAGGAGACCTTGTGCTGAAAAAGATACAATCATTTCTCACTGACTCTCGTGGAAAATGGACTCCGAATTATGACGGTCCCTATGTGGTAAAGAAAGCCTTCTCAGGCGGTGCCTTGAGACTCGCAACCATGGACGGAGAGGAATTTTCCTACCTCACAAATGTTGACGTAGTCAAGAAATACTTCGCCTAAATAAAAAAAAATGTCTCGATGGATTGAAAACCCGAAAGGGCAGTCCAGGCAAAAATTAGAGACATAATCAAAAATCATCCCGGTGGGTTTGAAATCTCAAAGTACAATCCAGGCAAAAGTTAGGGATTAATGGAAAGTAATTATGTCTGATTAGTTCAACTCCTCAGCAATAATGCCATCCATCAGAAGAAAAACTCCAGCCAGGGTCATCTTCGACAGAAGCTCAGGATGTCTTTAATTTAAATTTGGTAGAAGGATAGTGGTCGTTATGTTTCAATGTAGCCATTTTCCCTTAAATTACCATTTTCTAACTTTGTAAATACTCCATGGAATCACGCGTTTGGCTGATCTCCATCTTATCAATAAAATTTGAGCCCTTGTGCTTTTGTTTGTAATTCTTATTTGTTTAGCTTTACAGAATGACGTTTTTAACATGATTAACGATTCTTGAAACGAAACAAAAATGAATTTACTTGTTAAAGCTTTCCTGCTTTTAAAATAAAGATGGCATTTCTTTTGACTGTTAAACATCGAAAGGACATCGCTCGCTTCTCCAGAAGTAATCGAGCTTCAAAGTGCAGAATCAAAGTACTCCTTCTAAACCAGTGCGCCTGAATGAAGGATCAGTTATGTCAGATGCGAATACTCCATTTGACATCCCCGGCAGAGTTCTTACTCCTAAGCCCGACCAACGGTTGTTCCTCGCAGGGACTATCTCTCCTAAGCAAGGCAGAATTTCTATCGTGAGCCAGTGATACTTTTCATCTCCCGCAGTGGCCGAGTATCCCGTCGTGTTTATCCATTAGTCTGTATGTCGTGTCAGTATATACATACATACAACATGCATTATTAATTTACATTCATATTCATATTGCATCACTATCACTCTAGTCAGTCTTATTCCCTAGGGATAAAAGTCCTCTTATCTATTGAGTTGTCAGTTCTTTCCTCGTCAGGAAGGAATCATCTAAGCAATCTCTCTCCAGTTTATTTTTGGATTGAAGCTGGTCTTCGACCACTTTGATAACATGAACCTCTGAAAAACCAGAGAACCCTCGACAAACGCCACTATTCACCATTGAAGATGATGTCTTCGCTTTCCCGGATTAAAGAAAATCCCCAAGGAAAGCCTCTTAATCAAGGAGTCGGTAACATAGCCGTTTTTATCCGAAAAATCCGCTGACGAAAAAGTCATCAGCACCTCAAAATTGGATCACATCATATGGAATTTCTCTGAGAAGATCCCGAGAAAAGTATGATGTAATACCCCAAGCGAAAGCAGTCTCTCAAGAGACTCGTTTTCCCCCAGTAGAGTCAGTAAATGGCATCTCCGACAGAGAAGTTTGCACACCTCTACAACTCAGACGACTGGGTTCCCCAGCAACTCTGACATCAAATCTTTTTCTGTCAAATGGCATCTAACCAGGAAAATTCGGCGAGAAGTTTGAGGAAAACTGCTATGAATAGCGTCCCTTGTCAAGAAAGTTTATTGACAAAAGAAACTTAGACCAGTTCCCTGGTAGGAAACCAAGATCGAGTGAAAGTTTATTTCAGAAACTTAGACCAGTTCCTTGACAGGAAACCAGGATCGAGGGGAAGTTTATTTCAGAAACTGAGACCAGATCCTTGGTGGGAAACCAGGATCGAGGGGAAGTTTATTTCAGAAACTGAGACCAGTTCCGTGGTAGGAAACCAGGATCGAGGGGAAGTTTATTTCAGAAACTTAGACCAGTTCCTTGGTAGGAAACCATGATCGAGGGGAAGTTTACTTTAGAAACTTAGACCAGTTCCTTGGTAGGAAATCGGGATCGAGGGGAAGTTTATTTCAGAAACTTAGACCAATTCCTCGGTAGGAAACCAGGATCGAGGGGAAGTTTACCTTTTCTAAGCATCATTGCTTAGAAAAAGAAGAAGGATGCGTGAACTACCATTCCTAAACACCATCAAAATTTTGGGTATTCCGATATTTAATCCTCTTGCACCCCGAATGCCCGAATATCTTCGCCATTCACACCTTCGGGTCCAAGAAGATTAAATAGGGGCATCTTTCATACCCCAAATTTTGACCACTAAGATTTCCCATCATTGTGCAAATCATCATCACAATATGGAGGAACATCATACCTCATCAATCTCCCCAAAGATGGGTGAGCATTCACCACTATCAACTTAGGGTTTCAAGCCCTCTCAGAGTCTTAGACAAGGGATCAATCAAGGAATGACATGATCTTCAACTAAACCTCTCAAACATCCACAATGGATCAATAGAACTCCCACATCAAGGATCAAGCACAAGGTTGCAGCATTCCAGGTGGATTAAGCCTTAAGATCGCCAGTGTCACCAAATTAGGGTTTTGGTCGACCAGGGCCTCCAGATGGAAATTTTCCTCTGGGCATGAGCCAATGCTTCAATGCATAACCCAAGATACTCCAAGGGACCTCATGGAACCAATCATCAAGTCAATTTTACCTCAGGGGATGCATTGACCACAAATCAGGAATTAGGGTTTCTTGACCTAATTCACCCCTAAGTTGACTTTTGGGATAAAACTGTTAGACGATGGCTATGGATCTAGAAGGGGGTTTGAATAGATCCCTTGAGTTTTACATGCAAATGGTTTACAAAATTTGTTTTTAAAAATTGTTTAAACAGAAGCTACCACTGGATAGAACGTCTACAACGAACCTTCTACCAAAAGGATCGGATATGCACGAAGATATCACGGATGAGTGCAGAGGAGAAAAATTCAGTTTTGAATATTACACTTAAGATACGCAATCAACAAAATATCACTTGATTGATGTATATCCCAATCCAATGAGGAAAGGTGATAAGCAATTTAAAGACAACAAGTTCGAATTTGCTTTGAAACAATTTATCAAACACCTAGTGTGCGAAAACACACTAAGTGCAGAATTTCAGTAACGAGTAATGTACAGCTGCTCCAAGATACAATTCAAGGAGTTATATCAGTTAAACAAAGCAATTTATCAGCTTACAATTACTCTACTACAGAAATTTCGATGACTTGCGACTTCACAGATTCTAACGAAATGAATTGTAAAAGAGTTAAGGAAGGAGAGAACAAACGCGATTTGATTAGGCAGTTCCCCAATCGTCCTCGCTTTGGGTACGTCTGCCCCCAACTCCACAAATGGAATTGAGATATATATATATATATATATATATATATATATATATATATATATACTGTTGTTGCAAGTTGTTTATTACAAGAGAAAACAATGAACATCCAAACCCTCGAACGTCTTCGATCGTTGATGCAGAATTTTCTCTTCCCTTGATTCAAGACGAATCAAGTGCTCCGAATATGGTTGATCCAATTACCGTCCGACACTACTAAACCGAAAGAAACCACCTTTCTTCAATTACCTTCACTCGGTCAATTGCGATCTACCAAGAATTCGAACCCAAACCTCCTTTCTACGATCCTCTGATTACAGCTACTAAACTGAACAATTGCGCCAATTTCCAGTTACCTTCGCCCAGCCAAATCCCTGTAGAAATAGCAGTTTGTGCAAAAACCCCCAAAATCTATCCGATTCTTGGAGGACAAAACCAACTGGTTTTATTCAAGAAACACCTGCCAAACTCTCAACCCAGAAGATGAAGATTACACTTCCTAAATTATGAACGTTATCACTTCGGTCAATGGGCGACACAAACAAAGATGATTATGTGTGATTGTTTGTTTACACAGTGAAGAAGATGAAGATCAAGAGAGAAATGACATATATTTTTCACGTTTCTTGTTATTTAATGAAAAGGATGACCAAAACTATTTATATGAAAAAATATGACCAACAAAAAAAATAAAAGAAAAGAAATTAAGTGAAAAAATGCAGAATCTGAGGTCATGCGTCGACCTCCATCTTTCATGCGTCGACGCATAAGTGAATAATTTGGTGTCCACAAGTTTGTGCGCTTTCCCGCAAGTTTTGGAGGTTAGCACATAAAATTTGGGGTTAGCGCATGAACTGAAGGGTCAGCGCATGAAGTGTAAATTTTCCGGAAATTCAATTTTTCTGAGCATTTTTACCAGACCAATATCAAAGACACATACTAGACACAACTAAAACGATAGTGGACCTTTATTATTGGAGAGGACAAGATCCTATGCATCTAGACATATGAACGATAATGGTTAGACGCTATATGCCCGACACGTGAAGTGATGCCGCTCAAATTACAATCTAATATATTTGTTGACATCATTAAAACAAGGTAGCTAGGAGAATATCCCTCACATACTCCCCTTTTTTATGATGGCAACACTTTCTGAGCTGTCACAAGATATGTAATTTGAGAGTGAACAAAGCTCCCCCTGTCTTTGACATCTGGTAAATAAGATTTCTGCTTGTTATTCTTCTCCCCCTTTGACAACATCAAAAAAAGGAAAAGATAGTGGTCAAAATAATGCAGTATAATACGTATTGGATCATCATATATTTGCAACAAACACACATTAACATGCATCCACATATGATACCGCTAATGTAAAATTAGGAATGATTAAATACTGAACAAAAAAAATGAACAAAACATTCACTCTGGAAGAGTTTAAACAAACGGAAGCACATGTCAAAGTTAAGGAAAAAAAACAGATCACAAAACATAAACGCAAACACAAATGAAGCATAATGCCCTAGGCTCTATGGTCTTCTCCCCCTAAAATAATGACCTCTTCCCCTATAATGTTGACTTGGTGGTGGAAGATCCTCGAGTTGAAGGTTGAGCTCAATCAAGGTGTTGTTGAGGTTACCAAGGCTGTTTGCCAAGTTCAGATTTTGCTGACTTAAGTTGGCATCCATTTGATTGAACCGATTCATGGCTGCATTTGCGAAATTGTTGAAGTTGGTGACGTGAGAAGATAGTTGGTTAGATAGATTTGTGAACTGTTCCTGCTGAGTCGTGTATCGAGTGTCATGCAGTGCTTGGAATTCTTGATGTTGTAGAGACAACTCATTCAGCCTTGCTAAAATTTCTTCAGACGACTGTTGATCATGCTGGAATGGTGGAGTTGGAGGAGCAGAATTTTTCGGTGGCTGCCATTCATAGTCTTCACCATAAGATGGAGGAACGTATGCATCACCAAGCACAGTCCAGCAGTTTTGTTGCCACTGACCCCAACCCTGATTTTCAGAGGTCTCTTCAGGTTGTTGGCCCATCCATGCCTCATTGTCCTTTTCCTGCATATCCACATTCTCTTGCATAACCACATCTTCCTGTATGACCACATTTTCATCATTAACCGCTTGATTTGCATTTCCAGGAATGTCTTCATCATCACTTGTTTCAAGATGAACCGGTTCATCATGTTCAGGATGGGTGGATCTTGGTTGATAGATGAACCTGTTCTCACGTAACTGCCAAAAGTAACCCATCATGGAAAGGGTTTTGGCAAGAAATTGTTGTTCAGTAGTGATATGAATGTGACAAATCTGCGGAATAGGAACATCAAAGTGATTCAAGATGTTTGCAACAACAGACGCATAACCAAGTTCCAGAAATTTGTGGGAGCTGCGAGTAGTGAACATCCTATAGGCAAAATAATAGGGCCAGTTAATTTTGATCCTATTCTTGAGAATATAGATGAGGTGAACCTCTGCCTGCTCAAATCTTGAGTATCCTCCTTTCTTAGGCCTCAAGATGCGAGCAACAATCCACTGAAGAATACAATCTTTGAATTTTAGATGGCCGGTAGTGACACTTTTAGGAAATAATTCACTTGCCACAAAATCAGCTGAATATGGTTCTCGCAACATTGAATTCAGAGCAGTTTTAAATTCATAGCCCTCAATAAAGGTTTTATCAGTAACCTTTGGGAGAGTGTCATCAGTGTCCAAGACAAACAATGTAGACCATACATCATTTGTCACTTCAAATTCTGTATTATTCATGGAGAATTTAAACTCAGCCCCACGAAATTTGCCCTTGATCCCACAATAGATTAACCGAATCAAGTCTTCACTATACTTATCATCACATTCTACAAATTCACTAAGATTTTGAAAATTTATAAGTTCAGAAATCTCAGGAATGTGAAAATCTGGACCCATCAGAGGATAAAACCCATGTTGTCTTATAACAACCCGATTAGAAAACAGTTCCGCAAACGGAGTAGTTAGCCTTTCAGAGATTAAAGATTCAAATGTTACCCATTGTGTAGATGATGATGCTCTGGTGGGTGCTGATTATGAAGATGATCCTCTTGTTCCCCTTCTACTAGGGTTTCTTCTTGAAGCCATTGTTGAAGAAAAGTTGAGAGAGGATGATGACACTTGTTTTTCTCTGAGAGTAAAGAGTAAATATGACAGCCTTTAGACAACCTTGTAGCAGTATAGAAGATTTCCTCTTGGTGGGTTTTGATTTCTAGGGTTTGAATGAGGATTTAGTGGAGAGTAATTGTGATTGATAAGGTTTAATGGAGGAGGATAGGGAGAAATTGACCACAAAGACTAATGGGATGACATGCAAGAATCATGGATTAATGTGCAATGAGAATATGTAGGGAAAATGAACAACACTAGGTCGGCGCATAAGTCCCGGTAAAGAAGGGAGTCTGAATGGTCAAGTTATGCGTCGACCTGTGAATCTGTGCGTCGGCGCATGATTTGTGAAATTTTTAAATAAAATGTTGAACATGTGTTTATGCGCTATCCCAAAAATTTAGTAGGTCAGCGCATGAATCTATGCGTCGACGCATACACAAAAAAAGTGAAATTTTGCAATTTTAAAGTTCCAACCAGATAAATAGACACATGCACATACAGAAAAAAACATCCACATGAACGACAAGTGCTCTAAATGCAATAAACATCAAGATTAGAGTAATTAATATGACACAAAATATTGATAAACATCTATAAATCGGAACGATATTACCTTGGTCATCATGACGATAAAATCCCTCACATATGGCTAAATATCTCTTTGCATTGTTAGTGAAAAGAATAAACAAGCATATATATGTGAAGATCAATACTCTAAAGGACTATCAAGCACGATCTGAGATATCGAGAATGCCAAGTTCCCTACGGATGTGAAAGACAGGCTCTGTAGCTAATGGTTTTGTGAAAATATCACTAAGAAAATGATGGCGTATTTCGATATGCTTGGTGCATGAATGCAATACGGAGTTCTTAGTTAGATTAATTGCACTAGTGTTATCGCACAAAATTGGAATACATTCAAGTTTTAAGTTAAAATCAAGTAATTGTTGTTTAAGCCATAAGACTTGAGCACAACAACTACCAGCGGCAACATATTCCGCCTCGGCTGTTGACAAAGCAACGGAAACCTGTTTCTTGCTGTGCCAACTCACCAAGGAATTTGCGAAAAAGTGACACGTGCCACTAGTACTTTTCCTATCCAACTTGCACCCGGCAAAGTCAGAATCGGAGTAGCCAACTAAGGAATAAACACTACCTTTGGAATACCACAGCCTATACTTTGGAGTACCAGAAAGGTATCGAAGTATGCGCTTGACTGCCTTTAGGTGGGATTCCTTGGGATGTGCCTGATACCGTGCACACATGCATACACTAAACATTATATCGGGACGTGATGCGGTAAGATAAAGAAGAGACCCTATCATACCTCGATACTTCTTTACCTCAACATCCTTACCCTTTTCGTCACGATCAAGATTAGCACTTGTAGGCATAGGAGTATCTATTGCTTTGCAGTTCAGCATATCAAAACGTTTTAGTAACTCAAGATAGTATTTCGTTTGACTCACGAATGTGCCCTCTTCAAGTTGTTTGATTTGCAGTCCAAGGAAATAGTTAAGTTCCCCCATCATGCTCATTTCAAACTCTCCCTGCATCAAACTAGAAAACTCCTTGGCCAAGGTCATGTTAGTAGACCCAAATATGATATCGTCAACATAAATTTGTACCAAAATTAAGTGTTTTCCTTGACATTTAATAAAGAGGGTTGTGTCAACCTTTCCTCTTGAATACCCTTGATCTAGTAGAAATTTGCTTAGACGTTCATACCAAGCCCTAGGGGCTTGTTTAAGTCCGTACAAAGCTCGTTTTAGTTTATAGACATGATCAGGATATTCGTGGGATTCAAAACCCAGAGGTTGGGCTATATAAACCTCTTCATTTATGTATCCATTAAGGAACTCACTTTTAACATCCATTTGGAATAATTTAAAGTTATTTGTGCACGCATAGGCAAGTAGAAGGCGTATAGCCTCGAGTCGGGCAACCGGCGCATAAGTTTCCTCATAGTCGATTCCTTCCTCTTGGTTATAGCCTTGCACTACAAGCCTAGCTTTGTTACGCGTTATTACTCCATTTTCATCAAGTTTATTCCTAAACACCCATCGGGTGCCTATTACTCGATGATCTCGCGGAGGGGGGACAAGGTCCCAAACCTCATTTCTCCAGAATTGATTTAGTTCATCTTGCATTGATAGAAACCAATGCTCATCGAGTAACGCATCGTTTGCGTTTTTAGGTTCAACTTGGGAAACAAAAGCAGATTAATAACAAAAGTTACTAAGTTTAGAGCGAGTAGTTACTCCATTAGAGATATCACCAAGAATGTTGTCAATTGGATGGTCTTTTGAAGACTTCCAAGCTGGAGGAAGTTCATCTTTATCAGCATGATGATCATCCTCACTTTTCACTGGTTGGTGATCCTTTTCCTCCTCAATACGCACTGCTTCAGGCTGATCAATTCCCTTATCAGTGTCCTTGAGTATGTCTTCAGTAGGTACACTTGTACTATGAAAAGAACTACCTTCTCCGACATTTCTCGGATAAGACTCGTCAAAAGTAACATGAACTGACTCTTCAACTATGCGTAACCTCTTATTATAAATTCTATATGCTTTACTTGACTGAGAGTATCCAAGAAAAATACCCTCGTCGTGCCTTGGCATCAAATTTACCAAGAGACTCTTTCCCATTGTTTAACACAAAGCATTTGCAACCAAATAAATGAAAGTGAGATATGTTTGGCTTATGCCCTTTTAAAAGCTCATACGGTGTCTTGTTTAGAATAGGCCGGATGAGCACCCTATTCAAAACATAACAAGCCGTACTTATGGCGTCGGCCCAAAAGTATTTTGGTAATCCACCATCATTGATCAAGTCCTTCCAAGTTCTTCCAAAACTCTATTTTTACGTTCCACTACCCCATTTTGTTGAGGGGTACGTGGTGAGGAAAAATTATGATCAATTCCGTTGGAATCACAAAATGCTTCAAATAAATGGTTTTCAAACTCACCCCCATGGTCACTTCTAATTGACCCAATGTTTGTGTTTAACTTGTTCTGAGATAACTTAGCAAATCGTTCAAAGGCCGAGAAAGTATCACTCTTATTTGCTAAGAAGATTATCCAGCAAAACCTAGAAAAATCATCGACTATAACAAGCCCATAATAGTTACCACCTAGACTTTTAACCCTAGATGGTCCAAAGAGGTCCATATAGAGGAGCTCAAGGGGTCTCATAGATGTTTTTGGATTTGAATGAGATCCTTGTTTACTTCCCCATTTGGCACGCATCACAAAGGTGATCCTTTGTGAATTTAATTTTGGGCAAACCGATGACTAAGTCTTTAGAGACAATTTTGTTAAGTAAATCAAAATTGATGTGAGCCAACCGTCTATGCCACAACCATGAATCTTCATTCATGGCGACTAGACACTTGTCTCCAATCAACGATACCTCATTTAAGTCTAGCAAATAGACGTTGTTCACCCTCAAGCCCTTAAACACGTTCTTTTTGTCACAATCTTCAACTATGCAACAATCCTTGGAAAAAGATACTTTATAATTTTTGTCACATAGTTGACTGATGCTTAAAAGGTTGTGTCTAAGGCCTTCCATAAGTAGCACATCAGAGAGTAGTAGATGAGGGGTTACTTACACTACCTTTGTAGGGAATCTGTCCCTTGTTGTTATCTCCGTAGGTGACAAACCCCTTTTTCTTCGCCACAAAGTCGATAAAAAGAGATATGTCTCCGGTCATGTCTCTCGAGCAGCCACTATCCAGAACCCATCTTCTTTCGGTGGTCTCAAGACTTTGTTCCTACAAAAACAATCAAGGGAGAGTAGGTATCTTTAAGGTGAGTGAAACCAAAACCGCACTTGGGCAACCATTGGTAGATGCCTTTCGGAACAAGAAACCTTCTGAAGCGGTATTTCTCAATAGTATGACCAGGCTTACAATAGTAAAGACAATTACGATTCATTTGGAATTTACTTTTGCTATCACTATCTCGAATCACATAAGTATACTTTTGATATGGATTATTCATGCTCTCACGAAAATGTGATCGATCAATAGCAAACGTAACTTTTGGCTTAAGAACCTTGTCCAATTTGGCCTTGAGGGTTCTCACCTCTCGTTGCCAAATATGACAAGTGTCACAGCCCCAATTGAACCAAGAGGTAGGATCCTTTTCAACCTTGGTTTTTGATGTGTCCACTATAGAATTTTTGAGAGCTTCCAATTCCTTTTCCGAATCAGAAACCTTCTTCTCCAAATATGGGAAAATTCTTTTGTTTGAGGCTAAGCGTTGAAATGCTTCCTTAGCCTCATAGTGTAACATATCAAAAGCCTTTCGTAACTCTAAATGAGACATAGTATTAACATTATCATATTTAGAATGCTTTACCTCTTTTGCTTTGTTGTGGTGTGCCATAAGACAAAAATTAACGGATTCACTTTTGTCGCTTGAGGAATCATCTTTCTCCGACTCACTATCGCTTTCCCAAGCGATGTATGCTCGTCGAGACTTGTTGGACTTTTTGTTTGAGCGACTCTTGTCATTATCCTTATCTTTGCCTTTCTTTAGAGATGGATAATCTGGCTTGTAGTGCCTGGATTTTCCACAGTTGTAGAACGTACCTTTTACCTTGCCATTTTTATTTCCTTCGCTTCTAGATTGCTTCCTGAACTTGACTAGATTTCTATCCGAGTGTTGAATATCGTTCTTACGAACATATCTATTGTATCTCTTCACAAATAAGCCCATATCATCACCGGATTCTTCATCTTTGTCATTATTGGTTTCATCATCACTTAGCTCTTGATGTGTGGACTTTGAACAAGAAGCCTTAAGAGCTATCGACTTCTTCTCCGTATCTTTTGCCTTCTCTTTCTTGATACTCTTTTCATGTTTATCCAAGCTAATGAGCACTTGCTCATGCTCATCAAGTTTCCCAAACAGTGTCGTGAGGTCTAGTGTAGCAAGATCATTGGCCTCCTTGATAGCGGTGACCTTCGGTTGCCATTCCTTGTTAAGACACCTCAGAATTTTGTTAGTAGAAACCTCATTTGGAATTGGTTTACCAAGAACATGCAGTTTGTTGATAATGTGAGGGAATCGTTTTTGCATATCCGCAATGGTTTCCCCTTGCTTCATGTAAAACAAATCAAACTCTTGCGTTAGTGTATTAATACGAGCCAACTTAACATAATTAGTGCCTTCGTGGGCTACTTGTAAAGCATCCCATATGGCTTTGGCCGTTTCACAATGGGAGACTCGATAATTCTTGTCAACTCCCAAGGAGGAGATGATCATATTACGAGCCTTCCAATCATAGCTGTACTTTTTCTCGTCCTCCTCAGTCCATTGAGCTTCGGGTTTAGGAACAACAACGCCTTCCGCGTTAGTCATAGTAATTTGCATGGGACCGTTTAAAATAACGTTCCAAACCTTCCGATCATTGGAATTAATATGAACACGCATACAATCCTTCCAGTAGCTGTAATTTTCTCCTGTAAAAACTGGAGCTCTATTATAAGCCCTTTTAGGTTCGTTCGCCATGATCCAAGAAGTTTTACCGAAGCACCAGAATTAACCGGAGCTCGTGACACCACTTTTTAGGGACGTTGAATAGATCCCTTGAGTTTTACACGTAAATGGTTTACAAAATTTGTTTTTAAAAATTATTTAAACGGAAGCTACCACTGGATAGAACGTCTACAACGAACCTTCTACCAAAAGGATCGGATATGCACGAAGGTATCACGGATGAGTGCAGAGGAGAAAAATTCAGTTTTGAATATTACACTTAGATACGCAATCAACAAAATATCACTTGGTTGATGTATATCCCAATCCAATGAGGAAAAGTGATAAGAAATTTAAAGACAACAAGTTCGAATTTGCTTTGAAACAAATTATCAAACACCTAGTGTGCGAAAACACACTAAGTGCATAATTTCAGTAACGAGTAATGTACAGATGCTCCAAGATACAATTCAAGGAATTATATCAGTTTAACAAAGCAATTTATCAGCTTACAGTTACTCTACTACAGAAATATCGATGACTTGCGACTTCACAGATTCGGACGAAATGAATTGTAAAAGAGTTAAGGAAAGAGAGAACAAACGCGATTTGATTAGGCAGTTCCCCAATCGTCCTCGCTTTGGGTACGTCTGCCCCCAACTCCACAAATGGAATTGAGATATATATATATACTGTTGTTGCAAATTATTCATTACAAGAGAAAACAATGAACATCCAAACCCTCGAACGTCTTCGATCATTGATGCAAAATTTTCTCTTCCCTTGATTCAAGACGAATCAAGTGCTCCGAATATGGTTGATCCAATTACCGTCCCACACTACTAAACCGAAAGAAACCACCTTTCTTCAGTTACCTTCACTCGGTCAATTGCGATCTACCAAGAATTCGAACCCAAACCTCCTTTCTACGATCCTTTGATTACAGCTACTAAACCGAACAATTGCGCCAATTTCCGGTTACCTTCGCCCAGATAAATCCCTGTAGAAAGAGCAGTTTGTGCAAAAACCCCCAAAATCTATTCGATTCTTGGAGGACAAAACCAACTGGTTTTATTCAAGAAACACCCGCCAAACTCTCAACCCAGAAGATGAAGATTACACTTCCTAAATTCTGAACGTTATCACTTCGATCAATGGGCGACACAAACAAAGATGATTATGTGTGATTGTTTGTTTACACAGTGAAGAAGATGAAGATGAAGAGAGAAATGACCTATATTTTTCACGTTTCTTGTTATTTAATGAAAAGGATGACCAAAACTATTTATATGAAAAAATATGACCAACAAAAAAAAATAACAGAAAATAAATTAAGTGAAAAAATGCAGAATCTGAGGTCATGCGTCGACCTCCAGCTTTCATGCGTCGACGCATAAGTGAATAATTTGGTGTCCACAAGTTTATGCGCTTTCCCGCAAGTTTTGGAGGTTAGCGCATAAAATTTGGGGTTAGCGCATGAACTAAAGGGTCAGCGCATGAAGTGCAAATTTTTAGGAAATTCAATTTTTCTGAGCATTTTTACCAGACCAATATCAAAGACACGTACTAGACACAACTAAAATGATAGTGGACCTTTATTATTGGAGAGGACAAGATCCTATGCATCTAGACATATGAACGAGAATGGTTAGACGCTATATGCCCAACACGTGAAGTGATACCGCTCAAATTACAATCTAATATGTTTGTTGACATCATTAAAACAAGGTAGCTAGGAGAATATCCCTCACAAAAACATGAGCCAAGACCTCAAGACATGATTTGAGGGTCTCCAAAACACCACATTTATCCATTTGCAACAATGGATTGATCCAAGAAGCTTGATTCCCAAGTTTCAAGTTCATCAGAACCACAGTTAGGGGTTCGCGGAAAAAGTCAACTGTGCCTTTGACTTTTGACCAAGACATGCTCCCAAACCTTAGGACATGATTCAATACACCCTACAACACCTATGAAATCAATCCATCAAGTTTGATTTAGGTCAAGGACTTGATTTCATAGAGGATCGCACAGTTTGGAATTCATCTGACAAAAAGTCAACTGTGCACAAAAGTCAACTTTGACTTTTTGAGATTTTTCACAATTGTGGTTCTTTGACCCCAAAATGATGTTAATGTGTGGTTGGAATCATCATTCATCAAGAAAAGTGGGATAACTTGTAAAAGGGGTAACCATAAAAAAACTTAGAAATTTTCTAAGTTATGGAACAAAGTGGCTAGGGTACCAACTTTGGAGGATCATAACTCCTAAACCACAAGACCATTTTTCCTCATTCAAAGCTGGATTTGTAGCTCTCATGGCCCTCTATAAAAGCTTCAACTATATCTCATTCCAATTCATCATGGATTTTGAGTTATGGAATGATCAAAATGGCTGAAAACATGAAATGCCACTATTTCCAACACTTAGTGAAATTTTCACTAAGTCAGAATCTGTCTTTTTTTTTCAAAAGTAGGGGGATTTTTCACTTGGATCCAAAAAGTATCAAGACCAACTATGATCACACACATGTTGTATCATATGAGGACTTTCAAAATGGCCAAGAACTCCATGAAACTCCACTTAAGCCATGAGATATAACCATGCCAATATGCCTTGCTGCAAACTGTCATGGCAAGGCAGATTTGGGGATTTTGCTCGATTTGCTCAAATTTTGAAAAGGGCAAGCAAATCTATCCATCTGAACACCTCAAGGGGGGACCTAGGAGGGACAAACACTGATCCATCAGCCTCCCAAGTCCTTGGAACCATAAGTAGCATGCCAAACCTAGAAATCCCTAAAGAGGGGACAAGACTCTAATTTTGGTTTGGAGCATTTAATGGATGCACCAAGGTGGCATGGACTGAGCCATTTCCAACTGAATTCATTCAAGACTTATCCAAGACCAAGGGAACCAGCAACCTATGCCCTAACCTCTAGTCAATGGCAAGATGAGACTTGGCTTCCCATTGATCAACATTGGCCAAACCTCTGCAGCAGTTGCCATTCACTATTGCAGCAAAACAAACTTGCTCTACTATAAATAGAGCTCATTTGTGCTCAGTTTGAGTACACCAAAGCACTACAACACTTGCTTTCCTCAAAATCTCTTTCTCTAGGCAAAAATGCCCTCTTTAGCAAGGTAACTCGGAGTTTTTGAGTTAGAGAGAAATTCCATCACATCTCATGATCCAAACACATCCAATATGTCATATCTAAGCTGTCCATACTCTCATAAGTGACCTGTAACACCAAAATCTCAAAGTCCCCTCTCAAAACCTCAAAATATGACCTTTTTGCATTTTTCAAGTCATGTCTTGATTCAGTCACTTTCCAAACTAGATAAAACCTCAAACACACTCCAAATATCATCCTTGAACTGTCCCAAATAGTTCCACATATCTGGAATATCATTTGAGAGAGTTTCCAAATCATCAAAACATTTCTAGAACAAAGCACTTGGTAGATAGCCCAAAAGCTCCAAAAAGAGGTAAGCATCACAACTTGAACTCTCTGAAATATGCCTTGCTTTGAAGTCCACTGATCATGCATCTCTTATACATGTTATATGTGTTGTGTTTGCACCAATTTATCATGTAATTCATACCTGTACCAAGAGGTAGCACAGAAAATGCAAAACATTGCCTATTTCAAAACCACTATCGGGTTTTAAAGAGGATTTGTTTTCTGGGAAACCACCACCACCATTGGATTACTTAGGAAATTCTAGGCCAGATGCATATAAATTTTGCCTCCATCCATGGAGAAATGAGAAAGTTATGGCCTTCACGTTTCTAGCCAAAATCTTGCCTTGCCTTACCTTGGGCCAGGCCAAAAACAAGGCAAGCCTTGTATATTTGTGGTTGTGTTTCAATACACGGATGTATCACCACCCCAGTGGTAAGACGCGCATGCTGTACACAAGAGGTCTGGGGTTCGAATCCCCCTCGCCCCAAACCCTCTTTTTGCCATTTTTCCACTTTTTACTATTTTTCATATTATTTCTTAATGATTTGAAAAATTAATAACTTTCTTAATTTTAATCAATTTTTATTGGTTCTTTTTGCAAAAAATCAAAAAAATATTGAAATATTTTATTCAACAAAAAAATCAAATTTATATTATTTATTTAATATAGTTGGTATTTTTGTGAATACATTCACCTTTAATTGTTTTTAAACATTTAAAAGTGAATATTTATTTTGAAAATCAAAACCAAATGAGTTCTAAATCATCTTGTGATTAAAACCTCATTTTTCAAACCTTAAACAAAAATCACAAGTGGTTTATTCAAATCTATTTAGTATTTTTATCATTTTATTGATTTTCTTTAAATATTTACTTTTAAAGAAAAACAAAATTAGGGTTTCTTTGATTTTTACCCTCACAAATATTTTTTTAAACTCTTTGGGCCTCTAATAGAGTGTAAGACCTAATCCCGCTTTGAAACCAAAATAGTTTGGGCCAAGTCATTGTATAAGTCCAACCCATTTTCAAAAATCCTGGCGCGATCGCCATTTTTCAAACAACTTAACGGGCCTCTCCTTGAGCTGTAAGCCCCGCCACTTATGCAAAAATAACTTAGTTGGGACTCTAATAGAGTGTAAGACCCAATCCTTTTTGAAACCAAACCAATTTTGGGCCTCAGTTATTGTATAAGACCCACTGCGATTTCAAAAATCTCGACGCGATCGCCATTTAAAAACTTTTTGGGCCTCCCCTCGTGTTATAAGCCCCATCTCTTTTCTTTAAAAAGAACCCTTTGGGCCTCTAATAGAGTGTAAGACCCATCCCCTTTATACATAAAACTAATTTGGGCCTCACTTATTTGTATAAGTCCCTCTGTACATTTTACAAAACAACGGTGCAATCATCGTTAAACCTTGGGTCTCTCCTCGAGCTGTAAGCCCTAACAACATTTCAAAGCACTCTCTCCTTTGATTTTGAATATATGTTGTTATCAAAACTTTCTTTATTGAACAACTAACCAAACAGCAGGGAAGCTCTACAACGGATAAGTGTTTATCCGCTTTCATTTACCGCTTTCATATATAACTGTATTGTGGGGATATTTCACTGTAAGTCTTCTTTCACAAACTTTAATATACTTGTCTAATATCCACTGTGTAATACTAGTATAGTTATTTAGAGTTTTCCCCGGCAACTACGTCTAGCACTAGGTAAAGCCATGTTGGTCACTCTTAAATACAAACAAAACTAGATCCCCATAGGATTTCCATATACAGTCTTCCCTCCTCTTGGGGTTAAATAATATGGAGACGTGAAAGGCAGCATTCTCGGTGAACCCTTTCTCAGACTGTCACCCTTAGACATTGTCAAAGAAACTCTAACTCCCCAGAGTTGATCTATTCTCCGTGAATAGCATCTCTTGAGTTTCTTCCAAATTCTCGGACTTTCCTGGCTTGATCTATTCTCAGTGAATAGCATGTCTTGAACTTCTCGGGGTTTGGGGACCCACAGGCTTCCTAAAAGCATCCCCGCCTCCTCTTGGGCATTGTACAAGGACCCGTCGGCTTCTTAGAAGTTCTCATGCCTTCTCTTGGTCTTAATACAAGGACCCTGATGACCTCTTAAAGGTATAAGACAGAACTTAGTCATCCTTTGCTAGAGCAGTCTTTCCAGCGTCAAAACTCCGGCCATTGTAGGGTTGATACTCATCCCTTAATGGTCGTGCGTCCTCTTGGGCATTGTACAAAAGATAAAACTCTAGACTTGGACAGTATAAGACCCTTGAGTCTCAAAGACATTCTCAAGTTCCTTTCAAACATAGGAAGAAACTCCGGTCTCTCTCATGAGAGTTCCCCACACTTGGACCCGCTTCAGGATCTCCAGAATCCACAGCGGTAAAACAGCCGCCTCTTGGGCTTTGTACAAATGATTCTCCCCAGCAAAGCTAAACTTTTCAAACTCTCTTGTTGAGTCAATCTCCTTTTAGCCTCCGTCTTGGGCTTTGTACAAGACATATAAAAACACTCTCTTGTTAAGTATAAAAAGGCTCTCTTGTTGAGCCAATCTCCTTTTAGCCTCCGTCCTGGGCTTTGTACAAGACATATAAAAACACTGTCTTGTTGAGTATAAAAAGGCTCTCTTGTTGGGTCAATCACCTTTTAGCCTCCGTCTTGGGCTGCGTACAAGACACATAAACATTCTCTTGTTGAGTATAAAAGACTTTCTTGTTGAGTCAAAC
Source organism: Lathyrus tuberosus (assembly GCA_022829125.1). Taxonomy (NCBI): domain Eukaryota; kingdom Viridiplantae; phylum Streptophyta; class Magnoliopsida; order Fabales; family Fabaceae; genus Lathyrus; species Lathyrus tuberosus. The sequence continues at coordinate 836,789 of JALAZF010000368.1, read as the reverse complement.
CCTTTTAAGCCTCAATCTCGGGCTTCGTACGAGACAACAAAACACTCTCTTGTTGAGTATAAAAGACTCTCTTGTTGAGTCAATCACCTTTTTCAGACTCTCTTGTTGAGTCAATCACTCACTTGTTGAGTATAAAAGACTCTCTTATTGAGTCAATCACCTTTTAGCCTCCGTCTTGGGCTTTGTACAAGACATACAAAATCACTCTCTTGTTGAGTATAAAAGACTCTCTTGTTGAGTCAATCACCCATCACATAGACTCTTATTGAGTCCACTTTTTTAGCCTCCGTCTTGGGCTTCGTACAAGACACATAAAAAGCACTCTCTTGTTGAATCAGTCACTTGTTAGTACTCTCTTGTTGAGTCAACCCTTTTAGCCTCTATCTCGGGCTTTGTACGAGACAAACAATAAAGGGCCCCTCTTGTTGGGTCAATCGCCTCCTCTTAGGCTTTGTATAAGGAAACCTCGGTTGAGTCAATTAACCTTTTAGCATCAAACCTGTGCCTTGCTCACAGCATACAACTCCTCTTTAGACATGACAAATTCTCTCTCATCCAAAACCCTTTAGCTTCACATCTTGGGCTTTGAACAAGATACAAACCACCTTTAGCTTCACGTCTTGGGCTTCGAACAAGACACCAAAACATCTTTTTCCTCCTATTCTGGGAGGAACTACGATCGCTCTGATTTCCCTGTCTCGGGAATACGTAGGCATAAGATTGAAAAATCTTAGCGAGCATACTAATTAAATACCCAAATCCAATACCTCCATATATCAACCCAAAAGCACCAAGTCCTAACACATTACTCAAAATCCTCATGAACAGTCCAGGCACTCTATTTTTTAACAAAATAACCTAAGAGAGACCCACAATCTTAATAGCATCTGTAAACCAACAGTCATCTATTTAAACTCAGTATGCAAGTAGGGTTAATTGGAGACATTTTTTCCCTTCCTTAATCAGCTTCAATAGGATAAAAAATGAATCGAACTGTAGTACCCCAAAGCGATAGTGATTCGCAACCATGCAAAAATTCGCGCTACAGAGGTGTAACAATAATTTCCCCAATTCCGTTTCCATAAGCGTTGACAGCTCCATCGAATATTAATCCCCATCGGGATCCTAGCTCCGGTCCTTCGTCTGGCAAGGGTTCATCGCAGTCTTTCATATTTAGGTACATAACATCCTCATCAGGGAAGTCAAATTTAACAGATTCACCCTCATCATTTGGTTGGTGAGCCAAATGATCAGCTAGAATGTTTCCCTTGACGACTTTTTGAGCATGATATTCAATATCATACTCTGACAACAGCATTTGCCAGCGAGTAATCCTTCCCGTTAAAGCAGGTTTTTCAAATATATACTTGATTAGGTCCATTTTGGAGATCAACCAAGTAGTATGATAAATCATGTATTGACGGAGACGTTTAGCAGCCTAATCTAAGGCACAACATGTTTTTCAAGCACAGTGTAACGAGATTCACAGTCTATGAATTTCTTACTCAAGTAACAAATGGCGTTCTCTTTCTTCTTAGTCTCATCTTGCTGTCCAAGCATACAACCCATGTAATCTTCTAATACATTTAAGTATATGATCAAAGGTCTTCCTTCTACTGGAGGGATCAGAATAGGAGGCTCAATCAAATATTCTTTGATGTTGTCAAAGGCCTTCTGACAATCTTCTGTCCATATACAACTCTGGTCCTTTCGAAGGAGTTTGAATATCGGCTCACAAGTAGCGATCATGTGAGATATAAATCTTGAGATGTAGTTTAAACGACCCAAAAATCCTCTTACTTGTTTCTTAGTTTTGGGCGCTGGCATTTCTTGAATGGCTTTGACTTTATCAGGATCAACTTCAATTCTCTTTTGGCTGACAATGAAGCCCAATAGCTTCCCTGAATGAACACCAAAGGTGCATTTGTTGGGATTCAAGAGGAGTTTGTACTTCCTCAAATGCTGGAATAACTTTAGCAAATACTTCACATGTTCCTCTTCGGTTCTGGACTTGGCAATCATATCATCGACATATACCTCAATTTCTTTGTGCACCATGTCGTGGAAAAGAGTTGTCATGGCTCTTTGGTAGGTTGCACCTGCATACTTCAGACCAAAAGGCATCACATTGTAGCAAAATGTCCCTCATGGCGTAATGAACTAGGTTTTTTCCATGTCTTCAGGTGCCATCCTGATTTGATTATACCCAAAGAATCCGTCCATGAAGGAAAATACTTTGAATTTTGCAGTGCTGTCGACCAACATGTCAGTATGTGGTAATGAAAAGTCATCCTTTGGAATGGCTTTATTTAAGTTTCAGTAGTCCACGCACATTCTGACTTTTTTGTCCTTTTTCGGAACAGACACTATGTTGGCCAACCACTGAGGGTATTCTACCATGGCAAGGAAACCTGCATCGATTTGCTTATGTACTTCCTCTTTAATTTTGATGGCCATATCTGGATGAGTTCTCCTTGATTTTTGTTTGATTAGCGGACATTCTGGCTTTAGCGGTAAGTGGTGCTCCACAATATCGGTGTCCAACTCTGGCATATCTTAGTAGGACCAAGCAAACACATCGGGGAATTCTTTGAGGAGTTCTACCATTTTTACTTTAACAGATGGACTAAGTATTGTCCCAATCTTGACCTCTTTTCTATCTTCATTGGAACCAAGGTTGATCACCTCTATCGGTTCTTTGTATGGCTGAATGAAAGCTTCTTCTCGCTCAAGTAGCCGGGAGATTTCATTCAGAATTTCTTCCTCTTCTCTATCTTCAGCTTCGAACATTGGGAACTCAAAGTTAGGAGAGGGCATAGGGTCATGTTTTTCAACGGATTTTTTGATGTTTAATCTACATATATGATGGATTGTTGTTTTTAGAAAACAAATAAACGCGGTGGCGTATAGACATCGGAAATGTTTATCATTTATTATTATTTTTTCTTTTTTTTACCGTTTTTTTCCGAAGAACAGAAAAGTAAAAAAAACAAACAAATAACATGGAGTTGAAAATAACATATGTATTATTGATCAATTATTTCTTGAAACAAAACCCTAATAAAGAAATACTTAAAACAGGTGGCCCTAAAAACATCTATCTCTTTGGACGGAGCGGTAGGACAAAAAAAAAATATTTACTTTGAGATGTGGACAACAGTTGGAACATCAACAATTATCCAATTTTGAGAAACTTTCTCATGTGTCATGAAGTCTTGTGAATCCCTTTCAGGTCTGTCTTCAATAACAACACTGACTTCTGGTGGAGTTGAATCGATGGACTCTTTAATGCTTGCGGATATATAAAAAATGTGGTCCTCAGTGGCCATTTTGATGGATCGAGGGGTATGGAATGGTACATACGCATCCTTTGGGGACATGTACCTGGGGTCTTCTGAATAAGGTTCCCACTCGCATACATTGAAATCACTTGATCCAGTTCTGATTTTTGGAACTCTTTTTATCTTCTCAGGCTTTTCTTTGGCTGGCGAATTAATAGAAGTTGTAGCAAGTCGCATAAATTTGTGTGGCATGCCCCAGGGAGAATTGGGCAGCTTTTGCAGAACTTTGGGAGGTGCCATGTAAGTGGATAAATACTTTTCAGGATTATCTTTCATTATGACATTTACTTATGGCATGGTTTAACGGATGAAATCTCTTTCAACAGCCTTTGCAGATTCTTCTAATAGATGATCTTCGAATACTTTCTCGATGGGTTAAGGAGTATAAAATGGTATGTAGGCATCTTCCAGTTGGCTTTCATACCTAGGATTTTCCAGATGGGATCCCAGATCTCTGGAGGGATATGTGAATCATCCTTGGAGTGGCAAAAATTATCTTCCATAACCGTATCCTCTTCTGGTGAAGTAAGGGAAGTGGGACAGTTTTCAACATTGCTATCCTCTATATCCATTTCATCATCTGGCTCAAATGCATCCTTATATTTCTCCTGTGTAGAAGATAATGGAGTATGCATCTTTTCTTGTGATATGTACTCAGAATCATTGAGGTAGGACTTCAATTCTTCTTCAGAATCTGAGGTTTCATCTTCAGAGGCGTCTCTATTAATGGCGTTGACCTCTTGAGGGATAGGATAAATAAAGCCTCCATTGTGAAAAGTATTTTGAATGGGAGGAATGCCTTCGTTCTTTTTTGTAGTTTTTACAGATGCTGGAGAAAAACCGAGGCCTCTTTTGGTCTGGCTATTGGCATGAATCACAACATGTCCCCATCCTTTAGTGACACCACTTTCCACTACTCGGATATCGTCTTTGTAAGAAGAAATGGACGCCCCTTTGTTATCCTTTCTACTTACAGAAAGTTCCTGGAACTGTGTACCAAAAACCTCTTCGGGTTCTAAGTAAGAGAATGATGACAGATTGCTAACAACCAAAGCCCATTCGTCACACACAGTAACCAATTTGGAATTCTTTACAAATTTCAACTTCTGATGTAGGATCGAAGTAACTGCTCCGGCTTCATGGATCCAGGGACGACCCAATAAACAATTGTATGTTGCTTGAATGTCCATTACTTGAAAGGTGACTTGAAATGTATGGAGGCCAATAGTTATGGGAAGATCAACTTCACCAATAACTGTCTTCTTGGATCCATCAAAAGCTTTGACAACAATTCCACTGCCCCTCATAGGAGTGCCTTGAAATGCCAATTTTGTAAGAGTTGACTTTGGCATGACATTTAGGGATGAACCAGTGTCTATAAATACACTTGACAAAGCGTCCTTCATGCACTTGACTGAGATATTCAGTGCCATTTTGCAGGCAGTAATATTAGCAATGATATTGCCAAATTGACCCACCGTTACATCATGATTTACGAAGGTTTGCTCCAAGATCTTCTGTAGAGCTTCCCTGTGAGCCTCAGAGCTCATTAGAATAGATAACATGGATATCTTTGAAGGTGTGTTTAACAGATGGTCTACAATATTCTATTTACTTTTCTTAATCATCTTTAAAACTTTGTCATTATCCTTCATTTGACTGTTATCACTTGATTGACCAATTGGTTCCAAAGGATTCTCAATCTGCTTCTCCTTTCTTGCAGTCACATCCTTATTTTCTTTGTTGAATACCTGGCCACTTCTTGTAACTCGCCTTATGTCAGCGATGTTGACAATAGATGGTAAGGGTACTTCCTTCCCATCGTCAACCATGGTAGCACCGTACTTGTAGGGTATGGTCTTTTCTGATTTGTATGGGACCAGACCTGGTAAATAAATGACCAAAGGAGTCATGATTGTCTTACGACTATCATAGATGACTTCTATAGGTTCAATGGTGGGAACATCAGGAATTATTCTACTGTCAAAAGGAATTTCCATATGTTCGGGTTCATTAAACTGAGGAATTATGGTGTACACATCCTCATCAGCTTCACCATCAACAAGTTATCTTTCATGGAGGACCGTAATGGTCCTTCGGTCTAACACCCTTGGATCTCATTTTGAATGAGAAGGCAACCACGTCGGCTTCTGCGACATTTTCTGCAAGTTGTATGATCATGATGATTGGGACTAAAGTAATCAAGTTTACACAAACATTTGTGAAATTTGACCAAAGATTCCCTGATATATTTGATATCGTAAACTGCATATTCTCCTAGACAGCCTTGTACCATATTGATTGGTTAATATGATCTCATTCAATATTTTTGGATCCAGCCTTGGTCCATTTTTTCTTGTAGGGATGCTTGTACAAAGTAGCACCCTTGATTATTCACAGAACAAACACTACATGTCGCATAATCATGTGGATCTACAAGACCCCATTTGTTGTGTCCTACGTGCATCTTTACCAAGTTTCTTCTTAAGTGGCAAATGTCATAGATCTTATAGCTGCCAGGGCATCCATAGACCATGTTGACAGAGGCTCCATCATGTTGAGCTAGTGGGTTCACTTGAAAATTTGGATTACTGTCTTTGAAAGACAGAATGTCGCTTTTGATAAGTCTTTGAACATCAGCTTTGAAGCTAAAACAGTTCTCGATGCCATGTCCTGGTGCTCCCTGATGATAAGGGCAAAATCGGTCAGCTTTGAACCAATAAGAATGGTCTTTTGGGAGAACAAAAGGAGATTTAGTCTAAATATTCCCTTTTGCCAACAATGCTAGGAACTAATCTGCGTACGACATCGGTATAGGGTTGAACCCAGGTGGCCTTTGAACACGATTGTTGTTGTTATTGTATTGCAGGCGGGCTAGTTGTAGAGGTTGTTGCGCCCTTTGCTGATACTGTGGTTGTTGTTGCTGATGTTGAAACTGATGTTGATTCTGAGAATTTTGTGGCTGGTAGGCCAGAGTTGGCGCTGAATTGATAACAGGAGACACATTTGCTACCTGTCATGGTTGATATCTTCGTCTTGACTGGCTTTGCAACACAGTGCTGACATCCTGTTCCTTTTTCTTTGGGAACCCACTTTCGTGTCTTTTAGATGGTCCTGTCTCTTTGGATAATCGTCCTTCTCGAAATGCTTCTTCCACACGTACTCCCATATTCACTATTTTAGTAAAATTATTAAGCGCACTGCCGATCATACGGAGGTAGTATAAGGGATTCAGGGTTTTCAAATATATCTTTATCATTTTCTTTTCTTCGATAGGAGGAAAATTTTGGGCGGAGACTTCTCGCCATCTCTGAGCGTATTCCTTGAAGGTTTCTTTTTCTTTTTGAGACATAACTTTGAGCTGATCCATGTCAGGATCCATATCTAAGTTGTACTTATATTATTTCACAAAGGCTTCGCCAAGATCACCAAAAGTTTGGATTCTTGCACTGTCTAATCCCATGTACCATTTGAGTGCATCCCCGGTCAGACTGTCCTAAAAATAGTGAATTAACAGCTGCTAATTGTCTATTTGCGTGGACATTTTCTGTGCATACATAACCAAATGGCTTCGTGGGAAATAATTCCCTTTGACTTTTCAAAATCAGGTACTTTGAATTTAAGTGGTATTTTGACATTTGGAACCAGACAAAGGTTAGCTGCGTTTTTCCCTAATAAGTCTTGTCCTTTGAGAGCTTTAATCTCTTTCTGCATGTTTGAGAAACTATCTTGGAATTCATCCCACCTGTCATCGACTCCCATAATTTCACTTAGAGGAGCATGGAAGATCTGTTCTTGAATGTATGGAGTGGTATGTATCACAGGAGATGGTGCTGTCATGATTGTTAATACTTTTGAAGCTTCAGGGACCGGAGGTTTGTAACCCACTAGTACAAAGTTGAAAGGCATGCCCCAAGGAAAGCTGGGAGGCATGGAACTGTGGTATGGCAACAGATGTGACGGGTGCATAGACAATTTCTGAGATGACAACCCTTTGAATTGGAGTTGACGGTTGATTCAGAGCGATCGTCAATGAGTCTACCATGTTACTGAGCCTCTCTATATTTTCCTTTAGAGTAGTAAGTTCATCTCTAAGTTCTTTGTTTTCTTGCTCAAGTCCGTCCATCTTTTTCTAACGACTAGCGCGAGTATTGTATGAATGAGACAGTTTGTGTTGTACCCCAAATTTTACCCTCATTTTTTTGCTAGTTGATGTTTTTCTCTATATTTTAATTGAGTATTTATCTTTAGTGTTTTATTTGTTTTTATTTTAACCTAATTTCAATATGGCTCATTTTTATTTTATTTATATTTTATTGTCTTTTTTTTATTAATTTAAATTAATCTTAATTTAGTTCAATTTTTAAAAAAAATTGGTTTCATTAATTAGATTAATTATTAATTTAGTTTTTTTACTAATTTAAATTAGGTTATTAATTAGTTTTATTTTTATTATTGTTATTAGTCATATTATAATTTAATTTAAAAGAAAGAAAAAGATTTTTCCTTTTCCATTTTTATTCTGTTGGGTCCACCGTGTTAAATTCATGTGACAAATTTCATTAACCACAACCAATGAAAATCAAGTTTGTGTGTTGACTTTTTCAACCCAAATATCCTGGCCATTGGGAGAGAGACATGTGGCTCTTAAGGATCAAAAGGAACCAAGATTTGTTCCTTCTCCTTCTTCAAACCGTACTGAACCAAAGCAATACGCAAAAAAAGCTTCAGAACTTTGCTGCCACGACTGCTAGTGAGAGGGACTTATCACAACGTTAACCTGCAGCCTGAAAATGATGATTCAGTAACGGAAAAATTCAAAAAAAGAAATTGATAAGCAAGTTTTGAAATTAAGGAGAAAGGGGCATATTTAGAGGGGAGAACAACTATTTAGAGGGGGACTGGGAAAACTGAAAGGGGGATTCTGAAAAAAGACAACCTTCAACCTTCAAAGGGGGGAAGAACCGAACACCACCTGACTCCAGTCTCAAAAAACCCACCTCCTTCAATCACACCTTCAACTACATCAACCATATTCAACGACAGTGAAGACAGAGTTCCACACCAGAAAATTCATAGATACACACAGAGGGATTCACAGATACAGGAACAAACACTTCACAACTCCTTCATTCAAAAAAAGAAGATATTGCTATTGTGATCGCTCTCATTTTTCTCTGCTAACGTAAACCACTTCCATACACCTTCCATCATGTAAAACACCATGTTCCACCACCCTTCGTTCATTATCACTCAATCTTAAGCCTTTGACAACTACCTCTTGTTTTGACGTGCAAACGACCTTTGTTACCGCCACGATACTCCTTCCGCATAAACAATACCAAACCACAGAAGCACACTTCCTCTTTCACCACTAGTTTCTTTCGCCTGCCGTAATAACTCAAAAGCATTTCCTCTTTTTTCGTCTTCCATAACACACCAATAAACCTCACAACAGCTATAGACTCTCATATCCCTCAAACTCACCATTAACCTTTTCCATCAACAACCATCAGAACCTTCTTTATTCATAAAACTTCTCTTCGCAACCCATTGATATCCCATCTGTCATCGCCAGTTTCTCCAACAAAGCCGGAAACGCAACCACCATCTGTTCTTTCCACAATACACACATAAACATCCATCATCACCGTCCCAATCACCTTCATCCCTCTTAATCGCCTCGCCCTTCAACCAACACAAACATCATAATAATCCATCCAAATCATTTCAAACCCATCAATTCGACCTTCGATTCACCCTACAACCAATAAACCATAATCAGGGAAACGAAAAAGAAGAAGAAGAGTTCAAACCAGAATCGGAACCCAGAGGAGGGACGGAAACGAATTTACACAAACCTCCGAAAGTGGATCGTGAACACGGAAGCGAAATCGATCGAAAAACCGAGATTGACCGCGTTGATGCGTTGTTCTTCCTGCGTCAATTTAAGAAGGAGAAAGCGATGAGAATTGAAACGGTGAAGGAGATCGAGGACGATGACGAAGGAGATCATTCACGAGAGGAAATATAATCACGATTGATGTTGTGGTGAAGGTGCGTTGTTTCAACTTGGTTCATTTTTTTTTTGCTGATGTATGTTTAGCGTTTGAGAGAAAGAGTAGGCTGTTATGCTTTGAGCTAGGTTTGCTCTCATTTTAACCTTATTTGGCAATTATGGACCGGGCTCTAGGCCCATGTGCTTGTGATTCTTGCCCACCCAGTTCACTTCATGTACCCTCCGTCTGTTTGATTATTTGGTTTGTTGTTGTTTAGTTGATTAGGATATATTAATTAATTATTTAGGTTTTCATCTTTAGTTAATTAGGATCTATATCAGTCATTAGGTCAGTCTTAATTGGGTTAGTAAATTAGTTTTTTAATTAAGTTTTCTTGGTTGATTAGTTAGTAAGTTGGTTAATTAGTTCTAACTAGAATTTAGTTTAGTTAATTTAATTAGCTCTTTTTAGACTTTGTGTTTATTTAGAATTTGCCTCAACCAGTTTTTTATTTTACTCTTAAAATTAATCTTGACAATTCCGTAATTTCTTTTTTTTTATGGTTAACCTTGAATTTAATTTTTGATTGCTTTTGGTTGTGACTAAATCTCATGCTTGTGACGTGTCCTTAACTTCAACCTTGAAGATGCTAATCTTTGTCACACTTATGTGTTCACTTAATCATGCTTGTTGTGAACTTCATCATATCTTTCGCCATGCTCATACATGGATGCTTATCTCAATACTTTGATACTTGATTGATGTTATTCTCTCTTGATTGCTTATCCTCTTATGGATTACAACTTAATTTCAATCCCCCTCCGCCTCTTTACAACTGTTATCTTTCCCTCATTCCAAAGGAAGGTGATTATTGTTGACTCTTAAAGTCATAGCCCCCACCTTAACCTAAGTAACCTCTTAGGAGAAAACTTTATTTCTTGGCCTCATCAGAGCCATAGAAATCACAACTAGCTTTAGGAAGGAGTTCTTAAACTCTTAGTGATATTCATCATAATGAATCATCACTTTTCCCACTGACTAAAACATAACATAGGTCCATAACAACTAGATCTAGAGAGTTCTTAAACTCTACAATGAGCTTGTACTCATTTCCCCTCTGAATATTGACCATAGTCAATCATTTAGTAGAAGTAGAACTACGCATACTCTGATTCTATTCCCGAGGATACGTAGGCTCAAAGTGCGATGCTTTGTCGAGTATACTTAGATACTAACCCCTAGGGTTTCAACCTTTAGCATATAACCTTTAGCAAACATAAGATAACTTTAAAACAAGAGGCTCCCGTAGAGTACTACGGACGTTTAGGGTGCTAATACCTTCCCTAGGCGTAACCAACCCCCGAACCTTAGATCTTCCCCTTTAGGTTTTTTTAACGATCTTGAACCTTTCCTTTGGATAAATCAAAGTCGGTTGTAAAAGAAATATGATGCAAATTAATTAATAATTTGTTATCGGATTTTCACCTCAACAGAAATGGTGACTTCACTAGGGACAGTTAGACCTATTGCTGGTCCTTTCCTAAGAGGGTTAAGCCTATCTTGTTATTATGTTATTCATGTTTGCTTATTTACTTGTATATGCTTATGTATGTCATATTTTCTTATATACTTGTATCTTTGTTCTTGCTTCATTATCTGTTCTGTGGGTTGACATGATATCTATGAGTGAGATAAATCTTATACCCAGATTTGAGCATACACTTATGATAGGACGATGATATATTCAAGGAGGCTTTGAAGGAGTCGATTCCTGAAAAAGTTAACTTGAGACACCATCACTCAGCTTAGGCCCTATTGAGAGTTTAGTCATGTTGAACGATCCTTTTCGTGAAAGCGTGCCACTCTCAATGTATGTGCCAGTGAGGTTGAGAACCGTAGTTACCAAACCCCACTTGGCCTTTTAGGATGTAGTGCGGAGACCATGATGGAGTCTATTTCTGAATTGGTTGTCACGCGATACTACACTCAGACGAGATCCTCTTGAGAATTTTATTGATTACCAAGTTATTTGGGAAGTCGATAAAATCTGAAAGATGGATTGTAGACTCTAGGAACTCTTTAGAACCTTGGTCGGCAGGTGAAAACCATAGTACATACCTTTGGGATGGGTAGACCTTTGACTCCGTGCTCGTAACCCCTAAACCTATGACTTGGGTGATGTTGTGTGTGCATGTTTGTGTTTTGTGTGCTCGTGTTTTGCGCATTGCATACATCTCATGATAACCATTTGGTTTCAATAAACACAGACGTTATTTTCTTTGAAAAGATCAATCGGGATCTTAGATTTTAAAACAAAACTTTTCAGTTTTCCTGAAAATGTTTGCAACTCGCCTTTGAGTTCCTTGAAACCATTTGGCTTGCATTAGCATTGCATTCGCACTTGCATTGCATTTGTATTTCTCGGTCTTGAGTCTCCTCTGTCCTTTGTCTGTAACCCAGCTAACTTTCCTAGAACCAACATTGGACTTTAAGTAGATTTTGGAGGATCATGAATTCAGAGGAGCAGAACCAGTTTGTGACCAGAGCAGATTTCGACTTGTTAAGAAGCCAGTTGGATCAGGTTATGGCAGCCTTGGCAAAAAGAGATGCCAATATTCAGGGAATGTTTGTGAACAATGTTGCCCAAGCTCAACCTGTGCAGATTCCTGTTGGGAATCAGTTTATACAAGAGCATGCCATTGTCCGAGATGGACATTCTTTTTCTATTGATGCTACGGAATATAGCAGTTTTGCATTCTCCGGGTCAGATTCCCAAGAAGTGGTCCCTGTAAGGAAAACCCAGGATCCACGAGACATTGAGCTAATGGAAAAATGTCGTGCCTTGGAAAATAAGCTTGATGCCATTGCAGGCCGTGACACTGCTAATCTGAATGCTTTGGACATGTGTTTGGTACCCGACCTTGTGATACCTCCTAAGTTCAAGACACCAAAGTTTGAGAAGTATAAAGGGGATAGCTGTCCAAAGCAGCATTTGGTGATGTTTTGCAGAGGAATGACTTCACATGTCCTCAATGACAAACTCATGATTCATTGTTTCCAAAATAGTCTAAGTGGAGCATCATTGCATTGGTATATGCAGCTAGAGAGTTGTCATGTCCAATCATGGTCAGACCTAGCCAGTGCCTTTGTGAAGTAATACAACTACAATCTTGATTTGGCTCCCGGCCGCCTACATTTGCTAGACTTATCTCAAGAAGAAAATGAGTCCTTCAGAAAGTATGCTCAGAGGTGGAGAGAAGTAGCTGCTCGTGTTCAACCACCACTTTCGGACAAGGAATTGGTTGACTGGTTCGTGGACACTTTGCAAGGTATATACCGAGAAAAGTTGTTTAGCACTGTGACGTCAAACTTTTCTGAATTGGTAAAAACTGGAGAACGCATTGAGAGTGGTCTCCAGAAAGGAAAAATCCGAGGCATCTCGAATATCGTAGTCGGTGAGAATAAATCAGTTGTCAGTTCTCAAGAAGAATGGGAGAAGGAAAGTAATTCTATATGGGAATCCCAAATACCTCAGCGCTTCTACAACTCAAGTGTTCAGCGTCAGCAACCTTTTGGGTCTTTGCATCGGACACCAATCTCTCCACGTGGACAATCTTCCTCTCCAAATCTAAGACCTCCTTTGTACCAACGGCCCTACCGCCGTCAGCCGCGTCAGCATGCTCGACAAAAGCCAAGAAAGCCAAAAAGGAATTTCACTCCATTTCCAATACCATACAGTCAGTTCTTACAAGATTCAATCAAAAGTGGATTGATAGTGCCAGAAGAGATAGATCCAACGTCTTTTCCAGACTCGCCGGGCTTTGACACCGACGTCCGTTGTGACTACTATGCTGGGGCACAGAGGTATTCAACTGAAGATTGTAGAGTACTCAGAGACAAGGTTCAGACTCTGCTTGACTCCAATATGTTCTCGTTCACGCCTCAAGGCATTCAAATCAACAATCTTTCACCTAATCAAGCGGATTTATTAGGCTCTGAAGAGGAAGAAATTATCGAGAGTGGATGTGAAGATAATTCTCAGACGGATTTCAACAATCAGTTTTGAAGATGACTATCCCAGTTTGGCAAATCAAGAAGGAAATTCCAGTTCCCCGAAGACTAGCAATGTTTTGGCTATTTAGCATTTTGTTGTATTTTCTTTGCATGATTGAATTTGTATTTGCTTATAAGATGTTGTTTTTTTCAAATTGGCAAGGTTAATGAAATGTTTGTGCATCTTTCAGGTTAAATCCATTCGTTTCACTCATTTACTGTTATTTTTAAAAAAATATTTACCTTGTTTCACTCCCTTTATTCAACTATTTGTTTAAACAAAGATTGGGGAGGATGATGAAAACCCCGTGTTCATAATTGTTGTGGTATGCTTTCAATTAAACCTCGCCGAGGATGTAAGGCATTGTTTCAATCCCTAAACATTGGAGAAGGAAGGATGACAATCCCTTGTTAACCCCTTCGAGCCTAGAAGTAGGAGTTTTCTTTCCTTACACACAAAAAACCTTAAATCTCAACCTTGGGGGCAGGGTAGTTCTCAATTTAACTCGGTTATGCATTCAAACACGAGCGCTTCATATAAGACACCAGTCAGTTTTCAGATCAAGTGACTTCCTACTTTTGGAGAGTTGGACGTATATCTTGAGTTAACTGAGCGTAGGATTGGAGTTCATCCTTTATTTCATAAACCATGAACCATACCACATTACAACCCCTAAAATACCTAATTGAGGTAAGGTTGTTTTGAAAAGCATACTACAGCAAGGTTGAGCAACCTGACTCCTAATAATCTTTGTTACTCGCATGTGTTGGTCACTTCCTTAACGACTAGACCCACCTTTGTTTTTGGCTATTTAATCATTTCACTGTGCTTTTTTTTATCAAAGCTTTGTTTTCAAACTTTGCATTAAACTTTGCATTAAATTTTGCCAATTTTAATGAACAACACTTGTTTGCAATACCATTCGATATCAAGGAATCCCAACAAACGCGGTCAGTCAAGGAATTGAACTTGATAAAGGAAATTTGACTCAGTCAGGGGCAACCAAGTGTGAGTTGACAAATCATAGGCAGAATTCTGCAAACTCAGAATTTTGGGGAAAATATTCTTGAGATCATCTTATGACAAGTTTTGACTTCAGAAACCCATCAGCAGGGGCAAATCCGTTCCCCAGTAATTTCTACTACAGTTGGAGTATCTCGAGTATAACTGAACAGAAACAGCTACGTCAAGATTTAAAAGTTGGAAGATATTAAATCATCTGGTATTTCATTTCTTCTGTAAAATTCTTTTGATTATTCAAGTTGGAAGATATTGAAGCATCTGGTATTTCATTTCTTCCGTAAAATTCTTTTGATTATTCAAGTTGGAAGATATTGAAGTATCTGGTATTTCAATCCTTCTATAAAATTCTTTTGATTATTCAATTTGGAAGATATTGAATCATCTGGTATTTCAATCCTTCCGTAAAATTCTTTTGATTATTCAAGTTGGAAGATATTGAATCATCTGGTATTTCAATCCTTTCGTAAAATTCTTTTGATTATTCAAGTTGGAAGATATTGAATCATCTGGTATTTCAATCCTTCCATAAAATTCTTTTGATTATTCATCCTCTAATCTGGGGCAGTTATGCCGAGATCTCTCCAAGAGTTTGAAGATATTGAAACACCCTGTATGCCAATTCTTCTATAAAATCCTCTTGTTATCATCTTCCGACAAACCATATAGCCTGGGGCAGATAAGATTTGAAGATGATCATTATGCCAGTATCCTCTGCTAGCTCCCCAATATGCTGTTACTTCAGCTAATCTTGACAATTCTCCATGGGTTCTCCTCCAACAAAGAAATCAAGCTCACGATGGCAATCCTCATGATGTTATACCTCAAGTGGAATACTCTTTTCACCAGTGGAGTTGTTAATTCTTCTTCTTCATCCCCAGTATTGGTCCGATTAGTTGGGTTTGGCTGGGTATCCTTGTCGAGATGTTTATTTCATCTCCAGTCTCGCTTCTTTTTGTCTGTTTTGTCAGCATAAGCATGAGCATGGCATAAGCACTCATATGCATAACATCTTAGCATTTTTGCTTCCTTTTCTGGTGTTTTCATGTCTTTGTTCACTTTGGTATTTATCTCCCTAAGTGACTGGGTTTGTCTATTCTCTCCAATAGAGTTGTCAGCCCTAGGCATAAAGTGCCCATTCTTTTCTGAATTTCCCCACAGAGTTATATCCTCGTGGATGATGGTTGTTTCAATTATCTTTTCCACATTTGGATAAGATAAATCCCCATTTGAGTTCATTCCTCAATTGGAGTCTTGTTTGGCCGTTTCTTTCTAGCTTGTTCCTAGATTGAACTTTGGTCCCTGGCAGGTGTGGTTTCTGAACCTACTTTTGATAGTGCATTTATTTTGCACCGTGTCTCGCAGGAAGATTCTTTTACGAATCCCCATTGAATACAAAGTGATTCCTCCAGCAGTGTTGTAATATCAATATCTCTTCGGAATTTATACCCAACGATAAGTGGCAATCTCTCTCACGAGAAGTTTATCCGTCCTTGGTTTCATTCATACTTCTACAATTACAACTGATGTTACCTTCAGTATTTCCTTTCCATCAATCTGTTTGATGAGGTGTTCCGAGTTCAGGTTCCGTACCCTCGGATTTGTGTTATTTCCTTTCCATCAATCTGTTTGATGAGGTGTTCCGAGTTCAGGTTCCGTACCCTCGGATTTGTGTTATTTCCTTTCCATCAATCTGTTTGATGAGGTGTTCTGAGTTCAGGTTCCGTACCCTCGGATTTGTGTTATTTCCTTTCCATCAATCTGTTTGATGAGGTGTTCCGAGTTCAGGTTCCGTACCCTCGGATTTGTGTTATTTCCTTTCCATCAATCGGTTTGATGAGGTGTTCCGAGTTCAGGTTCCGTACCCTCAGATTTATGTGTTATTTCCTTGTCATCAAGCTTCTTGATGATGTGATCCCTGTTTTCATCCCTTACTGTCTACCCTTTGACGATATGAACCTTTACTTTCCCAGTGGAGTAAAAGCATTCCCGGTATGTCCAAAATCTTTGCCTAAGCTAGGTTTACGTTCGGTCACCACCTTTGAGTGCCAGATTTTGACTCCTTGTGCTTTGTTTTGCTTGTGGTCTTTTGTTTGTGTCTGTCTTTATTTCCCCAGTGAAGTAAAGACACTCCCGGTTTGCTTTGTGTCGTGCTTGTTCGGTCTTAACCTTTGTGCGCCAGATTTGAATCTTTAAACCTTTTGCGGTTCCCCAAGAAGCTTAACATTAAAGTTTTTTAAAACTGTTCTTGTTTGAATCGTGTCAAACTTGAACTTGGATTTTGTTTGAATCGTGTCAAGCATTGTCTGTTTATTTTAAAACTGTTCTCGTTTGAATCGTGTCAAACTTGAACTTGGACTTTGTTTGAATCATGTCAAGCATTGTCTTCTTGTTTTAAAACCGTTCTTGTTCGAATCGTGTCGGACATGAATTTGGACTTTGTTTGAATCGTGTCAAGCAATTTCTTCTGGTTTTAAAACTTTTACCTTGGATTTTTGAAAACTTGCTTTAAGCTAAGCTTCTTGGAACAAATTTCTTCAACCTTATAAGACTCCCAGTTGGTGCGAAGAGTTCATCTCTGTCTTCCTGGCTTTTCTATGAAGATCCCATTTTGAACTCTTCAGTGTAAGATCCCCAGGAAGTCTTTGCTTGGTTGTCTGTCCTTTTGACTGATCCCTAGTGATCAGGTTCTTCTTTCTGGTTTCATGCCCAGGAAGAACGTGGGTTTGTTTTGTCCCCGGTAATCTATCTCCCTGGATCTTTCCCCGGTAAAGATTGTCTGTGGTCTTTTCCCCAGTGTTTCTTTGGAGTCTCCCCGGTGGGTCTCTTTTGTTGGTTAGCTTGTATCCCTAGTGAGGTGTTTCTCATGGATACTAACCTTCGTCTTTCCCCAGTGAAGCTCTGTGATCTTTTTGCTTCCTGTTTTCCCCTTGGTGTCTTGTTGTGTCTGCATTTTCTTGCATCTTCTTGGCATCATGTTTGTTGCATTGCATGTGCGTGCATCTGAGGGTAAAATTTTCGATTATCTGTATTTAAATATCTTTCACTGTTGATTACATGAGGATCTTTATCTCTCATGTCATCAAGTGAAGATATTTAAATAGGGGCAACTGTTGTACCCCAAATTTTACCCTCATTTTTTTGCTAGTTGATGTTTTTCTCTATATTTTAATTGAGTATTTATCTTTAGTGTTTTATTTGTTTTTATTTTAACCTAATTTCAATATGGCTCATTTTTATTTTATTTATATTTTATTGTCTTTTTTTTTATTAATTTAAATTAATCTCAATTTAGTTCAATTTTAAAAAAAAAATTGGTTTCATTAATTAGATTAATTATTAATTTAGTTTTTTTTACTAATTTAAAATAGGTTATTAATTAGTTTTATTTTTATTATTGTTATTAGTCATATTATAATTTAATTTAAAAGAAAGAAAAAGATTTTTCCTTTTCCATTTTTATTCTGTTGGGTCCACCGTGTTAAATTCATGTGACAAATTTCATTAACCAGAACCAATGAAAATCAAGTTTGTGTGTTGACTTTTTCAACCCAAATATCCTGGCCATTGGGAGAGAGACATGTGGCTCTTAAGGATCAAAAGGAACCAAGATTTGTTCCTTCTCCTTCTTCAAACCGTACTGAACCAAAGCAATACGCAGAAAAAGCTTCAGAACTTTGCTGCCACGACTGCTAGTGAGAGGGACTTATCACAACGTTAACCTGCAGCCTGAAAATGACGATTCAGTAACGGACAAATTCAAAAAAAAAATTGATAAGCAAGTTTTGAAATTAAGGAGAAAGGGGCATATTTAGAGGGGAGAACGGCTATTTAGAGGGGGACTGGGAAAACTGAAAGGGGGATTCTGAAAAAAGACAACCTTCAACCTTCAAAGGGGGGAAGAACCGAACACCACCTGACTCCAGTCTCAAAATACCCACCTCCTTCAATCACACCTTCAACTACATCAACCATATTCAACGACAGTGAAGACAGAGTTCCACACCAGAAAATTCATAGATACACACAGAGGGATTCACAGATACAGGAACAAACACTTCACAACTCCTTCATTCAAAAAAAGAAGATATTTCTATTGTGATCGCTCTCATTTTTCTATGCTAACGTAAACCACTTCCATACACCTTTCATCATGTAAAACACCTTGTTCCACCACCATTCGTTCATTATCACTCAATCTTAAGCCTTTGACAACTACCTCTTGTTTTGACGTGCAAACGACCTTCATTACCGCCACGATACTCCTTCCGCATAAAGAATACCAAACCACAGAAGCACACTTCCTCTTTCACCACTATTTTCTTTCGCCTGCCGTAATAACTCAAAAGCATTTCCTCTTTTTCTGTCTTCCATAACAAACCATTAAACCTCACAACAGCTATAGACTCTCATATCCCTCAAACTCACCATTAACCTTTTCCATCAACAACCATCAGAACCTTCTTTATTCCTAAAACTTCTCTTCGCAACCCATTGATATCCCATCTGTCATCGCCGGTTTCTCCAATAAAGCCAGAAACGCAACCACCATCTGTTCTTTCCACAATACACACATAAACAGCCAGCATCACCGTCCCAATCACCTTCATCCCTCTTAATCGCCTCGCCCTTCAACCAACACAAACATCATAATAATCCATCCAAATCATTTCAAACCCATCAATTCGACCTTCGATTCACCCTACAACCATTAACCCATAATCAGGGAAACAAAAAAGAAGAAGAAGAGTTCAAACCAGAATCGAAACCCAGAGGAGGGATGGAAACCAATTTACACAAACCTTCGAAAGTGGATCGTGAACACGGAAGCGAAATCGATCAAAAATTGAAATTGACCGCGTTGATGCGTTGTTCTTCCTGCGTCAATTTAAGAAGGAGAAAGCGACGAGAATTGAAACGGTGAAGGAGATCGAGGACGATGACGAAGGAGATCATTCACGGGAGGGAATATAATCACGATTGAAGTTGTGGTGAAGGTGCGTTGTTTCAACTTGGTTCATTTTTTTTTTGCTGATGTATGTTTAGCGTTTGAGAGAAAGAGTAGGCGGTTGTGCTTTGAGCTAGGTTTGCTCCCATTTTAACCTTATTTGGCAATTATGGACCGGGCTCTAGGCCCATGTGCTTGTGATTCTTGCCCACCCAGTTCACTTCATGTACCCTCCGTCTGTTTGATTATTTGGTTTGTTGTTGTTTAGTTGATTAGGATATATTAATTAATTGTTTAGGTTTTCATCTTTAGTTAATTAGGATCTATATCAGTCATTAGGTCAGTCTAAATTGGGTTAGTAAATTAGTTTTTTAATTAAGTTTTCTTGGTTGATTAGTTAGTAAGTTGGATAATTAGTTCTAACTAGAATTTAGTTTAGTTAATTTAATTAGCTCTTTTTAGACTTTGGGTTTATTTAGGATTTGCCTCAACCAGTTTTTTATTTTACTCTTAAAATTAATCTTGACAATTCCGTAATTTCTTTTTTTTTATGGTTAACCTTGAATTTAATTTTTGATTGCTTTTGGTTGTGACTAAATCTCATGCTTGTGACGTGTCCTTAACTTCAACCTTGAAGATGCTAATCTTTGTCACACTTATGTGTTCACTTAATCATGCTTGTTGTGAACTTCATCATATCTTTCGCCAGGCTCATACATGGATGCTTATCTCAATACTTTGATACTTGATTGATGTTATTCTCTCTTGATTGCTTATCCTCTTATGGATTACAACTTAATTTCAATCCCCCCCTGCCTCTTTACAACTGTTATCTTTCCCTCATTCCAAAGGAAGGTGATTATTGTTGACTCTTAAAGTCATAGCCCCCACCTTAACCTAAGTAACTTCTTAGGAGAAAACTTTATTTCTTAGCCTCATCAAAGCCATAGAAATCACAACTAGCTTTAGGAAGGAGTTCTTAAACTCTTATTGATATTCATCATAATGAATCATCACTTTTCCCACTGACTAAAACATAACATAGGTCCATTACAACTAGATCTAGAGAGTTCTTAAACTATACAGTGAGCTTGTACTCATTTCCCCTCTGAATATTGACCATAGTCAATCATTCAGTAGAAGTAGAACTACACATACTCTGATTCTATTCCCGAGGATACGTAGGCGCAAAGTGCGATGCTTTGTCGAGTATACTTAGATACTAACCCCTAGGGTTTCAACCTTTAGCATAGAACCTTTAGCAAACATAAGATAACTTTAAAACAAGAGGCTCCCGTAGAGTACTACGGGCGTTTAGGGTGCTAATACCTTCCCTAGGCGTAACCAACCCCCGAACCTTAGATCTTCCCCTTTAGGTTTTTTTAACGATCTTGAACCTTTCCTTTGGATAAATCAAAGTCGGTTGTAAAAGAAATATGATGCAAATTAATTAATAATTTGTTATCCGATTTTCACCGCAACAGTTTGGCTTCAAAGTGAGAACATGTGTAAGTTTCTGGTAAAAATGAAAAATGCTTACATGATGTATGGTGTGTAAAATGCAAATGACTTTGTTTTACTAGGAACTTTAACAATTATGTTGTAAATATTATAAGAAACGATAGCATTCAGGATAACTGAAAAAGATCTTATTTTATTTAATGTATTCAAAGGATTACATTAATGGAAGTACAACTTCAAAAAGATCTGGTACAAAGATGATAAAGTTTAAGCATGTGGGTCCTGAGGAAATCTTGTTGATGAAGATCCTGCCCCATGTTGTTGCTTATTCTTCTGCCTCTTCAGTTGTGTATTTTCTATTGTAAGTTGATCGACGATCTTTTTTCAAGCACCTGAGGTAGGAGGAATATGACCAGAGAAAAATAAATTTTCTTGTTCTTCTTGTCTCTCCACAACATGCTTCTCCAAGATTTCTATCAAGTTATCTTTTTCTTTAGTTGTCTCTTCAACTCTCTTCTCTCAGTCCTTGCAGTATGGAATTTGTCTTCCTAAGTGTCTCTTTCCAGCTTCATCTAGGTTAAGAGCTCTTGATATTCTTCCTTTTTCTCAATAGGGATGGTAGAAGATAAATCAATGAAAGGTTGTAAAGATTTCTCAAGGGGATAAGGCATCTTGAGCTCACAAGCTCTTGCATTAACCTACTGAGTGTAAGGTTTGAAAGCAACACAGTCTTTATTTTCCAGTTGATCTTTGCTCCTTTTATGAATGGTGTGCCAAGCCTTTATAACAGCTTTTCTCAAATCTGGATTTCCACCCTCATTGAGGTAGAAGAAACCTAACACCAAAAGACTGCTAGGTTTGTCTTTCATGGGGTAACCAAACTGACGTCTTGCAATAATGGGGTTGTAGTTAATTTCTCCATGTATACCAAGAAGGGGTACATTGGGAAATTCTCCACAACTGTTGATGATAACTCCTTTGTCATAAGTTGTGTCATACCAATTCATATTAGTATGAGTGAGAGACATAAGTCTTTGAGACCATCTGAGTTTGTCAGGATTTTCAACAAAGAGTCTGGTCCTTGTCAAGTGTGAGTTGAACCATCTGTACAACAAAGGTGGACAACACATGATTGTTCCACTTCCCTTCATAGTCCTATGATGAATTGAATGGTAAGTGTCCCCAAGTAAAGTAGGTACCGAGTTACCACTCAAAAATATCCTGATGGCATTGAGATCAACATAGTGGTTGATATTTGGAAATAATACAAGACCATTGATGAGTAATGCAAAGATAGCTTCAAAGGCACTTATGCTATTAGCTTTAGCTAGCTCTGTAGCTTTCTTTATCAGGAATTTGGAATTTAAACCTTTGATTCCCCCCTTGGAAGTGAAGTTGTCTTTCACATATGAAGTTTCCAAATGAAGGGCCTTTACAATAACTGAGTACTTAGGAATTTCCTCTGAGCCATTGAAAGGAATCTTGTTTAGTACTGGCAAACCAATCCAATATGAATACTCTTCCAAAGTGGGTGTAAGCTGATAATCTGGGAATGTGAAACAGTGGTAGAGAGGATCATAGAATAGTACATGGGTGTCAAAAATTCCTTCTTCAACAATGGTCATTAGGACACCTAAAAGTCCTCCATAACTTCTTCTGAAATTATCTGGACAAGAAATCATATGATCTAATTTCCTCAATTCTGTTGTATCAGGATCCTTGAAGTTGTACTTATTCGTATTTCTTTTCCCAAAAGCCATGTTTTAAAACCTATGATATTTGTCATAAAGGTTTTAAGTTCCTTGAAAATTTTTGTTTAAAAAATGATGTTTGAATGAATGTATTAATACACACATATACAAAATAACAAACATGGGTTCAAGGGTTCGACGTCACGAGCATGGAGCCACGGGTCTAACCAAACCAAAAGAATATGTACTATGAGTTTATTGTATCAGTAGAACATGTTCTAATATGGTTCCCAGAGTCATAGGTCGATCTTTCGGATATTATCGACACACCAACTACTCGGGAATCAATAATATTCTCAAGAGAAACTCGTCCGAGTGTAGTATTACGTATCAACTATCTCAGGTTTACACCTGGATAATCACTGCACTACATCCTAAAAAAGGCCAAGTGGGGGTAAAAGGATAGTAAAGGTCCTCAGCTTCGTAGGCTCCCAGGTCAGAAAAAGTAATGACATTATGACTACTCGCATGACATCAGTAATTCCAAAGGGGCCTCCATTGAGTGTGATTATATCATATGTCACTCATGCGTAGGATTACTCCTGACATATAACTTTTGATTATATCAATGTCATATCTTATTTATGTACACTTAAATTCGGGTTAGAATTTGTCTCACTCAAAGAGATTAACCAGAGAGTCCAAACAAATAGGATGAATAAAAAAACAAGTGATATCAACAGCAAAAATCACAAATATATGCAAGACAAGCTTAATCCTTTTAGGGGGGATGAAATCCCTATTTCCCCAGTGAAGTTGCCATTTTTCTGTAGCTGCGCGAAAGCCTCGCCCTTTTACATGTGAACTTTTAATTTATCCCAAAAGAAGGGAAGGGAAAAATCTGAATAAACCCGTGAGTGTGTACAAAAACAATGCACTTTGAGAAATCAGGAATCGGGATTGGTTATACAAAGGGAATGTACTAGCACCCTAAGTATCTATAGTATCCTATAGGAACCTATTACATATATTTGTGTTACTGTTGTTTTGAGTTACTTACTGTATAATGGGAATTTATTTATAGGTTTTGAGTGAATGATGATAGTGGGAAAGGTTTTTTGTTGAGATAAACTATGATAAAAGGTGTAAGAAGCTAATGTTTTTATTTATTATTATGCTCGCTAAGATCTCACAATCTTATGCATACATATTCTCAAAAGAAAAATTGAGAAATCAGAGTGTTCGTAGTTCCACCTACTAATGGGTGGAATGGGGTTTGTTGGTTTTTTTAGAAGTGACAAATTGTCATCTTTAAGGAAGATATCTCACCTATTCACCACAAACATTTTGAGAAAGAAGATAATAAGGGAAAAAGCTTTAAACTTGGATGTAGAAAATCCAGAGTAATTCCACATCTTCCTTTAATTGAGTCTTTGCATTTTAAGAGAAGGACTTTGACTTGGATATAGAATCAACAAGTATGTCACTTACATCACTTTAAATGAAAGAAGTGTTTTTGTACACCATAATAAGAGAAGGACTCCAGCTTCGATTTTAAATCAACAAGTGTGCCACTTACATCACTTAAATGGTGAAAAGTTTGAAATGTTTGTTTTATGTTTGATGAGGGAATAGAAGAGACATCTCTTCCATAAAGATGATTCATTTCTCATCTCTGGGGAAGTGTTTTGAATTTGAAGCGAAAGGTTGGCTAGGGTTTGTCTTGAAGTTTGAAGGTTTGAAGGTTTGAAGCCACAAGGGGGTATGGTTAACTTTAGGACTCCAAAAGGGAATTCTCATCTCTTTGTTGAAGAGTTGAGTCTGAAGTCTAACTTCCTTGTACAAAGCCTAAGATGAGGCTAAGTTGACTGTGAAGTTTCCTTGTACAAAGCCCAAGAGGAGGCTATTGATTGTGAATTCTTGTACAAAGCCCAATAGCAGGCTATTGATTGTGAAGTCTTCTTATACAGAGCCCAAGAGGAGGCTATTGATTATTGGAACTTCAACAAGGGAAACCTAATGTTTTAACTAAGTTGTAATTGAAGAGGATCCTAAAGTTTGAACTGAGTCTAAACTAAGGATGAGTATTGAAATACAATAGTTATGTAAGTGTTGAAAATGTCAAGAAAAACTTAACAAGACAAGTTTGAGTAAGCTCTCAAACAAAATATAGTCATCGAGGATGGCATGAATATGGTATGATTAAGCATTATATATCAACATGTGAATATGCATCAGACAAGTAGATATGTTCATCATGGTAAGAGTTTATGAAGGAAATACTTGAATATATGAACAAAGATTTAATATATGGAAGCAATAAAAAAAAAGTTAAAGTAATATGTTCAAGATGAATCGAGGATCCAATGAATATGGTAAAGGGTAATAAAAACCCTAATGAAGATAAACATATGAACAAAGAATTCAAACATGGTTGACTCAAAAGCTTTGGGGGAATCCAAACTCAAGTGGAGCCCTAACTATGTACAAAGAGTTTTGAAAGTTTAATCAAAGTGAAAACCCTAATTAAACATTTAATCATAGTAGTTTTCAAAGGAGAATCATGTACTCATGGTATGAAAGACAAGACAACATGTTATGTACTTCAAACAAGGCTTGAATAAAGGGTAACATGATCATATTAGGTTAAGAGGAAAATCAAAAGAAAGTCATTAAAAGTATGAAAATACCTTTAAATGGACCACTTTTCAACTTAATAAAAATGTGCTAAATAAATATTATTTTTGACATTTTTTAATATATTCACAAAATAGGACATATGAATAAGAAGTGTACAAAAATTCAATCAAAAATAATGAATTTTTCTATTTGAAATAAATGTGTGAAGTTGTGAAAAAAAAAGGAAAATAGTGGTAAAAAAATAGGTTTTGCTCCCACCAAGGGTTGAAACTACGCCCTCTATGTCATGGGTTTAAAACATTACCAACTGAGCCAATGCGCGCATGGTGACAAGGAATGGCTAGATTAAATATTATATGAAACTCTCTTTTGAAAATGATTTAAAAAATAAAACCCAAAAGGTCTGGGGTGATGGGGATTCGAACCCAGACCTTGGACACACTCAAACCTCTCAAACACACGCTTTGACCACTGGGGTGGTGATACATCCGTTGATTAAAATGGAAAGAAATAATAATATAGTAAAAAAAAAATTATTTTAAAAAATGGCTCCATGGTCATGTTTATCTTCAGCTTCATCATCTTCATTTTCCTCAAATGCAAACTCTCAGAATACACATCCAAATGGCACGATGTAAAAATGAAAATTGATGGAAATTTGATGAGGAATTGAATGGTTTTATTCAATTTTATTTAAATTCAATATATTAAAAGAAATTGGTTTGAAAACCGTATGAACCCTAAAATGAGGTTTTAAAATGAAATTCCATATTTACAAGATATGAAGCAATTGATTGAGGGAAAATGATCCTTACATGATGACAAACATGTCTGTAACTCATATGATCAAAATTGATGCATGAATCATAGAGTTCAGTAGTTGAGGAAACTTACCTTGCAAGTGAGAATTGAATTATGGCTTGGAGGTGTTACAGATACAAACTCTTGATGCTAACAGCTTCCTTGACCTCCAAGGATTAGGTTGCAATGTTGAAATTGGTTAGAAACCTTCTGGAGCTCTTTGGCCTATCCAATCTGCAGCTTTGAAGCAAAATGGAGTAAAAGGGGTGTGACTTGGTGATTCTGGTGTTTTAGAAGTTTGATGAGTGTTTGGATCACTTGTATATGATGCATATGAAGTGTTTGGATCATTGGTTTGGGCAGAGGTTGCTTGGAACTGAAGTTCTAAGTCTTGACTCTCTTAGAAGCTTTGAAATGTGGAAAGGAGAGGATTTGTAGAAAACAAACTTCTTGCAATTTTTTGGTGAGATTATTCTGAAGGAATTGGCCTCTATTTATAGGAGAAATGTGTATAATATTTTGAGTTTGAAAGGATTTGGATGTAGGCTATTATCCAACAAGTGATGTCATGTACCTATAACTTGAAAGCCAAGGCACACATGGGCTATTCTTCACATGGCTCACATTCTGATCTTTTGAGCTTTGTTCCTCAAGGTTTCATCTATCCCTTTATGTTTTGATCAGGTTCTAAGAGATTGGATGATTTTTGCTCAAATTCACTATAGCACTTTAATGCTAGAGGGCAAAACCTCACTTCCTACCTTTTGAATGATTTCTTTCGCATGCCAAGTGATGAAACTTTGAAAATTCAGTTGTGCTTTGCAGAGCACATGCTTATATGATCATTTTGGAGTTGATCTCGTGAAGATTTCAGGTTTGCAAGACTTATCCAAATCGTGTGGAACAAACATGTTGCAAATCTGTCTTGGAATTTCGGCTTGATAAGGCCTTATTACAACATCCATAACTTTTGGCTCAAGTAAAGGATTTTGATGTTCTTGATCATTTTGGAAAGCTGGTATATCATACTTCAACTTTGATGTTCAAAGTTGGTCTTGAATCATTGTGGATCATAGTGAAAAATAGCCCTAAAGTTGGCTTAAACACAAAACAAATTCTGTCCAAAATTGCACTAAGTGTTTTAGGTTCAAAAGTATGGAACCTCAAACTTCATGGCCTTATATCTTAAAATCTATGCATTTTTTTGGGAATCCACCCTCAAGGACAAAGTTGTAGTATGTAACAAGCTCTTTAATTTGATATTTGGATCAAAGAAAATAGTTACTTGGTTTGAAAGTTATGCCCTTGCAAATTAAGGTAAAAATCATTGATTTTTTTTATCTTAGAAAAAATTCAACTTTTCCAATGTTGCCCTTTTTACAAGTAACCTCACATTTCTTGATTTTTCTTGATCAAACATGATCCAAATCACATATTAACATCATTCTTGACTTGAAGAGACTATGTTTAACCAAAAAACACCAATAGTCAAACTTGATTTTGACCACAGTTGACTTTTGTGCTAGATGAACTTTGGACTTTGTGATCCTTTACGAAATCAGACCCTTGGGCTAAATTAAACATCATGGATGGACTCCAAAGGTGTTTTTGAGTGTCTTGAGTTATGTCCCAAGTTTTGAGATCATGTCTTGGTCAAAAGTCAAAGGTATAGTTGACTTTTCATTCAAAACCCTAGTTTGTGGACCAGATGATTTTAACTTCTTGTATTGCTTATGAATCAAGTACTTTGGGTTAATCTAATCATATGAAGGGGTTAATATGAGACATTTGAGGTCCTTGAAACATATTTGGAGGTTTGGGATCATGCCTTGCTTCAAAAGTCAACCCAGTGACTAAATTAGGTAAAAACCCTAATTTGGATGCACTGAGGATCTTGAGACTTTATGAGCTTATCATGATTCTATATTGCACTTGATTTTTTATGGATGAAAACTCTTGATCTTTAGGGATGACAAACAGACTTGTGGTGTTGAATATGATGCTTATCCCTTGATAATTCATCTGCTTGAGCCCTTGAGGGATCACCTAACCTGTAAAGCAAACAAACATACATATCTTGTTCTTGTAATGGGTTAGTGATGCATAAAGACACACACACACACACACACACACACACATATATATATATATATATATATATATATATATATATATATATTATGTCAATGATGCAAATGTGGTGGCATCTTAGGGGGTAAAAAATTAGGGTATGACACTAGCCATTGAGGAAGTGACTTGATTAGGTGTCTTTGCCTTTACTCCATAGTACAAGAGACGTTGAGGATGGATGCACATCAGATTCCAGAATCTAGTGTGTTACGCGTTTAACCTTTGAGTCTTCAAGAGGTTTTGTACTGATAGAGTCGTTAGGAGCAGACATCTGTAGAACATGCCAGCCTTTCTTGAGCCTTGCAATCTTGTAGACTCTAGCTAACAAGCTGATAAAACAATACTGCTTGCTTTATGCAGTACGGACAATCCACAGTTTTATCGCTAACTCTGAATGGTACCAGATGCTGATATACAATTACCAAGTGTAGTAACTCGTCTGAATGCTGAGGCCTTCAGCTCAAAGTCTGCGCCAAGCCACACTAGCAATTGTTCTTCAGACTCTGCCACCAGAAGCTAGCAATGAAGCAACTCCCAAGCGTGTCTAAGTAAAACATATTCTGATTATTTATGTACAAGAACAAGAACCTGCATAAGTAAAACTCACATCAAATAAACCATTGTTCTTTTAATACTTTTGTTATCATCAAAACTAAAAGAGAATATATCATGAACAAATCTTGTTCTAACAAGATCATAGCAGAAGACACAAAGATTTATATTGGTTCCTCCCAAACTGAGAGTAGTTCAGTCCCCTTGCTTCACAAGAGATTTTCACTATAATCAAATCATGATTATAATCGCTTATGCATTCTGCATAAGACTTTTACAGTTGCTCAAACCTAAGATCCAAGACTTCTGCTCAAACTCCTCACTCGATACTTCTAACTTAAGTTCCACGAACCCAAGACTTCCTTGCTTTGGCCATCAGCCCAAGAATTCTGCTCCAAGTCCCATAAAACAAGCCTCCTTGCTTGAACCCCTCAGGTTCAAGACTTACTGCTCCAATTCCATGTACTGAGTTCACCAGCTCAAGCCACCTTGGCTCAATACTTCTGCTCCAGGTCCCATGAAACGAGCCTCCTTTCTTGATCCCCTCACTTTCAAGACTTACTGCTCCAGTTTCATGTACTGTGCTAACCTGCTTAAGCCACACTAGCTCAAGACTTTCTGCTCAATCAATCCAATTGATTAAGACTTTCACAACTCAAGCACATAGAAAGATACTTACATGGCTCAAGCATCTTGGATCGATAATTCCCTGGTTGTATCTCAATGACACAAGACTTCTGCTCAATCAAACTAGTTGATTAAGACTTTCACAGCTCAAGCACATATCAAGAGACTTATGTGGCTCAAGCATCTTGGCTCGAGACTTAATCTAAAGTACTAAACAAGCTCAGCAAAATAGAGAACAAGGTGTACATGATACAAGTATCAGAGGTATGGGAAATCACCATAACAAAGACCTAAAGCACTTAAGATTTCTAAGATATTCAATGTATAAGAAATCTTAAGGCTTTTACAATTACAACCTACAACAGAAAAATCTGCATATACAATGGTGTTGATAATTGTTGATCTTGTTTCTTATTCTTTTGGTTGATCCTTGTTAAAGATTCAGTTTGAACCTTCAACCATATTTATAGCCATTTCAAAAATTAGTTGTTCAAGAGGTAACTTGATCAATAGTCTTTGTTGTTACTCCATAGTACAAGAGACGTTGAAGATAGATACACTAAAAGATCTTGATCCAATCTGTAACATGATTAACCTTTGAGTCTTTAAGAGATTTTGTACTATTAGAGTCGTTGAGAGTAGATATCTATAAAGCATCTCAGCCTTTCTTGAGCCTTACAATCTGTAGACTCTAGCTGATAAACTAATTTGACAATACAACTTGCTTTCTACAGTACGGACATCTTCAGCTTTGTCACCAACTCTGAATGGTACCAGAAGCCAATTTGCATTCACTAAATGTAGAGAGAATTATGTTACTTCTTCTGATGCTGAGACCTTCAGCTTCAGAGTCTACGCTAGACATTACTTAGCAAGTGTTCTTCAAATTCTGCCACCAGAAGCTAGCAATTCAACAACTCGCAAAGTGTGCTTAATGTAAAATAGATTCTGACTATAATATTTACAAGTTTTAGAACCTGCACGCATGTAACACACATCAAATAAACCATTGTTCTTTCAATACTTTGTTATCATTAAAACCTAAGAAAAATATGTCATGAACAAATCTTGTTCTATCAAGTTTTACTCTCACCACCCCAACCTCTACAATTATACTCACACACCCCTAACACCTTAAATTATATTCTTTAAGGCCACTACCACACACCAAAGGGTATCTCTAACACACCAAAACACCAACAATTCATACAACAACAAATAATTTAATTACGAAAAATAATTAAAATAAATGGGGCGTTACAATTGCACCCTTTCGGTCAATAGGTAAGGGTACCTAAAAGCTTGCACCTCATCTGCCTTCTCCTTCAAAAGATTACTCGTCTTGACAAGCTTCTTCAGAACCCCGTCTCGCTCAATTAAAAGGGCACTAATATGCTCTTGAAGCATTTATTTATCTTTCTTAAGAGGATGGTACAAGAAGGTGTCCCATTTATATGTAACATCAAATGCCAAAATTTCAAAGGCTCGATGCATTTGGTACGACAACTCCATAATTTCTTCTTAATGAATGACTTCAAACTTGGTTAAGAAGTGAGCATAATCCTTTTCAAAAACAAAATATAAAATCTTCCTAACCATTTGAGGATCCCTGGCAAGCCACAAGCAATAGTGGCATATTGACTGGGGTCGATGACGAACTTCCCCCAAGACTCAACTTTCCCAAGTCTAACCCTACTCTTCAAGATCTTGTAAGGATTGGATCCATGGCGTGTGTTTCTTCTTTGACATCCACTCTATAAAGTTCCCCATCGATAATATTTAGAGACAATAGCGGGCTACCTCCCGCCATCTATCATATAAGAATGGTGAATGCTCTGGAAAATACCCTGGTTTTCGGTGTTGCTTTTCCGTGTTTGGATGGTTTTCAAGATTTTCGAAACGTTTCAATGATTTTCGCTCAACGTGAAGAATTTCAGTAAGGTTTCTTTTCTTAACAATCTTAACTTTCAATTTTATGTTTTTTCACAGCGTCGCAGAAGGAGATGGTTGTCAAAGATGTTGATTCACGAAAACTGAGTCGGTGGACGGTGAGAAGGTTCTTGGAAGATTTTGGATATGTGAGTTTTGAGGAGGGATAAGTGATTGATGACGCGGTTCAGTACATATATTCACTATGTTTCACTACAAATGGAATCCAAGCATCTCAAAGGTACGTTCTTTAAATTATACTAACGAATTCATCTATTTAGAGATTACTACATACTCCCAAA
Organism: Lathyrus tuberosus; assembly: GCA_022829125.1. Lineage (NCBI taxonomy): Eukaryota > Viridiplantae > Streptophyta > Magnoliopsida > Fabales > Fabaceae > Lathyrus > Lathyrus tuberosus. The sequence goes on along the minus strand of JALAZF010000368.1, from coordinate 805,294 downwards.
GAGACAAATATGTTTAGAGTATGGATTGTTGGATAAACTTTTGTTTGTTTGGTTAGGTTTTTTATTTTTGCAGATCTTGCCATTTTTTATCTTCAGATCTATCAATCTTAAAAGCTAAAATAAATGAAGCATTTCTCTGCTAAACTATTTAGTGTCAAGGTTTGTTATGTGGAGCCACTTACTCATCACATGTTTGATTGATTTATATAATGTACTTAATGGAAACATTTCGCTTACATTATTTAACATTTAGGTAGCAGCTGGATCGGTGCATGTCCATGTAGTGGAAATCTCTGGTTCATATTAACTCTGTTGAAATTTTTTGTCATATTTTTCTTTTTTCTATCTTTTATTAATAACTTTCTTTTTTATCTATCAGATGTATAAATCAAGTGATTCATGATACAGGTTTATCTTTTTGTAGGTTACACATCTCTAACTTGCTTATTTTGTCTCTCAATTCATCTGGTTTCCTCTTATTTTTAATTTGATAATTGCGTCAATGATAATTGTGATGTGGTTGTTGTTGTTTTGATGAGATTGAGATTTTAGTCTCTTGGTAACCATCTTGATCATATTGTATTTTAAGATTGTACTAACATAAATGTTCATCATGATTGTACTAACAGAAGGTGTTACTAATATAACGCTGTGAAAATGATTCTAGGTTAGTTATCTTTATATCATAACCATATGCTCATTTTCATTTCCTTGCATTTTTTCTATTTTAATTTTTCTTTTTCATCCTATTGTGTTCTATTATCAGAATATAGAAGTTGACGTTTTATGTTCCTTGAGATATAAGCATATATTTAATTGATTTTGATGTTCAATATAGATCTTTCTCTACCGTGAGTGTAATTTTTATGATGCAACTTCTATGTTAAAGGTAACTACTATTTAGAAGGTAACTACTATTTAGACAGTTTAGATATCACTATTGGGATAGTTTCTGACTTTTATGTATTTTACGTGTTGTAATGTTTGAGGCCTTTCTTATGCCTTATATGCAATATATTTCTCTCATCAGAACTAGTGGGAAACCCGTGCGTCCGCACAGATTCTGATGTGGACCACAGATACGTCATCAGTTACATAATAAAATATAAAAAAACTGAAAACAAAAAATTTTTATTGTAAATAAAAAAAATCATAACACTCAATAAAAAACAATCGTGTTCAAAATTTTGATCAGCACCTTTATGTTCATTTTTCACAACTCTGAATTTTGATCACAAACTTCATGTTCCCGTTAATATTCAATATTTTGATTAGTAATTTCATGTTCCCGTTAATACTAAATATTTTGATTAGTAACTTCATGTTCCCGTTAATATTCAACATTTTGCTCAGTAACTTAATGCTCCCGTTAATATTCAATATTTTGATCAGTAACTTCATGTTTCCGTTAATATTCAATATTTTAATTAGTAACTTTGTGTTCCCGTTAATATTCAAATTTTCTATCAATAACTTCAAATTTCCGTTAATATTCAATATTTTTATCAGTAACTTCGTGTTCCCGTTAATATTCAAATTTTTTTATGAGTGACTTCAAATTCCAGTTAATATTCAATATTTCGACCAATAACTTCATGTACCCGTTAATATTCAATATTTTGATCACTAACTTCATGTTACCGTTAATATTCAATATTTGGATTAGTAACTTCGTGTTCCCGTTAATATTCAAATTTTCTATCAATTACTTCAAATTCCCGTTAATGTTCAATATTTTGATCAGTAACTTCGTTTTCAAGTTAATATTCAGATTTTTAATTAGTAACTTCAAATTCCCGTTAATATTCAATATTTTGATCAGAAACTTCACGTTCCCGTTAATATTGAATATGTTGATCAGTAACTTATGTTCCCATTAATATTCAATATTTTGATCAATAATTTAATGTTCACGTGATAATTATTTTAATTTGGTGTTTTAGTAGTATGGATAAGTTGTGATTTGTTCAAAAATTGTTTTCTATCGTTGATAAAATAATTATGAGTTTAATATATCTTATTCATCAAATATATTAGTTTAATTTTTTATCATAAAATAATTAACAATATTTCATATTATCATACAATTTTGATACTATTTATTCATACTTTACTAATGTATTTATTGTAGATCACGACACTATAATTTATAATATTATCAATTTTTATATTATAAATTTGTAATATTAAATTTTTAATACATTTCACCCGTCTTATTTTATGTCCCATTCTATTATTATTTATATTGAGGTTCATTTAATTCATTAATAGTGCATGATTATGCATTTAAAATTATTTATAATTTTATACAACATTAATAGTTTTAATACAACATTAATATTCTGAATATTAGTCGTTCTCTTTCTTAATTGATATTTGGTGGTAAATAATTGAATAACAATAAAATAGATCAAATTAATGGATTGATATTCATTAACTACATTAAAAGAATATAAACTACCCAAAATTTAGTTCATAAACACATCAAAAATAAATCATTATCAATACATTTAAAATATTTAAATTCGTAATTATATCATTATACCAATTAAATTCATAAAATATTTTCCAAAACATATAATCTTTCTTATATGATAGATAAATTTTCTTTATATATATATATCAAATACATCGAATTGCAAAATAAATTTTAATATAATATATTCTTATAAACACGTTTAAATATGTATGACCTGTGCGTTTTTTATACTTGCATAAATTATAAAAACATTAATAATTATTATTATAATAATGATTAGATATTATAAATGGTATAAAATAATACTAACCTCTTATCAATCAATAAATATATTATAAATGATATAATACAACATATTGGATATTAATAATTATACATACACACTTTAAAAATCTAATGTTTTTAATAAAAAAGGTATTTAGTTCTATAATTAAATCTCCAATATATTTAGTTCTATAATTTTATCTCCAAAATTATTATATTTAAAAGAATTAAAACATATTTAGTTCTATAATTAAATATTATTGGATTCTAATTATTTTAAATAAAAATATTGTTGATCATTATTATGACAAATAAACATTTATCACAGATATGATTATAAAATAAATTATATTTAAACCAATTTATAGATTAAAAATTTATTTATACTAAACATACTTTTTCTATCTATTGATGTTATTAAATTATAAAATTCTGCAATAAAGCCTATGTGAATCACGACTACGATATGTAATCGCCCATTACCATTAACCATTTCAATGGCAGTAATAATCAATCAATTTTTTATTCCATAAACAAAAAGTATTTACTTTATTAAGACCCAATGCCCTATAAAGAGGACCAATTAATTTGAACTTTTTCTACATATATGATTATGTTCTCACACATTTTTATATCATTGATCTCCAATTGATGCACAAATTAGTCTTGCATCTATCAAACACATTTCACAATTTAAAAACTATTTAATCCATTGTATTATTTTTTTTGAAACAGCTAAAATAACATTAAAACCAAAGGCATAAGGAATGCCCAATTTACAAAACCAAATAGTCCTGCTATGGCAAAATACAGAGGAAAAAAATCTGAAGTAGCAGCAAAATACTACAAACCAAACCAGAAACTTCACAACCACCTACAATACAACCAACCTAAAACCAAAACACCAAAAGAAATAGGAGACCAGCAAAAAGTATTTCCAGCTGCTTCAATAAAAACAGCAAGCTAAACCAATTAGTCAATCTAAACTGAAAGCCAAGACTACAAAACAGACATAAAGACAAAAAGCCACGGCTCCCAGAATCGAAAAAAACTGCGCCAAATTCTGCAGCAGATGTTGGAGACGAAGCTCAGACTCATTGAACCTGTCCAAACTAAAGCATAAGTCGCGCATGAAATTCGTCTGAAATGTTTTTTGCCTTGAATTTTAACCATCTCCATGACTGCATAAATATTGAGAAGAAACGTACAGCAAGTTAAAAACTAAATAATCAATGTCATATGATCAAGCAAAATAAATATGAATTACATACTTGTTGACAGATAGATGCGACAAGAAAATATAAACAACAGACTACGCACAGATTCATATTAATAAATAATACCTCATATAAATTATCACTATAAATAAAAAATCAAAATTGGAGTGAATAAATTTAATTGTTCAAACAGATCAGATCTATTGCAAGCATGACATAACTCACATTTGTGGTTGCAAAAGGTACACAATAAAATTTATCTTCTATGAGAATCATAAAGCTTCAATGGCATCATGTAAAACCTGTTCAACACAAACAACAAAAACAAAAAAGTCATTAAATGAAAGCAATCAACTTACATAATTATTAACACCTTCTTGCCCCATCTGAAAGCAATTGTATAATCTGAAAGCAATTTCATTTTACACCACAACAGAGACAACACCTTCCTAAACTATTAAATGGAATGCCATTTCTAACATGGACACTACAGAATGTTAAAACATAAGAATTAAATTTTCAAACTTAAAATTAAAGTGAATATCATATGTAGGGAGATTATAAATATTCTGACCTCAAACTTAAAAAAAGACACTACAATCGTCGTAGAAAATGCATTGCTGCCACCACAAATCTGCCACATCGAAACCGCACACCCTCGAAAACGCGATGCTTTGATCAGTTCATGATAACAAAAAAAAGCATCATTTTCACCAGTTTCCCTTGAATACAAAGAGATCAGTAACAATCCAAACAACCCATATGATTTTTTTTAGTAATAAATGCAAATCAACACAAAGAATTAAATTTCATTTTACACCACAACAGAGACAACACCTTCCTAAACTATTAAATGGAATGCCATTTCTAACATGAACACTGTAGAATGTTAAAACATAAGAATTAAATTTTCAAACTTAAAATTAAAGTGAATATCATATGTAGGGAGATTATAAATATATTTACCTCAAACTTAAAAAAAGACACTACAATCGTCGTAGAAAATGCATTGCCGCCACCACAAATCTGCCACTGCGAAACCGCACACCCTCGAAAACGCGATGCTTTGATCCGTTTATGATAACAAAAAAAAGCATTTTTTTCACCAGTTTCCCTTGAATACAAAGAGATCAGTAACAATCCAAACAACCCGTATGAGTTTTTTAGTAATAAATGCAAATCAACACAAAACAAATATAACTAATTATTCTATACTCTTTTTGAGTTTATTTTATTTCCATCTTAGCAGATTCTCCACAGTAACACACAAAAAATCGGTAAAACACTAAGCAAATTACATATTTACCTCACAGGACCAATCCAAAGATGCTCCCAATCGGCGTAATTGTTGCAAAATTATGCCCCCATGCTTGTTTTTCCATTCCCAAATCCACTTTTATTTATATTCACCCCAACATGTCACAAGAGTCAGAACTAACTAAGAAAACATCAAACATCAAATTAGTAAGAACTTTGACTGCAAAGATTATTCAACATGCCTCTTCAATAAATTTTTCACGGCCCAACCGAAACAACATTAACTTCACACCAAATCACAATAAAGCTCAAGAAAACACTTACAATAACAAAAGGTGGGTTGGTGCTGCTAGCATCTTGTAATACCCCGTATTATCTTAATGTTCAATTGGATATCAGAGGAGATCAGATGAGCATCTATGTGCTCTATCTTTGATTAATTGGATTTATGGAATCCTCTAAGTGCTTTAAGTATCGACATTTGGGATCAATAGAGCAACTAATGAACTCTGAAGAGATCAATTTATTATTAGTTCAAGATAGACTTTTATGATAACTCTAATAATTGATCAATTGGTTGAGATGACAAAATATCAATTGGAGATATTTTACTCTATTGGATTATATTATATAATAATAGTATTATATATATATATATATATATATATATATATAAATGTTTAGAAAAGGAAAAGAAAGAAAAAGAAGAAAAGAGGAAATGGAAAGAAAGAAGAGAAAGAAGAGAAAGTGAAGAAGAGAAGAAGAAGGGAGAAGAGGGGAACCCATGGATCATCATCATTACCATCTTCTTCAAACTCCTCTTCGATTATCAGGTGGGTTCTAGTTAAAAACTCTAAGTTCTAGAAATAGGTGTTTGGATCTTAGGTTAGAATTTGAGAGAAAATGATAAATTGTTGAATCAATGAAATCTAGCGGATAAAATGAGTTATAAACTGTGTTGTATGATTAATATGTGTATAACATCATCTATTGATGCTTATTTGTGCATTGGGTAGTGTTTGGAATGGGTTTTGGACCCAAAGGCCCCAGCTGTTACGCTGCTGAGATTCTGGGTTTTCACAGGTTCGCACTGCGAATCCCCTAGCGAAGGGGAAATCGAACATTCGCTGGTTGTTTGCACGGCAAAGGTGAAGGCGAAGATTCGCCAGAGATTCGCCAGAGGTTCGCACTGCGAACATTACCCTATTTTGGTTCTGCCACGATTCGCTAGACGTTCGCATTGCGAATGGGACAGCGAACCCAGTGTATTTAGGCATTCGCTGGGAGCTTCGCACTGCGAATGAGAAAGCGAGCATTCGCTGGCTGCTTCGCATTGCGAACATAGCAGATCCTCCAACTTGTTTCTTTCATAACTTTTGATCCGTAACTCGGATCGGGACGTTCTTGGTGTCATTAGAAAGCTATGTTGTGGGATGTTAGTGGAAAATGAAGGAAAGTAATGTTTTACGAAATGTCAAAATTGACATTTTTTGGATCGTAAATCTGATCGAGGCATATTTATGGCCGATGAAAAGTTATGGAAATATCCTACGGGATACGAGTGAGAAATATTGATTTGGTACCCGATTAAATGAATCGGAGGAAACCTACGGGTTGTGTTAACTATGTAAATGTGAAAAGTGATGCTTTATGTAATTTGTGATTATACCATGTCTATCAAATTGTAAATTATGAATGAGAAAATATGCATGTTAAACTGAATTAGGAAGAGTGAGGAAACTTTACCCCAAAACCTAATGATATGATTCTAGGTTTGTGACTATTATTGATATATAATCTAGATGGCGATGCTCGTGCATTTGATGTTGATGTGCATCCTTGCAGAGTAATGGTCTAGAGGCGAGTGAAACACTAGTATGGAACATGTGTAATTGTTATGTTCTATTGTTAAGGTGATTTTTGGCCTTGTGATTGTCGAATACAATCACGTTTGTGTGTGAGATCACGTAATCGTAACCGATTATCTTGTGGGTGCGTTTCATGGGTCTCGAGCTCCTCTGAAACATGTGCACGACTACTTGGCAGGTTTGATTCCCGCGTGCAGTACGAATGGCGCTTAGGGAGCGTATGCTTGTGACGGTTAATGGCCTGTGTGAAGTTACGATTCATAACGGTTAATGGCCCGTAGAACCCGAATCCATTCGTATGTCAAGTAGGTTACCAGGATCCATGACTCGGGTCGACTTCTAGACGTAGAAGCAGACGGGAAAAGGGGATGCCTTGGTGTGGTTATCGATTCGTAAGGAATCTTGAGTATCAGGCTCAGGATGTAATTCCTTCAGTGTGAGATTGTAAGATTGTGCACTCAAAGTCATTTCCCTTCCCCTTGACTTGAGTTAGGATGATAGAACCTTGTAAAGCCGAGAGGACCTATAGGATAGGGAACTCACTGAGATTTGATGTATCTCTCCCCACTATAGTTGCTTTATTTCAGGTGCAGGTTTAGTTACAAGTGGAGCGATGCTCGGATGTTTCAAGAGAAACTTAGTTAAGCTTATTCTGCTGTGTATTCTTTTGTTGTATATAATTGAGGATATTGTATATCATTCTTAGTTTTATTATTTTTGGCTAGTTTCCATGACTTGTGTCATGTGTTGTATTTATGTTTTAGAAATGAACAAGTATGTGAACTATGCCATTAGGCACTTTTGATGTGTCAGTACCACAATAAAATGCTTGTATTGTATTATTCTAGGTATATATTATACAGGGCGTTACACATCTGCTACAAAATACTTAGATTTCTCCCAACATTCATACCACTTAATATTACAAAACACAAAAGATAAGCATTTCATATAATCGAAGGCTAACAACTAACTAACAACCACAAAAACTAAATGAGCACTCACGATTTCTCAACAGCGGTATGATTATACTATTTCGGCAACTGTCGACAGTGACAGCTATACCAGCAAAAATTACACTAGTACAGAAATATGAAATTACACCCGTTTTTATATATTTAACACCCGTTATTAGAGGGTATGAATTCAACGGGTGAGAAATGTCTGACAAATTTACACCCGTTTTAAAACGGGTGTAAATTTGATGTTATATTACACTCTTTTTTATAGAAATCGGGTGTAAATTTTTACATATATACATTTATAGATGGTATATTACACCCTTTTTTTGTTTAAAACGGATGTATATACATTCCAATTTACACCCTATTTTATAGAAAACGGGTGTAAATTTGATGTTATATTACACTCTTTTTTATAAAAATCGGGTGTAAATTTTTGAATATATACATTTATAAATGGTATATTACAACCTTTTTTTGTTTAAAACGGATATATAGATATTCCACTTTACACCCTATTTTATAGAAAACATAAGCGTACAGTAGTTATGCTTTGTCTAGATAATGAATGTCTCGTAATACATTTCTAATAACATGAATCGACATCAGAACTACAATTCCTGATGGACCTCGACAATATGCACATGTCTGGAATTTGCAACCATGACGACATAACACAAAGACAAATTGCAATAGATATGTACCGATATTGACAGAGTCGTTATCTTGCGGAAGCATAGTTATATGAAAATCATCATAGAAAGTGATTTCTGTCTAATCCCATTCCGATAAATTGGCAGAAAAAAAAGTTTTTTGATAACTCAACATTGGTGATACACGAGTTGAGTACACGCGGACCTGATAAGCTTCCATGAAACGATCAACAACTTCTTTCCTCTCGTTACCATTCTTAAACTCCGTCAAATACCGATAATAATCCCCTTTCATCTAATAGAAAAAGACACTAGATTCACCCACAGAAGATGAAGGAATAAGGTGATCATCAATAATAGTCATGATAATCACTGCAAATATTCGACAACTCATATTCCACCTTGTTTCTATACTCCTTTTCACACTCACATCATTCCCTTTCGCATCTTCCCTGTGTTCAATCGAGGATAGAATCCTCCATGAAGCCCTATGAGAAACTAAAAAATTTAGTTATCAATTTGATGATAAAAAATTATCTAAAAAATTTCAATTGGAAATCACATCAGAAACTAAAAGAATACTTGCCTTCTTAAACAAGTCAGCTGAAATTGGCAAATTCCTTCAAAGCAACTTTGGCAGCAGCATGTTCTGCCTCTTTTATAGTGTTAAAAAATGTTGGACTGTCATATGATGTCCCACCAATAACAGTAGCCTTATGGCGAATGACATTAGGTAGCCCCTCATTTATAATTGTAAAAACAGGTTGATCGAGATTGAAATCATGAAATAACAGGTATTACAACACAGTTGCTTCAATTTGTATAAATATCATCAAATAAAACAATAACTTTGACATTTGCTACTTCCCTATATAAATAATAAGCACTCCATCATAGATTCATATATCACTTTTTTCCTTTAATCTCTGATGACTGTGATTGTGGATCACAAGTAAGTGCAGCAGCTGCAGATTCAACATGTGTAAGAAGATATTCATATATCTTCTTCCTCAGTCTATCAATTATCTCTACCGGTATCTGGCACTATTCTCCATCATTTTTGCTTGGCTTGCTTGGAATTAGCTATTGTTGGACGGTTTTTCCTTGAGATTTTGATGAAGCGTCTTCTCTTGAATTTTCTATGACTAAAACCGGTTTACTTCCGAGAACATTCTTTTGATTTTGAGAATTACTTGTACTTGAAACTTGAAGCTTAGATGATTGAGGCACTCGGTTATAAACAGTAAAGGATGATAGATTGGTGGATAAGGCAGCTTGAACCCAAGATGCTGCAAGACACTTAGACTTGCACACATATAGCACTTTATTTTATAGATTTTTGTTGAAAATATAGCAGTTTGCATACAAAAACAAAAAGCATATTGCAGAAGACAGATTAGTTGCAGTTGCAGCCAATACTAAGTGGACATGAAAGTTATCATACCACGGTAGAAATTTTTAAAAGGTGGTCATTAAGGTTTTTTTCACGCAATAAAATACAGAAGAGTTGTGTGAAAGGAGACAACAAGTACCTCTGGTTTGACATCATTAGGGTCCTCAATGTACTCTCTATCATCCCAATCTACTGGCTGCAATAGAGAAACTAAAAGGTTTCCCATGAAAGAAGATAAACAAAATGTCTGATTTGTAGTCATTCTTTGTACACTACTCATTGATTTAGAAATCAAATTCACACCTTTCTTTTAAAGTTTACGGAAATAGCAATATTTGGTCTTATCTAACACAAACTTATGATTGGAACCAGAATACCGTATCAGTGCAAGGTCTTCCAACAGCTTCACTAAACCATGCATTGGTCTCATTGCTGTAACTATATACCTTGTACCTAAGCAACAAAATGAAAAAGATAATAATACAAAATAAATAAATCCATGTAACAACCATCAAACTAAAACAGTGTGTAAGCCAATTTAGAATTTTCTTAAACTTTAGCGTTATCAAATACAACAAACTACTTATCTGCATGTGATTCTTTTTGTAAGATTCCATTAGTTTACCCAGTGTACCAGTGGATATATCAAATCAATGAAGTCATCCTTAACAATACATAAGAACATATTTATAAAATATATATATATATTAATAATGCAAAACTAGACATTTAACACTTATGTTGTGATGATTCCTATAAACATTTGTGGTAAATTTTATAAATTGAATTATATTGGAAGTGTATGTTTTTTTTAACAGCAAACAGAAAGTGTGTGGTAGATAATAATTGGGCCAGACAACTTAGCTTGTGACAACTAATGCAAACTAATTCCTACTAATCTCAATGATTATTTACAACACATATTATAAGAAGATCCACGTCAGCACCTTAGAATTAGATGCCATGTTTTGGTTACTAGTAAACTAATTCAATAGAAAGCACATCTTGCAGGTCCAAAAGCTGTCAAATGAGAAGCGTAAACATATCATCAACTTGGAAAATTGCTTATCGTTTTGGTTACTAGTAAACAAGCGGTGACTGCAGTGAATCATGATCCCAGACGAAAACATATATCTTAATATTCAAAAAATAAAATGAAGATGTAACTTTATTATATTTCTAGAAGGAGTACCTTCACATGTTGTATAACCATCACCCTTATACTGAACAGCTTCCACAACAGGACACTCACAAACTCTTCCCCTGAAAGTATCCTAAGAAACAATAAAATGTTCAATTTGCAGCCAATCACAGAAGACTATGGACCGTTATATATGTCCATAGTGCTTATATTTTGTAAGAAAAATTGGTAACATAAATTGCTTATGTATACCTTGCATGCAGTTACATTAGCACATTTGTCTTGCCAACATCCTCCATTTCTTCTTCCTAGACACACATTAGTTTCAATATCTGATAAATCGAAACCAGAATAAAGTTAAACTCACTCTAACAATAGAAATTTTAATCTAAAATAATGAATCATTAGTTCGGTTCATATGATGAAATATTAAGCACACTAACCTCCACTTATACAAACTTGAGGTTCGGTAGTTTCCTTAAATCCTGCACATATCGCCTTCAAAACAGATGTTCTCTCCAATTTTCCTAGACAAAACATAAAAAATTTAGAATTTTGTAATATCAAATATGTTCATGAAAAGGATAGTCAAAGTTGAAACCGAAGTCGAAGAAACAAAAATATGTGTCCATTACAGTAACTAACCTCTATACTAAACATCATTTAAAATCAATGTTGGCAAGATGGTTACATCGCCACAAGATCCTCCCCCGATCTTTTACACCACAAATTGACCAACACAATATAAGTTATTAGATTTGTTCAATTTCAAAAGTCATATGATCATATCAGTAAGAATTAAACATTAATCCAATCAGAATTAAACATTAATACAATGCAGCTTACTCAGTATATTTAGCAGAATGTATGAAATCAAAACAATATGAAAACTAGTACTTACTTGGGGTCACGGTGATAGCAGATATAAGAGGTCCGTATACACCTCTCATAGGAATTGCATTAGTTCTTTTTCCTGCCCATGATAAGTGGATTTGCAAGGTGCTATCATTAACATCAACGTTAAAGTCCCGAGCAATTCCCTTGCCGACTCCACCAGCTTCTTCCATAATGTTAAAATCTTTTAAATAGTATATTACACTCACAGAAAATATCAAAGGTGCTGAAGAAGGCACACTACAATAATCCAAGTAAAAAAGAATATAATTAGCTTCAATTTCACATGTTACAAGAATACAAAACAGCATATCAATATTATGTGCATGAAGACAGCAAAGACCCATCTTCTCTTTATCAAATCGTGAGATCCGTCGCGTAAAAGTGCTTCCACTTATCTCTCCCGCGCTGACAAACTCACTTATGCCGCTACCAGTTGATGCAGAAACATTAACCGACAACGAACCTAGATTAATGCATTTTACGTCGAACATATTAGAAAAAAATCCCAATGATTACTATGTGTGCAGTGCATTTATTAATACGCCGCTAAAACTTACAGTCATAGTTAGCCCATCCGATACGTTGACCAGCAAGATCATAGACAAAAATTTTGTCCTTTAATACGAGGTCTGCCAGAAAAAATAGTGTTGTTAGTAGTATCATAAATTAACATAAAAACTTTCTTTTGATAAATCTTCAAGATTCAGTTATTTTAGTGTAACAGTCTTCAATCAAATGCAAAACTTATTCTATGTATACTTTCAGTACATCACAGAAACGAACAATATTGAAGTAGGACGGAAAATAAAGTTTCCAAACTGGTATTATACAATTACCTCCTAGAATTGTTACATCTTGACCTGGGATTTTCTGAAATCCGATACACCAAACTGATCCATCTCCCTGTAAAACCAACGATGATAGCAAATGATTATGTAATGATCATAACTTTACATGTATTTTTTTTATCATGTTGTACAACTTATTGACCGGTTTCACAACTCGAACTTGCGAGAACACAAAATTTCAATTCATACCTGCAGTATCCCCATCCATCTTATCTGCTTCAAATCCACTCCAATGACAAATCATTAACGCGATGAACATAACCTCCTGCGAACAACACAATGCAAGTTCTCATTATCCGGATTTAGTACAAACTGTTGAAAATAGCGACGATAACAACACTACAACATCATAGTGTAGCACAAATTGAACAAACTGTTACTAAAGATTTGCACAAAAACAAAGACAATGGGTTCAGTTGGCACCTTGAAGAAAAATGCCTAACGCGAGAAGCTTAAGCGCCCATAAAATCAACTTTCTAGTTGCATCAACTTTGCAAGACAGTTTCTGTTAGAGAAACAAATTAGTTAGGTTAATAAATGAACAATTTATCAAGAAAGTTCCAATACAAATTCAAGTAAAATACCTTGTACGTGAATGCTAGTGAAACACCAACAATAAATAGAAAAAATGGCATTACGAAATCTGCTATTGTTAATCCCGAGGACAATGGTGTCAGTCGACAACTGAAAACACATTTCTTCACAATTTCAAATAGAATTCAATTGACGTACACTTTGATTATGCTCTCGTGTGTACCTATGATTTGCTTATGTAGCATGCCTCAGGGTTATACAATCAATGCATTGAGCACTTATTTCAATTTAGATTGTCTTATATGAGTTTATCCACTAGTACATTACAAATGATGGGAAAAGGGTGATGGTGCCAACATAGTTTGTGATGCATTTGCATGCTTGGTTCAGCTAAAAAAGTTTATCTGCTGACATAAGTATTTATGAATCTGTTTGGGAGAGCATATTTTCAGTTTATTTTCATAAGCTGTCAAGGATAACTGTTTTTTAAATTATTTTCATAAGCTCTCCAAGATAATTTATGAAAATAGCTTATACAGATTAGCTTCTATATAAACACTTTGACATTATTGAATCCTTTAATAGCTTATAAACAAAAACTAATATCATAAGCATTTAAGTAAGGGCCAGTTTGAATGTGCTTATTTGAGCTTGTTTACCGCCATAAGTTTTGTGAAATTGTTTGGAGACTTAATCAAAACAACTTATAACATTTTTCATAAATTTGTTTAAACTTATTTTTATAAATTCTTCAAGATAGCTTATGAAAACAACTTATAACATGTACATAAAAACAATTTAAACCTATAAGTGATTATCTAAATAAGCTGTTTACCAAACAGGCCCTAATTAGTTTATCCAACTATTGTAGTATGCAAGGGAATAATACATGCATTGAGTGATAAAAATCGATTCTAAACAAATCTAGAATGTGATGTCAGTGTCAAGTTAGCATAATCATTAATCAGCAAAATTCTACTACTTACTAGCAACAAGAGCAAAACCAGGAATCAAAAACCAAATGGAAAAAGCAAAACCCAAAACCAGAAGAGATACACTAAAAGTAGCAGAAAACAAACAGTAACAAGACATAAAGAAAGATATAAGCACTCACGAAGTGAATGATCGAGATTCTTTCCAATAAAGCGACGAAATTGGACTTGTCGGCTATGTGTTTGATGTTTTGCCTAACAGCGATACTCAAACGCTTCTTCACAATGTTGACATCTCTTTTCTTTTTCTTTCTTTCTGTGTTGTGAGTTGTGAATTCTTAATCGTTATTTCTTAAAGTGTCGATCTACGTGTATATGGAAAGCACGTTTAGAGAAATTTTGTTAAAATGGGGAGAATGTCAAGTCTAAGTGTTATAATGTTTTTAATGTTCTACCTAAAAATTTAAACCCTAATGGTCTACTTAAAAATTTAAACCCTAATTGAAAAAAGAAAGACTAATTAAATTTAATATTGATATGTGTTTTGTTATTATTTTATTTACAAAATATTAATTTAATAAATTTACACCCATTAATTTATTTACTTACCCAAATAACACTTAATAAAATATAACGTGGTTTATTAATATATTTAAAGTTAATATTTAGAGTTATTAAATTAAATAATTACTTTTTAGTCAATCTTAATTGACACCCGTTTTTCCTTTAACGGGAGTAATAGAAATATTATTATAGTAATGATTTTAATTTATTATAAAAATGTTTTTAATTTACACCTTTTTTTTTTAAAATAGGGTGTCTATTGTCAAGTACTGCTACTTTAAATGACATTTTATTTACAAATTTGCCACCGTGTTTATTATTTACACCCGTTTTCAGTATAATGGGTGTAAATTTTAAAATTATATTTAGCACTTTGCACTAGTGTTAATAGCAAAAATAACATCTCATTATAGTCCAGATCTGCAAAAATTAGCAAAAAAAATATTAATAACCACAATCAAAAGGTTGAAATCGATCTTGTCGTAACAGAGTAAGAAAAGACCAAAATAGGTTGAAATCGATCTTGTTTCAGAATACTCATCGGTGGCCGCCGTGAGCCAAAATTTATGAAAAATCCCTCACCAAAAAACACAAGTATATCGTTTGTGTTTCAACCCCAACCATCATCACCCCACCAAAACGCATATCTGACACAGAAATGTAAAGAGATGATAGATTCAGAGACAAAATGATAAATAAAGTTGAAAAAAAGACGATGAAATGTATATTAGGGTTCAGAGCAAATAGAGAAGAAGATCAAGATGCGATGCATTCAGAGAGAGAAGATAGAAGAGAGAGAATTAGTAATACAAAATAATTCTTCTAATTTGAAAAAAAAAAGAGACGTATAAGCACAATAAAGCAGATGGGTGTTTTAGTAAAAGGATTGTTAAAAAGTGTTCTTAAAATGTTGACACGTGGCCAGAGGTTAAAAGGGTAATTATGGTGGTATATTTCTTTCTTATATGGTAGATATAAATATACCATGCTAGATTAAAACATAATTTTAAAATTATCGATGATATATATTTTATTTTTATTATTTTAAAATTATAATATATTACTTATATTTATTAATATTAAGACAGATTAAAACATAATTAGTGATATTAAAATTTAAATTTATCATAAATTAAAAAAATTGTTTAATTATTTATAGTAGTTTTAATAAATTTATCATCTCATTTACAAGTTTTTTAAATATTTAATACAATTATTTATAATTATTACAAATTTTTTTTAATCAAAAGAGAAACTATGTTCATCTAAAATGATTGTTAATTTACGTTTAAAATAGTATTTAATTTAAGAAAAAAATCTTCAGTGTACTTATAAGTAATTGAATTTTTACAACTAAGAAAACTAATTCAAAATATTTTTTAATTTAAGATATAATATTTTTTTTAGAAAAAAAATAATATTTCTTTAGTTTAAAATAATCATAAAATTTCAATTAAAGTAAATTTAAAAAAAAAACTTGAAATTATGTGTCATTAAACAAAATATAAGAACATTGAAAGGTAAAAATTTTGGAATATTAAGAAATCAAATATATTATAATATAATAAAATGATAAGATTATAAAATATAGTATTATAAATAGTTAAATGTAAAATAAATAATAGAAAATAAAATAAAATTGTATAATCATACATTCTTAATATATATATATATATATATATATATATATATATATATATATATATATATATATATATATATATATATATATATATATATATATATATATATATATATATATATATATATATATATATAAGCAAAAAAGATACTAGACCAAAAATCATAAGTAATGTATGAATTAAATGATATTAAAATTATATGTTACCATGAACCATTCATAAATATTTTATGATTACCAATATTATTATATGATTATTTTATATTTTATATTTTTTGTGTGACTTATATATTAACAAATACCTTATCTATCATATAAGAATATTAGTTGTTTTGCAAAATACCATACTATCTTCTGCCTTCTCTCCTTACATATTTTAAGATTTGAATTTTTCTCAAGAATGGCTCTTTTCCACCTCTCTTTAAAATTTAAATTTTAAATTTTAAATATCAAACTTCTCTCACACATTTCTTTAAATTTTTTATAAAAACAATATTTCTATCATTTTATTTCATTCACTTTCATTTTTACATTTTTTTATTATTTTCCTTCCTTTTGTTCATTCTTATCTAAGAATACCTCTCTAAATTGTATATTTATTTTGTAGGAAACAAAATATAATAAAAATCAATGATAAGTAATTAAAGTTTTTGGCTTTTTCTTTTATTTTTTACTTCTATCAGATGATTATATCTGATGGTATTAAAAAACTATCTTTTTGTTGTATTATTTCTTAAATAAAAATATATTATGAAAAATTATACATACATAATAATCATAAAAAATAGATAGATAGAAGATAGGTTTGATTTAATGATTTTTGAATGAATGTTGAAGATATCAGCCGATAGGGTTCTCAATTTAATATTCTGGATTTGTTGGTTGTTTGTGGTAAAAAGTTGTTAAGAAGAATGACTGTGTTCAAAATTTTGATTGAAGTTTTGAATGAATATTAGTTGTTATTTTTTAGTTTTCTTTTAGTGTTCTTGAATATTAGTTGTCATTTTTAGTGTAGGGTGAAAGGATTTTAGGGCATCGAGAGAAAAAGAAAGGAAGAGATATAAAGGAAATGTGAAACAATAGGGTAGAAATGTGAATGTATCTGATTTTCAGCTGTGAAAGAATAAGAGTGAAATAGAGTGAAATAGAGAAGAAGAAATACATCATCATTAGTTTCTTATGAATACTGGACATAAACTTATGCAATTCATTAGTGTTTTTTATACAAATCATTATTATAATAATTGTTTTACGATCTACATATTTATTGTGTGTTAATTAGTGTTTGTCTTAATTTATTTGAAATAAATTTGAAGTTATTATATTTATTCTTTAATTTCAAAACTTAGTAAGTAAAAAATATGAAGTGAAACTTTGGTATAGTTATTTTAATTGAAATTAAAATTAATTCTATTATGTTTAAGATAAATTATTTTTAAAATTTGTGTGAATGAACAAGGGAGAGAGTACACATTTTAATATTGTATTATCTCTATTCTAAAACAATAATTCACTTATTTGAAAGAAAATAAATTAAAATAAATGATTCATTGGATATTTTTTATTTTTGTATTTTAAATTGAAATGTATATGAAGATATTATATATATATAACAATTTTATCTTCATATACATTTCAATTTGTAATATATATTATGGTGTAAACACGTATAACTAATTGAAAAATGATACAAAATTTCATTTTTGTCTCTAAACAATTTTAGTCATGAATTAAAAAAATGTTTATATATATATATATATATATATATATATATATATATATATATATATATATATATATATATAGGAAACGTATCATATGAGAATGCAATTTTTATGTGAAAACATGAGAATAAATCTGAACCATTAGATTTTAAAATAAATGGTGGAGATAATGTGTCAATTTTTTTTCTCTCTCCTCCATCATTTATTTTAATAATGGAATAGAGAGAAAAACAAAACCCACATATAATCTCCACCATTTATTTTAAAATCTAATGATTCAGATTCATTCTCATATTCTTACATAAAAATAGCATTCTCATAGGATATGAAACATATATATATATATATATAATTATGTAACGCCCATATATATATACATACATCAAAGCATATATCATACATGAATAATACATTTGGTACTGAAATATACAAGTTCTAAGTAACACAGTATATATATAAATGCCCAAAATCCTAATACAACAACTATGGCATGTTATATATACAAGATGTTCCCAAAAGATAAAACTAAGAAATAGATCAACTAATGATCTCAAAATCTCCACAACAGAAGCCTTGCCATACAAAAGCCACGATCCGTAAGGAAAAGTCAAACAACTTTGTCCTTACCCTTCGCCGAACCTGTAGTACCTGTGATGTAAACAACAACATGGGGTGAGATACATCAAATCTCAGTGAGTTATCTATCTTAAAGTCCTCTCGGCTTTACAGGGTTCTAATAATCCTAACTCAAGTCAAAAGGGAAGGGAAGTGACTTTGAGTACTCACTCACACTAAATGGAAACATGTCATGAGTTCATCAACTCACAATATCACTAATCGGTAACCACACAAAGGCATCCCCTTTTTCCCGTCCGCTTCTACGTCTAGAAGTCGACCCGAGTCATGGATCCTGGTAACCTACTTGACATATGAATGGATTCGGGTTCTACGGACCACTAACCGTTATGAACCGTCACTTCACACGGGCCATTAACCGTCACAAGCATACGCTCCTAGAGCGCCATTCGTATTGCACGCGAAAATCAAACCTGCAAAGTAGTTGTGCACATGTTTCAGAGGAGCTCGAGACCCATGAAACGCACTCACAAGATAATCGGTTACGATTATGTGATCACACTCACAAACGTGATCGTATTCGACGATCACAAGACCATAACGCCTTATCACAACCACAAAGGTTAACACACATGTTCCATACTAGTGTTTATTCATTCTATGACATTAGTATCTGACACACGCCTCGGCACCGCACGCACGATCGTGTCATTATGTCATTCCACACTTTCTGACATTGTTTACGGTAATAATCCTCACTCTACCTATTTCGTATTTTAACATGCATACATACTCAAACATGTTTAACAATAAGAGCATAGGCAAATTGTCATCAATCACGTAATGGAAACACATAATTCAACATACCCCAAATTACACTAATTCACGGTTCCCTCCGATTTATTTAATTGGGCATCAAAACCAGTATTTTCCACTTCCATTATATAGAGTATTTCCGTAGCTTCACATCGATATAAAGAATTCTTAAATCGGATAAACGAGTCAAAAGTTACAGGCTTTTTGAAGAAAAGAAAAATATTTGATCCCAGGCATATTCGCCTGGCGAATCCCCCTTCGCCAGTACTTTGCTTGGCAAATCTCCCTTCGCCAGTGCTTCGCCTGGCGAATCCTGTGGTGAAACTCTAATTTTTGAAAAATCAAAAGTTCCAGTAGCTAACACATTTCTGTCTCTTCAAATTCGCCTGGCGAATCTGGATTTCGCATGGCGAATCCCTTTCCCAGCACTTCGCCTGGTGAGATAGTGGCGAGACTTAATCTGCTTGGCGAATCTGGAATTTGCCTGGCGAATCGCACCAGAACCAGAATTCTTCCCTTACGGGTTCCATGGTTCGAAAGCTACAAATTCACCATTTCTCAACCCAAATCAATTTCAAACAGCACAACCAAGCATTAACAATGTTCATATGCATAATATGATCATACTACACAATTTATGTCGATTTTTAACCGTTAGATTATCGATTTCAATAATTCTAACCTAACTCAAACATTTCCAAAAACTCTAAAACTAATGTTCTAACTAGAACCCACCTTGAATAGAGGATGATGATGAAGAAGATGAGATGATTTAGTGAAGAATGGATGATGATTCTTGATCTTGGGTTCTTTGGGTTTTCTCTTATTTTTTCCTTCCTTTCCTCTTCTTTCTCTCTAACTCCTTCTATCTTTTTCTTTCTCTTGTTCTAATAAGGAAAAAGAATGGAAAAGAAATGATATAGTATAATATCATTAATTAGTAACACTACTAATTGTCCAAAAAGTCTCTAAAGCTCCAATAATTAAAACCTCAGAGTCAGATAATATTAATTTAATTTGCTCTGAGTTCATCAGTTTACCCTAATTATTTTATCCAACAAATTCTCAGAGTAACCCGGAACCCAGTTGATCATAATAATATTTCCAGAGTAAAATAATTTACGGGGTATTACATCCCCCCCCCCCTTAAATAGAAATTCGCCCACGAATTTAAAATAATTACCTGAACAGATGAGGATAAGCTTCTCGTACCTTTGATTCCAATTCCCAAGTTGCATCGCCCGGATGCGTCTCATCCCACTGGACCCTAACAAGAGGAATCTCTTTATTCCTTAACACCTTGGTTTCTCTTCCTGTGATACGACTTGGTTGAGGCTCAAACGTTAAATCTGCTTCTATCTCGATAGCATCAGGTAGAATTGGCTGAAGAGGATCTGGAACAAATTCCGAAGCTGAGATACATGAAAAACATCGTGCATCTCTGACAGAGAAGGCGGTAAGGCTAATCTGTAAGCTACTTCACCAATTCTTTCTAAAATTTGATACGGTCCTACGTATCTCAGACTTAATTTCCGCGACTTAAACGGTCCTTTCAACCTCAACCTCGGAGTAACTTTCAAAAACACGTGATCACCCTCGACAAACTCCAAAGGCCTCCTACGGTTATCCGCATAACTTTTCTGGCGATCTTGTGCTTGTTTAACTTTATCACGGATCATCATAATCTTTTCCGTAGTATCTTGAATAATCTCGGGTCCCAAAATCCGATCTTCACCAACCTCCATCCAACACAATGGCGTCCTACACTTCCTTCCATACAATGCCTCATAAGGAGCCATACCAATACTTGCATGATAACTATTATTATAAGAGAACTCAATCAACGGTAAAAGTTCTATCCAATTTCCTCCACTTTCAAGTACACAAGCTCTTAACATGTCTTCCATTGTTTGTATTGCCCATTCCGTTTGACCATCCGTTTGCGGATGATTCGACGTGCTCAAACTCAACTTCGTTCCCATAGCCTGTTGAAAAGCTCTCCAAAATCTGGAAGTAAACTTTGGATCTCGATCCCGAACAATACTAGAGGGAATACCATGTAATCTCACAATTTCCGAAAGGAACAACTTTGCGAGATAACTCGCCTTGTAAGTAGTCTTCACGGCCAAGAAATGAGCAGACTTCGGCAACCGATATACAATTACCCAAATCGAATCATAACCGCCCTGCGCATGGGGTAATCCCACTGCGAAATCCATCGAAATACTATCCCACTTCCACACCGGAATTTCTAAAGGTTGCAACAAGCCACCCGGTCTTTGGTGTTCAATTTTCACTTGTTGGCATACCGCACATTCCGACACATATACCGCAACATCCTTTTTCATCCCGGACCACCAATAGTCTCTCTTTAAATCTTGATACATCTTCGAAGAACTAGGATGTATAGTAAAAATACTCTTATGCTCTTCTTCCAAAATCCTTCTTTTCAACATCGCATCATCCGAAACACAAATCCTTTGGTTAAATAAAATGATTCCGTCAGTAGCTCGCACAAAACCTGGTTGAGTCAATGTTTCTTGTAACTTTTCATCCAACCCTTGTCCTTGTCAGATTTCCTCTCTAAGAGTAGAGGTGACATTCAAATTCCCCATAATCACACCATTATGAGTCCAAACAAATTGAAGATTTAGATCTCTAAACTTTTCCAATAAGGTATACTCTAACATCATCAAGTCGGCACTATGCAACACTTTCCTACTCAGTGCATCCGCTATTTTATTCGCTTTACCTGGATGGTATTTTAGTTCCAAATCATAATCCTTCAAATACTCCATCCACCTCCTTTGACGCATGTTCAACTCTTTCTGATCGAAAAGATACTTTAGACTCTTGTGATCACTGAACATCTCGAAATGTACACCATACAAATAATGGCGCCACACTTTCAAAGTAAACACAACTGCCGCCAATTCTAAATCATGCGTTGGATAATTCTCTTCATGGACTTTCAACTGTCGAGAAGCATAAGCCACCACATGTCCATCTTGCATTAACACACCTCCTAATCCCTTCTTCGATGCATCACAAAATACCTCATACGACTTGCTAGGATCAGGAATGATCAGAACAGGAGCAGTCATCAATCTCTCTTTCAAGCTCATAAAAATTTGCTCACAAGCCGAATCCCATTCATACGAACAATCCTTCCGAGTAAGTCTCGTCATCGGTAAAGCCAGTTGGGAAAAGCCTTTAATAAACCTTCTATAATAACCTGTTAACCCCAAGAAACTCCTAACTTCTGCAATGTTCTTCGGTCTCTCCCAATTAATCACCGCCTCAACTTTTGATGAATCCACTGCCACACCTCCTTGAGATATGACGTGACCAAGAAAATTTACCTCCGACATCAAAACTCACACTTGCTTAGCTTGGCAAAAAGTTGTCTCTCTTGTAAGATGGATAAAACGATTCTTAGGTGTTCTTCATGCTCTTGAGAATCACGAGAATAGATAAGAATGTCATCAATAAAGATCACCACAAATTGGTCCAAGTAAGGTTGAAATATCCTGTTCATATAATCCATGAAAACTGCCGGAGCATTAGTCACAACGAAAGGCATTACTAGGATTTCATAATGACCATAACGGGTCCTAAATGCAGTCTTTGGTACGTCCGAACTCTTCACCCGAATCTGATGATAACCTGACCGTAAATCAATCTTTGAGAACACACAGGCTCCTTTCAATTGATCTAATAGGTCGTCTATCCTTGGCAATGGGTATTTATTCTTGATGGTGACCTTATTCAACTGACAGTAATCAATACACAACCGCATTCCACCATCCTTCTTCTTTACCAATAACACTGGAGCTCCCCAGGGCGAAACACTGGGTTGAACAAAATGCTTAGCCAACAACTCTTCCAATTGATCCTTTAACTCTCTTAATTCAAGTGGTGTCATCCGATACAGAGAAACGGATATTGGAGCCGTTCCCGGTATCAGGTCAATAGAGAATTCCACTTCCCTCTCCAGAGGAAGAGAAGTGATATTCTCGGGGAAAACTTCAGGAAACTCACAAACTACCGGAATACTCAAAACTTGAAAGTTACTACTCTCCTCCTTAGTAAGAATCAAAAGAACGAATTTTTCCTCCTCAAACAAGAAATTTATCATTCCAACCGTACCTTCTAAAATAGTAGTCAACACATCCTTCGGGGTAGCCTCTACAGATGGAATAATGATTAGTTTTTCTTCACACCCGATAAATACCGAATTAGCTGAAAGCCAATCCATTCCCAGAACAACATCCACTTTCTTAAGCGGTAAACAAATCAGATCAATCTGGAAAACTCTTCCATCCACCGATAAAACACAATTTTCACACATTAAAGGTGTTTCAACCATCTCATCCATGGGAGTAGTAACCACCATGGGTGGAGACAACGGAATAGCTTGTAACCCCAGTCGTTTCATACATTGCATCGATATAAAGGAATAGGTTTCTCCACAATCAAATAACACAAAACAAGGATTTCCATTAACAAGACACGTACCAGTAATCAAATAATTGTCACCCTTTGTTTTCCTTGCATCCAAGGTATACACTCGCCCGGTATTCTTCTCTTGCGTCTGATTCCTCCTCTGAGGACAATCTCTCGCCAAATGGCCCACCTTCTGGCACTGATAACACCTCACACCTTCGATGTCACACCTTCCCTGATGATTCCTACCACAATGACGACATACAGGAGGTGCACTAGTCCTAGAACTCTGAACTTGCTTCCCTTTGAAAGATTGTTGCCTTGGTCTAAATTATTGATTCGATCTTCCATGATCTCCTTGATTTGACCTACTCAAATCCCCTTCTGCTTGCACTTTCTTCAAGTTGTGCTCTGCCACGTAGCACTGCCTTAACAATTCGGCATAGCTAGTGAACTCCCTCTGAGACACGCTATGTGAAATTTCAGCCCTCAAACCAAAAAGAAACTGATCAATCTTCCACCTCTCATCCGGAGCATACATAGCCTGCCTAGAATAAGCAGCCATTACCTCAAACCTCTCAGCATATGCGGCTACAGTCAAAGTACCCTGTCTCAACTGTTGAAACTCGAATTCCTTCTGAGACCTTAAGGGACTTGGAAAATACTTCTCCATAAAATTAATCTTAATCTGCTCCCATACCTTTGGTACCTCTTGAATGGTCATTAAGGCTGAAGCGCTCTCCCACCACCTCATGGCAGGACCCTTTAACAAGTGGGAAGTGGAGACCACCTTATTTTCCTCACTGCACTGAACTATCAAGAAAATCTGCTCCATACCGGATATCCATTCATGAGCCTTTACCAAATCTAACCCTCCCTGAAACTCCGGAGGATTCATATGAAGGAAATCCCTAAAGGTTCCCCCTACAGCTTCAGGAACAACTACTGGAGGATGCACGCCACCAGCCATTTGCTGAACCATTTGTTGCACAAACTGATTCTGTTGTTGTTGCATCTGTTGCATGAATTGATACATGTAACGCCCTAAATTCCCCCGAATAATTTAATAAAAAAATTAGAGTAAAATGAAACAACTCAGAATAAAAGGGTATTACTTTCAACAAGAACTTGCTCACAAGGTTACTCTGTTACAGAATCACTTTTCTGCTGTATTTTTGTGCGAAAAATTACTTATTTAACCCATCCCAACATCCCCAGACATCATTTATCACAGAACTCGGATTTCTACATCAGTATACAATAATACACATTCATTAGAAACTCTTATAACACTAAAAATCACAATTCAACCAAGCAATTTACACAATTCGAGCATTTTTATTATCACCGACACGTAACTCCAACTTCTCACCGGAAACACCAAACAATGGTTTCAATTAATCAAAATATTTGTTTTCAAAATGAAAAGGCAACTGTAATTCTTTAACAAAGTAAAATCATGCATAAAGCATTCCCGACTCCCAATGTTACATATCAGAGCAGACTCCAAACTAAAGTGAAGCACCTCGTCTTCACCGACCACGACTTCCACACTACTCCTGATTATCTGCACGTTACCCACGTGGAGGCAACATTCAAACAGAAGGGGTGAGATTTCACATTCAATAATACAAGGAAATAACTCGTATAAAGGAATTAGCAACACATAACATCATATAACTGCGCAACTCATCATTATCAATACTTCGCATAAGTCCAACAACAAATCATCACATAACTTCGCTCAACAATACAACAACACGACTCAACGGATGCAATGCAGTGCAATCATGCATGTGGTACCATTGGAGCAGAACTCCCAACATAAAATTTGCCAATTAATAGAGGCATCAACAAGGCATAAGCCTTCAACTTAATATTTTGTCAATCCAGGCCAACTTACCGAGCAGCAGCTCCAGCTTGATATGCTATGCAATGCGACTCAACATGAACGTCAGAATAACAACAATGATAGTTATATATCAACACAACAACAAATCAACATTGGCCATAGGCCCACAACTTAACTCTTGCCAATAATTAGAGGCAATGCAACATATTTCACACCTGCAACTTTATAATTCCCAACAACAATATCACAGCAACTATAACATACTCTGTACCGGCTAACATATACTACAAGCAATCACGACTTCACAATTAATCAACATTATTCTTCGCAAATAAACAATAATTTCATTCACACACTTATAATTACAAAACTCAAGCATGTATACTTTAATCGAAAACGCTTCAAAAGCAGTTCAAGGACATGACGAAATAATTATTAAAATGCACCTAAATTCATCATTAAATACAAGGAATCATGTTCTAAATTCATTTCACAATTTGGAAAATTTTCAATTTCGAAATCGCGCTAAAACTCAAACTTCACTTCGCCAAAAATCAGAATTTTAACACTATAATTCCATTTCAGTTATTCCATACAAGATAACTCACCCCTGGGCCAGACACTATTATTATAAGATAGCTCGTCTTGTTATCTTTCCAATGCTTCGTGCGGCGTACGAATCGGACTCACGGAACTCAAGTTACGAATTTTTGAAGTTTCCAAAATTTTGCACTAACATAGCTACGGGTTTGATCACTTTTTGCCCAAAAACCCATCCGAAACTTCGATTTAATTCGCGAGACTCTTATTTTAACTTAGTTATACCTATTAGAACTCATTGGTAGCATAAAAATTAATTTTCGCGACGATGAATTTCGCACCAAAATTTCTAGGTTTCACTATTCCTAACCCAAAACAGAATTTCTTCACATTATTCTCATAGAAACACTACACCATAACGATAACATTATAATTCAATCATTGCAAACTTCTAACATCAAATTGGGTTCAAATTCCTAATATCAAGATACTAAATTAACACGTATAAATCAATTTCATTCATCTCTAACAACAACAACTATCAACCAATATCTAACTCAATCCCTTTCATGATTATTGAACCCGTATTAGAGAAAGTTAGTCTCACCCTTACCTTATATTGGATGACCTTTTTTAATCTCTAAACTCTAGTCTCTTGCCTTCTCACGATCGTTCTTCTCTTCTTTCTTCTCACTTCTATGGTTTCCTCTTTTCCTCTTCTCTGCAACTTTACGTAACTTCTCCCAAAACCTTATTTCTTCCTTATTTTCCTCCACAATCCCACTACTAATACTTAGTCTTCCTCATTTCTCTCTCACCCAAATACTAATTAAATCATATTTTAATTAATAATAATATTAGGAATAATAATAATAATAATTTCCATCACCTATTTAATTAGATCAATATTCAGTCATTATTATAATTAAATAATTACTAACTAAAATAATCTAATTAGTCTTAGTCCCCACACCACCAATCTCTACGTTTTGGTCACACACCCCTACTACCTTAAAGATAATTCTTAAGGCCACTACCCTTTACAATGGCTACACCAAAAACAGCCAAAACACACCAAAAACACACGATCAATTACATCAATTCACAATTATTTCACGAATAATAATTAAAATAAAAACGGGCGTTACAAATCTCCCCCACTTAGAATATTTTCGTCCTCGAAAGTTTACTCGATACAAACCACTCCAGATACGTTATCACATCCAACTAATCAACTCTCACGCCACTAATGGCAACACCACGAATAACGCAATACAACAATACACCTTATCAATGATAACGACAACAAGATGAAACGCTCACGCGATGCACTCGACGACCAACTCAAAACACAAAGAATAATCAAATTAAGAACACACAGGTTCACTATGAACCAGAACACAACACGACCGTTACCATCGCCATAGGCAAAACTCCCTTAATTCCCCATCATAGGAATTAGCTACTCGCACTCGAACCATCACCATAAGTAACGAGGCAACAACAAAGATAAGAATACAAAAGCCCATATCACAACATCAACGTAACCAAACTACCGACATCGTTGTTACCCACATAAGAACCAACTACGCTACACCACACTTTCACTGCGCACTCTGAGTACTCGCAACTATCTAATCTACCAAGTTTACATCAAACTTCTGACCATCAAAGCAGACATAAGAAAGGACTTTCGACTTAACTCATTGGAAATTCCAACCAACATGCATTCTATACTCTTGTGATTACTGAATACATCGAACTCCGATTTCATAAAAATAATACCTCCGAATATTCAACACAATTACAACTGCAGCCAATTCCAAATCTTGAATTGGATAAATACTTTCATGAATCCCCAATTATCGTAAAACATAATCTACAACTTTACCATCTTATATTATCACACTGTCTAAACTCATCTTAAACACATAACAGCATCCCAATACCATAACCGCATAAGGATACATATTTCCAATTAATTTTGACAAGAAAAATCACCTTTTCCACTCCCAGACCGCGTTAAGCGAGATCTGACTCGCACTAAGCGCGTTCGCTTCTGCCTCGAGAGGGCGAAAGTCTTCCAGACCGCGTTGGGTGCGCTCAACGGTGCTAAGGCCCTTCGCGATTCCTGCTACAAAACTCTGTGATAATAACTTACTAAGTCCAAGAATATATACTCCCCTTAATCCACTGCAGAGCTTCCTCATTGTAGAACTACATCTACTTGGATGGATCCACAACAATACCCTCATCTGAATTAACACAACCAAGTAAACTCATCTCTACTAACCAAAAATCACACTTTGGTAACTTAACATATGACTCCACTTCTTTCAATACTTGTAACTCAATTCTCAATTACTCTACACGTTCTTCTTCCAATTTTTATAATAGATTCGAACATTCACAATGAACACCAGTTTTAACTTATCCAAATAAGTATGGAAGATACGATCCATACTTCCTACACACACTTTAAGGCGTACTAGTCACTACTATCCTCTACCAAACATCCTTGGTTAAATCATGGTCTCGTATTTCCATTTATTCCCTTACTGGATCATATTTCCAATGCTTCAAGTCTCATGTCTATCGGATTCTCGATTCATCACAAATCAAAACTCAAGTTATCCCGAATACAACTGGGAGTTCCCATACTACTCACCGATCAACTTGCAACCTCATGCTATCATCATTTTCTTTACTAATAATAATAAGGCTCTCCACGACGACACCCTTGGCATATCTTTAGTCAGCATGTTGTTCTCTGCTTCTGATAAGTAACTATCAGCATCATCTGATCAACATGCAAAAGCCTCAAATCCGCCTCATCTTCAGATATAGGAATCTGCATCGACTAATTAAACAATCCACAAGCACTTAGCTAGACTTCAAACAATTCAATGTACATACTATACCAGCTGGCAAGACACATCTATCTCATCCAACATGATCCCGTCTACTATCAATAAGAGATTAAGGGTGATCAGTTCCTCAATTTGTCAATAGGTAGCTGGCAGCCATAACGGTGGCATACATCATCATTACACAACTACAATAGCATCCTTTACTTCGTGTCAAACTTTGAATCGTGTCAAACTTGAACTTGGACTTTGCTTGAATCGTGTCAAGCATTGTCTTGTGTGTTCTTGTTTGAATCGTGTCAAACTTGAACTTGGACTTTGTTTGAATCATGTCAAGCATTGTCTTCTCGTTTTAAAACCATTCTTGTTCGAATCGTGTCGGACATTGAACCCTTACCTTGGATTTTCTGAAAATTACTTTAAGTTAAGATTCTTGGAACAAATTTCTTCAACCTTATAAGACTCCTAGTTGGTGCGCAGGGTTTGTCTCTATCTTCCTGGCTTTCCTTGAAGATCCTATCTTGAACTCTTCAGTATAGGATCCCCAGGAAGTCTTTGCTTGGTTGTCTGTCCTTTTGACTGATCCCTAGTGATCAGGTTTTTTTTTCTGGTTTCGTGCCCAGGAAGAGTGTGGGTTTGTTCGTCCCCAGTTGTCTATCTCCCCGGATCTTTCCCCGATGGAGATTGTCTGTGGTCTTTTCCCCAGTGTTTCTTTGAGTCTCCCCGGCGGGTCTCTTTTGTTGGTTGGCTCGTATCCCCAGGGAGGTTTTTCTCATGGATACTAACCATCGTCCTTCCCTCGGTGAAGCTCTTCGGTCCTTTTGCTTCTTGTTTACCCTTTGGTGTCTTGTTGTGTCTACATTTTCTTGCATCTTGGCATCATGTTTGTTGCATTGCATGTGTGTGCATCTGAGGGTAAAATTTTTGGTTATCTGTATTTAAATATCTTTCACTGTTGATTACATGAGGATCTTCATCTCTCATGTCATAAGGTGAAGATATTTAAATAGGGGCAACTGTTGTACCCCAAATTTTACCCTCATTTTTCTGCTAGTTGATGTTTTATCATCTTTCTCTATATTTTTAGTTTAATAATTGTCTTGTTTTTTTATTTGTTTTATTTTAGTTTAAATTCAATATGGCCTATTTTAAGTTGTTTAAATTGATCTTAATTTTATTTAATTTTAATAATTAGTTTTAATTAATTAGATTAATTATCCATTTAGTTTATTTTTTTCTAACTATTTTGAATTTAGGATATTAATCAGTTTAGTATTGTTATTATTAATCTTATTATTAATCCAAAATTAAGAAAAGAACATCTTCATTTTTCTCACCAATTGGCCTTCATTACAACTTTCCAACAACATCAAATTGTACCTCCTCACACCATTTATGAAAGAGGATCAAGAGTAGTAACATTTGGTCCATTTGTTAGAAGTTTGTCGTGTGCAAAAACAAGAGGTCCATGACTTTGGGTTTTCATTACACAAATACATTTTTCTTTTGAGCCAAATCCTAGCCAAATCCAAGTATACTACTCTAACCTCCTTGCCATCAATTCCAACACTTATCTTTTGCCACAAACCATGTAAAGCTACCCAAAAGTACATCAACTTTTGTACTTGGTAGTTGACATCTTCAAGACAAATGCATAAACCATCGTGTCTATACAATAACATGTGTTTCCAAGATCTTTTTCTTCTGACTACACGCATGAAACAAGCAACGGCTACAAATCTTCACTTGGCTCAAGGAAAAGACCATACATGTAGCAGCATCCCTGATGTTCTTTTCTCAAAAATAAAACCAATTCCCTTTGTACCATCAAGGTTATGGACCAGTTGAACTCTCTATATAAAGGACCCTTCTCCTCTTCATTTCTCACCAACAAACAACACAAAAACCACTCTGAAAACTTGTTTCTTTGGAGGAGCACGAGCTAGCTGAGGAAGGAAAGGAAGTTCTTGCTACTTGCTTGGAAATTAGGTAAGTTTCTCAAACTTCCTTTTATTATGCTTATCATGCTTATTCATATTGTTAGGATGAACATGTTTTAGTTAATATTTACTATGATGTTGTAATGTTGTGTTGTATTTGTATGGCATGAATGTTATTATGAACCTCGGTTTGAGTTTGTGTTGGAAGCTTCATATTTATCCATGGCTGCCCTAATGGTTTAACATTATTATCACGTGTGAGCTTGTGTTGAAAGCATGCTGGCTTGTTTGTTTATTTATGAGTTTGTGTGGTTTGAAATATTAATGTTACATGTTCATATGTTGCTTCTATTTTATTTTGAAATGATATCATGAACATCAATGCAAGTTTCTGACTCATGAGTGGAAATGTTGAACATATATGAGGTTCTTGCGCAGCCATGCTTGGAGTTTTTTTGTATGTATGTGTATGTATCATGCTGAGTTTGGAAACCTCCAATATCTTTTTGCGCTCACTGTGTGTTGTTTTAAGTGTAACCATATTTGAAATGGTAAGCTTTTGGTCATGTGTAGTTAATTCAAATGTTGTTGAACTTTGTAGTACCTTTAGGTTATGTTGAGAGTCTTGATCTCTTTTGATGTTCACTGTTATCATTTGAATGATGTAAATGTTTGTGTTGGATGTATTTTTTAACTTGGTTTACATTATGCTCCTACCCCTCATGTCAAAAACTCACGTTTGAAATGATCTCAAAATGATTCTTTTTTACTGAAGATTTACAACATGCGATTTTATGTGGACTTCTTTTATTGTGACATATTTGTTTTCATTGCCCTGTAACTCATAATACCATGCTCACACACAAATTCAGCCATGTTGGTAAAACTCTTTTGGTATGTTTATATGTTGTTTCTTGAAGCTGCTGGTGAATTATGATTGAAGTTTGTTTGAGAATGCTTGTATTGTCGTATGATGCTGGAATATATTGAATGAGAGTTTTGTTCTTATGCTATTATGCTTTGCCTTGGTCTTTTATATATTTGCCATGTCCATGTGATATTTTGAGATTATTTTGAACTGTTGGTTTAAAGTATGCTGACTGTTGGTTTGTTTCCAACTCGTGTGAGTTTTTAGCTCTTAATGTTTGTTTATCGTGTGAGGGAGTCCAGGAAATTGGTTGTCATATTATATGTTGCTGTTTTGAACTAGTATGTTAATTAAAATATGAAATAGAAAGTGCTTTTATCCTTTTCTCAAACTAGTTTCAATTTTGAACCTTGAGTTTCCTCTGATCTTTCTTCATGATATAGTCACTAATTTGTTTAGATAATGGCTTCATTGTGTTCTATGTTTGGAGTACTTCAGTTTAGCCTTTTGTTTCATCATGTTTGGTTGTATTTTGATGGATTTATGATGGTTTAAAATGAACGTTTGCTTTGGTGTTTTGAATTTGGAAAATACGATAGTTTTATATGCTGCTGCATATTTCATGTCCATGTTTGCATTGTGATTGGCTGGGTCTCGTTTCTGTCGTGTAGTGCATTAAAAAGGATATGACCAATTGATGTCACTTACTACTACATGTTCAGTATGTGCGTGTTTTCATTTTAATATTTTTCATGGTTTGTCTTAGTTTATATGATATTTGAAGCGCATGTTTACCGGATGAAACACGACGTCCCAACGGTAACACACATGCACGTATCTTCGCCTTTCACCTGCCATGCCTGGGTTCGATCCTTGGATCAACCCTTTTTGCTTTTTTATTTTTCTTATTTCGCTTGTATCTTCTTTTTTTTCCTCTCCTGGGCCTTGCGCCCCAGCTTGCTACTGCCACCCCCAGTTCTGGCCCAATTTCATCTCTGTTGTTTTTTAACTAAACCAATTTCTTTTCATACCCCCTGCGCCTGTTTTTTTTAAATGTCTTATTTATTTATTTACTTCAAATCTCTTTTTTAAAACTTTTATTTTATTTTATTTATTAAAAAAAACTCCAAAAACATTTATTTAATTTTTATAGTTTGTTCCTTAATTACTTATTTGATTATCATTAATTAATTTGTGTTGTATTTCTACTTGTTAATTGCTTTGCTTTTTAACTATTAATTGTTGTGTTGACTTTTTTTAATTATCAATTTGTATTTTAAATTTCAATCATCAATATGCATGTTAAATTTTAAATTGTTGATTGTTGTAATTATTAAATTATATTTTAATTGTTAATTGTTTTGTTAACCTTTAATTTTAATTATCAATTGTATCTTAAATTGTATTGTTAATTTTAACGGTGTTGTTAATTATTAACATTTATTTATGAACATCATTGATCTTATGAGTGTTATTTCACTATTGATTTGTTCAAGTGTTGAATTAATCCATCCATGCTCGATTCATTATATACTTGACTTTAATGTGAATTGTATCTTTAATTAATATCATTCTCTTTATCTTTGTGAGTATTCTATATGTTTGTCTTCCTTAAGATTGAAACATATTGATGTGTCCTTATAATCATGTTCATCTTATCCATACTTTATCATGAAACATATTGCCATTCTCATGCTTATGTTGCTTTCATTATATTATCTTATATCAATGTTTTATCTTCTATGCCTTATATTATTCTTATCAACTGTTTTACCCCCCCATTCCAAAGGAAGGTGATTATTGTTGACTCCTAAAGTCATGACCCCCCACCTTAACCTAATTAACCTCTTAGGAGAAACTTTATTTCTTGACCTCATCAGAGCCATAGAAATTATTACTAGCCTTAGGAGAGAGTTCTTAAACTCTTAGTGATATTCATCCTAATGAATTTATCACTTCCCCTACTGACTAAAACTTCAACATAGATCCATTTCAACTAGATTTAGAGAGTTCTTAAACTCTATAATGAGCTTGTACTCATTTCCCTTCTGAATATTGGCCATAGTCAATAGTTCAGTAGAAATAGAACTACGCATACTCTGATTCTATTCCCGAGGATACGTAGGCGTAAAGTGCGATGCTTTGTCGAGTATACTTAGATACTAACCCCTAGGGTTTCAACCTTTAGCAAACATAAGATAACATTAACAAGAGGTTCCCGTAGAGTACTACGGACGTTTAAGGTGCTAATACCTTCCCTAGGCGTAACCAACCCCCGAACCTTAGATCTTTTCCCTTTAGGTTTTTCTAACGATCTTGAACCTTTCCTTTGGATAAATCAAAGTCGGTTGTAAAAGAAATATGATGCAAATTAATTAATAATTTGTTATCCGATTTTCACCGCAACAGAAATGGCGACTTCACTGGGGAGAGTTAGACCTATTGCTGGTCCTTTCCTAAGAGGGTTAAGCCTATCTTGTTTTTATGTTATTCATGTTTGCTTATTTACTTGTATATGCTTATGTATGTCATATTTGCTTATATATCTGGGTACCTGTTCTTGCTTGACTTTTTCCTGTTTAATGTGGGTTGACATGATATCTATGAGTGAGATAAATCCTATACCCGGATTTGAGCGTACACTTATGATAGGACGACAGTATATTCAAGGAGGCTTTGAAAGAGTCGATTCCTGAAAAAGTTAACTTGAGACACCATCACTCAGTTGAGGCCCTCTCGAGAGTCTAGTTATGTTGAACGATCCTATTCGTGAAAGCGTGCTACTCTCGACCTAGGAGCCCATGATATTGAGAACCATAGTTACCAAACCCCACTAAGCCTTTTAGGATGTAGTGCGGAGACCATGATGAAGTCTATTTCTGAATTGGTTGTTACGCGATACTACACTCAGACGAGATCCTCTTGAGAATTTTATCGATTACCAAGTCATCTGGGAAATCCTTAAAATCTGAAAGATGGATTGTAGACTCTGGGAACTCTTTAGAACCTTGTTCGGCAGGTGAAAACCAGTAGTACATACCTTGGGGATAGGTAGACCATGGCTCCATTCATGAGACCTATAAACCTAGGGTTTGTATGTTTTGTTATGTGTACTTATGTTTGTGCTTGTGTGCTTTATGCATCTCTACATTCAAGTATTCTTAGCCCTTTGGTTTCGAGAAACTCAAATACTTGTTTCCTTTTCAAAAGATCAATAGATCAGGGATTTTAAAGATAAAAACTCTTCAATTTTCCAAAAATGTTTACAACTTACCTGTGAGTTCCTTGAAACCATTTGGCTTGCATTGGCATCTCATTTGCATTTTTGCATGTGCATGTGCATTCTTCTTCGTCTTATCGTCGTCTTGTTCTCAGCACCCGTCACCCTGATTTTCCGACTCGACAAGGATACCTAGTCTGCATTCAGGACAATGGCAACGATGAAGAAAGTTTTGAAGAACCAGGAAAAGCTGAAAGAAGAAGTCAGGATCCTCAAATGCCAGATGAATTGGGTTCTAGAAACTTTGCAAGCTCTAATGGAAAAGGAGAATCACATTCGCCCTATCATACCAACATTCAACAATCAAGCTTCCATTTATCAGCCAGTTCCTCAATCACCAATCTATCAACGAGCGCCCAACGCTCCTGTTTATCCACAACAAACTCAGGTTTCCCGTCAAAACGTTCCAGATGAGAGACAGGGTGGTAGGCCTCCGATTCCTTCCATTCCTATGACGTATACAACATTGTATCCTGCTTTGGTACAACAAGGATTAATAACTACAAGGTCATCAGGCCCACCTCCTGATCCACTTCCATCTTCTTACAATCCCAATGCTCATTGTGCATTCCATGAAGGTGCACCAGGCCATGGCTTAGAGGGTTGTTTTGCTTTGAAACATATTGTGAGGGATCTAGTGGAAAGAAATATTTTATCTTTCAATGACTCCCAGCCCAAGAACAATCCTTTGCCATCTCCTGAGGATCTCCCATACCAGCCAGCCTGTGGTCTTGTTCCTGGGCTAGAATGTAATCGCCGTTAAGTGTCTACCAAAAGGGCATTTCAGACTCCAACGGATGATTCTCCTCGAGGTTCTCAAGGCCGAGATAAGAAGAAAAGCTCTGTCAAAAGAGGAAAATTTAACCACCAGCCTATCCCGGTGCCGTTAAGCAAACTTTTCCCACTGTTGATGCAAAACAAGCTGGTAACTCCACGACTTCTCACACCTTTCCGAGGAGCTTGGTATGATCCCAACCTAACTTGTGAATTCCATAAGGGAGCTGAAGGGCACGATTTGGACAATTGCCGAGCTTTAGGATATTTTGTGCAAGAACTGATCCTCGACAAGGACTTAATCTTCGAAGAAGACCGCCCAAAGACTGAATGCAAATTCCGCACTGGGACCATTGGACATCCCATTGAAGAATGCAAGGAATTTGAAGAGAAGCTAATGAGCTTGCTAAAGAATATGAAATCTCAGGGAGGTACTTCAGATGCTGGTACCTTAACTTTTGAAGCAAAAGGTAAAGGACCGGCAAGGCCTCTCAAAGTTCGATACCACAAGGAACAAGTGATTGGTGGTGAAGACTTCTTTCCGTTCGGACCCGGAAACTGAAATCTTTGGTTGGCTGTGCTTTGTATTTCCTTTAATTGTATGGATATTTGCTTATGAGCTTTGTTGTACCTTTAATTTGGCAACATTAATGAAATATTTATGCATCTTTTGGTTAAATCCATTCGTTTCACTCATTTACTTTTATTTTCATAAAAGCAAAAATATATATCTTTTTCACCTCCTTTTTCAAACTTTTGCTAAAGCAAAGATTAGGGAGGATGATGAAAAGCTCAGGTTCATAATTGCTGTGGTATACCTTCAAATTAACCTCGCCGAGGATGTAAGGCATTGTTTCAATTCATCCCTTGTTAACCCCTTCGAGCCTAGAAGTAGGAGTTTTCTTTCCTTACACACAAAAAACCTTAAATCTCAACCTTGGGGGCAGGGTAGTTCTCAGTTTAACTCGGTTATGCATTCAAACACGAGCGCTTCATATAAGGCGCCAGTCAGCTTTCAAATCAAGTGACTTCCTACTTTTGGAGAGTTGAACGTATATCTTGAGTTAGCTGAGCGTAGGATTTGAGCCGTTATCTTTTGTTTCATAAACCGTGAACCATACCACATTATGTCATACCCCAAATTTTGACCACTAAGATTTCCCATCATTGTGTAAATCATCATCACAATATGGATGTACCTTTGTGCCTCATCAATCTCCTCAAGGAATTGTTGAGCATTCACTACAATCAAGCTTAGGGTTTCAAGCCCTCTCAGAGCCTTAGACAAAGGATCAATCAAGGAATGACATGATCTTCAACTTGTCTAAACCTCTCAAACATCCACAATGTATCAAAAGGACTCCCACTCCAAGGATTAAGCACAAGGTTGCTCCCTTCTAGGTGGATCAAGCCTCAAGATCGACAGTGTCACCAAATTAGGGTTTTGGTCGACCAGGGCCTTCAAAGGGAAATTTTCCTCTGGGCACAAGCCAAAGATCCAAAACATAACCTAATATACTCCATGGAACCTCATAAACCCAATCATTAAGTCAATTTTGCCTCAGGGGATGCATTCATCAAAAATCAGGAATTAGGGTTTCTTGACCTAATTCACCCCTAAGTTGACTTTTGGGACAAATCATGAACCAAGCCCTCAAGGCATTATTTGAGGGTCTCTTATATATCATATTGATCCATTTAGGACAATGGATTGATCCAAGAAGCTTGAGCAACAAGTCTCAATTTCATCTGCACCACAATTAGAGTTTTAAGGAAAAAGTCAACTGTAACTTTGAATTTTGACCAGGACATGCTCTCAAGCCCTAAGACATGATTCAATACACTCTATACAACCCATGTAACATGTCCATCAAGTTTGATTTAGGTTAAGGACATGATTTCCTGAAGAATTGCACAGTTTGGAATTCATCTGATAAAAAGTCAATTGTGCACAAAAGTCAACTTTGACTTTTTGAGATTTTTCACCAAAATGGATTTTTAACCCTAAAATCATGTTAATGTATGATTTTAATCAACATTCATCAAGAAAATTTGGATAACTTGTAAAAGGGGTAACCATAAAAACTTAGAAATTTTTCTAAGTTAAAAATAAAGTGGCTAGGGTACCAACTTTGGAGGATCATAACTCCTAAACCACAAAGCCATTTTTCCTCATCCAAAGATGGATTTGTAGCCCTCATTACCCTCTACAAAAACTTCAACTACAAGTCATTCCAATTCATTAAGGATTTTGAGTTATGGAGTGATCAAAATGGCTGAAAAATGAAAATGTCACTTTTTCCAACACTTAGTGAAATTTTCACTAAGTCCAAATCTGTCTTCATTTTTTTCCAAATGTAGGGGGATTTTTCACTTGGATTCAAAAGAGATCAAGACCAAACATGTTCAAAAAGTTGTTGTAGCATGTAAGGGCTTTCCAAAAATGGCCAAGAACATTGCCAAATTCCATTTGGGCTATGAGTTATGACATTGTCAAGTTGCCTTGTTGAAATCTGTCAAGGCAAGGCAGAATTTGCATTTTTGCTCGATTTGCCAAAATTGTGCAAATCTAAACACTCTTATCCACTTGGACACATCTGAGGATTGAATCTCAATGGGACAATCACTGAGCCAAGCCTCCAAAGTCTTTGGAACAAGAAGTAGCATGCTATTCCTAAAAATCCCAAAAAGAGGGACAAGACTCCAAATTTGGATTTGAGCATTCAATGGAAGCATCAAGGTGGCATGGACTGAGCCATTTTCATTTAAATTTAGTCAAGACTTATCCAAGACCAAGGGAACCACAACCCTGTGCCCTAACATCTAGTCAATGGCTTGAGGAGACTTGGATTTCCATTGGACAACATTGGCCAAACCTCTGCTGCAGTTGCCATTCACTGTGGATCCCAAAACAAACTTGCTCTACTATAAATAGAGCTCAATTGTGATCAGTTTGAGTACACCAAAGCCATCAAATAGATGCTTTCCTCAAAATCTCTTCTTTCACTCCAATTTTGCCTTCTAAGGCAAGTCACTATCGGGTTTTGAGTTTGAGAGCTTTTCCAATCAAACCAATCACTCACACACCTCACATACATCATATAGAAGTGATCCAAACACTCACATAACATCTGGAACACTGATTTCACAAAATCACCAGCCAATTGCTCAAGTTCATGAGAGTTTTGCAGTTGAGATGCCATCCTCAATTCCAAACCATTTCAATCCATTCTAAGCACTCAGACACATCACTTGGCACCTAGGGAAGCTATCCAGATCATTGGAACCTAGCTGTAACACCTCCAACACAAATCACGATCACCAGTTGCAAGTGGTAAGCATGAGCTCTTCTAACTCTATGATCCATGCATTTTTTGCTGCACAATAATTTGGCCATATGTTCATAATCATGCATGGAATGTTTCCCCTCAATTAATTGCATTGTTTGAATCATGTATCAAAAATCCTAGCCTTCATGCAGAAATTAGGGTTCTTGAGGATTTTTCATGATTTCTTGTTATATGTTTAATTTAAATGAAATTAATTGACATAGACATGATCGTGAGGTTGAGACGAGCATATTGATATGTGGATTGCATGTTATAATCAAGTATTCAGAGAGATTGGAGAGAAAATGCAAATCTGGCCAAGCCCAGAACACACGCGTGTTTTTGGTGTGTTCTTGGCGCCTTTTTTTTCAAAATTTGAATATTTAAATTTTGTGATTTTATTTAATTGATTCAAAAAATAATTTCTCTCTGAGTTTTAATGATTTTGAGTTGATTCTTTTTTTAATAATTCACAAAAATGTTAAAATATTTTATTTTAACAAAAAATATCAAAAATATTATTTATTTCATATAATTGATATTTTTGCAAAGAATTAATATTTTAATTGTTTTTGACATTTTAAATATTTTTTCCACCTTGATTTTGCAACTTTTAATGCCTTCTAATTATTTTGTAGGTCAATACTTAATTTTTGAAGCATTAATCCAAGATCACAATTTGTTTTTTCATATGTTAAACAATTTTGATCATTTTAATTGAATTTTTATTCAATTAAATACATTTTTGAAAACAAATTAGGGTTTTTGGATTAATTCAACCTTCATAAATCATTTTCAAAACACTTTGGGCCTCTAATAGAGTGTAAGACTCAATCCTTTTTTTGACCAAATCATTTTTGGGCCTCAGTGTATTGTATAAGTCCTGATACCGTAAAAAACAAACGGCGCGATCGTCGCCTTTTCAAAATAACCCTGGGCCTACCCTCGAGTAGTAAGACCCATTTCTTTTCTTAAAACTCACTTGGGCCTCTAGTAGAGTGTAAGATCCAATCCCCTTTTAACCAAAAACATTTTGAGCCTCAATTATTGTATAAGTCCATCTGCGTTAAAAGAAAATATCGGCGCGATCGCCATTTTTAAACGGAAAAATCAATTGGGCCTACCCTCGTGTTATAAGCCCCACTCTTTTTTTTAAACACTTTTGGGCCTATATTAGAGTGTAAGACCCAACCCCCTTGTACAGAAAACATTTTGGGCCTCAGTCACTTGTATAAGTCCCTCTATACAAATTCAAACAGTGAGATCACTGATAAAACCTTGGGCCTCTCCTTGAGCTGTAAGCCCCAAATCATTCTTTTTCAAAGCACTTTCTCCTTTGATTTTGGAATATACTGTTGTTTTTAATCTTCCTTTGTTGAACAACTAACCAAACAGCATGGAAGCTCTACAACCGAGTAAGTGGTTATTGCTTTCATTTACCGCTTTCATATACATATAACTGTATTGTGGGGTTGTTTCACTGTAAGTCTTCTTTCATAAACTCATATCAACTGTGTAATAATAGTATAGATATTTAGAGTTTCCCCGGCAACTACGTCTAGCATTAAGCCCGTTGATCACTCTTAGAAATAGTCTAAACTAGATCCTCATAGGATTACCAGACACAGTCTTCCCTCCTCTTGGGGTTAAACAATATGGAGACATGAAAGACAGCATTCTCTGTGAAGCCTTTCATAGACTGTCACTCATAGAACTTGTCAAAGAAACTCTATTCCCCAGAGATGATCTTTTCTCCGTGAATGACATCTCTTGAGTTTCTTCCAAATTCTCGAACTTTCCTGGCTTGATCTATTCTCGGTGAATGGCATGTCTTGAATTTCTCGGGGTTTGGGGACCCACAGGCTTCTTAAAAGCACTTGTCAAGAAACTCTATTCCCCAGAGATGATCTTTTCTCCGTGAATGGCATCTCTTGAGTTTCTTCAAAATTCTCGAGCTTTCCTGACTTGATCTATTCCTTGTGAATAGCTTGCCTTGAATTTCTCTGGGTTTGGGGACCCATCGGCTTCTTAAAAGCATCGGCCTCCTCTTGGGCATCGTACAAGGACCCACATGCTTCCTAAAAGCAACTCTCGCCTCCTCTTGGACTTAGTACAAGGACCCGTCGGCTTCTTAGAAGTATTCACAGCCTCCTCTTAGGCTTCGTATAATGATCTCTTCCTCCGGGAATGATAGCCTTCTCTTGGGCTTCGTACAAGGACCGATCGGCTTCTTAAAAGTTTCCAGCCTCCTCTTGGGCTTCGTACAAATTGTCCCGACGACCTCCTAAAGGTATAGGAACAAAACTTAGTCGTCTTCATAGAACAGTCCTTCCAAGAGTCTACTACTGTTTCTCCAAGCATAGTACAAAAGATGAAACTCTAGACTTGGACAGTCTAATCTCCTTGAGTCTTCAAGACATTCTCAAGTGACCCCTTCAAGAATAGGAAGGAAACCCGTAGACTTGGACAGTCTCAATACCCTTCGGATTTCCTGCTTCCTTGAAGAACAGGAATAACCTGGATCCTTGAATCAAATCCTTGAGTACAGTGTTGCTCATATAAGAACTGATTTTCTCTTTCAAAATCAGTATACTGGACCTGTCACTCAACTGAAACAGCAACTATAACCTCCTCTTGGGCTTTATACAATGATTCTCCCCAGCGGAGTCAAACAACGTTTAGCCTCTCTCTCGGGCTTTGTACGAGACACATAAGAGGCTCCCTCGTTGAGTCAATTATCCCTTTCGCCTCCATCTCGGGCTTTATATGAGATACAAAAAGGTTCTTATTGAGCCAAACAAACAACAGCCTCCATCTCGGGCTTCGTACGAGATACAAAAAACTCTCTTGTTGAGTCAAATAGCCTCCATCTCGGGCTTTATACGAGATACCAAAAGACTCCATCGTCGAGTCAAAACCTTTTAGCCTCTCTCTCGGGCTTTGTACGAGACACATATCAGCCTCCTCTTAGGCTTTGTATAAGAAAACCACTGGCTGATCCAATCAACCTTTTAGCATCAAAACTGTGCCTCGTTCACAGTACACAAACATCAATAACTCCTTCCCCTTCATCTAATCGCTGTAAGCGGCAAGCCTCTGGATCATCTACATCCATGCCACTGTCCCTCTTTTAGCATGAGAAATTCCTAAGGAAAGATGACATTGCTCTACACTGAGTTAAAGTCTTCTCCTTCAGGTTAAAACCCCCTCTAAAGGAAATTATGGCATTGCTAGGATCCGCGTATCCCGGTTAAAGTAATCCTCCTTTACAGTCAGTCACCCAACAGTTGTGACAAACAAACCCCCTAGAGATGACAAATTCTCTCTAAAGTCAAACCCTTTTAGCTTCACATCTTGGGCTTTGAACCAGATATAGATCACCTTTCGCTTCACGTCTTGGGCTTTGAACAAGACACCAAAAACACCCATTTTCTCCCATAAAATAGGAGGAACTACGAACGCTCTGATTTCCCTGTTCGGTAAACGGGAATACGTAGGCATAAGATTGAAAGAAAAATCTTAGCGAGCACACTAAACAAAAACCCAAAATCCCATACTCTCATGTATCTATCAAAAGCATCAGTCCTAACATCCTAATCCTTGTTCCCCGCCAGAAAATCCTAGAAAGAAAGAAAACAGTATTGGCGAAAATACAAATAACCAGTACAAAGGCCCCCCCACATTGATAGCATTCGTAACCTAACAGACCGCTGTTTAAACTCAGTATGCAAAGCAGGGTTAATTGGAGACATCTATTTCCCTTCCTTCATCAGCTCACAATAGGATAAAAAATGAATCGACCTGTAGTAAACTCAACTGCAGAGAGCGACCAGCACTTAAGAACCGCGTCCAAAATCGCTCGCTACAGAAAAATGGCGCCCATCGTGGGGCCCGTCTTTCTTTTTCCTTCTTCCTTTTCATCTCTTGTGAGAATACCACATATTGGGGCTTCCGCCGGGGAACCCATTTCTGTCAGGAACTTAGGATTCATAGCTTTAAAGGTTTAGGATGTTTAGGACAAATATATATACTGCTTTTCCTAATTTCCATACATGTTTATTTTTCTGCTAATGGGAATGCGTGTGATGCCGCATGTGGAAATATTGAGTATACACTTAAGATAAGTGATGGCGACGAGGTCGACCATCAACCTCAGTGGAGGATGACCAATGCAACCCATTCTCTCACCTAGACAATGGGCCGATTGTGATGTCTGAGAAGCTGAGGAGGCAAACCCTTTTGTAGTGCGAAAACTATCGGGAATAGTTGTTACGCGATACTACCCTCGTTTGAGGCTGGTGATCTATTCTCGGTGAATGGCACTTATTCTAAGATTGCTCTACAACTCGCTGGCGATCCGCTTGTTATTTTGCTTTCCTGGGAGGAGCTGATGATAATGAGCACAGATACAAAAATCACCCTAGTATAAACCTTTGGGGATGGGTAGAGCCTTAACTTCATGACAACGACCCTTTGACCCCATGTTTTTTCTATGTTTTTGTGTGCTGTATTCATGCATTCATTTAAAAAACATTAAAACATTCAAAAAATTTCTCTTCTAGTCTCTCTGTTTTTCAAAATAAACTAAGACTGTGATTGTAAATATCAGAGAAAAGGATTGCACTAATGGACTTCGGTAGAAGGAGAACTCATACGTATACCTTCAAGGTTCCAAAGTTAGAGGATTTGAGAAGGTTAGCCAGGATGATCACTAACCCTGAGGCTTTCAGAGCCAAACACGGAGGTCTGCTGCCTCTATTAAGAGTCCATGTGATTGAGGGAATCATGGATGCGCTCATTCAATTTTACGATCCGGTTTATCACTGTTTCACATTCCCAGATTACCAGCTCGCACCAACGCTGGAGGAGTATTC
The DNA here is from genome assembly GCA_022829125.1 of Lathyrus tuberosus. NCBI lineage: Eukaryota > Viridiplantae > Streptophyta > Magnoliopsida > Fabales > Fabaceae > Lathyrus > Lathyrus tuberosus. The sequence continues at coordinate 760,757 of JALAZF010000368.1, read as the reverse complement.
TCATCTGATTGATCTACACATTACAGATCGAGCTCCATTTTCTGGACTGGAAGAAATTCCAAAGAATCAGATCATTGCAAGAGCAATTCATTTGGACGAGTCTGAGGTTAGGGCTCACATAACCACTAAGGGTGGCATCCAAGGTTTGCCAGCCCAGTTCTTGACAAAGAAGGCCCTGTATTTTGCCAGTATAGGAAACATGACTGCTTTTGAAAGCATCTTTGTCTTGCTCACCTACGGGTTATTTTTGTTTCCCAACATCAATAACTTAGTCGATATTAACTCCATTAAGGTTTTTCTCATTGGAAATCCTGTGCCGACTTTGCTCGCAGATGCGTATCATTCTACACACTTGGGAAATTTGTACAGCGGAGGGGAGATCACATGTTGTGTACCTCTGCTTTATAAATGGTTTATCTCCCACTTGCCCAAGTCTGCTGCTTTTTGGGATTGCAAGAGTGCCTTACGTTGGTCGCAGAAGATCATGTCTCTTACCAACTCTGATATAGATTGGTGTAATAGGATCTATGATGGAAACAGAAACATTGATCATTGTGGAAACTTCCCCAACGTACCCCTCATAGGAACTAAAGGAGGAATCAACTACCATCCGGTGTTGGTTCGCCGTCAATTTGGATACCCGATGAGACACGTCCCACGGGGTGTTCATCTGGAAGGTCTTTTCTTTAAAGAAGGAGAAAACGACAGAGCACTAAAGATGGAAATAGTGCATGCTTGGAAACAGGTTCATAAGAAAGGACGAGAGTCTCTAGGAAAACCGGACTGTGTCTCAGTGGAGCCTTATCTCCATTGGGTACAAACTAGAGCTCTCAAGCTAAAAATGTCTTATCCTCGTTACGAAATTCTTCCGCCGAGGGAATCTATCATGTACTTCATGACGGAGACTGAAAAGCTTCGGGTTACTCTCAACAAAGTTCAAAAGGAAAGGAGGTCTTGGAAGAACAAGTACCGCACCCTCGACGTAGAATGCATCAAAATACAGCAATTACTGAAAGAGAAAGATGCTCTGATTGAGATTTTGGAGCAACATGCTGTAGAGAATCAAGATGACCAAAGGAATTTGCTCACTCCTTTCACCTGGCAAAGGAATGACAACCCGACAACGGCCCAAGAACCCCGGTCAAAGAAAAGAAAAATACCTGAATCAGCACCCGATTTCTCTTCAGAGAGGACTTGGGACCCATTAGCTTAGGTTTCTGTTTCTGCACCTTGTAATCTACTGTATTTCCATTTCTGTAATCCTTTGAATTCAATAAAAAGGGGTTTCCCCACTGTTTGATATTTGCAATCTAATTGTCGAAGTTTATTTTGATTAAACAAAAAAAACCAATTAATATAATCATTGCATTCATCATTCTCACATCGTGTATTCTTCTTCCCTACGAATCTCACATTTGTGTCTCGATTCTAGAGTCAAACTGTCTCATTCGTACAATACTCGGGCCAATCGTCAGAAAAAGATGGATGATCTTGAGGAAGAAAACAGAGAGTTGAAGGAAGAGATCGACGCTCTGAGAGAGGATATGAGAAAGCTTTGTAACGACATGCAAGCCATGGTAGAAGCTCAGCTACAAAGAACTGTGATCTCAGAGATCACCTCAACGCCCATCGTGGAGAAGTAGGATCCTAGGTATCAAATGCCGAAAGATCGTCCCTGGGGCATGCCTGTTAACTATATCCCGGAAGGATATGTTCTGCCGATCGCTGAAGATCAGGGAGTCACAACAGAAGCCGCTGGGCTTGAAGGTTACAAACTTCGGGAAAGCGAAGATGCCAGGGGCATACTGAAGACTCCTGAAGGTTACAAACTTCGGGAAACTCCAAGATTCACTGCCGTAGTCACGGTACCACCCCCTGTGGTGCACACTGTCCCGAAAGGACAGAGTCCTCCAATACCTTTTGATAAAAAGGAAACTATGTTCGATAGAATGGATGAATTCCAGGAACAATTCCTGGAAATGCAGAAGGAGCTGCAAGCCATTCACGGTAAGGATTTATTTGGAAAGGACGCCGCAAACCTCTGTCTGGTCCCCAATGTGAAAGTCCCGCACAAGTTTCAAGTGCCCGACTTTGAAAAATACAAGGGTGACTCTTGCCCTCAAAGCCATCTGGTGATGTACGCTCGGCGGATGTCAGCTCAGACGGAGAATCAGGACCTACTGATTCACTACTTCCAGGATAGTTTAACCGGTGCCACATTAAAATGGTACATGGGTTTAAACCGTACTACGATCAGTACATTCAGAGATCTTGGTACTGCCTTCGTCCAACAATACAAATATAATTTGGACATGGCACCCGACAGAGATCAACTCCGATCAATGTCGCAAAAGGACAAGGAAACCTTTAAGGAGTATGCTTAAAGGTGGCGTGAAATTGCCGCTCAAATTTGTCCACCTCTTGAGGAAAAAGAGATGACAAAGATCTTCTTAAAGACCTTAAGCTCATTTTACTATGACCGAATAGTTGCCAGTGCACCCAGTGATTTCACCGAGATGGTCGGCATAGGTGTACGTCTTGAGGAAGTCGTCCGAGAAGGACGTTTGGTAAAAGACACTGGATCGACGAGCGGTACTAAAAAATACAGTAGTGCTCTCCCTAAGAAAAAAGAGAAAGATATTGGGAATATCTCTCTCGGAAAGCAAAGGAGACATTATCAGCAGGTAGTAGTTGTAACTCCTGCTATCAGCACTGCGCCTATTCCTACGTATCAACCTCAGGTTGCGCAGAGCCAACCTGATCAGCAAAGGACACAACGGCCTCCTCAGCTGGCTCGTCCCCAATACAACAACAACCGTACAACACGGCCACCAGGATTTGATCCTATACCCGTAACATACGCAGAGCTATTTCCATTACTACTAGCCAAGGGGCACATTCAGACTAAATCCCCTCTTACAGTACCGGAAAATCCGCCTTTTTGGTTTAAGGTGGATCAAACATGCCCTTATCATCAAGGAGGATCCGGGCATAACATAGAGAATTATCTTAGTTTCAAATCCGACGTGCAAAAACTTGTTAGGAGCGGGGTCTTATCTTTCAAGGATACGGATCCTAATGCTCTTACGAACCCGCTGCCTCAACATGAGAAAGCTGCAGTCAATCTGATTGAGAAAGAGACTAACAATGTCTATCAAATTCATGATGTACTCTTGTTAAAGACCAATCTGGTCAAGATGCATTGTAGACAGAGTGGATATGGCCATGTGCCACCTCATAACTATCACCAGTGTGATATCTGCTCTAAAAATAAATAGGGATGCTCTTTCATACAGGAGGCCCTCCAGCGTCAGATGGATCTTGGATGGATCCAAGATTACCATGATAGGAATTCCTATCAGATCAACATGGTTCAGATCTTTGATATTCGCGTGATGAATACCAGCCTGGTAGAGTTACATGTTGATCAGGTCCGACTCGGATTCTTAATATCACATGACCATCAAAGCTGTAAAGCGGGTTGCGAAAACGATCGAGGTTGTACCCTTGGCCAGGAGGCACTTCAGCACTTATTAAATCATTGGTGGATGCCGATCTACATGGATGAAGATACTCAGCAAATTAGTATCAGTAACAGGAATCCTACTCGGCGTCAGAGTCAGGATGTCCGATCAGTGGAAGCTAACCTAGTGAGGTTACATTGTATTCAAAGTGGGCATGGCCAGGTGCCACCACACAATTATGACTGTTGTAGCGTCTGTTCGGAAAGTAACCAAGGGTGCTACCTTGTGCGAGCAGCTCTTCAGGGTCAGGTGGATCGTGGAGAGATTCGTCCATATCTGGGTTCTGGACCCATCGACTGGACGCCGAACTACCTTGCCGATCAAATTGAAGATGTTGTCACAATCTCTGGTCATCATAGGACCAGGGACATTTGTTCCATTATCCCTCTACTTGACGAATCTAAAGTTCCCAACCGGGAACGGATCGAAATTACTTATGATGGTCAGAAAAATCAGAAGGTTCCCATAGTCATCTATCTGCCGGGACCATTACCGTATGAATCAGCTAAGGTTATCCCTTACAAATACGGTGCAACAATAATCGAAAAGGGAAAAGAAATTCCATTACCCTCCATTATGAATATTACAGACATCAGTCGTGTAACACGGAGTGGTAGAGTCTTCAACCGAGGGGTTGGGGAACCAAACAAAGAAAAGAAACTTCAGACGGAAGCTCCTGATCCATCAGTCGGTCAATCCAGTAATCCCGACCTTTCGAAAAACAACGATGAGATGCTGAAGCTCATCCAAAGGAGTGAATATAACATTGTTGATCAACTGTTACAAACTCCTTCAAAGATCTCAGTATTATCACTGTTACTCAGTTCAGAAGCGCACAGGGAGGCTCTATAGAAAGTCTTGGAGCGAGCCTTTGTGGAACAGGACGTAACAATCAGACAGTTCGATAGCATTGTCTCTAACATCACTTTCTGCAACAATTTGGGATTTAGTGATGAGGAATTACTCGAAGAGGGTCGCCGTCATAACATGGCGCTCAATATCACAGTTAACTGCCAGGACGATGCTTTAGCCAACGTACTGGTAGACACAGGGTTAACCCTGAATGTTATGCCGAAGTCCACTTTGATGCAATTATCATTCAAGGGCCCTCTGATGAGAATCAGCGAGGTCGTCGTCAAAGCATTCGACGGATCCAGAAAAACAGTTATCGACGAAGTTGACCTTCCCATAACTATTGGTCCTCATACTTTCCAAGTCACTTTCCAGGTCATGGACATCCGGGCAACATACAGTTTCTTATTAGGAAGACCTTGGATACATCAGGCTGGAGCGGTTACTTCAACCCTCCACCAAAAGCTAAAGCTCGTCAAGAACGATCAACTTGTCACAGTCTGTGGAGAACAGGCCTTGCTTGTGAGTAACTTGTCATCATCTGCTAATTTAGAGCCTGAGGAGATTATTGGAACTCAGTTCCAAGCACTGTCGGTAAGCAAGGACAATCAGTTCAAAGAAGGAACTTCCATTTCTTCATACAATGATACTATCAAAGCGGTCAAGAGTACCGATACAAAAGGATGGGGATAACTTGTCATTCCCACTGACAATAAAACAAACAAGGGTCTTGGTTTTTCTGCAACCTGTACCCGGATAGCTGCTAACAATGAAAATCTTCATCCCCTTCAAAACTTCTTCCACGGTGGAGGTTTTCTCCACCCAGTGTCTCAGGAAGTACACACTATCAATGAGGAGGATCCCTCTGACCCGGATATGGAATGGAAGTCCTATCTTAACGAGGACGGTTATATGTCTCAGGAAGAGGTGCCTACGCCATTTTTCTATCCTGCACAAAGTCCGAGATTTATACCACGGTCAGACGTCAAAATGATATATGGAGACTGTGATCTGGAAGGATGCCGTGCTCCACCAAATTCATTAGAGGAGGACACTCTGATGAAAGACAACTTTGACCACAACTACTATAGCCCAATGGATGGTCTGCCAATGTGGTAGCCTTACCCAGGAAACTTGGGGCAAGAAAGTCAGCCGAATAATGAAAATCAGCTGACCGTCATTAAACAGAATACCTGTGTCCCCACCATGTCATGGGATCAACACTCAGGTCATTCAGAAACTACTCAACATGAAGATGAATTCGCAACGTTTGCAGGACTTGAATTCATCAACTATGCTTTTCCCGAGGTCAACGTCATCGAGAGGGATGACTCCTCCAGTTCCAAAGAAATGTGTGACACCTTGGGACAACCAAGTGGAAAATACGACTATATGGTCAAGTACACTGATCCTGAAAGCTCCCGTATCAGGCTCGAAGATATCCAGCCAACTGGATGGGGAGACGTACCTGAGAGCACAAATGCTATGCAAAATACAAATGAGGAATCCTCCTACGACAACTCTGCCTGGGAGACAGATTCCAATGATCCTGCTCCACCAAAAATCAGCGTTATTTTTTAAGACAAATCAAGGAAGGTACCGGACTTTGTGATTCACCGAGGAGTTCGCCGCCAGTGGGTTGCTGTCGATGTTCCGAAGGTCGTTCACCAGTCAAAGTAATTGCCATCTTTTAGCCTTTCACCCTGCCAAGGTGAAACGGATGTTTTGATAGGGCTCGCTTTCTGCAAATTTCCCTCTTCGCTTATCCCAAAGCGACAGAGTTTTGTTTTATAGGGCTGTAGTTTTAAGGATCGATTTGTTCATTAATAAAATAACGTCGTTCTGTAATTTCCGCATTAATTGCTGTTTTCTCTTTTCGTTTTTCAGAAAATGGTAATCCTAAAAAACAAAATAAAAATAAAAACAAGCAGTAACAAAATACACTGCACACACTTGCATTTTCTCTATCTCTTCTAAACACAAATCATCACGTCATGCAGATTGCTTGTTTTAAACCCCGTTGAAACATACTATCCGATGCCTTCTCCCAACTTTGAGTTCCCGGTATTCGAGGCTGAAGAAGAAAATGACGACGAAATTCCAGAAAAGATCTCCCGACTACTCAGACAAGAGGAAAGATCCATTGAACCTCACAAAGAGCCATTGGAAACGGTAAACTTGGGTTCGGAAAAAGAGAGAAAAGAAATCAGGATTGGAGCACTGCTCGGTCCAACTGCCAGAGACAGTTTGATAAAGCTTCTCAAAGAATTCCCCGATGTATTCGCTTGGTCCTATCAGGATATGCCAGGGTTGGACACCAGCATCGTGGAACATCACTTACCGTTAAGATTGGAATGTCTGCCAGTAAAACAAAGGTTGAGACGCACTCACCCGGACATGGCCATCAAAATCAAAGAGGAGGTACAGAAACAGATTGACGCAGGTTTCCTCGCCACATCAGAATATCCTCAATGGTTAGCCAACATTGTACCCATTCCCAAAAAGGATGGAAAAGTCAGAATGTGTGTCGACTACAGAGATCTAAACAAGGCTAGTCCAAAGGATGACTTTCCTTTACCACACATTGACATGCTGGTTGATAGTACAACAAAGTTCAAAGTTTTCTCCTTCATGGATGGATTCTTGGGCTATAACCAAATCAAAATGGCGCTGAAAGACATGGAGAAAACTTCGTTCATTACCCCATGGGGTACCTTTTGTTACAAGGTAATGCCGTTCGGTTTGAAGAACGCCGGGGCAACCTATCAAAGGGCCATGACTGCTCTGTTTCATGACATGATACATAAGGAAATTGAGGTAAATGTCGATGATATGATTGCAAAATCAAAAACAGAGAGTGGGCATGTTGAACATCTGTCAAAATTGTTCAAACGTTTAAGAAAATTCAAGCTCCGCTTGAATCCCAATAAGTGCACATTTGGTGTCCGGTCAGGGAAACTACTAGGGTTCATCGTCAGCCAGAAAGGAATTGAAGTTGATCCTGACAAGGTCAAGGCCATTCAAGAAATGCCTTCTCCGAAAACTAAAAAACAAGTCAGAGGATTCTTGGGACGTCTGAATTACATTTCCAGATTCATATTTCTCATGACCGCAACGTGTGCGCCGATTTTCAAGTTACTAAAAAAGAACCAGGATTGCGTTTGGACAGAAGATTGTCAAACCGCCTTCGACAGTATTAAGGAATATCTGTTGAATCCTCCGATTCTATCACCTCCAGTGGAAGGAAGACCACTGATCATTTACCTCACAGTTCTAGAGGACTCAATGGGATGTGTACTTGGCCAACAAGACAAAACTAAAAGGAAAGAGTCTGCCATTTACTATCTAAGCAAGAAATTCACCGACTGCGAAACTCGGTACACGGTGCTCGAGAAAACTTGTTGTGCTTTGGCTTGGGCAGCCAAACGTCTTCGCCAATACATGATTCGTCACACTACTTGGTTGGTCTCCGAGATGGACCCAATCAAGTATGTGTTTGAAAAACCTGCTCTCACGGGAAGGATTGCCCGTTGGCAGATGCTTTTATCAGAATATGACATAGAATACCATGCTCAAAAAGCCATTAAGGGAAGTATTTTAGCCGATCATTTGGCTCATCAACCGATTGACGATCAAGAATCAGTCTGGTTTGACTTCCCAGACGAAGATGTCATGTATCTAAAGATGAAAGACTGTGATGAACCGTTACCCAGTGAAGGGCCAGAACCAGGTTCCCAATGGGGACTTATCTTTGACATAGCAGTTAATCATTATGGAAACGAAATTGGGGCAATCGTTGTTACCCCTCAGGGTACCCACATTCCTTTCACCGCCAGACTTACGTTCAAGTGTACGAACAATGAGGCCGAATACGAAGCTTATATTATGGGTCTCGAGGAAGCAATTGATTTAAGGATCAAAAACTTGGACGTATATGGCGACTCAGCCTTGGTTATCAATCATATAAAAGGAGATTGGAACACATACCAATCAGGATTGATTCCTTACAAAGACTACACAAGTAGGTTGCTACCCTTCTTCGACATAGTTGAGTTTCATCACATCCCTCGTGAGGAGAATCCATTGGCCGATGCATTAGCCACTCTCTCTTCCATGATTAGTGTCGGTCATTGGAATGACATACCTAAGTGTAGCGAGCGATTTTGGACGTGGTTCTTAAGCGCTGGTCGCTCTCTACAGTTTGAGCTTTGACTACAGGTCGATTCATTTTTTATCCTATTGTGAGCTGAATAAGGAAGGGAAATAGATGTCTCCAATTAACCCTGCTTGCATACTGAGTTTAAACAGCGGTCTGTTAGGTTACGAATGCTATCAATGTGGGGGGGCCTTTGTACTGGTTATTTGTATTTTCGCCAATACTGTTTTCTTTCTTTTTATTTGGGCAGCAGGTTTCTGGCGGGGAACAAGGATTAGGATGTTAGGACTGATGCTTTTTGATAGGTATGTGAGAGTATGGGATTTTGGTTTTTTGTTGATTGCGCTCGCTAAGATTTTTCTTTCAATCTTATGCCTACGTATTCCCATTTACCGAAACAGGGAAATCAGAGCGTTCGTAGTTCCTCCTAGTCTATGGGAGGAAATGGGTGTTTTTGGTGTCTTGTTCAAAGCCCAAGACGTGAAGCGAAAGGTGATTTGTATCTTGTTCAAAGCCCAAGATGTGAAGCTGAAAAGTCTATTTGTGTCTTGTTCAAAGCCCAAGACGTGAAGCTGAAAGACCTTGACTTTAGAGAGAATTTGTCATCTCTAAAGAAGGGTTTGTCTGTCCCAACTGTTGGGTGACTGGTTATAAAGGAGAATTACTTTAACCGGGATACGCGGATCCTAGCAATGCCATAATTTCCTTTATAGGGGATTTTAACCTAAAGGAGAAGACTTTAACTCAGTGTAGAGCAATGCTACCTTTCCTTAGGAATTTCTCATGCTAAAAGAGGGACAGTGGCATGGATGTAGATGATCCAGAGGCTTGCCGCTTACAACAATTAGATGAAGGGGAAGGAGTTGTTGATGTTTGTGTACTGTGAACGAGGCACAGCTTTGATGCTAGAAGGTTGATTGGATCAACCAGTGGTTTTCTTATACAAAGCCTAAGAGGAGGCTATTGGCCCAACAAGAGGGGGTTCTTATGTGTCTCGTACGAAGCCCGAGAGAGAGGCTAAAAGGGTTGACTTAACAGGAGAATCTTTTATACTCAACAAGAGAGTGTTTTTGTATCTCGTACGAAGCCCGAGATGGAGGCTGAAGGTTTAACTCAACAAGAGAGTCTTTGTATCTCGTACGAAGCCCGAGATGGAGGCTAAAGGTTTGATTGACTCAACGAGGGAGTCTCTTATGTGTCTCGTAAAAAGCCCGAGAGAGAGGCTAAATGTTGTTTGACTCCACTGGGGAGAATCATTGTACAAAGCCCAAGAGAGAGGCTAACTTCACTGAAGAAGGATCATTATACAAAGCCTAAGAGGAGGCTATGGTTACTGTTTCAGTTAAGTGACAGGTCCAGTATACTGATTTTAAAGAGAAAATCAGTTCTTATATGAGCAACACTGTACTCAGGGATTTGATTTGAGGATCAGGGATATTTCCTTCTCTTTGAGGAAACAGCAAATCCAAAGGGTATTGAGACTGTCTGAGTCTATGGGTTTCCTTCCTATTTTTGAAGGGGTCACTTGAGAATGTCTTTGAGACTCAAGGATATTAGACTGTCCGTGTCTAGAGTTTTATATTTTGTACTATGTTTTGAGAAACAATAGTAGACTCTTTGAAAGGACTGTTCTATGGAGATGATTAAGTTCTGTTCCTATACCTCTAGGAGGTCGTCGGGACAATTTGTACGAAGCCCAAGAGGAGGCTGGAAACTTTTAAGAAGCCGACGGGTCCTTGTACTAAGCCCAAGAGGAGGCTATCATTCCCGGAGGAAGAGATCATTATACGAAGCCTAAGAGGAGGCTGTGATTACTTCTAAGAAGCCGTAGGGTCCTTGTACGAAGCCCAAGAGGAGGCGGGGTTGCTTTTAGGAAGCCTGTGGGTCCTTGTACGATGCCCAAGAGGAGGCCGATGCTTTTAAGAAGCCGATGGGTCCCCAAACCCCGAGAAATTCAAGGCAAGCTATTCACAAGGAATAGATCAAGTCAGGAAAGTTCGAGAATTTGGAAGAAACTCAAAGATGCCATTCACGGAGAATACATTCATCTTGGGGAGTAGAGCTTCTTGACAATTCCTAATGAGGACAGCCGAAGAGAAGACTGTATCTGGTGATCCTATTGGGGATCTAGTTGTCTATTTCTACGAATAAATGAAACGGCGTCACCTAGTTCTAGACGTAGTTGCCGGGGAAACTCTAAATATCTATACTATTATTACATAATTGATATGAGTTTATGAAAGAAGACTTACAGCGAAACAGCCCCACAATACAGTTATATATATATGAGTTTGTGAAAGAAGACTTACAGTGAAACATCACCACAATACAGTTATATACATATGAAAGCGGTAAATGAAAGCGGGTAAACACTTACTCGGTTGTAGAGCTTCCATGCTGTTTGGTTAGTTGTTCAACAAAGAAAAATTGAAAACAACAGTATATTCAAGATCAAAGGATAAAGTGCTTTGAAAAAGAAAGATTTGGAGCTTACAGCTCAAGGAGAGGCCCAGGGTTTTATCAGTGAGCGCACTGTTGAATTTGTACAGAGGGACTTATACAAGTGACTGAGGCCCAAGAAAGGTTTTATGTACAAAGGGATGGGTCTTACACTCTATCAAGAGGCCCAAGTGAGTTTTAAGAAAAGAAATGGGTCTTACTACTCGAGGGTAGGCCCAATGGTTAATTTTGAAAAGGGCGACGATCGCGCCGAGGTTTTGTAAACACCGTGGGACTTATACAAGTGACTGAGGCCCAAAATTTTGGTATTTACAGAGGGATTGGATCTCACACTCTATTAGAGGCCCAAAGAGTTTAAAGAAAAGAAATGGGGCTTACAACACGAGGGGAGGCCCATAGTCTTTATTTTCAAGATGAATATTCACTTTTAAAATGCTTAAAAACAATTAAAAATGAATTTATTCACAAAAATACCAACTATATTAAATAAATAATATAAATTTTATTTTTTTGTAGAACAAAATATTTTACTATTTTTGTGATTTTTCAGAAAAAGAACCAATAAAAAATAATCAAAATTGAAGGAGTTATTAATTTTCCAAATCATTAAAAAAACAATATGAAAAATGAGAAAATATAAAAAAAGAGGGGTTGGGTCTTACACTCTATTAGAGGCCCAAAGTGTATTTTTGTACAAAAGATGGGGCTTACAACTCAGGGAGAGGCCCAAAATATTCTCAGTTTGAAAATGGCGATCGCGCCGAGATTTTTAACGTATCGGGACTTATACAATAGCTGAGGCCCAAAAATTGTTTTGTTAAAAATGGGTTGGGTCTTACACTCTAATAGAGGCCCAAGTGTTTAAAAATGAAAAGAAATGGGACTTACAGCTCAAAGAGAAACCCAGTTGATTTTCGTTTGAAAATGGCGATCGCGCCGAAGTTTTCTTTTAATGCAAAGGGACTTATACAATAAGTGAGGCCCAAAATTGTTTTGGTTAAAAGGGGATTGGGTCTTACACTCTAATAGAGGCCCAAAGAGTTTAAAATAGATTTGTTAGGGTGAAAATCAAAGAAAACCCCAATTTCATTTTTTAGGCATTTTTTCAAGAAAAATTAAGTAAAAAATGATAAAAATATCAAATAAAATCATTAAATAATGATTAAAGTTTATGAAAAAAAATATTTTATCAACATAAATATTTAAAATCATTTTGGTTTTAAAAATCAAGAAAAAAAAGAAATCATTTTAAAAGCATTTAAAACAATATAAAACACTATTTTTAAATATATTAAAAATAATACTTTTTTTATGATTATTTGTGGATTAAAATATTATGGGGTATGAATTGGAAAATGATGATTTTTTGCTATGTGAAAAAATTGGTTGAGTTTTGAAAATAAAAAGTAAGAAAAGAGGAAAGATATCAAAATATCATCTCCGACATTTCTTTTGGGGTAAAAACGAGTACCGAAACTTTAATTTTCAACACGTTTTTATCAAATTTTAAACACTCATAACTCTCTCAATTTTTATCGGAATTAAGATCCGAAAGAGCCTATCCTGACCGATTTTTCGCAAGGAATCCGATGGTATTACTCACGCACACGGAAAATCGACACACAAAACGCATAAATTAAAACCAAAACTGCTATCGTTTTGAAAACATCATTCCGCGTCGAATTTCCAACACGCGTAACTCTCTCGATTTTTAACCGAATCAAGATCCTCAAGAGCCCATCCTGGCCGATTTTTCGTAAGGAATCCAATGGTATTACTCAAGTGCACGGAAAATAAACACACAAAATGTAGAAATTAAAAAACCAAAATTGCTATCGATTAAAAACATCGTTCCGCGTCGAATTTCCAACACGCGTAACTCTCTCGATTTTTAACCGAATCAAGATCCGCAAGAGCCTATCCTGACCGATTTTTCGCAAGGAATCCAATGGTATCACACATGCATGCTGAAACTCAACATACAAAACTCAGCGATAAAAAAACCAGAGCTACTACGTTTAAAAACGTCGTTCCGCATCGAATTTCCAACACGCATAACTCTCTCGATTTTTAACCGAATCAAGATCCGCAAGAGCCTATCTTGACCAATTTTTCGCAAGGAATCCAATGGTATCACTCACGCACACAGAAAATCAACACACAAAACGCAGAAATTAAAAAATCAAAACTGATATCGATTAAAAACATCGTTCCGCGTCGAATTTCCAACACGCGTAACTCTCTCGATTTTTAACCGAATCAAGATCCGCAAGAGCCTATCTTGACCGATTTTTCGCAAGAAATCCAATGGTATCACTCACGTACACGGAAACTCAACACACAAAATACAGAAATAAAAAAAAAACTGCACATTGTTTTCGACGCCGTTTCGCGTAAAATTTCCAACGCGCGTAACTCTCTCAATTTTCATCGGAATTGAAATCCTTAAAAACCTATCTTGACCGATTTTTTGCAAGAAAACCAATGGTATTATTCACGCACTCGGAAACTCACTGTACAGAACACACAAAGCGAAAAAACCAGAACCGCTATCGTTAATTCGACGTCGTTTCGCGTAAAATTTCCAACGCGCGTAACTCTCTCAATTTTCATCGGAATTGAAATCCGTAAAAACCTATCTTGACCGATTTTTCGCAAGGAATCCAATGGTGTTACTCATGCAAACTAAAACTTAATATATAGAAAACACCAATAAAAAAAAAGAACTAGATATGATTTCAAAACAACCAAAATTCCACATAAAAACATGTCAAAATGCAAACAGTGGGAGGATCACAACATACACATTAAGGACTACATTTTTGCCTCAAGAATTGTTCAATATGATGCATGTATGTGGACAAAAAAGGAAAACATGATTCAAAGAATTCAAGTTGCGAATTTTACCTCTTTTTTGGAGATTTTGGGCAACCTACCAAGTGCCTTGTTCCAGAAATGATTTGATGCTTTGGACAACCTCAAATGACCTCTTAGAAGCTTTTAGGATGGTTGGAATCGACTGGAAACCTCTGGAGCAAGTTTGTGCACTTTCTCGCGAAATGGTCAAAAACGGCCAAAATGTCAACTCTCTCAAATGGTGTTCTAGATGTGTGGCACCATTTGGGACAGTTCAAGGATGATATTTAGAGTGTGTTTGAGGTTTTATCTGGTTTGGAAAGTGACTGAATCAAGACATGGCTTGAAAAATGCAAAAAAGTGTCATTTTGAGGTTTTGAGAGGTGACTTTGTGATGTTGTGATTACAGGTCACTTTTGATGGTTTGCACAGCTTACATATGATATATATATATGAGGTGTGTGTGTGTGATTAGTTTGAGTGGAATTGCTCTCTAGCTCAAAAACTCAGAATTTCCTTACTAAAGAAAGCATTTTGGAGTGAAAGAGAGAATTTGAGGAAAGCATCTGTTTGATGGCTTTGGTGTACTCAAACTGAACACAAATGAGCTCTATTTATAGTGGAGCAAGTTTGTTTTGGGATCCACAGTGAATGGCAACTGCAGCAGGTGTTTGTTCCATGTTGGCCAATGAAAATCCAAGTCTCCTCTAGCCATTGACTAGAGGTTAGGGCACAGGCTGCTGGTTCCCTTGGTCTTGGATAAGTCTTGACTGATTTCAGATGAGAATGGCTCAGTCCATGCCACCTCTAAGCATCCATTAAATGCTCCAAGCCAAAATTGGAGTTTTGTCCCTCTTTTAGGGATTTCTAGGCTTTGGCATGCTTTTCTTTGTTCCTTGGACTTGGGAGGTTCATGGATCAGATCATCCCACTTGGATTTGATCCTTAGATGTGTTCAAACTGATGACAAGGATTGAAAATTCGTGTGGCACACAAAATGTGCAAATCTGCCCCTGAAAAATTCAGCTTCAGTAAGCCCTTTTGTAAGATCCATAACTGCCTGCTCGAGTATGCTACATGGACGTTCTAGGACTTTTCGGAAAGCTTAGATGACGTACTTCAACTTTGATGTTTGGCCCTAGACCTGGTTCAACTTGGATCATGGAGAAAAACAGCCTTGAAGTTGGGACATTGTGCTGAAATTACAAGGCAGATTTTGGCTAAGTGCTGAAAAATGTCAATTTTAAGTTTTTAGCCATTTTGATCCAAGCATAACTCAAAATCCATGATGAATTGGGATGAAGTGTAGTTGACACTTTTGTAGAGGGCCATGAGGGCTACAAATCAAGCTTTGGATGGGGAAAAATGGCTTTGTGGTTTAGGAGTTATGATCCTCCAAAGTTGGTACCCTTGCCACTTTTTTTCATAACTTAGAAAAATTTCTAAGTTTTTATGGTTACCCCTTTTACAAGTTATCCCACTTTCTTTGATTTTTCTTGATGAATGATGATTCCAATCACACATTAACATCATTTTAGGGTTAAAAATCCATTTTTATGAAAAATCTCAAAAAGTCAAAGTTTGACTTTTGTGCACAGTTGACTTTTTATCAGATGAATTCCAAACTGTGCGATCCTTTAGGAAATCATGTCCTTGACCTAAATAAAAATTGATGGACATGTTCCATGGGTGTTATAGGGTGTATTTAATCGTGTCCCACGGCTTGGGAGCATGTCCTGGTCAAAAGTCAAAGCTACAGTTGACTTTTCTCGCGAAACCTTAACTGTGGTTCAGATGAAATTGAAACTTGTTGCTCAAGCTTCTTGGGTCAATCCATTGTTGCAAATGGATCAACGTGGTATGTTGGAGACCCTCAAATCATGTCTTGAGGTCTTGGCTCATGATTTGTCCCAAAAGTCAACTTAGGGGTGAATTAGGTCAAGAAACCCTAATTCCTGATTTTTGATGTATGCATCCCCTGAGGCTAAACTGACTTGATGATGGGGTTTATGATGTTCCATGGAGCATTTTAGGTTATGCTTTGAAGCATTGGCTCATGACCAGAGGAAAATTTCCATCTGGAGGCCCTAGTCGACCAAACCCTAATTTGGTGACACTGGCGATCCTGAGGCTTGATCCACCTAGAAGGGAGCAGCCTTGTGCTTAATCCTTGAAGTGGGAGTCCTATTGATCCATTGTGGATATTTGAGAGGCTAGACAAGTTGAAGATCATGTCATTCCTTGATTGATCCTTTGTCTAAGAGCTCTACGAGGGCTTGAAACCCTAAATCCTGTTTGTAGTGAATGCTCACCCACCTTTGGGGAGACTAATGAGGTACAAAGGTACATCCATATTGTGCTGATGATTTGCACAATGATGGGAAATCTTAGTGGTCAAAATTTGGGGTATGACAGATGCCCCTATTTAATCTTCTTGGACCCGAAGGTATGAATGACGAAGGTATTCGGGCATTCGGGGTGCAAGAGGATTAAATATCGGAATACCCAAAATTTTGATGGTGGTTATGAATGGTAGCTTACGCATTCATCTTTTTTTAGCTAAGCAAAGATGCTTAGAAAAGGTAAACTTCCCCTCGATCCTGGTCTTCATCCAAGGAGCTGGTCTCAGTTTTTTTTTTAAATAAACTTCCCCTCGATCCTGGTTTCCTACCAAGGAACTGGTCTTAGTTTCTTTTGTAGACTTCCCCTCGATCCTGGTTTCCTACCAAGGAACTGGCCTTAGTTTCTAAAGTAAACTTCCCCTCGATCCTGGTTTCCTACCAAGGATCTGGTCTCGGTTTCTGATATAAACTTCCCCTCGATCTTGGTTTCCTACCAAGGACCTGGTCTTAGTTTCTTTTGTCAATAAACTTTCTTGACAAGGAACGTTATTAATAGCGGTTTTCCTTCAAACTTCTCGCCGAATTTTCCTGGGGAGATGCCATTTGAGTGGAAAAAGTTTTGATGTCAGACTTGATGGGGAACCCATTCGTCTGAATTGTAGAGGTATACAAACTTCTCTATTTTGGAGACGCCATTTGTCGATTCTACTAGGGAAAGCGAGTCTCTTGAGAGACTGTTTTCGTTTGGGGGCTTACATCATACTTTTCTCGGGATCTTTCCGGAGAAATGCCATATGATGGGATCCAATTTTGAGGTGCCGATGACCTTTTCATCAGTGGTTTTTTCGGAGAAAAACTGTCGTACCGCCGAATCTCTGATTAAGAGGCTTTCTCTGTGGATTTTCCTTAATCCGGGAAAGCAAGGATATCGTCTTCGATGGCGAAGAGCGACATTTGTTGAAAGTTTTCTTGTTTCTCAGAGGTTCAAGTTACCAAAGTGGTCAAGGACCGTCTCTAATCCAGAGATAAACTGGTGGAGAGATTGCTTAGATGATTCACTTCCTAACAAGGAAAGATCTGACAACTCGATTGAGAGGACTTTTACCACTAGGGGATAACACCGACTAGAGTGATAGTGATGCAATATGAATGTGAATGCAAATCAATAATGCATGATGTATGTATGTATGTATATGCGGACAAAACTGACGCAACATACAGACTAAGGGATGAACACGACTGGATACTCGGCCACAGTGGGGCATGTAGAAATATCGTTGGTTCAAGATAGCAATTCTGCCTTGCTTAGGAGAAACGGTCCCTGTTGGGGGCGACGCTGGTCGGGCTTAGGAGATGAGAACTCGGCTGAGGATGTCAGACGAAACATGGTCTCTGACATTGTTGATCCTTCATTCAGGCGTAATGGTCTATAAGGAGTACTTTGATTCTGTACTTCGAAGTTCAAACACCTTTGGAGACGCAATCGATGCTCTTTCGATGTTCAACAGTCAAAAGAAATTGCCATCTTTATTAAAAAGCAGAAAAAGTTTTAACAAGTAAATTCATTTTTGTTTTATTTCAAGAATCGTTAATCATGTTAACAACGTCGTTCTGTAAAGCTAAAACAAATAAGAATTACAAACAAAAGCACAAGGGCTCAAATTTTATTGATAGGATGGAAATCAGCCAAACGCGTGATTCCAAAGAGTATTTACAAAGTTTGAAAATGGTAATTTACAGGGAAAAGGGCTACGTTGAAACATAACGACCACTATCCTTCTACCAACTTTGAATTCGGGGCATCCTGAGCTTCTGTCGAAGATGACCTTGACTGGAGTTTTCCTCTGATGGATGATGTAACTGCTGCTGCGGAGGGACTTGCCTCTATTGAACATAGTTACTTGCCATTATCCCTAATTTTTGCCTGGATTGTACTTTGATGTTTCCAATCCACCGGGATGATTTTTTTTATTTTGTCTCTAACTTTTGCCTGGACCGCCCTTTCGGGATTTCAATCCACCGAGACGTTTTTTTTTAGTTTAGGCGAAGTATTTCTTGACTACATCAACATTCGTGGGGTAGGCAAATTCCTCTCCGTCCATGGTTGCAAGTCTCAAGGCACAGCCTGAGAAAGCTTTCGTGACCACATATGGGCCATCATAATTCGGGGTCCACTTGCCCCGAGAGTCAGTGAGAAACGATTGTATCTTCTTGAGCACGAGGTCTCCTTTTCTGAAGACACGAGGTCGGACCTTTTTGTCGAACGCCCTTTTCATTCTCTGCTGATACAACTGACCGTGGCATAGTGCCGTGATTCGCTTCTCTTCGATCAGGTTCAATTCGTCGTGTCGACTTTGACACCATTCAGATTCTGAAATCTTCGTTTCCATCAATACTCGGATTGACGGGATCTCTACTTCTATGGGGAGCACTGCCTCCATGCCATATACTAGAGAGAAAGGGGTTGCCCCTGTAGAAGTGCGGACAGATGTGCGATAACTGTGAAGAGCAAAGGGTAGCATCTCGTGCCAGTCTTTGTAGGTTATAACCATCTTTTGAACGATCTTCTTGATGTTCTTGTTAGCCGCTTCTACCGCTCCGTTCATCTTGGGTCGGTAGGGAGATGAGTTATGGTGTTCGATCTTGAACTCTGCACACAACTCTTTCATCATCTTATTGTTCAAGTTAGATCCATTATCAGTAATGATCTCGCTTGGAACACCATAACGACAGATGATATTGTTTTTGATAAATCGGACCACCACTTGTCGGGTTACATTGGCGTATGACGCTGCTTCGACCCACTTGGTGAAATAATCAATGGCTACAAGGATGAACCGATGTCCGTTTGAAGCCTTGGGCTCAATCATGCCAATCATGTCGATTCCCCATATGGAAAAAGGCCACGGGGAAGAAAGAACTTTGAGATGTGATGGCGGTACATGAATTTTGTCGGAGTATATCTGACACTTGTGACACCTCCTCATGTACTTGTAGCAGTCGGATTCCATGGTCAACCAGTAGTACCCTGCTCTCAGAATTTTTCTCGCCATTGTGTGTCCGTTGGCATGAGTGCCAAAGGATCCTTCATGAATTTCTTTCATAAGCATGTCTGCTTCTGGTCTGTCGACGCATCGGAGCAAGACCATGTCAAAAATTCTCTTATAAAGAGTGTCACCGCTCAGGAAGAAGTTTCCAGCCAATCTTCTGAGGGTCTTTCTATCTTTCCTGGATGCCCCAGGTGGGTACTCCTGTTTCTAAAGGAAGCATTTGATATCGTGATACCAAGGTTTGTCGTCTATGACTACTTCAATCGTGAAGATGTAAGCGGGCCGTTCAAGGCGCATTATGTTGATCTTAGGTATGTCATTCTGTTGACCTACACTAATCATGGAAGAGATAGTGGCTAGTGCATCAGCCATGTGATTCTCATCACGAGGGATATGATGAAACTCAACTCTATTGAAGAAAGGTAGCAACCTTCTTGCGTAGTCTTTGTAAGGAATCAATCCTGCTTGGTATGTGTTCCAATCTCCTTTTATCTGATTGATGACCAAAGCTGAATCGCCGTATACGTCCAAGTTTTTGATCCTTAAATCAATCGCTTCTTCGAGACCCATAATACAAGCTTCGTATTCGGCCTCGTTGTTCGTACACTTGAACGTAAGTCGAGCGGTGAAAGGAATGTGGGTACCCTGAGGGGTAACAATGATTGCCCCAATTCCGTTTCCATAATGATTAACTGCTCCGTCAAAGATAAGTTCCCACTGGGAACCTGGTTCTGGCCCTTCACTGGGTAGCGGTTCATCGCAGTCTTTCATTTTTAGATACATGACATCTTCGTCTAGGAAGTCAAACCCGATTGATTCTTGATCGTCAATCGGTTGATGAGCCAAATGATCGGCTAAAATACTTCCTTTAACGACTTTCTGAGCATGGTACTCTATGTCATATTCTGATAACAGCATCTGCCAACGGGCAATTCTTCCCGTGAGAGCAGGTTTTTCGAAAACGTACTTGATTGGATCCATTTCGGAGACCAACCAAGTAGTATGACAAATCATGTACTGGCGAAGACGTTTGGCTGCCCAAGCCAAAGCGCAACAAGTTTTCTCAAGCATCGTGTACCGAGTCTCGCAGTCGGTGAATTTCTTGCTTAGATAGTAAATGGCAGAATCTTTCCGTTTGGTTTCGTCTTGTTGGCCAAGTACACATCCCATCGAGTCCTCTAGGACTGTGAGGTAAATGATCAGTGGTCTTCCTTCCACTGGAGGTGATAGAATCGGAGGATTCAACAGATATTCCTTGATACTGTCGAAGGCGGTTTGGCAATCTTCTGACCAAACGCAATCCTGGTTTTTTTTCAGTAATTTGAAAATCGGCGCACATGTCGCGGTCATAAGGAATATGAATATCGAGATGCAGTTCAAACATCCCAGGAATCCTCTGACTTGTTTTTCAGTTTTCGGAGAAGGCATTTCTTGAATGGCCTTGACCTTGTCAGGATCAACCTCAATTCCTTTCTGGCTGACGATGAACCCTAGTAGCTTCCCTGAACGGACACCGAAGGTGCACTTGTTGGGATTCAAGCGGAGCTTGAATTTTCTTAGACGTTCGAACAATTTTGACAGATGTTCAACGTGCTCACTCTCTGTTTTTGATTTTGCAATCATATCATCGACATACACTTCGATTTCCTTGTGTATCATGTCATGAAACAGAGTAGTCATTGAAATTCTGGTATCAGACGTGTCATGTTAAGGTGTGATGTCACAACAACACACTCTGCACAATGGACAGCAATAACAGTAAAATAACACCAAGAATTGTTGACCCAGTTCGGTTACAACCAACCTACTCTAGGGGCTACCAAGCCAGGGATGGAATTTACTACTTGTAGATATAATTTATAGACTCAACAACCCGTTGACAATCTCCTAAACTTATACTCTACTAATGACTTCCTACCTAAGAAACCACTTAGGTATGAGAACACCACTCAATCCCTTACAAACACTCAAAGAACCCACTTTGAGTACCCTTGATCTTACTTCACAGCTTCGATCAATTCAAACAACTCTCTTTGCTTCACAGCTTTAGAGAGGACAGATCACCAATTCACCCTTGAATGGTTTACTCACGATTCGTACAAATATCTAAGACACTCAACCTCTGCTCTTGATCTTCAATCTGTACTTTTTCCTTTGGTCTAATGCGCTTTATATAGCTCCTGAATTGGGCTTGGACTTGTCACAATATTTGATCAGATTTGTTAATTAAAACTGAATCTTCAAAACAGATTTTATCCCCAAAATCTTTTTAAATCTTCAACCTTTTAATTCTCCAACAGATCTGCAATCAAATCTCCCATGTAACAGAAAATATCTATCCCAAGATATTCTCATCCAATGAGTCAACCACTCTCCACAATTCCAGCTAATACGCATGCCCTAATAACATATCCTGCTGTTATTAATTCTGCAGGTCTGATGTTACAACATCACCTGTGTGACATCAGACATCCAACTTCAGCACTTAACTACTTAACACAGCCCAGTGTTAAGACTTCAATGTTACAACATCAGCACCTTGACAGCAACATTGAATAACCTTTGTTTTACCAAAATTCCAACCAATCCAGGAACTATCAATCTCCCCCTTTGGCTAATTTTGGCTAAAACAACCTCTGCAATCAACTTCTGCACTCTGCACCTTCAGAGATTTCAGCAGCGGAATAATCTTCAGAAATTTGAAACTTATTAGCAGCAGTCATCCAACTTTGCATAGTCTTCATCAGTTGATCTGCTGCAGCACCATCTTCATTATTGACAACAGCCAATTGGTGCTCCTCCTTAAAAACATGAACCAGCATCACAGCTGTTCAGTAGCTTATAATGTCCAGCACTCTTCCTAGATGTCTGCTTGGCTGCACTCTTCACATGTCATGATATCTTCAAAACTCCCCCTCAATAACTGCATTACCACTTTTCAACTAAACACCTTTTAGCAGCATCAATCTATCTCCCCCTTAATCTCTGCATCACATCAGCAGCATATGGCAATAATCCTCTTGACTATCTTGGCTATATTCTCCCCCTTTTTAGCCATAATTAGGAAAGCTTCTATAAGAAGTCCTATTAACTATAGTCAGTATACCCTAGCTCTCATTGTTAGCCTCTCAGTTAGTAAACAGGCAAAACAAATCATAGAAGGAAACTAAAAGCATAAACAGTGCATAAACTAGCACAATATTCAAATTACAAAACCAAGCACTTTAAGTGCTAAAACAAATACAGAAAATAAAGCTAACCCTACTAAAATAGAAGGCAATCATTAAAAACTTGAATCTTCTGAGCTGAGATCATCATTATCGTCTTCATCAATAGCATCCTTCCTTGTGTTGACAGCTTCACTTTCCTTTGTTGCCAATCTCAGAGCCATGACAAGTCTTTCAAATTTTTGTTTCCTTTCAGTGCTAACTCTTATGACTTCATCTAACTCCTTGCAAGCCTCCTCTAGTTCTGTAATCAACCCAGTCTTGGCTGATGACTGTTGTGATGTTGAGGCAGATGTCTTGACACTGTAAGGTACATGTTTCACCTTGTAATGGAGTGACAAGGCAGGCTTCCTTTTACAAGCAACATCTGAATGCTGTAGAATTCCAGGATGTTGAGACAAGACAATCCCACAAATGAGAGAGGGAAAAGCAATGGGCATCTTTACAGCATTTGTAGCAGCATGCTTAATAGTATGATCATAGATGTAGGAGCCATAGTTAATTCTTTGCTTTGTCCCAACTGCATAAATTATCTTCCCTAATTCAACAAAAATTGTGGTCTTGTGACTAGTAGGAACCCAGTTGGCAATACCTATTCTGTGCAAAAAAGCATATTTGACACTCAACAAACTGGCTAACATCTTTCCTTCTACCGGCCAAACATCTACCTGCCCATCAGTGATTTCTTTGCATATATCATTGTTAGAAGCTTCTAATTCCCCATAATCTTCCTCATTTCTACCTAAGTAGGCATTGATCATCTCAGGAGAAAACCAGACACACTTACCCCTGATGGTAACTCTTCTGAAAGTACGGCTCTTGCTGTCATTTATCGATTCAGGTATATTAACTATGAATTCCCTGACCAATCTATCATAGCAGTTAGTCAACCCTGACACAGTCCTTATGAGACCAGCAAGCTTAATTAGGTCTATGATTTTAGTAGACTCTAAGTCTTTTGCTACTACCTCTCTTTCCAGAGCTATCTTTCTTAGGCTCACACAACTCCACAAGGATGCACTTCTGGCACTGTGAGATGAGATGTTATCAGGCACCTGATTTGTAGCAGGGTTGATGTCGTGAGCATCACTCTCAAAATCTGCCTCTTCCCTGATTCTCCTCTTCTTGCCAGACCTGGCACCTTTGTTCCATGACTTGGGACAGTCTGTAGATGAAGTCCTTTTCTTATCCTTCCCTCTTCCAATTCTATCATCATCAGATGAGTCCTCAATCTCTATAACCTCAACCTGCTCCTTCCCTTTACCCCTGTGGCTTTCATTCCTAGGGGATGATGTTCTGACATCAAGACTGACATCAGTGTCATCAGGATCTTCACCTTCAGCTTCTTGACTAAGGGCCTGGCTTTGAAGATTTTTGTCCTCTCCTTGAGAGTCGACTGGTTCAGCAGGCATTTGCCTTAGACGGAAATCCCTTTCACCCGTATCCCCTTCTCAAGGATTTTGGTGGCAAGGTGTTCCAAATGCTCGTCTACATCAAACTTCTCCTCAACAGCTTGAGAGGATGATGACCTAGCTTCAGGTTTATTCACCGTTGTCGAGGGTTTAGGGTTACCTGACTCGGGAAGAGCACTAGAAATGAGTTCTTCGGAAGAAACCCTAGTTCGTACCTGCTCAAAGTTCTTGGAAGGGACAGACATCGTTCCTTTGTGACAGACTAGGTTTGGAGAAGAACCTTCTATTTTATTGATATTTGGGGAGATGAAACGTTGCGATGAGAATGCTTTGGTAAGTCTTGATGTAGTATCAATATAGTAAGGCGCCTGATTTTGAATACTCTTTAAAGACCGATTACTAATTTTCTCCCTCCATAAAGACTTTCCTTTTAAAACATTCACATCTGAACTTGTTAACTCTGAGTGACCTTTTAGCATCCTGATGTCATAGTCTGATGTTATAACATCAACTAGAACATTACTAGTTGAATCTCCTTCAAGAGTGGTCCACTGATAACAGTTGTCATTGGTTCTGGCACCCTTCATAACAATCTGATTATGCTCATCAGACACTACACACTCATGCTTAGTGTAGTTTACCTCGTAACCTTCATCACACAACTGGCTTATGCTGATCAAATTTGCACTTAAGCCATTGACAAACATAACATTGTCAAGTTCAGGTCTACCATCACCTTGCACTTTCCCAACTCCTGCAACAACACCTTTTTCTCCATTGCCAAATATGACCTCATGAGAGGGGCAAGGTCTAAGATCATCAAACATGGATCTACATCCAGACATGTGCTTGGAACACCCACTGTCAAATTACCATGTTCCTTCTTTAAACTCTTTGTCAGCCAAGTGAGCCAACAAGCACTTCACCTTCTCCTTAGGTACCCATTGTTTAACAACTTTGGGCCTGTGCTCTCTCCATCTGTTTTGAGGTTGAGGGTATCCATGCAGCTTGTAGCAAGAGTACTGCATATGTCCAAACCTACCACAGTAATAGCATCTCACCCTTTCATCTCTGACTCTTCTGCCATGATGAGATTGCTTATGCTGCCATCCATAATGTGATTTACTCCTACCATAACTACCCTGCCCTCTATTATGTTGATATCTTCTCCCATAAGACGGCTGAGACTGCTATTTCTTGGATTGTCTCCCATGATGGTGTGGCTTTCTTCTTCCATATATATAAGGAACAACATTGGTGTATCCATAACCATAACCATACCAGTTGTCCTGATGTTGAGACATCTGATGAGACATGTGCTGTTTGAACTGAGCAGCTTGCATGCTCTCATGGTATTGTGGGGGCATATATTGGCTAGCTCCCTGTGGCTGCTTTCTCTTCTGATAGGGACCAGTCTTCTTCTCAATCTTCTTAGGTTGTGAAACATCAACTTTCTTAGGGGTAGGATCCTGCTTCTTTGGCTGATGTTGAGATGAAAGTTGTGATACTTCCTTCTTTGAACCTGAAGTGCTTCCTTCTGAAGTTCCCATGTCCTCAGCCACATAACCTATCCCAGCTTTGTCTCCAGCAACTTTTTCTGACTGAAGGATCTTGTCGAGTGTGTCTGTACCACAGCTCAGCATCCTAACAGACTTGGTCATTTGATCAAGGTGAGCTCTAACTAGCACTACTTCATTTTCCAGATCTGTCTTTTCATTCTCTAGCTGAGCAATCTGTTGCTTGTGGCACTTGTTTTCTTGACAAATTTCAGCACTCTTTAAACACAGCTCTTGATAGGTAGATGCCAACTCCTCATAAGTTACTTCTCCATCACTAGAATCATCATCAGATACCACAGCTCCTGTTAAAGCTCTCACATGCTTTGCTGACTCGCTTTCACTTTCACTATCAGAGTCAGACCAGGAAACTGTCATGCCCTTCTTCTGCTTTTTCAATAAGGTGGGACATTCTTTCTTGACATGTCCATACCCTTCACACTCAAAGCACTGCACTCCTTTATCTTGGGCAGTTTTCTCTTCATCCTTCTTGCTGGTGTCAGAAGTCATGTTCTTGACATTAGGCCTGGAGTTATTATTCATTCTCTTGAATACTTTGGTGAACTGTCTTCCCAACATCACTATGGCCTGAGACAGATCCTCCTGGGATTCAGATTTCTTCCCTTTCTCTTCTTCACCATTTGTCACCAGGCTATACTCTTTGGCTTCTTTTCTGGTTCTTCCTCATTCAACCCAAGCTCAAAGGTTTAAAGAGATCCAATGAGCTCATCAACTCTCATCTTGCTGATATCTTGTGATTCTTCAATGGCAGTAATCTTCATCTTATACTTCTTAGGTAGGGACCTAAGGATCTTCCTCACAAGCTTTTCATCTGACATCTTCTCTCCAAGAGCACTAGATGCATTGGCCAGCTCAAGAACACTCATGTGGAAATCATGAATAGTCTCATCTTCCTTCATCTTCAGGCTTTCAAATTTTGATGTTAAAATCTGAAGTCTTGATATCTTGACTCTAGATGTTCCTTCATGAGTAGCCTGCAAGATATCCCATGCTTCTTTAGCAACTTCACAGGTATTAATTTACCTGAAGATGTTCTTATCCACTCCATTGAAGATAGCATTCAGAGCTTTGGAATTTCCAAGGGAAAGCTCATCTTCCTCCTTGGTCCACTCTTCTTCAGGCTTTGGCTTAGAGGTGCCTTCTTTATCTTTGCCAGCATCATCCTTCTCACACATGACAGGAGCTTTCCATTCTTTAATAACAGCCTTCCAAGCCCTACTGTCCAAGGATTTTAAGAAGGTGGTCATCCTTGGCTTCCAATAGTCATAATTGGATCCATCCAAAATAGGGGGTCTGTTGACGAATCCTCCAACTTCTTTGTCCATCTTTTCACCAGAAAGTAACTTCCTTAGATCTCACCCAGAGACAGACAGGATGCCTGCTCTGATACCAATTGAAATTCTGGTATCAGACGTGTGATGTTAAGGTGTGATGTCACAACAACACACTCTGCACAATGGACAGCAATAACAGTAAAATAACACCAAGAATTGTTGACCCAGTTCGGTTACAACCAACCTACTCTGGGGGCTACCAAGCCAGGGATGGAATTCACTACTTGTAGATATAATTTACAGACTCAACAACCCGTTGACAATCTCCTAAACTTATACTCTACTAATGACTTCCTACCTAAGAAACCACTTAGGTATGAGAACACCACTCAATCCCTTACAAACACTCAAAGAACCCACTTTGAGTACCCTTGATCTTACTTCACAACTTCGATCAATTCAAACAACTCTCTTTGCTTCACAGCTTTAGAGAGGACAGATCACCAATTCACCCTTGAATGGTTTACTCACGATTCGTACAAATATCTAAGACACTCAGCCTCTGCTCTTGATCTTCAATCTGTACTTTTTCCTTTGGTATAGTGCGCTTTATATAGCTCCTGAATTGGGCTTGGACTTGTCACAATATTTGATCAGATTTTTTAATTAAAACTGAATCTTCAAAACAGATTTTATCCCCAAAATCTTTTTAAATCTTCAACCTTTTAATTCTCCAACAGATCTGCAATCAAATCTCCCATGTAACCGAAAATATCTATCCCAAGATATTCTCATCCAATGAGTCAACCACTCTCCACAATTCCAGCTAATACGCGTGCCCTAATAACATATCCTGCTGTTATTAATTCTGCAGGTCTGATGTTACAACATCACCTGTGTGACATCAGACATCCAACTTCAGCACTTAACTACTTAACACAGCCCAGTGTTAAGACTTCAATGTTACAACATCAGCACCTTGACATCAACATTGAATAACCTTTGTTTTACCAAAATTCCAGCCAATCCAGGAACTATCAGTCATGGCCCTTTGATAGGTTGCCCCGACGTTCTTCAAACCGAACGGCATTACCTTGTAACAAAAGGTGCCCCATGGGGTAATGAACGAAGTTTTCTCCATGTCTTTCGGCGCCATTTTGATCTGGTTATAGCCCGAGAATCCATCCATGAAGGAGAAGACTTTGAACTTTGCTGTACTGTCCACCATCATGTCAATGTGTGGTAAAGGAAAGTCATCCTTTGGACTTGCCTTGTTTAGATCTCTGTAGTCGACACACATTCTGACCTTTCCGTCCTTTTTGGGAACGGGTACTATGTTAGCTAACCATTGAGGATATTCTGATGTAGCGAGGAAACCCGCGTCAATCTGTTTCTGTACCTCCTCTTTGATTTTGATGGCCATGTCCGGGTGAGTCCGTCTCAACCTTTGCTTTACTGGCGGACATTCCGACCTCAACGGCAAGTGATGTTCCACGATGCTGGTATCCAATCCTGGCATATCCTGATAGGACCAAGCGAATACATCGGGGAATTCTTTGAGAAGCTTTATCAAACCCTCTCTGGCAGTTGGATTGAGCAGTGCCCCAATCCTGATTTCTTTTCTCTCTTTCTCTGAACCCAAGTTTACTGTTTCCAACAGTTCTTTATGAGGTTCAATGGACCTTTCCACTTGTCTGAGTAGTCGAGAGATCTCTTCTGGAATTTCGTTGTCAACTTCTTCTTCAGCCTCGAATACCGAGAATTCAAAGTTAGGAGAAGGCATCGGATCTTATGTTTCAACTGGGTTTAAAATAAGCAATCTGCATGACGTGATGTTTCGTGTTTAGAAGAGATAGAGAAAAATGCAAGTGTGTGCAGTGTATTTATTTTACTACTTGTTTTTATTTTTGAATTGTTTTTTAGGATTACCATTTTCTGAAAAAGCAAAAAGAGAAAACAACAATAAATGCGGAAATTACAGAACGACGTTATTTTATTTATGAACAAGTCGACTCTTGAAACTACAGCCCTATAAAACAAAACTATGTCGCTTTGGGCAAAGCGAAGAGGGAAATTTACAGAAAGTGAACCCTATTAAAACATCCGTTTCACCTGGGCAGGGTGAAAGGTTAAATATGGCAATTAGTTTGACTGGTGAACGGCCTTCGGAACCTCGACGGCAACCCATTGGCGGCGAACTCCTCGGTGAATCACAAAGTCTGGCACCTTCCTTGATTTGTCTTCAGAAATGACACTGATTTCTGGTGGAGCGGGATCATTGGAATCTGTCTCCCAGGCAGAGTTATCGTAGGAGAATTCCTCAGTTGTATTTTGTATAGCATTTGTGCTCTCAGTTGTATCTCCCCATCCAGTTGGCTGGATGTCTTCGAGCCTAATACGAGAGCTTTCGGGAGCGGTGTACTTGACCATATAGTCAAATTTTCCACTTGGTTGTCCCAAGGTGTCCCAAACTTCTTTGGAACTGGAGGAGTCATCCCTCTCGATGACGTTGACCTCGGGAAAAGCATAGTTGATGAATTCAAGTCCTACGAACGTTGCGAATTCATCTTCATGTTGAGTAGTTTCCGAATGACCTGAGTGTTGATCCCATGACATGGTGGGGACGCAGGTATTCTGTTCGATGATGCTCAGCTGAGTTTCATTACTCGACTGACTTTCTTGCCCCAAGTTTCCTGGATAAGGTTGCCACATTGGCAGACCATCCATTGGGCCATAGTAGTTGTAGTCAAAATTGTCTTTCACCGGAGTGTCTTCCTCTAATGAATTTGGCGGAGCACGACATCCTTCCGGATCACAAACCCCATATATCATTTCGACATCTGACCGGGGTATAAATCTCGGACTCTGTGTAGGAAAGCAAAAAGGCATAGACACCTCTTCCTGAGACATATAACCATCCTTGTTAAGGTAGGACTTCCATTCTTTATCTGTGTCAGAGGGATCTTCCTCATTGATAGCATGAACTGTCTGAGACACTGGGTGAAGAAAACCTCCACTGTGGAAGAAGTTTTGAAGGGGATGAAGACTTTCATCGTTGGCAGCTGTCTGGGTACCGGTTGTAAAAAAACCAAGAGCCTTCTTTGTTTTATTGTCAGTGGGAATGACAAGCTGTCCTCATCCTGTCGTATCGGTACTCTCGACCGCTTTGATAGCATCGTTGTATGAGGAAATCGAGGTTCCACCTTTGAAGTGATTGTCCTTGCTCACCGACAGTGCTTGGAACTGAGTTCCAATAACCTCCTCGGGTTCTATACCAGTAGATGATGATAAGTTGCTTACAAGCAAGGCTTGTTCCCCACAAACCGTGACAAGTTGATCGTTCTTGACGAACTTTAGCTTTTGGTGGAGGGTTGAAGTGACCGCTCCAGCCTGATGTATCCAAGGTCTTCCTAATAAACAACTGTACGTTGCCCGGATGTCCATGACCTGGAAAGTGACTTGGAAAGTGTGAGGACCAATAGTTATGGGAAGATCAACTTCGCCGATAACTGTTTTTCTGGATCCGTCGAATGATTTGACGACGACCTCGCTGATTCTCATCGGAGGGCCTTTGAATGATAATTGCATCAAAGTAAACTTCGACATAACATTCAGGGCTGACCCTGTGTCTACCAGTACGCTGGCTAAAGCATCGTCCTGGTAGTTAACTGTAATGTTGAGCGCCATGTTATGACGGCGACCTTCTTCAGGTAATTCTTCATCACTAAATCCCAAATTGTTGCAGGAAGTGATGTTGGAGACAATACTATCGAACTGTCTGATTGTTACATCCTGTTCCATAAATGCTTACTCCAAGACTTTCTGTAGAGCCTCCCTGTGGGCTTCTGAACTGAGTAACAGTGATAATACCGAGATCTTTGAAGGAGTTTGTAACAGTTGATCGACAATGTTGTATTCACTCCTTTGGATGAGCTTCAGCATCTCATCATTATTTTTCGAAAGGTCGGGATTACTGGATTGACCGACTGGGGGATCGGGAGCTTCTGTCTGAAGTTCCTTTTCTTTGTTAGGTTCCCCAACCCCTCGGTTGAAGATTCTACCACTCCGTGTTACTCGACTGATGTCTGCAATGTTCACGACGGAGGGTAATGGAATTTCTTTTCCATTTCCAATGGTTGTTTCACCGTATTTGTAAGGGATAGCCTTAGTTGATTCATACGGTAATGGTCCCGGTAGATAGATAACTATGGGAACTTTCTGATTTTTCTGACCATCGTAAGTAATCTCGATCCGTTCCTGGTTGGGAACTTTAGATTCGTCAAATAGAGGGATGATGGCAAAAACATCCCTGGTATGGTGATGACAAGAGATTGTGACAACATCCTCGACTTGATCAGCAAGGTAGTTCGGCGTCCAGTTGATGGGTCCAGAACCTGGATATGGACGGATCTCTCCACGATCCACCTGTCCCTGGAGAGCTGCTCTCACAAGGTAACACCCTTGGTTACTTTCTGAACAGACGCCACAACGATCGTAATTATGTGGTGGCACCTGGCCACGTCCACTTTGAATACAATGTAACCTCACTAGGTTACCTTCCACTGATCGGACATCCTGACTTTGACGTCGAGTGGGATTCCTATTGCTGATACTAATTTGCTGAGTATCTTCATCCATGTAAATTGGCATCCACCAATGATTTAACAAGTACTGAAGTGCCTCCTGGACAAGGGTACAACCTCGATCGTTTTCGCAACCTTCTTTACAGCTTTGATAGTCATGTGATATTAAGAATCTGAGTCGGACTTGCTCAGCATGTAACTCTACCAGGTTGGTATTCATCACGCGAATATCGAAGATCTGAACCATATTGATCTGATAAGGGTTCCTATCATGGTAGTCTTGGATCCATCCAAGATCCATCTGACGCTGGAGGGCCTCTTGTATGAAAGAGCATCCCTGTTTGTTTACCGAGCAAATCAGACAGGAACTGTAATCATGTCGCGGCAGATTATGATACTGGCTTTGCCTTGAGTGTATCGCCACCAAGTTGACATTCATTGCACAGATGTCGTGGTTCTGAATGACGTTGGAGTTCGTATAGACCATGTTAACTCCACGAACTCGATGCTCTTGGATCCATCCGAGATCCATTTGTTCCTGTAGGGCTGCTTGCACCACAGAACATCCCTGATTGTCTTTAGAGCATATATCACACTGGTGATAGTTATGAGGTGGCACATGGCCATATCCACTCTGTCTACAATGCATCTTGACCAGATTAGTCTTTAACAAGAGTACATCGTGAATTTGATAGACATTGTTAGTCTCTTTCTCAATCAGATTGACTGCAGCCTTCTCATGTTGGGGCAGCGGGTTTGTGAGAACATTGGGATTCGTATCTTTGAAAGATAAGAGCTTGCTCCTAACAAGCTTTTGCACGTCGGACTTGAAATTGAGGCAAGTCTCTATGTTATGCCCTGGTCCTCCTTGATGATAAGGGCATGTCTAATCCACCTTAAACCAAAAAGGCGGATTTTTCGGTACCGTAAGAGGAGACTTAGTCTGGATGTGCCCCTTAGCTAGTAGTAACAGAAATAATTTTGCGTACAACATGGGTATAGGATCAAACCCTGACGGTCGTGTTGTATGGTTGTTACTGTATGGAGGACGAGCCTGCTGAAGAGGCTGTTGTGTCCTTTGCTGATCAGGTTGGCTCTGCGCAACCTGAGGTTGATACGTAGGAATAGGCGCAGGGCTGATAGCAGGAGTCACAGCTGCTACCGGCTGATAACGTCGCTTTTGGTTTCCGAGAGAGATATTCCTAATATCTTGCTCTTTTTTCTTAGGGAGAGCACTACCGTATTTTTTAGTACCGCTCGTCGATCTAGTGTCTTTTACCAAACGTCCTTCTCGGACGGCTTCCTCAAGACGTACGCCCATGCCTACCATCTCGGTGAAATCACTGGGCGGACTGGAAACCATTCGGTCATAGTAAAATGAGCTTAAGGTCTTTAAGAAGATCTTTGTCATCTCTTTTTCCTCAAGAGGTGGACAAATTTGAGCGGAAATTTCACGCCACCTTTGAGCATACTCCTTAAAGGTTTCCTTGTCCTTTTGTGACATTGATCTGAGTTGATCTCTGTCGGGTGCCATGTCCAAATTGTATTTGTATTGTTGGACGAAGGCAGTGCCAAGATCTCTGAAAGTGCTGATCGTGGCACGGTTTAAACCCATGTACCATTTTAATGCGGCACCGGTTAAACTATCCTGGAAGTAGTGAATCAGTAGGTCCCGATTCTCCGTCTGAGCTGACATCCGCCGAGCGTACATCACCAGATGGTTCTGAGGGCAAGAGTTACCCTTGTACTTTTCAAAGTCGGGCACTTGAAATTTGTGCGGGACTTTCACATTGGGGACCAAGCAGAGGTCTGCGGCGTCCTTTCTGAATAGATCCTGACCGCGAATAGCTTGCAATTCCTTTTGCATTTCCAAGAACTGTTCCTGGAATTCATCCATTCGGTCAAACATAGTTTCCTTTTTACCAGAAGGTATCGGTTGAATCTGTCCTTCCGGGACAGTGTGCACCACAGGGGGTGGTACCGTGACTACGGTAGTGAGTCTTGGCATTTCCCAAAGTTTGTAACCTTCAGGAGTCTTCAGTATGCCCCTGGCATCTTCGCTTTCCCGAAGTTTGTAACCTTCAGGCCCAGCGACTTCTGTTGCGATTCCCTGATCTTCAGTGATCGGCGGAACATATCCTTCCGGGATATAGTTGACAGGCATGCCCCAGGGACGATTTTTCGGCATCTGATACCTAGGATCATTCTTCTCCACTATGGGCATTGAGGTGATCTCTGAGATCACAGTTCGTTGTAGCTGAGCTTCTGCCATGGCTTGCATGTCGTTACGAAGCTTTCTCATATCCTCTCTCAGAGCGTCGATCTCTTCTTTCAACTCTCTGTTCTCTTCCTCAAGATCATCCATCCTTTTCTGACGATTGGCCCGAGTATTGTACGAATGAGACAGTTTGACTCTAGAATCGAGACACAAACGTGAGATTCGTAGGGAAGAAGAATACGCGATGTGAGAATGATGAATGCAATGATTATATTAATTGTTTTTCTTGGTTTAATCAAAATAAACTTCGACAATTAGATTGCAAATATCAAACGGTGGGGAAACCCCTTTTTATTGAAATTCAAAGGATTACAGAAATGGAAATACAGTAGATCACAAAGTGCAGAAACAGAAACCTAAGCTAATGGGTCCTAAGTCCTCTCTGAGGAGAAACCGGGTGCTGATTCTGGTATCTTCCTTTTCTTTGACCGGGGCTCTTGGGCCGTTGTCGGGTTGTCATTCCTTTGCCAAGTGAAAGGAGTGAGCAAATTCCTTTGGTCGTCTTGATTCTCTACAGCATGTTGCTCCAAAATTTCAATCAGAGCATCCTTATCTTTCAGTAATTGCTGTATTTTGATGCACTCTACGTCGAGGTTGCGGTACTTGTTCTTCCAAGACCTTCTTTCCCATTAAACTTTGTTGAGAGTAACCTGAAGCTTTTCAGTTTCCGTCATGAAGTACATGACAGATTCCCTCGGCGGAAGAATTCCGTAACGAGGATGAGGCATCTTTAGCTTGAGAGCTATAGTTTGTACCCAATGGAGATAAGGCTCCACCGAGACACAGTTTGGTTTTCCTAGAGACTCTCGTCCTTTCTTATGAACGTGTTTCCAAGCGTGCACTATTTCCATCTTTAGTGCTCTGTCGTTTTCTCCTTCCTTGAAGAAAAGACCTTCCACATGAACACCCAGCGGGACGTGTCTCATCGGGTATCCAAATTGACGACGAACCAATACCGGATCATAGTTGATTCCTCCTTTAGTTCCTATGAGGGGTATGTTGGGGAAGTTTCCACAACGGTCAATGATTCTGATTCCCTCATAAATCCTATTACACCAATCTTTATCAGAGTTGGTAAGAGACATGATCTTCTGCAACCAACGTAAGGCACTCTTGCAATCCCAAAAAGTAGCAGACTTGGGCAAGTGGGAAATAAACCATTTATAAAGCAGAGGTACACAGCATGTGATCTCCCATCCGCTGTATAAATTTCCTAAGTGTACAGAATGATACGCATCTGCGAGCAAAGTCAGCACAGGGTTTCCAATGTGAAAAACCTTAATGGAGTTAATATCGACGAAGTTATTAATGTTGGGAAACAAAAATAACCCATAGGTGAGCAAGACAAAGATGCTTTCAAAAGCAGTGACGTTTCCTATACTGGCAAAATATAGGGCTTTCTTTATCTAGAACTGGGCTGGCAAACCTTGGATGCCACCCTTAGTAGTCATGTGAGTCCTAACCTCAGACTCGTCCAAATGAATTGCTCTTGCAATAGTCTGATTCTTTGGAATTTCTTCCAGTCCAGAAAATGGAGCTCGATCTGTAATGTATAGATCAATTAGATGAGAATACTCCTCCAGCGTTGGTGCTAGCTGGTAATCCGGGAATGTGAAACAGTGATAAATAGGATCGTAGAATTGAACGAGCGCGTCCATGATTCCCTCAATCACATGGACTCTTAACAGTGGTAGCAGACCTCCGTGCTTGGCTCTGAAAGCCTCAGGGTTAGTGATCATCCTTGCTAACCTTCTCAAATCCCCTAGTTTTGGAGCCTTGAAGGTGTACGTATGAGTTCTCCTTCTACCAAAATCCATTAGTGTAATCCTCTTCTCTGATATTTACAATCACAGTCTTAGTTTAATTTGAAAAACAGAGAGACTAGAAGAGAAGTTTTTTGAATGTTTTAATGTTTTATTAAATGAATGCATGAATGCAGCACACAAAAACATAGGAAAAACATGGGGTCAAAGGGTCGTTGTCATGAAGTCAAGGCTCTACCCATCCCCAAAGGTTTATACTAAGGTGATTTTTGTACCTGTACTCATTATCATCAGCTCCTCCCAGGAAAGCAAAATAACAAGCGGATCGCCAGTGAGTTGTAGAGCAATCTTAGAGTAAGTGCCATTCACCGAGAATAGATCACCAGCCTCAAATGAGGGTAGTATCACGTAACAACTATTTCTGATAGTTTTTGCACTACGAAAGGGTTTGGCTCCTCAGCTTCTCAGGCATCACAACCGACCCATTGTCTAGGTGAGAGAATGGTTACATTAGGATGCCTCCACTGAGGTTGATGGTCGACCCCGTCGCCATCACTTATCTTAAGTGTATACTCAATCTTTCCACATACGGCATCACCCGCATTCCCATTAGCAGAAAAATAAACATGTATAGCAATTAGGAAAAGCAGTATATATATTTGTCCTAAACATCCTAGACCTTTAAAGCTCTGAATCTTAAGTTCCTGACAGAAATGGCTTCCCCGGCGGAAGCCCCAATCTGTGGTATTTACACAAGTGAAGAGAAAAAAGGTTTGTCCAAGGTTTTCACCTTAAACGTTTAAGAAAGAATTTTAGGCCCCACGATGGGCTCCATTTTTCTGTTGGCGGCCACCGCCATGAAAATGACTTACCCAAGGTTTAAATTGTAAGAAAGAAAGAACCTGCCCCACAGTGGGCGCCATTTTTCTGTAGCGATCGATTTTGGACGCGGTTCTTAAGCGTTGGTCGCTCTCTGCAGTTTGAGCTTTGACTACAGGTCGATTCATTTTTTATCCTATTGTGAGCTGAATAAGGAAGGGAAATAGATGTCTCCAATTAACCCTGCTTGCATACTGAGTTTAAACAGCGGTCTGTTAGATTACGAATGATATCAATGTGGGGGGCCTTTGTACTGGTTATTTGTATTTTCGCCAATACTGTTTTCTTTCTTTTTATCTGGGCAAAAGGTTTCTGGCGGGGAACAAGGATTAGGATGTTAGGACTGATGCTTTTTGATAGGTATGTGAGAGTATGGGATTTTGGTTTTTTGTTGATTGCGCTTGCTAAGATTTTTCTTTCAATCTTATGCCTACGTATTCCCATTTACCGAAACAGGGAAATTAGAGCGTTCGTAGTTCCTCCTAGTCTATGGGAGGAAATGGGTGTTTTTGGTGTCTTGTTCAAAGCCCAAGACGTGAAGCGAAAGGTGATTTGTATTTTGTTCAAAGCCCAAGAGTGAAGCTGAAAAGTCTATTTGTGTCTTGTTCAAAGCCCAAGACGTGAAGCTGAAAGACCTTGACTTTAGAGAGAATTTGTCATCTCTAAAGAAGGGTTTGTCTGTCCCAACTGTTGGGTGACTGGTTATAAAGGAGAATTACTTTAACCGGGATACGCGGATCCTAGCAATGCCATAATTTCCTTTATAGGGGATTTTAACCTAAAGGAGAAGACTTTAACTCAGTGTAGAGCAATGCTACCTTTCCTTAGGAATTTCTCATGCTAAAAGAGGGACAGTGGCATGGATGTAGATGATCCAGAGGCTTGCCGCTTACAGCAATTAGATGAAGGGGAAGGAGTTGTTGATGTTTGTGTACTGTGAACGAGGCACAACTTTGATGCTAGAAGGTTGATTGGATCAACCAGTGGTTTTCTTATACAAAGCCTAAGAGGAGGCTATTGGCCCAACAAGAGGGAGCTCTTATGTGTCTCGTACGAAGCCCGAGAGAGAGGCTAAAAGGGTTGACTCAACAGGAGAATCTTTTATACTCAACAAGAGAGTGTTTTTGTATCTCGTACGAAGCCCGAGATGGAGGCTGAAGGTTTGACTCAACAAGAGAGTCTTTGTATCTCGTACGAAGCCCGAGATGGAGGCTAAAGGTTTGATTGACTCAATGAGGGAGTCTCTTATGTGTCTCGTACAAAGCCCGAGAGAGAGGCTAAATGTTGTTTGACTCCACTGGGGAGAATCATTGTACAAAAGCCCAAGAGAGAGGCTAACTTCACCGAAGAAGGATCATTATACAAAGCCTAAGAGGAGGCTATGGTTACTGTTTCAGTTAAGTGACAGGTCCAGTATACTGATTTTAAAGAGAAAATCAGTTCTTATATGAGCAACACTGTACTCAGGGATTTGATTTGAGGATCAGGGATATTTCCTTCTCTTTGAGGAAACGGCAAATCCAAAGGGTATTGAGACTGTCCGAGTCTACGGGTTTCCTTCCTATTTTTGAAGGGGTCACTTGAGAATGTCTTTGAGACTCAAGGATATTAGACTGTCCGTGTCTAGAGTTTTATCTTTTGTACTATGTTTTGAGAAATAGTAGTAGACTCTTTGAAAGGACTGTTCTATGGAGATGATTAAGTTCTGTTCCTATACCTCTAGGAGGTCGTCGGGACAATTTGTACGAAGCCCAAGAGGAGGCTGGAAACTTTTAAGAAGCCGGCGGGTCCTTGTACTAAGCCCAAGAGGAGGCTATCATTCCTGGAGGAAGAGATCATTATACGAAGCCTAAGAGGAGGCTGTGAATACTTCTAAGAAGCCGTAGGGTCGTTGTACGAAGCCCAAGAGGAGGCGGGGTTGCTTTTAGGAAGCCTGTGGGTCCTAGTACGATGCCCAAGAGGAGGCTGATGCTTTTAAGAAGCCGATAGGTCCCCAAACCCCGAGAAATTCAAGGCAAGCTATTCACAAGGAATAGATCAAGTCAGGAAAGTTCGAGAATTTGGAAGAAACTCAAAGATGCCATTCACGGAGAATACATTCATCTTGGGGAGTAGATCTTCTTGACAATTCCTAATGAGGACAGCCGAAGAGAAGACTGTATCTGGTGATCCTATTGGGGATCTAGTTGTCTATTTCTACGAATAAATGAAACGGCGTCACCTAGTTCTAGACGTAGTTGCCGGGGAAACTCTAAATATCTATACTATTATTACACAGTTGATATGAGTTTATGAAAGAAGACTTACAGCGAAACAGCCCCACAATACAGTTATATATATATGAGTTTGTGAAAGAAGACTTACAGTGAAACAGCCCCACAATACAGTTATATACATATGAAAGCGGTAAATGAAAACGGGTAAACACTTACTCGGTTGTAGAGCTTCCATGCTGTTTGGTTGGTTGCTCAACAAAGAAAAATTGAAAACAACAGTATATTCAAGATCAAAGGAGAAAGTGCTTTGAAAAAGAAAGATTTGGGGCTTACAGCTCAAGGAGAGGCCCAGGGTTTTATCAGTGAGCGCATTGTTGAATTTGTACAGAGGGACTTATACAAGTGACTGAGGCCCAAGAAATGTTTTCTGTACAAAGGGATGGGTCTTACACTCTATCAAGAGGCCCAAGTGAGTTTTAAGAAAAGAAATGGGTCTTACTACTCGAGGGTAGGCCCAATGGTTAATTTTGAAAAGGGCGACGATCGCGCCGAGGTTTTGTAAACACCGTGGGACTTATACAAGTGACTGAGGCCCAAAATTTTGGTATTTACAGAGGGATTGGGTCTTACACTCTATTAGAGGCCCAAAGAGTTTAAAGAAAAGAAATGGGGCTTACAACACGAGGGGAGGCCCATAGTCTTTATTTTCAAGATGAATATTCACTTTTAAAATGCTTAAAAACAATTAAAAATGAATTTATTCACAAAAATACCAACTATATTAAATAAATAATATAAATTTGATTTTTTTTGTAGAATAAAATATTGTACTATTTTTGTGATTTTTCAGAAAAAGAACCAATCAAAAATAATCAAAATTGAAGGAGTTATTAATTTTCCAAATCATTAAAAAAACAATATGAAAAATAAGAAAATATAAAAAAAGAGGGGTTGGGTCTTACACTCTATTAGAGGCCCAAGGTGTATTTTTGTACAAAAGATGGGGCTTACAACTCAGGGAGAGGCCCAAAATATTTTCAGTTTGAAAATGGCGATCGCGCCGAGATTTTTAACGTATCGGGACTTATACAATAGCTGAGGCCCAAAAATTGTTTTGTTAAAAAAGGGTTGGGTCTTACACTCTAATAGAGGCCCAAGTGTTTAAAAATGAAAAGAAATGGGACTTACAGCTCAAAGAGAAGCCTAGTTGATTTTCGTTTGAAAATGGCGATCGCGCCGAAGTTTTCTTTTAACGCAGAGGGACTTATACAATAAGTGAGACCCAAAATTGTTTTGGTTAAAAGGGGATTGGGTCTTACACTCTAATAGAGGCCCAAAGAGTTTAAAAAAGATTTGTTAGGGTGAAAATCAAAGAAAACCCCAATTTCATTTTTTAGGCATTTTTTCAAGAAAAATTAAGTAAAAAATGATAAAAATATCAAATAAAATCATTAAATAATGATTAAAGTTTATGAAAAAAAATATTTTATCAACATAAATATTTAAAATCATTTTGGTTTTAAAAATCAAGAAAAAAAAGAAATCATTTTAAAAGCATTTAAAACAATATAAAACACTATTTTTAAATATATTAAAAATAATAATTTTTTTGTGATTTTTTGTGGATTAAAATATTATGGGGTATGAATTGGAAAATGATGATTTTTTGCTATGTGAAAAAATTGGTTGAGTTTTGAAAATAAAAAGTAAGAAAAAGAGGAAAGATATCAAAATATCATCTCCGACATTTCTTTTGGGGTAAAAACGAGTACCGAAACTTTAATTTTCAACACGTTTTTATCAAATTTCAAACACTCATAACTCTCTCAATTTTTATCGGAATTAAGATCCGGAAGAGCCTATCCTGACCGATTTTTCGCAAGGAATCCGATGGTATTACTCACGCACATGGAAAATCGACACACAAAACGTAGAAATTAAAACCAAAACTGCTATCGTTTTGAAAACATCGTTCCGCGTCGAATTTCCAACACGCGTAACTCTCTCAATTTTTAACCGAATCAAGATCCGCAAGAGCCTATCCTGACCGATTTTTCGCAAGGAATCCAATGGTATCACACATGCACACTGAAACACAACGTACAAAACGCAGTAATAAAAAACCAGAGCTGCTACGTTTAAAAACATCGTTCCGCGTCGAATTTCCAACACGCGTAACTCTCCCGATTTTTAACCGAATCAAGATCCGCAAGAGTCTATCTTAACCGATTTTTCGCAAGGAATCCAAGGGTATCACTCACGCACATGGAAAATCAACACACAAAACGCATAAATTAAAAAACCAAAACTGCTATCGATTAAAAACATCGTTCCGCGTCGAATTTCCAACACGCGTAACTCTCTCAATTTTTAACCGAATCAAGATCCTCAAGAGCCTATCTTGACCGATTTTTCGCAAGGAATCTAATGGTATCACTCACGCACACTGAAACTCAACACACAAAATGCAGAAATAAAAAAAAACTGCACGTTGTTTTCGACGCCGTTTCGCGTAAAATTTCCAACGCGCGTAACTCTCTCAATTTTCATCGGAATTGAAATCCGTAAAAACCTATCTTGACCGATTTTTTGCAAGGAATCCAATGGTATTTTTCACGCACTCGAAAACTCACTGTACAGAACACACAAAGTGAAAAAACCAGAACCGCTATCGTTAATTCGACGCGTTTCGCGTAAAATTTCCAACGCGCGTAACTCTCTCAATTTTCATCGGAATTGAAATCCGTAAAAACCTATCTTGACCGATTTTTCGCAAGGAATCCAATGGTGTTACTCATGCAAACTAAAACTTAATGTATAGAATACACCAATGAACAAAAAACAGAACTATATATGATTTCAAAACAACCAAAATTCCACATAAAAATATGTCAAAATGCAAACAGTGGGAGGATCACAACATACACATTAAGGACTACATTTTTTCCTCAATAATTGTTCAATATGATGCATGTATGTGGACAACAAAGGAAAGCATGATTCAAAGAATTCAAGTTGTGAATTTTACCTCTTTTTTGGAGATTTTGGGCAACCTACCAAGTGCCTTGTTCCAGAAATGATTTAATGCTTTGGACAACCTCAAATGACCTCTTAGAAGCTTTTAGGATGGTTGGAATCGGCTGGAAACCTTTGGAGCAAGTTTGTGCACTTTCTCGCGAAATGGTCAAAAATGGCCAAAATGCCAACTCTCTCAAATGGTGTTCCAGATGTGTGGCACCATTTGGGGCAGTTCAAGGATGATATTTAGAGTGTGTTTGAGGTTTTATCTGGTTTGGAAAGTGACTGAATCAAGACATGGCTTGAAAAATGCAAAAAAGTGTCATTTTGAGGTTTTGAGAGGTGACTTTGTGATGTTGTGATTACAGGTCACTTTTGATGGTTTGCACAGCTTAAATATGATATATATGAGGTGAGCTCAAAAACTCAGAATTTCCTTACTAAAGAAAGCATTTTGGAGTGAAAGAGAGAATTTGAGGAAAGCATCTGTTTGATGGCTTTGGTGTACTCAAACTGAACACAAATGAGCTCTATTTATAGTGGAGCAAGTTTGTTTTGGGATCCACAGTGAATGGCAACTGCAGCAGGTGTTTGTTCCATGTTGGCCAATGAAAATCCAAGTCTCCTCTAGCCATTGACTAGAGGTTAGGGCACAGGCTGCTGGTTCCCTTGGTCTTGGATAAGTCTTGACTGATTTCAGATGAGAATGGCTCAGTCCATGCCACCTCTAAGCATCCATTAAATGCTCCAAACCAAAATTGGAGTTTTGTCCCTCTTTTAGGGATTTCTAGGCTTTGACATGCTTTTCTTTGTTCCTTGGACTTGGGAGGTTCATGGATCAGATCATCCCACTTGGATTTGATCCTTAGATGTGTCCAAACTGATGACAAGGCTTGAAAATTCGTGTGGCACACAAAATGTGCAAATCTGCCCCTGAAAAATTCAGCTTCAGCAAGCCCTTTTGTAAGATCCATAACTCCCTGCTCGAGTATGCTACATGGACGTTCTAGGACTTTTCGGAAAGCTTAGATGACGTACTTCAACTTTGATGTTTGCCCTAGACCTGGTTCAACTTGGATCATGGAGAAAAACAGCCTTGAAGTTGGGACATTGTGCTGAAATTACAAGGCAGATTTTGGCTAAGTGCTGAAAAATGTCAATTTTAAGTTTTTAGCCATTTTGATCCAAGCATAACTCAAAATCCATGATGAATTGGGATGAAGTGTAGTTGACACTTTTGTAGAGGGCCATGAGGGCTACAAATCAAGGTTTGGATGGGGAAAAATGGCTTTGTGGTTTAGGAGTTATGATCCTCCAAAGTTGGTACCCTTGCCACTTTTTTTCATAACTTAGAAAAATTTCTAAGTTTTTATGGTTACCCCTTTTACAAGTTATCCCACTTTCTTTGATTTTTCTTGATGAATGATGATTCCAATCACACATTAACATCATTTTAGGGTTAAAAAACCATTTTTATGAAAAATCTCAAAAAGTCAAAGTTTGACTTTTGTGCACAGTTGACTTTTTATCAGATGAATTCCAAACTGTGCGATCCTTTAGGAAATCATGTCCTTGACCTAAATCAAAATTGATGGACATGTTCCATGGGTGTTATAGGGTGTATTTAATCGTGTCCCACGGCTTGGGAGCATGTCTTGGTCAAAAGTCAAAGCTACAGTTGACTTTTCTCGCGAATCCCTAACTGTGGTTCAGATGAAATTGAAACTTGTTGCTCAAGCTTCTTGGGTCAATCCATTGTTGAATATGGATCAACGTGGTATGTTGGAGACCCTCA
The DNA here is from genome assembly GCA_022829125.1 of Lathyrus tuberosus. NCBI lineage: Eukaryota > Viridiplantae > Streptophyta > Magnoliopsida > Fabales > Fabaceae > Lathyrus > Lathyrus tuberosus. The sequence goes on along the minus strand of JALAZF010000368.1, from coordinate 717,495 downwards.
AATCATGTCTTGAGGTCTTGGCTCATGATTTGTCCCAAAAGTCAACTTAGGGGTGAATTAGGTCAAGAAACCCTAATTCCTGATTTTTGATGTATGCATCCCCTGAGGCTAAATTTACTTGATGATGGGGTTTATGATGTTCCATGGAGCATTTTAGGTTATGCTTTGAAGCATTGGCTCATGCCCAGAGGAAAATTTCCATCTGGAGGCCCTAGTCGACCAAACCCTAATTTGGTGACACTGGCGATCCTGAGGCTTGATCCACCTAGAAGGGAGCAGCCTTGTGCTTAATCCTTGAAGTGGGAGTCCTATTGATCCATTGTGGATATTTGAGAGGCTAGACAAGTTGAAGATCATGTCATTCCTTGATTGATCCTTTGTCTAAGAGCTCTGCGAGGGCTTGAAACCCTAAATCCTGTTTGTAGTGAATGCTCACCCACCTTTGGGGAGACTAATGAGGTACAAAGGTACATCCATATTGTGCTGATGATTTGCACAATGATGGGAAATCTTAGTGGTCAAAATTTGGGGTATGACACTAAGATCGACATAATGCACCTTGAACGGCCCGCTTACATCTTCACAATTGAAGCAGTCATAGATGACAGACCTTGGTATCACGATATCAAATGCTTCCTTCAGAAACAAGAGTACCCATCTGGGGCACTCAGAAAAGATAGAAAGACCCTTAGACGATTAGCTGGAAACTTCTTCCTGAGCGATGACACTCTCTATAAGAGAAATTTTGACATGGTCTTGCTCCGATGCGTAGACATACCAGAAGCAGACATATGAAAGAAATTCACGAAGGATCCGTTGGCACTCATGCCAACGGACACACAATGGAGAGAAAAATTCTAAGAGCAGGGTACTATTGGTTGACAATGGAATCCGACTGCTACAAGTACATGAGGAAGTGTCACAAGTGTCAGATATACTCTGACAAAATTCATGTACCGCCATCACATCTCAAAGTTCTCTCTTCCCCATGGCCATTCTCGATATGGGGAATCGACATGATTGGCATGATTGAGCCCAAGGCTTCAAACGGACATCGGTCCATCCTAGTAGCCATTGACTACTTCACCAAGTGGGTCGAAGAAGCGTCATACGCCAATGTAACCCGACAAGTGGTGGTCCGATTTATCAAAAACAATATCATCTGCCGTTATGGTGTTCCGAGCTAGATCATTACTGATAATGGATCTAACTTGAACAACACGATGATGAAAGAGTTGTGTACTGAGTTCAAGATTGAACACCATAACTCATCTCCCTACCGACCAAAGATGAATGGAGTGGTAGAAGCGGCTAACAAGAACATCAATAAGGTTGTTCAAAAGATGGTTGTAACCTACAAGGACTGGCACGAGATGTTACCTTTTGCTCTTCACGGTTATCGTACATCTGTCCGCACTTCAACAGGGGCAACCCCTTTCTCTCTAGTATATGGCATGGAAGCAGTGCTCCCCATAGAAGTAGAGATCCCGTCAATCCGAGTATTGATGGAAGCTAAGCTTACAGAAGCTAAATGGTGTCAAAGCCGACACGACGAACTGAATCTGATCGAAGAAAAGAGAATCACGGCACTATGCCATGGTCAGCTGTATCAACAGAGAATGAAGAAGGCATTCGACAAAAAGGTTCGACCTCGTGCCTTCAGGAAATGAGACCTCGTGCTCAAGAAGATACAATCTTTTCTCACTGATTCTCGGGGCAAGTGGACTCCGAAATATGACGGCCCCTATGTGGTCAAGAAAGCTTTCTCAGGCGGTGTAACGCCCCGATTTGTTTAATTCTATTTATTTATTTCATTTATTTGAATTTTGTGAAATGTGTGAATTTATTGTATTTTACCTGCTAATTGGTTAATTTCTCAGATAGATAAAATATTTGTATTAAATTATTATTTCTTTTCAACTTTTATTTTCCGAAATATATTTCATCGGTATGTTTGTGTTTTATCGCATTTTGAGAGCGTTTGCGAGATATTTGAAGTGTAGGGGTATTTTGGTCATTTTGAGGGGTTAGATATTTTTATAAATAGAGATTTGAGAGAAAGAGAGTATTTTAAGGTAACTCTAATAATTGATCAATTGGTATTAGAAGACAAAATATCAATTGGAGATATTTTACCCTATTGGATTTATATTATATAATAAATGTATGTATATATATATATATATATATATATATATATATATATATATATATATATATATAATGGTTAGAAAGAAAGAGAAAGAAAAAGTTAGAGAAGAAGAAGAAAACAGAGAGAAGAAGCGAAGGAAAAGGGAGAAGAGGAAAAAAGAGGAAAATCGAGAATAGCTCCGTTTCAAGCGCGATTAATCGGGTAAGGGTGAGAAGTTTCGATTATATTTCGATTGTATATGTATATGTATGTGTTGTTTGTGTTTGTTTGGTTGAAATATATACTTTTCTTTATTGGTTGGATTGAAGAACAAATGTGTAGAATCGATGTTATAACGGTTAGAATTTGGAATAGATTGTGTAGAATAGCCGAGTAATGTTTGGGTTTAATCGGGGATACTCGTTGATATGATTTAGGGAGTTTTGGAGTGAGTTACATAGTTTGTGAGAGTTAGGGCAATAATGATGAAATGGTGAGAAATCGATGTTTCACGGTAGGAATGGGGAATAAATTGTGTAGTATAGTCGGGTGATGATATAATTTACTCGGGTAAGCTTGTTAGTATGTTTCCATAGGTGTTGATTGAGTTTTGGAGTGTGAATGAATTGATAAAATCATGTTTCAAAATATTTCAAAAATAGAAAATGTGTGGGATGGCTTTTAAATGGTAAAATTATTGTAGTATTTCGAATTCTGAGACCGGGGCTTTTTACGGAATCGAAATAGGAGGTCCGGAAGTCATTTAACGATCGAAAACTGATTTTTCAGCAAAATCTGCACCTCGTGCGCTAACCCCCTGCAACTGTGCGTCGACTCATGATTTTATGCGCTGACCCGGGCGAAATTTCCAGGTTTATGCGCTGACCCCCCAGCATCATGCGTCGATTCATGATCACAGAATTTTCCAAATTGTCCGATTTTGTTTTCTTCATAACTTTTGAACCGTAAGTCCGTTTTGACCCCCGTTCGAAGCGTTGGAAAGCTAATGAAAAGTTATTTCTATTAAAGATGGTTTGGAGGGTAAAAGATGATATAATTAATTCGTGTTTTTGAAAAATAGTCGGGTTGTCGGATTTTTACCGTCCTATTGGCGTGCGAATGATGTGTTATCATGCTATATGCTTTTGATATGTAACGTATAGCTTGTGTGCTATTGTATGGCGTGAGTATATGTGATAAAATGTTGTGCATGATTGATACACATTGGTGATGGATGTAAGATATTTGAATGCGTGTTTTGGATGTGAATCATACAATAGTGCATTGATGTGAATGTATATAGATTGTATGTGATTGTATGAGATGAATGCATGAATATATTGTGAATATGTATGCATTTCAAGAATGTCTTGAGTCATTTTGTATGTGAAGCATAATGATGTACATTCTTGTGTTGAGTGATTCTAATGAGAATCCTTTGTAACGTCGTGTGCCTATGTGAGGTGTGAGCGATGATTACAAACGATTGTGGGCCTAGGTGAGGTGTGAGCAATCGGGTCGTGTGCCCGTGTGGGGTATGAGCGATCCATAAACATTGTGTGCCTATGTGAGGTGTGAGCAATGGGTAAATATCGTAGGCCCGACGGGGAGTTACATTGGTAACGTGCGATGGTTCCAATAAGTTCCTGAGTGAACTTGAGATGATTGAGTCGGTACCGTATTGCATTTGCATAGAGTCGTAAGTCGGTCTCTATGATTTGCATTTATCATCTTTATAATCGTGCATTGATGAATAAACATGAATATGTATGTTTATGTGGAATGATAAGAATTGTTAAAGTATGCATGATGAATATGCTTGGTTTTGTATATATATACATTGTGATGTATATGAGTGAGTTGTGATGAATTGTGGTGAGAATTGTGAATGAATGCGTTATGTGTGGAAAATCATGATTTCATTTATTATGTGTGATATGTTTTGTATTTGTGGCATGCTATATGTGTTAGTATGTGACGGTATGGGTGAGATGATTTATACATGTGTTTGAATGTGTGTTTGCATATTATTATGCAATCTTGATTTAGTTGTTATTTCTCACCCTTTTGCTGTTTTATAATGCTTTATGAGGCATTGCAGATTAGAGTTGCTGGAGGTCTTTTTGTGAAGATTAGTCCTCGGTTCTGTTGTCGGTCTTGGTGTCTGCTCTGATACGTAGCACGGGAGTCGGGGAACGATTATATATATATGTATACATTTGTTGAATGTATTTTGTGGTACTTTTGTGTATATAGTTGATGTTCTAAAATGATTTATTTTGTAAAACAAGTCGGTTATGGATCTTTCCGCTTTATTCCATAATTGACCTTTCCCTTTATATGGAAAAAGTTTCCCCTTTGAGAGTATTCTATTTTATGCTATGTATCAAATTTATGAGCAGGGATGATGTTTTGTTTATTTAAATGTGACATCCTTGTTTCTGTCGGAAAAATAAATTTTTAGTTACTCTGATTTTATTTATGTATTATTTATTCGAGATGGGAATTGGGGTGTTACATTAGTGGTATCAGAGCAGGTCGGTCCGTCCGGCCAAGTTGTTGAGTCTGTGTGGCATGACAGTTGAATACTGTCGTTGTTGTTTGTTCCTTAGTACGTGATATGTATGTGAAACACTGTCATTGCTTTCTGGTTTTTGGTAATCCTTTGTCTTCAGGTGTGAGATTGAGATAAGTGGGGGAGAAGCTGGAACTTCTCCAAGTTGCTTCGGTTGTGGAGCGTGGGCTCAGTGTGCCGTTGATTGCAAGATTATAAGTGTGGTTTGGACAGCGTTGTTCCCGGTTCTGGAAGGAAGGCAGAGGTAAGGTTTATGTCAACTAAGGATTTGTGTCTTAGGTAGTTTTGTGCACAGGATGCAAGAAATGCTATTATAGTTTGGTAAAGATGGTTTATGCCCCATCATGATTGTTGGTTGTCTATTGAAAAATTGAGGAACTGATCATCCTTAATCTCTTGTTGATAGCAGATGGGAATTATGTTGGATGGAATAGACGTATCTTTCCGGCTTTGATAGCGTGTGAAATTAGTTGTCTGGAATTTAAGGAAACGATTATGGATTGTTTTGTAGAGTCGAAGAAGATTCTTATATCGGAAGAGGAGACGAATTTGAGGTTTCCATATGTTGGTCAAGTTGGGAAGTCATTGAGAGAGAATGATTGGGTATTATTAAGGACTGCTTCTCAGAGAGTAGAGATTGAACTTAATTGGACGAAGGTGAATAGTTGAGGTTTATGTCTGCTAAGTAAGTACGAAACTCTTAGTAGATGGGACTAAGAAATTTGTTTTGTCTGTGATGATAGTGTTCTGGAAATTGGCAGGAAGCCATAGTGATGGGTCGTCAGTTGTGCATGGTTTTCAGATGTGTTTTTGGATGGAACATTAAGGTGTGGTCCTAGAGAGCTGCAGCTTTGTTAGTACCAACAGGGAATGATGATTGAATGGAATAACAAGCATGATGGTATTGGTATTGAGACTATGGAAAGTAAAACTTGGAGTTCAGGTGAGGTTTGGAGTCTTTGGATTTTTAGAGCATTAATGGAAATTTTGAGGAAACCCTAGGTGTGGGTGTAATATTTAAGAGTTCTCTTGGCTTGGTTGAGTTTGAGTGGAGTTGCAAGTGTATGGAATGTTGGATAGGAATGGTGAATTGTGTGAGTTAAGGCTTTGACCGATTTGATGTGACTGGTTATGTTGTTATCATCGGAATAGGCTGTTAATTACTCGGTTAAGCTTGGGTGTGAGTAGCCAGTTACCCAGTGAAAAGTTTTGCAAAAGCTTTGAGAATTTATACTTTTTGGAATTTGGTTGGCCATTACAACGTACAGTGACGTTGCTTGGTGTTAGTAATGCGTCCGTAATGTTTGTGGCGTAGAGGAATTGTATCTTCTATATTTAATTGGATAAGTTTGTATAGGTTTTGATTGAGGATATTTGGATCTGTTATAAACTCGGAGGAAGAACGAGTAGAGTGTTTGAGAATTGACTTGCAAGTGTTGAAAAGAGACAAAGTGTTATGCTAAGTTATTCAAGTGAGAATTTTGGTTGAAAAGGTTAGTTTTCTTGGATATGTTATTTCTGATGATGGTATTTGTTGTGGATTCATCGGGAGTAGATGCAGTTCTACGTTGAGGGACTCCAAAGTAGGTTAAAGTGCTTAGAAGCTTTTTGGACTTTAGTTGGTTATTACCGCTGGTTATTGGAGACTTTGCTAAGTTCGTACTTCTGTTATCTCAGTTGACTTGTAAAGGGTGAGTCATTTGTTTTGGACGTTTCAGAATGGAAGTGTTAGGTGAAAGGTTTAAATGTTATCCATGGGCTACTATGTAGATGGATGTTTGGTTGTATATTCGATTGGTGAATCGTAGCGTTGTTGTAGTATGGTTGTGTGACAAGGATGTTGGTGTTCTGGTTTTGTTGATGTTGGTGAGACCTTGTGGTGTCGTGGAACTTTATGTTCTTGTTTGTGTTGTTGCCTCGTTTCCATGGTGATGGCTCGAGTGTGTGTAGCTAATTCCTGTGTGGGGAATTAGGGGAGTGTTACCTAGGGTAGGGTAACGATCTTGTTGTGTTTCGGTTCTAGAGTAAACCTGTGTGTTGGTATCTTGGTTTTTCTTTGAGTCGTGAGTTTGTCGTCAAGTGCATTGTATGGGCTTTGCATCTTGTCATTGTAGTTGTCGTCGTTGTCGTGTCGTTGTTGTAGTTAGCAAGGTGGTTTGTCAGTTGTGTTATTTGTGGTGTGCCTTTTGTTGGCATGTTGGTTTGTGGGTCGGATGCGAGAGTCGTGTCCGAAGTTGTTCGTCTCGGTATATTTTCGAGGACGAAAATGTCTAAGTGGGGGAGAATTGTAACGCCCCGATTTGTTTAATTCTATTTATTTATTTCATTTATTTGAATTTTGTGAAATGTGTGAATTTATTGTATTTTACCTGCTAATTGGTTAATTTCTCAGATAGATAAAATATTTGTATTAAATTATTATTTCTTTTCAACTTTTATTTTCCGAAATATATTTCATCGACATGTTTGTGTTTTATCGCATTTTGAGAGCGTTTGCGAGATATTTGAAGTGTAGGGGTATTTTAGTCATTTTGATGGGTTAGATATTTTTATAAATAGAGATTTGAGAGAAAGAGAGTATTTTAAGGTAACTCTAATAATTGATCAATTGGTATTAGAAGACAAAATATCAATTGGAGATATTTTACCCTATTGGATTTATATTATATAATAAGTATATATATATATATATATATATATATATATATATATATATAAAATGGTTAGAAAGAAAGAGAAACAAAAAGTTAGAGAAGAAGAAGAAAACAGAGAGAAGAAGCGAAGGAAAAGGGAGAAGAGGAAAAAAGAGGAAAATCGAGAATAACTCCGTTTCAAGCGCGATTAATCGGGTAAGGGTGAGAAGTTTCGATTATATTTCGATTGTATATGTATATGTATGTGTTGTTTGTGTTTGTTTGGTTGAAATATATACTTTTCTTTATTGGTTGGATTGAAGAACAAATGTGTAGAATCGATGTTTTAACGGTTATAATTTGGAATAGATTGTGTAGAATAGCCGAGTAATGTATGGGTTTAATCGGGGATACTCGTTGATATGATTTAGGGAGTTTTGGAGTGAGTTACATAGTTTGTGAGAGTTAGGGCAATAATGATGAAATGGTGAGAAATCGATGTTTCACGGTTGGAATGGGGAATAAATTGTGTACTTTAGTCGGGTGATGATATAATTTACTCGGGTAAGCTTGTTAGTATGTTTCCATAGGTGTTGATTGAGTTTTGGAGTGTGAATGAATTGATAAAATCATGTTTCAAAATATTTCAAAAATATAAAATGTGTGGGATGGCTTTTTAATGGTGAAAATATTGTAGTATTTCGAATTCTGAGACCGGGGATTTTTACGGAATCGAAATCGGAGGTCCGGAAGTCATTTAACGATCGAAAACTGATTTTCAGCAAAATCTGCACCTCGTGCGCTAACCCCCTGCAACAGTGCGTCGACTCATGATTTTATACGCTGACCCGGGCAAAATTTCCAGGTTTATGCGCTGACCCGCCAGCATCATGCGTCGACTCATGATCACAGAATTTTCCAAATTGTCCGATTTTGTTTTCTTCATAACGTTTGAACCGTAAGTCCGTTTTGACCCCCGTTCGAAGCGTTGGAAAGCTAATGAAAAGTTATTTCTATTAAAGATGGTTTGGAGGGTAAAAGATGATATAATTAATTCGTGTTTTTCAAAAATAGTCGGGTTGTCGGATTTTTACCGTCCTATTGGCGTGCGAATGATGTGTTATCATGCTATATGCTTTTGATATGTAACGTATAGCCTGTGTGCTATTGTATGGCGTGAGTATATGTGATAAAATGTTGTGCATGATTGATATGCATTGGTGATGGATGTATGATATTTGAATGCGTGTTTTGGATGTGAATCATACAATAGTGCATTGATGTGAATGTATATAGATTGTATGTGATTGTATTAGATGAATGCATGAATATATTGTGAATATGCATGCATTTCAAGAGTGTTTTGAGTCATTTTGTATGTGAAGCATAATGATGTACATTCTTGTGTTGAGTGATTCTAATGAGAATCCGTTGTAACATTATGTGCCTATGTTAGGTGTGAGCGATGATTACAAATGATTGTGTGCCTAGGTGGGGTGTGAGCAATCGGGTCGTGTGCCCGTGTGGGGTGTGAGCGATCCATAAACATTGTGTGCCTATGTGAGGTGTGAGCAATGGGTGAACATCGTAGGTCCGACGGGGAGTTACATTGGTAACGTGCGATGGTTCCAATAAGTTCCTGAGTGAACTTGAGATGATCGAGTCGGTACCGCATTGCATTTGCATAGAGTCGTAAGTCGGTCTCTATGATTTGCATTTATCATCTTTATAATCGTGCATTGATGAATAAACATGAATATGTATGTTTATGTGGAATGATAAGAATTGTGAAAGTATGCATGATGAATATGATTGGTTTTGTATATATATACATTGTGATGTATATGAGTGAGTTGTGATGAATTGTGGTGAGAATTGTGAATGGATGCGTTATGTGTGGAAAATCATGATTTGATTTATTATGTGTGATATGTTTTGTATTTGTGGCATGCTATATGTGTTAGTATGTGACGGTATGAGTGAGATGATTTATACATGTGTTTGAATGTGTGTTTGCATATTATTATGCAATCTTGATTTAGTTGTTATTTCTCACCCTTCTGCTGTTTTATAATGCTCTATGAGGCATTGCAGATTAGAGTTGCTGGAGGTCTTTTTGTGAAGATTAGTCCTCGGTTCTGTTGTCGGTCTTGGTGTCAGCTCTGATACGTAGCACGGGAGTCGGGGAACGATTATATATATATGTATACATTTGTTGAATGTATTTTGTGGTACTTTTGTGTATATAGTTGATGTTCTAAAATGATTTATTTTGTAAAACAAGTCGGTTAAGGATCTTTCCACTTTATTCCATAATTGACCTTTCCCTTTATATGGAAAAAGTTTCCCCTTTGAGAGTATTCTATTTTATGCTATGTATCAAATTTATGAGCAGGGATGATGTTTTGTTTATTTAAATGTGACATCCTTGTTTCTGTCGGAAAAATAAATTTTTAGTTACTCTGATTTTATTTATGTATTATTTATTCGAGATGGGAATTGGGGTGTTACATTAGTGGTATCAGAGCAGGTCGGTCCGTCCGGCCAAGTTGTTGAGTCTGTGTGGCATGGCAGTTGAATACTGTCGTTGTTGTTTGTTCCTTAGTACGTGATATGTGTGTGAAACACTGTCAGTGCTTTCTGGTTTTTGGTAATCCTTTGTCTTCAGGTGTGAGATTGAGATAAGTGGGGGAGAAGCTGGAACTTCTCCAAGTTGCTTCGGTTGTGGAGCGTGGGCTCAGTGTGCCGTTGATTGCAATATTATAAGTGTGGTTTGGACATCGTTGTTCCCGGTTCTGGAAGGAAGGCAGAGGTAAGGTTTATGTAAACTAAGGATTTGTGCCTTAGGTAGTTTTGTGCACAGGATGCAAGAAATGCTATTATAGTTTGGTAAAGATGGTTTATGCCCCATCATGATTGTTGGTTGTCTATTGAAAAATTAAGGAACTGATCACCCTTAATCTCTTGTTGATAGCAGATGGGAATTATGTTGGATGGAATAGACGTATCTTTCCGGCTTTGATAACGTGTGAAATTAGTTGTTTGGAATTTAAGGAAACGATTATGGATTGTTTTGTTGAGTCGAAGAAGATTCTTATATCGGAAGAGGAGACGAATTCGAGGTTTCCATATGTTGGTCAAGTTGGGAAGTCATTGAGAGAGAATGATTGGGTATTATTAAGGACTGCTTCTCAGAGAGTAGAGATTGAACTTAATTGGACGAAGGTGAATAGTTGAGGTTTATGTCTGCTAAGTAAGTAGGAAACTCTTAGTAGATGGGACTAAGAAATTTGTTTTGTCTGTGATGATAGTGTTCTGGAAATTGGCAGGAAGCCATAGTGATGGGTCGTCAGTTGTGCATGGTTTTCGGATGTGTTTTTGGATGGAACATTAAGGTGTGGTCCTAGAGAGCTCCAGCTTTGTTAGTACCAACAGGGAATGATGATTGAATGGAATAATAAGCATGATGGTATTGGTATTGAGACTATGGAAAGTAAAACTTGGAGTTCGGGTGAGGTTTGGAGTCTTTGGAGTTTTAGAGCATTAATGGAAATTTTGAGGAAACCCTAGGTGTGGGTGTAATATTTAAGAGTTCTCTTGGCTTGGTTGAGTTTGAGTGGAGTTGCAAGTGTATGGAATGTTGGATAGGAATGGTGAATTATGTGAGTTAAGGCTTTGATCGATTTGATGTGACTGGTTATGTGGTTATCATCGGAATAGGCTGTTAATTACTCGATTAAGCTTGGGTGTGAGTAGCCAGTTACCCAGTGAAAATTTTTGCAAAAGCTTTGAGAATTTATACTTTTTGGAATTTGGTTGGGCATTACAACGTACAGTGACGTTGCTTGGTGTTAGTAATGCGTCCGTAATGTTTGTGGCGTAGAGGAATTGTATCTTCTATATTTAATTGGATAAGTTTGTATAGGTTTTGATTGAGGATATTTGGATCTGTTATAAACTCGGAGGAAGAACGAGTAGAGTTTTTGAGAATTGACTTGCAAGTGTTGAAAAGAGACAAAGTGTTATGCTAAGTTATTCAAGTGAGAATTTTGGTTGAAAAGGTTAGTTTTCTTGGATATGTTATTTCTGATGATGGTATTTGTTGTGGATTCATCGGGAGTAGATGCAGTTCTACGTTGAGGGACTCCAAAGTAGGTTAAAGTGCTTAGAAGCTTTTTGGACTTTAGTTGGTTATTACCGCTGGTTATTGGAGACTTTGCTAAGTTCGTACTTCTGTTATCTCAGTTGACTTGTAAAGGGTGAGTCGTTTATTTTGGACGTTTCAGAATGGAAGTGTTAGGTGAAAGGTTTAAATGTTATCCATGGGCTACTATGTAGATGGATGTTTGGTTGTATGTTCGATTGGTGAATCGTAGCATTGTTGTAGTATGGTTGTGTGACAAGGATGTTGGTGTTCTGGTTTTGTTGATGTTGGTGAGACCTTGTGGTGTCGTGGAACTTTATGTTCTTGTTTGTGTTGTTGCCTCGTTTCCATGGTGATGGTTCGAGTGTGTGTAGCTAATTCCTGTGTGGGGAATTAGGGGAGTGTTACCTAGGTTAGGGTAACGATCTTGTTGTGTTTCGGTTCTAGAGTGAACCTGTGTGTTGGTATCTTGGTTTTTCTTTGAGTCGTGAGTTTGTCGTCAAGTGCATTGTATGGGCTTTGCATCTTGTCATTGTAGTTGTCGTCGTTGTCGTGTCGTTGTTGTAGTTAGCAAGGTGGTTTGTCAGTTGTGTTATTCGTGGTGTGCCTTTTGTTGGCATGTTGGTTTGTGGGTCGGATGGTAGAGTCGTGTCCGAAGTTGTTCGTCTCGGTATATTTTCGAGGACGAAAATGTCTAAGTGGGGGAGAATTGTAACGCCCCGATTTGTTTAATTCTATTTATTTATTTCATTTATTTGAATATTATGAAATGTGTGAATTTATTGTATTTTACCTGCTAATTGGTTAATTTCTCAGATAGATAAAATATTTGTATTAAATTATTATTTCTTTTCAACTTTTATTTTCCGAAATATATTTCATCGGTATGTTTGTGTTTTATCGCATTTTGAGAGCGTTTGCGAGATACTTGAAGTGTAGGGGTATTTTGGTCATTTTGATGGATTAGATATTTTAGAAAAATTAGATATTTTTATAAATAGAGATTTGAGAGAAAGAGAGTATTTTAAGGTAACTCTAATAATTGATCAATTGGTATTAGAAGACAAAATATCAATTGGAGATATTTTACCCTATTGGATTTATATTATATAATAAGTATATATATATATATATATATATATATATATATATATATATATATATATATATATATATATATATATATATATAATGGTTAGAAAGAAAGAGAAAGAAAAAGTTAGAGAAGAAGAAGAAAACAGAGAGAAGAAGCGAAGGAAAAGGGAGAAGAGGAAAAAAGAGGAAAATCGAGAATAGCTCTGTTTCAAGCGCGATTAATCGGGTAAGGGTGAGAAGTTTCGATTATATTTCGATTGTATATGTATATGTATGTGTTGTTTGTGTTTGTTTGGTTGAAATATATACTTTTCTTTATTGGTTGGATTGAAGAACAAATGTGTAGAATCGATGTTTTAACGGTTAGAATTTGGAATAGATTGTGTAGAATAGCCGAGTAATGTTTGGGTTTAATCGGGGATACTCGTTGATATGATTTAGGGAGTTTTGGAGTGAGTTACATAGTTTGTGAGAGTTAGGGCAATAATGATGAAATGGTGAGAAATCGATGTTTCACGGTTGGAATGGGGAATAAATTGTGTAGTATAGTCGGGTGATGATATAATTTACTCGGGTAAGCTTGTTAGTATGTTTCCATAGGTGTTGATTGAGTTTTGGAGTGTGAATGAATTGATAAAATCATGTTTCAAAATATTTAAAAAATAGAAAATGTGTGGGATGGCTTTTTAATGGTGAAAATATTGTAGTATTTCGAATTCTGAGACTGGGGCTTTTTACGGAATCGAAATCAGAGGTCCGGAAGTCATTTAACGATCGAAAACTGATTTTTCAGCAAAATCTGCACCTCGTGCGCTAACCCCCTGCAACTGTGCGTCGACTCATGATTTTATGCGCTGACCCGGGCGAAATTTCCAGGTTTATGCGCTGACCCCCCAGCATCATGCGTCGACTCATGATCACAGAATTTTCCAAATTGTCCGATTTTGTTTTCTTCATAACTTTTGAACCGTAAGTCCGTTTTGACCCCCGTTCGAAGTGTTGGAAAGCTAATGAAAAGTTATTTCTATTAAATATGGTTTGGAGGGTAAAAGATGATATAATTAATTGGTGTTTTTGAAAAATAGTCAGGTTGTCGGATTTTTACCGTCGTATTGGCGTGCGAATGATGTGTTATCATGCTATATGCTTTTGATATGTAACGTATAGCTTGTGTGCTATTGTATGGCGTGAATATATGTGATAAAATGTTGTGCATGATTGATACGCATTGGTGATGGATGTATGATATTTGAATGCGTGTTTTGGATGTGAATTATACAATAGTGCATTGATGTGAATGTATATAGATTGTATGTGATTGTATGAGATGAATGCATGAATATATTGTGAATATGCATGCATTTCAAGAATGTCTTGAGTCATTTTGTATGTGAAGCATAATGATGTACATTCTTGTGTTGAGTGATTCTAATGAGAATCCGTTGTAACGTCGTGTGCCTATGTGAGGTGTGAGCGATGATTACAAACGATTGTGTGCTTAGGTGGGGTGTGAGCAATCGGGTCGTGTGCCCGTGTGGGGTGTGAGCTATCCATAAACATTGTGTGCCTATGTGAGGTGTGAGCAATGGGTGAACATGGTAGGTCCGACGGGGAGTTACATTGGTAACGTGCGATGGTTCCAATAAGTTCCTGAGTGAACTTGAGATGATTGAGTCGGTACCGTATTGCATTTGCATAGAGTCGTAAGTCGGTCTCTATGATTTACATTTATCATCTTTATAATCGTACATTGATGAATAAACATGAATATGTATGTTTATGTGGAATGATAAGAATTGTGAAAGTATGCATGATGAATATGCTTGGTTTTGTATATATATACATTGTGATGTATATGAGTGAGTTGTGATGAATTGTGGTGAGAATTGTGAATGGATGCGTTATGTGTGGAAAATCATGATTTGATTTATTATGTGTGATATGTTTTGTATTTGTGGCATGCTATATGTGTTAGTATGTGACGGTAAGGGTGAGATGATTTATACATGTGTTTGAAAGTGTGTTTGTATATTATTATGCAATCTTGATTTAGTTGTTATTTCTCACCCTTCTGCTGTTTTATAATGCTCTATGAGGCATTGCAGATTAGAGTTACTGGAGGTCTTTTTGTGAAGATTAGTCCTCCGTTCTGTTGTCGGTCTTGGTGTCTGCTCTGATACGTAGCACGGGAGTCGGGGAACGATTATATATATATGTATACATTTGTTGAATGTATTTTGTGGTACTTTTGTGTATATAGTTGATGTTCTAAAATGATTTATTTTGTAAAACAAGTCGGTTATGGATCTTTCCGCTTTATTCCATAATTGACCTTTCCCTTTATATGGAAAAAGTTTCCCCTTTGAGAGTATTCTATTTTATGCTATGTATCAAATTTATGAGCAGGGATGATGTTTTGTTTATTTAAATGTGACATCCTTGTTTCTGTCAGAAAAATAAATTTTTAGTTACTCTGATTTTATTTATGTATTATTTATTCGTGATGGGAATTGGGGTGTTACAGGCGGCACCTTGAGACTTGTAATCATGGACGGAGAAGAATTTGCCTACCCCACGAATGTTGATGTAGTCAAGAAATACTTCGCCTAAAAAAAACGTCTCAGTGGATTGAAAACCCAAAAGGTCGGTCCAGGCAAAAATTAGAGACATGAAAAAAAGCATCCCGGTGGATTGGAAACATCACAGTACAATCCAGGCAAAAATTAGGGATAATGGCAAGTAACTATGTTCAACAGAGGCAGGTCCCTCAACAGCAGTTACATCATCTGTCAGAAATCTCTAGTCAAGGTCATCTTCGACAGAAGCTTAGGATGCCCAGAATTCAAAGTTGGTAGAAGGATAGTGGTCGTTATGTTTCAACGTAGCCCTTTTCCCTGTAAATTACCATTTTCTAGCTTTGTATATACTCTTTGGAATCACGCGTTTAGCTGATCTCCATCTTATCAATAAAATTTGAGCCCTTGTGCTTTTGTTTGTAATTCTTATTTGTTTTAGCTTTACAGAACGACGTTGTTAACATGATCGATGATTCTTGAAATAAAACAAAATGAATTTACTTGTTAAAACTTTTTTTGCTTTTAAAATAAAGTCGGCAATTTCTTTTGACTGTTGAACATCAAAGGAACATCGACCGCTTCTCCAGAAGTAAGCGAACTTCAAAGTGCAGAATCAAAGTACTCCTTCTACGCCAGTACGCCTGAATGAAGGATCAACTGTGGCAGAGACCTTGTTTCATCTGACACACCACGACAGAGTTCTTACCTCCTAAGCCCGACCAACATAGCTCCCAACAAGGACTGTCTCTCCTAAGCAAGGCGAAATTGCTATCTTGACCAACGGTACTTCTTCGCCCCGCGGTGGCCGAGTATCCAGTCGTGTTCACCCATCAGTTTGTATGTCACGTCAGTTGTCAGCATATACATACCTACATCATGCATTATTGATTTGCATTCACATTTCATATTGCATCACTATCACTATAGTCGGTCTTGTCCCCTAGTGATAAACAGTTCTCTCAATCGAGTTCTCAGTTCTTGCCTCATCAGGAAACGCAGCGTTTGAACAACCTCGTCTCCAGTTTATTTCTGGAAGAAAGTTGGCCATCGACCACTTTGATAACTTGAACCACTGAAAAGCCAGATAAGCTTTCTACAAATGTCACTATTCGCCATTGAAGATGATATCCTTGCTTTCCCGGATTAAGGAAAATCCACAGAGAAAGCCTCGTAATCAGAGATTCGGTGGCATGTCAGTTTCGCTCCGAAAAGATCGCTGATGAAAAGGTCATCGGCACCTCAAAATTGGACCTCATCATATGGTATTTCTCTGGGAAGATCCCGAGAAAAGTATGATGTAAAATCCCAAGCGACAGCAGTCTCCCAAGAGACATGCTTTCCCCCAGTAGAAATAAATGGCGTCTCCAACAGAGAAGTTTGTGCAACTCTACAACTCAGACGACTGGGTTCCCCAGCAAGTCTGGCATCAAAAGTTTTTCCGTCAAATGGCATCTCCCCAGGAAAATTCGGCGAGAAGTTTGAAGAAAATCCGCTACAAACAGCGTTACTTGTCAATAAAGTTTATTGACAAAAGAAACTGAGACCAGTTTCTTGGTAGGAAACCAGGGTCAAGGGGAAGTTTACATAAGAAACTAAGACCAGTTCCTTGGTGGGAAACCAAGATCGAGGGGAAGTTTAAATCAGAAACTAAGACCAGTTCCTTGGTAAGAAACCAGGATCGAAGGGAAGTTGACAAAAGAAAACTGAGACCAGTTCCTTGGCTGAAGACCAGGATCGAGGGGAAGTTTACCTTTTCTAAGCATCATTGCTTAGCTAAAGAAGATGAATGCGTAAGCTACCATTCATAACCACCATCAAAATTTCGGGTATTCCGATATTTAATCCTCTTGCACCCCGAATGCCCGAATACCTTCGTCATTCACACCTTCGGGTCCAAGAAGATTAAATAGGGGCATCTGTCATACCCCAAATTTTGACCACTAGGATTTCCCATCATTGTGTAAATCATCATCACAATATGGATGTACCTTTGTGCCTCATCAATCTCCTCAAGGAATTGTTGAGCATTCACTACAATCAAGCTTAGGGTTTCAAGCCCTCTCAGAGCCTTAGACAAAGGATCAATCAAGGAATAACATGATCTTCAACTTATCTAAACCTCTCAATCATCCACAATGTATCAAAAGGACTCCCACTCCAAGGATTAAGCACAAGGTTGCTCCCTTCTAGGTGGATCAAGCCTCAAGATCGACAGTGTCACCAAATTAGGGTTTTGGTCGACCAGGGCCTCCAAAGGGAAATTTTCCTCTGGGAACAAGCCAAAGATCCAAAACATAACCTAATATGCTCCATGGAACCTCATAAACCCAATCATTAAGTCAATTTTGCCTCAGGGGATGCATTCATAAAAAATCAGGAATTAGGGTTTCTTGACCTAATTCACCCCTAAGTTGACTTTTGGGACAAATCATGAACCAAGACCTCAAGGCATGATTTGAGGGTCTCTAATATATCATATTGATCCATTTGGGATAATGGATTGATCCAAGAAGCTTGAGCAACAAGTCTCAATTTCATCTGCACCACAATTAGGGTTTAAGGAAAAAGTCAACTGTAACTTTGACTTTTGACCAGGACATGCTCTCAAGCCCTAAGACATGATTCAATACACTCTATAACACCCATGTAACATGTCCATCAAGTTTGATTTAGGTCAAGGACATGATTTCCTGAAGAATTGCACAGTTTGGAATTCATTTGATAAAAAGTCAACTGTGCACAAAAGTAAACTTTGACTTTTTGAGATTTTTCACTAAAATGGATTTTTAACCCTAAAATGATGTTAATGTATGATTTGAATCATCATTAATCAAGAAAAATCAAGAAAAGTTGGATAACTTGTAAAAGGGGTAACCATAAAAACTTAGAAAATTTTCTAAGTTAAAAATAAAGTGGCTAGGGTACCAACTTTGGAGGATCATAACTCCTAAACCACAAAGCCATTTTTCCTCATCCAAAGATGGATTTGTAGCCTTCATTACCCTCTACAAAAACTTCAACTACAAGCCATTCAAATTCATTAAGGATTTTGAGTTATGGAGTGATCAAAATGGCTGAAAAATGAAAATGTCACTTTTTCCAACACTTAGTGAAATTTTCACTAAGTCCAAATCTATCTTCATTTTTTTCCAAATGTAGGGGCATTTTTCACTTGGATTCAAAAGAGATCAAGACCAAACATGTTCAAACAGTTGTTGTAGCATGTAAGGGCCTTCCAAAATGGCAAAGAACATTGCCAAATTCCATTTGGGCTATGAGTTATGACATTGTCAAGTTGCCTTGTTGAAATCTGTCAAGGCAAGGCAAAATTTGCATTTTTGCTCGATTTTCCAAAATTGTACAAATCCAAACACTCCTATCCACTTGGACACATCTGAGGATTGAATCTCAAGGGGACAATCACTGAGCCAAGCCTCCAAAGTCTTTGGAACAAGAAGTAGCATGTTATTCCTAAAAATCCCTAAAAGAGGGATAAGACTCCAAATTTGGATTGGAGCATTCAATGGAAGCATCAAGGTGGCATGGACTGAGCCATTTTCATTTGAATTCAGTCAAGACTTATCCAAGACCAAGGGAACCACAGCCCTGTGCCCTAACCTCTAGTCAATGGCTAGAGGAGACTTGGATTTCCATTGGACAACATTGGCCAAACCTCTGTTGCAGTTGCCATTCACTGTGGATCCCAAAACAAACTTGCTCTACTATAAATAGAGCTCAATTGTGATCAGTTTGAGTACACCTAAGCCATCAAACAAATGCTTTCCTCAAAATCTCTTCTTTCACTCCAATTTTGCCTTCTAAGGCAAGTCACTATCGGGTTTTGAGTTTGAGAGCTTTTCCAATCAAACCAATCACTCACACACCTCACATATATCATATAGAAGTGATCCAAACACTCACATAACATCTGGAACACTGATTTCACAAAATCACCAGCCAATTGCTCAAGTTTATGACAGTTTTGCAGTTGAGATGTGTCGCTCCCAGGATTTTCATCTAGGTACAAACGCGAGAGTGGCGCGAAAAAACAGAGTCATCAGCCGTGTAAATTTATCCCGAGAGAGGGAAAGGGAACACCGCATAAACCTGAGGAAGAGGGAAAAGAATGGTCATCGCAACCATAACCTGGGTTCGGGAGTCGGTTACGTGAGGGGAAGGTGCTAGCACCCCACGCGTCCATCGTACTCGATGGGATCCACGCTTGTTGTCTATTCTAAGGGTGAGTTATACTATCATCTAGGGTTGTACTAAGACGGAGAGGGAAAGACAAAGACCGACTCGGTAGGACGTCGACGTCCTAGGCCTACGTACCCCCTTTGTGCAATGGGGAATTCAGAGTCAACGTAGTTTGGACCAAGTTCTTTTTGTGTTTTTTATGAGCGACTTTAAGTTCGCGTCCGGCAGTTAGGGTCGATGCCTGTTTGCGACTCAGACGGAAGGTAACGTGCCCTTTTTGAAAATAGCCTTTAGTTTGGAAATCCCGAAGCACAAAAAGGTTTGAAGTTGGTTTGTGTTTTTTAGGACAGAAGTGACTTAAGTTAGTTTATAAGTCGCATTGCACCAAAGTCTAGGGCACAGGGGCGAATACTTAACGCATCATCCCAAGACAGGACGCTCGCTAAGCACTCTATAAAGATGAGAGGAAGCCCCTCATTTCTCATTCCCCATGCTTAAGGCTCGTGCGCAATATAATTTATCCTTATTAAGTATCTTAAAGAAATTTGAGATGAGAAGAGAGAAGACACAAGGGTAACTCTAAAGGGGGACTATGAATCCTAAAATCATCATGCATGGGTGACCTACGGTTAGTGAGGTTTGACGCCAACCTAAACCTAAAGGAAGAAGATGAGAGAAGGAAGAAGAGTAAAGGTGAATATGGATACTTTTCCACCCTTAAAGAACTTACCTTAGTCCCTGCATAAAAGATTAGTGAGAAACAAACATGAGTAATATCAAAGCAAATGAAAAACCAAACAATGGCATATAATAGTGGTATCAATCCAAACATGAATTTAAGAAGTCAAATGAGCAATCCCAACACAATGGCACAAGCGCCTTTCAAACAAGGACTTAGGCATGATCAGAAATACACATATAAGCAGATCTCCAATGAAAGTAATTAAATAATTAGAGAAATAGCTTTGTAAAATTCCTAAATTAAATAACAATATTGCCCAATCAGAGACAAACCAAATACCAAAAATCCCTGCAAAGAATCAAGATGTTAGTCATTCAAACAATTGGGCAAAGCTCAGGTGAGGAGTGGGGTTCAGTGTGCAAAAGGGAAGGACCAAAATGCAATATGAAATAAATTTAAAAATGAAAGAAAAATATTTTATTGCATTTTAATATGTCACCTAATAGATGTAAAAATAATGGATTAAAAATGTATTATAGATGAGGAGAAATAAAATAAACAATTTCAGGTATGCATGAAATGTGTGATGCAAAAAGAAAATTGACTAAATAATTAATTTAGATGATAAAAAAATAAAATAAAAATAAAAATAAAAATTGTAAAATTTAAAAAATGATGAAAATGATGCATGAATTTTATGATGATTTTTAGATGCAAGAATGTATTTAAAAAAATTAAATATGAAAATGCAATGAATTAAATAAAATAAAATGAAATAAAGCTGTAGGGGGTGCATTGAGTAAAAAAATTGCATTGGAAATGATATGGGCTGAAGAGTGGGGTGCCATTAGCGAGGCCCGTCCACACAATTAATCAGAAAAACTAAAATAAAATAAAATAAAATAAAGGTCCACGTATGGACTTCAGTCAACGGTTGACTGCATACCTGCCCCTAGATTGATCCAACGCGCTGTACTAAGTCAACCAATTCAATTAGTATTTATGATTAATGGTTCAGATTAAGCAACACACTGCAATTAATGTACACACAGACACACACACAACTCTTCAGCGCACCGTGCACCCCCATGTGCCAGGCACGTGGTTCATTAATTGGTTGGCATCATGCCAGCCACACGATTGGTCAAGGCTTCACAGGTCAACATGATAAAGGGTTTGGCTTTGGTAGCTCACGATAATTACCATGCTATGTCACACACATAACCACTAATTAAAACTCAGAAAAAAAATAAAAGAAAAGACAAGTGGCAGCACTATGGACCGTTGGATGGAGAGAATGGAGGGTGAGGATTGTGTCTTCAACCTTCCTTCACCGGAACCCTCACAGCCGCCGGAGCTAGGGTTCCGGCCGCCGTCCTCCGCCACCTGCAATCTTAAAAGTACCCAGAAAATGCAAAGGGGTACATGTTCTTGACCAGAAAATCGTGAGGAATCCAAATATGCCATCCAAATTTGCAAACAATAAGTGAATAATCAAAAACGAACGAAACAAGGTTAGGGCATAAAACTTTAAACGCACTAAACAAGCAATATACGCATCCATATTCAAAACAAATTACATCAGCATGATCTATAGACATCACACAACATTATGCACGATTAAAATTCAAGTTTTAGGATCACGAAAAAACCCACCAACCTGAGATGGTGCAACTCCAATCTTTGCTTTTGGCTGCGAATGGTGGTTGGGTTGTGTTCTAGAGATCACCAGGAAGAGATTTGTGGAAGAAGTTCTTGCAAAGACCTTGTGGATTGTGAGATTTATTGAAGAAAAGCTTTAGGGTTCAAGTTGTTGTTCTCCTCCAAATGCACGTGAATGAACCCTAACCAGTGCATGAATGAGCTTATATAGACTAGGGTTTGTCACTGATAATGAATTGGGCTTGGGTGATTACTTGTTTAGTGAGTTTGGGTGATTTTTAGAAAATTGTATAATGTAAGTTACACCTCTCTCCATGCATGTATACTTAAGAATTCCATGATGGATCACCCATATGTGAATTGCTAATTACACCACAATTGAACTTGGGCCTTGAAAACAATTGATTCATGAGTTTTTAATAATTTGGCATTTTGGCATAATGGAAAATAAGTGAATAATAACCCATGAAACCACTTGATTAGAAATCCAAAAATGCTCCTTAGGGATTGTTCTTGGATGTTGGAACATGTCTTGAAGTAATGGAATTAATCATAGGTCCATATGTCCCAAAATCTAAAAGTTGTGAAAATGAAATCCTAAAAACCACTTTTCCTTCTTTTGACTATAAGTTGAGTTTCACAAATGATATGGAGACCCACTAGTACTTGTTGGAAATAGGAGAAAAAGATCTTCAACTTTCATGTTGGAGAAAAATTCATTTGAAGCATTCTTGATGGTGAAAAGTCAAGTTGAATGCAGTGCAGGAACTTGCCCAAAAAGGAAACTTCAAATCATAGGTCATTTCCATTTTTAGTAACTTTTGCACCAACCCCTGATTTTTGATACATGGCATGAAACTTAACTTTTGAGGACCATATGAGGATGTGAGACCTTGAAAACCTTGGAGAGAACCTCAAAATTCCACAGTTGACTTCTCCTCTCACTGTTGACTTTTTCCCCATTCACCTGATTTCCAATCCATTGGCCAATTGAACTTCTCCTGAACCAAACTGATGGACAACCTCCCATTCCTAGGTACTTAGGGACTCAAGGAATACCATAGAATAAAGTCTTGCCCAAAAAATCAGAAATAAACTGACTTTATAGCAAACCCTAGTTGTGGTACCCTCAGTCTAGGAGGAAATAACACAGTCTCCAAATTCAAATTCCTCTGAATGTGATGTGTATCCTCTCCAACAAAGATAAGATATGCCATTTGATGATGATAAAAACCCAAGGAGCTTGCCCATTGAAGCAATAAACCCAAGAATCTCAAAACCCTAATCTATGCACTGGTTAGGAGAGAATGATCCACTTGAGCTCTCTTGCTTGACCCTTTGAAGAATATCTCAGGTACCTTGACCCCATGCTAAGAACCAATGATAATGCAGAATGCAATGCAACATAAGCCAGTTAGTACTAAAGTAAGGAGAGCAAATTTTGGGGTGCAACAGCTGCCCCTATTCAATCAACTTGGTCCTGAAGGTATGATAGCAACGACTCTCAGACATTCCAGGGTACACGGGGATTGAATACCGAAAGAGCCCCGAAAATTTGCTAGTGGTAAGAATAACGAGATAGAGTGCGCTGAAAAATAAGGAATATGACCTCAACTATATCCACAAGAAAAAAAAATACGGCCTCAATCGTACCCAAAAGACGAATACAACCTCACTTGCACCCGCAAAGGAAGGCTGACCTCGATCGCTCCACCCACAAAGAAAACACGAATATGACCTCAATCGTACCCAAAAGACGAATACAACCTCAATTGCACCCACAAAGGAAGACTGACCTCAATCACTCCACCCACAAAGAAAACACGAATACGACCTCAATCGCACCCACAAAACGAATACAACCTCAATTGTACCCTCAAAGGAAGACTGACCTCAATCACTCTACCCACAAAGAAAATACGAATACGACCTTAATCGCATCCACAAAACGAATACAACCTCAATTGTACCCTCAAAACGAATACAATCTCAATTGTACCCTCAAAGGAAGACTGACCTCAATCACTCTACCCACAAAGGAAATACGAATACAACCTCAATTGTACCCACAAAACGAATACAATCTCAATTGTACCCTCAAAGGAAGACTGACCTCAATCACTCCACTCGCAAAGAAAAGATGAATACGACCTCGATGGCATCCACAAAACGAATACAACCTCAATTGTACCCTCAAAGAAAGACTGACCTCAATCACTCTACCCACAAAGAAAATACGAATACAACCTCAATTGTACCCATAAAACGAATACAATCTCAATTGTACCCTCAAAGGAAGACTGACCTCAATCACTCTACCCACAAAGAAAATACGAATACGACCTCAATCGCACCCACGAAACGAATACAACCTCAATTGTACCCTCAAAGGAAGACTGACCTCAATCACTCCACCCGTAAAGAAAAGATGAATACGACCTCGATCGCATCCACAAAATGAATACAACATCAATTGTACCCGCAAAAGAATAACCAACATAAAGTGGCGACTTCACTGGGGATAACGTGAAACAAAACTTCTGGTTCATACCACCCCTACTGAGAAAAGGATACTGGTAAACTGGATCTCACAAAAGAGAAAGGCCAAACAAAAGCAAATTTCTAACGGACTCAAGATCCACAGACAAGATGACTCCGCTGGGGAAAGGAGAAGTCTAAATAAAAGACTCTGCCGAGGAGCACAAACATGAGGCGCATCCCTCCAAAATCTCCTGAGTTATGCCATCTCTGTTAGGAAAGAGAACTGGAAAAGAAAGTACCAAACCTAGCTTATGCTTTGAATGCAAATGTTTGAATTTTGCCGTAATGCTCCACACGAAGTGGAAATGCTACGCGTTTTGAGGATGCAATGCAAATGCTTATGATATGTAAAAGAGGTCCCTCCAGCAAAATAAATGCTGGAGAGGAAAGACCAATTCATCCGCGGATGACAAAAATAAATTGTCCTCTGAATCCAGGAACTCTCCTGAGAAGGATCACACTGATCGACTCCTTGGATTAACAACTTCTGCTGGGGATGAAATCCCGAAAGAACTACCAGGCCTACACCTGTCCTTTACTGAAGGTAACATCCAAAACCTGAGATTTCTCCTCTGCTGGGGGAGTTGAGAATGTATGCCAATAACGGAACCGGAAGTTTTTTGCCGAGGATTGCCAACAACAGACGGGTTTAGGACCTGCTGGGGGATACCAGCCCATAATACCATCCTGCTTGGGGATACCTCTGAACTTAACCTACTGAAGGGGAGAATGCCCTTACCCCCACCTTGCTGGGGATTAGAATATGACATTTTTGGTGAAAGTACACTTCCTGACTGGATGGGGAAGTGAGCACCATGATTCTGTGGGGAAATAACGTCCTGATTTGGAGAAAATACTTCCCTGAGCCTCCTGTTCGGGAAAGTCTGCTCTGCTGAGGAAAGTTTTATCCTGCTGGGGGAAGAAGCAATCTCAATGCTGGGGAGTACAATGTTGTTGCCCTGCAAGTCAAATAACAACAAAAGGAGAATGTCACAACATAGCTATCACTGTTATCGCCTAAGTAATTTCTACTGCTTTTCGTTATGCTTCGCAAAGCTCAAAGTTTTATGTGCAATGTTTATAAAAAATATCGGACGTTTTTTGCAAACAAAACAGTAAAAGTAAAACAAACAACAGAAAGCTCTTTGAGTGAAATGAATATTTTATTGAGAAAAGTGGCCTGTAAATAGGCATTTACATTTGGAAGCAATTCCTAGAAAGAGGTAATTGCGCAAAAACAAAAAGAAAATACACATGTCGGCAATGTGGGAGCAGATATCCACCATGATTCGACTCAGCTATGACCCGTATGGCTTGTTTATCCACAAATGTCTTGACCTTCGTAGAGACTAACTGTACTGATCCTTTTCTTTCAGAATTTCTAGGTATTGAGAGTGCTTCACAGATCGAACGCGGACCGTAGCCTTTCGCTTATAAATCCCTAACTTTTGCCTGGATCGCCCTTTTCGGGTTTTCAATCCATCGGGATACCGATTTTTGCCAAAGTCGCCTTTTCAGGTTTTCAACTTTGTGGGTTTACACATTTCCTTTTTTACATTTTATCCCTAATTTTTGCCCGAAACCTTTTCCTTTTTTATGGTTCGCCGGGATGCCCCTTTTTGCCTGGACTTTCTTTTTGTGTCCAGCGGGTCTTTTATGCGAAGTATTTTTTGACTACGTCTGCGTTCACAAGGGATGAAAAATCTTCGCCATCCATGGTTGAAAGTAGTAAGGCTCCACCAGAAAAAACCTTTCTCACCGCATATGGACCTTCGTAGTTTGGAGTCCATTTGCCCCTGTGATCTGTCTGAGGAGGAAGGATCCTTTTCAAAACCAAATCGCCTGTCTGAAAACTCTGAGGACACACTTTCTGATCAAAGGCGTGCTTCATCCTGCTCTGATACAAACGACCATGCGCGATGGCTTCCAATCTCTTTTCTTCAATAAGGTTCAATTGATCCAATCTGGAGCGCACCCTTTTAGCTTCGTCAAGCTTCACATCTGCCAGAACTCTCAAAGACGGAATCTTGACCTCTAATGGTAAGACTGCTTCCATACCATACACCAATGAGAAAGGGGTTGCCCCAGTTGATGTACGCACTGAAGTACGGTAACCATGTAGAGCGTACGGTAACATCTCATGCCAGTCTTTATATGTTACCACCATCTTCTGTACAATCTTCTTGATATTCTTATTTGCCGCCTCAACAGCCCCATTCATCTTCGGACGATACGGAGAGGAATTATGATGCTCGATCTTGAAACTCTGACATAGTTCCTTCATCATTTTATTGTTCAAATTCGATCCATTATCAGTGATGATTCTCTCTGGGACCCCATAACGACAGATGATGTCCTTCTTTATAAACCGGGCTACCACTGGCTTGGTGACATTGGCGTACGAGGTTGCCTCCACCCATTTTGTGAAATAGTCAATAGCAACCAAAATGAAACGATGCCCATTGGAAGCGGTGGGCTCAATCTTTCCAATCATATCAATGCCCCACATTGCAAAAGGCCAAGGGGACGACAACACATTTAGAGGCATAGGTGGTATATGCATCTTATCTGCATAAATCTGGCATTTATGGCACTTCCGGGCGTACTTGAAACAATCTGACTCCATAGTCATCCAATAATATCCTGCCCTCAACAACTTTCTAGCCATGGTGTGTCCACTGGAATGAGTACCGAAAGAACGCTCGTGAACTTCCTCCATCAATAACCCTGCCTCGTGTTCGTCAACACAACGTAGCAAGACCATATCGAAGTTCCTCTTATATAACACATCATCCATGTTTAGAAAGAAGTTTTCTGCCAACCTTCTCAGAGTCTTCTTATCCTTGGTGGAGGCACCCTCTGGATACTCTTGTCTCTTCAGAAAAACCTTAATATCATGATACCACGGTTTGCCATCAGACACATCTTCAATTGCAAACACAAAAGCTGGTCTATCCAGATGCATGATTCTAATCGACGGAGTTTCATTCCAACGGTTCACCTTATACATAGATGCCAATGTCGCCAACGCATCAGCCATCTGATTCTCAGCTCGGGGCACGTGATGAAAATCCACCCTATCAAAGAACGGTAACAACCTTCTGGCATAGTTGTTACAAGGCACCAAGTTCGCCTGACGAGTCTCCCATTCTCCTGTAATCTGATTAACTACCAACGCGGAATCACCGTAGACATCGAGGTTCTTAATTCTCAAATCAATTGCCTCCTCTAACCCCATGATGCATGCTTCATACTCCGCCTCGTTGTTGGTACACACAAATGCTAACCGGGCAGTGAAAGGTATATGAGAACCCTTCGGAGTTGTAATGATTGCCCCAATTCCATTACCGTATGAGTTGACAGCCCCATCAAAAATCATCTTCCACTGTGATATAATCTCAAGTCCTTCGTCAGGCAGAGGTTCTTCACAATATTTCATTTTCAGAAACATAACATGCTCGTCTGGAAACTCAAACTTCATAGGCTGATAATCCTCAACCGGCTGTTCAGCAAGATATTCCGACAGAACACTTTCCTTAATGGCCTTCTGAGAAACATACTGAATATCATACTCCGTCAAAACCATCTGCCAATGGGCTATCCTTCCAGAAAGTGCTTGCTTCTCAAACACGTACTTAATCGGATCCATCTTCGAAATCAACAAGGTTGTGTGATTTAACATATACTGCCTCAGGCGCTTGGCTGCCCAAGCGAGCGTACAACATGTCTTTTCTAGCATAGAGTATCTTGATTCGCAATCAGTGAACTTCTTACTCAGGTAGTAAATGGCGTGCTCTATCCTACCTGTCTCGTCGTGTTGACCGAGCACACAACCCATCGAATTCTCAAGAACCGTAAGGTACATAATCAACGGTCTCCCAGACACTGGTGGCATAAGGACTGGGGGTTCTTGCAAATACGTCTTTATCCTTTCGAACGCCTCTCGACAATTTTCATTCCACCTGACCTCTTGATCCTTTCTCAACAACTTGAAAATTGGTTCACATGTAGCTGTCAGATGAGAGATGAACCTGGCAATGTAATTCAACCTCCCCAAGAACCCACGAACCTCTTTCTCTGTCCTTGGCTCAAGCATCTCTTGTATGGCTCTTATCTTTGTAGGATCAACCTCGATACCTCTTTCACTAACAATGAATCCCAGCAGTTTACCAGACCTCACGCCGAAAGTGCACTTGTTCGGATTCAACCTCAATCTGAACTTCCTCAACCTTTCAAATAACTTCTGGAGGTTTACCAAGTGTTCTTCCTCTGTCTGTGACTTCACAATCATGTCATCAACATAGACTTCAATCTCCTTGTGAATCATATCATGAAAGAGAGTCACCATCGCCCGCTGATAGGTTGCCCCGACATTCTTCAATCCGAAGGGCATTACCTTGTAGCAAAACGTTCCCCACGGTGTTATGAACGTTGTTTTCTCCATGTCCTCTGGGGCCATTTTGATTTGGTTATACCCAGAGAAGCCATCCATAAAGGAAAACACAGAATATTGAGCAGTATTGTCCACTAACACGTCAATGTGGGGGAGCGGGAAATCATCCTTCGGGCTCGCCCTATTCAAAGCTCGGTAATCAACACACATCCTGACCTTCCCATCCTTCTTAGGTACAAGTACAATATTAGCAACCCACGGAGGATAATTTGTCACAGCAAGAAAACCGGCGTCCAACTGTTTCTGAACCTCTTCCTTGATCTTGACGGCCATATCTGGTTTCGTCCTTCTCAATTTCTGCTTGACTGGAGTACAACCCTCTTTAAGCGGCAGTCTGTGTGAAACAATGTCAGTGTCAAGCCCGGGCATGTCTTGGCAAGACCAGGCGAAGATATCCACATACTCTCGAAGTAACTCAACCAATCTTCTCTTAACAGTGTCTTCTAGGGCAGCCCCAACTTTTACTTCTCGTTTAACATCCTCGGTTCCCAGATTAACAGTCTCAACTTCCTCCTGATGAGGTAGAATAACCCTTTCCTCTTGTTTCAGTAGCCTGGCTAATTTTTCTAGTAAGTCACAGTCTTCGTGTAGCGAGCGATTTTGGACGCGGTTCTTAAGCGCTGGTCGCTCTCTGCGGTTTGAGCTTTAAACTACAGGTCGATTCATTTTTTATCCTATTGTGAGCTGAATAAGGAAGGGAAATAGATGTCTCCAATTAACCCTGCTTGCATACTGAGTTTAAACAGCGGTCTGTTAGGTTACGGATGCTATCAATGTGGGGGGGGGGGGGGGGGCCTTTGTACTGGTTATTTGTATTTTTGCCAATACGGTTTTCTTTTTTACCTGGGCAGAAGGTTTCTGGCGGGGAACAAGGATTAGGATGTTAGGACCGATGCTTTTGAATTACTGCTTTTGATTGACGGAGATATGGGATTTGGTTTTTTTGTTGATTGCGCTCGCTAAGATCTTTTCTTTCGATCTTATGCCTACGTATTCCCGTTTACCGAAACAGGGAAATCAGAGCGTTCGTAGTTCCTCCTATTCTATGGGAGGAAATGGGTGTTTTTTGGTGTCTTGTTCAAAGCCCAAGACGTGAAGCGAAAGGTGATTTGTATCTTGTTCAAAGCCCAAGATATGAAGATGAAAAGGTCTTATTTGTGTCTTGTTTAAAGCCCAAGACGTGAAGCTGAAAGACCTCGGCTTTAGAGAGAATTTGTCATCTCTAAAGAGGGGAGAAGGAGAATTACTTTAACTGGGATACGCGGATCCGAGCAATGCCATAATTTCCGAAGAAAGGGTTTTAACCTGAAGGAGAAGACTTTAACTCAGTGTAGAGCAATGCCATCTTTCCTTAGGAATTTCTCATGCTAAAAGAGGGACAGTGGCGTGGATATAGATGATCCAGAGGCTTGCCGCTTACAGCGATTAGATGAAGGGAAAGGAGTTGTTGATGTTTATGTACTGTGAACGAGGCACAGCTTTGATGCTAAAAGGTTGATTGGATCAACCAGTGGTTTTCTTATACAAAGCCTAAGAGGAGGCTATTATGTGTCTCGTACAAAGCCCGAGAGAGAGGCTAAAAGGTTTTGACTCAACGGTGGAATCTTTTGGTATCTCGTATAAAGCCCGAGATGGAGGCTAAAAGGTTTGACTTAACAAGAGAGTCTTTGTATCTCGTACGAAGCCCGAGATGGAGGCGAAAAGGGTAATTGACTCAATGAGGGAATCTCTTAGGTGTCTCGTATAAAGCCCGAGAGAGAGGCTAAACGTTGTTTGACTCCGCTGGGGAGAATTTTGGTATCTCGTACAAAGCCCGAGATGGAGGCTATTGTAACTGTTTCAGTTGAGTGACAGATCCAATATACTGATTTTAAAAGAGAAAATCAGTTCTTATATGAGCAACACTGTACTCAGGGATTTGATTTGAGGATCAAGGATATCTCCTTCTCTTTGAGGAAACGGGAAATCCAAAGGGTATTGAGACTGTCCGAGTCTGCGGGTTTCCTTCCTATTTTTGGAGAGTGCTTGAGAATGTCTTTGAGACTCAAGGAAGTTAGATTGTCCGTGTCTAGAGTTTTATCTTTTGTACTATGCTTTGAGAAACAGTAGTAGACTCTATGAAAGTACTGCTCTATCAGGATGACTAGGTTCTGTTCCTATACCTCTAGGAGGTCGTCGGGACAATTTGTACGAAGCCCAAGAGGAGGCTGGAAACTTTTAAGAAGCCGACGGGTCCTTGTACGAAGCCCAAGAGGAGGCTATCATTCCCGGAGGAAGAGATCATTATACGAAGCCTAAGAGGAGGTTGTGAATACTTCTAAGAAGCCGTAGGGTCCTTGAATAATGCCCAAGAGGAGTCCGGGTTGCTTTTAGGAAGCCTGTGGGTCCTTGAACAATGCCCAAGAGGAGGCCGATGCTTTTAAGAAGCCCGTGGGTCTATCATCTCCTTTCCATTAGGAGAGATAACTCTTTTAAAGATAAAAACCACTGGTAAACGTGCGAGGTTTACTATCCAACGATTTTTAGCTTTTAAAGAGGGTTCCTTAGTTAAGGTCCAAGATTATGACCGTAGTGGGTACCCAAACCCCGAGACATTCAAGGCAAGCTATCCACAAGGAATAGATCAAGTCAGGAAAGTTCGAGAATTTGGAAGAAACTCAAAGATGCCATTCACGGAGAATACATTCATCTTGGGGAGTAGAGCTTCTTGACGATTCCTAAGGAGGACAGCTGAAGAGAAGACTGTATCTGGTGCTCCTATTGGGGATCTAGGCGTCTATTTCTACGAATAAACGAAACGGCTTTACCTAGTGCTAGACGTAGTTGCCGGGGAAACTCGAAATATCTATACTATTATTACACAGTATATATGAGTTTATGAAAGGAGACTTACAGTGAGCAGCCCCACAATACAGTTTATAATATGAAAGCAGTAAACGAAAGCGATAACCACTTACTCGGTTGTAGTGCTTCCATGCTGTTTGGTTAGTTGTTCAACAAAGAAAGATTGAAAACAACAGTATATTCAAAATCAAAGGAGAAAGTGCTTTGAAAAAGAAAGATTTGGGGCTTACAGTTCAAGGAGAGGCCCAGGGTTTTATCAGTGAGCGCACTGTTTGACTTTGTACAGCGGGACTTATACAAGTGACTGTGGCCCAAAAAGGTTTTATGTACAAAGGGATGGGTCTTACACTCTCTCAAGAGGCCCAAAAAGTTTAGAGAAAAAGAGTGGGGCTTATAACACGGGGGTAGGCCCAGATGATTTTTCGTTTAAAAATGGCGATCGCGCCGAGGTTTTCTTTTAACGCAGAGGGACTTATACAATAAGTGAGGCCCAAAAATGTTTTGGTTAAAAGGGGGATTGGGTCTTACACTCTAATAGAGGCCCAAAGTGTTTTGAATTGGTCTTATAGCTCAAGGAGAGGCCCATATGATTTTTTTTAAACGGGCGACGATCGCGCCGTTTACTTGTACAGAGGGACTTATACAATGAGTGAGGCCTAAAAAGTTTTTGTACAAGGGGGGATGGGTCTTACACTCTTTCAAGAGGCCCAAAAAGTTTTGAAAATGATTTATGAGGGTTGAATTAATCCAAAACCCTAATTTGTTTTCAAAATGTATTTAATTGAATAAAAATTCAATTAAAATGATCAAAAATTGTTTAACACATGGAAAACAAATTGTGATCTTGGATTAATGCTTCAAAAATTAAGTATTGACCTACAAAATAATTAGAAAGCATTAAAAGTTGCAAAATCAATGTAGAAAAAATATTTAAAATGCCAAAAACAATCAAAATATTAATTCTTTGCAAAAATATCAATTATATGAAATAAATAATATTTTTGGGATTTTTTTATAAAATAAAATATTTTAACATTTTTGTGAATTATTAAAAAAAGAATCAACTCAAAATCATTAAAACTCAGAGAGAAATTAATTTTTGAATCAATTAAACAAAATCACAAAATTCAAATATTTGAATTTGTGAAAACGGCGCCAAGAACACAAGCAAGAACACGCGCGTTTTTCTGGGTTTGGCTGATTTGCGTTTTCTATCCAATCTCCATGAATACGTAATCATATCATGCAATCCACATATCATTATGCTCATCTCAACCTCACGATCATGTCTATGTACTTTAATTTCATTTAAATTAAACATACAACAAGAAATCACGAAGAGACCTCAAGAACCCTAATTTCTGCATGAAGGCTAGTGTAAGTTCCTGGATTGGCTGGAATTTTGGTAAAACAACAAGGTGTTCAATGCTGATGTCATGGTGTTGATGTTGCAGCATTGAGTCTTAGTACTGGGCTGTACTAAGTTATGAAGGTTAACTATGTTTGATGTCATGGGCTTGATGTCATAACATTGCACTTAACACTGGGCTGTGTTAAGGTTGCTAGTTGCTGAAGTGGATGTCTGATGTCACATAGGTGATGTTGTAACATCAGACCTGCAGAACTGAAGCTAATGACAGCTTGGGCTTGTTGTTATTAGGGTCGCGTATTAGCTGGAATTGTGGAGAGTGTTGACTCGTTGTATGAGAATATCTTGGGCTAGATATTTTCTGTTACATGGGAGATTTGATTGCAGGTTTGTTGGAGAATTAAAAGGTGGAAGATTTAAAAATATTTTGGGGATAAAATCTGTTTTAAAAGATTCGGTTTTTAATTAACAAATCTGATCAAATATTGTGACAAATCCAATCCAAATTCAAGGAGCTATATAAAGCGCACAAGACCAAGGAAGAAGGTACAGAAAACAGATTGAAGATCAAGAGCTGGAGGCTTAGAGTCTAGGGTTTGTTTAGAGTACTTGTAATCACACTATTCTAGGTTTGAATAGGTGTTGAATTTTCTGTCCTCTCTAGAAGCTGTGAAGCAATAGAGAGTTGTTGATTGATCGAAGCTAGGAAGCAAGATCAAGGGATCTCAAAGAGGTTGTTCTTTGAGTGTTTTAGGGGATTGAGTAGTGTTCTCATATCTAAGTGGTTTCTTAGGTAGAAAGTCACTAGTAGAGTATAAGTTTAGGAGATTGTCAACTGGTGTGTTGAGTCTGTAAATTATATCTACAAGTAGTGAATTTCATCCCTGGCTTGGTAGCCCCCAGACGTAGGTAGTTAGACCGAACTGGGTGAACAATTCCTTGTGTTATTTTGTGTTCTGTTATTGCTGTCCATTATTGCAGAGTGTGTTGTTGTGACATTGCACCTTAACATCACACGTCTGGTACCAGAATTTCAGCTAGGATTTTTGATACATGATTCAAACAATGCAATTAATTGAGGGAAAACATTCCATGCATGATTATGAACATATGGCCAAATTATTGTGCAAGGAAATATGCATAGATTGAGAGATGACCAAGCATGTGCTTACCTCCAAGTCGTGACAGCAAGTTCAAAGTGATTTTTGATTTGGAGGTGTTACAGATGAGTGGTGATGATCTGAACAGCTTCCCTACACCCTATGGATTGTGTTTGGATGGTTGGACTTGATTGAAATTGGCTGGATTATTTTGTGGTACCTCAGCTGCACTTTGGTTAAAACCTTGAGCAACCAGCTGGTGATTTTGTGAAATTGATGTTTCAGAAGTAATCTAAGTGTTTGACCAGCTCATATGTGATGTATGTGAGGTGTGTGAGTGATTGGTTTGATTGGAATTACTCTTAAACTCAAAACCCGATAGTGACTTGCCTTAGAAGGTAAAATTGGAGTGAAAGAAGAGATTTTGAGGAAAGCATCTGTTAGATGGCTTTGGTGTACTCAAACTGACCACAATTGAGCTCTATTTATAGTAGAGCAAGTTTGTTTTGCAAGGAATAGTGCATGGCAGCTGGTAAGTAGGTTTGGCCAATGTTGGCAAATGAAAATCCAAGTCTCCTCTAGCCATTGACTAGAGGTTAGGGCACAGAGCTTTGGTTCCCTTGGTCTTGGATAAGTCTTGACTGATTTCAGATGAGAATGGCTCAGTCCATGCCACCTTGATGGTTCCATTGAATGCCTCATTCCAAATTTGAAGTCTTGTCCCTATTTTGGCCATTCTAGGTTCAACATGCTATTTCTTGTTCCATGGACTTTGGAGGCTTGGCTCAGTGATTGTCCCCTTTAGATTCAATCCTCTGAGGTGTCCAAGTGGATAGGAGCAATTGAATTTGGCTGATTTTGGCAAATCGACCAAAGTTGCAAATTCTGCCTTGCCTTGACAGATTTCAGCAAGGCAACTTGCCAATGTCATATCTCATGGTGTAAGTTGAATTTGGCAATGTTCTTGGCCATTTTGGAAAGCTCTTACATGATACAACAACTGTTTGAACAAGTTTGGTTTTGATCTCTTTTGATTCCAAGTGAAAAATCCCCCTACATTTGGCAAAAAGTGAGGCAGAATCTGACTTAGTGAAAATTTCACTAAGTGTTGGAAAAAGTGACATTTTCACTTTTTAGCCACTTTGATCACTCCATAACTCAAAATCCTTAATGAATTGGAATGACTTGTAGTTGAAGTTTTTGTAGATGATAATGAGGGCTACAAATCCATCTTTGGATGAGAAAAAATGGCCTTGTGGTTTAGGAGTTATGGTCCTCCAAAGTTGGTACCCTTGCCACTTTATTTTTAACTTAGAAAAATTTCTAAGTTTTATGGTTACCCCTTTTACAAGTTACCTCACTTTTCTTGATTTTTCTTGATGAATGATGATTCAAATCATACATTAACATCATTTTAGGGTTAAAAATCCATTTTGGTGAAAAATCTCAAAAAGTCAAAGTTGACTTTTGTGCACAGTTGACTTTTTATCAGATGAATTCCAAACTGTGCAATTCTTCAGGAAATCATGTCCTTGACCTAAATCAAACTTGATGGACATGTTCCATGGGTGTCATAGGGTATATTCAATCATGTATTAGGGTTTGGGAGCATGTCTTGGTCAAAAGTCAAAGTTACAGTTGACTTTTCCCTTAAAACCCTAATTGTGGTGCAGATGGAATTGTGACTTGTTGCTCAAGCTTCTTGGATCAATCCATTGTCCCAAATGGATCAATATGGTATATTAGAGACCCTCAAATCATCTCTTGAGGTCTTGGCTCTTGATTTTCCCTAAAAGTCAACTTAGGGTTGAATTTGGTCAAGAAACCCTAATTCCTGATTTTTGATGAATGCATCCCTTGAGGCAAAATTGACATGATGCATGGGTTCATGAGGTTCCATGAAGTATATTAGGTTATGTTTTGGATCAATGGCTTGTGCCCAGATGAAAATTTTCATCTGGAGGCCCTGGGTGATCAAAACCCTAATTTGGTGACACTGGCGATCTTGAGGCTTGATCCACCTAGAAGGGATCAACCTTGTGCTTAATCCTTGAAGTGGGAGTCCTTTTGATCCTTTGAGGATGTTTGAGAGATTAGACAAGTTGAAAATCAAGTCATTTCTTGATTGAGCCTTTGTCCAAAGCTCAGAGAGGGCTTGAAACCCTAATTTTGATTGTAGTGGATGCTCACCCATCTTTGGGGAGACTGATGAAGCATAAAAGTACATCCATATTGTGTGATGATTTGTACAATGATGGGAAACTTTAGTGGTCAAAATTTGGGGTATTACAGATGCCCCTATTTAATCTTCTTGGACCCGAAGGTGTGAATGACGAAGGTGTTCGGGCATTCGGGGTGCAAGAGGATTAAATATCGGAATATCCGAAATTTTGATGGTGGTTATGAATGGTAGCTTACGCATTCATCTTCTTTAGCTAAGCGATGATGCTTTGAAAAGGTAAACTTCCCCTCGATCCTGGTCTTCAGCCAAGGAACTGGTCTCAGTTTCTCTTGTTAACTTCCCCTCGATCCTGGTTTCCTACCAAGGAACTGGTCTCAGTTGCTGAAATAAACTTCCCCTCGATCCTGGTTTCCTACCAAGGATCTGGTCTCGGTTTCTGATATAAAATTCCCCTCGATCTTGGTTTCCTACCAAGGATCTGGTCTCGGTTTCTGATATAAACTTCCCCTCGATCCTGGTTTCCTACCAAGGATCTGGTCTCGGTTTTTGAGATAAACTTCCCCTCGATCCTGGTTTCCTACCAAGGAACTGGTCTCAGTTTCTTTTGTCAATAAACTTTCTTGACAAGGAACGCTGTTAGTAGCGGTTTTCCTTCAAATTTCTCGCCGAATTTTCCTGGGGAGATGCCATTTGAGTGAAAAAAGTTTTGATGTCAGACTTGCTGGGGAACCCATTCGTCTGAATTGTAGAGGTACACAAACTTCTCTGTTTTGGAGACGCCATTTGTCGATTCTACTGGGGAAAGCGAGTCTCTTGGGAGACTATTTTCGTTTGGGGTTACATCATACTTTTCTCGGGATCTTCCCGGAGAAATACCATATGATGGGATCCAATTTTGAGGTGCCAATGACCTTCTCATCAGTGGTTTTTCGGAGCAAAACTGGCGTGCTTCCGAATTTCTGATCACGAGGCTTTCTCTGCGGATTTTCCTTAATCCGGGAAAGCAAGGATATCATCTTCAACGGCGAAGAGTGATGTTTATTGAAAGTTTTCTCTGGCTTTTAAGAGGTTCAAGTTATCAAAGTGGTCAAGGACCAACTTCTTTCCAGAATTAAACTGGAAGCGAGGTTGTTCAGACACAGTATTTTCTGACGAGGCAAGAACTGACAACTCGATTGAGAGGACTTCTACCACTAGGGGACAAGACCGACTAAAGTGATAGTGATGCAATATGAAATGTGAATGCAAATAAAAATGCATGATGTATGTATGTATATGCTGACAAAACAGACGCGACATACAGACTAATGGATGAACACAATTGGATACTCGGCCATCGCGGGGCGAAGAAGTACCGTTGATTCAAAATAGCAATTCCACCTTGCTTAGGAGAGATAGTCCCGTTGGGAGCTATGTTGATCGGGCTTAGGAGATGAGAACTCCGCCGAGGATGTCAGACGAAACATGGTCTCTGACATTATTGATCCTTCACTCAGGCGTACTGGGTTAGAAGGAGTGCTTTGATTCTGTACTTTGAAGTTCGCTTACTTTGGGAGAAGCGATCGATGTTCTTCTGATGTTCAACAGTCAAAAGAAATGCCATCTTTAATTTAAAAGCAGAAAAAGTTTAACAAGTAAATTTATTTTTGTTTTATTTCAAGAATCGCTGATTAAGTTTAAACAACGCCATTCTGTAAAGCTAAAACAAATAAAGAATTACAAACAAAAGCACAAGGGCTCAAATTTTATTGATAAGATGGAGATCAGCCAAACGCGTGATTCCAAAGAGTATATACAAAGTTAGAAAATGGTAATTTACAGGGAAAAGGGCTACGTTGAAACATAACGACCACTATCCTTCTACCAACTTTGAGTTCGGGACATCCTGAGCTTCCGTCGAAGATGACCTTTGACTGGAGATTTCCTCCGATAGATGATGCAACTGTTGTTGAGGGACTTGCCTCTGTTGAACATAGTTACTTGCCATTATCCCTAATTTTTGCCTGGATTGTACTATGATGTTTCCAATCCATCGGGATGATTTTTTTTTCATGTCTCTAACTTTTGCCTGGACCGCCCTTTCGGGTTTTCAATCCACCGAGACGTTATTTTTTTTTTTTTTTTTAGTTTAGGCGAAGTATTTCTTGACTACATCAACATTCGTGGGGTAGGCAAATTCCTCTCCGTCCATGGTTGCGAGTCTCAAGGCGCCGCCTGAGAAAGCTTTCGTGACCACATAGGGGCCATCATAATTTGGGGTCCATTTGCCCCGAGAATCAGTGAGAAATGATTGTATCTTCTTGAGCACAAGGTCTCCTTTCCTGAAGACACGAGGTCGGACCTTTTTGTCAAACGCCCTCTTCATTCTTTGTTGGTACAACTGACCGTGGCATAGTGCCGTGATTCGTGTTTCCTCGATCAGGTTCAGTTCGTCGTGTCGACTTTGACACCATTCAGCTTCGGTGAGCTTAGCTCCCATCAATACTCGGATTGATGGGATCTCTACTTCTATGGGGAGAACTGCCTCCATGCCATATACTAGAGAGAAAGGGGTTGCCCCTGTTGAAGTGCGGACAGATGTTCGATAGCCTTGAAGAGCAAAGGGTAGCATTTCGTGCCAATCTTTGTAGGTTACAACCATCTTTTGAACGATCTTCTTGATGTTCTTGTTAGCCGCTTCTACCGCTCCGTTCATCTTAGGTCGGTAGGGAGATGAGTTATGGTGTTCGATCTTGAACTCTGCAGACAACTCTTTCATCATCTTATTGTTCAAGTTAGATCCATTATCAGTAATGGTCTCGCTTGAAACACCATAACGGCAGATGATATTGTTTCTGATAAATCGGACCACCACTTGTCGGGTTACATTGGCGAATGACGCTGCTTCGACCCACTTGGTGAAATAGTCAATGGCTACCAGGATGAACCGGTGTCCGTTTGAAGCCTTGGGCTCAATCATGCCAATCATGTCGATTCCCCATATGGAAAATGGCCACGGGGAAGAAAGAACTTTGAGATGTGATGGCGGTACATGAATTTTGTCGGAGTATATCTGACACTTGTGACACCTCCTCATGTACTTATAGCAGTCGGATTCCATTGTCAACCAATAGTACCCGGCCCTGAGAATTTTTCTCGCCATTGTGTGTCAGTTGGCATAAGTACCAAAGAATCCTTCATGAATTTCTTTCATGAGCATGTCTGCTTCTGGTCTGTCGACGCATCGGAGCAAGACCATGTCAAAATTTCTCTTATAAAGAGTGTCACCGCTCAGGAAGAAGTTTCCAGCCAATCTTCTGAGGGTTTTCCTGTCTTTTCTGAGTGCCCCAGATGGGTACTCTTGTTTCTGAAGGAAGCATTTGATATCGTGATACCAAGGTTTGTCGTCTATGACTGCTTCAATCGTGAAGATGTAAGAGGGCCGTTCAAGGCGCATGATGTCGATCTTAGGTATGTCATTCCATCGACCTACACTAATCATAGGAGAGAGAGTGGCTAATGCATCAGCCATGTGATTCTCATCACGAGGGATGTGATGAAAGTCGACTCTGTTGAAGAAAGGTAACAACCTTCTTGCGTAGTCTTTGTAAGGAATCAATCCTGATTGGTATATGTTCCAATCTCCTTTTATCTGGTTAATAACCAAGGCTGAATCGCCGTATATGTCCAAGTTTTTTATCCTTAAATCAATCGTTTCTTCGAGACCCATAATACATGCTTCGTATTCGACCTCGTTGTTCGTACATTTGAACGTAAGTCTGGCAGTGAAAGGAATGTGGGAACCCTGAGGGGTAACAATGATTGCCCCAATTCCGTTTCCATAATGATTGACTGCTCCGTCAAAGATAAGTCCCCACTGGGAACCTGGTTCTGGCCCTTCACTGGGTAGCGGTTCATCGCAATCTTTCATCTTTAGATACATGACATCTTCGTCTGGGAAGTCAAACCCGATTGATTCTTGATTGTCAATCGGTTGATGAGCCAAATGATCGGCTAAAATACTTCCTTTAACGGCTTTCTGAACATGGTACTCTATGTCATATTTTGATAGTAACATCTGCCAACGGGCAATCCTTCCCGTGAGAGCAGGTTTTTCGAAAACGTACTTGATTGGATCCATTTCGGAGACCAACCAAGTAGTATGATGAATCATGTACTGGCGAAGACGTTTGGCTACCCAAGCCAAAGCGCAACAAGTTTTTTCAAGCATTGTGTACCGAGTCTCGCAGTCGGTGAATTTCTTGCTTAGATAGTAAATGGCAGACTCTTTCCGTTTAGTTTCGTCTTGCTGGCCAAGTACACATCCCATTGAGCCCTCTAGGACTGTGAGGTAAATGATCAGTGGTCTTCCTTCCACTGGAGGTGATAGAATCGGAGGATTCAACAGATATTCCTTAATACTGTCGAAGGCGGTTTGGCAATCTTATGACCAAACGCAATCCTGGTTCTTTTTTAGTAATTTGAAAATCGGCGCACACGTCGCGGTCATAAGGAATATGAATCTGGAGATGTAGTTCAAACGTCCCAGGAATCCTCTGACTTGTTTTTTAGTTTTCGGAGAAGGCATTTCTTGAATGGCCTTGACCTTGTCAGGATCAACTTCAATCCCTTTCTGGCTGATGATGAACCCTAGTAGTTTCCCCGAACGGACACCGAAGGTGCACTTGTTGGGATTCAAGCAGAGCTTGAATTTTCTTAGACGTTCGAACAATTTTGACAGATGTTCAACGTGCTCATCCTCTGTTCTTGATTTTGCAATCAAATCATCGACATATACCTCGATTTCTTTGTGTATCATGTCATGAAACAGAGTAGTCATGGCCCTTTGATAGGTTACCCCGGCATTCTTCAAACCGAACGGCATTACCTTGTAACAAAAGGT
Source organism: Lathyrus tuberosus (assembly GCA_022829125.1). Taxonomy (NCBI): domain Eukaryota; kingdom Viridiplantae; phylum Streptophyta; class Magnoliopsida; order Fabales; family Fabaceae; genus Lathyrus; species Lathyrus tuberosus. The sequence continues at coordinate 676,429 of JALAZF010000368.1, read as the reverse complement.
ACCCCATGGGGTAATGAACGAAGTTTTCTCCATGTCTTTCGGCGCCATTTTGATCTGGTTATAGCTCGAGAATCCATCCATGAAGGAGAAAACTTTGAACTTTGCTGTACTGTCAACCAGCATGTCAATGTGTGGTAAAGGAAAGTCGTCCTTTGGACTTGCCTTGTTCAGATCTCTGTAATCAACACACATTCTGACCTTTCCGTCCTTTTTGGGAACGGGTACGATGTTGGCTAACCATTGAGGATATTCAGATGTAGCGAGGAAACCCGCGTCGATCTGTTTCTGTACCTCCTCCTTGATTTTGATGGCCATGTCCGGGTGAGTCCGTCTCAACCTTTGGTTTACTGGCGGACATTCTGATCTTAACGGTAAGTGATGTTCCACGATGCTGGTATCCAACCCAGGCATATCCTGATAGGACCAAGCGAACACATCGGGGAATTCTTTGAGAAGCTTTATCAGATCTTCTCTGGCAGTTGGACTGAGCAGTGCTCCGATCCTGATTTATTTTCTCTCTTTTTCTGAACCCAAGTTTACCGTTTCCAACGGCTCTTTGTGAGGTTCAATGGACCTTTCCTCTTGTCTGAGTAGTCGGGAGATCTCTTCTGGAATTTCGTTGTCAACTTCTTCTTCAGCCTCGAATACCGGGAACTCAAAGTTGGGAGAAGGCATTGGATCGTATGTTTCAACGGGGTTTAAAACAAGCGATCTGCATGACGTGATGATTTGTGTTTAGAAGAGATAGAGAAAAATGCAAGTGTGTGCAGTGTTTTGATTTTACTGCTTGTTTTTGTTATTGAATGTTTTTTAGGATTACCATTTTCTGAGAAAGCAAAAAGAGAAAACAGCAATTAATACGGAAATTACAGAACGACGTTATTTTATTAATGAATAAGTCGACTCTTGAAACTACAACCCTATAAAACAAAAATCACTCGCTTTGGGCAAAGCGAAGAGGGAAATTTACAGAAAGGGAGCCCTATCAAAATATCCGTTTCGCCTGGGAAGGGTGAAAGGTTAAAGATGGTAATTACTTTGACTGATGAACGACCTTCGGAACCTCGACGGCAACCCATTGGCGGCGAACTCCTCGGTGAATCACAAAGTCTGGCACCTTCCTTGATTTGTCTTCAGAAATGACGCAGATTTCTGGTGGAGCAGGATCATTGGAATCTGTTTCCCAGGCAGAATTGTCGTAGGAGGATTCCTCTGTTGCATTTTGCATAGCATTGGTGCTCTCAGCTGTATCTCCCCATCCAGTTGGCTGGATATCTTCAAGCCTGATACGAGAGCTTTCGGGAGCAGTGTACTTGACCATAAAGTCGTATTTTCCACTTGGTTGTCCCAGAGTGTCTCAAACTTCTTTGGAACTGGAGGAGTCATCCCTCTCGATGACGTTGACCTCGGGAAAAGCATAGTTGATGAATTCAAGTCCTGCAAACGTTGCAAATTCATCTTCATGTTGAGTAATTTCCGAATGACCTGAGTGTTGATCCCATAACATGGCGGGGACATAGGTATTCTATTCAATGACGCTCAGCAGAGTTTCATTGTTCGGCTGACTCTCTTGCCCCAAGTTTCCTGGGTAAGGCTGCCACATTGGCAGGCCATCCATCGGGCCATAGTAATTGTAGTCAAATTGGTCTTTCATCAGAGTGTCTTCCTCTAATGAATTTGGCGGAGCACGACATCCTTCCGGATCACAATCTCCGTAGATCATTTCGACATCTGATCTTGGTATAAATCTCGGACTTTCTGTAGGAAAGCAAAAAGGCATAGGCACCTCTTCCTGAGACATATAATCGTCCTTGTTAAGATATGACTTCCATTCTTCATCCATGTCAGAGGGATCTTCCTCATTGATAGCATGAACGGTCTGAGACACTGAGTGAAGAAAACCTCCACTGTGGAAGAAGTTTTGAAGGGGATGAAGACTTTCATCGTTGGCAACTGTCTGGGTACAGGTTACAGACAAACCAAGACCCTTCTTTGTTTTATTGTCAATAGGAATGACAAGCCGTCCCCATCCTGTTGTATCGGTACTCTCGACCGCTTTGATAGCATCGTTGAATGAGGAAATCGAGGTTCCTCCTTTGAACTGACTGTCCTTGCTCACCGATAGCGCTTGGAACTGAGTTCCAATAACCTCCTCGGGTTCCACACAAGTAGATGATGATAAGTTGCTTACAAGCAAGGCTTGTTCCCCACAAACCGTGACAAGTTGATCGTTCTTGACGAACTTTAGCTTTTGGTGGAGGGTCGAAGTAACCGCTCCAGCCTGATGTATCCAAGGTCTTCCTAATAAACAACTGTATGTTTCCCGGATGTCCATGACCTGGAAAGTGATTTGGAAAGTGTGAGGACAAATAGTTATGGGAAGATCAACTTCTCCGATAACTGTTTTTCTGGATCCGTCGAATGCTTTGACGACGACCTCGATGACTCTCATCGGAGGGCCCTTGAATGATAATTGCATCAAAGTGGACTTCGGCATAACATTCAGGGCTGACCCTGTGTCTACCAGTACGTTGGCTAAAGCATCGCCCTGGCAATTAACTGTAATGTTGAGCGCCATGTTATGACGGCGACCCTCTTCAGGTAATTCTTCATCACTAAATCCCAAATTATTGAAGGAAGTGATGTTAGAGACAATGCTATCAAATTGTCTGATTGTTACATCTTGTTCCACAAAGGCTTGCTCCAAGACTTTCTGTAGAGCCTCTCTGTGTGCTTCTCAACTGAGTAACAGTGATAATACTGAGATCTTTGAAGGAGTCTGTAATAGTTGATCAACAATGTTATATTCACTCCTTTGAATGAGCTTTAGCATCTCATCTTTGTCTTTTGAAAAGTCGGAATTACTAGATTGACCGACTGGTGGATCAGGAATTTCTTCCTGAAGTTCCTTTTCTTTGTTGGATTCTCCAACCCCTCGGTTGAAGATTCTACCACTCCGTGTTACTCGACTGATGTCTGCAATATTCACGACGGAGGGTAATGGAATTTCCTTTCCATTCTCGATTATTGTTGCACCGTATTTGTAAGGGATTGCCTTAATTGACTTATACGGTAGTGGCCCGGTAGATAGATGACTATGGGAACCTTCTGATTTTTCTGACCATCATAAGTAATCTCGATCCGTTCCCGGTTGGGAAATTTAGATTCGTCAAGTAGAGGAATGATGGCAAAAACATCCCTGGTCCTATGATGACCAGAGATTGTGACAACATCCTCAACTTGATCGGCAAGGTAGTTCGGCGTCCAGTTGATGGGTCCAGAACCTGGATATGGACGAATTTCTCCATGATCGACCTGACCCTGAAGAGATGCTCTTACAAGGTAACACCCTTGGTTACTTTCCGAACAGACGCTACAACTGTCATAGTTGTGTGGAGGCACCTGGCCACGTCCACTTTGAATACAATGTAACCTTACTAGGTTACCTTCCATTGATCGGACATCCCGACTTTGACGACGAGTAGGATTCCAGTTATTGACACTAATCTGCTGAGTATCTTCATCCATGTAGATTGGCATCCACCAGTGATTTAACAAGTGCTGAAGTGCCTCCTAGACAAGGGTACAACCTCGATCGTTTTCGCAGCCCGCTTTACAATTTTGATAGTCATGTGATATTAAGAATCCGAGTCGGACCTGCTCAGCATGTAACTCTACCAGGTTGGTATTCATTACGCGGATATCGAAGATCTGAACCATGTTGATTTGATAGGAGTTCCTATCATGGTAGTCTTGGATCCATCCAAGATCCATCTGACGCTGGAGGGCCTCTTGTATGAAAGAGCATCCCTGTTTATTTACCGAGCAAATCAGACAGGAACTGTAATCGTGCCGTGGCAGATTATGATACTGGCTTTGCCTTGAGTGCATCGCCACCAAGCTGACATTCATCGCACGGATGTCGTGGTTTTGAATGACGTTGGAGTTCGTATAGACCATGTTAACTCCACGAACTCGGTGCTCTTGGATCCATCTGTTCCTGTAGAGCTGATTGCACTACCGAACATCCTTGGTTATCTTTAGAGCAGATATCACACTGGTGATAGTTATGAGGTGGCACATGGCCATACCCACTCTGTCTACAATGCATCTTGACCAGATTGGTTTTCAACAAGAGTACATCGTGAATTTGATAGACATTGTTAGTCTCTTCCTCAATCAGATTGACTGCAGTTTTCTCATGTTGAGGTAGCGGGTTCATAAGAACATTGGGATTCGTATCTTTGAAAGATAGAAGCCCGCTCCTAACAAGCTTTTGCACGTCGGACTTGAAATTGAGGCAAGTCTCTATGTTATGCCCTAAACCTCCTTGATGATAAGGGCATGTTTGATCCGCTTTAAACCAAAAAGGCGGATTTTCTGGAACTAAAAGGGGAGACTTAGTCTGAATGTGCCCCTTAGCCAGCAGTAACGGAAACAATTCAGCGTACGACATGGGTATAGGATCAAACCCTGGTGGCCGTGTTGTACGGTTGTTGTTATATGGAGGACGAGCCTGCTGAAGAGGCTGTTGTGTCCTTTGTTGGTCAGGTTGGCTCTTCGCAACCTGAGGTTGATACATAGGAACAGGCGCGGGGCCGATAGCAGGAGTTACAGCTGCTACTGGCTGATAACGACGCCTTTGCTTTCTGAGAGAGATATTCCCAATATCTTGCTCTTTTTTCTTAGGGAAAGTACCACCGTATTTTTTAGTACCGCTCGTCGATCCAGTGTCTTTTACCAAACGTCCTTCTCGGACGGCTTCCTCAAGACGTACACCCATACCGACCATTTCGGTGAAATCACTGGGCGCACTGGCAACCATTCGGTCATAGTAAAATGAGCTTAAGGTCTTTAAGAAGATCTTTGTCATCTCTTTTTCCTCAAGAGGTGGACAAATTTGAGCGGCAATTTCACGCCACCTTTGAGCATACTCCTTAAAGGTTTCTTTGTCCTTTTGCGACATTGATCTGAGTTGATCTCTGTCGGGTACCATGTCCAAATTGTACTTGTATTGTTGGACGAAGGCAGTACCAAGATCTCTGAATGTGCTGATCGTAGTACGGTTTAAACCCATGTACCATTTGAGTACGGCACCGGCTAAACTATCCTGGAAGTAGTGAATCAGTAGGTCCTGATTCTCTGTCTGAGCTGACATCCGCCGAGCGTACATCACCAGATGGCTCTGAGGGCAAGAGTTACCCTTGTATTTTTCAAAGTCGGGCACTTGGAACTTGTGCGGGACTTTCACATTTGGGACCAAGCAGAGGTCTGCGGCGTCCTTTCCAAATAGATCCTGACCGCGAATGGCTTGCAGCTCTTTCTGCATTTCCAAGAACTGCTCCTGGAATTCATCCATTCGGTCAAACATAGTTTCCTTTTTACCAGAAGGTGTCTGTGGAATCTGTCCTTCCGGGACAGTGTGCACCACAGGGGGTGGTACCGTGACTACGGCAGTAAGTCTTGGCGCCTCCCGAAGTTTGTAACCTTCAGGAGTCTTGAGTATGCCCCGGGCATCTTCGTTTTCCCGAAGTTTGTAACCTTCAGGCCCAGCGGCTTCTGTTGCGATTCCCTGATCTTCAGTGATTGGCGGAACATATCCTTCCGGGATATAGTTAACAGGCATGCCCCACGGACGATCTTTCGGCATCTGATACCTAGGATCATACTTTTCTATGATGGGCGTTGAGGTGATCTCTGAGATCACAGTTCTTTGTAGCTGAGCTTCTGCCATGGCTTGCATGTCGTTACGAAGCTTTCTCATATCCTCTCTCAGAGCGTCGATCTCTTCTTTCAACTCTCTGTTTTCTTCCTCAAGATCATCCATCTTTTTCTGACGATTGGCCCGAGTATTATACGAATGAGACAGTTTGACTCTAGAATCGAGACACAAACGTGAGATTCGTAGGGAAGAAGAATACACGATGTGAGAATGATGAATGCAATGATTATATTAATTGTTGTTTTTGTTTAATCAAAATAAACTTCGACAATTAGATTGCAAATATCAAACAGTGGGGAAACCCCTTTTTATTGAATTCCAAAGGATTACAGAAATGGAAATACAGTAGATTACAAAGTACAGAAACATAAACCTAAACTAATGGGTCCCGAGTCCTCTTCTTTGACCGAGGCACTTGGGCCGTTGTCGGGTTGTCATTCCTTTTCCAGGTGAAAGGAGCGAGCAAATTCCTTTGGTCATCTTGATTCTCTACAGCATGCTGCTCCAAAATTTCAATCAGAGCATCTTTTTCTTTTAGTAGTTGTTGTATTTGGATACACTCTACGTCGAGGGTGAGGTACTTGTTCTTCCAAGATCTTCTTTCCTTTTGAACTTTGTTGAGAGTAACCTGAAGCTTTTCAGTTTCCGTCATGAAGTACATGACAGATTCCCTCGGCGGAAGAATTCCGTAACGAGGATAAGGCATCTTTAGCTTGAGAGCTCTAGTTTGTACCCAATAGAGATAAGGCTCCACCGAGACACAGTCCGATTTTCCCAGAGACTCTCGTCCTTTCTTATGAACATGTTTCCAAGCTTGCACTATTTCCATGTTTAGTGCTCTGTCATTTTCTCCTTCTTTGAAGAAAAGACCTTCCAGATGAACACCCAGTGGGATGTGTCTCATCGGGTATCCAAATTGACGAAGAACCAATGTCGGATGATAGTTGATTCCTCCTTTAGTTCCTATGATGGGCACGCTGGGGAAGTTTCCACAATGGTCAATGATTCTGATTCCCTCATAAATCCTATTACACCAATCTATATCGGAATTGGTGAGAGACATGATCTTCTGCGACCAACGTAAGACACTCTTCCAATCCCAAAAAGTAGCAGACTTGGGCAAGTGAGAGATAAACCATTTGTAGAGCAAAGGTACACAGCATGTGATCTCCCCTCCGCTGTACAAATTTCCCAAGTGTACAGAATGATACGCATCTGCGAGCAAAGTCGGCACAGGGTTTCCAATGAGAAAAACCTTAATAGCGTTGATATCGACGAAGTTATTGATGTTAGGAAACAAAAATAACCCGTAGGTGAGCAAGACAAAGATGCTTTCAAAAGCAGTCATGTTCCCTATACTAGCGAAGTATAGAGCCTTTTTTGTCAAGAACTGGGCTGGCAAACCTTGGATGCCACCCTTAGTGGTCATGTGAGTCCTGACCTCAGACTCGTCCAAATGAATTACTATTGCAATAGTCTGATTCTTTGGAATTTCTTCCAGTCCAGAAAATGGAGCTCGATCAGTGATATGTAAATCAGTCAGATGAGAATACTCCTCCAGCGTTGGTGATAGCTGGTAATCCGGGAATGTGAAACAATGATAAACCAGATCGTAGAACTGAATGAGCGCGTCCATGATCCCCTTAATCACATGGACTCTTAACAGTGGTAGCAAACCACCGTGCTTGGCTCTGAAAGCCTCTGTTAATGATCATCCTCGCTAACTTTCTCAAATCCCCTAGCTTTGGAACCTTGAAGGTATACTGGTGAGTTCTCCTTCTACCGAAATCCATTAATGCAATATTTTTCTCTGATATTTGCAATCACAATCTTAGTTTAATTTGAAAAACAGAGAGACTAGAAGAGAAGTGTTTTGAATGTTTTAATGTTTTATTAAATAAATGCATGAATGCAGCACACAAAAACATAGAAAAAACATGGGGTCAGAGGGTCGTTGTCATGAAGTCAAGGCTCTACCCATCCCCAGAGGTTTATACTAGGGTGATTTTTGTACCTGTACTCATTATCATCAGCTCCTCCCAGGAAAGCAAGACAACAAGCGGATCGCCGGCGAGTTGTAAAGCAATCTTAGAGTAAGTGCCATTCACCGAGAATAGATCACCAGCCTCAAATGAGGGTAGTATCGCGTAACAACTATTTCCGATAGTTTCCGCACTACGAAAGGGTTTGGCTCCTCAGCTTCTCAGACTTAACAACCGGCCCATTGGCTAGAAGAGTGAATGGGTTGCGTTGGTCAGCCCCACTGAGGTTGATGGTCGACCCCGTCGCCATCACTTATCTTAAGTGTATACTCATTCTCACCACATGCGACATCACACGCATTCCCAGTAGCAGAAAAATAAACACATATAGCAATTAGGAAAAGCAGTATATATATTTGTCCTAATCATCCTAGACTTATAAAGCTAAGAATCCTAAGTTCCTGACAGAAATGGGTTCCCCGGCGGAAGCCCCAATCTGTGGTATCACACAAGAGATGAAAAGGAAAAAGGAAAACAGAGACCGGCCCCACGGTGGGCGCCATTTTTTTCTGTAGCGAGCGATTTTGGACGCGGTTCTTAAGCGCTGGTCGCTCTCTGCGGTTTGAGCTTTAAACTACAGGTCGATTCATTTTTAATCCTATTGTGAGCTGAATAAGGAAGGGAAATAGATGTCTCCAATTAACCCTGCTTGCATACTGAGTTTAAACAGCGGTCTGTTAGGTTACGGATGCTATCAATGTGGGGGGGGGGGGGCTTTGTACTGGTTATTTGTATTTTCGCCAATACGGTTTTCTTTTTTACCTGGACAGAAGGTTTCTGGCGGGGAACAAGGATTAGGATGTTAGGACCGATGCTTTTGAATTACTGCTTTTGATTGACGGAGATATGGGATTTGGTTTTTTTGTTGATTGCGCTCGCTAAGATCTTTTCTTTCGATCTTATGCCTACGTATTCCCGTTTACCGAAACAGGGAAATCAGAGCGTTCGTAGTTCCTCCTATTCTATGGGAGGAAATGGGTGTTTTTTGGTGTCTTGTTCAAAGCCCAAGACGTGAAGCGAAAGGTGATTTGTATCTTGTTCAAAGCCCAAGATATGAAGCTGAAAAGGTCTTATTTGTGTCTTGTTTAAAGCCCAAGACGTGAAGCTGAAAGACCTCGGCTTTAGAGAGAATTTGTCATCTCTAAAGAGGGGAGAAGGAGAATTACTTTAACTGGGATACGCGGATCCGAGCAATGCCATAATTTCCGAAGAAAGGGTTTTAACCTGAAGGAGAAGACTTTAACTCAGTGTAGAGCAATGCCATCTTTCCTTAGGAATTTCTCATGCTAAAAGAGGGACAGTGGCGTGGATATAGATGATCCAGAGGCTTGCCGCTTACAGCGATTAGATGAAGGGAAAGGAGTTGTTGATGTTTATGTACTGTGAACGAGGCACAGCTTTGATGCTAAAAGGTTGATTGGATCAACCAGTGGTTTTCTTATACAAAGCCTAAGAGGAGGCTATTATGTGTCTCGTACAAAGCCCGAGAGAGAGGCTAAAAGGTTTTGACTCAACGGTGGAATCTTTTGGTATCTCGTATAAAGCCCGAGATGGAGGCTAAAAGGTTTGACTCAACAAGAGAGTCTTTGTATCTCGTACGAAGCCCGAGATGGAGGCGAAAGGGGTAATTGACTCAATGAGGGAATCTCTTAGGTGTCTCGTATAAAGCCCGAGAGAGAGGCTAAACGTTGTTTGACTCCGCTGGGGAGAATTTTGGTATCTCGTACAAAGCCCGAGATGGAGGCTATTGTAACTGTTTCAGTTGAGTGACAGATCCAATATACTGATTTTAAAAGAGAAAATCAGTTCTTATATGAGCAACATTGTACTCAGGGATTTGATTTGAGGATCAGGGATATCTCCTTCTCTTTGAGGAAACGGGAAATCCAAAGGGTATTGAGACTGTCCGAGTCTGCGGGTTTCCTTCCTATTTTTGGAGAGTGCTTGAGAATGTCTTTGAGACTCAAGGAAGTTAGACTGTCCGTGTCTAGAGTTTTATCTTTTGTACTATGCTTTGAGAAATAGTAGTAGACTCTATGAAAGGACTGCTCTATGAGGATGACTAGGTTCTATTCATATACCTCTAGGAGGTCGTCGGGACAATTTGTACGAAGCCCAAGAGGAGGCTGGAAACTTTTAAGAAGCCGACGGGTCCTTGTACGAAGCCCAAGAGGAGGCTATCATTCCCGGAGGAAGAGATCATTATACGAAGCCTAAGAGGAGGCTGTGAATACTTCTAAGAAGCCGTAGGGTCCTTGAATAATGCCCAAGAGGAGGCCGGGTTGCTTTTAGGAAGACTGTGGGTCCTTGAACAATGCCCAAGAGGAGGCCGATGCTTTTAAGAAGCCCGTGGGTCTATCATCTCCTTTCCATTAGGAGAGATAACTCTTTTAAAGATAAAAGCCACTGGTAAATGTGCGAGGTTTACTATCCAGCGATTTTTAGCTTTTAAAGAGGGTTCCTTAGTTAAGGTCCAAGATTATGACCGTAGTGAGTACCCAAACCCCGAGACATTCAAGGCAAGCTATCCACAAGGAATAGATCAAGTCAGGAAAGTTCGAGAATTTGGAAGAAACTCAAAGATGCCATTCACGGAGAATACATTCATCTTGGGGAGTAGAGCTTCTTGACGATTCCTAAGGAGGACAGCCGAAGAGAAGACTGTATCTGGTGCTCCTATTGGGGATCTAGGCGTCTATTTCTACGAATAAACGAAACGACTTTACCTAGTGCTAGACGTAGTTGCCGGGGAAACTCGAAATATCTATACTATTATTACACAGTATATATGAGTTTATGAAAGGAGACTTACAGTGAGCAGCCCCACAATACAGTTTATAATATGAAAGCAGTAAACGAAAGCGATAACCACTTACTCGGTTGTAGTGCTTCCATGCTGTTTGGTTAGTTGTTCAACAAAGAAAGATTGAAAACAACAGTATATTCGAAATCAAAGGAGAAAGTGCTTTGAAAAAGAAAGATTTGGGGCTTACAGTTCAAGGAGAGGCCCAGGGTTTTATCAGTGAGCGCACTGTTTGACTTTGTACAGCGGGACTTATACAAGTGACTGGGGCCCAAAAAGGTTTTATGTACAAAGGGATGGGTCTTACACTCTCTCAAGAGGCCCAAAAAGTTTAAAGAAAAAGAGTGGGGCTTATAACACGGGGGTAGGCCCAGATGATTTTTCGTTTAAAAATGGCGATCGCGCCGAGGTTTTCTTTTAACGCAGAGGGACTTATACAATAAGTGAGGCCCAAAAATGTTTTGGTTAAAAGGGGGATTGGGTCTTACACTCTAATAGAGGCCCAAAGTGTTTTGAATGTGTCTTATAGCTCAAGGAGAGGCCCAGATGATTTTTTTTTAAACGGGCGACGATCGCGCCGTTTACTTGTACAGAGGGACTTATACAATGAGTGAGGCCCAAAAAGTTTTTGTACAAGGGGGGATGGGTCTTACACTCTTTCAAGAGGCCCAAAAAGTTTTGAAAATGATTTATGAGGGTTGAATTAATCCAAAACCCTAATTTGTTTTCAAAATGTATTTAATTGAATAAAATTTCAATTAAAATGATCAAAAATTATTTAACACATGGAAAACAAATTGTGATCTTGGATTAATGCTTCAAAAATTAAGTATTGACCTACAAAATAATTAGAAAGCATTAAAAGTTGCAAAATCAATGTAGAAAAAATATTTAAAATGCCAAAAACAATCAAAATATTAATTCTTTGCAAAAATATCAATTATATGAAATAAATAATATTTTTGGGATTTTTTTATAAAATAAAATATTTTAACATTTTTGTGAATTATTAAAAAAAGAATCAACTCAAAATCATTAAAACTCAGAGAGAAATTAATTTTTGAATCAATTAAACAAAATCACAAAATTCAAATATTTGAATTTGTGAAAACGGCGCCAAGAACACAAGTAAGAACACCCGCGTTTTTCTGGGTTTGGCTGATTTGCGTTTTCTATCCAATCTCCATGAATACGTAATCATATCATGCAATCCACATATCATTATGCTCGTCTCAACCTCACGATCATGCCTATGTACTTTAATTTCATTTAAATTAAACATACAACAAGAAATCACGAAGAGACCTCAAGAACCCTAATTTCTGCATGAAGGCTAGGATTTTTGATACACGATTCAAACAATGCAATTAATTGAGGGAAAACATTCCATGCATGATTATGAACATATGACCAAATTATTGTGCAAGGAAATATGCATAGATTGAGAGATGACCAAGCATGTGCTTACCTCCAAGTCGTGACAGCAAGTTCAAAGTGATTTTTGATTTGGAGGTGTTACAGATGAGTGGTGATGATCTGAACAGCTTCCCTACACCCTATGGATTGTGTTTGGATGGTTGGACTTGATTGAAATTGGCTGGATCATTTTGTGGTACCTCAGCTGCACTTTGGTTAAAACCTTGAGCAACCAGCTGGTGATTTTGTGAAATTGATGTTTCAGAAGTAATCTAAGTGTTTGATCAGCTCATATGTGATGTATGTGAGGTGTGTGAGTGATTGGTTTGATTGAAATTGCTCTCAAACTCAAAACCCGATAGTGACTTGCCTTAGAAGGCAAAATTGGAGTGAAAGAAGAGATTTTGAGGAAAGCATCTGTTAGACGGCTTTGGTGTACTTAAACTGACCACAATTGAGCTCTGTTTATAGTAGAGCAAGTTTGTTTTGCAAGGAATAGTGCATGGCAGTTGGTAAGTAGGTTTGGCCAATGTTGGCAAATGAAAATCCAAGTCTCCTCTAGCCATTGACTAGAGGTTAGGGCACAGAGCTTTGGTTCCCTTGGTCTTGGATAAGTCTTGACTGATTTCAGATGAGAATGGCTCAGTCCATGCCACCTTGATGGTTCCATTGAATGCCTCATTCCAAATTTGAAGTCTTGTCCCTATTTTGGCCATTCTAGGTTCAACATGCTATTTCTTGTTCCATGGACTTTGGAGGCTTGGCTCAGTGATTGTCCCCTTTAGATTCAATCCTCTGAGGTGTCCAAGTGGATAGGAGCAATTGAATTTGGCTGATTTTGGCAAATCGACCAAAGTTGCAAATTCTGCCTTGCCTTGACAGATTTCAGCAAGGCAACTTGCCAATGTCATATCTCATGGTGTAAGTTGAATTTGGCAATGTTCTTGGCCATTTTGGAAAGCTCTTACATGATACAACAACTGTTTGAACAAGTTTGGTTTTGATCTCTTTTGATTCCAAGTGAAAAATCCCCCTACATTTGGCAAAAAGTGAGGCAGAATCTGACTTAGTGAAAATTTCACTAAGTGTTGGAAAAAGTGACATTTTCACTTTTTAGCCACTTTGATCACTCCATAACTCAAAATCCTTAATGAATTGGAATGACTTGTATTTGAAGTTTTTGTAGATGATAATGAGGGCTACAAATCCATCTTTGGATGAGAAAAAATGGCCTTGTGGTTTAGGAGTTACGGTCCTCCAAAGTTGGTACCCTTGCCACTTTATTTTTAACTTAGAAAAATTTCTAAGTTTTATGGTTACCCCTTTTACAAGTTACCTCACTTTTCTTGATTTTTCTTGATGAATGATGATTCAAATCATACATTAACATCATTTTAGGGTTAAAAATCCATTTTGGTGAAAAATCTCAAAAAGTCAAAGTTGACTTTTGTGCACAGTTGACTTTTTATCAGATGAATTCCAAACTGTGCAATTCTTCAGGAAATCATGTCCTTGACCTAAATCAAACTTGATGGACATGTTCCATGGGTGTCATAGGGTATATTCAATCATGTATTAGGGTTTGGGAGCATGTCTTGGTCAAAAGTCAAAGTTACAGTTGACTTTTCCCTTAAAACCCTAATTGTGGTGCAGATGGAATTGAGACTTGTTGCTCAAGCTTCTTGGATCAATCCATTGTCCCAAATGGATCAATATGGTATATTAGAGACCCTCAAATCATCTCTTGAGGTCTTGGCTCTTGATTTTCCCTAAAAGTCAACTTATGGGTGAATTAGGTCAAGAAACCCTAATTCTTGATTTTTGATGAATGCATCCCTTGAGGCAAAATTGACATGATGCATGGGTTCATGAGGTTCCATGAAGTATATTAGGTTATGTTTTGGATCAATGGCTTGTGCCCAGATGAAACTTTTCATCTGGAGGCCCTGGGTGATCAAAACCCTAATTTGGTGACACTGGCGATCTTGAGGCTTGATCCACCTAGAAGGGAGCAACCTTGTGCTTAATCCTCGAAGTGGGAGTCCTTTTGATCCTTTGAGGATGTTTGAGAGATTAGACAAGTTGAAAATCAAGTCATTTCTTGATTGAGCCTTTGTCCAAAGCTCAGAGAGGGTTTGAAACCCTAATTTTGATTGTAGTGGATGCTCACCCATCTTTGGGGAGACTGATGAAGCATAAAAGTACATCCATATTGTGGTGATGATTTACACAATGATGGGAAACTTTAGTGGTCAAAATTTGGGGTATTACACTTCGTCAGTCTCTTCTTCAGCCTGATAAATGGGATTGTCGAAGTCATATCGAGCCATAGCTAAATCATGGGTGGAATCTGAACAAAGGAACCTGCATGATGGATGTTTTATGTTTATTATGAGTGCAACAAACAAGAAAACACATTGCCATTTTGATGTGGGTTAATGCAAAAAGTAAAAAAATAGAAAGACAGGGATCAAAATATTTGAATGAAAAACGTCCTTTATTTATGATAAAAAATAGCAAATAAACATCCAAGCCCTACAAATAAATGTCACTACGTCTTGGGCAGAACGTAGAACTCAACATAACAGAAAACAAAAGTAAATTACTCCGGGCGCGTCACTTGGATAACTTTCTCGGAGGACCAGTTGCCTAAACTCTGACCAGGGGTGCAAGGACGAATCCACTCATCCATGTCACAATCACTATCTCCTTCATCCTCAATAGCATTGACTCTGTCGAAGAAAACACCGACACTGGTGAAACGGACTGGACCATAGAACTTGGGAGGCTCTTCAGAACGCCTAGGTGGCTTGTAACCCAGTCCATGAGTATCTTGCTTTCTTTGAACATCAATAACACTGCCCCACTTCTGAGAACCACCAGCTTCAACTATAGCGCGCGCCTCTTTGAAGGAGGACATTGGAACTTCTGGTTGTATGACAACTTCAGGTTAGGCAACCACCTCAGGCTGACTGACTACCTTTGGAGGTTCCTCGGGAATTTTCACAGCTTCAAAGGCTTGGCACAAAGTTTCCTGTACTTCACCATCTACCTCTACATACTTGAAGTTCGATAGGTGACTCACCATAATATCCTCTTCACCACAAACAGTCACGACGTGGCCATCCACCATATACTTCGACTTCTGGTGCAGCGTAGAAGTTACTGCCCCAGCTCCATGGATCCATGGGCGACCCAACAAACAACTACAGGCAGGCTGAATCTCCATTATGTAAAAGGTGGTGTTGAAAACCTCAGGACCCACCTTGATCGGCAGAACTAACTCTCTAAAAACTGACCTCTTGGAGCCATCAAAAGCACGTACCACCAAGTCACTTGGTGTACAAATCAACCCACAAGTATCCAGTTTCATCAAAGCCTTCTTCGGTAGCACATTCAAAGATGACCCAGTATCAACTAACACGTGCGACATTAAAGAACCACGGCATTCCACTGAAATATGCAGAGCGTTGTTGTGATTCCTCCCAGCCGGAGTCAGATCTAAATCGGTGAAACCCAAACCATTACCAGCATTCACATGAGCCACAACCCCTTCTAACTGGTTGACAGATATCTCCTGCAGTACATAAGCCATATTCAGAATCTTCAGCAATACATTTCGGTGTGCCTCGGAGCACAACAGTAAGGATAGAATGGAAATCTTCGATGGAGTTTGGTGAAGTTGGTCAACAATCTTGTAATCACTTTTTCTGATCAACCTCATAAACTCTTCTACGTCTTCTGAGAAAGTATCCCCACCTGGCTTTGTCGTAGAATTATTACCTTTGTCTTGTCTTGAACTGCTAGCTTGATTCTCGGACGGAACAAAGACTCTACCACTCCTAGTGATAGCCCCTGCTTCAACAAGATTTTCCACCCCTGTATTCACAGCTGATGTCTCTTCCAATTCTAGCTTCTCACCATTAACAAACGCCTCGGCCCCATAGTTCCATGGGATGGCCTTGGTACTCTCATACAGGACTGGTCCAGGAACAGTGATAGTGACCGGCGCTGGTCTCGCCGACGCTGATATAGTTATCGTCTTGAATGGAATTGTTATCGTGGCAACATCAATCTCTCTGTCAGTAACAATACTCTACCTATAACCTCTGCCAAACTATAATACCCCTTTGTTGATCATTCTCTGAATACCCGCTTTCAATAACTCACAACCGCCTGGCTGCGACACACATCCTACACAACCTTCATCACAACCGGGGAACACCCCTCCCTTCAACAGTCTCTCCTTTACCACACCCAAGGGAGTTTGGACTTCGTTCACATCTGAAATCAAACTCAAGTCTTCACAGTCTTTAATAATAGCATTGACCTTCGGCCCACCGTGATTCGGCATCGGGTTCTGATTCACATTAGGAACATCATTGGAGAAATTGGTGGCTTTGAAATCCAGCAGATCTTGAACCTGATGCTTAAAAACTTTACAGTTTTCAATATAATGTCCGGGTGCCCCAGAATGAAACTCACAGTGGGCGTTGGCGTCATAGCCGGGAGGTGGATTACCAGTAGGTGGAGCCAATGTTCTCTTCTGGATTAACTATAGCTTTAGCAAGTACTGAAATAATTGAGCGTAGGGAAGAGGTGGAGTGTCAAAATGCCTATCCCGCCTAGTCAGAGGCTGAGACCGGCGAGGAGCCTGATTTTGTTGTTGAGTCACTGCCAGCTGCTGAGGTGCTACTGGGATGGTTACAGAAGCCACCTGCTGATTGTAGCTCTGACGAGGCCCATCTCTACCACGATATGATGACACAGAGTTTGTATCTCCCTCCTTCTTCTTGTAACCACTAGCATAAGGTTTCTTACTTCCTCCAGCTGAGGACCCATCACCGCCTGATATTTTTCCCGCCTTAATTCCGCTTTCCACCATCTCTCCTACCAAGATCAAATCAGCAAACTTTTCAGTCATACACGGTACCAACTTTTCATAGTAATGACCCTGCAAGGTGGCCATAAACATAGTGATCATTTCACGTTCCAACATGGGAGGCTGAACCCTTGCTGCCAGTTCACGCCACCTCTGGGCATACTCCTTGAAACTCTCATTGTTCTTCTATGACAGATTCTGCAGCTGTGTTCTGTTAGGAGCCATATCAGTGTTATATTGGTAATGTCTGATAAATGCCTCTGCCAGATCTCTCCAACTACGCACATCCTTCCTTTCCAGTTGCATGTACCACTCTAGGGATGCCCCAGATAGGCTATCCTGGAAGCAATGCATCATCAGCTTTTCATTCTTCGCATATGCAACCATCTTACTTGTATATGCCCTAACGTGGGTCCTCGGACAAGTTATACCATTATACTTCTCGAAAGTGGGAGTCTGAAACTTATGTGGAATAACAACGCCTGGAACCAGCCCCAAATCCTCTAGATCCATTCCCACAGAATCCTGATTCACAACACCCCTTAGCTGTTCCTCAATCAACCGGATCCTCTGATCATGGTCAGTCTGGGGCCCAGCATCCCCACCTGGCAAAGAAAATGCATCATCCTAAACATCATCATACTGACGGCCATGAACCGCACCAGCACCAATACCACCTCCCACTGCAGTGGGAATCACAATACTTTCTACTCTGCCCGGAGGAATCACAACACCAGTAGCAGGAACACCTCCGCCCGTAGGGCCATTCTGAACATTATTAGTAACACCAGTCTGAATTTCTCCATGAAGGACACCATCTTCATCAATTCTCACAATCAGTGGCTGAACGAGAGTCCTCAACTACTCTTGGCCTTGAGCAACACCTTGCATTAATTCCATGAATTGGTTTATGTGAGTCCGCATCTCAATGATTTCATTCTGTACCTGATCCATGAGCCTCTTCTGATTCCGTCTAGTGGGATACCGGTGAATGTGCTTATCTGCAATCCTGAGATTTAGAACAAGATAAGAACACCGGAGATAAACACCTGTCATGCAAAATGATTATGGAAAATGATTATGAGTATGCAAATGCAAATGGACATGTTTGAAAATTCACAAGGCGATCCACCCCTTGATTCCGGTTTAATAACAAGATATAATGGAACTCCTGCTCATATATTAAGAAAACCCGAGAAAAGCCAAATGTCAACAATCACAAATCCGAGATAACAAGTCTGAATATAAAAACCATAGTCTAGCGAGCGATTTTGGACGCGGTTCTTAAGCGCTGGTCGCTCTCTGCGGTTTGAGCTTAAAACTACAGGTCGATTCATTTTTTATCCTATTGTGAGCTGAATAAGGAAGGGAAATAGATGTCTCCAATTAACCCTGCTTTGCATACTGAGTTTAAACAGCGGTCTGTTAGGTTACGGATGCTATCAATGTGGGGGGGGGGGCCTTTGTACTGGTTATTTGTATTTTCACCAATACAGTTTTCTTTCTTTCTTTTACCTAGGCAGAAGGTTTCTGGCGGGGAACAAGGATTAGGATGTTAGGACTGATGTTTTTGAATTACTGCTTTTGATTGACTGAGATATGGGATTTGGCTTTTTTGTTGATTGCGCTCACTAAGATATTTTCTTTCGATCTTATGCCTACGTATTCCCGTTTACCGAAACAGGAAAATCAGAGCGTTCGTAGTTCCTCCTATTCTATGGGAGGAAATTGGTTTTTGGTGTCTTGTTCAAAGCCCAAGACGTGAAGCGAAAGGTGATTTGTATCTTGTTTAAAGCCCAAGATGTGAAGCTGAAAGGTCTATTTGTGTCTTGTTCAAAGCCCAAGACGTGAAGCTGAATGACCTTGACTTTAGAGAGAATTTGTCATCTCTAAAGAGGGAGAAGGAGAATTACTTTAACTGGGATACGCGGATCCGAGCAATGCCATAATTTCCGAAGAAAGGGTTTTAACCTGAAGGAGAAGACTTTAACTCAGTATAGAGCAATGCCATCTTTCCTTAGGAATTTCTCATGCTAAAAGAGGGACAGTGGCATGGATGTAGATGATCCAGAGGCTTGCCGCTTATAGCGATTAGATGAAGGGAAAGGAGTTATTGATGTTTGTACACTGTGAACAAGGCACAGCTTTGATGCTAAAAGGTTAATTGGATTAACCAGTGGTTTTCTTATACAAAGCCTAAGAGGAGGCTAATTTCCGCTAGGAAAATCATTATACAAAGCCTAAGAGGAGGCTATTTTGTGTCTCGTACAAAGCCCGAGAGAGAGGCTAAAAGGGTTCGACCTAGTGGGGCATATCGTTATACAAAGCCTAAGAGGAGGCTAGCAAAGAGTTGACTCAGTTGGAGAATCTTTTATACTCAGTAAGAGAGTGTTTTTGTATCTCGTACAAAGCCCGAGAGAGAGGCGAAAAGGTTGTTTTGACCCCACTGGGGAGAATTTTGGTATCTCGTACGAAGCCCGAGATGGAGGCTATTGTAACTGTTTCAGTTGAGTGACAGATCCAATATACTGATTTTAAAAGAGAAAATCAGTTCTTATATGAGTAACACTGTACCCAGGGGTTTGATTTGAGGATCAGGGATATTTCCTTCTCTTTGAGGAAACAGGAAATCCAAAGGGGTGTCGAGACTGTCCGAGTCTGCGGGTTTCCTTCCTATTTAACGAAGGGTGCTTGAGAATGTCTTTGAGACTCAAGGAAGTTAGACTGTCCGTGTCTAGAGTTTTGTCTTTTGTACTATGCTGTGAGAAACAGTAGTAGACTCTATGAAAGGACTGTTCTATGAGGATGACTAGGTTCT
The DNA here is from genome assembly GCA_022829125.1 of Lathyrus tuberosus. Classification (NCBI taxonomy): domain Eukaryota; kingdom Viridiplantae; phylum Streptophyta; class Magnoliopsida; order Fabales; family Fabaceae; genus Lathyrus; species Lathyrus tuberosus. The sequence goes on along the minus strand of JALAZF010000368.1, from coordinate 656,746 downwards.
GCTCCTATACCTCTAGGAGGTCGTCGGGACAATTTGTACGAAGCCCAAGAGGAGGCTGGAAACTTTTAAGAAGCCGACGGGTCCTTGTACGAAGCCCAAGAGGAGGCTATCATTCCCGGAGGAAGAGATCATTATACGAAGCCTAAGAGGAGGCTGTGAATACTTCTAAGAAGCTGTAGTGTCCTTGAATAATGCCCAAGAGGAGGCCGATGCTTTTAAGAAACCTGTGGGTCTTATCATCTCCTTTCCATTAGGAGAGATAACTCTTTTAAAGATAAAAACCACTGGTAAACGTGCGAGGTTTACTATCCAGCGACTTTTAACCTTTAAAGAGGGTTCCTTAGTTAAGGTCCAAGATTATCCACAAGGAATAGATCAAGTCAGGAAAGTTCGAGAATTTGGGAGAAACTCAAAGATGCCATTCACGGAGAATACATTCATCTTGGGGAGTAGAGCTTCTTGACGATTCCTAAGGAGGACAGCCGAAGAGAAGATTGTATCTGGTGCTCCTATTGGGGATCTAGGCGTCTATTTCTACGAATAAATGAAACGGCGTCACCTAGTTCTAGACATAGTTGCCGAGGAAACTCGAAATATCTATACTATTATTACACAGTAGATATGAGTTTATGAAAGGAGACTTACAGTGAGCAGCCCCACAATACAGTTTATATATATGAAAGCAGTAAATGAAAGCGATAACCACTTACTCGGTTGGAGTGATTCCATTCTGTTTGGTTAGTTGTTCAACAAAGAAAGATTAAAAACAACAGTATGTTCAAAATCAAAGGAGAAAGTGCTTTGAAAAAGAAAGATTTGGGGCTTACAGCTCAAGGAGAGGCACAGGGTTTTATCAGTGAGCGCACTGTTTGACTTTGTACAGTGGGACTTATACAAGTGACTGGGCCCCAAAATGGTTTTATGTACAAAGGGATGGGTCTTACACTCTCTCAAGAGGCCCAAAAAGGTTTAAAGAAAAGAGTGGGGCTTATAACACGAGGGTAGGCCCAAATGATTTTTCGTTTAAAAATGGCGATCGCGCTGAGGTTTTCTTTTAACGCAGAGGGACTTATACAATAAGTGAGGCCCAAAATGTTTTGGTTAAAAGGGGGATTGGGTCTTACACTCTAATAAAGGCCCAAAGTGTTTTTGATTGGGTCTTATAGCTCAAGGAGAGGCCCAAATGAGTTTTATTTTTAAACGGGCGACGATCGCGCCGTTTATTTGTACAGAGGGACTTATACAATGAGTGAGGCCCAAAAAGTTTTTGTACAAGGGGGGATGGGTCTTACACTCTCTCAAGAGGCCCAAAGAGTTTTGAAAATGATTTATGAAGGTTGAATTAATTCAAAACCCTAATTTGTTTCCAAAATGTATTTAATTGAATAAAAATTCAATTAAAATGATCAAAAATTGTTTAACACATGGAAAACAAATTGTGACCTTGGATTAATGCTTCAAAAATTAAGTATTGACCTCCAAGTCGTGACAGCAAGAGCAGATGGGATTTTGAGTTGGAGGTGTTACAGACAAGTTGTGATGATCTGGACAGCTTCCCTACACCATATGGAGTGTGTTTGAACACTTGGATTGAATTGAAATGGACTGGATCAGTTTATGGCATCTCAGCTGCAACTTCACTTCAAACTTGTGTGGATGGCAAGTGATTTTGAGATTTTGATGCTCCAGATGTTATGTGAGTGTTTGATCAGCTCATATGTGATGTATGTGAGGTGTGTGAGTGATTGGTTTGTGCAGAATTGCTCTCAAACTCAAAACCCGATAGCTACCTTGCTAAGAAAGGCATTTTTGCCAAGAGAAAGAGATTTTGAGGAAAGCATCTGTTAGATGGCTTTGGTGTACTCAAACTGACCACAATTGAGCTCTATTTATAGTAGAGCAAGTTTGTTTTGCAAGGAATAGTCATGGCAGCTGGTAAGTAGGTTTGGCCAATGTTGGCAAATGAAAATCCAAGTCTCCTCTAGCCATTGACTAGAGGTTAGGGCACAGAGCTTAGGTCCCCTTGGTCTTGGATAAGTCTTGACTGATTTCAGATGAGAATGGCTCAGTCCATGCCACCTTGATGGTTCCATTGAATGCCTCATTCCAAATTTGAAGTCTTGTCCCTATTTTGGCCATTCTAGGTTCAACATGTTATTTCTTGTTCCATGGACTTTGGAGGCTTGGCTCAGTGATTGTCCCCTTTAGATTCAATCCTCTGAGGTGTCCAAGTGGATAGGAGCAATTGAATTTGGCTGATTTTGGTAAATCGACCAAAGTTGCAAATTCTGCCTTGCCTTGACAGATTTCAGCAAGGCAACTTGGCAATGTTGTATCTCATGGTGTAGGTTGAATTTGGCAATGTTCTTGGCCATTTTGGAAAGCTCTTACATGATACAACAACTGTTTGAACAAGTTTGGTTTTGATCTCTTTTGATTCCAAGTGAAAAATCCCCCTACATTTGGCAAAAAGTGAGGCAGAATCTGACTTAGTGAAAATTTCACTAAGTGTTGGAAAAAGTGACATTTTCACTTTTTAGCCACTTTGATCACTCCATAACTCAAAATCCTTAATGAATTGGAATGACTTGTAGTTGAAGTTTTTGTAGGTGATAATGAGGGCTACAAATCCATCTTTGGATGAGAAAAAATGGCCTTGTGGTTTAGGAGTTATGGTCCTCCAAAGTTGGTACCTTTGCCACTTTATTTTTAACTTAGAAAATTTTCTAAGTTTTATGGTTACCCCTTTTACAAGTTATCTCACTTTTCTTGATTTTTCTTGATGAATGATGATTCAAATCATACATTAACATCATTTTAGGGTTAAAAATCCATTTTGGTGAAAAATCTCAAAATGTCAAAGTTGACTTTTTGTGCACAGTTGACTTTTTATCAGATGAATTCCAAACTGTGCAATTCTTCAGGAAATCATGTCCTTGACCTAAATCAAACTTGATGGACATGTTCCATGGGTGTCATAGGGTATATTCAATCATGTATTAGGGTTTGGGAGCATGTCCTGGTCAAAAGTCAAAGTTACAGTTGACTTTTCCCTTAAAACCCTAATTGTGGTGCAGATGAAAATGAGACTTGTTGCTCAAGCTTCTTGGATCAATCCATTGTTCCAAATGGATCAATATGGTATATTAGAGACCCTCAAATCATCTCTTGAGGTCTTGGCTCATGGTTTGTCCCAAAAGTCAACTTAGGGGTGAATTAGGTCAAGAAACCCTAATTCCTGATTTTTGATGAATGCATCCCCTGAGGCAAAATTGACTTGATGCATGGGTTCATGAGGTTCCATGAAGCATATTAGGTTATGTTTTGGATCATTGCCTTGTGCCCAGATGAAAATTTCCATCTGGAGGCCCTGGTCGACCAAAACACTAATTTGGTGATACTGTCGATCTTGAGACTTGATCCACCTAGAAGGGAGCAGCCTTGTGCTTAATCCTTGAAGTGGGAGTCCTTTTTGATCCATTGTGGATGTTTGAGAGATTAGACAAGTTGAAGATCATGTCATTTCTTGATTGATCCTTTGTCTAAGCACTCAGAGAGGGCTTGAAACCTTAATTTTGATTGTATTGGATGCTCACCCATCTTTGGGGAGACTGATGAAGCATGATGGTTCCTCCATATTGTGATGATGATTTTCACAATGATGGGAAATCTAAGTGGTCAAAATTTGGGGTATTACACATAGGTCCCAACCAACAAGCCTGGCAGTGATCCAAATACAATGAAAGGAAACAGAAAACTATGGCATATCATCAAAATTTACAAGTGTCAATCCTCCCCATCCACTATGCTTTCTGCACCAGTCTTGAATTTCCTCGAACAACTTTCTGGTGTCAGGATGCTTTGGTCTCTAAATTAGTCCTTGAATGAGAAGGTTTCTCCTGTGTATGATCCCATCCAAGTATCTGCAATGTAATTCCCAAGCGTCTTCTCCAGAAACACCCTCCATGCTAGGTCCCTCATGTCTAGATCTCTTTACTCCAGCTTGGACCTTCAGTTCTTCCATGGAGGCTATGGCTTGATTAAGTCGATCCTCGACTGCTTGTCTCTTGAATACCCCTGACAAGATCTCAGCGTCTTTCTTCTTGAGTGTTGACTTCAACTGATCAATCTTAGCTAGGTAGTCGTCTTCCTTTCTCTTATTCTCAGCCATGGCAGTTTCTCGGTGATCATCGAACCTGTGAATCTTCAACAAAGCCTTGCCTAATTCCTCCTCCTTGGTCCTGAGAACCTTACTGATACCATCCAAAGCTTGTTTCATCCTTTCTCTGGATGCGACCATGTCAGCTAGCTCTCTTTCTGCCTTAGCAAGAAGCTCTGTCTTCAACTTGGCGGTATGAACAGCTTCACCCCGCTCATGCTTCCACTGATAAATCTCTCTTTTTAGCTCACTATTTTCTTCCCGCAGCCTTTCCTTTTCAGCCCATAATCTGTTATACTTCTCCAACTCAACGGTGGTAGGAGGCTCGATCACCAAAGGGTACAAAGGTGGTTCCACCGGGAATGGAAGAAGCTCCTCTTCTGCCCTCTTCTTAATCCACTCTTTATAGGAAGGGAAAGCCCGATTGTTACTTTTCCCGAATGGAATTTTACCCTTCTTGGTCACCTGTTTCCAAGCATTCACAACCCTCCTTATCAACCCTTGATCCTCGATACCATTGAAGAATAAGGACTCTCGGACATCTCGCTCCTCGGGTGGACCTTTCAAAGGATAACCAAACTGCCTGATAGCTAGGGAGGGATTATAGTTAATTCCACCTTTCCTCCCCATCAAGGGTACATTAGGGAATTCTCCGCATTTGCAAATAATCTCCATTCCTAGCAAGTCACGATTAAACCAAACAATGTTGTCAGCAGTCAGGCCCATTACCCTCTTAGACCACTTCAGAGAATCTTTCGTATCAACGAAAGTGCCAGATTCAGGGAGATGACTCAGAAACCAAGTAGCTAAGAGCGGTGCACAGCAACTTACAGTTTTTCCACGCCTATTCTCATTCTTATAGTGGACTGAGTGATACACATCATCTAGCAAGGTAGGTATAGGATTCTTCAAAATAAAGATCCTGACGGCCTGCATATCCACCAGATCAGGAATATTCGGAAATAGAACAATCCCATAGATACACATAGCCAGAATAGCTTGGAAAGCAGTCCAATTCTTCTCTTTGACATGTATACAAGCCTGATCAAACAAGAACTTCAACAAGAAACCCTTAACTCCTTGTTTTTTTCAATATTACTGTTCAGAACGGACTCACTAATATGAAGAGCAACAGCCATCTCTTTTACCCCGGGGTGTTCTTCAGAAAAGAAAACTATATCATGCCTGATGGGGATTCCCAAAATAAATGAGAAATCCTTCAACGTTGGAGCCAAGATGTAGTCCGGGAAAGTGAAGCAGTGCAAAGACGGATCGTAAAACTGAAGAAGTGTATGAATGTCATCCTTCTCATACTTGGAGATGTTGTAGACAAATTTCAGAAGCCTCCCATACCTTCCACTGAACTCAGTACGAACTCCAGAACCAGCCATATTAATCAGCTTGTGAATCAGTGTCAAAGTTGGTTCTGGGAATGAATAAGCAACGGTCTTCTTTCTCTGGACATCCATGCTAAGGTAACCTCAGAAAACTGGAATCAAGAGTAAGATGTGAGCCCTGAAAAATGTCAAACATGTCAGAATGCAAGAAAAATGATATGCTTATGCAAACATGGGGTCAAGGCACACTGCTGGATGTGCTGTGCTATTAGTTGAACGAGAACCATAACCTAGAAAACCAGAATTCTGAACCACTAAGATAACCAGGACCCAAATAATCAGACATTGATGAGAAATCCAGAATAAGGGTAGGTTGAAGGTCTCGGTTACCTGCAAACCTGCAAATGCCCATCCCCTCTCACATGTGGGTACTAGGATGTTCAGTATCCCAGGCTCTCAGGTCGAGAAATGATGATACGTTCACCATTTCTGGTTTGGCATCATCACCAATCGAGGAGGCCTCAACTAATTCTCCAAAGCGGAAGGTCCTCAGCTTTGGCACTGAGGTCGAGAAACAATAGTACATTCATCCCTCGGGGTACAGTACTATCGTCAATCGAGGAGTGCCTCCACTGATTCTCTTCAAAACGTAGGGGCCATCCTATGCGAGTTCCAAAGCGGGCCATCGGGTGCGAATGGGTTTGCCACAGGATGTGGTCTGCCACTGTCACCACTAAAGAGGGATGTTTCCACTAAGGTCCTCAATGATCGGTCACCAGAGTCGACAGCTCTCTAGATCAACACCCCAACATGCGCAAGACACACACGTTAGAATGCGTCCCAAGATAGCCTCGTCTGGTTGTGAATTTCGTGAACACACAAACGTACCAAGCGGGCACGTAGGTCCCACTACTTTCCACTCTAGTCCTAGGGTATACTCAAGCCTGGGTATTGGGCTTATCTCTCGGACCCACCCAACCTGCAAAACAAAGACAGCCAGCACAGCACAGCAGCATGACAGTAATAAAAAATGAAATGCAGAAAATGCGGTAAAAATAAAAATAAAATACAACATATAAAGCAAAACAAAAAAACACCCAAAGAGAACAAAGACAAGCAAGCGCTAGGATTGACTCGCTTAGGGATGGACCAGCATAGGTCAACTAGAGTCCCCAGCAGAGTCGCCAACTGTCGCTCCCAGGAGTTTCATCCAGGTACAAACACGAGAGTGGCGCGGAAAAACAGAGTCGCCAGCCGTGTAAATTTATCCCGAGAGAGGGAAAGAGAACACTGCATAAACCTGAGGAAGAGGGAAAGGAATGGTCATCGCAACCATAACCTGGGTTCGGGAGTCGGTTACGCGAGGGGAAGTTGCTAGCACCCCATGCGTCCATCGTACTCGATGGGATCCACGCTTGTTGTCTATTCTAAGGGTGAGTTATACTATCATCTAGGGTTGTACTAAGACGGAGAGGGAAAGACAAAGACCGACTCGGTAGGACGTTGACGTCCTAGGCCTACGTACCCCCTTTGTGCAATGGGGAATTCAGAGTCAACGTAGTTCGGACCAAGTTCTTTTTGTGTTTTTTATGAGCGACGTTAAGTTTGCGTCCGGCAGTTAGGATCGATGCCTGTTTATAAGTCGCATTGCACCAAAGTCTAGGGCACAGGGGCGAATACTTAACGCATCGTCCAAAGACAGGACGCTCGCTAAGCACTCTAGAAAGATGAGAGGAAGCCCCTCATTTCTCATTCCCCACGCTTAAGGCTCGTGCGCAATACAATTTATCCTTATTAAGTATCTTAAAGAAATTTGAGATGAGAAGAGAGAAGACACAAGGGTAACTCTAAAGGGGGACTATGAATCCTAAAATCATCATGCATGGGTGACCTACGGTTAGTGAGGTTTGACGCCAACCTAAACCTAAAGGAAGAAGATGAGAGAAGGAAGAAGAGTAAAGGTGAATATGGATACTTTTCCACCCTTAAAGAACTTACCTTAGTCCCTGCATAAAAGATTAGTGAGAAACAAACATGAGTAATATCAAAGCAAATGAAAAACCAAACAATGGCATATAATAGTGGTATCAATCCAAACATGAATTTAAGAAGTCAAATGAGCAATCCCAACACAATGGCACAAGTGCCTTTCAAACAAGGACTTAGGCATGATCAGAAATACACATATAAGCAGATCTCAAATGAAAGTAATTAAATAATTAGAGAAATAGCTTTGTAAAATTCCAAAATTAAATAACAATATTGCCCAATCAGAGACAAACCAAATACCAAATATCCCTGCAAAGAATCAAGATGTTAGTCATTCAAACAATTGGGCAAAGCTCAGGTGAGGAGTGGGGTTCAGTGTGCAAAAGGGAAGGACCAAAATGCAATATGAAATAAATTTAAAAATGAAAGAAAAATATTTTAATGCATTTTAATATGTCACCTAATAGATACAAAAAGAATGGATTAAAAATGTATTATAGATGAGGAGAAATAAAATAAACAATTTCAGGTATGCATGAAATGTGTGATGCAAAAAGAAAATTGACTAAATAATTAATTTAGATGATAAAAAAATAAAATAAAAATAAAAATAAAAATTGTAAAATTTAAAAAATGATGAAAATGATGCATGAATTTTATGATGATTTTTAGATGCAAGAATGTATTTAAAAAAATTAAATATGAAAATGCAATGAATTAAATAAAATAAAATGAAATAAAGCTGCAGGGGGTGCATTGAGTAAAAAAATTGCATTGGAAATGATATGGGTTGAAGAGTGGGGTGCCATTAGCGAGGCCCGTCCACACAATTAATCAGAAAAACTAAAATAAAATAAAATAAAATAAAGGTCCACGTATGGACTTCAGTCAACGGTTGACTGCATACCTGCCCCTAGATTGATCCAACGCGCTGTACTAAGTCAACCAATTCAATTAGTATTTATGATTAATGGTTCAGATTAAGCAACACACTGCAATTAATCTACACATGCACACACACAACTCTTCAGCGCACCGTGCACCCCCATGTGCCAGGCACGTGGTTCATTAATTGGTTGGCATCATGCCAGCCACACGATTGGTCAAGGCTTCACAGGTCAACATGATAAAGGGTTTGGCTTTGGTAGCTCACGATAATTACCATGCTATGTCACACACGTAACCACTAATTAAAACTCAGAAAAAAAATAAAAGAAAAGACAAGTGGCAGCGTTATGGACCGTTGGATGGAGAGAATGGAGGGTGAGGATTGTGTCTTCAACCTTCCTTCGCCGGAACCCTCACAGCCGCCAGAGCTAGGGTTCCGGCCGCTGTCCTCCGCCACCTGCAATCTTAAAAGTACCCAGAAAATGCAAAGGGGTACATGTTCTTGACCAGAAAATCGTGAGGAATCCAAATATGCCATCCAAATTTGCAAACAACAAGTGAATAATAAAAAACGAACGAAACAAGGTTAGGGCATAAAACTTTAAACGCACTAAACAAGCAATATACGCATCCATATTCAAAACAAATCACATCAGCATGATCTATAGACATCACACAACATTATGCACGATTAAAATTCAAGTTTTAGGATCACCAAAAAACCCACCAACCTGAGATGGTGCAACTCCAATCTTTGCTTTTGGCTGCGAATGGTGGTTGGGTTGTGTTCTAGAGATCACCAGGAAGAGATTTGTGGAAGAAGTTCTTGCAAAGACCTTGTGGATTGTGAGATTTGTTGAAGAAAAGCTTTAGGGTTCAAGTTGTTGTTCTCCTCCAAATGCACGTGAATGAACCCTAACCAGTGCATGAATGAGCTTATATAGACTAGGGTTTGTCATTGATAATGAATTGGGCTTGGGTGATTACTTATTTAGTGAGTTTGGGTGATTTTTAGAAAATTGCATAATGTAAGTTACACCTCTCTCCATGCATGTATACTTAATAATTCCATGATGGATCACCCATATGTGAATTGCTAATTACACCACAATTGAACTTGGGCCTTGAAAACAATTGATTCATGAGTTTTTAATAATTTGGCATTTTGGCATAATGGAAAATAAGTGAATAATAACCCATGAAACCACTTGATTAGAAAGCCAAAAATGCTACTTAGGGATTGTTCTTGGATGTTGGAACATGTCTTGAAGTAATGGAATTAATCATAGGTCCATATGTCCCAAAATCTAAAAGTTGTGAAAATGAAACCCTAAAAACCACTTTGCCTTCTTTTGACCATAAGTTGAGTATCACAAATGATATGGAGACCCACTAGTACTTGTTGGAAAGAGAAGAAAAAGATATTCAACTTTCATGTTGGATAAAAATTCATTTGAAGCTTTCTTGATGGTGAAAAGTCAACTTGAATGCAGTGCAGGAACTTGCCCAAAAAGGAAACTTCAAATCATAGGTCATTTCCATTTTTAGTAACTTTTGCACCAACCCCTGATTTTTGATACATGGCATGAAACTTGACTTTTGAGGACCATATGAGGATGTGAGACCTTGAAAGCCTTGGATAGAACCTCAAAATTCCACAGTTGACTTCTCCTCTCACTGTTGACTTTTTCCCCATTCACCTGATTTCCAATCCATTGGCCAATTGAACTTCTCCTGAACCAAACTGATGGACAACCTCCCATTCCTAGGTACTTAGGGACTCAAGGAATACCATAGAATCAAGTCTTGCCCAAAAAATCAGAAATAAACTGACTTTATAGCAAACCCTAGTTGTGGTACCCTCAGTCTATGAGGAAATATCACAGTCTCCAAATTCAAATTCCTCTGAATGTGATATGTATCCTCTCCAACAAAGATAAGATATGCCATTTGATGATGATAAAAACCCAAGGAGCTTGCCCATTGAAGCAATAAACCCAAGAATCTCAAAACCCTAATCTATGCACTAGTTAGGAGAGAATGATTCACTTGAGCTCTCTTGCTTGACCCTTTGAAGAATATCTCAGGTACCTTGACCCCATGCTAAGAACCAATGATAATGTAGAATGCAATGCAACATAAGCTAGTTAGTACTAAAGTAAGGAGAGCAAATTTTGGGGTGCAACAAGATGCCATCCTCAATTCCAAACCATTTCAATCCATTCTAAGCACTCAGACACATCACTTGGCACCTAGGGAAGCTATCCAGATCATTGGAACCTAGCTGTAACATCTCCAACACAAATCACGATCACCAGCTGCAAGTGGTAAGCATGAGCTCTTCTAACTCTATGATCCATGCATTTTTTGCTGCACAATAATTTGACCATATGTTCATAATCATGCATGGAATGTTTCCCCTCAATTAATTGCATTATTTGAATCATGTATCAAAAATCCTATCCTTCATGCAGAAATTAGGGTTCTTGAGGATTTTTCATGATTTCTTGTTATATGTTTAATTTAAATGAAATTAATTGACATTGACATGATCGTGAGGTTGAGACGAGCATATTGATATGTGGATTGCGTGTTATAATCAAGTATTCAGAGAGATTGGAGAGAAAACGCAAATCTGGCCAAGCCCAGACACACGCATGTTCTTGGTGTGTTCTTGGCGCCTTTTTTTCAAAATTTAAATATTTGAATTTTGTGATTTTATTTAATTGATTCAAAAATTAATTTCTCTCTGAGTTTTAATGATTTTGAGTTGATTATTTTTTTAATAATTCACAAAAATGTTAAAATATTTTATTTTAACAAAAAATCCCAAAAATATTATTTATTTCATATAATTGATATTTTTGCAAAGAATTAATATTTTAATTGTTTTTGACATTTTAAATATTTTTTCCACCTTGATTTTGCAACTTTTAATGCCTTCTAATTATTTTGTAGGTCAATACTTAATTTTTGAAGCATTAATCCAAGATCACAATTTGTTTTTTCATATGTTAAACAATTTTGATCATTTTAATTGAATTTTTATTCAATTAAATACATTTTTGAAAACAAATTAGGGTTTTTGGATTAATTCAACCCTCATAAATCATTTTCAAAACACTTTGGGCGTTTAATAGAGTGTAAGACCCAATCTTTTTTTTGACCAAATCATTTTTGGGCCTCAGTGTATTGTATAAGTCCCGATACCGTCAAAAACAAACGGCGCGATCGTCGCCTTTTCAAAATAACCCTGGGCCTACCCTCGAGTAGTAAGACCCATTTCTTTTCTTAAAACTCACTTGGGCCTCTAGTAGAGTGTAAGACCCAATCCCCTTTTAACCAAAAACATTTTGGGCCTCACTTATTGTATAAGTCCCTCTGCATTAAAAGAAAATCTCGGCGCGATCGGCATTTTTAAACGGAAAAATCAATTGGGCCTACCCTCGTGTTATAAGCCCCACTCTTTTTTTTTAAACACTTTTGGGCCTCTATTAGAGTGTAATACCCAACCCCCTTGTACAGAAAACATTTTGGGCCTCAGTCACTTGTATAAGTCCCTCTGTACAAATTCAAACAGTGCGATCACTGATAAAACCCTGGGCCTCTCCTTGAGTTGTAAGCCCCAAATCATTATTTTTCAAAGCACTTTCTCCTTTGATTTTGGAATATACTATTGTTTTTAATCTTTCTTTGTTGAACAACAAACCAAACAGCATGGAAGCTCTACAACCGAGTAAGTGGTTATTGCTTTCATTTACCGCTTTCATATACATATAACTGTATTGTGGGGCTGTTTCACTGTAAGTTTTCTTTCATAAACTCATATCAACTGTGTAATAATAGTATAGATATTTAGAGTTTCCCCGGCAACTATGTCTAGCATTAAGCCCGTTGATCACTCTTATAAATAGTCTAAACTAGATCCCCATAGGATTACCAGACACAGTCTTCCCTCCTCTTGGGGTTAAACAATATGGAGACATGAAAGGCAGCATTCTCTGTGAACCCTTTCATAAACTGTCACTCATAGAAGTTGTCAAAGAAACTCTATTCCCCAGAGATGATCTTTTCTCCGTGAATGGAATCTCTTGAGTTTCTTCCAAATTCTCTAACTTTTCTGGCTTGATCTATTCTCGGTGAATGGCATGTCTTGAATTTCTCGGGGTTTGGGGACCCACAGGCTTCTTAAAAGCACTTGTCAAGAAACTCTATTCCCCAGAGATGATCTTTTCTCCGTGAATGGCATCTCTTGAGTTTCTTCCAAATTCTCGAGCTTTCCTGACTTGATATATTCCTTGTGAATAGCTTTCCTTGAATTTCTCGGGGTTTGGGGACCCATCGGCTTCTTAAAAGCATCGGCCTCCTCTTGGGCATCGTACAAGGACCCACAGGCTTCCTAAAAGGAACCCTCGCCTCCTCTTGGGCTTAGTACAAGGACCCGTCGGCTTCTTAGAAGTATTCACAGCCTCCTCTTAGGCTTCGTATAATGATCTCTTCCTCCGGGAATGATAGCCTTCTCTTGGGCTTCGTACAAGGACCGATCAGCTTCTTAAAAGTTTCCAGCCTCCTCTTGGGCTTCGTACAAATTGTCCCGACGACCTCCTAAAGGTATAGGAACAGAACTTAGTCGTCTTCATAGAACAGTCCTTCCAAGAGTCTACTACTGTTTCTCCAAGCATAGTACAAAAGATGAAACTCTAGACTTGGACAGTCTAATCTCCTTGAGTCTTCAAGACATTCTCAAGTGACCCCTTCAAGAATAGGAAGGAAACCCGTAGACTCGGACAGTCTCAATACCCTTCGGATTTCCCGCTTCCTTGAAGAACAGGAATAACCCGGATCCTTGAATGAAATCCTTCAGTACAGTGTTGCTCATATAAGAACTGATTTTCTCTTTCAAAATCAGTATATTGGACCTGCCACTCAACTAAAACAGCAACCATAGCCTCCTCTTAGGCTTTATACAATGATTCTCCCCAGCGGAGTCAAACAATATTTAGCCTCTCTCTCGGGCTTTGTACGAGACACATAAGAGGCTCCCTCGTTGAGTCAATTATCCCTTTCGCCTCCATCTTGGGCTTTATACGAGATACAAAAAGGTTCTTATTGAGCCAAATAAACAACAGCCTCTATCTCGGGCTTCGTACGAGATACAAAAAACTCTCTTGTTGAGTCAAATAGCCTCCATCTCGGGCTTTATACGAGATACCAAAAGACTCCATCGTCGAGTCAAAACCTTTTAGCCTCTCTCTCAGGCTTTGTACGAGACACATATCAGCCTCCTTTTAGGCTTTGTATAAGAAAACCACTGGCTGATCCAATCAACCTTTTAGCATCAAAACTGTGCCTCGTTCACAGTACACAAACATCAACAACTCCTTCCCCTTCATCTAATCGCTGTAAGCGGCAAGCCTCTGGATCATCTACATCCATGCCACTGTCCCTCTTTTAGCATGAGAAATTCCTAAGGAAAGATGGCATTGCTCTACACTGAGTTAAAGTCTTCTCCTTCAGGTTAAAACCCCCTCTAAAGGAAATTATGGCATTGCTAGGATCCGCGTATCTTGGTTAAAGTAATCCTCCTTTACAGTCAGTCACCCAACAGTTGTGACAAACAGACCCCCTAGAGATGACAAATTCTCTCTAAAGTCAAACCCTTTTAGCTTCACATCTTGGGCTTTGAACAAGATATAAATCACCTTTTCGCTTCACGTCTTGGGCTTTGAACAAGACACCAAAAACACCCATTTCCTCCCATAGAATAGGAGGAACTACGAACGCTCTGATTTCCCTGTTCGGTAAGCGGGAATACGTAGGCATAAGATTGAAAGAAAAATCTTAGCGAGCACACTAAACAAAAATCCAAAATCCCATACTCTCATGTATCTATCGAAAGCATCAGTCCTAACATCCTAATCCTTGTTCCCCGCCAGAAAATCCAAGAAAGAAAGAAAATAGTATTGGCGAAAATACAAATAACCAGTATAAAGGCCCCCCCACAATGATAGCATTCGTAACCTAACAGACCACTATTTAAACTCAGTATGCAAAGCAGGGTTAATTGGAGACATCTATTTCCCTTCCTTCATCAGCTCACAATAGGATAAAAAATGAATCGACCTATAGTAAACTCAACCGCAGAGAGCGACCAGCGCTTAAGAACCGCGTCCAAAATCGCTCGCTACACATTACAACCCCTAAAAAGACCTAATTGAGGTAAGGTTGTCTTTGAGAAGCATACTAGAGCAAGGTTGATTAACCTGACTCCTAATGATCTTTACTATTTTGTGTGTGTTGATCACTTTCTCTGTCATTCCATAAATGGCTAGATTCCCTTTGTTTTTTATCATTCCACCGCGTGAGTTTCATCAATAAATTTTTTTTCAAAAATCTTGCATGAATATCGCATTTGAACCTGCCAATTTTAAGTGAACAATACTTGTTTGCAATACAATTTGATATCAGGAATCCCAACAAATGCAGCCAGCTAGGGAATTTGACTTGATAAGGGACGCTCAGTCAGGGGCAGAATTCTGCAAATTCAGATATGGGGGCAAGTCTCCCTGAGGTCATCTTATGACAAGTATGGACTCCAATGACCTATTAGCAGGGGCAAGTTTTGTTCCCCCAGTTGTTTCTACCACAGTCTAAAGGACTCTGTATGGCGAATACAGTTGAACTGGGGCAATTATGCATAGGTTCATTTCTTTTCAAAAGTTTGAGGACATTGAAGCATCTGGTGCGCCAATTCTTCTGTGAAATCCTTTTGATGACTTACCCTCACGAACCAGTTAATCAGGGGCAATCAGGTCGAGATTCGGCAAATCTCTAAAAAATAGTCAGTCAAGGACATCCCCGTCACAGATCAACCAAGCTGACAGGGGCAAAGTTTATTCCCCAAATCATCAAACAATCAGTCTGAAACAAGTTCAAAGGCTTTGTTGTGCAAACACCGTTAATCTGGGGCAGTTACGTCAAGATCTCTCCAAGAGTTTGAAGATATTGAAACACCCTATATGCCAATTCTTCTATAATATCCTCTTGATATCGTATAGACCGTCTAGCCTGGGGCAGATAAGTTTTGAAGATGGTAGTTATGCCAGTTGAATGCATAATTACTTTGTTAGCTCCCCAATAAGCTGTTACTTCAATTCTCAGTGGATTCTTCTCCAACAAGCTTATGATAGCAATCCTCATGATGTTACACCTCAGGTGGAATACTCTTTTCACCAGTGAAGTTGTTGATTCTTCTTCATCCCCGGTATTGGTCCAGCCCTGTGAGTTCGGCTGGGTATCCTTGTCGAGATGTTTATTTCATCTCCGGTTTCGCTTCTTGTCTGTTTTGTCAGCATAAGCATGGCATAAGCACTCATAGGCATAACATCTTAGCATTTCTGCTTCCTTTTCTGGTGTTTGCCTGTTTTGGGTTCACTTTGGTGTTTGTCTCCCCAAGTGACTGGGTTTGCCTATTCTCTCCAATAGAAAGTCAGCCCTAGGCATAAAGTGCCCATCTTTCCTGAATTCCCCACAGAGTTTGATTCTCGTGGATGGTGGTTGGTTCAGTTATCTTTTCCACATGTGGATAAGATAAGTTCCCATTTGAGTTCATTACTCAATTGGGGTCTTGTTTGACCGTTTCTTTCTAGCTTGTTCCTAGATTGAACTTTGGTCCCTGGCGGGTGTGGTTTTTAAACCTATATTTGAACGTGAATTTGTTTTGCACTGTGTCTCGCAGGAAGAATCTCAGATCCTCATTAAAGACATAATTATTTCTCCAACATTATCAACATATATTTGAAGCAGCAATCTTTTGAAGAAGCTTGGCAGTCTCTTATAAGCTGCTTATCTATCTCTGGTACTATTCAACCTCTTCGCGACCGTAATTGGGTATTCCCCAGGAAGCCTTATCTTCAGTTATGCAACTCCGGTACTAACCTATCAGACTCTATACCATTATTGGGGCCCATTTCTTGGTTCTATCTCCAATAAGGTTCTTCATCTTTCCAAAGTGCCAACCGGTCATACTTGAACCTGTTGTTCCATCACTTTGGACGTCTTTTCCCAGTGAAGACCGTTTTTCGGTTCAACCTTCATTGCGGATCCTTCTAGAGTGTCATCTAGTCGCGTTTAGCCTTGATGATCAATCATTCTAAATACTTTGTTGGAGTCCATTTTTTTGGTTCTATCTCTAACAAGGTTACTTCTAAAGCGCCAACCGGTCGTACTTGAACATGTTGTTCCATCACTTTAGAGGTTACTTCTAAAGAGCCAACCGATCATACTTGAACCTGTTGTTCCATCACTTTAGAGGTGTTTCTAGGATGTCATTTAGTCATGTTTTGACTTAATGATCAATCATCCTATTTACTTTATTGGGGCCCATTTCTTGGTTCAATCTCCAATAAGGTTCTTCTTTTTCCAAAGTGCCAACTGGTCATACTTGAACCTGTTGTTCCATCACTTTGGATGTTTTTTCCCAGTGAAGACCGTTTCTCCGGTTCAACCTTCATTGTGGATCCTTTCTAGAATATCATCTAGTTGCGTTTAGCCTTGATGATCAATCATTCTAGATACCTTTATTGGAGCCCATTTCTTGGTTCTATCTCCAATGAGGTTACCATTCTGGCTCCTACCAATTTTTTCATTCATGAAGCAAATTATGTGTTATCTCAACCAGCTCTTATTTGAGTATCAGGGCCTATTCTTGGCTCATTAACCATGTTCCCATTTAAACCCCAACTCTTTATTCAGGAGTCCCTAGAGAAGTTAGTTGTTAGATGACAGAATTCTTAGTCACTAGAGTTGTTATTGGTCTTTGAATGCAATGACTTCGTCCTTTTCATCTGATTCTTGGAAGCGGAAAGTTTTAAGAAAACACAAAGATGAACTAAGTTTTACTTTAGTATCAAGATGTTTTATGAGTCAAGTTGGTACAGGAAGAGTTAGTAGTATTGTATCTTTGGCTTGGATCTGCCATCTCCAGAGAAAAGAAGATTGCTCCGGTTATCCTTGATGTTTGGGTTTCAGGGTGTTGGCTTGTGTTATCTTTTCTTCTCTCTGTTCGCGTCGTTTCTAGCATATAGCTAAGCATATGCATCATACCCTAGCATCTTTGCATCCTTGTGCTTTGTTTTTCTCGTGGTCTTTTGTTTGTGCTTGTCTTTATTTCCCCAGTGAAGTAAAGACATTCCCGATTTGCTTTGTGTCGTGCTTGTTCGATCTTAGCCTTTGCGAGCCAGATTTGAATCTTTAAACCTTTTGATGTTCCCCAAGAAGTTTAACATTAAAGATTTTATAAAACTTATCTCCTTTGAATCGTGTCAAACTTGAACTTGGACTTTGTTTGAATAGTGTCAAGCATTGTCTTATGTGTTCTTGTTTGAATCGTGTCAAACTTGAACTTGGACTTTGTTTGAATCATGTCAAGCACTGTCTTCTCATTTTAAAACAGTTCTTGTTCGAATCGTGTCGAACATTGAACCCTTACCTTGGATTTTCTGAAAATTGCTTTAAGTTAAGATTCTTGGAACAAATTTCTTCAACCTTATAAGACTCCTAGTTGGTGCGCAGGGTTTGTCTCTATCTTCCTGGCTTTCCTTGAAGATCCCATCTTGAACTCTTCAGTATAGGATCCCCAGGAAATCTTTGCTTGGTTGTCTGTCCTTTTGACTGATCCCTAGTGATCAGGTTTTTTTTTCTGGTTTCATGCCCAGGAAGAGTGTGGGTTTGTTCGTCCCCAGTTGTTTATCTCCCCGGATCTTTCCCCGATGGAGATTGTCTATGGCCTTTTCCCCAGTGTTTCTTTGAGTCTCCCCGGCGGGTCTCTTTTGTTGGTTGGCTTGTATCCCCAGGGAGGTTTTTCTCATGGATACTAACCTTCGTCCTTCCCCCGGTGAAGCTCTTCGGTCCTTTTGCTTCCTGTTTACCCTTTAGTGTCTTGTTGTGTCTGCATTTTCTTGCATCTTCTTGGCATCATGTTTGTTGCATTGCATGTGTGTGCATCCGAGTGTAAAATTTTTGGTTATCTGTATTTAAATATCTTTCACTGTTGATTACATGAGGATCTTCATCTCTCATGTCATCAGGTGAAGATATTTAAATAGGGGCAACTGTTATACCCCAAATTTTACCCTCATTTTTCTGCTAGTTGATGTTTTATCATCTTTCTCTATATTTTTAGTTTAATAATCGTCTTGTTTTTTTATTTTTTTTATTTTAGTTTAAATTCAATATGGCCTATTTTAAGTTGTTTAAATTGATCTTAATTTTATTTAATTTTAATAATTAGTTTTGATTAATTAGATTAATTATCCATTTAGTTTATTTTTTCTAACTATTTTTAATTTAGGATATTAATCAGTTTAGTATTGTTATTATTAATCCAAAATTAAGAAAAGAACATCTTCATTTTTCTCACCCATTGGCGTTCATTACAACTTTCCAACAACATCAAATTGTACCTCCTCACACCATTTATGAAAGAGGATCAAGAGTAGTAACATTTGGTCCATTTGTTAGAAGTTTGTCGTGTGCAAAAACAAGAGGTCCATGACTTTGGGTTTTCATTACACAAATACATTTTTCTTTTGATCCAAATCCAAGTATACTACTCTGACCTCCTTGCCATCAATTCCAACGCTTATCTTTTGCCACAAACCATGTAAAGCTACCCAAAAGTACATCAACTTTTGTACTTGGTAGTTGACATCTTCAAGACAAATGCATAAACCATCGTGTCTATACAATAACATGTGTTTCCAAGATCTTTTTCTTCTGACTACACGCATGAAACAAGTAACGACTACAAATCTTCACTTGGCTCAAGGAAAAGACCATACACGTAGCAGCAGCCCTGGTGTTCTTTTCTCAAAAATAAAACCAATTCCCTTTGTACCATCAAGGATATGGACCAGTTGAACTCCCTATATAAAGGACCCTTCTCCTCTTCATTTCTCACTAACAAACAACACAAAAACCACTCTGAAAACTTGTTTCTTTGGAGGAGCACGAGCTAGCTGAGGAAGGAAAGGAAGTTCTTGCTACTTGCTTGGAAATTATGTAAGTTTCTCAAACTTCCTTTTATTATGCTTATCATGCTTATTCATATTGTTAGGATGAACATGTTTTAGTTAATATTTACTATGATGTTTTAATGTTGTGTTGTATTTGTATGGCATGAATGTTATTATGAACCTCGGTTTGAGTTTGTGTTGGAAGCTTCATATTTATCCATGGCTGCCCTAATGGTTTAAACATTATTATCACGTGTGAGCTTATGTTGAAAGCATGCTGGCTTGTTTGTTTATTTATGAGTTTGTGTGGTTTGAAATATTAATGTTACATGTTCATATGTTGCTTCTATTTTATTTTGAAATGATATCATGAACATCAATGCAAGTTTCTAACTCATGAGTGGAAATGTTGAACATATATGAGGTTCTTGCGCATCCATGCTTGGAGTTTTTTTTGTATGTATGTGTATGTATCATGCTGAGTTTGGAAACCTCCAACATCTTTTTGTGCTCACTATGTGTTGTTTTAAGTGTAACCATATTTGAAATGGTAAGCTTTTGGTCATGTGTAGTTAATTCAAATGTTGTTGAACTCTGTAGTACCTTTAGGTTATGTTGAGAGTCTTGATCTCTTTTGATGTTCACTGTTATCATTTGAATGATGTAAATGTTTGTGTTGGATGTATTTTTTAACTTGGTTTACATTATGCTCCTACCCCTCATGTCAAAAACCCACGTTTGAAATGATCTCAAAATGATTCTTTTTTACTCAATATTTACAGCATGCGATTTTATGTGGACTTCTTTTATTGTGACATATTTGTTTTCATTGCCCCGTAACTCATAATACCATGCTCACACACAAATTCAGTCATGTTGGTAAAACTCTTTTGGTATGTTTATATGTTGTTTCTTGAAGCTGCTGGTGAATTATGATTGAAGTTTGTTTGAGAATGCTTGTATTGTCGTATGATGCTGGAATATATTGAATGAGAGTTTTGTTCTTATGCTATTATGCTTTGCCTTGGTCTTTTATATATTTGCCATGTCCATGTGATATTTTGAGATTATTTTGAACTGTTGGTTTAAAGTATGCTGACTGTTGGTTTGTTTCCAACTCGTGTGAGTTTTTAGCTCTTAATGTTTGTTTATCGTGTGAGGAAGTCCAAGAAATTGGTTGTCATATTATATGTTGCTGTTTTGAACTAGTATGTTAATTAAAATATGAAACAGAAAGTGCTTTTATCCTTTTCTCAAACTAGTTTCAATTTTGAACCTTGAGTTTCCTCTGATCTTTCTTCATGATATAGTCACTAATTTGTTTAGATAATGGCTTCATTGTGTTCTATGTTTGGAGTACTTCAGTTTAGCCTTTTGTTTTATCATGTTTGGTTGTATTTTGATGGATTTATGATGGTTTGAAATGAACGTTTGCTTTGGTGTTTTGAATTTGGAAAATACGATAGTTTTATGTGCTGCTGCATATTTCATGTCCATGCTTGCATTGTGATTGGCTGGGTCTCGTTTCTGTCGTGTAGTGCATTAAAAAGGATATGACCAATTGATGTCACTTACTACTACATGTTCAGTATGTGCGTGTTTTCATTTTAATATTTTTCATGGTTTGTCTTAGTTTATATGATATTTGAAGCGCATGTTTACCGGATGAAACATGTCGTCCCAACGGTAACACACATGCATGTATCTTCGCCTTTCACCTGCCATGCCTGGGATCGATCCTTGGATCAACCCTTTTTGCTTTTTTATTTTTTTTATTTCGCTTGTATCTTCTTTTTTGTTCCTCTCCTGGGCCTTGCGCCCCAGCTTGCTACTGCCACCCCCAGTTCTGGCCCAATTTCATCTCTGTTGTTTTTTAACTAAACCAATTTCTTTTCATACCCCCTGCGCCTGTTTTTTTAAATATCTTATTTATTTATTTACTTCAAATCTCTTTTTTAAAACTTTTATTTTATTTTCTTTATTCAAAAAAACTCCAAAAACATTTATTTAATTTTTATAGTTTGTTCCTTAATTACTTATTTGATTATCATTAATTAATTTGTGTTGTATTTCTAATTGTTAATTGCTTTGCTTTTTAACTATTAATTGTTGTGTTGACTTTTTTTAATTATCAATTTGTATTTTAAATTTCAATAATCAATATGCATGTTAAATTTTAAATTGTTGATTGTTGTAATTATTAAATTATATTTTAATTGTTAATTGTTTTGTTAACCTTTAATTTTAATTATCAATTGTATCTTAAATTGTATTGTTAATTTTAATGGTGTTGTTAATTATTAACATTTATTTATGAACATCATTGATCTTATGAGTGTTATTTCACTATTGGTTTGTTCAAGTGTTGAATTAATCCATCCATGTTTGATTCATCATATACTTGACTTTAATTAATATCATTCTCTTTATCTTTGTGAGTATTCGATATGTTTGTCTTCTTAAGATTGAAACATATTGATGTGTCCTTATAATCATGTTCATCTTATCCATACTTTATCATGAAACATATTGCCATCCTCATGCTTATGTTGCTTTCATTATATTATCTTATATCAATGTTTTATCTTCTATGCCCTATATTATTCTTATCAACTGTTTTACCCCCCATTCCAAAGGAAGGTGATTATTGTTGACTCCTAAAGTCATGACCCCCACTTTAACCTAAGTAACCTCTTAGGAGAAACTTTATTTCTTGGCCTCATCAGAGCCATAGAAATTATAACTAGCCTTAGGAGAGAGTTCTTAAACTCTTAGTGATATTCATCCTAATGAATTTATCACTTCCCCTACTGACTAAAACTTCAACATAGGTCCATTTCAACTAGATTTAGAGAGTTCTTAAACTCTACAATGAGCTTGTACTCATTTCCCTTCTGAATATTGGCCATAGTCAATAGTTCAGTAGAAATAGAACTACGCATACTCTGATTCTATTCCCGAGGATACGTAGGCGTAAAGTGCGATGCTTTGTCGAGTATACTTAGATACTAACCCCTAGGGTTTCAACCTTTAGCAAACATAAGATAACATTAACAAGAGGTTCCCATAGAGTACTATGGACATTTAGGGTGCTAATACCTTCCCTAGGCGTAACCAACCCCCGAACCTTAGATCTTTTCCCTTTAGGTTTTTCTAACGATCTTGAACCTTTCCTTTGGATAAATCAAAGTCGGTTGTAAAAGAAATATGATGCAAATTAATTAATAATTTGTTATCCGATTTTCACCGCAACAACACACAATCCATGTTACTATTCAACCTTCTCCATTCCTCAAAAATCTCTCCACTCTAATAATTCTCAACTGGAATATGCCGCATCTCCATGTGCTTCTCTGAGGTCCTCACCTCCGTCCTGTTACCAAACATTTTTCACTTGATTTTATCTTAGTCGTCTCTAGTAATAATCATTCAACTTCTAACAAAACTATCTCTTTCAATACAGACCTCCCAAACACAAAATTATATTCCAAAATGAAGGGAATTTCATGTAGATTTCGGAACTTTAAGAATCGCTTAAATCCGAGTTACGAGTAAAAAGTTGTCGCCTGTGCAATGGCGGCTGATCCAGAAATCCCGTATACATACTTCCACCAAAATCAGCATCAGACCCAAATATCCAAACGTGTTTTACTCTCTCGTCAAAAACATGTAGAAGACAAAGTTTATATGCAAACCGTAGGGAATTTCGCAAGCTTTCCATAAAGTCTAGAATTTCTCCCGTCGGAGTTACTAGTGAAAAGTTATCACCTGTTTAGTGAAGACTATTCCATAAGTGCGAAAATGAAAATTGGAAATGATGAACATGAGTTCCACATTTTTCTCTTACTCCCAAGATCCTCCAACTATCTTCACTTTTCACCCAAATCTGAAGGTAATCCGACTTCAATTCCATTATACCGAAAACACACTAGCCCACCAGTTGGTCCATCAAATCATCAATCCCGTTGAAATGGATATTTGTTCTCAACCGTCGGTAATCCACACACCATCTCATACTACCTTCTTCCTTCTTAACTAATAACACCGAAGCTACACTTGTCTCAACAACACACTACACCACTCATCTAAATAATTGGTAAACACATAGTTCATCTCCACCAATTCGTCCAAAAATGACATCATCTTGTTCTAACTAAAGATAAATGTGCACCACCTATGGAAACACGTCAGGATACTCCAAACATCATCGGCCTATCTCTAGCCACAACATCGCATTCCCCCTCACAAGGAAGCGAACAACAAAAACACCTGACCGTCTTCCCTCAAGGATCACACCATTCTCAAACAGTTGGACAATCTAACACTGCGCTCCCTCATGCGACAACATGATATCTAATCCCCCTACCACTGGAATATCCAAGAGAAGCAGATACTTCTCCCCCACTTGTTTCATTACCCGCCTGCAAACGGAAAACAAAACAAGCACCGACAGTGTTTTCACACACATGTCGCATACTAGGGAACAACATAATTAGACAACCTGGCCGGACGGACCGACCTGCTCTGATACCACTTTGTAACACCCTAAATTCCCCTGAATAATTTAATCGAAAAATTAGAGTAAAATGAAACAACTCGGAATAAAAGGGTATTACTTTCAACAAGAACTTGCTCACAAGGTTACTCTGTTACAAAATCACTTTTCTGCTGTATTTTTGTGCGAAAAATTACTTATTTAACCCATCCCAACATCCCTAGACATCATTTATCACAGAACTCGGATTTCTACATCAGTATACAACAATACACATTCATTAGAAACTCTTATAACACTAAAAATCACAATTCAACCAAGCAATTTACACAATTCGAGCATTTTTATTATCACCGACACGTAACTCCAACTTCTCACCGGAAACACCAAACAATGGTTTCAATTAATCAAAATATTTGTTTTCAAAATGAAAAGGCAACTGTAATTCTTTAACAAAGTAAAATCATGCATAAAGCGTTCCCGACTCCCAATGTTACATATCAGAGCAGACTCCAAACTAAAATGAAGCACCTCGTCTTCACCGACCACGACTTCCACACTACTCCTGATTATCTGCACGTTACCCACGTGGAGGCAACATTCAAACAGAAGGGGTGAGATTTCACATTCAATAATACAAGGTAATAACTGGTATAAAGGAATTAGCAAGACATAACATCATATAACTGCGCAACTCATCATTATCAATACTTTGCATAAGTCCAACAACAAATCATCACATAACTTCGCTCAACAATACAACAACACGACTCAACGGATGCAATGCAGTGCAATCATGCATGTGGTACCATTGGAGCAGAACTCCCAACTTAAAATTTGCCAATTAATAGACGCATCAACAAGGCATAAGCCTTCAACTTAATATTTTGTCAATCCAGGCCAACTTACCGAGCAGCAGCTCCAGCTTGATATGCTATGCAATGCGAATCAACATGAACGTCAGAATAACAACAATGATAGTTATATATCAACACAACAACAAATCAACATTGGCCATAGGCCCACAACTTAACTCTTGCCAATAATTAGAGGCAATGCAACATATTTCACACCTGCAACTTTATAATTCTCAACAACAATATCACAGCAACTATAACATACTTTGTACAAGCTAACATATACTACAAGCAATCACGACTTCACAATTAATCAACATTATTCTTCGCAAATAAACAATAATTTCATTCACACACTTATAATTACAAAACTCAAGCATGTATACTTTAATCGAAAATGCTTCAAAAGCAGCTCAAGGACATGAAGAAATAATTATTAAAATGCACCTAAATTCATCATTAAATACAAAGAATCAGGTTCTGCATTCATTTCACAATCTGGAAAATTTTCAATTTCAAAATCGCGCTAAAACTCAAACTTTCACTTTGCCAAAAATCAGAATTTTAACACTATAATTCCATTTCAGTTATTCCACACAAGATAACTCACCCCTGGGCTAGACACTATTATTATAAGATAGCTCGTCTCGTTATCTTTCCAACGCTTCGAGCGGCGTACGAATCGTACTCCCGGAACTCAAGTTACGAATTTTCGAAGTTTCCAAAATTCTGTACTAACATAGCTACGGGTTTGATCACTTTTTGCCCAAAAACTCATCCGAAACTTCGATTTAATTCGCGAGACTCTTATTTTAACTTAGTTATACCTATTAGAACTCATTGGTAGCATAAAAATTAATTTTCGCGATGATGAATTTCGCACCAAAATTTCTAGGTTTCACTATTCCTAACCCAAAACAGAATTCCTTCACATTATTCTCATAGAAACACTACATCATAACGATAACATTATAATTCAATCATTGCAAACTTCTAACATCAAATTGGGTTCAAATTCCTAATATCAAGATACTAAATTAACACGTATAAATCAATTTCATTCATCTCTAACAACAACAACTATCAACCAATATCTAACTCAATCCCTTTCATGATTATTGAACCTGTATTAGAGAAAGTTAGTCTCACCCTTACCTTAGATTGGATGACCTTTTTGAATCTCTAAACTCTAGTCTCTTGCCTTCTCACGATCGTTCTTCTCTTCTTTCTTCTCACTTCTACGGTTTCCTCTTTTCCTCTTCTCTGCAACTTTACGTAACTTCTCCCAAAACCTTATTTCTTCCTTATTTTCCTCCACAATCCCACTACTAATACTTAGTCTTCCTCATTTCTCTCTCACCCAAATACTAATTAAATCATATTTTAATTAATAATAATATTAGGAATAATAATAATAATAATAATAATAATTTCCATCACCTATTTAATTAGATCAATATTCAGCCATTATTATAATTAAATAATTACTAACTAAAATAATCTAATTAGTCTTAGTCCCCACACCACCAATCTCTACGTTTTGGTCACACACCCTTACTACCTTAAAGATAATTCTTAAGGCCACTACCCCTTACGATGGCTACACCAAAAACAGCCAAAACACACCAAAACACACGATCAATTACATCAATTCACAATTATTTCACGAATAATAATTAAAATAAAAATGGGCATTACAATACAAAGGGGCATTCCCATCGTCACCTGGTGGATTTGTCCCTGCTGGAGTAGTTCTCGGTCTACCACGGTTGTTTCTGCGCCCGTCGGCCATGTTCCTAAATGTCATACAGATAGGATTAAGTTGATCAGGCTCAATACCATAAATATAACACGTAAGACCAATAGCGACACAACGCATATGAAACGGAAAGAAATACTTATACTATTTCATGGCTAGGTCGAGGATACGACCTGCTCTGATACCAACTATAACGCCCATATATATACATACATCAAAGCATATATCATACATGAATAATACGTTTGGTACTGAAATATACAAGTTCCTAGTAACATAGTGTATATATATATATATATATATATATATATATATATATATATATAAATGCCCAAAATCCTAATACAACAACTATGGCATGTTATATATACAAGATGTTCCCAAAAGATAAAACTAAGAACTAGATTAACTAATGATCTCAAAATCTCCACAATGGAAGCCTTGCCATACAAAAGCCACGATCCGTAAGAAAAAGTCAAACAACTTTGTCCTTACCTTTCGCCGAACCTGTAGTACCTGTGATGTAAACAACAACATAGGGTGAGATACATCAAATCTCAGTGAGTTATCTATCTTAAAGTCCTCTCGGCTTTACAGGGTTCTAATAATCCTAACTCAAGTCAAAAGGGAAGGGAAGTGACTTTGAGTACTCACTCACACTATATGGAAATATGTCATGAGTTCATCAACTCACAATATCACTAATCGGTAACCACACCGAGGCATCCCCTTTTTCCCGTCCGCTTCTACTTCTAGAAGTCGACCCGAGTCATGGATCCTGGTAACCTACTTGACATACGAATGGATTCGGGTTCTACGGGCCATTAACCGTTATAAACCATCACTTCACACGAGCCATTAACCGTCACAAGCATACGCTCCCAGAGCGCCATTCGTACTGTACGCGGGAATCAAATTTGCCAAGTAGTTGTGCACATGTTTCAGAGGAGCTCGAGACCCATGAAACGCACTCACAAGATAACCGGTTACGATTACGTGATCACACTCACAAACATGATCGTATTCGACGATCACAAGGCTATAACGCCTTATCACAACCACAAAGGTCAACACACATGTTCTATACTAGTGTTTATTTATTCTATGACATTAATATCTGACACACGCCTCGGCACCGCACGCACGATTGTTGTCATTATGTCATTCCACACTTTCTGACATTGTTTACAGTAATAATCCTCACTCTACCTATTTCGTATTTTAACATGCATACATACTCAAACATGTTTAACAATAAGAACATAGGCAAATAGTCATCAATCACATAATGGAAACACATAATTCAACATACCCCAAATTACACTAATTCACGGTTTCCTCCGATTTATTTAATCGGGCATCAAAACCAGTATTTTCCACTTCCATTATATAGAGTACTTTCGTAGTTTCACATCGATATAAAGAACTCTTAAATCAGATAAAAGAGTCAAAAGTTACAGGTTTTTTGAAGAAAAGAAAAATATTTGATCCCAGGCAGATTCGCCTAGCGAATCT
Organism: Lathyrus tuberosus; assembly: GCA_022829125.1. NCBI lineage: Eukaryota > Viridiplantae > Streptophyta > Magnoliopsida > Fabales > Fabaceae > Lathyrus > Lathyrus tuberosus. The sequence continues at coordinate 628,732 of JALAZF010000368.1, read as the reverse complement.
GGAATTCTCCTGGCGAATCCCCCTTCGCCAGCACTTCGCCTGGAGAATCTCCCTTCGCCAGCACTTCGCCTGGCGAATCCAGTGGCGAAACTCCAATTTTTGAAAAATCAAAAGTTCCAGTAGCTAACACATTTCTGTCTCTTCAAATTCGCCTGGCGAATCTGGATTTCTCCTGGCGAATCCCTTTCGCTAGCACTTCGCCTGGCGAGACAGTGGCGAGACTTAATCTGCCTGGCGAATCTGGAATTCGCCTGGCGAATCGCACCAGAACCAGAATTCTTCCCTTACGGGTTCCATGGTTCCAAAGCTACAAATTCACCATTTCTCAACCCAAATCAATTCCAAACAGCACAACCAAGCATTAACAATGTTCATATGCATAATGTGATCATACTACACAATTTATGTCGATTTTTAACCGTTAGATTATCGATTTCAATAATTCTAACCTAACTCAAACATTTTCAAAAACTCTAAAACTAATGTTCTAACTAGAACCCACCTTGAATAGAGGATGATGATGAAGAAGATGAGATGATTTGGTGAAGAATGGATGATGATTCTTGATCTTGAGTTCTTTGGGTTTTCTCTTCTTTTTTCCTTCCTTTCCTCTTCTTTTTCTCCAACTCCTTTTATCTTTTTCTTTCTCTTGTTCTAATAAGGAAAAGGAATGGAAAAGAAATGATATAGTATAATATCATTAATTAGTAACACTACTAATTGTCCAAAAAGTCTCTAAAGCTCCAATAATTAAAACCTCTGAGTCAGATAATATTAATTTGATTTGCTGTGAGTTCATCAGTTTACTCTTATTATTTTATCCAACAAATTCTCAGAGTAACCCGGAACCCAGTTGATCATAATAATATTATCCAGAGTAAAATAATTTACGGGGTATTACAAATTAATATGTATAACAATTTTTTAATTAATAAATAATTTTTTAATAATATTAATATTATTAAATCTTTAAACATTTGTAATAAAAAAATCATATTTTAAACGGTTATAATAACATTTATGTCTAATGTAATAATGATATTCCTTGAACTTATAAATTAAAATAAAATTTACCATATTTTAAATATTGTAATCCCAATATAAATAAAATTATGTCTTACTTTTAAAAATAATAAATTATTTTGGTTAAGCAACTTTGTGTTTCTTATATTTTAATATGTAATTGGGAAAAATATTATTGTTATAAACGAGAACATATAAACGAAAATATATTATTGTTATAAACGGGAACAATTTTAGTAAAACACTAATACAATTATAACATGAACATGAAGTTATTGATCAAAATATTAAATAATAATGAGAAAAATTTTACTATTGGTTCTAATATATTATTGTTATAAACGGGAACAATTTTAGTAAAACACTAATACAATTATTACATGAACATAAAGTTATTGATCAAAATATTAAATAATAATGAGAAATTTTTTACTATTTGTTCTAATATATTTTTTTTGTAAATAATATCAAACAAAAATAATATTTATATATATAATAAAATATTGTTGATTCAAATATTTTTATACATGGAATGAATTATATGCACTAATTTATTATATCTTTTAAAAATAATAACATTTTTGGTTGAACAAATTAATTTTTTTAATATCATTTTTATTATATTATGAGAAAAATGCGCGTCCAAATCTATATCCCAAAAAAAATGTATTCAAATATTTTTATTTAATTTTTTAATTCTTTTTTAAATTATAAATGTTCAATAAATTAATTCAAATACTGAATAATAGAAATATATCGATCATTGTATTCTCTCTTATAACATAATTGTCTTATTCGTTAAAAAAACTTAAACTATTAATTTATCTAATACAAGTTTCAAATATAATAATTCAAATTATTTTATATACGAAAAAAATATTATTGTTATAAACGGAGACAACTTTAATTTTGATTCAAATTTTTTTATATACGAAAAAATACTATTGTTATAAATGGGCACAATTTTAATCTTAATTCAAAATTTTTTATATACGAAAAAAACGCTACTGTTATAAACGGAGACAACTTTAATTTTGATTCAAATTATTTTATATACGAAAAAAATAATATTGTTATAAACGGACACAACATTAATTTTGATTAAAAAAAATTATTTACAAAAAAATACTATTGTTATAAACGGGCACAATAATAATTTTGATTTAAATTTTGGTATATACGAAAAATACTATTGTTATAAATGGGCACAAGTTTAATTTTGATTCAATTTTTTTTATATACGAAAAAAATACTATTGTTATAAACAGGGTCAACTTTAATCTTGATTCAAATTTTTGTATATACGAAAAAATACTATTGTTATAACGGGCACAACTTTAATTTTGATTCAATTTTTTTATATACGAAAAAATACTATTGTTATAAACGGACACAACTTTAATCTTGATTCAAATTTTTTAATATACAAAATAAATACTATTGTTATAAACGGGCACAACATTACTTTTGCTTCAACTTTTTTTATATTCGAAAACAACTTTACTGTTCATTCAACTATTTGGTATAAATAGTGTCAAAACAAAACTAATATTTATATACGGGAAAAAATACATTGTTGATTAAAATACTTTTATATATGGAAACAATTACAATTGTTAGAAACGTTAACAACTTTACTACTGGTTCAAATATCGAATAATAGAAATTTTTATTCTCTCTTATAACATAATTGTCTTATTTGTTAAAAAAAACATAAACGATTAATTTCTCTAATACATGTTTCATTAGTTTTTTTAATCATATTATTATTTATATTGTTGTTTACCTTTCATTTTCTACATGTATTTCTATTTCAACTTAAATTTGCTATTATTCTTAAGTTTTTTTTTTCTATTTTCAACTTTCAATCTAACTTTAGTTTCATTTGTTGTTGGTCTACCTATTAATTAATATTTTTTGTTTAATATTTTCAATCATCATTGCATTATTTGAATTTATATCAATAATTAATTTAATTCCTTCTTTTATAACTCACAACAATTTCTTATACATACCAATACAAATTTTTAATTTCAATCATATCTATTTTTATAATTTTGCCATTTTTTTCAAATTGATTAACAATTACGCATCTATAACATAAAATCCTCGAACAGTAAAACATGTGCAAGTCGAGGCAAATATGTGGTGTATTTCGGGGTTATCACTGGTCTACCACAGACAATACATGATATCTGTGATAATCATGCAAAAAAGGATGTAGTATGACTTATATGCTAAAATAACACATCTTACAAGATGCAACATGTATACCTTAGCGTCCGCTTCATACATAGAATGCTCAACCAGTGACTGGTATATATCACAGAGCCAAAAGAGACGAAAATGAGCACCCTTGTTAGTCTAGAACTCCTCCAATGCCAACCTCGGTGTAACACTCAGGTATGTCTCAGCAGCCATGCAACATGCTGCTTCATCAAGTAAGGGGTGAAGAAGTTACCGGCATGGAGAAGATGGAATAGGTTGGAGATATCATAGAAGGTAATTGTCATATCACCAAATGGAAGATGTCTCCTTATGTCATTACTTAAAAAAAAAAGCCAACAAGAGAGTGTCAATCATGGTGAGCGAAGTATCCACCACAACAATATGCCAACATCAACAACAACCGCCATGACCTGACCAATCATCTGCATTCCCAAAAATTTATTCAATTTCAACCAATGTGTAACACCCTAAACCCCCGAGACAAGTAATAACAAAATATCAGAGTAAAATAAAAGTTACAACGTTTAGGATGCTACATTCAACAAACACCTGCTCATGCATACAATATGTAACACATAAATATCACAAATAAAACATTCTTAATTAATCCTCTCTACGACAGCGGAAATTCAACGAAAATATAACATGTTTAATGCCACATAATCATCATCAAGTAAATAGAGTGATAACAAATAATAAAACAAATAACGACAAGTGTTCCAAGTCCCCGGTGTTACACATCAGAGCAGACGCCGACACAACGAAATAAAAGAGAAGACTCCGTTTTCACTAACTCCAACTCCACACTAATCTTAATTATCTGCACGTCACCCACATAGAGGTAACATTCAAATAGAAGGGGTGAAATTCTCAAATCAACATAAGAAACACATAATATAAATATAAGAGCATAAAACATTACACAATTCACCCTATCATCACAAATACAATTCCCACACAAGCAGACAATCATATACACCACAACACCATACAATGCAAACCAATAAGACCCACGACTTGACTCAATGCATGTGGTACCATTTAGATCCCTTTTACATGATCATAATTCCTGTCGAAATTTCCATATAAGTCGCCCCCACCCCACATGGGAACACGACTACCTCAACAACAACACCAATACGATTCCATTTCAAGGAATCCGGATAAGACGCTCACACCCCGCATGGGCACGCGACTTATATCACAACTTATGCAACATGACATGCATACAACGATAACATACAACGACCATAATATGCATATGACTAACAATAATCCAATACAATACACCACAACTATCCAACACGCAACATATACCTGCCAAAACATGGCACAATCACGATCCACCGCTACAGCACGCATTCACACAACCGAATTTACCATTTCAACACGCAACACATAACAACATCCACGAAAACCCAATTAATGCATCAAATAGTTGGAATTCTGGTATTAAAATTAATTTTAACAAAGAGTATGTGAAACCAGCTTTCCAACGATTCGAACAGCGACTGAAACAGACCTACGAATCAAAAGATACGAATTTTTAAAGTTTTAGAAAGTTCGGTTCGTCTCAGCTCTGCTCGCCTAATGCTCGCCCAGCGAGGCACCGACGAATCCACTTTTTCCTGGCGAAATCTCCCTTCGCCTGGCGAATTCCCTTTTCGCCCCATGCTCTCCTGGCGGAGCAGGGGCGAATTTCCTTTCCCTATACAAATGCCAGAAACCCCTATTTTCACCCCTCGCTCGCCTCCCAGTTCGTCTGGCGACCTCCAAGCGAGGTCACCTTCACCTGGCAAAACACCCATTCGCTTAGCGAAACCGCGCGAATCAACAATCATGCGATTGCGATTCTGCACGATTCAGACCCCAATCCTTCTCCGATTTCACTCACAATCAGTCCCAAAAACACACATATGATCACAGGTTAACATACAAACAAGTAGGAATACATAAGCCACAATTCAACCGATATATTTATGCATTTTTCCTCTTATCAAAACTTCTGACTCGCAAAAACCCCAACCCCAAATCAACACAAACAACACATAGGGATGATCCTAATGGTTTATCTACCCTCATACAAACATTATGCAACCCTTAAGAGATTAAAGAACCCCACCCTTACCTTAGTGATGATTCTTCGAAGGTTCTCTTAGCCCTAGCTCTGCTCCTCTCTTCCATTCCTCTTTTCTCCCAGAATGCGATTGTCTCCAAACTGATTCTCCCTTTCCAATTTTCTCTTTTTCCTACTATAACCCTTAGACCCTTATTATGTTTTTCCTTCCTTAACCTCACTAACCACCATGAATGGACCACTTTGCCCTCCCTATTTCTTGTTATTTCATTATATTATTATTATTATTATCTCATTATTATTATTATTATTATTATTATTATTATTATTATTATCTGACTAATTAAATAATAATAACAATATTTCTTAATAATTCACGTTAATATTATTAATCAATATTTCTAATATTAATTAACTAATTACTAACCACACCACTCCTTCCTACACCTTAATCTCTATAATTCTAAGGTCACTACCCCATACTAAGGGCAACCCAAAACACGACCAAAACACGCATAATCACACACAAATACACAACATCATGTAATTCTAATTACGAAAAATAATAAAATAAATCGAGGTGTTACACAATGAGCGTGGGACCTTCAATGGAGCACAATCTTGTAACAAATAAAACATAAATTATCGGTTACATTCAATTAACCAGTAATAAATAAAAAACAACTTAAATTAAAATATTTATACCTCTTCCTGCCATAATTTAAATGCCACATGATCGACATACCCAATGAGTAAGGTAAAGTCAGAGGGCCTTCAAGGGAACCCTCATTCGTGTTAGCCTAAACATATCAGCTTGAGTCGACACCTCTGTATCAACCAAAATAGAAACCTCCGTATCAGTCTGAGCAGGAACCTTCGTATCATCCTGAGCTGTCACATCTGCCTCAACATCAGTAACAACAACATTTGACTCAACATCATGATCTTAGGCTCGTCCAACTCTACCTCCTCTAGGGTGGAGATTACGCGGTCCATGAAACTACTCAATCCTCATACGGTGAGAATCGATGGAGACTACTTTACGCGCTTTAGTCTTTAGATAACTATCTACATCATCCGTGCCACCTCTTTGCTCTCTTACTTAACCTAGGAGTGGTCTTGTTGTCTCTTCCTCTTCTCCTCAAAACAAAAAAAAACCCAAAAAAGTAACGTTTTTTTATCTATAAGACTTTCAAAAATATTCGATCACACACTATATATACCAACAATTTTGAAATATTTAGTATAAATGTATGTGTTTTTATTGGAAATTTGTAAATATTCAGTATGAACATATGCATTTTTACCGGCTATTTTAAATTTGCCGATAAAAATACATCATGTTCATACCAATTTTTGTTTTTAAAATTCGGTAAAATAGAACCAATCATATAATTATGTCGAATATTTCTAAATTGTCGATTAAAAACCATAAATTTGATGCTGGCAATTTCAAAACACCACTAAAATTATTTGTTTTTCCCAAATATAAAAATACATACATTTAATGAAAAAACACTTATTTGTAAATATCCAATAATCGGTAAAAAAAACATTTTTTTTGCAAAAACAAACAAAAATGAGATTTTACATGTAGAAATTGAACTTTTTTTAACTTTGAAAATATACTGGTGAAATAAAGGGTCATGTAGGGTGCAGATCCAACTTGTGGTGAAATTATTTTTGATCAAAAGTATGTTATTTCCACTTTTGCCTTATCACAATTTCTCTTCCCCATTCTTTACTCATGTACCTCAAGAGATCTTTGTCGTTCTTTTTTTCTTATCATCGCAAGATCCTTCGATTTATCCATCGCTACGACCACATTGTTAAATATTGGCGTTAAAGAGCCCAAGATTTTTGCAAAAACATATTGCTCCGTAACTGTTTCTCCACAAGCTTTTACTTGGTTCACCAACCAAGTAATTCTCGTTGTGAAATCTTTAATGGTCACCTGTAATACCCCGTAAATTATTTTTACTCTGGATAATATTAGTTATGATCAACTGAGTCCCAGTGTACTCTGAGAAATTATCTGCAGAGATAATTAGGGTAACTGTTGAACTTAGAGTAAATCCAATTAATATTATCTGACTCTGAGATATTTAAGTATTTGAACTTTAGAGACTTTTTGGATAATTAGTAGTGTTGCAAATTGATGGTATTATACTATATCATTTCTTTCCATTTCTTTTTTCCTTAAGTAGAACAAGAGAAAGAAAAAGATAGAAAGGATTTTGGAGAGAAAGAAAAGAGAAGGAAAGGAAGAGAAAAAGAGGAAAAAGTCCAAGAGAAAAATCATCAAGAACATCATTAATCTTCATCAAATAATCTTCCAATCTTTACCATCTTCATCTATTCAAGGTGGGTTCTAGATAGAAACTTAAGTTTTAGAGTTAGAAATGATTTTAGCTTAAGTTAGGTTATTTGAGAAATTGCTTAAATTGGAAATCGATGGAATTTAACGGTTGAAATGTGTTATAAACTGAGTAGTATAAGCTATATGAGTGTAGAATCATCTATATTTGATTGTGGGATGTTTGGATATGTTTTGGTATAGTTTTGGACCAATGGGAACTCAGCTGTTACGCTGTAGAACTTTCTGCATTTTCCCAGATTCGCAATGCGAATCCCCCAGCAAAGGGGAAATCGTGCACTCGCTGGATATTCACACTGCGAAGGTGAAGGCGAACATTCGTCAGAGATTCGCACTGCGAACTTTACCTTGTTTTGGTTCTGTTTTGGTTCTGACTTGGTTCGCCAGCATTCGCACTACGAATGGGGCAGCGAACAAGTGTTAGCTAGGCTTACGCTGAGAGCTTCGCACTGCGAATGAAGTAGCGAGCATTCGCTGGCTCCTTCGCAATGCGAACATGACAGAACATCCAACTTGTTTCCTTTATAACTTTTGACTCGTTTATCCGTTGTTAGTGTTCTTGGTATCGTTTTGAAGCTAGAAACATATCCTAGCTAATGGAAGTGAGAAATATCTGAATATTGCCCGATTAAATAAATCGGAGGGAACCGTAAATTGGTGTAATGTGTGACATGTTGAATTATGTGATTGATGAATATATGCATATGCTCTTATTGTTAAACATGTTTGAATATGTATGCATGTTAAAATACGAAATAGGTAGTGTGAGGAATATTACCGTAAACAATTGGCGGATAGTGTGGAAATAACATAGTGACAACGCTCGTGCATGAGAGGCCGAGGCGTGTGTCTAGTAATCATAACCAATTATCTTGGGTGCGGTTTCATGGGTCTCGACCTCCTCTGAAACGTATGCACAATTACTTAGTAGGTTTGATTCCCTACGTGTAGTACGATTGGAACCTATGCATTGGGTAGAGACTTGTCATGGTTAACAGGCCATGAGAAGTGACTGTTCACGGTTAACAGGCAGATGATCCCGAATCCAATTCGTATGCCAAGTAAATGCAAGGATCCATGACTCGGGTCGTCTTCTAGACGTAGAAGCGAACGGGAAAAGAGGAAGCCTTGGTATGGTTATTGATTAGCGAGATTCTTGAGTTAACAGGCTCAGGACGTATTTCCATTCGTAAGGATTCTTGTGTTAACAGGCTCAGGACTTACTTTGGTACTAGTTTGAGTTAACAGGCTCACGAGTGTGAATCCATATATGGCGTTTTATTTTGAGATCATTGTATTGATCTAGTTCTTAGTGCATTTTGGGACATCATGTATATGTTATGCCGTAGACTTTAGAACTTTGTATTTAGGGCATTTAATGTATATAACGTGTTAACTAGGAACTTATGATATTTCAGTACCAAATACTTGGATTTATATATAATATTTATGCTTTGATGTATGAGTGTTATATATGGGTGTTACAGTTGGTATCAGAGCAGGTCGTATCCTCGACCTAGCTATGAAATAGTATAAGTGTTTCTTTCCGTTTCATATGTGTTGTGTCGCCATTGGTCTTACGTGTTATATTTATGGTATTGAGCCTGATCAACTTAATCCTATCTGTATGACATTTAGGAACATGGCCGACCGGTGCAGAAACAACCGTGGTAGACCGAGAACTACTCCAGCAGGGACAAATCCGCCAGGGGATGAGGGAAATGCCCCTTTGTATCAATTTATGCAACAGATGCAGCAACAGCAGAATCAGTTTGTGCAACAAATGGTACAGCAAATGGCTGGTGGTGTGCATCCTCCAGTGGTTGTTCCTGAAGCTGCAGGTGGAACCTTTAGGGATTTCATTCGTATGAATCCTCCAGAGTTTCAGGGAGGGTTAGATCCAGTTAAGGCTCATGAATGGATATCCGGTATGGAGCGGATTTTCTTGATAGTTCAGTGTAGTGAAGAAAATAAGGTTGTTTTCGCTTCTCATTTGTTAAAGGCTCCTGCCATGAGATGGTGGGAAATCGGTTCAGCCTTAATGACAATTCAAGAGGTACCGAAAGTATGGGAGCAGTTTAAGATAACTTTTATGGAGAAGTATTTCCCAAGTTCCTTAAGGTCTCAGAAGGAATTCGAGTTTCAACAGTTGAGACAAGGCAACTTGATTGTGGCTTCTTATGCGGAAAAGTTTGAGGTTATGGCTGCTTATTCTAGGCAGGCTATGTATGTTCCTGATGAGAGGTGGAAGATTGATCAGTTTCTTTTTGGTTTGAGGGCCGAAATTTCACATAGTGTGTCTCAGAGAGAATTTGCTAGCTTTGCGGAATTGTTACGACAGTGCTATGTGGCGGAGCATAGCTTAAAGAAGGTGCAACCAGAAGGAGAGTTAAGTAGGGTGAATCAAAGTGATCAGGGGAGATTGAATCAATAATTTAGACCGAGACAACAATCTTTCAAAGGGAAACAAGCTCAGAGTTCCAGGACTAGTGTGCCTCCGGTATGCCGTACGTGTGGTAAGAATCATACTGGTAGGTGCAGTTTGGATGAAATAAGGTGTTATCAGTGTAATAAGGTGGGCCATTTAGCGAGGGTTTGTCCTCAGGGTAGGAATCAGACACAAGGGAGAACTACCGGCCAGGTATATTCTTTGGATGCAAAGAAAGCAAAGGGTGACAACTCTTTGATTGCTGGTACGTGTTTTGTGAATGGAAAACCTTGCTTTGTTTTATTTGATTGTGGAGCTACACACTCTTTTGTATCGATGCAATGTGTAAAGCGGCTTGGGTTGCAAGCGGTTCCGTTGTCTCCACCCATGGTGGTTACTACTGCCATGGATGAGATTGTTGAAGCACCTTTAATGTGTGAAAATTGTGTTTTATCTGTGAATGGAAGAGTTTTCCAGATTGATTTGATTTGTTTACCGCTTAAGAAAGTGGATGTTGTTCTGGGAATGGATTGGCTTTCAGCTAATTCGGTATCCATCGGGTGTGAAGAGAAACTAATCATTATCCCCTCTACCGAGGCCACTCCGAAGGATGTGTTAACTACTATTTTAGAAGGTACGGTTGGAATGATTAATTTCTTGTTTGAGGAGGAAAATCCGTTCTTTTGATTCTTACTAAGGAGGAGGGTAGTAACCGTCAAGTTTTGAGTATTCCGGTAGTTTGTGACTTTCCTGAAGTTTTCCCCGAGGATATCACTTCTCTTCCCCCAGAGCGGGAAGTGGAATTCTCTATTGACCTGATACCGGGAACGACTCCAATATCTGTTTCTCCGTATCGGATGACACCAGTTAAATTAAGAGAATTAAAGGATCAATTGGAAGAGTTATTGGCTAAGCATTTTGTTCGACCCAGTGTTTCGCCCTGGGGAGCTCCTGTGTTGTTGGTTAAGAAAAAGGATGGTGGAATGCGGTTGTGTATTGATTACCGTCAGTTGAATAAGGTCACCATCAAGAATAAATACCCATTACCAAGGATAGATGATCTGTTAGATCAATTGAAAGGAGTCTGTGTGTTCTCGAAGATTGATTTACGATCGGGTTATCATCAGATTCGGGTGAAGAGTTCAGATGTACCAAAGACTGCGTTTCGAACCCGTTATGGTCATTATGAATTTCTGGTGATGCCTTTCGGTGTGACGAATGCTCCGACAGTTTTCATGGATTATATGAATCGGATATTTCAACCTTACTTGGACCAATTTGTGGTGATATTCATTGATGACATTCTTATCTATTCTCGTGACCCTCGAGAGCACGGAGAACACCTAAGAATCGTTTTATCCATCTTACAAGAGAGGCAACTTTTTGTGAAGTTAAGTAAGTGTGAGTTTTGGATGACGGAGGTTAATTTTCTTGGACATGTCATATCTCAGGGAGGTGTCGCGGTTGATCCATCAAAAGTTGAGGCGGTGATTAATTGGGAGAGACCGAAGAATGTGTCTGAAGTTAGAAGCTTCTTGGGACTAACAGGTTATTATAGAAGGTTTATTAAAGGCTTTTCCCAACTGGCTTTACCGATGACGAGACTTACTCGGAAGGATTATCCGTATGAATGGGATTCGGCTTGTTAGCAAAGTTTTGTGAGTTTGAAGGAAAGATTAACGACCGCTCCTGTTTTGGTTATTCCTGATCCTAGCAAGTCATATGAGGTATATTGTGATGCATCGAAGATGGGATTAGGAGGTGTGTTAATGCAAGATGGACATGTAATGGCTTATGCTTCACGACAGTTGAAAGTCCATGAAGAAAATTATCCAACGCATGATTTAGAATTGGCGGACGTTGTATTTACCTTGAAGGTGTGGCGTCACTACTTGTATGGTGTACATTTTGAGATGTTTAGTGACCTCAAGAGCCTAAAGTACCTCTTTGATCAGAAGGAGTTAAACATGCGTCAAAGGAGGTGGATGGAATATTTGAAAGATTACGACTTGGAGTTAAGATACCATCCGAGTAAGGCGAACAAAGTGGCGGATGCATTGAGTAGGAAGATGTTGCATAATGTCGAGTTGATGATGCTAGAGTATACTTTATTGGAAAAATTTTGAGATCTAAATCTTCAATTTGTTTGGACCCCTAATGGTGTGATTATGGGAAATTTGAATGTCACTTCTACTCTTCGGGAAGAAATCCAACAAGAGCAAGGGTTAGATGAGAAGTTACAAGAAGTGTTATTGCAACCGGGCTTTGTACGAGCTACCGATGGAATTATTCTGCTTAACCAAAGGGCTTGTGTTCCGAATAACACGGAGTTAAAAAGGAAGATTTTGATGGAAGCGCATAAGGGTGCTTTTACTATACATCTGGGATCTTCAAAGATGTATCAAGATTTAAAGAGGGACTATTGGTGGTCCGGAATGAAAAGAGATATTGCGGTGTATGTGTCGAAATGTGCGGTGTGCCAACAAGTGAAAATCGAGCACCAAAGGCCGGGTGGCTTGTTACAACTTTTAGAAATTCCGATGTGGAAATGGGATAGTATTTCGATGGACTTCGCGGTGGGATTACCCCGTGCGCAGGGAGGTTATGATTCAATTTGGGTAATTGTGGATCGGTTAACAAAATCCGCGCATTTTTTAGCTGTGAAGACTACCTACAAGGCGATTCATCTTGCAAGGTTGTTCATTTTGGAGATAGTGAGATTGCATGGTATTCCTACTAGTATCGTTTCGGATAGAGATCCAAAGTTTACTTCAAGATTTTGGAGAGCTTTCCAACAAGCCATGGGAACGAAGTTATGGTTAAGTATGTCGAATCATTCGCAAACGGACGGTCAGACGGAACAGACAATACAAACCATGGAAGACATGTTGAGACCTTGTGTACTGGGAAGTGGAGGAAATTGGATAGAACTTTTGCCGTTAATTGAGTTCTCTTATAATAATAGTTATCATGCAAGTATTGGTATGGCACCTTAGGAGGCGTTGTATGGAAGGAAGTGTAGGACACCGTTGTGTTGGGCAGAAGTTAGTGAAGATAGGATGTTGGGACCCGAGATTATTCACGAAACTATGGAGAAGATTAGGATGATACGTGAAAAAGTTAAGCAAGCACAGGATCGTCAGAAGAGTTATGCGGATAACCGAAGAAGACCTTTAGAATTTAAAGAAGGCGATCACGTGTTTTTGAAGGTTACTCCGAGATTGCGGTTGAAAGGGCCGTTTCGGTCGCGGAAGTTAAGTCTGAGACACGTGGGACTATATCAGGTTTTGGAAAGAATTGGTGAAGTAGCTTACAGATTAGCCTTACCGCCTTCTCTGTCAGAGATGCATGACGTTTTTCATGTATCTCAGCTTTGGAAGTTTGTTCCAGATCCTCTTCAGCCAATTTTACCAGATACAATCGAGATAGAAGCAGATTTTACGTTTGAGCCTCAACCGAGTCATATCACCGGAAGAGAAACTAAAGTGTTAAGGAATAAAGAGATTCCTCTTGTTAGGGTCCAGTGGGATGAGACGCATCCGGGCGATGCAACTTGGGAATTGGAATCGGAGATGCGGGAGGTCTATCCTCATCTTTTCAGTTTATTGTTTTAAATTCGTGGGAGAATTTCTATTTAAGGGGGGGAGGATGTAATACCCCGTAAATTATTTTTACTCTGGATAATATTAGTTGTGATCAACTGAGTCCCAGTGTACTCTGATAAATTATCTGCAGAGATAATTAGGGTAACTGTTGAACTTAGAGTAAATCCAATTAATATTATCTGACTCTGAGATATTTAAGTATTTGAACTTTAGAGACTTTTTGGACAATTAGTAGTGTTGCTAATTGATGGTATTATACTATATCATTTCTTTCCATTTCTTTTTTCCTTAAGTAGAACAAGAGAAAGAAAAAGATAGAAAGGATTTTGGAGAGAAAGAAAAGAGAAGGAAAGGAAGAGAAAAAGAGGAAAAAGTCCAAGAGCAAAATCATCAAGAACATCATCAATCTTCATCAAATCATCTTCCAATATTTACCATCTTCATCTATTCAAGGTGGGTTCTAGATAGAAACTTAAGTTTTAGAGTTAGAAATGATTTTAGCTTAAGTTAGGTTATTTGAGAAATTGCTTAAATTGGAAATCGATGGAATTTAACGGTTAAAATGTGTTATAAACTGAGTAGTATAAGCTATATGAGTGTAGAATCATCTATATTTGATTGTGGGATGTTTAGATATGTTTTGGTATAGTTTTGGACCCATCGGAACTCAGCTGTTACGCTGTAGAACTTTCTGCATTTTCCCAGATTCGCACTGCGAATCCCCCAGCGAAGGGGAAATCGTGCACTCGCTGGATGTTCGCACTGTGGAGGTGAAGGCGAAGATTCACCAGAGATTCGCACTGCGAACTTTACCTTGTTTTGGTTCTGTTTTGGTTCTGACTTGGTTCGCCAGCATTCGCACTGCGAATGGGGCAGCGAACAAGTGTTAGCTAGGCTTTCGCTGAGAGCTTCGCACTGCGAATGAAGTAGCGAGCATTCGCTGGCTCCTTCGCAATGCGAACATGACAGAACATCCAACTTGTTTCCTTCATAACTTTTGACTCGTTTATCCGTTGTGAGTGTTCTTGGTATTGTTTTGAAGCTAGGAACATATCCTATCTAATGGAAGTGAGAAATATCTGAATATTGCCCGATTAAATAAATCGGAGGGAACCATAAATTGGTGTAATGTGTGACATGTTGAATTATGTGATTGATGAATATATGCCTATGCTTTTATTGTTAAACATGTTTGAATATGTATGCATGTTAAAATACGAAATAGGTAGAGTGGGGAATATTACCGTAAACAATTGGCGGATAGTGTGGAAATAACATAGTGACAACGCTCATGCATGAGAGGCCGAGGCGTGTGTCTAGTAATCATAACCAATTATCTTGGGTGCATTTTTCATGGGTCTCGAGCTCCTCTGAAACGTATGCACAATTACTTGGTAGGTTTGATTCCCTACGTGTAGTACGATTGGAACCTATGCATTGGGTAGAGATTTGTGATGGTTAACAGGCCATGAGAAGTGACGGTTCAAGGTTAACAGGCTGATGATCCCGAATCCAATTCATATGCCAAGTAAATGCAAGGATCCATGACTCGGGTTGTCTTTTAGACGTAGAAGCGGACGGGAAAAGGGGATGCCTTGGTACGGTTATTGATTAGCGAGATTCTTGAGTTAACAGGCTTAGGACGTATTTCCATTCATAAGGATTCTTAAGTTAACAGACTCAGGACTTGCTTTGGTACTAGTGTGAGTTAACAGGCTCACGAGTGTGAATCCATATATGGCGTTTTATTTTGAGATCATTGTATTGATCTAGTTCTTAGTGCATTTTGGGACATCTTGTATATGTTATGTCGTAGACTTTAGAACTTTGTATTTAGGGAATTTAATGTATATAATGTGTTAACTAGGAACTTATGGTATTTCAGTACCAAATACTTGGATCTATATATAATATTTATGCTTTGATGTATGAGTGTTATATATGGGTGTTACAGTTGGTATCAGAGCAGGTTGTATCCTCGACCTAGCCATGAAATAGTATAAGTGTTTCTTTTAGTTTCATATGTGTTGTGTCGCCATTGGTCTTACGTGTTATATTTATGGTATTGAGCCTGATCAACTTAATCCTATCTGTATGTCATTTAGGAACATGGCCGACCGGCGCAGAAACAACCGTGGTAGACCGAGAACTACTCCAGCAGGGACAAATCCGCCAGGGGATGAGGGAAATGCCCCTTTGTATCAATTTAGGCAACAGATGCAGCAACAGCAGAATCAGTTTGTGCAACAAATGGTACAGCAAATGGCTGGTGGTGTTCGTCCTCCAGTGGTTGTTCCTGAAGCTGCAGGGGGAACCTTTAGGGATTTCATTCGTATGAATCCTCCGGAGTTTCAGGGAGGGTTAGATCCAGTAAAGGCTCATGAATGGATATCCGGTATAGAGCAGATTTTCTTGATAGTTCAGTGTAGTGAAGAAAATAAGGTTGTTTTCGCTTCTCACTTGTTAAAGGGTCCTACCATGAGATGGTGGGAAAGCGCTTCAGCCTTAATGACAATTCAAGAGGTACCGAAAGTATGGGAGCAGTTTAAGATAACTTTTATGGAGAAGTATTTCCCAAGTTCCTTAAGGTCTCAGAAGGAATTCGAGTTTCAACAGTTGAGACAAGGTAACTTGACTGTGGCTTCTTATGCAGAAAAGTTCGAGGTTATGGCTGCTTATTCTAGGCAGGCTATGTATGCTCCTGATGAGAGGTGAAAGATTGATCAGTTTCTTTTTGGTTTGAGGGCCGAAATTTCACATAGTGTGTCTCAGAGAGAATTTGCTAGCTATGCGGAATTGTTACGACAGTGCTATGTGGCGGAGCATAGCTTAAAGAAGGTACAAGCAGAAGGAGAGTTAAGTAGGGTGAATCAAAGTGATCGGGGGAGATTAAATCAACAATTTAGACCGAGACAACAATCTTTCAAAGGGAAACAAGCTCAGCGTTCCAGGACCAGTGTGCCTCCGGTATGCCGTACGTGTGGTAAGAATCATATTGGTAGGTGCAGTTTGGAAGGAATAAGGTGTTAATAGTGTAATAAGGTGGGCCATTTAGCGAGGGTTTGTCCTCAGGGTAGGAATCAGACACAAGGGAGAACTACCGGCCGGGTATATACTTTGGATACGAAGAAAGCAAAGGGTGACAACTCTTTGATTACTGGTACGTGTTTTGTGAATGGAAATCCTTGCTTTGTTTTATTTGATTGTGGAGCTACACACTCTTTTGTATCGATGCAATGTGTAAAGTGGCTTAGGTTGCAAGCGGTTCCGTTGTCTCCACCCATGGTGGTTACTACTGCCATGGATGAGATGGTTGAAACACCTTTAATGTGTGAAAATTGTGTTTTATATTTGAATGGAAGAGTTTTCTAGATTGATTTGATTTGTTTACCGCTTAAGAAAGTGGATGTTGTTCTGGGAATGGATTGGCTTTCAGCTAATTCGGTATTCATCGGGTGTGAAGAGAAACTAATCATTATCCCCTTTACCGAGGCCACTCCGAAGGATGTGTTAACTACTCTTTTAGAAGGTACGGTTGGAATGATTAATTTCTTGTTTGAGGAGGAAAAATCCGTTCTTTTGATTCTTACTAAGGAGGAGGGTAATAACCGTTAAGTTTTGAGTATTCCGGTAGTTTGTGACTTTCCTGAAGTTTTCCCCGAGGATATCACTTCTCTTCCCCCGGAGCGGGAAGTGGAATTCTCTATTGACCTGATACCGGGAACGGCTCCAATATACGTTTCTCCGTATCGGATGGTAGCAGTTGAATTAAGAGAATTAAAGGATCAATTGGAAGAGTTATTGGCTAAGCATTTTGTTCGACCCAGTGTTTCGCCCTGGGGAGCTCCTGTGTTGTTGGTTAAGAAAAAGGATGGTGGAATGCGGTTGTGTATTGATTATCGTCAGTTGAATAAGGTCACCATCAAGAATAAATACCCATTACCAAGGATAGACGATCTGTTAGATCAATTGAAAGGAGCCTGTGTGTTCTCGAAGATTGATTTACGATCGGGTTATCATCAGATTCGGGTGAAGAGTTCAGATGTACCAAAGACTGCGTTTAGAACCCGTTATGGTCATTATGAATTTCTGGTGATGCCTTTCGGTGTGACGAATGCTCCGGCAGTTTTCATGGATTATATGAATCGGATATTTCAACCTTACTTGGACCAATTTATGGTGATATTCATTGACGACATTCTTATCTATTCTCGTGACCCTCGAGAGCACGGAGAACACCTAAGAATCATTTTATCCATCTTACAAGAGAGGCAACTTTTTGTGAAGTTAAGTAAGTGTGAGTTTTGGATGACGGAGGTTAATTTTCTTGGACATGTCATATCTCAGGGAGGTGTCGTGGTTGATCCATCAAAACTTGAGGTGGTGATTAATTGGGAGAGACCGAAGAATGTGTCTGAAGTTAGAAGCTTCTTGGGACTAGCAGGTTATTATAGAAGGTTTATTAAAGGCTTTTCCCAACTGGCTTTACCGATGACGAGACTTACTCGGAATGATTATCCGTATGAATGGGATTCGGCTTGTGAGCAAAGTTTTGTGAGTTTGAAGGAAAGATTAACGACCGCTCCTATTTTGGTTATTCCTGATCCTAGCAAGTCGTCTGAGGTATATTGTGATGCATCGAAGATGGGATTAGGAGGTGTGTTAATGCAAGATGGACATGTAGTGGCTTATGTTTCATGACAGTTGAAAGTCCATGAAGAAAATTATCCAACGCATGATTTAGAATTGGTGGCCGTTGTATTTACCTTGAAGGTGTGGCGTCACTACTTGTATGGTGTACGTTTTGAGATGTTTAGTGACCACAAGAGCCTAAAGTACCACTTTGATCAGAAGGAGTTGAACATGCATCAAAGGGGGTGGATGGAATATTTGAAAGATTACGACTTAGAGTTAAGATACCATCCAGGTCAGGCGAACAAAGTGGCAGATGCATTGAGTACGAAGGTGTTGCATAATTCCGAGTTGATGATGCTAGAGTATACTTTATTGGAAAAATTTCGAGATCTAAATCTTCAATTTGTTTGGACCCCTAATGGTGTGATTATGGGAAATTTGAATATCACTTCTACTCTTCGGGAAGAAATCCAACAAGAGAAACGGTTAGATGAGAAGTTACAAGAAATGTTATTGCAATCGGGCTTTGTACGAGCTACCGATGGAATTATTCTGTTTAACCAAAAGACTTGTGTTCCGAATAACACGGAGTTAAAAAGGAAGATTTTGAAGGAAGCGCATAAGGGTGCTTTTACTATACATCCGGGATCTTCAAAGATGTATCAAGATTTAAAGAGGGACTATTGGTGGTCCGGAATGAAAAGAGATATTGCGGTGTATGTGTCGAAATGTGCGGTGTGTCAATAAGTGAAAATCGAGCACCAAAGGTCGGGTGGCTTGTTACAGCCTTTAGAAATTCCGATGTGGAAATGGGATAGTATTTCGATGGACTTTGCGGTGGGATTACCCCGTGTTCAGGGAGGTTATGATTCGATTTGGGTAATTGTGGATCGGTTAACAAAATTCGCACATTTCTTAGTTGTGAAGACTACCTACAAGGCGAGTCATCTCGCAAGGTTGTTCATTTCGGAGATAGTGAGATTGCATGGTATTCCTACTAGTATCGTTTCGGATAGAGATCCAAAGTTTACTTCGAGATTTTGGAGAGCTTTCCAACAAGCCTTGGGAACGAAGTTATGGTTGAGTAAGTCGAATCATCCGCAAATGGACGGTCAGACGGAACGGACAATACAAACCGTGGAAGACATGTTGAGAGCTTGTGTACTGGGAAGTGGAGGAAATTGGATAGAACTTTTGTCGTTAATTGAGTTCTCTTATAATAACAATTATCATGCAAGTATTGGTATGACACCTTATGAGGCGTTGTATGGAAGGAAGTGTAGGACACCGTTGTGTTGGGCAGAAGTTAGTGAAGATAGGATGTTGGGACCCGAGATTATTCACGAAACTACGGAGAAGATTAGGATGATCCGTGAAAAGGTTAAGCAAGCACAGGATCGTCAGAAGAGTTATGCGGATAACCAAAGAAGACCTTTAGAATTTGAAGAAGGCGATCACGTGTTTTTGAAGGTTACTCCGAGATTGCGATTGAAAGGGCCCTTTTGGTCGCGAAAGTTAAGTCCGAGACACGTGGGACTATATCAGGTTTTGGAAAGAATTGGTGAAGTAGCCTATAGATTAGCCTTACCGCCTTCTCTGTCAGAGATACACGACGTTTTTCATGTATCTCAGCTTTGGAAGTTTGTTCCAGATCCTCTTCAGGCAATTTTACCAGATACAATCGAGATAGAAGCAGATTTGACGTTTGAGCCTCAACCGAGTCATATCACCGGAAGAGAAACTAAAGTGTTAAGGAATAAAGAGATTCCTCTTGTTAGGGTCCAGTGGGATGAGACGCATCCGGGCGATGCAACTTGGGAATTGGAATCGGAGATGCGGGAGGTCTATCCTCATCTTTTCAGATTATGGTTTTAAATTCGTGGGCGAATTTCTATTTAAGGGGGGAGGATGTAATACCCCGTAAATTATTTTTACTCTGGATAATATTAGTTGTGATCAACTGAGTCCCAGTGTACTCTGATAAATTATCTGCAGAGATAATTAGGGTAACTGTTGAACTTAGAGTAAATCCAATTAATATTATCTGACTCTGAGATATTTAAGTATTTGAACTTTAGAGACTTTTTGGACAATTAGTAGTGTTGCTAATTGATGGTATTATAATATATCATTTCTTTCCATTTCTTTTTTCCTTAAGTAGAACAAGAGAAATAAAACGATAGAAAGGATTTTGGAGAGAAAGAAAAGAGAAGGAAAGGAAGAGAAAAAGAGGAAAAAGTCCAAGAGCAAAATCATCAAGAACATCATCAATCTTCATCAAATCATCTTCCAATCTTTACCATCTTCATCTATTCAAGGTGGGTTCTAGATAGAAACTTAAGTTTTAGAGTTAGAAATGATTTTAGCTTAAGTTAGGTTATTTGAGAAATTGTTTAAATTGGAAATCGATGGAATTTAATGGTTGAAATGTGTTATAAACTGAGTAGTATAAGCTATATGAGTATAGAATCATCTATATTTGATTGTGGGATGTTTAGATATGTTTTGGTATAGTTTTGGACCCATGGGAACTCAGCTGTTACGATGTAGAAATTTTTGCATTTTCCCAGATTCGCTATGTGAATCCCCCAGCGAAGGGGAAATAGTGCACTCGCTGGATGTTCGCACTGCGAAGGTGAAGGCGAACATTCGCCAGAGATTCGCACTGCGAACTTTACCTTATTTTGGTTATGTTTTGGTTCTAACTTGGCTCGCCAGCATTCGCACTGCGAATGGGGCAGCGAACAAGTGTTAGCTAGGCTTTTGCTGAGAGCTTCGCACTGCGAATGAAGTAGCGAGCATTCGCTGGCTCCTTCGCAATGCGAACATGACAGAACATCCAACTTGTTTCCTTTATAACTTTTGACTCGTTTATCCGTTGTGAGTGTTCTTTGGTATCGTTTTGAAGCTAGGAACATATCCTAGCTAATGGAAGTGAGAAATATCTGAATATTACCCGATTAAATAAATCGGAGGGAACCTTAAATTGGTGTAATGTGTGACATGTTGAATTATGTGATTGATGAATATATGCCTATGCTCTTATTGTTAAACATGTTTGAATATGTATGCATGTTAAAATACGAAATAGGTAGAGTGAGGAATATTACCGTAAACAATTGGCGGATAGTGTGGAAATAACATAGTGAAACCGCTCGTGCATGAGAGGCCGAGGCGTGTATCTAGTAATCATAATCAATTATCTTGGGTGCGGTTTCATGGGTCTCGAGCTCCTCTGAAACGTATGCATAATGACTTGGTAGGTTTGATTCCCCACGTGTAGTACGATTGGAACCTATGCATTGGGTAGAGACTTGTGATGGTTAATAGGCCATGAGAAGTGACAGTTCACGGTTAACAGGCCGATGATCTCGAATCCAATTCGTATGCCAAGTAAATGCAAGGATCCGTGACTCGGGTCATCTTTTAGACGTAGAAGCGGACGGGAAAAGGGGATGCCTTGGTACGGTTATTGATTAGCGAGATTCTTGAGTTAACAGGCTCAGGAAGTATTTCCATTCGTAAGGATTCTTGAGTTAACAGGCTCAGGACTTACTTTGGTACTAGTGTGAGTTAACAGGCTCATGAGTGTGAATCCATATATGGCGTTTTATTTTGAGATCATTGTATTGATCTAGTTCTTAGTGCATTTTGGGACATCTTGTATATGTTATGCCGTAGACTTTAGAACTTTGTATTTAGGGCATTTAATGTATATAATGTGTTAACTAGGAACTTATGGTATTTCAGTACCAAATACTTGGATCTATATATAATATTTATGCTTTGATGTATGAGTGTTATATATGGGTGTTACATCACCTTCTCATCCATTTAAATCAATTTAAGTTGACTTTTGTGAGTTTGTAACCTCACCACCTTTGCCTTGTCTGCCTTTGTGTATGCCTCCTCTTAGATTTCCCACGCTTACTTCGATTATTCGCAATCAGCAACTTTCTCAAAGTTGGCACCATGCACACATTGATGTATCAAAAATAACGCCTTAAAATCTTCTTTTTTTCTTCCTTATGTGTTGCTCGTTGTGCATCGGTTTCACCTTCGACTAGAGGATTCATACCTTTCTTGATCACTTGAAGAACATCTCAGTAGCCAATCAACACAGTCATTTGTTTGCACCATTTTTCGTAGTTTTTCGCATAAAGTATGTGTAAGTTTGCAGGGATTCATTCATTGGAGACAAAATTCATGTTGCACAATAGGTGTTTGGTGGATCGAACCATACTCTTGATGCTAAATATTAGAACCATTGGTGAAAATTGAAGCGATTTGAATGTGGAGAATGAGAGGCAGAGATAATTAGAAAGAGTATAATTAAGGGTGAGAATTGGCATTTTCATTAACATTGATGAGGATACCCCTTTGGTATTTAAACACAATACAATTAGATTGGAATACAAGTAACATAAGGTAAAAATGGAATTTAACTACCTGTAACCGGTTACACAAAACTTGTAATTGGTTGCAACTGCAAAATCTAAAAACACAATAGTGGTAATCCGTTACTGCAAAGACGTAACCGGTTACACCTTCGAGTCAACTTTCTATTTTCAACTCAAAATTGAATTTCTCTCGACTATAACCGATTACACCACGTGTTACCGGATTACAACACTGAAATTATTGTTTTTTTCTAAACACTAGTGGGATACCCGTGCGTTCGCACGAGTACTAGTATGGTACACGCATTTTTTTACCAAAATATAATAAAATGATGTTAAAAAAATTAAATTGTTCAATCAAAAAAGTTATTATTTTTAATAGATATAATAGATTAGTGTCTATAATTCATTCCATGTATAAAAATATTTGAATCAAAATATAATATTTTTTATATAAATATTATTTTTGTTTTGACATTATTTTCAAAAAAAATATTAGAACCAATAGTAATTTTTTTCATTATTGTTTAATATTTTGATCAATAACTTCATGTTCCCGTTATAATTATTTTATTTTTGTGTTTTAATAAAGTTATTCCTGTTTATAACAATAATATTTTTTTCAATTAATCTTTTCACATATTTGTAAAAATGATTGATACATTTTATATTATTCACTATTTGGAACAATTAAAGTTGTTCTCGTTTATAATAATGATATTTTTCTGTATATATATAATTTAATCAACAACGTATTTGATCCCATATATAAATATTAAGTTTGTTTTGACATTACTTATATATTTGAATCTATATAAAAATATTTAAATCAACAATATAATTTTTCCCGTAAAAATCTAATGGTTCAGATTCATTCTCACATAAAAATGACATTCTCATATGATACGTTCCCTATATATATATATATATATATATATATAGTTTTTTTTTTACTAATTGTGTGAATTGTATAATAAACTATTTAATGATAAACAATGTTCATATCTCCGATTTGCTTCCCCACAACCATTGGAATTTTCCTAATGAGTGGATCTCTTGGTTCCTTTTCTGCAGCAGTCTATTGATAATCAAATACCGTATGTCGGAAATGAAGAGGATGTTCTTTAATGGAAGCTAAATGTTAATGGTATCCTCGATTTTAAAGAAGTTGTACTAGGGAAGCCGACTTTGAGCCGAAAGTTATCCTTCTTAGTATGAAGATTTAACAAGGTGCATACCCAATTCCTTATTTTAATTGCAAAATCACAATTAAAAAACAAGTGTTGGATACTTTTCTCGACCTTACAGCAGAGCGGGCAGCGGGAAATCAAGAGAATACCTAACTTTGTGAAGGCCAAGAATTGGATTATGTACTCGAAAAGCTCACTACTAAAGCGAATTTCATCAACATGCAAGAATTCTCCCTCATTAAAGCTTTTAAGGTAACAAGCATTCCCCCTAAAGCTCTCTGTATTAAAGAAGTCATATGGAACCCCCTCTTTATCAATGTACCTGTGACGACGCTTTCATCCATGGCTCGAATTTGGCCAGTGGAGGTGGCCTTTTTAGAATTCACAATGGTAGGCTTTTGTAGAGAGATTGTATTGTGATTCTTTTATTCTTATCGAGTTTGGGGCCGCTTTGGTGGCCAAAGCTTTCACCAACAACTCATTGGAAGGTAATTCTTGTGCCAACATTTTAGCGAATTTTGCACTTGGCATCGATTCTACAACACTTTTTGATTTCATTCCTTTAGGCTATGTTTGGATTGATGAAACATAACGGAGCGGAGCGGAATGGAACATGACAGAGCTGAATGGAACATGACAGAGTGAAATGGAATATGATGGAACGGAATGGAACATGATGGAGCGGAATGAAATATAGATCTTGTAATACCCATATATAAATACATGCATCAAATCATATATTATACATGAAAAGTACGTTTGGTACTGAAATACATAAGTTTCTAGTAACACTGTATACATAAAAATGCCCAAAGCAACCTAAAACAAAACACTGGCATGTTATATGTACAAAATGTTCAAAAGATAAAACTAAGAACTAGATCCCTAAGGATCTCAAAAGACTCCACAACGGAAGCAAAACCAATAGCTAAGCAAGGATAGTCACACAACCTTATCCTTACCCTTCGCGGAACCTGCAGAACCTGTGATGTAAACAACAACAGTGGGGTGAGATACATCAAATCTCAGTGAGTTCCCTATCTTAAAGTCCTCTCGGCTCTACAAGGTTCTAATAAACCTAACTCAAGTCAAAAGGGAAAAGGAATGACTTTGAGTACACACACTATAAAAATATCCACACCGGTGAGCCTGATAACTCACACTAGTACCGAAGTACGTCCTAAGCCTGTTAGCTCAAGAACTCACTAATCAATAACCGTACCAACGCATCCCCTTTTCCCATCCTCTTCTACGTCTAGAAGACGACCCGAGTCATGGATCCTTGAAGTTACTTGGCATACGAAATGGATTCGGGATCATCGGCCTGTTAGCCGTGAACCGTCACTTCTCATGGCCTGTTAACCATCACAAGTCTCTTTACCCGTAGGCTTCATTCGTACTATACGCGGGAATCAAACCTGCCAAGTAATTGTGCATACGTTTCAGAGGAGGTGCTCGAGTCTCATGAAACTACACCGTAAGATAAACTAGTTATGATTATTATACACACGCCTCGGCCTTTCATGCACGAGCATTGTCACTTATGACAATTCACACTTCGACATTGTTTAGGGTAATATTCCTCACTCTACCTATTCCATATTTTAACATGCATACACTTTCAACAACAATTACACACCATTAAACGATAAAAGTCGACAACTGACACTATTCCCAAAATCCCGACATAATTAAATTGGCCAACAGTCTTAAAACCATTTTAATAAGAAAATACAATTTGTTAGCTTTCCAATGATATCAAGAATATTAAAAACAGATAACCGAGTCAAAAGTTATGGACACAGCGGAAAATAGTATCGCGAGAAAACACAATTTTTCATCCTCCTGGCCGTACGCGTATTGCCTTGTGCCATACGCGTATTGCCAAGCTGGCTCGCCTAGCCATATGCGTATTGCCCAAGGTCATACGCGTATGAGCAGAGGCTGATTTCCTTCAAAAATCCTTTCAAAATTTCCAATACGCGTACTACCATGACCCCTACGCGTAATGCCCAATACCGTACGTGTATCAATACGCAAATGGGCAGATGGCCGAGAAAATGGGACCCCAATACGCGTATTGCCCACATTTCTGCGCAGCCGTACGCGTATTGCCTTGACCAATACGTGTATTACCTTGGGTGATACACGTATGGGCAGCGTGAAACCCAGAATTTTCTGCATAATTTGGGTCTGCGAAATTGACCCATTTTCACTTCCAATTCACTTCTTAACACCAGAAATTTACCAGTTTGATACACAACAACACATATGTAACAAGTAGTAAGCATAAGAATCAATAAAACATGATTTTAGTGTAAAAATTCTCATTTCTAACAATGTCCAAACTAACTCTAAACTCAATAAAAACCTTAATCTAAGGAGTCTAACTAGAACCCACCTGGATTACTAGATGAGGAGGTTGCAGCTGAGATGAAAAGATGAAGATTGGTTGATGATTGATGATCCAGAGCCCTTGAGATAATTTCTCTTCTTTTTTCTTCCTTTTTCCTTCCTTTGCTTTTCTTTTCCCTTAGTTTCTATCTTTGGCCAAATAAGGAAAGGAAAAGAAAATATACAAGAACAATTAATTGGTAATACTACTAACTATCCAAATGATCTCAATTACACCAATTAATAAAATTCCAAATTAAATAATATTAATCTAATCAAATTTCCGAGTTCGTCGGTTTACTCTAATTACTTTATCCAATAATTGCTCAGAGTACCCCGGAACCCAGTTGATCATACTAATATTATCCAAAATGCTCACAAAATTATGGGGTATTACATCCTCCCCCCCTTAAATAAAATTCGCCCTCGAATTTAAAGGATTACCTGAACAGATGAGGGTAGGCCTCCTGCATTTCCGATTCCAATTCCCAAGTTGCATCACCTGGATGCGTCTCATCCCATTGGACCTTGACAAGAGGAATCTCTTTATTCCTTAACACTTTGGTCTCTCTTCCTGTAATACGACTCGGCTGAGGCTCAAACGTTAAATCAACTTCTATCTCAATTGTATCTGGCAAAATCGGCTCAAGAGGAGCTGGAACAAATCTCCGAAGCTGAGACACATGAAAAACGTCGTGCATTTATGACAGAGAAGGCGGTAAAGCTAACCTGTAAGCTATTTCTCCAATTCTTTCCAAGATCTGATACGGCCCTACGTATCTTGGACTTAATTTCCGCGATTTAAACGGTCCTTTCAATATCAATCTCGGAGTAACCTTCAAAAAGACATGATCACCCTCATCAAACTCCAACAGTCTCCTACGGTTGTCTGCATAGCTTTTCTGACGATCTTGGGCTTGTTTAATCTTTTCCCGAATCATTCTAATCTTTTCTGTGGTCTCGTGAATAATCTCGGGTCCCAAAATTCTATCATCGCCAACCTCCGTCCAACACAATGGCGTTCTACACTTCCTACCATACAACTCCTCATAAGGTGTCATACCAATACTTGCATGATAATTGTTATTATAGGAGAATTCGATCAACGGCAAAAGTTCTCTCCAATTTCCCCCACTTTCAAGTACACAAGCTCTTAACATGTCTTCCATGGTTTGTATGGTCCGTTCTGTCTGACCGTCCGTTTGCGGATGATTCGACGTACTCAAACACAATCTCGTTCCCATAGCTTGTTGAAAAGCTCTCCAAAATCTGGAAGTAAATTTTGGATCTCTATCCGAAACAATATTAGTAGGGATACCATGCAATCGTACTATCTCGGAAATGAACAACCTTGTGAGATGACTCGCCTTGTCGGTAGTCTTCACAGCTAAGAAATGCGCAAATTTCGTTAACCGATCCACAATTACCCAAATTGAATCATAACCACCTTGCGCACGGGGTAATCCCACTGCAAAGTCCATCGAAATGATATCCCATTTCCACATCGGAATTTCTAAAGGTTGCAACAAGCCACCCGGCCTTTGGTGCTCAATCTTCACTTGTTGGCACACCGCACATTCCGACACATACACCACAATATCCTTTTTCATCCCTGACCACCAGTAGTCCCTCTTTAAATCTTGATACATCTTCGAAGCACCAGGATGTATAGTAAAAGTACCCCTATGCGCTTCCTCCAAAATCCTTCGTTTTAATTCGGTGTTATCCAGAACACAAATCCTTTGGTTAAACGAAATGACTCCTCGGTAGTTCGCACAAAACCCGGTTGAGTCAACAATTCTTGTAACTTCTCATCTAACCCTTGCTCTTGTTGGATTTCTTCCCTAAGAGTAGAGATGATATTCAAATTTCCCATAACCACACAATCAGGAGTCCAATTAAATTGAAGATTTAGATCCCTAAACTTTTCCATTAAGGCATACTCTAACATCATCAACTCTACACTATGCAACACTTTCCTGCTTAAAGCATCCGCCACCTTATTCGCTTTACCCGGATGGTACTTTAGTTCCAAATCATAATCCTTTAAATATTCCATCCACCTCCTTTGACGCATATTCAACTCTTTCTGATCAAATAAGTACTTTAGGCTCTTGTGGTCACTAAACATCTCAAAACGTACACCATACAAATAGTGACACCACACTTTCAAGGTAAAAACAACTGCTGCCAATTCTAAATCATGCGTCGGGTAATTCTCTTCATGGACTTTCAACTGTCGTGAAGCGTAAGCCACTACATGTCCATTTTGCATTAACACTCCGCCCAAACCCTTCTTCGATGCATCACAATATACCTCATATGACTTGCGAGGATTAGGAATAATCAAAACAGGAGCAGTCGTCAATCTCTCCTTCAGACTTCTAAAACTTCTTTCACAAGCTGAATCCCACTCATACGAATAATCCTTCCTAGTAAGTCTTGTCAATGGTAAAGCCAATTGTGAAAATCCCTTGATAAACCTTCTGTAGTAACCTGCTAATCCCAAGAAACTCCTAACTTCAGAAGCATTCTTCGGTCTCTCCCAATTAATTATTGCTTCCACTTTTGATGGATCGACCGCTACACCTCCCTGAGATATGACATGACCAAGAAAATTAACCTCAGACATCCAAAACTCACATTTACTTAACTTAGCAAAAAGTTGCTTCTCTTGTAAGATGGATAAAACAATCCTTAGGTGTTCTCCATGCTCTTGAGGGTCACGAGAATAAATAAGAATGTCGTCAATGAAAATCACCACAAATTGAAACAAGTAAGGTTGAAATATCCGATTCATATAATCCATGAAAACTGCCGGAGCATTTGTCACACCAAAAGGCATCACCAAGAATTCGTAATGACCATAACGGGTTCTAAACGCGGTCTTTGGTACATCTGAACTCTTCACACGAATCTGGTGATAACCCGACCGTAAATCAATCTTCGAGAACACACAGGCTCCTTTCAATTGATCTAACAGGTCGTCGATCCTTGGTAACGGGTATTTGTTCTTGATGGTGACCTTATTCAACTAACGGTAATCAATACACAACCGCATTCCACCATCCTTTTTCTTTACCAACAACACTGGAGCTCCCCATGGCGAAACATTGGGTCGAACAAAATGCTTAGCTAACAATTCTTCCAACTGATCCTTTAGTTCCCTTAATTCAAGTGGTGCCATCCGATACGGAGAAACGAATATTGGAGTCGTTCCCGGTATCAGGTCAATAGAGAATTCCACTTCCCGCTCCGGAGGAAGAGAAGCGATATCCTCAGGGAAAACTTCAGGAAAGTCACAAACTACCGGAATACTCAAAACCGGGATGCTACTACTCTCCTCCCTAGTAAGAATCAAAAGAACATACTTTTCTTCCTCAAACAAGAAATTAATCATTCCAACCTTACCTTCTAAAATAGTGGTTAACACATCCTTCGAAGTAGCCTCTTCGGACGGAATAATGATCAGTTTTTCCTCACACCCAATAAACACAGAATTAGCGAAAAGCCAATCCATTCCCAGAACAACATCCACTTTCTTAAGCGGTAAACAGATAAGGTCAATCTGGAAAACTCTTTCATTCACCGATAAAACACAATTTTCACACATCAACGGTGTCTCTACAATCTCATCCATGGCAGTAGTAACCATCATAGGAGGAAACAAAGGAACAACTTGCAACCCAAGTCGCTTCACGCAACGCGTGGACACAAAAGAATGTGTTGCCCCACAATCAAATAAAACAAAACAAGGACGTCCATTTACGAAACACGTACCCGCAATCAAGGAGTTGTCATTCTTTGCCTTTCTCGCATACAAGGTATACACTCGACCGGTATTCTTCCCTTGTGCCTGATTTCTACCCTGAGGACAATCCTTCACTATGTGGCCCACTTTATTACACTGATTACACCTCAAACCCTCCAAACGGCACCTACCATAATGATTCCTTCCACAAGTACGGAATACCGGAGGCACACTAGTCCTAGAACTCTGAACTTGCTTCCCTTTAAATGACTATTGCCTTGGTCTAACTTGTTGATTTGATCTTCCACGATCACTTTGAGTCACCCTGTTCAAATCTCCTTCCATTTGTACCTTTTTCAAACTATGTTCCGCAACGTAACATTGTCGTAACAATTCAGCATAACTAGTCAATTCTCTCTGAGACACACTGTGTGAAATTTCAGCCCTTAAACCAAACAGAAACTGATCAATCTTCCACCTCTCATCAGGAGCATACATCGCCTGTCTAGAATAAGCAGCCATAACTTTGAACTTTTCAGCATAAGAAGCCACAGTTAAGTTACCTTGCCTCAATTGTTGAAACTCGAATTCCTTCTGAGATCTCAAGGAACTTGGAAAATATTTCTCCATAAAAATTACCTTAAACTGTTCCCATACCTTTGGTACCTCCTGAATTGTCATCAAAGCTTAAGCACTTTCCCACCTCCTCATGGCAGAACCCTTCAACAAGTGAGAAGCGAAGACTACCTTGTTTTCCTCACTGCACTGAACTATTAGGAAAATCCGTTCCATACCTGATATTCATTCATGACCCTTTACTGGATCTAACCCTCCCTGAAATTCTGGAGGATTCATACGGATGAAATCCCTAAAGGTTCCCCCTGCAGCTTCTGGTACCACAACTAGAGGATGCACACCACCAGCCATTTCCTGTACCATTTGTTGCACAAACTGATTCTGCTGCTATTGCATCTGTTGTATAAATTGGTACAAAGGTGCATTTCCCTCGTCACCCAGCGGATTAGACCCTGCTAGAATGGTCCATGGTCTACCACGGTTGTTTCTGCGCCCATCAGCAATGTTCCTAAATTTCATACAGATAGGATTAAGTTGATCAGACTCAATACCATAAATATAACAGACAACACCCATGGCGACACGCCGCATATGAAACAAAAAGAAAACTTATTCTATTCCATGGCTAGGTCGAGGATACGACCTGCTCTGATACCAACTGTAATACCCATATATAAATACATGCATCAAATCATATATTATACATGAAAAGTACGTTTGGTACTGAAATACATAAGTTCCTAGTAACACTGTATACATAAAAATGCCCAAAGCAACCTAAAACAAAACACTGGCATGTTATATGTACAAAATGTTCAAAAGATAAAACTAAGAACTAGATCCCTAAGGATCTCAAAAGACTCCACAACGGAAGCAAAACTAACAGCTAAGCAAGGATAGTTACATAGCCTTATCCTTACCCTTCGCGGAACCTGCAGAACCTGTGATGTAAACAACAACAGTGGGGTGAGATACATCAAATCTTAGTGAGTTCCCTATCTTAAAGTCCTCTCAGCTCTACAAGGTTCTAATAAATCTAACTCAAGTCAAAAGGGAAAAGGAATGACTTTGAGTACACACACTATAAAAATATCCACACCGGTGAGCCTGATAACTCACACTAGTACCGAAGTGTGTCCTGAGCCTGTTAGCTCAAGAACTCACTAATTAATAACCATACCAAGGCATCCCCTTTTCCCGTCCGCTTCTACGTCTAGAAGATGACCCGAGTCATGGATCCTTGAAGTTACTTGGCATACGAAATGGATTCGGGATCATCGGCCTATTAGCCGTGAACCGTCACTTCTCATGTCCTGTTAACCATCACAAGTCTCTTTACTCGTAGGATCCATTCGTACTATACGCGGGAATCAAACCTGCCAAGTAATTGTGCATACGTTTCAGAGGAGGTGCTCGAGTCTCATGAAACTACACCGTAAGATAAACTGGTTATGATTATTATACACACGCCTCGGCTTTTCATGCACGAGCGTTATCACTTATGACAATTCACACTTCGACATTGTTTAGGGTAATATTCCTCACTCTACCTATTCCATATTTTAACATGCATACACTTTCAACAACAATTACACAATATTAAACGATAAAAGTCGACAACCGACACTATTCCCAAAATCCCGACATAATTAAATCGGCCAACAGTCTTAAAACCATTTTAATAAGAAAATACAATTTGTTAGCTTTCCAATGATATCAAGAATATTAAAAATGGATAACCGAGTCAAAAGTTATGGACACAACAGAAAATAGTATCGCGAGAAAACACAATTTTTCATCCTCCTGGCCGTACGCGTATTGCCTTGTGCCATACGCGTATTGCCAAGCTGGCTCGCCCAGCCATACGCGTATTGCCCAAGGTCATACGCGTATGAGCAGAGGCTGATTTCCTTCAAAAATCCTTTCAAAATTTCCAATACGCGTACTACTATGACCCCTACGCGTAATGCCCAATACCGTACGCGTATCAATACGCAAATGGGCAGATGGCCGAGAAAATGGGACCCCAATACACGTATTGCCCACATTTCTGCTCAACCGTACGCGTATTGCCTTGACCAATATGCGTATTGCCTTGGGTGATACGCGTATGGGCAGCGTGAAACCCAGAATTTTCTGCATAATTTGGGTCTGCGAAATTGACCCATTTTCACTTCCAATTCACTTCTTAACACCAGAAATTTACCAGTTTGATACACAACAACACATATGTAACAAGTAGTAAGCATAAGAATCAATAAAACATGATTTTAGTGTGAAAATTCTCATTTCTAACAATGTCCAAACCAACTCTAAACTCAATAAAAACCTTAATCTAAGGAGTCTAACTAGAACCTACCTGGATTACTAGATGAGGAGGTTGCAGCTGAGATGAAAAGATGAAGATTGGTTGATGATTGATGATCCAAAGCCCTTGAGAGAATTTCTCTTCTTTTTTCTTCCTTTTTCCTTCCTTTGCTTTTCTTTTCCCTTAGTTTCTATCTTTGGCCAAATAAGGAAAGGAAAAGAAAATATACAAGAACAATTAATTGGCAATACTACTAACTATCCAAATTATCTCAATTACACCAATTAATAAAATTTCAAATTAAATAATATTAATCTAATCAAATTTTCGAGTTCGTCGGTTTACTCTAATTACT
Source organism: Lathyrus tuberosus (assembly GCA_022829125.1). Taxonomy (NCBI): domain Eukaryota; kingdom Viridiplantae; phylum Streptophyta; class Magnoliopsida; order Fabales; family Fabaceae; genus Lathyrus; species Lathyrus tuberosus. The sequence continues at coordinate 595,384 of JALAZF010000368.1, read as the reverse complement.
TTATCCAATAATTGCTCAGAGTACCCCGGAACCCAGTTGATCATACTAATATTATCCAAAATGCTCACAAAATTATGGGGTATTACAGATCTCACTCCATTGTTTGGTTATTTTATTTAAAATGTCTCATTCCATCACATACACCCCAAATTGGATGAAACAAAAAATAGAGATTTGGATGGAATGGATTCCATCATGTTACCACTCCATTCCATTCGTTTACCGATCATTCGTTTACCGTTCTTTAGATTTTCGTAACTTTCGGGCTAACTTGTTCCTTTTTCCCGAACTTTCTTTGGAATATATTTTGGCCTTTAATAAAAAATATCTAACTATAAACAAATTTGAAATAATATGTTATTTAATTTTCATTTTTTATATTTAGGAAAATTAATCAATGATATTTGATTAGGTAATAAATAATTTAATCAATGAATTTGAATAAGAATATTTGTATTGATTTATTGTTTTAATTTTTTAATGGCATAGTAATTTATTATTTTAATGTCAAAATAAATTATTGTTTAAATGTCATAATAATAATATTGCAGATTTATTTAGTGATTTCATATTTTTGTATGTCTAAAAAAAAATTAGGTAATTATGATCTTTATGATGGTATTCACACGAAAGAGATATTTTTAATAATACTTACCAAAATTACAAGATTGAAAGAGAATATATATCTACGAGAATAAATAAATGACTGAAACGGAAAAAATAAAGTATTGGTAATATAATAAAGTATATGAGATATATGAGACAAATATTTTTATACACGGGAAAAATTTAAATATTTTATGTTGAAAATATATATATATATATATATAGTTCATATCCTATGAGAATGTAATTTTTATATAAGAACATGAGAATTAATCTGAATCATTAGATTTTAAAATAAATGGTAGAGATTATGTGTGGATTTTATTTAAAAAAATTGACACATAATCTCTACCATTTATTTTAAATTCTAATGGTTCAGATTCATTTTCATGTTCTCACATAAAAATGACATTCTCATATGATACATTCCCTATATATATATATATATATATATATATATATATATATATATTGTATCACCCATATACAATATAATACATCAAGCATCCATATCATACATGAATTCACTTTTTGGTACTGAAATACCATAAGTTCCTAGTTAACACATTATACATACACATGCCCAAAACACTACATAATAAAAAAAAAACTATGGCATAATATATATACAAGATGTTCCAATACACTAAGAACTAGATCAATACAATGATCTCAAAATAAGTCTACAAAGCGGAAGCCTTGCCATCCCAAAAAGCCAAGGTAAGTAAGGAAAATCAAACGACTTTCTCCTTACCCTTCGCGGAACCTGTGGTACCTGTAATATAATCAACAACATGATGGGTGAGATATTAAATCTCAGTGAGTTCCCTATCTTATAGATTCTCTCGGCTTTACAGGGTTCTAACCAATCCTAACTCAAGTCCAAAGGAAAGGAAAAGGACTTCGAGTTCACAATTCATAATCTCACAGTATATGGAAACATGTCATGAGTTCACCAAATCAAAATATCACTAATCGATAACCATACCAAGGCATCCCCTTTTCTCGTTCTTTTCTACGTCTAGAAGTCGACACGAGTCATGGATCCTTATAGTTACTTGGCATACGAAATGGATTCGGGTTCTACGGGCCATTAACCGTTATGAACCTTCACTTCACACGGGCCATTAACCGTCACAAGTCTCTACCCATAGGTTCCATTCGTACTACACGCGGGAATCAAACCTGCCAAGTAATTGTGCATTCATTTCAGAGGAGCTCGAGACTCATGAAACTGCACTCAAGATAACCGATTACGATTACGTGATCACACACGAACAAACATGATTATATTCGACAATCACAAGGCCACATTTGCCTTAAGGCCTCTTTAGAATTTTCTCATATTCACAATGGTTCACACATGTTCCATACTAGTGCTCACTCTCTGCTAGACCAATACTCGTCACGGATGCACCTTTCTACATCAAGTGCCTGAGCATCGCCATCTAGGTTATCTATCACATTCTTATTCACAACCTAGAATCATATCATTAGGTTTGGGGTAAATTTTCTCACTCCTCCTAATTCATTTTTAAGCATGTAAACTCTCACAATCAAGTTAAACAACAATAAGATAGGCAAAACATATTACAATTTCACAATAGAATTACATGTGATAATTCAAACATAAGTCATACCACTTTCGGGTTTCCTCCGATTATTTAATCAGGAAATAAAACTGACATTTTTCACCTTCATCATATAGATTATTTTCACAGCTTCCCGTCGGTACCAAGAACATTTAAATCGGATGAACGAGTCAAAAGTTATGGAATTTATAAGAAAGAAAAACATTTGTAAAAGTCCCAGGAGCGCCCGGCGCTGCCCCCTTCGCCTCTACTTCGCCCGGCGAAGCAGAGGCGTAAGACCCTTGCTAAAAACTTAAAAGTTACAGAAATGTTCCACGCTGCGCCCCTTGGCCATCGCCCGGGGGAGCAGAGGCGTACGCTTTGCGTCGCCCGGCACTCTATGTACCGCTCGGCGCTCTGCACCAGAAGCATAATTTTCTACTGCGTTTTACATGATTCCCAAGCCTCAAAATCCCACTTTCTCAAACCAAAACATGTCTAAACAACCAAAACAAGCATCATTCATGATTATATGCATAATACGATTATACTACGCAATTTATATCGATCTTCAACCGTTAGATTCATGATTTTGGAAAGATTACTCATTTTCTCACAATATCAAAGCTAACTCTAAAACTCAAGAAACTCTACAACTAAAGCATCTATCTAGAACCCACCTTGATTAGAGGATGATAATGAATAAGATGAGATGATTTGATGAAGAAGACATGATGATCTTGATCTTTCCCTCTTCTAGGTTTTCTTCTCCTTTTCTTTCCTTTCCTCTTCCTTCTCTCTACTTCTTCTTTCTTTCTATTTTCTATCTTTGTTCCAAATGAAGAGAAAAAGGAAAAAGAAATGATATAGAGAAACTCAATTAGATAGTAACACTACTAAATGTCCAAAAGTCTCTATAACACTAAAAGTTAAAACCTCAGAGTCAGAAAATATTAATTTGATCTTCTCTGAGCCCATCAGTTTACTCTAATTATTTTATCCAATAAATTCTCAGAGTACACCGGAACCCAGTTGATCATACTAATATTATCCAGAGTAAAATAATTTATGGGGTATTACATCCTCCCCCCCTTAAATAGAAATTCGCCCACGAATTTAAAAATAATTACCTGAGAGATGAGGGTAAGCATCTCGCATCTCTGATTCTAGTTCCCAAGGTGCATCGCCCGGATGCGTCTCCTCCCACTGAATCTTCACTAGAGGAATCTCTTTATTCCTTAGTACCTTAGTTTCTCTTCCTGTGATACGACTTGGATGAGGTTCAAACGTCAAATCTGCTTCTATCTCAACTGTATCTCGTAGAATTGGCTGAAGAGGATCTGGGACAAACTTCCAAAGCTGAGATACATGAAAAACATCGTGCATCTCTGACAGAGAAGGCGGTATGGCTAACCTGTAAGCTACTTCACCAATCTTTTCTAAAATTTGATACGGTCCCACGTATCTCGGACTTAACTTTTGTGACTTAAACGGTCCTTTCAACCTCAATCTCGGAGTAACCTTCAAAAACACGTAATCACCTTCAAAAAATTCTAAAGGTCTCCTACGGTTATCTGCATAACTCTTCTGTCGATCTTGTGCTTGTCTAACTTTATCACGGATCATTCTAATATTTTCTGTAGTCGCTTGAATAATCGCAGGTCCTAAGATTTTGTCTTCGCCAACTTCTGCCCAACACAAAGGCATCCTACATTTCCTTCCATATAATGCCTCATAAGGAGCCATACCAATACTCGCATGATAACTATTGTTGTACGAAAACTCAATCAACGGTAAAAGTTCTATCCAATTTCCTCCACTTTCAAGCACACAAGCTCTTAACATATCTTCCATTGTTTGTATCGTCCGTTCCGTCTGGCCATCCATTTGCGGATGATTCGACGTACTCAAACACAACTTTGTTCCCATAGCTTTTTGAAAAGCCCTCCAAAACCTTGAAGTAAACTTTGGATCTCTATCAGACACAATACTAGAGGGAATACCATGTAACCTCACAATTTCCGAAATAAACAACCTTGCAAGATGACTTGCCTTGTATGTAGTCTTTACGGCTAAGAAATGCGCAGATTTCGTCAACCGATCCACAATTACCCAAATAGAATCATAACCACCTTGTGTACGGGGTAATCAAACTGTAAAGTCCATAGAAATAATATCCCACTTCCATACTGGAATTTCTAACGGTTGTAGTAGGCCACCCGGTCTTTGGTGCTCAATCTTCACCTGTTGGCATACCGCATATTCCGATACGTACACCGCAATATCCTTTTTCATACCGGACCACCAATAGTCCTTTTTTTTTAAATCTTGATACATCTTCGAAGAACCAGGATGTATAGTAAAAGCACCCTTATGCGCTTCTTCCAAAATCCTTCTTTTCAACACTGCATCATTCGGAACACAAATCCTTTGGTTAAACAAAATAATTCCATCGGTAGCCCGCACAAAACCCGGTTGAACTAACACTTCTTGTAACTTTTCATCCAACATTTTCCCTTGTTGAATCTCCTCTCTAAGAGTAGAATTGACATTCAAATTCCCCATAATCACACAATTAGGAGTCCAAACAAATTGGAGATTGAGATCTCAAAATTTTTCCAATAAGGTATACTCTAACATCATCAACTCGGCATTATGTAATACTTTCCTGCTTAAGGCATCCGCCATTTTATTCGCTTTACCCGGATGGTACTTTAATTCCAAGTCATAATCCTTCAAGTACTCCATCCACCTCCATTGATGCATGTTCAACTCCTTCTGATCAAAAAGATACTTTAAACTCTTGTGGTCGCTGAACATCTCAAAACGTACCCCATACAAATAATGACACCACACTTTTAGTGTAAACACAACTGCCGCTAGTTCCAAACCATGTGTTGGATATTTCTCTTCATGAAATTTTAACTGTCGAGAAGCATAAGCCACCACGTGACCATCTTGCATTAACACACCTCCTAATCCCATCTTCGATGCATCACAAAAACCTCGTACGACTTGCTAGGATCAGGAATGATCAAAACAGGAGCAGTCGTTAATCTTTCCTTCAAACTCATAAAACTTCTTTCACAAGCTGAATCTCACTTATAAGGACAATCCTTTCGAGTAAGCTTCGTCATTGGTAAAGCCAATTGGGAAAAGCCTTTGATAAACCTTCTGTAATAACTTGCCAATCCCAAGAAACTTCTAACTTCGGAAACATTCTTTGGTCTCTCCCAATTAATCACTGCTTCAACTTTCGATGGATCTACCGCTACACCTCCCCGAGATATGACATGACCCAGAAAATTAACCTCCGACATCCAAAACTCACACTTGCTTAGCTTGGCAAAAAGTTGCCTCTCTTGCAAGATAGACAAAACGATTCTTAGGTGTTCTTCGTGCTCTTGAGAAGTACGAGAATAAATAAGAATGTCATCAATAAAGATCACCACAAATTGGTCCAAGTAAGGTTGAAATATCCGATTCATATAATCCATAAAAATTGACGGAGCATTCGTCACACCGAAAGGCATTACTAAGAATTCATAATGACCATAACGGGTTCTAAATGTAGTCTTTGGTACATCTGAACTCTTCACGCGAATCTAATGATAACCGGACCATAAATCAATCTTCGAGAACACATAGGCTCCTTTCAATTGATCTAACAGATTGTCTATCCTTGGTAATGGGTATTTCTTCTTGATGGTGACTTTATTCAATTGCCGGTAATCAATACACAACCGCATTCCTCCATCCTTCTTCTTTACTAACAACACTGGAGCTCCCCGGGGTGAAACACTGGGTCGAACGAAATGCTTAGCCATTAACTCCTCCAATTGATCCTTCAATTCTCTTAACTTAAGAGGTGTCATCCGATATAGAGAAACAGATATAGGAGCCGTTCCCAGTATCAGCTCAATAGAAAATTCCACTTCCCTCACCGAAGGAAGAGAAGTGATATCCTCGGGGAAAACTTCAGAAAACTCACAGACTACAGGAATACTCAGAACTTGAATATTACTACTTTCCTCCTTAGTGAGAACCAAAAGAACAGATTTTTCCTTCTCAAACAAGAAATTTGTCATTCCAATCGTGCCTTCTAAAATAGTAGTTAACACATCCCTCGGAGTAGCCTCAACGAATGGAATGACAATTAGCTTTTCCTTACAACCAATAAATACCGAATTAGCAGAAAGCCAATCCATTCCCAAAACAACATCCACTTTCTTAAGCGGCAAACAAATAAGATCAATCTGAAAAATTCTTTCATCCACAGATAAAACACAATTCTTACACATTAAAGGTGTTTCAACAATCTCATCCATGGCAGTAGTAACCACCATGGGTGGAGACAGCAGAATAGCTTGCAACCCAAGTCACTTGACACATTGCATCGACACAAAAGAGTGTGTTGCTCCACAATCAAATAATACAAAACAAGGATTCCCATTAACAAAACACATACCAGTGATTAAAGAGTTATCACCCTTGGTCTTCCTTGCATCCATCGTGTAAACTTGGTCGGTACCCTTTTCTTGTGTTAGATTTCTATTCTGAGGACAATCCCTCTTCAGATGACCCATCTTCTAACACTGAAAACACCTCGCACTTTCAATGCCACACCTTCCAGAATGGTTCCTACCACACACCCGACACACAGGAGGTGCGCTGGTTCTAGAACTTTGAACTTGCTTCCCTTTGAAAGCTTGTTGTCTAGGCCTAAATTGTTGATTTGATCTCTCACGATCACTTTGATTCGACCTACTCAATTCTCCTTCTGCCTGCACTTTCTTCAAACTATTTTCTGCCACATAACATTGCCTTAGTAATTCAACATAACTAGTGAACTCTCTCTGAGACACACTATGCGAAATTTCAGCCTTCAAACCAAAAAGAAACTGGTCAATTTTCCACCTCTCATCCGGAGCATACATAGCCTACCTAGAATAAGAAGTCATAACCTCAAACCTCTCCGCATAAGCAGCTACGGTCAAGGTACCCTGTCTCAACTGTTGAAATTCAAATTCTTTCTGAGTCCTTAAGGAACTTGGAAAATAATTCTCCATAAAATTTATCTTAAACTGCTCCCAGACCTTGGGTACCTCTTGAATAGTCATCAAGGCTGAGGCACTTTCCCACCACCTCATGGCAAGACCCTTCAACAAATGAGAAGCGAATACCACCTTGTTCTTCTCACTACAAAGGACTATCAAGAAAATTCTCTCCATGCCAGTTATCCATTCATTAGCTTTCACAGGATCTAATCCGCCATGAAATTCAGGAGGATTCATGCGGATGAAATCTCAGAAACTCCCACCTACAGCTTCTGGAACAACCACCAGAGGATGAAGACCCTCATTCATTTGTTGTACCATTTGTTGCATAAACAGGTTCTGCTGCTGTTGCATCTGCTACAAAAATTGAGGCCATGGGACATTCTCCTCGCTGCCTGGTGGGTTCGTCCCTGCCGGAGTGGTTCTGGGTCTACTACGATTGTTTCTGTTCCCGTCGGCCATGTTCCTAAATGTCATACAGATAGTATTAAGTTGATCAGGCTCAATACCATAAATATAACACTTAAGACCAATGGCGACACAACACATATGAAACGGAAAGAAATACTTATACTATTGCATGGCTAGGTCGAGGATATGACCTGCTTTGATACCAAATGTAACACCCATATACAATATAATACATTAAGCATTTGATCGGAGATGACCAGAAGGAGATCGTCGCGGCCTTCGTGTAGGACAAGTGCTGATGCTTTTAGGAGAGGAGAAAAGGGGGTGGAGGTACCTGCAAGGTACTCCGATGCCAAAGTAAGTATTTGGTCAAAAGAAAAGGGAGAGCAAGTAAGAGAAGTCAAGTGTATGAATTGTGATACCTGTCCCTCTCAAGTGAGGGGTTTTTATAGGGAGATTGTTGGCGAACAAAGGGGCCTGATCGACCAATGAGGTGTTGCCAGATGGAAGGTCAAGCGTGTGGCCTTTCTAACTGTTTCTGCTATATCCGGGGAGGCAGTTGGTCGCGTGAACCACCCTGTGCATGGGGGGGACATGTCCAACGGCTATATTATGCCCAACGGATATATTATGCCCAACGGCTATATTGTGCCCAACGGCTATATTGTGCCTATTGGGCCTGTTCGCCAAATATGATGGATTGGGCCTGGCCCTTAAGGGCAAGTAGCCTTGCCCGGTCCAGAACAGGAGCCCCCCAAGTCGTTGCTCTGTTAGAGAGTAATGACTTAGGCAGCTGCGATTTTGAACGTATTGTCGGGGAGGTGGATGCTCGCTTCGAATGTTCCTTTCGCCCGACCAGATGTGGTCGTCAGACATTAGCGCGAAACGTCGATCAGGGTTGCGGTGTCCTCGGCGGAATGGAAGCTTTTGGCGAGCATCTCTGCCCGAATGTGTTCATTTTGACGAGGAGACTTATTCGTATGTGCCAAGCGTTGTATTTTCTGCGCTGAACCAGGCGAAGAGTTTTTGTGACACATGGTGAGCATTTATGGCCTTTGTCAGTCCTAGGGGCGTATAGGCTAGGATGACCTTCACGATTCCCCACGATCAAACGGTTATAAAAAGGTGGGGGAAGGTCTCATTTTCATAATTTCACAAGTTTTCTCACTCTTTGCTCTCGTTTGCTCTGCAATTAGTCTTCGCCGGAGCTTCTCTTCGCCACCGTCAACTTCTTTTTTTACTTGTAAGTTTTCTCTTCCTTTCTGCATATTTTTATAGGTTTTCCGGTTGAAGTTCATACTTTCCGGTTGAAGTTCATACTTTTCCGGTTGAAATTCCTGTGTTGTTTGATGAACACATGAATTCTAGGAATTTTTATGAAGAACATGATGAACCTTATGAATTTCTAGAATTTTGTAGAAATTGATAGCGTAGATCCTTGTAGAATCTGGTTAGGTGTAGAATTTAGTTTGTAGTCGGGCACTAGGCCTTGTTCGGAGTTTAGGCGTGATTTGGGACGAACACGCGTCCTTGTATGTGTCTCTGTGAGTCCTGGTCACGAAGACCTCTCTTAGCTATTTGTAGGTAATTTATGCGAGCACGTGGTTGTCCTCGGATTCGTTAACGCCCTTTCACTTGATTAGTGGTGGAAGGGTGGATTTGATCATGGATGTCGAATTCACTTCTCTTCCTCTGCTTTTCAGGTGAAAATGGATGAACCTCGCGACGAAGTTATGCCCGACGCACAGGAAGTACCCGATGGACCCAGTGTGTCCGCCGATTACTCGAACATCAAGTTCGCGGGAGGGGACCTTGACTGGCTTGGACATGAGCCTTTGTCTTTTCGATCAACCTTCTCCGAGGAGGAAATTCGGGACTTCGACTTGTTGGAGAGACGCGACGAGGGAGCTCCACGGGCCTGGAAAGCCTTTCGTCCCGGGGAGTACGATAGAATTTGTTCCTCGTACCCAGGACTTCGCTTTCCTATATATGAGTTTGCATTTATGGAGGCCAAAATGCGTCTCCCTTTCACTGATTTCCAATCCTCCCTGTTCACCCATTTGGCCTTGTGCCCGTCCCAGCTTCATCCGAACGCCTTGGCTTTTATCCGGGCTTTTTAGTTAGTCTGCCGTTATCTCAGCATCGAGGCGTCCACAGATCTCTTCTTCTGCCTCTTCTAAATTCAGCGGAGCACGGCGGGGTCGAAACAGAGTTGGGTATCGTTTAAGCAACAGAGCAGGCTGTTCTGGCCGTACTCTGATTCGATATGCAACTTTAAGGACAGGTTTCTGATCGTGAAGCCTATAACTCAAGAAGCGAAGAGGAGTATCTGGAGTATTGAGAGGGTGATGGTGGATGGTCGGGAAAGGGATGGTGTGGTCTCCGTCTTCCCTTTGGAATGGGTCTACACCCATTTTAAGCACCGAATAGATCAGTTCCTGGTCAAGTATGAGCAGCTTTTCCCGGCGGATAAGGAGTCGTATAGGATCCTCCTTACTTATGTGGAGAGCTTTTCTCCGGCCTACGTCGTTGATTGGGACGGGAATCAGTTGGTTGGGGCGGATGGACCTACCCGAGCAGCTAGATATATTAATGTTAAAGCTCTCCTTGAGTGTGATACCGATGACGATGCTATGATTTTGCTCGGTATGCTCCGTTGTTTTAGCTTAGTTTGTTTAATTTCCTTTGGTTCTGACTTGATGAAGTTGTGTTCGCAGGTATGATGGCTGACATGCGGGAGCACCTGATGAGGTCACATGCGACCAAAGTTCACAAGAAAGCGACCACAGGTGCCAAGACCGGGGGCCCTAAGCAGACAGCGGTGGAGAGTTTTGCTGCTGGACCTTACCCCGTCCCGGAGAGAGCCTCAACGCCGCTGACCCCGGAGGGTCCCCTTAAGAGGAAGAGAGATACTGCGGGTAGCTCTGTGGCCGCTGGTCCAGGGGGTTCGGGTGCCCGGCCACTTTGTCTTGCCCGCCTGCTATGCTCGCCGAGATTTGTTCGCCAAAGGGGATTCGATAGAGGCCCATGATTCAAAAGCCGTGGCTATTCTGAACACCAACTCTACGGCGAGGAGGAAACAACTATGCCAGGATGCGGCGGGCATGTTTAGGGTCCTCGAAGTTGCTCTTGTCCTTTCCGACGATGAAGTGGCTACTCGGGCAAACCTTGTGACTCTCAAGAATAGAATCGCTGAGTTGGAGGCAGAAAACAACAAGTTGTTCAATGACCTAAAATAGTTTGAAGGTCACGAGGAGGCCAAAGTATTGCTTCAGACGGAGGTGGCCCAGCTGAAGTTAGCTGCGATCAAGGCTGACGAGGAGAGGAAAGGACTGCAGGCGAGGATTGCCGAGTTGGAAGGCTTGACTGTAGCTGCCCAAGATGAGAACGATGATGAGAGGTCTCTAAAGTCGCGGACTGACTTGATCGGGAGGATCAGAGTCCTTGGCGAGGATAACCTAAAAGCATATGAGTTTGGCTTTAATGCGGCTAAAGAGCAGATGGTGGCCCTCAACCCCGACGTGCAGCTCCAGACGGATGGAATGGGTTTGTTCAACAGAGTGGTGGACGGCCACGTTGTCCCTGCTGAGGGGGAAAGTGAAGTCGTAGGGTAGGACTTGTTTTTACCATGTTTTGTGGGCATGCGTGCCCTTATCAATTTGTATTTATCATTTTGTATGGGCGTTGCCCCTCTTTGTATTTGACATTGTCCGGTCGTGGCCGGTTCTTTAATATATATTTGGTTTTTGTGGATGTTTTATTTTGGACTTTGCTCTTTTTGTTTATCTGTGTGCGTGTGTCCCCGGCTAGGCGTAAAATCTACCGAGGAGGGCAGAGTGGTTCCGCCCATGATGAGGCTAGGACTTCGTTTGAGGTACTAGTCTCATAGGCTTGGACTGTCCCATCGCGAGCTGGGTGTCCTGCCTGAATGGTGCGGCAACAGCGGAGCTTGGTTGAGGTATCCCCGTTGTACGCAGGATCTGCTCGTACAAAGAGCAGAAGCTGGCCGGCGTTGTAATGCGTGTCGTGCTTCACCAGGGCACGATACGATGGCCGAGCAGCCCTCCCCGTTTTAGGGTGACTATGTCGACAACGTTTCTGTCCTCGTGGTTAAGGACTTAGCTATAGTACTGCTTGAGTTTTTCAGCATTCCATGGTCGAGCAAGTTATTTTTCGTCCAGTGTTTCCAAGTAATATGCTCCCGTGCCCATTTTGGATTTGACCCTATAGGGTCCTTCCCAGTTTGCCGCCAGTTTCCCTTCGCGGGAATCCTTCTGGTTTCTGCGCAGGACCAGACTGCCTACGGGGAAGTCGGGCTTTATGACTCTGGCGTCATGTCGCAGCGTTATTTGCTGCTTCAAATAGGCCTCGCGAAGGGCATCCCCTGATCTTATTTCTTCGACCAGGTCGAGTTCCTCGCATAGAGCCTCATCGTTCATCTCATTGTCGAGGGGAGCTTCTGTCCTTCTGGAGGGCTCCCTTATCTCTATCGGTATTACCGCCTCTCTTCCGTATGCTAGTCAGAATGGGGTTTCCCCGGTGGTGGAGTGAGTTGTTGTCCTGTACGCCCAGAGGACGCTGTGGAGCTCCTCGACCCACCTTTTCTTGGCCTCGCCTAGCCTTCGTTTCAATCCGCGTAGGATCACTTTGTTCGCGGCCTCCGCTTGCCCGTTGGTTTGGGGATGCTCGACCAAAGTAAAGTGTTGTTTCGTTCCCAATTTGGCGACGAAGTCTTGGAATTTTTTGTCTGTGAATTGGGTTCCGTTGTCGGTCACGAGGGCCTGGGGTACCCCGAATCTGGTGAGGACGTTTCTTTTGTAGAAACGCAGTATGTTAAAGGTTATGATCTTGGCGAGCGCTTCAGCTTCAATCCATTTTGTGAAATAGTCGACGGCCACGATTAGGAATTTATTTTGATAAGATCCCATTGTGAAGGGGCCTAGGATGTCCATCCCCCACCAGGCAAAGGGCCACGGCGAGGAGAGGGTCTTCAACTCGTTGGGGGTGCCAAATGCATGTCCCCGTGGCCCTGGCCACGGTCACATTTCTGTACATGTTCTTTGGCGTCCTGCTGCATGGTCGGCCAGTAGTATCCTGTGCGCAAAGTTTTTCGAGCAAGGGATCTCCCCCTAGGTGTTGTGCGTTGATGCCCTCATGGATTTCTTGTAAGATTTCGGGGACCTGAGCTTCATCGACACATTTCAACAGGGGGATAGAGAATCCTCGTCGATATAACTTGTCCTCGACCAGTACGTACGAGTAGGCTCCTCGCTTAGTCACACTGGCCTCCTTAATGTCTTCGGGAAGTTCCCCTTTGGCGAGATAATTGTATACTGGGGTCATCCAACAATGGGGTTCTCCGATGACGTTAACATCTGGCAGGTCGGGCTTTGTAATGCTCGGGCTAGCCAGTATCTCTTGAATGATGGATTTGTTTCCACCTTTTTTCCTGGTGCTGGCTAGTTTAGAGAGGATGTCTGCTCGGGTATTCTGTTCACGCGAGACGTGCTGAACCTCCCATGCTTCAAACTCCGTCATTTTGTCTTTCACCACGGCCAAGTATTCGGCGAGTTGGTCATTTTTTGCTTGGAATTCTCCTCGTACTTAAGATGCCACGAGTTGGGAATCAGTGCATATTTTTATTTTCTTCGCGCCGACGTCTTTGGGGAGTCGTAATCCTGCGAGGAAGGCTTTATACTCGGCTTGATTGTTGGATGTTTTGAAAGAAAGGATCAGGGATACTTTGATCAGGGTCCCTTCCTCGTTTTCGTGGATAATTCCTGCTCCTCTGCCCGAAGGGCTCGATGCGCCGTCCACGTAAATGACTCATTCCTGTGTCTGTCCTAGAGAGGACGAATCCGGAGTCATTTCTGCCACGAAGTCGGCCAGAACCTGTGCCTTGAGGGCTTTCCTCCCTTCATAGTGAATGTCGAATTCAGCCAGTTCAAGGGACCACCTTAGCATTATGCCCGCCATATCTGGTCGGCTTAACAGCTGCCTGATTGGCTGGTCGATCCTGACGACGATAGTGTGTGCCAGGAAGTAATATCTGAGTCTCCTCCCGGCAATTATGAGAGCAAGGGCTACTCGTTCTATTTGCGTGTACCTAACTTCGGGTCCTTGTAGGGCTTTACTGGTGAAAGAAATGGGTTTCTGCCCATCAGTAGTCTCTCGAATAAGTACTGCACTTACTGCTTCGTTGGCCACGGAGAGATACAGGTATATTCTTTCCCCGCGGTCTGGTCGGGACAATACTGGTGGTTCAGAAAGAGCTTGTTTAAGGTGAGCGAGGGCCTGCTCGCACTCGTCCGTCCACTCGAAATTAGCCTCCTTCCTGAGTAACTTGAAAAAGGGCAGAGCGTGCTGGGCAGACTTGCTTACGAAGCGATCAAGGGACGCGAGCATCCTGTTGAGGGATTGTATTGCCTTCTTCGACTGAGGCGTGGGGAATTCCACGAGTGCTCGGCATTTGTCTGGGTTTGCTTCTATTCCTCTTTCGGTGAGATAAAATCCAAGGAATTTCCCTGCTCGCACGCCGAAGATGCATTTTTCTGGATTAAAACGTATTTTACATTTTCGAGCTTGGTCGAACACTTTGCGCAAGTGGGTGGTATGGTCGGATTCCTCTTGGGATTTCACGATCATATCATCCATATATACTTCGAGCATATCGCTGATTTCTGATCGGAATACTTTGTTCATCATGCGTTGGTATGTGGCCCCGACATTCTTTAGTCCAAAGGGTATTATGTTATAGTAATAATTCCCCGAGGAGGTCATGAATGCCGTGTACCTCTTGTCCTCGTCGGCCATCGGGATTTGGTTGTATCCCGAATAGGCGTCCATGAAGGATAAGAGCTTAAATCCTGTGGAATTATCTGTGAGTTTGTCTATGCTCGGTAGTGGGTAAGCGTCTTTCGGGCAAGCCCGATTGAGATCAGTGTAGTCAATGCACATGCGCCACTTTCCATTATTTTTCTTTACAAGTACAATATTTGAGAGCCAGGTCGTATATCTGGCCTCGGAAATAAATTTCGCCTCTAAGAGGTCTTGTACAAGTTTTTTGGCAGCCTGTGCCTTTTCCTCAGACTGTTTCCTTCGTCGTTGGGCAATGGCGCGGGCAGCTGGATTGATGGTCAAGTGGTGGCACGCAGTTTCTGGATCAAGGTCGGGCATGTCTGCTGCACTCCAGGCGAAGAGGTCGGCATTGTCGTCGAGGCATGTCTTCAACTCCTTCTTTACCTCGTCGAGGAGACCAGCGCCTATCCTCACCCCCCTGTTGGGGTTGTTGCTGAAGGTGACGATCTCAAATTCTCCGTCTGGAACTGGTCGCAGAAGTGTAGGAGACTGGGATCTTGTTACTCCTGATTTTTTGTCCTCGTCCCGATCTTCATTCCCATCTTCAGTGATCCTGCTGTCGAGGTCAATGGTGTGTACGGGAAGCGTGGGCTTTTTCTCTGGCTGGCCGTCTTCGGCTGGAACCTCGCCTTCTCTGGTTCATTTTGTCGATTTTGCTGCTGTCGCGATCTGGTTTTGCCCCTTTATCGCAGCCTCGAAGCATCTGCGAGAAGCCTCGATGTCACCGTGCAGAGTGGCGACGTGTCCCTTCTCAGTGTAGTACTTGAGCTTGAGGTGAACTGTCGAGGGGACAGCAATGAGTTCGGCAAGAGCTGGTCTGCCGAGGATGCACTGATAGAGCGACGGACAATCAATGACTAAGAATTGTGTTTTGATTGTCCGTGATGCCTCTTCTCCGCCGAACGTGACGGGTATCTCCACGTAACCCCAAGGTCGGGCTGTTGCTCCGTTGAATCCTTGGAGATCAGATCCTACGTATGGGGAGAGATTAGATTTATTCAGCTTCAGCGCGCGGAACAGGCTGGAGTACATGATGTCTACGGAGCTGCCCTGGTCGACCAGGACTCTCCGCACGTCGGGGGATAATAACTTAGCCCGAATCAGTAGAGGAATGTAGGAGTTCGGCGATCCTCTGGGGAGTTCTTCTCTGTAGAACGTGATCGGCTGTGACCGTCCTTTACCCTTGTCGACTGTGTACAACTGGTCGGGGCTGCTGTCGATTAGCTATTCAAAATTTCGTTTGATGGATCCTATCGTGAGCTCATGGTACCCCCCACATGAGATAACCATGGCCATAGGAAAGGCTTCCCAGGTGTTGTGTATGGATGCCTGGGAAGTCGGGTAGAAGTGATCAGGTACGAGGAAGTCCTCTGGTCGGCTTATGGACATTGCGACCTGCGGGGGAGGATTGGAGGGGGTTAATTCAGCTTCCTTCTTAGGATCAGACGTGTCTCGTCGGGAGGACTCTCCCTTCTTCACGTATTGCTTCAGATGACCCTCTTTGATGAGGATCTCTATGGCGTCCTTGAGGTGCACGCAGTCTTCCGTTACGTGCCCGTGGCTACGGTGGAAACGACAGTATTTACTTTTGTCTACGTTTCCTTTGGACGCGGTTGGTTTAGGGAACCGGACACCTCCTTGTTTGAATTCAGTATTGATACAGTCGAAGAGAATACGCTCACGTGAGGTAGTGAGCACAGTGTATTCATTGAATCGGCCAGCTGGCCCTTTCCCTTCACGAGGACGTTCCTCCCGTCGCTCCTCCTTGCCTTTACGGGATGGCCCTGGCTCCTACTTTTTGGATGCTCGGGGTGCTTCTCGATCTCTTGCATCCCGGGCGCGATACACGGCTTCTTTCTCCTCGTAGCGAATGTAATCTTTGGCCATGTGGAGAAGCTCTGTCAGCGTTCGAGGAGGTTTGATCCCGACAGCTTTACGGAAGTCGCTTTTCGGTCGGAGTCCTTTCTCGAGGAGGTATTTCTTCATGTGATCGGAAGTTCTGACTTCCATTGCCTCCTTAATAAATCTCTCGATGTACTCTCGTAGAGGTTCTTCCCTGCCCTGTATGATGGCTTCTAACGTTTCCTCCGTCTTCGGATGTCGTCGGGAGGGTGTGAAATGGCGCGTGAATTGGTCTTTGAGGTCGCGCCAGGAGGAGATGGATCCTCGAGGGAGTCTTTTGAACCATGTCATCGCACCTTTCCTCAAGGTGATGGGAAATATTTTGCACCGAATGGCTCCGGAGACACCGTGGTACTGGAGCATAGCTTCGATGTTCTCCAGGTGCTCGTGAGGATCCGACGTGCCATCGTACGTTGCTAGTGCGGGAGGTTTCTCTAACCCGCGGGGAATCTGGGTGTCCACAATGTTCCTTGTGAATGGGCCTTGAGCTTCGTCATCACTGCTAGAGCTGTGAGAGAATGACGGAGAAAGACTGTGGTCGCGGCTTTGACTGCGGCGAGGAGAGTGTCCGCGGGTACGCCTGTGCTCATATTTGTCCGAATGTCAATGTCTTTTGGAAACAGAGGAGTGCCTAGTTTTCCTAGGAGAATGACGATGTCGGCGAGCACAGTCGGGTGTTGGGCTCCATGATCTCGAGCGTTCCTTGACCGGGGAAGGACTATCACGTCTCTGCTTTGAGTGACTTCGCGGAGGCGGGGAGAGATCCAGTGTCTCTGAAGTATGATGCTCTTGAAGAGCGTGCTCGAGGGCGCTGATCTTTTCTCCCTGCTGGATGATGAAACGGTTAGAATTGTTCAAAGAGGCGATGAGCGCTGCGGTGGTCGGATCAGCGCCTTGAGGAACCGGAATGGGTTCGAAGGAAAGTTCCACGACTTGTGTTCGTGGTCTTTGTTCGTCGGGCTTTGGGGGAGCCGGTCCATGGTTGCGCTGGATGCTCTCGGATGGGATATTCCCGACGACAGCATCCTTGTCGACATTGGCAGTGGTGGCCACAAGTTCTTGGACGTCACTCTTAACGAAAGCCATGAGGATCTGGGATTTTGGAGAGATGAAAGCTTTGGTCTTTTGGGTGAAAAGATGAGGGATCTTGATTCAAAAAGATGGGGAAGCGAAGTTTTCCACAGACGGCGCCACTGATCGGAGATGACCAGAAGGAGATCGTCGCGGCCTTCGTGTAGGACAAGTGCTGATGCTTTTAGGAGAGGAGAAAAGGGGGTGGAGGTACCTGCAAGGTACTCCGATGCCAAAGTAAGTATTTAGTCAAAAGAAAGGGGAGAGCAAGTAAGAGAAGTCAAGTGTATGAATTGTGATACCTGTCCCTCTCAAGTGAGGGGTTTTTATAGGGAGATTGTTGGCGAACAAAGGGGCCTGATCGACCAATGAGGTGTTGCCAGATGGAAGGTCAAGCGTGTGGCCTTTCTAACTGTTTCTGCTATATCCGGGGAGGCAGTTGGTCGCGTGAACCACCCTGCGCATGGGGGGGACATGTCCAACGGCTATATTATGCCCAACGGATATATTATGCCCAACGGCTATATTGTGCCCAACGGCTATATTGTGCCTATTGGGCCTGTTCGCCAAATATGATGGATTGGGCCTGGCCCTTAAGGGCAAGTAGCCTTGCCCGGTCCAGAACAGGAGCCCCCCAAGTCGTTGCTCTGTTAGAGAGTAATGACTTAGGCAGCTGCGATTTTGAGCGTATTGTCGGGGAGGTGGATGCTCGCTTCGAATGTTCCTTTCGCCCGACCAGATGTGGTCGTCAGACATTAGCGCGAAACGTCGATCAGGGTTGCGGTGTCCTCGGTAGAATGGAAGCTTTTGGCGAGCATCTCTGCCCGAATGTGTTCATTTTGACGAGGAGACTTATTCGTATGTGCCAAGCGTTGTATTTTCTGCGCTGAACCAGGCGAAGAGTTTTTGTGACACGTGGTGAGCATTTATGGCCTTTGTCAGTCCTAGGGGCGTATAGGCTAGGATGACCTTCACGATTCCCCACGATCAAACGGTTATAAAAAGGTGGGGGAAGGTCTCATTTTCATAATTTCACAAGTTTTCTCACTCTTTGCTCTCGTTTGCTCTGCAATTAGTCTTCGCCGAAGCTTCTCTTCGCCACCGTCAACTTCTTTTTTTACTTGTAAGTTTTCTCTTCCTTTCTGCATATTTTTATAGGTTTTCCGGTTGAAGTTCATACTTTCCGGTTGAAGTTCATACTTTTCCGGTTGAAATTCCTGTGTTCTTTGATGAACACATGAATTCTAGGAATTTTTATGAAGAACATGATGAACCTTATGAATTTCTAGAATTTTGTAGAAATTGATAGCGTAGATCCTTGTAGAATCTGGTTAGGTGTAGAATTTAGTTTGTAGTCGGGCACTAGGCCTTGTTCGGAGTTTAGGCGTGATTTGGGACGAACACGCGTCCTTGTATGTGTCTCTGTGAGTCCTGGTCACGGAGACCTCTCTTAGCTATTTGTAGGTAATTTATGCGAGCACGTGGTTGTCCTCGGATTCGTTAACGCCCTTTCACTTGATTAGTGGTGGAAGGGTGGATTTGATCATGGATGTCGAATTCACTTCTCTTCCTCTGCTTTTCAAGTGAAAATGGCTGAACCTCGCGACGAAGTTATGCCCGACGCACAGGAAGTACCCGATGGACCCAGTGTGTCCGCCGATTACTCGAACATCAAGTTCGCGGGAGGGGACCTTGACTGGCTTGGACATGAGCCTTTGTCTTTTCGATCAACCTTCTCCGAGGAGGAAATTCGGGACTTCGACTTGTTGGAGAGACGCGACGAGGGAGCTCCACGGGCCTGGAAAGCCTTTCGTCCCGGGGAGTACGATAGAATTTGTTCCTCGTACCCGGGACTTCGCTTTCCTATATATGAGTTTGCATTTATGGAGGCCAAAATGCGTCTCCCTTTCACTGATTTCCAATCCTCCCTGTTCACCCATTTGGCCTTGTGCCCGTCCCAGCTTCATCCGAACGCCTTGGCTTTTATCCGGGCTTTTGAGTTAGTCTGCCGTTATCTCAGCATCAGGGCGTCCACAGATCTCTTCTTCTGCCTCTTCTAAATTCAGCGGAGCACGGCGGGGTCGAAACAGAGTTGGGTATCATTTAAGCAACAGAGCAGGTTGTTCTGGCCGTACTCTGATTCGATATGCAACTTTAAGGACAGGTTTCTGATCGTGAAGCCTATAACTCAAGAAGCGAAGAGGAGTATCTGGAGTATTGAGAGGGTGATGGTGGATGGTCGGGAAAGGGATGGTGTGGTCTCCGTCTTCCCTTTGGAATGGGTCTACACCCATTTTAAGCACCGAATAGATCAGTTCCTGGTCAAGTATGAGCAGCTTTGCCCGGCGGATAAGGAGTCGTATAGGATCCTCCTTACTTATGTGGAGAGCTTTTCTCCAGCCTACGTCGTTGATTGGGATGGGAATCAGTTGGTCGGGGCGGATGGACCTACCCGAGCAGCTAGATATATTAATGTTAAAGCTCTCCTTGAGTGTGATACCGATGACGATGCTATGATTTTGCTCGGTATGCTCCGTTGTTTTAGCTTAGTTTGTTTAATTTCCTTTGGTTCTGACTTGATGAAGTTGTGTTCGCAGGTATGATGGCTGACATGCGGGAGCACCTGATGAGGTCGCATGCGACCAAAGTTCACAAGAAAGCGACCACAGGTGCCAAGACCGGGGGCCCTAAGCAGACAGCGGTGGAGAGTTTTGCTGCTGGACCTTACCCCGTCCCGGAGAGAGCCTCAACGCCGCTGACCCCGGAGGGTCCCCTTAAGAGGAAGAGAGATACTGCGGGTAGCTCTGTGGCCGCTGGTCCTGGGGGTTCGGGTGCCCGGCCACTTTGTCTTGACCGCCTGCTATGCTCGCCGAGATTTGTTCGCCGAAGGGGATTCGATAGAGGTCCATGATTCAGAAGCCGTGGCTATTCTGAACGCCAACTCTACGGCGAGGAGGAAACAACTATGCCAGGATGCGGCGGGCATGTTTAGGGTCCTCGAAGTTGCTCTTGTCCTTTCCGACGATGAAGTGGCTACTCGGGCGAACCTTGTGACTCTCAAGAATAGAATCGCTGAGTTGGAGGCAGAAAACAACAAGTTGTTCAATGACCTAAAACAGTTTGAAGGTCACGAGGAGGCCAAAGTATTGCTTCAGACGGAGGTGGCCCAGCTGAAGTTAGCTGCGATCAAGGCTGACGAGGAGAGGAAAGGACTGCAGGCGAGGATTGCCGAGTTGGAAGGCTTGACTGTAGCTGCCCAAGATGAGAACAATGATGAGAGGTCTCTAAAGTCGCGGACTGACTTGATCGGGAGGATCAGAGTCCTTGGCGAGGATAACCTAAAAGCAGATGAGTTTGGCTTTAATGCGGCTAAAGAGCAGATGGTGGCCCTCAACCCCGACGTGCAGCTCCAGACGGATGGAATGGGTTTGTTCAACAGAGTGGTGGACGGCCACGTTGTCCCTGCTGAGGGGGAAAGTGAAGTCGTAGGGTAGGACTTGTTTTTACCATGTTTTGTGGGCATGCGTGCCCTTATAAATTTGTATTTATCGTTTTGTATAGGCGTTGCCCCTCTTTGTATTTGACATTGTCCGGTCGTGGCCGGTTCTTTAATATATATTTGGTTTTTGTGGACGTTTTATTTTGGACTTTGCTCTTTTTGTTTATCTGTGTGCGTGTGTCCCCGGCTAGGCGTAAAATCTACCGAGGAGGGCAGAGTGGTTCCGCCCATGATGAGGCTAGGACTTCGTTTGAGGTACTAGTCTCATAGGCTTGGACTGTCCCATCGCGAGCTGGGTGTCCTGCCTGAATGGTGCGGCAACAGCGGAGCTTGGTTGAGGTATCCCCGTTGTACGCAGGATCTGCTCGTACAAAGAGCAGAAGCTGGCCGGCGTTGTAATGCGTGTCGTGCTTCACCAGGGCACGATACGATGGCCGAGCAGCCCTCCCCGTTTTAGGGTGACTATGTCGACAACGTTTCTGTCCTCGTGGTTAAGGACTTAGCTATAGTACTGCTTGAGTTTTTCAGCATTCCATGGTCGAGCAAGTTATTTTTCGTCCAGTGTTTCCAAGTAATATGCTCCCGTGCCCATTTTGGATTTGACCCTATAGGGTCCTTCCCAGTTTGCCGCCAGTTTCCCTTCGCGGGAATCCTTCTGGTTTCTGCGCAGGACCAGACTGCCTACGGGGAAGTCGGGCTTTATGACTCTGGCGTCATGTCGCAGCGTTATTTGCTGCTTCAAATAGGCCTCGCGAAGGGCATCCCCTGATCTTATTTCTTCGACCAGGTCGAGTTCCTCGCATAGAGCCTCATCGTTCATCTCTTTGTCGAGGGGAGCTTCTGTCCTTCTGGAGGGCTCCCTTATCTCTATCGGTATTATCGCCTCTGTTCCGCATGCTAGTCAGAATGGGGTTTCCCCGGTGGTGGAGTGAGTTGTTGTCCTGTACGCCCAGAGGACGCTGTGGAGCTCCTCGACCCACCTTTTCTTGGCCTCGCCTAGCCTTCGTTTCAATCCGCGTAGGATCACTTTGTTCGCGGCCTCCGCTTGCCCGTTGGTTTGGGGATGCTCGACCAAAGTAAAGTGTTGTTTCGTTCCCAATTTGGCGACGAAGTCTTGGAATTTTCTGTCTGTGAATTAGGTTCCGTTGTCGGTCACGAGGGCCTGGGGTACCCCGAATCTGGTGAGGATGTTTCTTTTGTAGAAACGCAGTATGTTAAAGGTTATGATCTTGGCGAGCGCTTCAGCTTCAATCCATTTTGTGAAATAGTCGACGGCCACGATTAGGAATTTATTTTGATAAGATCCCATTGTGAAGGGGCCTAGGATGTCCATCCCCCACCAGGCAAAGGGCCACGGCGAGGAGAGGGTCTTCAACTCGTTGGGGGTGCCAAATGCATGTCCCCGTGGCGCTGGCAATGGTCACATTTCTGTACATGTTCTTTGGCGTCCTGCTGCATGGTCGGCCAGTAGTATCCTGTGCGCAAAGTTTTTCGAGCAAGGGATCTCCCCCTAGGTGTTGTGCGTTGATGCCCTCATGGATTTCTTGTAAGATTTCGGGGACCTGAGCTTCATCGACACATTTCAACAGGGGGATAGAGAATCCTCGTCGATATAACTTGTCCTCGACCAGTACGTACGAGTAGGCTCCTCGCTTAGTCACACTGGCCTCCTTACTGTCTTCGGGAAGTCCCCTTTGGCGAGATAATTGTATACTGGGGTCATCCAACAATGGGGTTCTCCGATGACGTTAACATCTGGCAGGTCAGGCTTTGTAATGCTCGGGCTAGCCAGTATCTCTTGAATGATGGATTTGTTTCCACCTTTTTTCCTGGTGCTGGCTAGTTTAGAGAGGATGTCTGCTCGGGTATCCTGTTCACGCGGGACGTGCTGAACCTCCCATGCTTCAAACTCCGTCATTTTGTCTTTCACCACGGCCAAGTATTCGGCGAGTTGGTCATTTTTTGCTTGGAATTCTCCTCGTACTTAAGATGCCACGATTTGGGAATCAGTGCATATTTTTATTTTCTTCGCGCCGACGTCTTTGGCGAGTCGTAATCCTGCGAGGAAGGCTTTATACTCGGCTTGATTGTTGGATGTTTTGAAAGAAAGGATCAGGGATACTTTGATCAGGGTCCCTTCCTCGTTTTCGTGGATAATTCCTGCTCCTCTGCCCGAAGGGCTCGATGCGTCGTCCACGTAAATGACCCATTCCTGTGTCTGTCTCGGAGAGGACGAATCCGGAGTCATTTCTGCCACGAAGTCGTCCAGAACCTGTGCCTTGAGGGCTTTCCTCCCTTCATAGTGAATGTCGAATTCAGCCAGTTCAAGGGACCACCTTAGCATTCTGCCCGCCATATCTGGTCGGCTTAACAGCTGCCTGATTGGCTGGTCGATCCTGACGACGATAGTGTGTGCCAGGAAGTAATATCTGAGTCTCCTCGCGGCAATTATGAGAGCAAGGGTTACTCGTTCTATTTGCGTGTACCTAACTTCGGGTCCTTATAGGGCTTTACTGGTGAAAGAAATGGGTTTCTGCCCATCATTAGTCTCTCGAATAAGTGCTGCACTTACTGCTTCGTTGGCCACGGAGAGATACAGGTATGTTGTTTCCCCGCGGTCTGGTCGGGACAATACTGGTGGTTCAGAAAGAGCTTGTTTGAAGTGAGCGAGGGCCTGCTCGCACTCGTCCGTCCACTCGAAATTAGCCTCCTTCCTGAGTAACTTAAAAAAGGGCAGAGCGTGCTGGGCAGACTTGCTTACGAAGCGAGCAAGGGACGCGAGCATCCCGTTGAGGGATTGTATTGCCTTCTTCGACTGAGGCGTGGGGAATTCCACGAGTGCTCGGCATTTGTCTGGGTTTGCTTCTATTCCTCTTTCGGTGAGATAAAATCCGAGGAATTTCCTTGCTCGCACGCCGAAGGTGCATTTTTCTGGATTAAAACGTATTTTACATTTTCGAGCTTGGTCGAACACTTTGCGCAAGTGGGTGGTATGGTCGGATTCCTCTTGGGATTTCACGATCATATCATCCATATATACTTCGAGCATATCGCCGATTTCTGATCGGAATACTTTGTTCATCATGCGTTGGTATGTGGCCCCGACATTCTTCAGTCCAAAGGGTATTACGTTATAGTAATAATTCCCCGAGGAGATCATGAATGCCGTGTACCTCTTGTCCTCGTCGGCCATCGGGATTTGGTTGTATCCCGAATAGGCGTCCATGAAGGATAAGAGCTTAAATCCTGTGGAATTATCTGTGAGTTTGTCTATGCTCGGTAGTGGGTAAGCGTCTTTCGGGCAAGCCCGATTGAGATCAGTGTAGTCAATGCACATGCGCCACTTTCCATTATTTTTCTTTACAAGTACAATATTTGAGAGCCAGGTCGTATATCTGGCCTCGGAAATAAATTTCGCCTCTAAGAGGTCTTGTACAAGTTTTTTGGAAGCCTGTGCCTTTTACTCAGACTGTTTCCTTCGTCGTTGGGCAATGGCGCGGGCAGCTGGATTGATGGTCAAGTGGTGGCACGCAGTTTCTGGATCAAGGTCGGGCATGTCTGCTGCACTCCAGGCGAAGAGGTCGGCATTGTCGTCGAGGCATGTCTTCAACTCCTTCTTTACCTCGTCGAGGAGACCAGCGCCTATCCTCACCCCCCTGTTGGGGTTGTTGCTGAAGGTGACGATCTCAAATTCTCCGTCTGGAACTGGTCGCAGAAGTGTAGGAGACTGGGATCTTGTTACTCCTGATTTTTTGTCCTCGTCCCGATCTTCGTTCCCATCTTCAGTGATCCTGCTGTCGAGGTCAATGGTGTGTACGGGAAGCGTGGGCTTTTTCTCTGGCTGGCCGTCTTCGGCTGGAACCTCGCCTTCTCTGGTTCGTTTTGCCGATTTTGCTGCT
This sequence comes from Lathyrus tuberosus, assembly GCA_022829125.1. Taxonomy (NCBI): domain Eukaryota; kingdom Viridiplantae; phylum Streptophyta; class Magnoliopsida; order Fabales; family Fabaceae; genus Lathyrus; species Lathyrus tuberosus. Next base: position 570,510 of record JALAZF010000368.1, on the reverse strand, counting down.
GTCACGATCTGGTTTTGCCCCTTTATCGCAGCCTCGAAGCATCTCCGAGAAGCCTCGATGTCACCGTGCAGAGTGGCGACGTGTCCCTTCTCAGTGTAGTACTTGAGCTTGAGGTGAACTGTCGAGGGGACAGCAATGAGTTCGGCAAGAGCTGGTCTGCCGAGGATGCACTGATAGAGCGACGGACAATCAATGACTAAGAATTGTGTTTTGATTGTCTGTGATGCCTCTTCTCCGCCGAACGTGACGGGTATCTCCACGTAACCCCAAGGTCGGGCTGTTGCTCCGTTGAATCCTTGGAGATCAGATCCTACGTATGGGGAGAGATTAGATTTATTCAGCTTCAGCGCGCGGAACAGGCTGGAGTACATGATGTCTACGGAGCTGCCCTGGTAGACCAGGACTCTCCGCACGTCGGGGGATAATAACTTGGCCCGAATTAGTAGAGGAATGTGGGAGTTCGGCGATCCTCTGGGGAGTTCTTCTCTGTAGAACGTGATCGGCTGTGACCGTCCTTTACCCTTGTCGACTGTGTACAACTGGTCGGGGCTGCTGTCGATTAGCTATTCAAACTTTCGTTTGATGGATCCTATCGTGAGTTCATGGTACCCCCCACATGAGATAACCATGGCCATAGGAAAGGCTTCCCAGGTGTTGTGTATGGATGCCTGGGAAGTCGGGTAGAAGTGATCAGGTACGAGGAAGTCCTCTGGTCGGCTTATGGACATTGCGACCTGCGGGGGAGGACTGGAGGGGGTTAATTCAGCTTCCTTCTTAGGATCAGACGTGTCTCGTCGGGAGGACTCTCCCTTCTTCACGTATTGCTTCAGATGACCCTCTTTGATGAGGATCTCTATGGCGTCCTTGAGGTGCACGCAGTCTTCCGTTACGTGCCCGTGGCTACGGTGGAAACGACAGTATTTACTTTTGTCTACGTTTCCTTTGGACGCGGTTGGTTTAGGGAACCGGACACCTCCTTGTTTGAATTCAGTATTGATACAGTCGAAGAGAATACGCTCACGTGAGGTAGTGAGCACAGTGTATTCATTGAATCGGCCAGCTGGCCCTTTGCCTTCACGAGGACGTTCCTCCCGTCGCTCCTCCTTGCCTTTACGGGATGGCTCTGGCTCCTCCTTTTTGGATGCTCGGGGTGCTTCTCGATCTCTTGCATCCCGGGCGCGATACACGGCTTCTTTCTCCTCGTAGCGAATGTAATCTTTGGCCATGTGGAGAAGCTCTGTCAGCGTTCGAGGAGGTTTGATCCCGACAGCTTTACGGAAGTCGCTTTTCGGTCGGAGTCCTTTCTCGAGGAGGTATTTCTTCATGTGATCGGAAGTTCTGACTTCCACTGCCTCCTTAATAAATCTCTCGATGTACTCTTGTAGAGGTTCTTCCCTGCCCTGTATGATGGCTTCTAACGTTTCCTCCGTCTTCGGATGTCGTCGGGAGGGTGTGAAATGGCGGGTGAATTGGTCTTTGAGGTCGCGCCAGGAGGAGATGGATCCTCGAGGGAGTCTTTTGAACCATGTCATCGCACCTTTCCTCAAGGTGATGGGAAATATTTTGCACCGAATGGCTCCGGAGACACCGTGGTACTGGAGCATAGCTTCGATGTTCTCCAGGTGCTCGTGAGGATCCGACGTGCCATCGTACGTTGCTAGTGCGGGAGGTTTCTCTAACCCGCGGGGAATCCGGGTGTCCACAATGTTCCTTGTGAATGGGCCTTGAGCTTCGTCATCACTGTTAGAGCTGTGAGAGAATGACGGAGAAAGACTGTGGTCGCGGCTTTGACTGCGGCGAGGAGAGTGTCCGCGGGTACGCCTGTGCTCATATTTGTCCGAATGTCAATGTCTTTTGGAAACAGAGGAGTGCCTAGTTTTCCTAGGAGAATGACGATGTCGGCGAGCACAGTCGGGTGTTGGGCTCCATGATCTCGAGCGTTCCTTGACCGGGGAAGGACTATCATGTCTCCGCTTTGAGTGACTTCGCGGAGGCGGGGAGAGATCCAGTGTCTCTGAAGTATGATGCTCTTGAAGAGCGTGCTCGAGGGCGCTGATCTTTTCTCCCTGCTGGATGATGAAACGGTTGGAATTGTTCAAAGAGGCGATGAGCGCTGCGGTGGTCGGATCAGCACCTTGAGGAACCGGAATGGGTTCGAAGGAAAGTTCCACGACTTGTGTTCGTGGTCTTTGTTCGTCGGGCTTTGGGGGAGCCGGTCCATGGTTGCGCTGGATGCTCTCGGATGGGATATTCCCGACGACAGTATCCTTGTCGACATTGGCAGTGGTGGCCACAAGTTCTTGGACGTCACTCTTAACGAAAGCCATGAGGATCTGGGATTTTGGAGAGATGAAAGCTTTGGTCTTTTGGGTGAAAAGATGAGGGATCTTGATTCAAAAAGATGGGGAAGCGAAGTTTTCCACAGACGGCGCCACTGATCGGAGATGACCAGAAGGAGATCGTCGCGGCCTTCGTGTAGGACAAGTGCTGATGCTTGTAGGAGAGGAGAAAACGGGGTGGAGGTACCTGCAAGGTACTCCGATGCCAAAGTAAGTATTTGGTCAAAAAAAAGGGGAGAGCAATTAAGAGAAGTCAAGTGTATGAATTATGATACCTGCCCCTCTCAAGTGAGGGGTTTTTATAGGGAGATTGTTGGCGAACAAAGGGGCCTGATCGACCAATGAGGCGTTTCCAGATGGAAGGTCAAGCGCGTGGCCTTTCTAACTGTTTCCGCTATATCCGAGGAGGCAGTTGGTCGCGTGAACCACCCTGTACGTGGGGGGGGACATGTCCAACGGCTATATTGTGCCCAACGGCTATATTGTACCCAACGGCTATATTGTGCCTATTGGGCCTGTTCGCCAAATATGATGGATTGGGCCTGGCCCTTAAGGGCAAGTAGCCTTTCCCGGTCCAGAACAACATCCATGTCATACATGAATTCACTTTTTGGTACTGAAATACCATAAGTTCCTAGTTAACACATTATACATACACATGCCCAAAACACTACATAATAAAAAAAAACTATGGCATAGTATATATACAAGATGTTCCAATACACTAAGAACTAGATCAATACAATGATCTCAAAATAAGTCTCCAAAGCGAAAGTCTTGCCATCCCAAAAAGCCAAGGAAAGTAAGGAAAATCAAATGACTTTCTCCTTACCCTTCGCGGAACCTGTGGTACCTGTAATATAATCAACAACATGGGGTGAGATATTAAATCTCAGTGAGTTCTCTATCTGATGGATTCTCTCAGATTTACAGGATTCTAACCAATCCTAAGTCAAGTCCAAGGGAAGGGAAAAGGACTTCGAGTTCACAATTCATAATCTCACACTATGTGGAAATATGTCATGAGTTCACCAACTTAAAATATCACTAATCGATAACTATACCAAGGCATCCCCTTTTCTCGTTCTCTTCTATGTCTAGAAGTCGACACGAGTCATGGATCCTTGTAGTTACTTGGCATACAAAATGGATTCGGGTTCTACGGGCCATTAACCGTTATGAACCGTCACTTCACACAGGCCATTAACCGTCACAAGTCTCTACCCATAGGTTTCATACGTACTACACGCGGGAATCAAACCTGCCAAGTAATTGTGCATCCATTTCAGAGGAGATCGAGACTCATGAAACTGCACTCAAGATAACCGGTTAAGATTACGTGATCACACACGAACAAACATGATTGTATTCGACAATCACAAGGCCACATTCGCCTTAAGGCCTCTTTAGCCTTTTCTCATATTCACAATGGTTCACACATGTTCCATACTAGTGTTCACTCTCTCCTAGACCAATACTCGTCACAGATGCACCTTTCTACATCAAGTGCCCGAGCATCGCCATCTAGGTTTTCTTTCACATTCTTATTCACAACCTAGAATCATATCATTAGGTTTGGGGTAAGTTTTCTCACTCCTCCTAATTCATTTTTAAGCATGCAAACTCTCACAATCAAGGTAAATAACAATAAGATAGGAAAAACATATTACAATTTCATAATAGAATTACATGTGATAATTCAAACATAAGTCATACCACTTTCGGGTTTCCTCCGATTATTTAATCGGGCAATAAAACCGACATTTTTCACCTTCATCATATAGATTATTTTCACAGCTTTTCGTCGGTACCAAGAACATTTAAATCGGATGAACGAGTCAAAAGTCATGAAATTTATAAGAAAAAAAAAACATTTGTAAAAGTCCCAGGAGCGCCCGGCGCTGCCCCCTACGCCTCTACTTCGCCCGGCGAAGCAGAGGCGTAAGTCCCTTGCTAAAAACTTAAAAGTTACAGAAGCGTTCCACGCTGCGCCCCTTGGTCATCGTTCGGCGGAGCAGAGGCGCACGGTTTGCGTCGCCTGGCGCTTTATGCACCGCCCGACGCTCTGCACCAGAAGCAGAATTTTCTGCTGCATTTTACATGGTTCCCAAGCCTCAAAATCCCACTTTCTCAAACCAAAACATGTCTAAACAACCAAAGCAAGCATCATTCATGATTATATGCATAATACGATTATACTACACAATTTATATCGATTTTCAATCGTTAGATTCATGATTTTAGCAAGATTACTCATTTTCTCACAATATCAAACCTAACTCTAAAACTCAAGAAACTCTACAACTAAAGCATCTATCTAGAACCCACCTTGATTAGAGGATGATGATGAAGAAGATGAGATGATTTGATGAAGAAGAGATGATGATCTTGATCTTTCCCTCTTCTAGGTTTTCTTCTCCTTTTCTTTCCTTTCCTCTTCCTTCTCTCTACTTCTTCTTTCTTTCTATTTTCTATCTTTGTTCCAAATGAAGAGAAAAAGAAAAAAGAAATGATATAGAGAAACTCAATTAGATAGTAACACTACTAAATGTCCAAAAGTCTCTATAACACTAAAAGTTAAAACCTCAGAGTCAGAAAATATTAATTTGATCTTCTTTGAACTCAATAGTTTACTCTAATTATTTTATCCAATAAATTCTCAGAGTACACCGGAACCCAGTTGATCATACTAATATTATCCAGAGTAAAATAATTTACGGGGTATATATATATATATATATATATATATATATAGTTCATATCTTATGAGAATGTCATTTTTATATAAGAACATGAGAATGAATCTGAATTATTAGATTTTAAAATAAAAGGCTGAGATTATGTGTGATTTTTGTTTTTCTTTCTCCTCCATTATTAAAATAAATGATGGAGGAGAGAGTATAAAAACTGACACATAATCTCCACTATTTATTTTAAAATCTAATTGTTCAGATTCATTCTCATGTTCCCACATAAAAATGACATTCTCATATGATACGTTCCATATATATATATATATATATATATATGGGTTAAATAAGTATTAGGTCCCTGAAAATAACCCAACTTTGAGGTTTGGTCCCTATAAAAATTTTCTTCAAGGTTTGGTCCTCCAAAAGTTTTCCGTTTCTAACTCTAGTCCCTCCCGTTAGTTTTCACTAACGGCGGATGACGTGGCGTGCCACATGTGTTTTATTGCATTGACCAGACAAGGACCAAACTTGAATGTTAGTTTATTTTCAAGGACCTAATACTTATTTAACCCTTTATCCAAATAGCCTGCAACTTTTTCTCCATTCCAAGTTTTTCTTTCCATGCCAAGCTTTCCTCCATTCCAATGCTTATCAAATATCCTCATACACACGCATACGTCTTAATATCACAACTTGAACAGGAACAAGATGTGGTGCCTGAAGAAGGAATGTTGCTTACAAATTTCACTAGTGTAATATATTTCTAGCAATTGAACTTTTTCATTATGGAAATGGTCTAGAAGTATAGTGGATATTACATGCTGTAAAAACAGAGTAATGATGTCTTCATTCATATGCTGCCCCCTTGCTGGAGGTGAATCGCCCCCATTGGTTAATCATTCCTGTCGACCTTCAAGTTATCTTAAATATTCAGTTTGTTGGATTCTTTTTCTTCTATATGTATAAAATGTCTTCTTAAATGGTTTTGAGAAATTTTCTTAGCAAAAAACAGTTTGGTGTTGCTCTTGCATTGAGATATTTAGGTTATGAATTTTTGAACTAAATTTCAAAATTCTAAAGAAATAATACTTTCCTTTGTTATGTTTTCTTATTAAATGAAGTTTATGAATTTTGTATTGTTTGGTGTTGTTGATTCTTTTGACCATAACAATATTATGGGACAAAAATGAGGAATCAGTGCCGAAAAATTTGGAAGTGGTTAATAGCTGATTTTGTTATGTTTTGTATCAATGTGTTGATGAATAAGTATATGAATTGTAAATAGTTTATGTTTCGTAGCTATTTTTTGTACATCACTAGTTTTTTTTTTGAAGTAGGTTGTTGCTGTGTTTATGCATATCAAATAATTAAGACTGCATTAGCATTATATTTTTTGTCCATCACTTGTATGCATTGTCCATCACTTATATAAGGGTATATATTATTATAGTATTATAGTGTTACATGTTTTTATGTATTTGGTGTTATATACTGCTATCCATTGCTATTTTTTTAGCATTAATATTATGGTTGTATATGGTAATACGATGTTATAGTGGTATACGATGTACCTAATATAGTCCCTAATATAGTCTAATCTCTCACTATATTTTGTTAATGTTGCACCTAATATAGTCCCTTTTAAAATTGTGTCACGAGATGATAAAGTTAATGCTTACGGATGTATCATAGATATGTGGATATGAAACCTTGAAAGTTCTTAATTCCAAAGATTTTCTTTAGATAATACGGAGCATTTGAATAATTGTTCATGAGAAAACAAACACTTTACAGACATCACTTAAAACATTTTGGAACCTTTATAATCTTATTAGTTATGATATATTGAGTCTTTGTCTTATATATTTATGGATATGATATGTTGTGTTTAAAATTTAATCACTTATGTAAAATCAAAAAGAGTAAGAACAACATGTACATAAAAATATATAATAGAATAAGCAAATGTATAAACTACATCATAAAAAAAACAGAAAAAACAGTATGCATACAACTCTTCATATGTCACAGTGGTAATACATAATAATATATAAACTTTAACATTGAACTTTTAAGGGACTGAAGACAAAAAGTAGATCAATTTTAGACTTTTATAATTCTTATTGAGTCTGCATTATTACTAATTCAGTGGCTTTTGTCGTTCAAAACCAAGAGAGAGAGGTTCTTCTTTTTATGTTCACGAAAAGACCATCGTGAGGATAATGATGATGGAATGAGTTATTTACTCACGGCAATGGAAAATGGTCATGGAAATGTTTTTCTCACAGCAAGGAAAAAAATGGACGTCTTTCTTTGTAGCTAACACAATCTCTCTCCCAGGATGATACTCCAAGTACTGTTTTTCTTCTACTCATCAAATAACTAAAGCTTGTTAAGGAAAAAAGGTGGAAAACTGAGGAGAAGAAAATTGGGTTGAAGAAGAAGAAGAAGGGGCATAGAAAGAATAATAACAGAGGATCTTGTTTTTGTTATTTCTGATGTTGTTGTTGTAATGAAAAGAAGGATTGTGTGAGAGAGAAAGAGAAATGAGGGTAGAGAAAAAGGTGGAGAGGGAAAGAAGAAGAGGAGTGAGAGAGAGAAGGAGGAGAATAAAAATATGACGTATGCGTGTGCATGAGGATATTTGATAAGCATTGGAATGGAGGAAAGCTTGGCATGGAAGGAAAAACTTGGAATGGAGAAAAAGTTGCAGGCTGTTTGGATAAAGGGTTAAATAAGTATTAGGTCCCTGAAAATAAACTAACATTCAAGTTTGGTCCCTGTCTGGTCAATGCAATAAAACACATGTGGCACGCCACGTCATCCGCCGTTAGTGAAAACTAACGGGAGGGACTAGAGTTAGAAACGGAAAACTTTTGGAGGACCAAACCTTGAAGAAAATTTTTATAGGGACCAAACCTCAAAGTTGGGTTATTTTCAAAGACCTAATACTGATTTAACCCTATATATATATATATATATATATATATATATATATATATATATAAGAAAAGTGTATTGATATGAAAAAACTATATATATGATACAAATATAAGTAAAAAAGCATTTTTCTTTTAAAAATAATAAATTCTCTCAGTTAAATTATTATAGAAAATAAAACACGTAAATGAAAATAAAACGATTATAACGGGAACATGATGTTACTTATCAAAATATTTAATAATAATATTGGTTGTATTATTATTATTTTTTTATTTATAATTTAATACAATATTAAATAATTTAATGTTGTATGTAATACAACATTAAATATTAAAATAGTTGTCTTATTTGTGAAAAATATTAAAATTAATAAATATACTTTTAAAATGTATAGTTCATATCCATTGCATAACTATCATTAAATACGTTTATTATGTATTTAAAATTTATGAAAAATTTAACATTTTATTCTAGAAATGAGTCAAATATCAATATTTCAAATTTCAAATTTATTTTAAAAAATCATTAATTATTTAAATTTTTGTTACTTAATTATGATTTTTATAGGTATCCCACAAAAGAGATATTTGTAATCAAACTTAAGAGCTATTTGTAATCAAACTTATATAAATTAGGAGATTGTAAGAGAATATATATATATATATATATATATATATATATATAGTTCTGGACCGGGCAAGGCTACTTGCCCTTAAGGGTCAGGCTCAATCCATCATATTTGGCGAACAGTCCCAATAGGCACAATATAGTCGTTGGACATGTCTCCCCCCCCCCCCCCCCCCCCCCCCCCGCGCAGGGTGGTTCACGCGACCAACTGCCTCCCCGGATATAGCAAAAACAGTTAGAAAGGCCACGCGCTTGACCTTCCATCTGGCAACACCTCATTGGTCGATCAGACCCCTTTGTTCGCCAACAATCTCCCTATAAAAATCCCTCACTTGAGAGGGGAAGGTATCACAATTCATACACTTGACTTCTCTTACTTGCTCTCCCCTTTCTTTTGACCAAATACTTACTTTGGCATCGGAGTACCTTGCAGGTACCTCCACCCCCTTTTCTCCTCTCCTACAAGCATCAGCACTTGTCCTACACGAAGGCCGCGACGATCTCCTTCTGGTCATCTCAGATCAGTGGCGCCATCTGTGGGAAACTTCGCTTCCCCGTCTTTTTGAATCAAGATCCCTCATATTTTCACCTAAAAGACCAAAACTTTCATCTCTCCAAAATCCCAGATCCTCATGGCTTTCGTTAAGAGTGACGTCCAAGAACTTGTGGCCACCGCTGCCAATGTCGACAAGGATGCTGTCGTCGGGAATATCCCATCCGAGAGCATCCAGCACAACCATGGACCGGCTCCCCCAAAGCCCGACGAACAAAGACCACGAACACAAGTTGTGGAACTTTCCTTCGAACCCATTCCGGTTCCTCAAGGCGCTGATCCGACCACCGCAGCGCTCATCGCCTCTTTGAACAATTCCAACCGTTTCATCATCCAGCAGGGAGAAAATATCAGCGCCCTCGAGCACGCTCTTCAAGAGCATCATTCTTCGGAGACACTGGATCTCTCCCCACCTCCGCGAAGTCACTCAAAGCGAAGACGTGATAGTCCTTCCCCGGTCAAGGAACGCTCGAGATCATGGAGCCCAACACCCGACCGTGCTCGCCGGCATCGTCGTTCTCTTAGGAAAACTAGGCATCTCCTGTTTCCAAAAGACATCGACATTCGGACAAACACGAGCATAGGCGTACCCGCGGACACTCTCCTCGCCGCAGTCAAAGCCGCGACCACAGTCTTTCTCCGTCATTCTCTCACAGCTCTAGCAGTGATGACGAAGCTCAAGGCCCATTCACAAGGAACATTGTGGACACCCGGATTCCCCGCGGGTTAGAGAAACCTCTCACACTAGCGATGTACGATGGCATGTCGGATCCTCACGAGCACCTGGAGAACATCGAAGCTATGCTCCAGTACCACGGTGTCTCCGGAGCCATTCGGTGCAAAATATTTCCCATCACCTTGAGGAAAGGTGCGATGACATGGTTCAAAAGACTCCCTCGAGGATCCATCTCCTCCTGGCGCGACCTCAAAGACCAATTCACCCGCCATTTCACAGCCTCCCGACGACATCCGAAGACGGAGGCAATGTTAGAAGCCATCATACAGGGCAGGGAAGAACCTCTGTGAGAGTACATCGAGAGATTTAATAAGGAGGCAGTGGAAGTCAGAACTTCCGATCACATGAAGAAATACCTCCTCGAGAAAGGACTCTGACCGAAAAGCGACTTTCGTAAAGCTGTCGGGATCAAACCTCCTCGAATGCTGACAGAGCTTCTCCACATGGCCAAAGATTACATTCGCAACGAGGAGAAAGAAGCTGTGTATCGCGCCCGGGACGCAAGAGATCGGGAAGCACCCCGAGCATCCAAAAAGGAGGAGCCAGAGCCATCCCGTAAAGGCAAGGAGAAGCGAAGGGAGGAACGTCCTCGTGAAGGCAAAGGGCCAGCTGGCCGATTCAATGAATACACTGTACTCACTACCTCACGTGAGCGTATTCTCTCCGACTGTATCAATACCAAATTCAAACAAGGAGGTGTCCGGTTCCCTAAACCAACCGCGTCCAAAGGAAACATAGACAAAAGTAAATACTGTCATTTCCACCGTAGCCACGGGCACGTAACGGAAGACTGCGTGCACCTCAAGGACGCCATAGAGATCCTCATCAAAGAGGGCCATCTGAAGCAATACGTGAAGAAGGGAGAGTCCTCCCGACGAGACACGTCTGATCCTAATAAGGAAGCTGAATCAACCCCCTCCAGTCCTCCCCCGTATGTCGCAATGTCCATCAGCTGACCAGAGGACTTCCTCGTACCTGATCACTTCTACCCGACTTCCCAGGCATCCATACACAGCACCTGGGAAGCCTTTCCTACGGCCATGGTTATCTCATGTGGGGGGTACCATGAACTCACGATAGGATCCATCAAACGAAAGTTTGAACAGCTAATCGACAGCAGCCCCGACCAGTTGTGCACGGTCGGCAAGGGTAAAGGACGGTCACAGCCGATCACGTTCTACAGAGAAGAACTCCCTGGAGGATCGCCGAACTCCCACATTCCTCTACTGATTCGGGCCAAGTTATCATCCACCGACGTGCGGAGAATCCTGGTTGACCAGGGCAGCTCCGTAGACATCATGTACTCCAGCCTGTTCCGCGCGCTGAAGCTGAATAAATTTAATCTCTCCCCATACGTAGGATTTGATCTCCAAGGATTCAACGGAGCAATGGCCCGACCTTGGGGTTACGTGGAGATACCCGTCACGTTCGGCGAAGAAGAGGCATCACGGACAATCAAAACACAATTCTTAGTCATTGACTGTCCGTCGCTCTATCAGTGCATCCTCGGCAGACCAGCTCTTGCCGAACTCGTTGCTGTCCCCTCGACAGTTCACCTCAAGCTCAAGTACTACACTGAGAAGGGACACGTCGCCACTCTGCACGGTGACATCGAGGCTGCTCGCAGATGCTTTGAGGCCGCGACAAAGTGGCAAAACCAGATCGCGACAGCAGCAAAATTGGCAAAGCGAACCAGAGAAGGTGAGGTTCTAGCCGAAGACGGCCAGCCAGAGAAAAAGCCCATGCTTCCCGTACACACCATTGACCTCGACAGCAAGATCACTGAAGATGGGAACGAAGATCGGGACGAGGACAAAAAATCAGGAGTAACAAGCTCCCAGTCTCCTACACTTCTGCCACCAGTTCCAGACAGAGAATTTGAGATCATCACCTTCAGCAACAACCCCAACAGGGGGGTGAGGATAGGCGTTGGTCTCCCCGACGAGGTAAAGAAGGAGTTGAAGACATGCCTCGACGACAACGTCGACCTCTTCGCCTGGAGTGCAGCAGACATGCCCAGCCTTAATCCAGAAACTGCGTGCCACCACTTGACCATCAATCCAGCTGCCCGCGCCATTGCCCAACGACGAAGGAAACAGTCTGAGGAAAAGGCACAGGCTGCCGAAAAACTTGTACAAGACCTCTTAGAGGCGAAATTTATTTCCGAGGCCAGATATATGACCTGGCTCTCAAATATTGTACTTGTAAAGAAAAATAATGGAAAGTGGCGCATGTGCATTGACTACACTGATCTCAATCGGGCTTGCCCGAAAGATGCTTACCCACTACCGAGCATAGACAAACTCGTAGATAATTCCGCAGGATTTAAGCTCTTGTCCTTCATGGACGCCTATTCGGGATACAACCAAATCCCGATGGCCGACGAGGACAAGAGGTACACTGCATTCATGACTTCCTCGGGGAATTATTACTATAACGTAATGCCCTTTGGACTGAAGAATGTCGGGGCCACATACCAACGCATGATGAACAAAGTATTCCGATCAGAAATCGGCGATATGCTCGAAGTATATATGGATGATATGATCGTGAAATCCCAAGAGGAATCCGACCATACCACCCACTTGCGCAAAGTGTTCGACCAAGCTCGAAAATGTAAAATGCGTTTTAATCTAGAAAAATGCACCTTCGGCGTGCGAGCAGGGAAATTCCTTGGATTTTATCTCACCGAAAGAGGAATAGAAGCAAACCCAGACAAATGTCGAGCACTCGTGGAATTCCCCACGCCTCAGTCGAAGAAGGCAATACAATCCCTCAACGGGATGCTCGCGTCCCTTGCTCGCTTCGTAAGCAAGTCCGCCCAGCACGCTCTGCCCTTTTTCAAGTTACTCAGGAAGGAGGCTAATTTCGAGTGGACGGACGAGTGCGAGCAGGCCCTCGCTCACTTCAAACAAGCTCTTTCCGAACCACCAGTATTGTCCCGACCAGACCGTGGGGAAACAATATACCTGTATCTCTCCGTGGCCAACGAAGCAGTAAGTGCAGCACTTATTCGAGAGACTACTGACGGGCAGAAACCCATTTATTTCACCAGTAAAGCCCTACAAGGACCCGAAGTCAGGTACACGCAAATAGAACGAGTAGCCCTTGCTCTCATAATTGCCGCGAGGAGACTCAGATATTACTTCCTGGCACACACTATCGTCGTCAGGACCAACCAGCCAATCAGGCAGCTATTAAGCCGACCAGATATGGTGGGCAGGATGCTAAGGTGGTCCCTTGAACTGGCTGAATTCGACATTCACTACGAAAGGAGGAAAGCCCTCAAGGCACAGGTTCTGGCCGACTTCGTGGCAGAAATGACTCCGGATTCGTCCTCTCCGGGACAGACACAGGAATGAGTCATTTACGTGGACGGTGCATCGAGCCCCTCGGGCAGCGGAGCAGGAATTATCCTCAAAAACGAGGAAGGGACCCTGATCAAAGTATCCCTGATCCTTTCTTTCAAAACATCCAACAATCAAGCCGAGTATGAAGCCTTCCTCGCAGGATTACGACTCGCCAAAGACGTCGGCGCGAAGAAAATAAAAATCTGCACTGATTCCCAACTCGTGGCATCTCAAGTACGAGGAGAATTCCAAGCAAAAAACGACCAACTCGCCGAATACTTGGTCGTGGTGAAAGACAAAATGACTGAGTTTGAAGCATGGGAGGTTCAGCACGTCCTGCGTGAACAGAATACCCGAGCAGACATCCTCTATAAACTAGCCAGCACCAGGAAAAAAGGTGGAAACAAATCCATCATTCAAGAGATACTGGCTAGCCCGAGCATTACAAAGCCCGACCTGCCGGACGTTAACGTCATCGGAGAACCCCATTGTTGGATGACCCCAGTATACAATTATCTCGCCAAAAGGGAACTTCCCGAAGACAGTAAGGAGGCCAGTGTGACTAAGCGACGAGCCTGCTCCTACGTACTGGTCGAGGACAAGTTATATCGACGAGGATTCTCTATCCCCCTGTTGAAATGTGTCGACGAAGCTCAGGTCCCCGAAATCTTACAAGAAATCCATGAGGGCATCAACGCATAACACCTAGGGGGAGATCCCTTGCTCGAAAAGCTTTGCGCGTAGGATACTACTGGCCGACCATGCAGCAGGACGCCAAAGAACATGTATAGAAATGTGACCTTTGCCAACGCCACGGGGACATGCATTTGGCACCACCCAACGAGTTGAAGACCCTCTCCTCGCCGTGGCCCTTCGCCTGGTGGGGGATGGACATCCTAGGCCCCTTCACAATGGGATCTTATCAAAATAAATTCCTAATCGTGGTCGTCGACTATTTCACAAAATGGATTGAAGCCGAAGGGCTCACCAAGATCACAACCTTCAACATACTGCATTTCTACAAAAGAAACGTCCTCGCCAGACTCGGGGTACCCCAGGCCCTCGTGACCGACAACGGAACCCAATTCACAGACAGAAAATTCCAAGACTTCGTCGCCAAATTGGGAACGAAACAACACTTTACTTCGGTCGAGCATCCCCAAACCAACGGGCAAGCGGAGGCCGCGAACAGAGTGATCCTACGCGGATTGAAACGAAGGCTAGGCGAGGCTAAGAAAAGGTGGGTCGAGGAGCTCCACAGCGTCCTCTGGGCATACAGGACAACACCTCACTCCACCACCGGGGAAACCCCTTTCCGACTAGCATACGGAACAGAGGCGGTAATACCGGTAGAGATAAGGGAGCCCTCCAGAAGGACAGAAGCTCCCCTCGACGAAGAGATGAACGATGAGGCTCTACGCGAGGAACTCGACCTGGTCGAAGAAATAAGATCAGGGGCTGCCCTTCGCGAGGCCGCATTGAAGCAGCAAATAACGCTGCGACATAACACCAGAGTCATAAAGCGCGACTTCCCCGTAAGCAGTCTGGTCCTGCGCAGAAACCAGAAGGATTCCCGCGAAGGGAAACTGGAAGCAAACTGGGAAGGACCCTATAGGGTCAAATCCAAAATGGGCACGGGAGCATATTACTTGGAAACACTGGACGAAAAACAACTTGCTCGACCATGGAATGCTGAAAAACTCAAGCAGTACTATAGCTAAGTCCTTAACCACGAGGACAGAAACGTTGTCGACATAGTCACCCCAAAATGGGGAGGGCTGCTCGACCATCGTATTGTGCCCTGGTGAAGCACGACACACATTACAACGTCGGCCAGCTTCTGCTCTTTTTACGAGCAGATCCTGCGCACAACGGGGATACCTCAACCGAGCTCCGCCGTTGCCGCACCATTCAGGCAGGACACCCAGCTCGCGATGGGACAGTCCAAGCCTATAGACTAGTACCTCAAACGAAGTCCTAGCCTCATCATGGGTGGAACCACTCCGCCCTCCTCGGTAGATTTTACGCCTAGCCGGGGACACACGCACACAGATAAACAAAAAGAGCAAAGTCCAAAATAAAACGTCCACAAAAACCAAGTATATATTAAAGAACCGGCCACGACCGGACAATGTCAAATACAAAGAGGGGCAACGCCCATACAAAACGATAAATACAAATTGATAAGGGTACGCAGGCCCACAAAACATGGTAAAAACAAGTCCTACCCTACGACTTCACTTTCCCCCTCAGCAGGGACAGTGTGGCCGTCCACCACTCTGTTGAACAAACCCATTCCATCCGTCTGGAGCTGCACGTCGGGGTTGAGGGCCATCATCTGCTCTTTAGCCGCATTAAAGCCAAACTCAGCTGCTTTTAGGTTATCCTCGCCAAGGACTCTGATGCTCCTGATCAAGTCAGTCCGTGACTTTAGAGACCTCTCATCATCGTTCTCATCCTGGGCAGCTACAGTCAAGCCTTCCAACTCGGCAATCCTCGCCTGCAGTCCTTTCCTCTCCTCGTCAGCCTTGATCGCAGCTAACTTCAGTTGGGTCACCTCCGTCTGAAGCAATACTTTGGCCTCCTCGTGACCTTCAAACTGTTTTAGGTCATTGAACAGCTTGCTGTTTTTTGCCTCCAACTCGGCGATTCTATTCTTGAGAGTCACAAGGTTCGCCCGAGTAGCCACTTCATCGTCGAAAAGGACAAGAGCAGCTTCGAGGACCCTAAACATGCCCGCCGCATCCTGGCATAGTTGTTTCCTCCTCGCCGTAGAGTTAGCGTTCAGAATAGCCACGGCTTCTAAATCATGGACCACTATCGAATCCCCTTCGGCGAACAAATCTCGGCGAGCATAGCAGGCGGGCAAGACAAAGTGGCCGGCACCCGAACCCCCCGGACCAGCGGCCACAGAGCTACCCGCAGTATCTCTCTTCCTCTTAAGGGGACCCTCCGGGGTCAGCGGCGTTGAGGCTCTCTCAGGGACTGGGGTAGGTCCAACAGCAAAACTCTCCGCCACTGTCTGCTTAGGGCCCCGGTCTTGGCACCTGTGGTCGCTTTCTTGTGAACTTTGGCCGCCTGCGACCTCATCAGGCGCTCCCGCATGTCAGCCATCATACCTGCGAACACAACTTCATCAAGTCAGAACCAAAGGAAATTAAACAAACTAAGCTAAAACAACGGAGCATACCGAGCAAAATTATAGCATCGTCATCGGTATCACACTCAAAGAGAGCTTTAACATTAATATATCTAGCTGCTCGGGTAGGTCCATCCGCCCCGACCAACTGATTCCCGTCCCTATCAACGACGTAGGCCAGAGAAAAGCTCTCCACATAAGCATGGAGGGTCCTATACGACTCCTTATCCGCCGGGCAAAGCTGCTCATACTTCACCAGGAACTGATCTGTTCGGCGCTTAAAATGGGTGTAGACCCATTCCAAAGGGAAGACGGAGACCACACCATCCCTTTCCCGACCATCCACCATCACCCTCTCAATACTTGAGATGCTCCTCTTCGCTTCTTCAGTTATAGGCTTCACGATCAGAAACCTGTCCTTAAAGTTGCGTATCGAATCAAAGTACGGCCAGAACAGCCTGCTCTGTTGCTTAAACGATACCCAACTCTGTTTCGACCCCGCCGTGCTCCGCTGAATTTGGAAGAGGCAGAAGAAGAGATCTGTGGACGCCCCGATGCTGAGATAACGGCAGACTAACTCAAAAGCCCGGATAAAAGCCAAGGCGTTCGGATGAAGCTGGGACGGGCACAAGGCCAAATGGGTGAACAGGGAGGATTGGAAATCAGTGAAAGGGAGACGCATTTTGGCCTCCGTAAATGCAAACTCATACATAGGAAAGCGAAGTCCCGGGTACGAGGAACAAATTCTATCGTACTCCTTGGGACGAAAAGCTTTCCAGGCTCGTGGAGCTCCCTCGTCGCGTCTCTCCAACAAGTCGAAGTCTCGAATTTCCTCCTCGGAGAAGGTTGATCGAAAAGACAAAGGCTCATGTCCAAGCCAGTCAAGGTCCCCTACCGCGACCTTGATGTTTGAGTAATCGGCGGACACACTGGGCCCCTCGGGTACTTCCTGTGCGTCGGGCATAACTTCGTCGCGAGGTTCAGCCATTTTTGCCTGAAAAGCAGAGGAAGAGAAGTGAATTCGACATCCATGATCAAATCCACCCTTCCACCACTAATCAAGTGAAAGGGCGTTAATGAATCCGAGGACAACCACGTGCTCGCATAAATTACCTACAAATAGCTAAGAGAGGTCTCCGCGACCAGGACTCACAAAGACACATACGAGGACGCGTGTTCGTCCCAAATCACGCCTAAACTCCGAACAAGGCCTAGTGCCCGACTACAAACTAAATTCTACACCTAACCAGATTCTACAAGGATCTACGCTATCAATTTCTACAAAATTCTAGAAATTCATAAGGTTCATCATGTTCTTCATAAAAATTCCTAGAATTCATGTGTTCATCAAAGAACACATGAATTTCAACCGGAAAAGTATGAACTTCAACCGGAAAGTATAAACTTCAACCGGAAAACCTATAAAAATATGCAGAAAGGAAGAGAGAACTTACAAGTAAAAGAAGAAGTTGACGGTGGCGAAGAGAAGCTCCAGCGAAGACTAATTACAGAGCAAACGAGAGCAAGGAGTGAGAAAACTTGTGAAATTAAGAAAATGAGACCTTCCCCCACCTTTTTATAACCGTTTGATCGTGGGGAATCATGAAGGTCATCATAGCCTATACGCCCCTAGGACTGACAAAGGCCATAAATGCTCACCAAGTGTCACAAAAACTCTTCGCCTGGTTCAGCGCAAAAAATACAACATTGGCACATACGAACAAGTCTCCTCGTCAAAATGAACACATCCGGGCAGAGATGCTCGCCAAAAGCTTCCATTCTGCCGAGGACACCGCAACCCTGATCGACGTTTCGCGTTAATGTCTGACGACCACATCTGGTCGGGCGAAAGGAACATTCCAAGCGAGCATCCACCTCCCCGACAGTACGGTCGAAATCGCAGCTGCCTAAGTCATTACTCTCTAACAGAGCAATGACTTGGGGGGCTCCTGTTCTGGACGGGGCAAGGCTACTTGCCCTTAAGGGCCAGGCCCAATCCATCATATTTGGCGAACAGGCCCAATAGGCACAATATAGCCGTTGGACATGTCCCCCCCCCCCCACGCGCAGGGTGGTTCATGCGACCAACTGCCTCCCCGGATATAGCGGAAACAGTTAGAAAGGCCATGCGCTTGACCTTCCATCTGGCAAAACCTCATTGGTCGATCAGGCCCCTTTGTTCGCCAACAATCTCCCTATAAAAACCCTCACTTGAGAGGGGCAGGTATCACAATTCATACACTTGACTTCTCTTTCTTGCTCTCCCCTTTCTTTTGACCAAATACTTACTTTGGCATCGGAGTACCTTGCAGGTACCTCCACCCCCTTTTCTCCTCTCCTACAAGCATCAGCATTTGTCCTACACGAAGGCCGCGACGATCTCCTTCTGGTCATCTCCGATCATATATATATATATATATATATATATATATATATATATATATAGGAATAAGTGAATTACTGAAACGAGGAAATAATAAACTTTTTTCGATAAATAATTTTGTTTTTCTTGATATATTTGTTTTTCTTTCTATCTATTTTTATTACATTTTGAAAATAAATACACACAACTCACCACCACCGTTATTACAATTATGGTACAATTAAAAAAAATAAAGGTAAAATCTGTGTGAATTATGGTATAATTAAAGAAAATGAAGGTAAAAATATTTAAAATAGTGTATGAATTCAAGTACAGGCAAAATGTATTTATTTATATTACTAATATTTATTTATATAATTAAAATCATATTTATAAATACTATGTTATTATTTGATATTTATAAAACTAAATCATTGTATAAATATTTTTATAAAAAATATAAAAACAAAATTAATATTTACACGCCGAAAAATATATGATTGATCCAAATATTTGTATATATGAAAAAAAATATTCATGCCCCAAATATAAATAAAAATATTTTTTTAAAAAAATAAAAAACTTTTTTGATAAAATAATTTTGTCTTCTTTTTTATTTTAATATTTTAAAAAAAACTAACCATTCAATCCCACGAATATTGATTCTATCTTTTTTTAATATAAATTATTTTTTTATATTTATTAATTTTTTGGCTAAAATACAGTTTTGGTCCTCCTATTTAGCAAAATTCACGGTTTTGGTCCCCCTGTTTTTTTTTTTAACAGTTTTGGTCCCTCACCCCTCACTGTTCCTGTACGGACGTACACTGTTCATGTACGGACATGTACGGACAAATTACTGTTCATCACTTTTTCTGGGCAAAAATTGGAGTGGGGGACCAAAACTGTTAAAAAAAAAAACAGGGGGACCAAAACCGTGAATTTTGCTAAACAGGGGGACCAAAACTGTATTTTAGCCTAATTTTTTTTAATCATAATTTTTTTTAAATTTAAATATAAATAAATACGCGTCACTGATCAGTACCCGTGCAAAAGTACGGATATCACACTAGTAATAAATAAATAAATAAATATTTCCATCTCTTTACAGCATTATTCCTAGATCTGATTTTGTAATCATTTAATCCTATCATATCTCTTTTGAAATATTTCTCAGGTCAATCTTTAAAATAAGAATAAACTGTAATAATCACCAAGACTTCTATATTTACTATTAAATAAGGATATGTGACCAATTCGATGGGTTGAAAAGACTTGCATCACATAAATATATCAAAGAGTCATTTAAAAGTAATTCTATTTTTTTTTAAAAGAATATATTTTCACACTATAAATTATCATACAATTTTTTATGTTTACATACAAATGTGGAAAAATATGGCTGAAGTTTTAAAATTTATTTGTATTATAATTATTTTCCTTTTTATATGTATCATTAGGATTGATGGTCAGTTCCCTTTCTCAAAAAACATAATTTTTTTATCTTATTCACAAATTTCATTCTATATTATTAGCATTTGTTTTATCTTATTTAACATTACAGGACTTTATTTATGCGAAGACGATGAAGATTGTTATAAACTTAGGTGTCATCTAGATGAAGTTCCAAAATGCATAAGGATGACTTGTCGTTGTCAAAAAATCTTCGATCCAAAAGTACAAATTATTTTAAATTAATATATATATATATATATATATATATATATATATATATATATATATATATATAGTGTTATCTAATATAAACTAAATATCAAATAAGACAAAAAGTCGTTCAATATTTCAAAAAAGTGTCTTGTACAAATTTGTATGGTACTTGCAAATCAAACGCATATACTAATATAAATAAAATTATAGTGTAATTAATATGAATAATTTGTATATAATTATTACTAAATTATCCTTTAAATATAAATGTATTAAATATTAACTTTTCATATTTTAAAAAACATAGATATTATAAAATATTAATAAAGGGATAATTCTATTTTTGAAAAACAGTAATAATCTCTTTTTAGAATGAAAAATATTAATATTTAAAAAAAGCATATGATAAAAATATATATAAGAAGTATAATTTAAAAATAATTTAATTCATGTGCACTAACAATAACAATGTAAATTTTATTTACATTTTCAGTTAATCACTTCACATCCACTACTTTATTTAAGAAGTTTGATTTTTATTTTAACTATCTAAAAAGTAGGGGTGGCAAAATAGGTTGGATCTGTTAGGTCCGTCCATTAATCCACCATTTTTTTCAGATCGGAGGGAGGTTTTCGGTTCAGTGTCTTAAATTTGACCTGCTCCGTCTAACTCACTTTTAAAACGGGCCGAGGGCGGGGCGAGTTTTGCCCACGGATTTTTAATTTAAAAGAAATTATTTTTTTATTTGAGATTAAAACAATATTAACAGGATATGTAGGAGTCATACTTTTAAAACAACTCTCATTTTTTCAAACTCTCATATTTATTTTTCGCATAATCACAAACAGCTTATTTTAAAGACATTAATTGGTTTCTACTTAGTTCTTTATTTTCATTCATAGTAGAAAAAGTCTTTATTGCAAAACATAGAGAATATATTATTTTCTATTTTCTATTACTCGTGTCATTGGAGTCGGGTTCTAAAACTATAAGGTAAGTTCTGCACATAGGGGTTTGTTTCTCATTATGATAATAAAGTTTTGACATTGAAGGTTTTAGTGTTTTTGTTTTAAGTTTTTTTGTATGGTTTATGTTGAAGAATATGACATTTACATTAAGATTTGTTAAAATTTTACCATGCATTTGTTAAAATTTGTCGGTCTTTTCGGTAATGATTAACAGTTTTGTAAATTATAAAGTAAATCAAATTGTAAAAAAAAAAATGACGGGTCACCCGCCAATTCGTTAGTAAACAGAGCATGTTTGACTTTTAAGCTCGGACGGCTAAGTTGATTTGTCTGCCCCGTTTTTGGACGAATTTAAATGGGGCGGGTCTAAATGGGGTCGGCCGCCCGCTTTGTTACTCCTATTAAAAATAATATAAACGGATGGTTGTCATACTAGTGTAAAATTTTTTACACCACCTGTACATAACAATTAATTTTATTCTTAAAAAAATAGATCCAGCCTTAATTAATTACGGAAAATTATCCCACTTCACACGTTAAAAAACATTAAAAAGTTAAGTCATTGGTCTTTATTTTATATAAAAATGTATAGTTATCTAAAAATAATAATTTAGTATGTGTCTTGTTATTCGGAGGTAAGAATTTATTCTAACATAATTGAGTTGAATGTAAATTTAATTATATTTTAATTCATTACCATAAAAGTGATTCTTAACATTTAATATTTTTGAAAGATTTGAATCAAATTTTTTAAAATATTTGAATCAAAATTGTTTTTGAGTGTATAATTATCAAATTAGATATTAATATATGTATTTTTATAAAACATAAAATGAAATTACTGAATTCTTAATAATCAAGTATAATAGTTAAATATGTGTATTTTGAACATGTAATTACTAAAATCAGTTTTAATAAGTAAAAATTAAATCAAATTTATTCCAATTTAAAATATGTATTCTGAGGAGTTATTTCATTTTTTTTTAAGTCAAAATGTTATTTTATTCATTTACACAAGATTTTGTTTTCTAGAGAGTAAGAGTTTGTCCTAAGATAAATTGTTCATTTTTATTATAATTTATTTTTGTTATTTTAAAACTACTATTGTGTTTAATTTTGCATCAATTATTTTTGTTACCAAAAATATTTAGTTAAAAAATAGTTTTTTTTTTTAATTTATTATAATGTCACATTGCCTTATGATGCAAAGTCACTCTTATTTACAAGTCTCACTTTTTTGTTTTCTTCCGATTTGAGTCGAAAGCACAACTCACGTAGAGTTGTCTTCACGGGTTGTGGTCATGGACAAAACAACTTCTGAATCATAGTTATCATCATGAGCTATATGGGTTTATTCTGAATCATAGTTATCATCATGAGTTATATGGGTTTATTCCTCACTCTATTGATTCATCTTCCCATATTTCTTGTGTCAACATTCATTAGTAAAGTGTCCAAAATTTTCACAATTGTAGCATTGGACCTTCTTTTTATCAAACTATTTCTTGTTTGATTGGTTGGTGTAAAAGCCTTCTCCTCTCTTGGAGAATTCAACCTTGCCATCAACCATTAATCTTCCACTGTTGGACCCATTTCAATTTTCTTTTACTTTCTTCTTTAAATCCCTTTCATGACCATCTTTCTTCATCTTTTGAGCATGCATGCCATCTTGAATTAACCTCTAGGCACCTCTATCAATCACCATGAATTCATAAGCCTCAAATGAGCTCTGTGTTTCTTATATCTTCATGGTCGTAAAGTTTTTGGATTCTTGAATTGCCACACTATAAAATCAAGTCTTAAAGTCAGAATATCGTCACTTTCTCAACCACTTGTTGATCAATGATAGTCTCATCACATGTCTTCATTTGTTTCACCACTGCAATCAATTTAAAAAATTAATCACTTATCTTTTGACCTTCTTCCATCTGACTTCATTAAGGCACTTCATCTTTTCCAATTACTTCCATTAAGAATGTTAGAAGGAAATAACCATTATTGTTAATGATTGATGAAAAGAACCCTTGAAAAACCCACACACACCACCCTAAATGTTTTTCAATTCAATGATCCCCTCATAGTTCCTTTGTGTTTTCCTTAAACAGAACCAGACTCATGATGGCAAATGTTAGCGCATCAGCATTTTTTATGCAGCAAAGTAACTAGTTAAAGTTGTAACAATGGTGATATATTTATATTTTAATTCTCAAAATAGAATTTTACAACATTCATATAGCTTGTTGGTTAAGCAACCAACCTAACTAACTAACAAGCTAACCAACCACTTGTTAGTCTGTTAATTTAAGCTGCTAACACACTTAGTCATAAACTAACTAACAAAACTATATACATTCGTGAGTTTATAGTATAACTCTTTCACTGAACTATATACATGCACATGTATAATGTAAATGGAATGAACTATAAGCATGCATGAGTGTAAATTGTAAATTGAAATGCTATGTTTAGAAATTATCTAAAGAAAATAAGAATGATTACAAGAAATTATAAAAAATTAAGAAAATAAATTTATTTTGGTCCAAGAATTTTCTCTAAGAGAAAAAAAATACACCACTATAAAATGTAGATTTTTCAACTCACTTTCACCTCATTATGGTAAAATTTACACATTTAGGTGTTTTTTTCATTTTCATTTTAAGCAACTTTTTACCATGGTCAAAGTTTCCAATCGTGGTGAAAAGTAGCGTATGGTCATGAGTCTGAATCCCAACACCAGTAATTTTATTTTTTATTTATTTTTAAGTCACTTTTTACCATGTTTAGAACTCCAACCGTGGTGAAAAGTGTCATCTGGTCATGGGTCGAATTCCAGCACCAGCTATTTTGTTTTTTATTTATTTTTAAGCCACTTTTCACCATGGTTGCAATTCCAACTGTGGTGAAAAGAGGCGCATTCCAATTTTTTTCCAAGATATATAACGTTAAATATTCATTCATTTTTTCATAAACGAACTTAGACGAACTTCATCTTCTACCTCCAAGCTTTATCTTGCATTTACATAATTATATTTCTCTCCTAATCCAAACTCGAAAACATCATTTCCTATATAAATAAAACTCGAAAACAACATTTCATTCATTAACAAGTTTTAGAACTCCATCATCTCTTCTCCAACTAGAACGAGGCAAGGAAAACATGGATTCAAGTTAACAATGTTAGTTGTTGTTGTGTCAGGTAAAATATCTAATGTTGTTGTTGAGATTTAATGTTTAACAATTTTATTGATTTTTGTTGTTGTTACTGTTGTTTTTGTTGAGATTTAATGTTTAAAGAGTAAATGATTTAGTTCTTCTTGTTGTTGTTTTTGTTTTTGTTGAGATTTAATGTTTAATGATTATCTTGATTTTGTATTTTGTTGATGTTCTTGTTGTTGTTGAGATTTAATGTTTAACGATTATATTTATTTTGTTTTATTGTTGTTGTTGTTCTTCTAGTTCTTGTTCTTGTCCTCGTTGAACATATCATCATAGACAAGGTAACCTCTATTGCATTCATTGCAAGTACAGTTGACACCCACTGTTGGCCTAGTAAAACTAAATTGGACCAGACTTTCATCTGAAGAACCAGCTTCCATAATCACTATTCCACAATGGTGAGGCATGGAACCACAAACATCATCAGTTGCGAACAACCCAGAAGCCCCTGACCTAGGAAGGATAAATTGTTAGTTCACCACACACTCAAAACCATCACTAAAGGATTTGTCACGGGAGTAAAATCTAGCTCATTTCAAAAGAGGTACGCTCGTAAGGTGATTCATGTGGTGGACCCACCTTTGGAACCAAAGACGAATTCCAAGCTCTAAATCACATTCTCCTATAAAGATGGGGTATAAGTTTTGCCTCATGAAGATGATCCCATGGTCATAAACATATAAATGTCAAATTGGGATGTAAAATGCATCCTTGTAGATTCTGCAACCTTGGACGACATCCTATATTGGAACACTTTCTTGAGGGTGCAACCAGGTCTAGGTGGCTTGCAACAATTCAAGGACTCTCTTGTTTTTTTGTGTGCAAGTAAAACCAATTCAAGGGTTACATCCCTTTAAGACCGTGTTTGAGCTGCGTGAAAACACCAAGATGATCAAGGTGATAGACCTAGTCATTGACGCCTCCTCATCGTATAACAACATCATTAGGAAACCCGCATTCAACATTCTAAGGCCTTCCTATCAACACTCTATCAAACCATGAACTACCCACTAGAGAATTAAAGGATATGCATTGTAAACGGAGATAAAGAAACAGCCCAAAAATGTTATCAGTACAGTTTGAGAATAAATAAGGTGGCAAATGGCCATTTACAATACGCCAAAGCCAGACTTCCAAAGAGTCAACTTTGTCGACCTGGATCCTATAGCAGAGTATATAGTGGAAATTTTGATGCCCACAAAAGATATAAAAGAAGTTTGGATAGGGTCGCTCGATTTCCAAATGAAAAAGTTGAGCACCTCCCTGATGAAAGATGAAGAAAAAGAGTTTACCTCTTTGCTCTAGAGAAACATGGATTTATTTGCTCTCGCTCTTAACACCTCGATGAAATTGGTGATTTAAAGAAAGCAAAAGGTGGGCTGGGAAAGGAGGGTGGCCATTGAGGAAGAATTCAAAAAATTAAATGAGGCAATGTTCATTAGAGAGATCAAATATCCTACTTGGCTGGAAAATGTAGTACTTGTGAGACAAACGCCAAGAAAGTGGAGGTGCGTAGATTTCACGAACCTCAATTTGGTGTGCCTTAAAGAACCATATCTTTTACCCAATATTGATATATTAACTGATGGATCATCAGGGTATAAGACGTTGAGCTTTATGGATGCCTAATCTAACATCCCGACTTAATTGAAAAATTGAAATTTCAATTATTTCCTAAATTTTGTCTCGCTTTAATTTAGTCACATCGCTTTTAGAAAGTCCTTGTGTTTAGTGAGGAAATTGTTTCTGGAAAGGGTATAATTGTAAATTCACCAATAGATATTTTTCTATTGGTTGAAAAACACTTCCTTATGAAGTGTTTGTTTAGGTTCTGTTATGTTGTGAAACCAAAAATGGAGACGATTGCAGAAACTACGGCGGAGCAAAACTTCCTGATCAATTAGGTGATGCAGAATCATGGACTGCAGGTTGTGATCATGGTATTTTTTGAATCAAAGATATTGATCTTGAATCAATGTCTTTAATCGATGTCGATCATGAATCAGTGTCGTTAATCTTCAATACAACAGATCAAATGGGGAGGTACCTGCATGGTTAGCACTTCAACGTCCAAGTCAGTTTAAGGTTCAAGATAATCACAGTGAAAGTAAATATTAGAGATTGTGTATCTGATAAACACTTTGTGAAGTAATTTATACCTTAGGCTCAATGGAGAGGGTGGGATAAGAGGGCCTCGTGTTATTGGCCCTTTGGCCGACATAGAACAGTTGCCCCCAAAACTCGTTGGGCATTTTAGATGCCAGGAGAGTCTTTTGAAGAAACACAAGAAAATGGGGGTGAATTGGGTTTCTGGATTTAGAAAATTTTGCTACCCAATATAGAAAACAACAACTATAAAGATAAAGATAAGAACACAAGGATTTTTATCCCGAATAACTGTTAAGAACGTTACTTCTAGTCCACCCACCAGATTATTTCTCTTTCAAAAAAGACTTAATTCAATAATCAAACTTATTACAACTCACAAAGACTAGTCGTCAATGTCTTCTTGAGTATTCAGACTAACACTAGTCACTCAAGGAAACCAACCCAAATAGATATTATCTAAGACTTCTTGAGTATTCAGACTAACACTAGTCACTTAAGGACTTAACCAAATGTTAAGAATACAATGTTGTATTTTCAAAGGTTGCTTCTCAAATAAGCAAATAACACACAAAATAAAGATCACTTGAATACACTTAAAATGATATGCAGTGAAAGCTCTAAGTGTTTCTTTCTTTGTTGTTGTTGTTGTGGTGTTGTAGCTTCGGTGTGGGGGAAGACCGTTTTTCCAAATTCTTCTTCCTCTAAATACATAAGAGATAAATAGATCTGTTGGAGGGTAGAATAAGAATATTATATTAATTCCACTACTGTACAAACAGTACAAAGTGAAGGTGTGAGAAAACACGAGAAAGAGGGGTTTGAATTGGGTTTTCAAAAATAAAAGCTTTTTGTGAAACTCAAACAAAGATCACAAAGATACTAACAAGAGAGAAAGACACACGATATATCCTAGTTCACTTGAAAACTATCAAGCTAATCCAGTCCACCCGCTAAGGTGATTTCGCCTTATACACAAGGACTTAATCCACTATAATCAACTGATTACATTGCACTAGCAACTGCTGATGACTAACAAGCACATGACTAACTGCCTGTTCTTAAGGATTCTGACCTAACTAGTCCCTTAAGGAATACAAACAACTGTTTGAAAGAAATTAATGTTTACAATGAATTACTTCTACACAAGCAGATATAAACACTATGAATAGCTTAAATAACTTAAAGAAAATTTATACAGTATGAACAATATTTCTTGAGTTGTATTGTGGTGCTTCACTATTCTTAGTTCATTCACGCACATGTATATTTTTCTTCAAGTGATCAAGTCCTTATATTGCCAGTAAGAGATCCGTTGGAGGGTAGATCAGGAATATCCTTAAGATTGCTGTCAACTTAAAATAATGTCGTTATGCAGGGATGAAAATCGTACACAAAAGTTGTCCTTTGTACCACAAAATTAGGGTAGTGGAATGGTAGTGGAAAGGAACGTGTTGATACGTACTATGTACTATTTTCCCTTGCAAACGTTTGATCTTATCTTCTATACATCAGAGGCTTCTGCATAGAGATTATTGAAGCATGAGTAGAAGAGTTGATCACTGGGTCTTCAGAGTCTTGAGTCTTCAGAGTCTTCAGAACTTGTTCACCAGAACCTTGTCTTCAGAATCTTTAGCACTCAGTCTTCAGAACCCTTGGTCTTCAGAACGTTGTTCAGCAGAACCTTGTCTTCAGAGTCTTCAACACTTAGTCTTCAGAAACTCAAGTCTTCAGAGTCTTCAGAACGTTGTTCAGTAGAACCTTGTCTTTAGAGTCTTTAACACTTAGTCTTCAGAAGATAATGACTTCAGAAGCTAGAAAGCCTTCAGAATTAAATCATCAGAGTCACGCTCAGAGGTAGAATCCAAGAGAGCATTGCAGTAGTAACATATTGTCTTCTTAGAATCTTTCTGAATGTGAGTAGATCAGAAGCAGACTTGCTACTTTGGCGCAGAAGCGACTTTTGGTCAAATCAGAGTGACGTTGCATATGGTCTCTATAAGAGTCAGAGTCTTCTCTATCAAAGTCAGATCCTGTTTGTTAATCCTTCAGAAAAACAGACGTTAGAGTACCAAAATTGTTCTCACACAAATACTACTTTGTTATTATCAAAACTTAGAGATATCCGGCAGAACCAAATTTTGTTCTAACAATCTCCCCCTTTTTGATAATGACAAAACAATGTATTTTGATTAAACAATTTTGTACGAACATAATTAATAGGAAATGACAGAGATAAGTTTAGAAATAACTTCCCTTTATCAAGCTCCCCCTGAATCTAAGACTTAAAAAAATCTTATCGGATTTGGGATACTAGAGTCTGATTATAAAGATCTTGTCAGATTCATAATTAATAGAGCTTGATTATAGTGGTAATGGAGTCTGATTATATAATAGAACCTGATTGGTCAAATCAGAGCCTGATTGCCAAAATATCAATATTGTTCCTGAAAAACATTCTAAGAAAAATTGTGTGCATTTAAAATGTTAAAATGTCATAACTATGATTCAGAGACAAGATATTTTTATCAAAGTAATATTCCATTAATACTCCCCCTTTTTGTCATAATCAAAAAGGTAATCAAAACAAAATAAGATAAACACAAAAAAATATACAAAGAAAACTAAGGGGTGTCCTAGAAAGGTGTCTAAGGTTGAGAAGAAGGAGTGAGCTTCTGAAGGATCTGAGCAAGTGCATTCTGAATGCTGGAAGTGACTTCTTCTTGCTTGTCCATTCTTGTTCTGAACAACTCTTTCTCCTTCTGAATGCTTTCTAAAGTCTTCAGTACTGGATCAGAAGTAGAGTTTTCAGCAGCTTTCAGAGCTTCTTCTTGATTCTTCAATTCAGCTTCTCTCTCAGCTTGATCTTAAGCTTCCTTAGCTAAGCTTTTAGTTTCTCTGTCAAGAGCTTCCTTGGCTAACCTTTCAGCCAATTCCCTTTCAGCAGCTAGCTTTGCTTCAGCTTCCCTCTTAGCTTCAAATTTCTTTTCAGCTTGCTGGAAAAAATAATCTTTTGTCTGAACAGAGAGATTTTGGATCTTCTGAAATTCCTCTGACATCTATTGATTGAATTGATTTTGGGGAGCACCCAAAGCAGAAGGTCTTTGCCAGAACTCGATTCATCAGAGAGTGTCTTGAATCTCCTAACTACACTGTCTTTAAAAACAGAAATAACTTCATCTAGGTTAGGAGGGGGAAGATCAGAAGGTTGATTCTCATGGAATGGTTGGGTTTCTTCATCAGAATCACCCTGATTGGTGATATCATTATTTTCAGGATTTGATTTTGGTGAAGAAGGTTCAGAATGGTCTGGTATGGTTTCTGTGTTTATTTGTTGAGAGGTTAATGGTGTGGGTGATTGAGGGTTGGTTGTCTGAATAGATTCTGTAGGAGGTTCTTCAGAAATGGACTAAGTGATTAATGGTAGAGAGATGGTGGGAGTTGGTTGTACAGATATGGCAGGGGTTGGTTGTATAGATATGGTGGAAGTTGGTTGATTAGACGAGGTTTGAATTATCTGAGGTGCAGAAGGTGGGGTTATTTGAGGTGAGGTGGTAACGATGGTTGAAACTATTGGTGGTGGTGTTGAAAATAATGGAGGTTGTGTTGAAGGAAGTGGAGATGGTGTTGGAAGAGATGAAGATACATTTCTGTTAGAAAGAACAGATGTAGTTGCAGAAGAAGATTCAGAAGACTTACTCGTCTGTTCTAGATAGGATGCCAGTGAGATATTTCGTGTGCTGGCTTCACCTAGACCTTTCTTCTGCTTCTTTATAGTCTTCGTCTGAGGAGTTATGTTGGTGTGGGGTCTTTTCTTCTTCATCATATCAGGAGGATTATCTAGAAGATCTTCAATCCTGAAACCAGATAGATCATATCATTCAACTTCTCGAAGTTGTATGTATGCCTCTATAACCTCTGGATTGTCATGCTTGGTGAACAGAGGAAATCCATTGATAATCATCCTTTTGGACTTCAGACTCTCCCAATCTATTGTTATGCTGGGTTCAATTCTGATTTTAGCTATAATTTGCATCCTCTTCAGATTTTTGCTGTTCATAGGAGTTCAAATTACGATATCTAGTTCATTTGTGACATTCAACTTTGTTAGATTTACGCCTAGCCGGGGACACACGCACACAGATAAACAAAAAGTGCAAAGTCCAAAATAAAACATCCACAAAAACCAAGTATATATTAAAGAACCGGCCACGACCGGACAATGTCAAATACAAAGAGGGGCAACGCCCATACAAAACGATAAATACAAATTGATAAGGGCACGCAGGCCCACAAAACATGGTAAAAACAAGTCCTACCCTACGACTTCACTTTCCCCCTCAGCAGGGACAATGTGGCCGTCCACCACTCTGTTGAACAAACCCATCCATCCATCTGGAGCTGCACGTCGGGGTTGAGGGCCACCATCTGCTCTTTTGCCGCATTAAAGCCAAACTCAGCTGCTTTTAGGTTATCCTCACCAAGGACTCTGATCCTCCCGATCAAGTCAGTCCGCGACTTTAGAGACCTCTCATCATCGTTCTCATCCTGGGCAGCTACAGTCAAGCCTTCCAACTCGGCAATCCTCGCCTGCAGTCCTTTCCTCTCCTCGTCAACCTTGATCGCAGCTAACTTCAGCTGGGTCACCTCCGTCTGAAGCAATACTTTGGCCTCCTTGTGACCTTCAAACTGTTTTAGGTCATTGAACAGCTTGCTGTTTTTTGCCTCCAACTCGGCGATTCTATTCTTGAGAGTCACAAGGTTCGCCCGAGTAGCCACTTCATCGTCGGAAAGGACAAGAGCAACTTCGAGGACCCTAAACATGCCCGCCGCATCCTGGCATAGTTGTTTCCTCCTCGTCGTAGAGTTGGCATTCAGAATAGCCACGGCTTCTGAATCATGGACCTCTATCGAATCCCCTTCGGTGAACAAATCTCGGCGAGCATAGCAGGCAGGCAAGACAAAGTGGCCGGCACCCGAACCCCCCGGACCAGCGGCCACAGAGCTACCCGCAGTATCTCTCTTCCTCTTAAGGGGACCCTCTGGGGTCAGCGGCGTTGAGGCTCTCTCAGGGACGGGGGTAGGTCCAGCAGCAAAACTCTCCGCCACTGTCTGCTTAGGGCCCCAGGTCTTGGCACCTGTGGTCGCTTTCTTGTGAACTTTGGCCGGCTGCGACCTCATCAGGCGCTCCCGCATGTCAGCCATCATACCTGCGAACACAACTTCATCAAGTCAGAACCTAAGGAAATTAAACAAACTAAGCTAAAACAACGGAGCATACCGAGCAAAATCATAGCATCGTCATCGGTATCACACTCAAAGAGAGCTTTAACATTAATATATCTAGCTGCTCGGGTAGGTCCATCCGCCCCGACCAACTGATTCCCGTCCCTATCAACGACGTAGGCCGGAGAAAAGCTCTCCACATAAGCATGGAGGATCCTATACGACTCCTTATCAGCCGGGAAAAGCTGCTCATACTTCACCAGGAACTGATCTGTTCGGCGCTTAAAATAGGTGTAGACCCATTCCAAAGGGAAGACGGAGACCACACCATCCCTTTCCCGACCATCCACCATCACCCTCTCAATACTCGAGATGCTCCTCTTCGCTTCTTCAGTTATAGGCTTCACGATCAGAAACCTGTCCTTAAAGTTGCGTATCGAATCAGAGTACGGCCAGAACAGCTTGCTCTATTGCTTAAACGATACCCAACTCTGTTTCGACCCCGCCGTGCTCCGCTGAATTTAGAAGAGCCAGAAGAAGAGATCTGTGGACGCCCCGATGCTGAGATAACGACAGACTAACTCAAAAGCCCAGATAAAAGCCAAGGCGTTCGGATGAAGCTGGGACGGGCACAAGGCCAAATGGGTGAACAGGGAGGATTGGAAATCAGTGAAAGGGAGACGCATTTTGGCCTCCGTAAATGCAAACTCATACATAGGAAAGCGAAGTCCCGGGTACGAGGAACAAATTCTATCGTACTCCTTGGGACGAAAGGCTTTCCAGGCCCGTGGAGCTCCCTCGTCGCGTCTCTCCAACAAGTCGAAGTCCCGAATTTCCTCCTCGGAGAAGGTTGATCGAAAAGACAAAGGCTCATGTCCAAGCCAGTCAAGGTCCCCTCCCGCGACCTTGATGTTCGAGTAATCGGCGGACACACTGGGGCCCTCGGGTACTTATTGTGCGTCGGGCATAACTTCGTCGCGAGGTTCAGCCATTTTTGCCTGAAAAGCAGAGGAAGAGAAGTGAATTCGACATCCATGATCAAATCCACCCTTCCACCACTAATCAAGTGAAAGGGCATTAACGAATCCGAGGACAACCACGTGCTCGCATAAATTACCTACAAATAGCTAAGAGAGGTCTCCGCGACTAGGACTCACAGAGACACATACGAGGACGCGTGTTCGTCCCAAATCACGCCTAAACTCCGAACAAGGCCTAGTGCCCGACTACAAACTAAATTCTACACCTAACCAGATTCTACAAGGATCTACGCTATCAATTTCTACAAAATTCTAGAAATTCATAAGGTTCATCATGTTCTTCATAAAAATTCCTAGAATTCATGTGTTCATCAAAGAACATATGAATTTCAACCGGAAAAGTATGAACTTCAACCGGAAAGTATGAACTTCAACCGGAAAACCTATAAAAATATGCAGAAAGGAAGAGAGAACTTACAAGTAAAAGAAGAAGTTGACGGTGGCGAAGAGAAGCTCCGACGAAGACTAATTGCAGAGCAAACGAGAGCAAAGAGTGAGAAAACTTGTGAAATTATGAAAATGAGACCTTCCCCCACCTTTTTATAACCGTTTGATCGTGGGGAATCATGAAGGTCATCATAGCCTATACGCCCCTAGGACTGACAAAGGCCATAAATGCTCACCACGTGTCACAAAAACTCTTCGCTTGGTTCAGCGCAAAAAATACAACGCTTGGCACATACGAACAAGTCTCCTCGTCAAAATGAACACATCCGGGCAGAGATGCTCGCCAAAAGCTTCCATTCCGCCGAGGACACCGCGACCCTAATCGACGTTTCGCGCTAATGTCTGACGACCACATCTGGTCGGGCGAAAGGAACATTCCAAGCGAGCATCCACCTCCCCGACAGTACGGTCGAAATCGCAGCTGCCTAAGTCATTACTCTCCAACAGAGCAACGACTTGGGGGGCTCCTGTTCTGGACGGGGCAAGGCTACTTACCCTTAAGGGCCAGGCCCAATCCATCATATTTGGCGAACAGGCCCAATAGGCACAATATAGCCGTTGGGCACAATATAGCCGTTGGACATGTCCCCCCCCCCCCCCACGCACAGGGTGGTTCACGCGACCAACTGCCTCCCCAGATATAGAGGAAACAATTAGAAAGGCCACGCGCTTGACCTTCCATCTGGCAAAACCTCATTGGTCGATCAGGCCCCTTTGTTCGCCAACAATCTCCCTATAAAAACCCTCACTTGAGAGGGGCAGGTATCACAATTCATACACTTGACTTCTCTTTCTTGCTCTCCCCTTTCTTTTGACCAAATACTTACTTTGGCATCGGAGTACCTTGCAGGTACCTCGACCCCCTTTTCTCCTCTCCTACAAGCATCAGCACTTGTCCTACACGAAGGCCGCGACGATCTCCTTCTGGTCATCTCCGATCATATATATATATATATATATATATATATATATATATATAGGAATAAGTGAATTACTGAAACGAGGAAATAATAAACTTTTTTCGATAATTAATTTTGTTTTTCTTGATAAATTTGTTTTTCTTTCTATCTATTTTTATTACATTTTGAAAATAAATACACACAACTCACCACCACCGTTATTACAATTATGGTACAATTAAAAAAAATAAAGGTAAAATCTGTGTGAATTATGGTATAATTAAAGAAAATGAAGGTAAAAATATTTAAAATAGTGTATGGATTCAAGTACAGGCAAAATGTATTTATTTATATTACTAATATTTATTTATATAATTAAAATCATATTTATAAATACTATGTTATTATTTGATATTTATAAAACTAAATCATTGTATAAATATTTTTATAAAAAATATAAAAACAAAATTAATATTTACACGCCGAAAAATATATGATTGATCCAAATATTTGTATATATGAAAAAAAATATTCATGCCCCAAATCTCCCAATCTATTGGTGTGGGGTCTTTTCTTCTTCATCATATCAGGAGGATTATCTAGAAGATCTTCAATCCTGAAACCAGATAGATCATATCATTCAACTTCTCGAAGTTGTATGTATGCCTCTATAACCTCTGGATTGTCATGCTTGGTGAACAGAGGAAATCCATTGATAATCATCCTTTTGGACTTCAGACTCTCCCAATCTATTGTTATGCTGGGTTCAATTCTGATTTTAGCTATAATTTGCATCCTCTTCAGATTTTTGTTGTTCATAGGAGTTCAAATTACGATATCTAGTTCATCTATGACATTCAACTTTGTTAGATGATCAATCATTCCACTCTTAATCAAAATGTCTGAGATCAATCGACCAAGAGGAATATAGTTCTTGAGCTTCTTTGATTCATTTCTTGTTTTTCTTACAGAGTCTCTGAGGTATCTGAAAAGAATTGAAGAGAGACAGATCTTCTCTCCTTTCATCAGATAATACAACATGTATTTCTAATCAGTATTGAGGAAATCAGAAGAACTTGAAGCAGGTCTGTGATAGATACATCCCAGAATGATTTTGAGCCAGACTCGAAGCTCCTTTAATAAATCCTGACTCTTGAAAGGTGGTCTTCCATCAGATGATTGTGTGAAGATTACTGGGTTAATCACATCAGAGAGAAA
Organism: Lathyrus tuberosus; assembly: GCA_022829125.1. Taxonomy (NCBI): domain Eukaryota; kingdom Viridiplantae; phylum Streptophyta; class Magnoliopsida; order Fabales; family Fabaceae; genus Lathyrus; species Lathyrus tuberosus. Next base: position 534,979 of record JALAZF010000368.1, on the reverse strand, counting down.
TTTGGATTTGGAACTCATCTTGTAGATACGCTTTCCTCCAGATTTTCCATTCCAAGTAATGTGGCTATGGATATCTCCATGATGATGAACTTATTTCCCAAAACATGTGACACGATGAAGTGTTCATCGGCGTCAGCTGTAATACCCTTCTACCCCGAAAAACATTCACGACATTTATAAACAAATATATCAGAGTACGTCACCACAAGGGTGCCACATTTCGTCGTAATACATCAAAATCACAACCTGCTCCATAACACGGGTTCTATCATCATACATTCAATCAATTACTACGCAGCGGAAAAAAAATCAAAACTCAATCACAATTTATAATTCAAAACGTCATAAAACAAGAAACTCATAACATCATAAGGTCAATAATAAAAGAACATAATCGTTCGACTCAAAACGTCCCGACCCGATGTTACATATCAAAGCAAGACCCTCTAATCGACGGAAATGACCAAAAATACTTCAAAGCTAAGTCTTCATGCACCAAGAGAGCTAATCCTGATCACCTTCATGTTTCCCACGTGGAGGCAACATTCAAACAAGCGGGGTGAGTAATCACAAATCATTATACAAGATATAAGGCAAAAGATATAGTAGCTACACATATCATCAATAATTCATTCACAATGTCAACATACTATCAAATCACAATCACCACAAAACACCAATCAATTTACAACATCATCAACACGTCAATTTCTCAATGATTATGCAATGTCACAAAATATGGAATGCAACAACATAGACTCATGCATGTGGTACCAACTCATTTGATGGGCACTGGGCCATCACCCTCCAAAGATCTCCACCATAGGATCGATTCCCCCTTTGGAACCGGAGCACGCCACAAAACACTTCAATCCACACAATAGGATTGAAGCCACCACTGAACCGAAGTCCTAACATCGTCACGGGACCGAAGTCCTAGATATGCCATGAATGCATGATGCAAACGTCATAATAATCACCATCACAAAATTGTCAAAATTGCGTCGTCATTCACGAGTATTCATCAAACATCATATTATAGCATCAATCACATTCGTCACAATTCCTCACGATACTTCACAATTCCTCCTATTATAATTCGTCACAACACAAATCTCTTATTTTACCCCATTTATTATCGTTACTAGTTTCCCCTATGTTCAATTATATCGTCTTAGTCTTACGGTTTGAGAGGAATTGTAAAACACGTGAAATCGGGACAGAGATCGCAAAAATAAAGGATTTGGCTACAGCTCTGGCCATACGCGTATGGTCCTCTTCCCTCGCCCCTGGCCTGCGTATCCTACACGTAGGGCCATCTGCCCAGGTCACCCATACGCGTATCACCTTGAGCTTTACGCGTATGAGCAGAGAGGTTTTCCCTCTCAAACTTCCTCCAAAACTCCCCATAGGCTTATTCCCCTTTCCACAAGCTTCTCATACGCGTATTGGCCCTGCCATACACGTATGGCCACTCCATCATACGTGTACCTTATGTGTACTAGCAGAGGGTCGTGCTGGCTTTGGGGACGGGTGCTTACCATACGTGTATCACCCTGGGAATGTCCCCTTCATACGTGTATGGCCTCCCCCCATACGCGTATAACCAGACGCCCACCAAAAACCCAGATTTTGTAATAGTGCAAAATTTCCCCCATTGCAGCACTTTCAAACTTTTAAATCAGATCTAAAACTACTTCGATTCATTATAGATTCAAGGTTTTAATTATACTTCATTGTTTTCATCAATTTTTCACTTATCAGAACCTAAATCGTTAACCCCAAACCCACATTTTTCAGATCTGTTTCAAAGTTCCTCACAGCAACAACATATAATCATACGAATCTTACAGCAGTGACAACATTCAACATGAAATTCATAACATATATCATATACACACAAATTCACAATGATTTTCATACGATTTCGTCATATTTTCATCAATTAGCACATAACACGTGAAACCTACTTCTACCTTAAACCCCATATCAGATATAACAACCCGGATCACCCCATATGCCTTGAATTTCCTACAAATTGATTCTTCTCTGCGTCTTACGGGTGATTTTTCCTCAGTTCTCTGTGCCCTAGCTCTCTCCCTTCAGTTATTTCAACTTCTCACGATCGTACAGAGTGAAATTCCCTAATCCCACTTTTCTTTTTGTCATTCTTACCCCTTGGAGCCTTATTATGATTTTCCTATCTTACCCTCACTTATTCCACTTAACATTACCATCTTACCCTCAGTGTTCCTCTCCCATTTTTATTTTAAATAATAATAATAATAATAATCTAAATAATATCATTCACATTATTCTATTATTATTACTACTAAAATAATTCTAATAAGTCATACCTTCCAAAATGCTCTCATTATTCCCTTAACTAAATAATATCCCACAACACAATACAAATACATCAAGCGTCATTATACTTCATCAAAACTCACCGAAAATCAAGAATAATTATAATAAATCAATTAAATAAATATTATAATTATTTTGGGGTGTTACAACTCTCCCCCACTTAAAGAATTTTCGTCCTCGAAAATTACTTGAAGAAAACAGAGTCGGATATGACTCCCTCATCTGATCTTCGTGCTCCCAAGTCCAACTCTCACCAGCAAGTTCACCCCATAACACCTTCACCAAATCTATGTCTTTACCCCGCATTTGTTTCATCTCACGTCCATCAATCCGCACAGGTAATGCTTCAACAGTCAGGTTGTCTCTCACCTGTACATCATCCATTTGGATCACATGCGACAGATCTAGAATGTATTTCCTCAATTGTGATACATGAAACACATCATGTAAATTTGCAAGCGACGGCGGTAAAGTAATCCGATAAGCCACTTCTCCTATCCTCTGCAAGATCTAATACGACCCAACAAAACATGGAGTGAGCTTCCTAGACTTCAGAGCTCGACCCACACCAGTCACTGACGTAACTCTCAAAAACACGTGATCTCCCTCTTGGAATTCAAGTGCTTTCCTTCTCTTATCGTGATAACCCTTTTGATGACTCTGCAAAGCTCTCATCCTTTCTTGGATCATCTTAATCTTCTCAGTCGTCTCCTGCACAATCTCAGGTCCGAGTACAACACTCTCGTCTGATTCATACCAACACAATGGAGTTCTACACCTCCTTCTATACAAAGCTTCATACGGCGCCCTCCCAATACTTTCATGAAAACTGTTGTTGTATGTGAACTCAATCAACAGCAATTGGCTATCCCAAGATCCTCCTTGATCCAACACACAAGCCCTCAACAAACCCTCCAAGGACTGGATAGTCCTCTCTGTCTGACCATCCGTCTACGGATGATATGCAGAACTCATCTTCAACTTAGTGCCCAAAGCATCTTGTAAACTTTTCCATAACCTCGACGTTAATATCAGGTCTCTATCTGACACAATACTCGAAGGTATCCCATGTAACTTCACAATTTCCTCAATGTACATCTCAGTTAACTTCTGCATAAAATGATTAATCTTCATCGGTAAGAAATGAGCCGATTTAGTTAATCTATCCACAATCACCCAAATCGAATCATTCCCTTTTGCAATTTTCAGTAATCCCGACACAAAATCCATGGAAATACTATCCCATTTCCATTCTGGAATATTCAACGGCTGCATCATACCCAAAGGCTTCTGGTGTTCAATCTTTGACTTCTGGCAAGTCAAACACGCGTAAACAAACTCTGCAATATCCTTTTTCATACTTGGCCACCAAAAGAATTTCTACAAATCCTAGTACATCTTTGTAGCACCGGGATGAATACTCAATCTACTTTGATTCCCTTCCTCAAGAATTCTCTTCCTAATTTCTGGAACATTTGGAACACACACTCTGTCTCTGAACCACATCAAACCATTCTCATCAATCCGAAATTTACCTCTATTACCTTGGTTAATCAAAGTCGGTTGATAGACCAACCTCATGTCAGATTGTTGGCCTGCTCTGATTTCTTCCAGAATACAACTAGTCAGTTTTAACATACCCAGTCTCACACTGTCAAGAGTCTCTTCACATACTAAACTCAAGTCTCTGAACTGCTCGATTAATTCCAACTCTTTCACCATAAGCATCGACATATGCAATAACTTTCTACTTAATACATCAGCCACCACATTTTCTTTACCAGGATGGTAATTCAAATCAAAATCATAATCCTTCAATATTTCCAACCACCTTCTCTGCCTCATATTCAACTCTTTCTGATCAAATAAGTACTTCAAACTCTTATGGTCGCTAAACACTTCAAATTTAGAGCCAAAAAGATAATGTATCCAAATCTTTAACACGAACACCACAGCTGCCAACTCTAAGTCATGTGTAGGATAATTCATTTCATGGCCCCTCAATTGTCTCGAAGCAACAACTTGACCATTCTGCATCAATACTCCACCAAGACTCATCTTCAACGTATCACAATATACCATAAAAGATTCATTCAGATTAGGAAAAATTAACACCAGAGCGGTCGTTAACCTCCTTTTTAATTCCACAAAACTCTCTTCACACGCAACATCCCACACATAAGCTTAACCCTTTCGAGTCAACTGAGTCAATGGTAATGCCAGCTTAGAAAAACCTTTGATAAACTTGCGGTAATAACCCGCCAACCCAAGGAAACTTCATATCTCAGTAGCAGACTTCAGAGTCTCCCACTGTAACATAACATTAATCATAGAAGGATCAACAGCAATTCCACCACTTGATATTACATGGCCAAGGAAACTCACTTCCTTCAACCAGAATTCACACTTCGACAATTTTGCATACAACTTCTTCTCTTTCAACACTTGCAACACAGTTCTCAAATGCTCAGCATGCTCTTCTTCATATTTAGAGTATATCAGAATATCATCAATGAAAACCACAACAAACTTATCCAAATACTCATGAAAAATCTAATTCATATACTCCATGAACACACCAGGTGCATTGGATACACCAAACGACATTACACTAAATTCATAATGACCATACCTCGTCCTGAAACTGTCTTCAAAATATCATCTGGCTTAACACGAATCTGATGATAACCAGACCTCAAATCAATCTTGCTAAACACACAAGCGCCTACGAACTGATTCATCAAATCATCGATTCTGGGAAGTGGATATTTATTCTTGATAGTCACCTTATTCAATTACCTGTAATCAACACACAACCTCATACTACACTACTACAAAACACCCAAACAACAACGCCAGGTTTACAACGGCATCCTATACACCGTTGTAATAGTGTGTATTGGATGCACGCGCATTGTTTTAAGTCTTATTAAATGCCTTTGATGACGAGTAAAATTCCAACCGTGGTAATAGTGCGTACTGGATGCGCGCCCATTATTTTAATTAGAAATTTCAAGGGTATAATATCGGTTGTTGTGAACACCATGGTGATGCAATCAAGCTTTTATGGGTTCGAACCTCATTGCCCTCAAATAGTTTATTCCTTTGACGTAAATGTGCCCTTTTTAAGTTTTATTTATATTTAACTAAAAACTAATAAGGATATCACTATGGTTATTTCATAAAACCGTTGTTACAAACTGAAGCTTCTTTTTATGTATTTAAAACACCAAGTATATATCCATTTATCCACTAAAAAAAGAAACAAGACGAAACAACCCTAACACCAACACCATCACCATCGTCGGGAAGAACACAAAAACAACAAGAAAGTGTTCTACTTTAAGTTGTTGCAATGTCGTATTTGAAAACAAACTCATCCAAAGGTGTTTCTATGTCTTCTTCCGCTGTAAAATCTCGATCTGGAAATTTCTGTGGTTGTGATGGTCGTATGGTTTCGTACGAATGCAAGAAGGGACAAATAAAGGAAGGCTTTTTTGGAGATGTCCATTTTAGAGGAGCGGTGAAACATGTAATTTGTTCATATGGGATGAAGACGTGGGAGAAAGAGGTGGAAATGAAGATGAGAGCATTATGAAGTCATAGTTGGAAGTTGTGGGCTATTTGAAGGTTATGTATGAGGATTTAAAGAAGAATAACAAGAATTTGAAGAACAAACTGAAATCAGAGAGATTTTCTGGAAATCTCAAGATGTTATGTTTTCTTGTCTCCTTTATTTTTAATGTTTACTTTGTTATGAAATGTAATAGTTGAATTAGGGTTTGAATTACATTGTTAATGTTTAAACTGCAGATGCATTGTGAATTACATTGTTGATGTTTGAATTACATTATGAAGACAAGAATGCAACTAATAAAAGACGGTTTCTTACGAGTAAGTTCAACGCAAACTTTTAATTTTCAATTAGTTATCTGTTTGTTAGTATATTAGTTGATAGATATTGTAGTTTTAGTTTAAACTGTTAAGCAAAAAGATTAAAATTTCATTAGATAAATTAAGTTTCATTACATAAACTTAATCATCAAATCTAAATGCTCTGGATGAGAGGAAGTTTGACCAACCATAGTCAACCTCATCATCATCATCATCATCAGAATCGACAACAACCATCTGCCTTCTAAACATTCTTCTCCTTCTTCTATTTCTTCTCCTCACCCTTAGAGCTCTCCTTCTTTCCATAGCAGCCCCATCTACAGCAACAACTAGTTGATTCTGAGGAAGATTTTGAACGACAACCCCTTCTACAACAATATGTTGATTCTGAGGAAGGTTTTGAACTACACCCCCCTCTACAGCAACAACTTCATTCTCAACATTTTTGGTAGCTTGAGCAGTAGAACTCATTTTTATTCTTTTGGATTAAGTTGTTTTATGTTTTGGCTCTTATGCTTTTATATTGTTTCTTCTGATTCTTCATCTTCTCTTGGAAGTTGGATAAGTTTCTGCCAACCTCGACCTGTTGAATTAATGATTATATCTCTTTGTCATTTGAAATTTCATTTTCCATCCTTTGATATTCCTTCGTAATTAATGGTTTTGATATCTGTTCACAAATGGTGTATTGCTGATTCTGGTATGATACCTTTGTTTTTTATTCATACACAATATCACAACGGTTATTACTCTTAACCGTTGTGATATGACGTGCGCTTTCCAATTTATTACAATGTTCACAGGACCGTCGTTGTAAGTATCATATATATAACAACATTATACATAACAACACATGTGTCCGCGTCATTATATATCTTTCCCAACCGTTGTTAATGAAGGTGCGAGAAAGACACAAGAAATGGGGGTTTGAATTGTGTATTTACTCTTTTAACAACTTTTTGCTTCTTGTCAATAAGACACTTTACGTTACATCAGAGTTCGTTGAAAGACTCTGACTTGCGAAGTTATATTCAGACTTGACAATGCTTAGAGCATGAGAACCAATAAGAGTCTGAACGCAATGTACATCATTCAGAACTTGCAGAGCGGAAGCTTATCAGAGTTGCAAGGTTCTGACTTGCTTATGTAAGGTTCTGATCCTCAATAAAGAAACATAAACAAAGACATTAAGTGTAAGAGTAAAGAACACACGATATATCCAGGTTCACCACAAAGGCTAATCCAGTCCACCCTCCACAGGTGATTTCGCCTTGAACACAAGGTCTTAATCCACTATAGTCAATCTCGATTACAGATGCACGAGCACATAGCTGGTGACTAACAAACTGCACAGCCGCACTGTAACTAACATACAATGAATTGTTCAGGGATTCAACTTAATGAATATAACGAACATTAACCTGCAGGTTCCAATCTCGCAAGATCTACCTGCATCGTAATGAATATAACGCTACTGACCCTATTTCAGGATTTACCACAATGACATCTCGCCATTGTCTTCTCGAGTCTCTGGTCACACTGACCATGTAACACCCTTTTCTACCCCCAAAATGTTGCAGCAGAAACAACTCAAATATCAGAGTAAAGCATAAAAATCCCTCAAAGGGTGCACATTTCTCATTTAAAATCAAAATAATACACTTGCCCTGTAAACAAAGGATTTTCCTCAAAATAAATCAAAAAGCCTTCACATGGCAGCAGAACTCTAAATTTTCAAATAAAAGGTTTTCAACAAACATCATAATAATCAAATAAAATCATATTATCAAATGACAACAAAAATAAGGAAACAACATAGTTCGACTCAAAGGACCCCAACCTGATGTTGCACTATCAGAGCAAGACCCTCTAAACCGACCAAAAGCAAACAAACTTCAAGGTCCTCGAAAGCGTCCACAGCTAAACTTGATCACCTGCACGTTACCCACGTGGAGGAAACATTCAAACAGGCAGGGTGTGTAATCAAAATTCATAATAATCATTATAAAACAAGATATACATAAAATGGAATTATCTTCATATACAACATCATCAGGTAATCATCAAGGAAAACATCAGGAAGCACCATATCACAAATTCATCAATGCCTCATAAAATGCAAAGACAAGACTCATGCATGTGGTACCAATCGTCACAATCGATGGACACTAGGCCGTCACCCCTCCAAAGATCCCCATCAATAGGATCGATCCTACAATCGGAACCGGAGCACGTCATAATTACCTCATATCCGCACAATGGGAATGAAGCGTCGTCACAGAGCATGCATATGAATGTATGATACACAACATCACTAATCATCATCATCAAATAAACATCATGTCGCGGCCGGCAAAATTATTCGAGTCTCCATCATATTTTTTAAGGAAAATAAATGATAAACCTAAAATCCTAATCCTAAGGGTAGAGATTCCTAAGGTTCGGGAGTCGGTTAAGCAAGGGGAAGGTGTTAGGCACCCCTCACCTCCATTGTACTCAATGGGATCCTCCTTAGATTTTAGGGTATGTTTGTTTGTCGTCTAACTTGTTATTTATTTACAAAAATCCTAAGTTTTTTATTATTGTACTCGCTAGGGTTTACAACCCTATGCCTACGTACCTTCAATTTTGAAGGATCAGAGTAACCGTAGTTCACCTCTCCTATCCCCTACCCCCTAATCCTAATCCCAAAACCTAATCCACTATTTATACTCTTGGGTAAAGAGTTCTATCCCAAATCCAATATTTATACTCCTAGATAAGGAGTTATATCCCTTAATCTATTATTTATACTCCTAGACGAGGAGTTATATCCATTAATCTATTATTTATACTCCTAGATAAGAAGTTCTATCCCTTAAATCCCGATCTGTTTATTTATACTCTCGGAGGAAGAGTTTTATCCCAAAATCCCTTATCCCTTGTTTATACTCTCGGATGAAGAGTTATATCCCTTAAAAATCCCTTATCCATTGTTTATACTCTCGGATGGAGAGTTCTATCCCTTAAAAATCCCTTATCCATTGTTTATACTCTCGGATGGAGAGTTCTATCCCAAAATCCCTTATCCCTTGGCCTATATTTATACTCTTGGAACCCAAGAGTGCTATCCCTAAATCCCATCCCTTATTTAGACTCTCGGACAAAGAGTTTTATCCCAAGTTTTAAATCCTAAAAAGAACTTTTATATCCCTTTTATTTAAAAAATAAATCCCTAAAAATCCCATAGAATTTAATAAAAAAGAGATAATAAAATCCAAAATGCCCTTATGCTAAAAATAGCAAAATTAATCCCCAAATTATTCCAATTTAAAAATAGTTTCCAAACTCAAGGTAATCCCAAAAATAAAAGAATTTTAATCCCCAAAAATTAAACCAAGATAATCCCAAAAATAAAAGAATTTTAATCCCAAAAATTAAATTAAATTCTACTTTAATTTATTTTTATCCCAAACCCACATTTATTCAATTTAAATAAAAAATCTAAAAAATATTAATTTTCTTAAATAAATCCTAAACCCAAATTTAAAATAAAAAATTCAAATTTCAAAATTCTCAAACTACCTTATCCTAAAAAACCAGGAACAAAATCCCATTTTATAAAAAAATTAAAAAATAAATAAATTATTTTAAATATATAAAACTTTTATTTAAAATAAAACCAACCCAAAATTATCCCTAAAATATCCTAATTTATTTATCCTGATAATAATAATCCTAAAATCCTATTTTTTAAAATCCTAATTAATATTTAAGTCCTTATTAAATAATTAAATTAAGTAGTTAATTTAATTATTTAAAATAATATCCAGGGGGTGTATTTTATGTTAGGTAAGCAACTGGGCTTGGAGATGGTAGCGTAATTGGAAGGTTATGTTGTGGTGTTTGTGGTAGATAATTTGAGGTGCAGGTGGAGTTCATGGGAACAGAGATATGCTCTAAAATGTTAGAGAAACAAAATTATATTGATCTATTTGTTATTATTTACAGGATGTAAATTTTAGGTTTGAAAAAAAAAAGTATGTAATTTCTAAAATATGGTTTTTAATTCATGGCTACTGGTTTGTGAATATTGATGATCTGACTCAATTCCTGGATTGAAGTGTGCTTGAAAATTTTAAGGAAACATTGATTTTTTATCGCAAGGCACATTAGGATAATTAAAAACAGGCTACAAATAATTTTAAAGCAAGAATTTAGTCATGTTGTTTTTTCTTTAAAATATTTTATTAGTTTTGTTTATACTTAAATATGATTATGATAAAACATGACTAAATTTTTTGTTTTAAACGTGATGATGATTTATGTTATTAATTTTATATCAACACTTTTATAACCCAACAAATACATAAATAGAATCAAAATTATATCAATTTTAATCTTTAGTTATTTACTTATCATGCCATCATAGTTTCCACTAACTAATTTTTTCGTTTTCTTTTTTATTGGTGATCGTTGTTTTATACAAAAAAAAAAAAAAGAATTCTACACATATAGAGATCCTAACCAAAATACATATCAACGCAAACAATATACCATCGAAACACATAATAGAATATAGAAAATAAATTAAGAGAGGCGACGAGTATACCGATCCGAACGTTATCGGAGGAAGAAATCCACGTTGTGAGATCCGTCCTCTCCCTTCTTTTATTTTCGTCCCTTACGTTCTCCTTTTCCTCTCTCTATTTTTCTCCTTTTCTCTTAGCGCAAGATTCCGACCCCTCTTTCCCTTTTAGTGTTGTTGTTCTTCAATGTGAAGAACAACAACTTTTTTTTTACTGATTATTGTGAATTTGTGGGTCCATTAAAATGTAGAAAACAGAGTCTATTTATAGATGAAAAATTAGGTCAGACATTGAATTCAATTTTTCAGTTTAGGAAGGTTTTAATCTGACCTAATTTTCCTCTATTTCTTGGAGCCCAAGCAAATGAATCTGGATGGATTCATGGCTTGGTGAATTTAAATAAAAAAATTAATATTTTAAATAAAAGAAATATCCTAATAATGTTAAAGGAAAAAAGATTTGATTTTTATTTATTTTTATGATTTTTTGAGATTTTTTCCATAAAAAATTAATTTTAATGACAAAATCATATTTTTAAAATTGCATTAAATACAAATACGAAAATTAAAAATTAAATATTAAAAAATGATATTTTTGTGATTTTTTATGAAAAAAAAAGAATATAAAAAGTTAGTAGTAAAGAAAAAACAAATAAAACAATAAAAGTGAGGAAGGTGGGATTCGAACTCACAACCTCTCACACTTATAGCCCTTATACCCCTCTTTCTACCAATTGTGCCATTTTACTTATTCGAAATAAAGTGGCACTAGAAATCATATAAAACGGGTCAAAATTTGGGGTACGACAACTGCCCCTATTTAATCAGCTTCAAACTGAGATGATGATGATTGTGAGTCTTTATCTTTTCGAGGAGGAGATGATTAAATATAAAGAGAAACCCTATTTTTGACCGCGGAGTTGATAGGTTTAGAATCTGTGTGGACCAATCTCTGATGCTCCGTTAATATCCCATTATCCCTTATGTAATATCCCTGAGTACATAAGTTAAGTAAGATTATGACAATCTTTCAATTCCGTAGTAATAAACCCTTATAGAACCTCTGATGAAATCCTGAATTTGATAGAACCCCTGTAATGCTTCTCGGTGGAACCCCTAATAAACCTTGACGAGGTTGTAAAACCCGGTAGAACCCCTTAGATAATCCCTGATAATCCGTTTCGACCCTTTCGAGTGGATCTTGTCTTTGATTCCTATGATCATCCGATCATATTATTGGAATCAAGTAGAACTTTAGTGATATCCTGTTCACTCTTGATGAAACCCCTGGATGGAACTCCTTTTAAAAATCCTAATCAAAACCCCTTGATAAATCCCGTTGATCTCTTTAATACCTCCTTGAGACAATCCTTTAGTATAACTTCTAAAAATAACCCTGATATGTTTGATGGCACACCCTCCGTGGGTGCGATAAGTTGCTTAAGTGAGAGGTGAAGACCTGCTCACTGATAGATGATAATCCTGAAAAATCCTTTACTGAAGTGTTGTTTTCGAGATACAGTCGATAATTAAATCCTTAATGGTGATTATGAACCCTATGCATGTATGCATGTTTGCGTATATGAGTGCATGTATGTGTGCTCTTATGTATGATGCATTATTTGGGCTAACGCCTCTTTTTATGATATGCAATGTATGTCTTTGTCTGAAATAATATTTTCCATAACGTCCTGACTCCCTGACCCTTGAGACTTTGATAATTGTAGTAAGCCATGATACCCTTGATTCCTGTTTAATATGCAACATGTCGTTAAAGAATCTCCCATGTTGGTTAGATTGTAACGTATAGTCCTGTCAATGTATAGACCATGTATCCTGCTTTAGAAGAATATGATCCCTTTGATGATTCCAAAAACTGAAGTAAAATCCATTTTCCTTTTTCAAAGCTTTTATTTATACCCAATATTTCAATGTATTATTTCACAATTAATCGACACCTTGTAATCAAGCGGAATAATTTTGGAGGCGAAGAAATATATTTGAAAAGCAAATTTTATTGAGAATTGGCCCGAAAATGGGCAATAATACGTAAGGAGGGTAATTCCCGTAAGGAGACATTACCGTAAATCCAGAAAAGATGTAAAATGGCAATAAGAAAACAAATTTATTTACGTCCCTATTAAATGTAACACCAGCTAATATCCCTAAGTCTCCAAGATCACGACACTTCGCTTTTGACGATGACGGCTGGAATGATCGCTCCCTTCTGAATTCCTATTACGGGGTGACTTGAGTGTTTTCAGTCATATGCCTTTTGGATATCCCTAACTTTTGCCTGGACCGCTCTTTTTAGAGTCTTAATCCACCGGGATGATATACCATTTTTTCGACTAAGCCGCCCTTTAGGGTTATCGACTTGTCGGATATCATTTTTTATTCAAGTCCCTAATTTTTGCCTGGATTGCTCTTTCGAGTTTTCAATCCACTGGGACGCCCTAATTTTTGCCTAAATCGCCCTTTAGGGCTTTCGACTTAGCGGGCTTTTATCCTCTTTTTCTAGGCATAGCATTTTTTGACCGAATCGGAGTTCACCGGTCGTGGTAAATCCGCTACATCCATGGTTGTTAATATTAGTGCTCCGCCAGAGGAGGTACTCTTCATGACATATGGCCCTTCATAAGGTGGGGTCCATTTTCCGCGGTGGTCCTTATGGATAGGTAATATTTTCCTTAACACCAAGTTTCCCTCTTCGAGTAGGCGAGGACGAATTTTCTTGTCGAATGCTCTCTTAATTCCCTGTTGATATAATTGTCTGCAGCCACACGTTTCCCTTATACGAGGTTTAGCTGATGGAGTCTAGTTTGCACCCATTCTACCTCTTCAAGCTATGTTTCCATTATGACCCTAAACTCCGATTGATAGCCCATATCCTTATGCAACTATACGTTTCCATCGAGATCCAGGTCTAGGTCCTTCATAGGAGTCCAAAGTTTCATAATCCTATATAACCATGACATCTTTGTCCGGGAAGTCCATCTGCATGAGTTTGATGGTCGTCAACTGGTTTATGAATGAGATGATTTACTATTGTACTTCCTTTAATATTCTTTGGAGTGACGTATTGGATGTCACATTCAGTTAATAACATATGCCATCTAGCTATTCTCCCTGATACGTCATGTTTCCCTAGTTCACAACCCATTGATTTCTCAAGTATTGTTAAGTACATTATGAGTGGTCTCCTTCTTCTTCTTTTTTGTGACTTGGTAATCATATCATCCACATGAACCTTTATCTCCTTATGCACCATATTACCATATCCCTTTGATAAGTTACTCCTATATTCTTTAACCCAACAGGCGTTACCTTGTGACAAAAATTCAAATTGTTTCTTGACTTCTTCCCTGATCTGTAGGGTCATGTCTGGTCTAGCCCCCCTCAACTTTTGCTTGATTGGCGTGCGTTCTATCTTGAGCGGTGGTTTGTGCTCAACGATGTTCGTATCACATCAAGGCATATCCTGGTATGCCCGGGCGAACATAGCTCGACCAGTCTTTCCTTTATACACATTTAGAGAAGCACTAACTTTGACCTCTTTCCTATCTTCCTCAGTTCCTAGATTGATTACATCCACTGGTTCCTAATGAGGTTGTATTTCCTTATCCTTCTGCCTCAACAGTCTGGCTAACTATTCGGGAAGCTCACACTCGTCCTCATCACCCTCTTCCGCTTGGTTAATCGGTAGTTCGAAGTCATTCGAGATTATAGCGGTTTCACTTTCAATAGGTTCATTTTTAAATTTGCACGAGGAGGATCTTTTATTTTTTTATTAATATCCTTTTTTGAATTAATGGGAATGAAAATATTGAAAGAATGTATATTGCCATTTTGAACAGACAGAAATGAAAGAAAAAAATCTTGATTGAAAACAAAATGCAATTTTATTGATGGAAATAATCCAATGAAATAAAAGGTGGCCCTACAAAGCTTTGTCCACTTGCCTTGGGCATAGCAAGGGACTTATTATTATTTTGAGAAAAAATTAAATTACTTTGAAACAAAAATCATCTCAGGAATCTCGACGGTTTCCCAATTATCGAAATTAGGCATTCCTTTTTCCTCTTCCATTGCAGCTGCTTGACTCTTATCCTGGAACCCAAAACTATGAAAATTGTCTTCTAATCCCTCATTAGCCGATTTCTAACCCAGCCCGAACAAATCCTTCCCCTCAGGTGACTCCCATTGTTTACCCCTAGTTTGATAGGTCTCCCTTCTTAATAAGGAATTCATCTTTCATCCCTTCCATGGCATTGACTGTTGCCCCAATGTTCCCAAGTAATGCATTATCTCCCAGATTTGGTCCTTCAGGGTCTACAACACCGACATCATAATTTTCGGAATACCTTTTATTGTTATGTTGATCGGAGGATGCCTGGCCGATCTTTCCTATCTTTAAACCGTTCTCAATCCTCTCTCCAATGATAACCAAGTCAGCAAATCCTGTTAAGACTGCCATAATCATCCTCTTGTAGTACATTCCTTGTAGGGTATCCATAAACATATCCACAAGTTCACTTTCCAATAATGGAGGTTGCACACGAGAAGCTAGTTCCCTTCATCTTTGGGCATATTCTTTGAAGGACTTATTCCCTTTTTGAGACATGTTCTGCAAATGCGTGCGGTTAGGAGCCATGTCCATGTTGTACTGGTATTGCTTCAGAAAGGCGCTTGCAAGGTCTTCCCAAGTCTTAATGTGAATCCTCTCCAATTGCATGTACCAATCCAAGGATTCCCCACTAAGGTTGTCTTGGAAAGTATGTATCATCAGCTTCTCATTGGTAGCGTTAGCACCCATCTTTCGAGCGAACATCCGGATGTGATTATTAGGACAACTGACACCCTTGCACTTCTCGAAGTCCGGAGCCTTGAATTTGGGAGGTATGACCACATCAGGCACTAAGCACATTTCCAAAGTATCCACTCCAAAAATATTGAATCCCTCCACGATCTTCAACCTTTCCTCAAGTGATTTGTACTTATCGTCAGCCCCTCTCCTTTCCCTAACAATGGTTCCTTTATTTTCGAGGGCCACTTGTCTTGGATTCTCACCCTCGTATTGGAGGTTCCAATATGCGTAATTCTCATGGGGTGCCCCATTGGAAATAGGTGGAGAGACGGTTCCCTCGAGAGGTTGGTTAACAGTTTTTTGCTTAGCAGTTTTGGCCTCCTCACGTTCCAGATCATGGACAACCCCTAGTGGAGGGTTATTGTCCTCAACATGGGGGTAGGAGTAGGAACCTTCCTTCGACGACTTGACTCGGTTCCTCTGGCTATCAAATTCTGGATGGCAAGTGTTAGTTGATCAATCTTGCTTTTCATACCTTCCACGTTCTCCTTAACAATATCTATTTCTCCTCTTAGAGTGACCAGATCCTTCTCCAACTGATCCATAGCTTCCCTTTGGTACGCTCGAGTGCGAGGTCGGGAAGTCAGATTGTTATGCTCAATGACCCTGAGACAAAGTTTGTAAAAAAATGTTTTTTCCTTTATTCCTTTTTCCTCATTTTTTGAATGCATGTTGATGCATTGATGTATAAATATGCATGATGTATGCTAAATAATTTTAAAAATTTATTTGGAGGGAATTCCAAAATCCATTGTAGTTAGAGATGAATATATTCAAAGGAAGAAACCCATACACATAGAATAAAAATTACTTTATAAAATTCAAATCCATTAGCCAATTCCAAACCCAAAATGACTTCCAAATTTAGGAAAATAAAAATAATTACTTAGGAATAACCCAAAACAATAATCCCAAAATGAAAACTCTTGCACTTAAGAAGGTGTAAACTAAATAGATGCCCCAAATGCCTTCTTTAAATGAGCTTTAAACTCCTCCAAGTATCCTTTCTTGAGCCCTTGCACTTCCCTATCCTCCTTGTGGTGGGATAATAGATCTTCAACAGATACATCTAAGTCTTTAGGCCTGACCTTTTTTTTATTTTTTTGCCCCCATGCCCCTTGTAAGGTTTTTCCCTCTCCTTGTAAATCCAAGTATAGTCCAAATTGTTCCAGCGTAGGAGCTAGTTAAAAATCCTTGAAGAGGAAGTCACGTAGAGGAGGATCATAAAGTTGTGCAAAAGCAGTTACGGTCTCTACCTTCATAGGGATTCCTAAGAGATCGAGGATCCTTCCATACTTGTGTATAAACATCCTTTGAGCAGACTTGGCATTAAGTCTCAAAGGTCTTTGAGACTTTGTAAATCAGTACTTAGCACTCTGATGCATAGGGTAGCCCTTTTGTTTGAATCCATCTTTCCAATGTTCCTATAACACATCTTGAAATTCCCCACAAAACTGCATATATGCAACAAAAAAAAATGTTTTTAAATGCATGATGTATGGACATTTTTGTTTTTTTGATTAAATGTTTTTTATTTGGTTAGGGTAAGGTGAGATGCAAGCACGACCTTAACTAGGTGGGCTCTCTATAATGGTTTAGATCTAAGTCTTATTTATCCAATTACCTCACATGTAGGATATATGGTTTTGGACAGCATAACGGCCCTAGAATTTATGGACTATACTCTCGTTTTACCATGAGAAGGATCAAGCCTTCCTACGGTAAACCTTTGGGATAAGTCTCATCTAGAAAGACCTTAGTAACGACCCTTGAGGGTTGAATACTTAGGGTCACCATGAGTTGATA
This sequence comes from Lathyrus tuberosus, assembly GCA_022829125.1. Classification (NCBI taxonomy): domain Eukaryota; kingdom Viridiplantae; phylum Streptophyta; class Magnoliopsida; order Fabales; family Fabaceae; genus Lathyrus; species Lathyrus tuberosus. The sequence continues at coordinate 517,478 of JALAZF010000368.1, read as the reverse complement.
GGGTTTTCTAAAGGTCCTCAGAATCTTGGACCACATCCAAAATTATCAACTATGTTAAGGGCTAGCCTTACCATGAAGATAACTTTGGAGGGTCTATCTGAGTGTGACATCAATGCATAGTCGGGATGTTACATCCCATCCATTAACATTTCTGTTCTACGTCCTAACTTAGGGTATCCTCCAAGCTTGGGTTTTAGCTACACACATCACAATATCCCAATCCAATGCATGATGACAATATAATAAACATGAAGAACAAATATAATAAATAATAAAATAAAACATAAAATAATCATGCAAATATATAAACAAAAACAGTAAACAACCAAGCCAAACAAACAAGAACCCTAAAACCTAAGGCTAGGATGGACTCTCTTTAGGGAGGCGTCCCCAGCAGAGTCGCTAGCTGTCGCGGCCGGCAAAATTATTCGAGTCGCCGTCATATTTTTTAAGGAAAATAAATGATAAACCTAAAATCCTAATCCTAAGGTTCAGGAGTCGGTTAAGCGAGGGGAAGGTGTTAGGCACCCCTCACCTCCATTGTACTCAATGGGATCCTCCTTAGATTTTAGGGTATGTTTGTTTGTCGTCTAACTTGTTATTTATTTACAAAAATCCTAAGTTTTTTATTATTGTACTCGCTAGGGTTTACAACCCTATGCCTACGTACCTTCAATTTTGAAGGATCAGAGTAACCGTAGTTCACCTCCCCTATCCCCTACCCCCTAATCCTAATCCCAAAACCTAATCCACTATTTATACTCTTGGATAAAGAGTTCTATCCCAAATCCAATATTTATACTCCTAGATAAGGAGTTCTATCCCTTAATCTATTATTTATACTCCTAGACGAGGAGTTATATCCCTTAATCTATTATTTATACTCCAAGATAAGGAATTCTATCCCTTAAATCCCGATTCGTTTATTTATACTCTCGGAGGAAGAGTTTTATCCCAAAATCCCTTTTTCCTTGTTTATACTCTCGGATGGAGAGTTTTATCCCTTAAAAATCCCTTATCCATTGTTTATACTCTCGGATGGAGAGTTCTATCCCTTAAAAATCCCTTATCCATTGTTTATACTCTCGGATGGAGAGTTATATCCCAAAATCCCTTATCCCTTGGCCTATATTTATACTCTTGGAACCTAAGAGTGCTATCCCTAAATCCCATCCCTTATTTAGACTCTCGGACAAAGAGTTTTATCCCAAGTTTTAAATCCAAAAAAAAAACTTTTATATCCCTTATATTTAAAAAATAAATCCCTAAAAATCCCAAAGAATTTAATAAAAAAGAGATAATAAAATCCAAAATGCCCTTATGCTAAAAATAGCAAAATTGATCCCCAAATTATTCCAATTTAAAAATAATTTCCAAACTCAAGGTAATCCCAAAAATAAAAGAATTTTAATCCCCAAAAATTAAACCAAGATAATCCCAAAAATAAAAGAATTTTTATCCCAAAAATTAAATTAAATTCTACTTTAATTTATTTTTATCCCAAACCCACATTTATTCAATTTAAATAAAAAATCTAAAAAATACTAATTTTCTTAAATAAATCCTAAACCCAAATTTAAAATAAAAAATTCAAAATTCTCAAACTACCTTATCCTAAAAAACCAGGAACAAAATCTCATTTTATAAAAACCTTAAAAAATAAATAAATTATTTTAAATATATAAAACGTTTATTTAAAATAAAACCAACCCAAAATTACCCCTAAAATATCCTAATTTATTTATCCTAATAATAATAATCCTAAAATCCTATTTTTAAAAATCCTAATTAATATTTAGGTCCTAATTAAATAATTAAATTAAGTAATTAATTTAATTATATAAAATAATATCCAGGGGGTGTATTTTATGTTAGGTAAGCAACTGGGCTTGGAGATGGTAGCGTAATTGGAAGGTTATGTTGTGGTGTTTGTGGTAGATAATTTGAGGTGCAGGTGGAGTTCATGGGAACAGAGATATGCTCTAAAATGTTAGAGAAACAAAATTATATTGATCTATTTGTTATTATTTACAGGATGTAAATTTTAGATTTGAAAAAAAACGTATGTAATTTCTAAAATATGGTTTTTAATTCATGGCTACTAGTTTGTGAATATTGGTGATCTGACTCAATTCCTAGATTGAAGTGTGCTTGAAAATTTTAAAGAAACATTGATTTTTTTATCGCAAGGCACATTATGATAATTAAAAACAGGCTACAAATAATTTTAAAACAAAAATTTAGTCATGTTGTTTTTTCTTTAAAATATTTTATTAGTTTTGTTTATACTTAAATATGATTATGATAAAACATGACTAAATTTTTTGTTTTAAACGTGATGATGATTTATGTTATTAATTTTATATCAACACTTTTATAACCCAACAAATACATAAATAGAATCAAAATTATATCAATTTTAATCTTTAGTTATTTACTTATCATGCCATCATAGTTTCCACTAACTAATTTTTTCGTTTTCTTTTTGATTGGTGATCGTTGTTTTATACAAAAAAAAAAAGAATTCTACACATATAGAGATCTTAACCAAAATACATATCAACGCAAACAATATACCATCGAAACACATAATAGAATAAAGAAAATAAATTAAGAGAGGCGACGAGTATACCGATCCGAACGTTATCGGAGGAAGAAATTCATGTTGTGAGCTCCATCCTCTCCCTTCTTTTCTTTTCGTCCCTTGCGTTTTTCTTTTCCTCTCCCTATTTTTCTCCTTTTCCCTTAGCGCAAGATTCCGACCCCTCTTTCCCTTTTAGTGTTGTTGTTCTTCAATGTGAAGAACAACAACTATTTTATACTGATTATTGTGAATTTATGGGTCCATTAAAATGTGGAAAACAGCGTATATTTATATATGAAAAATTACGTCGGACATTTAATACAATTTTTCAGTTTAGGAAGGTTTTAATCTGACCTGATTTTCCTCTATTTCTTGGAGCCCAAGCAAATGAATCTGGATGGATTCATGGCTTGGTGAATTGAAATAAAAAAATTAATATTTTAAATAAAAAAATATCCTAATAATGTTAAAGGAAAAAAGATTTTATTTTTATTTATTTTTATGATTTTTTGAGATTTTTTCCATAAAAAATTGATTTTAATGAAAAAATCATATTTTTAAAATTGCATTAAATACAAATACGAAAATTAAAAATTAAATATTAAAAAAATGATATTTTTGTGATTTTTTATGAAAAAAAAAAGAATATAAAAAGTTAGTAGTAAAGAAAAAACAAATAAAACAATAAAAGTGAGAAAGGTGGGATTCGAACTCACAACCTCTCACACTTATAGCCCTTATACCCCTCTTTCTACCAATTGTGCTATTTTACTTATTCGAAATAAAGTGGCACTAGAAATCATATAAAACGGGTCAAAATTTGGGGTACGACACATTATAATGTGCATCATCATTCATCAATTCTCATATAAATCATGTCATCATATATTCATCAAAACATCACAAATTAGCACCTCAATATCATCAAGAACATCATGGTAAATCATCATAAATATCACAGCATCAAACACCAGAACAGCACAGCAACATAAACGAAATTTCACGAACAACAGACATTCGCTCCAGGATTCGCTAGGCGAACCTGTTCGCTAAAACCTTCGCTCGGCGAAGCGGCCAGCGAATTCCACAGACACCACACCAAGATACCAGAAAAACACCCTCTGTCATACTCGCTGGTTTATTTGCTGGGCGAAGCTACTCGCTGATTCATTCACATAGAGAGACTTCCAGCGAATCCCCACTTCCACTCCAGGACCATCTCAGTACCTACGCTCATGTTATCGCGCACTCGCTACGTTGTTCGCTTTGCGAAGCTTGGCGAACATTCGCCTAGCGAAATGATGGTTCGCTTAGCGAACCTGCGATTACAGCAAATTGCTGCTACGCATCAGTAGCTCCACAGCCTCAAAGGTACCTGCGATTACAGCTCCAAATGACCCAAAAACATCCCTATGACAGTTCTAATGCATCACGGAGTTCAAAGGCATAAAACCTACATCTATTAGGTCGATTTAGGACACTGCGGGAACCTTAAATTCCCTAAACCTTCACAAAACCCCAATTGCCCCTACGGCCCTTACAATCCTCTTTTCCACAGGGTCAAAACAACTCGACAGGGAATCATCCCTAAGGTCTATTTCATCCGATTAAATTCAACCCTTAATAATCGATTCACAAAATACCCTCAAAATCATCAATTCATCACAAAACCCCACAAACCCTCAAACACAAAACATCCACTTCAGTTACATCGAATCCTATATTGAAAACAATGAAGGTAATTACTCCTCATACCTTAGATTGTCGATCCGAAGCGTTCTCTTTTGAGCCTTTGGAAACCTTCACGAAATCCTCGTCTTTTTTCCCTTTTTCCTCAAAGCTCTCCTTCTTTCCTTCTTTTCACGTTCTATCCAAAAATAACCTTATTCTCAAAATCCTCCTTTTATATTCACTCTAACCCTTGGGCCTTAAAATTGGGCTTTCTCCATAATGCCCTCACTAATCTCCTCAAATGTCCACTTTACCCTTAATTCCCTTAATATTATTTAAAATAAATAATAATACAATATATTCCGTAATACATACTATTATTTAATTAAATAACCAAAACTTCCCAAAATCACCGACATCGACACAAATCACAGAAATTCACGAGTATAATATTTAAATAAATATTATTACGAAAATTGGGGTGTTACAACTCTCCCCCACTTAAAGAATTTTCACCCTCGAAAATTACCTCAAGGAAATAGAGTCGGATACGACTCCCTCATCTGATCTTCACGTTCCCAAGTCCAACTCTCGCCAGCTGGTCTACCCCACAACACCTTCACCAAATCTATGTCTTTACCCTGCAACTGCTTCATCTCTCGACCATCAACACGCACAGGCAATGCTTCCACAGTCAGATTATCCCTAACTTGTACATCATCCATCTGAATCACATGCGACGGATCTAGAATGTACTTCCTCAACTGAGACACATGGAACACGTCATGCAAATTTGCAAGCGACAACGGTAAAGCAATTCGATAGACTACCTCTCCTATCCTCTACGATATCTGATATGGACCAATAAAACGTGGAGTGAGCTTCCTATACTTCAAAGTTCAACCCACACCAGTCACTAGCGTCACCCTCAAAAACACATGATCTCCCTCTTGGAATTCAAGTGCTTTCCTCCTCTTATCATGGTAGCTCTTCTGACGACTCTGCGAAGCTTTCATTCTCTCTTGTATCATCTTAATCTTCTTAGTCGTCTCTTGCACAATCTCAGGTCCGAGTACAGCACTCTCGCCCGACTCATACCAACACAAAGGAGTTCTACACTTTCTCCCATACAAAGCTTCATAGGGTGCCATCCCAATACTAGCATGAAAACTATTATTGTACGTGAACTCAATCAACAATAAATGGATATCCCACGATCCTTCATGATCCAACACACAAGCCCTCAGCAAATCCTCTAAAGATTGGATAGTCTTTTCTGTCTGACCGTTCATCTACGGATGATAGGCAGAACTCATCCTCAACTTGGTACCCAATGCATCTTGCAAACTCTTCCAGAACCTCGATGTAAACCTCAGATCTCTATCTGACACAATACTTAAAGGTACCCCATGCAACTTCATAATCTCTTCAATATACATCTCGGCTAGCTTCTACATAGAATGATTAATCTTCATCGGTAAGAAATGAGTCGATTTAGTAAATCTATCCACGATTGCCCAAATTGAATCATTTCCCTTGGTAGTCTTTGGCAATCCCACCACAAAATCCATGGAAATACTATCCCATTTCCATTCTGGAATCCTCAAAGGCTGCATCATACCTAAAGGCTTCTGATGCTCAACCTTCGACTTCTGACAAGTCAAACACGCATAGACAAATTCCGCAACATCCTTCTTCATACCTGGCCACCAAAACAGCTTCTTCAGATCCTGATACATCTTTGTAGAATTGGGATGAATACTCAACCTACTTCGATGTCCTTCTTCTAGAATACTCTTCTTGATATCTGGAACATCTGGGACACACCCTGTCTCTGAACATCATTACGCCATTCTCGTCAATCCGAAAGTCACCTCCGTTACCTTGGTTAATCAAAGTCAATTGGTCAACCAACTTTAAATCAGATTGCTGTCCCACTCTGATTTCTTCCAGAATACCACTCGTCAACCTCAACATTCCCAACTTCACACTGTCCGGGGTCGCTTCACATACCAGACTCAAATCTCTGAATTGCTCAATTAGTTCCAACTCTTTCACCATAAGCATCGACATATGCAATGACTTTCTGCTCAACGCATCGGCCACTACATTTGCTTTGCCTGGATGATAACTCAAATCAAAATCAAAATCCTTCAACAGCTCTAACCACCTTCTCTGCCTCATATTCAATTCCTTCTGATCAAATAAGTACTTCAGACTTTTATGATCACTGAACACTTCGAATTTAGAGCCAAATAGATAATGTCTCCAAATCTTCAACACAAACACCACAGCGGCCAATTCCAAGTCATGTGTAGGATAATTCCTCTCATGAACTCGCAATTGTCTCGAAGCATAGGCAACAACTTGTCCATTCTGCATTAATACTCCACCAAGACCCAACTTCGACGCATCGCAGTACACCACAAAAGATTCACTCGGATTAGGCAAAATCAACACTAGAGCAGTAGTCAATCTCTTCTTCAATTCCACGAAACTCTCTTCACAAGTTACATCCCACACAAAAGCTTGACCCTTTCGAGTCAACTGAGTCAAAGGTAACGCCAAATTAGAAAAGCCTTCAATAAACTTGCAGTAATAACCTGCTAATCCCAGAAAACTTCGTATCTCAGTAACAGACTTCAGAGTCTCCCATTGTAACACAACATCAATCTTAGAGGGATCAACAGCAATCCTACCACTTGAAATCAAATGGCCAAGGAAACTCACTTCCTTCAACCAAAACTCACACTTAGACAGCTTTGCATACAACTTCTTTTCCTTCAAGACTTGCAACACAGTCCTCAAATGCTCAGTATGCTCTTCTTCTTATTTAGAATATATCAGAATGTCATCAATAAACACCACCACAAACTTATCCAAATACTCATGAAAGATCCGATTCATACACTCCATGAACACACCAGGTGCATTGGATACACCAAACGGCATCACCGTGTATTCATAGTGTCCATACCTCGTCCTGAAAGCTGTCTTCGGGATATCATCAGGCTTAACTCGAATCTGATGATAACCCGACCTCAAATTAATCTTGCTGAACATACAGGCACCTACTAGCTGATCCATCAAATAGTCAATTCTCGGTAGCGGATACTTATTCTTGATAGTCACTTTATTCAGCTGCCGATAATCAACACACAACCTCATACTTCTATCTTTCTTCTTCACTAACAGCACAGGAGCACCCCATGGAGAAACACTTAGTCGAACAAACCTCGTCTCAAGCAATTCTTCCAGCTATTTCTTTAATTCACTAAGCTTAGAAGCTGACATCCGATAAGGAGCCATCGACACTGGACCCGTACCTGGTATTAAGTCCACTGCAAACTCTACTTCACGCTCTGGAGGCAAATCACTGATGTCATCTGGAAACACATCTGGGAATTCACAGACAATAGATAACTCCACATTCACAGCTTCACGATCAATTTGCAACGAGGCAAACATTGCAAACACCACAGCTTCTTCTTCCACAAATTCGTCTACTTGCTTAGCAGATAAGAACATCAATTCCCCACTATCATTAAACTCAGAAAACTCTACAGTCTTGGTATAACAATTGATATGAACGCGGTTGAACTCCAACCAGTTCATTTAAAAGATCACATCGATCTGGTGCAAGGGAAGGCACACCAAATCCATCACAAAGTTCTTCTCAAAAATCATCACAGGACATCTCACACACACAAGGGTAGTAGTAACAGAACCATTAGCTGGAGTTTCTATTACCATATTCCCATTCATATCAGATAACTTCAAACCCAATCTATTAGCACATTCAAGTGAGATAAAAGAATGAGTAGCACCAGTATCAATAATAGCAACCAACTCGATATTATTAATAAAATAAGTACCTCGAATCAGGTTGTCCTTCTCTGGCACCTTTGCACCACTCAAAGCAAACACTCTGCCACTGGTCTGAGCGAAAGTTGCAGTCTTCTTCAGCTTCTGGCATTGAGTACTGATATGACCTTTCTCACCACAATTGAAACAGGTCGGACCCTCATCTTTGCAATCAGTAGCTCTATGACCTTTCTTGCCACATCTATAGCGCCTCAGCACATTGTTGGTACACACATCAGCACGGTGACTTTGCTCGCCACACTTATGACACTTTCCAGAAGCGGGAGCTGCTCCCCCACTTGACTTTTTCCCTTCTGCAGCCTTCTGCTTTCCCTTGTCAGCTGAAGTTGTATAAGGCTTACCCCTATACTGCCCTTTCTTTTCACTCAACTGCTTGTAGTGAGCAGATTGAGCTCTGCTATCCTCATCGTAGATTCGACTTTTGTCAACCAACTCAGCATACCTACGGATCTGCTGATACCCAATACCCTGCTTAATCTCTGGTCTCAGCCCATTCTCGAATTTGAGACATTTGAACATCTCAGCGTCAGCACGGTTGTAATGCGGACAGAACTTCACCAAAGTCTCAAACTTCGCGGCATACTCTGCCACAGTCATATCTCCTTGCTTTAGCTCAAGGAATTCCACTTCCCTCTACCACGAGCATCCTCTGGAAAATACTTCCCCAAAAACTCCTGCTTAAACACATCCCAAGTTATCATGGTGCCCACATCTGCAAATCTCTGACGGGTGTTATCCCACCAGTCCTCAGCCTCTTCTTCCAGCATATGCGTTTCAAACTGAACCTGTTGCTCATCAGAACACCCCATCACCCGGAAGATCTTCTCGATCGTCTTCAACCACTTGTGTGCACTTGCTGGATCATGCGTACCCACAAAAGTCGGTGGATTGTTCCTCTGAAACTTCCCCAAACCACGAAACTCATCAGGAGCTCCACCATTTGGATTCAGCTGCGCCACCATGTTAGCAACAGATTCCAATGCATCAGCAATCGCACGATCATTTCTTCCAGCCATCCTGCACACCACCAACAAGGTTAGAAGAACTAAAACATCGATAGTGTACACACACTCGTCGACTGACAGGGGACTGACATCACGTAAAAACCTGGCCGGACGGACCGACCTGCTTTGATACAACTAATTTAACACCCTTTTCTACCCCCAAAATGTTGCAGCAGAAACAACTCAAATATCAGGGTAAAGCATAAAAATCCCTCAAAGGGTGCACATTTCTCATTTAAAATCAAAATAATACACTTTCCCTGTAAACAAAGGGTTTTCCTCAAAATAAATCAAAAAGCCTTCACATGGCAGCGGAACTCAAAATTTTCAAATAAAAGGTTTTCAACAAACATCATAATAATCAAATAAAACCATATCATCAAATGACAACAAAAATAAGGAAACAACATAGTTCAACTCAAAGGACCCCAACCTGATGTTACACTATCAGAGCAAGATCCTCTAAACCGACCAAAAGCAAATAAACTTCAAGGTCCTCGAAAGCGTCCACAGCTAAACCTGATCACCTGCACGTTACCCACGTAGAGGCAACATTCAAACTGACAGGGTGAGTAATCACAATTCATAATAATCATTATAAAACAAGATATACATAAAATGTCATTATCTTCATATACAACATCATCAGGTCATCATCAAGGAAAACATCAGGAAGCACCATATCACAAATTCATCAATGCCTCATAAAATGCAATGCATAACAGGACTCATGCATGTGGTACCAATCGTCACAATCGATGGACACTAAGCCATCACCCCTCCAAAGATCCCCATCAATAGGATCGATCCCGACAATTAGAACCGGAGCACGTCATAATTACCTCATATCCGCACAATGGGAATGAAGCGTCGTCACAGAGTATGCATATGAATGTATGATACACAACATCACTTATCATCATCATCAAATAAACATCATAATGTGCATCATCATTCATCAATTCTCATATAAGTCATGTCATCATATATTCATCAAAACATCACAAATCAGCACCTCAATATCATCAAGAACATCATGGTAAATCATCATAAATATCACAACATCAAACACCAGAACAGCACAGCAACAGAAACGAAATTTCGCGAACAGCACACGTTCGCTCCAAGATTCGCCAGGCAAACCTGTTCACTAAAACCTTCGCTCGGTGAAGCGGCCAGCGAATCCCACAGACACCACACCAAGACACCATAAAAACACCCTTTTTTATACTCGCTGGTTTATTCGCTGGGCGAAGCTACTCGCTGTTTCATTCGCTTAGCGAGACTTCCAACGAATCCTCACTTCCACTCCAGGACCATCTCAGTACCTACACTCATGTTATCGTGCACTCGCTGCGCTATTTGCTTTGCGAACCTTGGCGAACATTCGCCTAGCGAAGCGATGGTTCGCTTAGCGAACCTGCGTTTACAGCAAATCGCTGCTACGCATCAGTAGCTCCACAGCCTCAAAGGTACCTGCGATTACAGCTCCAAATGACCCAAAAACATCCCTATGACAGTTCTAATGCATCACGGAATTCAAAGGCGTAAAACCTACATCTATTAGGTCGATTCAGGATACAGGGGGAACCTTAAATTCCCTAAACCTTCACAAAACCCCAATTGCCCCTACGGCCCTTACAATCCTCTTTTCCTCAGGGTCAAAACAACTCGACATGGAATCAGCCCCAAGGTCTATTTCATCCGATTAAATTCAACCCTTAATAATTGATTCACAAAATACCCTCAAAATCATCAATTCATCATAAAACCCCACAAACCCTCAAACACAAAACATCCACTTCAGTTACATCAAATCCTATATTGAAAACAATGAAGGTAATTACTCCCCATACCTTAGATTGTCGATCCGAAGTGTTCTCTTTTGAGCTTTGGAAGCCTTCACGAAATCCTCGTCTTTTTTCCCTTTTTCCTCAGAGCTCTCCTTCTTTCCTTCTTTTCACGTTCTATCCAAAAAGAACCTTATTCTCAAAATCCTCCTTTTATATTCACTCTAACCCTTGGGCCTCAAAATTGGGCTTTCTCCATAATGCCCTCACTAATTCTCCTCAAACGTCCACTTTACCCTTAATTCCCTTAATATTATTTAAAATAAATAATAATACAATATATTCCGTAATACATACTATTATTTAATTAAATAACCAAAACTTCCCAAAATCACCGACATCGACACGAATCACAGAAATTCACTAGTATAATATTTAAATAAATTAAGTAAATATTATTACGAAAATCGAGGTGTCACAGACCACTCAAGGAATCCTAATTCACCAAGAATTAGTTAACAGGAGATTACATAGTTGCTTCTTAACAAGCAGATTACTCCTAAGTTTAAGTGCAAAGAACACATAAGTGTTCAAGCAAGATATGAGCAACAGCTCCTTGCTATCCTAAGAAACTACAAAGATGTATAAATAATTGACAGTTGTTGACATCTTGTAGATCTTCTTCTTCTTCGTCTTCTTGGGTGAGCAAGCTTTGAGCAACAACTCCTTGATTCAGATCTTCAATGTAGCGCTGACGAGAAGGTGGTTGATTACTTGACTAATTTGCAATGTTGTCTTCTTCATCAACAGCTTCTGTTCCAAATTGTTGTTGTTGTGTTGAATGTTGATCTTAAGCTCCAACAACAATTGTCATGTGTAAATGGTGATAGCTTTTGATATTTAAGTGTTACAACGAGAACTGATCGTTGTTGCTATCTTCACACAATGACTTGGTCAATTCATGAATGATACATCCAATTGATGATCAATGGAATCGACACCTTCAGAAGCGAGAACTCTTTCCTTTAAATAGCCTAGTAGAAATATAGCCATTTGAAATACCGTTGGCTGTTGGAAAAGAGACGTTGTGTAATAATTAGCTGTACTGACACATCTCCTTTTTGTTGTGGGAGAAGTGACGGGATATCTTCTTGAGCAGTGTGTACAGTTGTTCACAACGGTAACATTTGACTTCCAAACTTCAGAGGCTTCTGATGGTAATTTGATGAAGCATGAGTAGAGCCTTCTTGATAGGATATCGGATACGTCAAGTCTTCAGTCATTTGAAGAAGTCCATTAGGAATCAATCTTCAGAACTTCAGCACTTGTCTTTAAGAACATTATCCTTTACTACTTCAAGTTTTCCGAAACTTCAGAACTCCTCCATTAGGAATCCGTCTTCAGAGTCTTCAGCACTTGACCTTTGGAACTGTGATCTTCAGAACACATAAGTCTTTAGAGTCTTTCTGCACTTGGTCTTCAGAGCCTTCCGCCTTCAGAACTTCAAGTCATGAGATTCTTCAGCACTTCGGTTCTCTTCTTCAGAAGCTTCGTTATCTTCAAAATCTTAACCACTTTCAGAGAGCATCCACAAGAGCATTGCAACAGCAATATCGGCATCCTTGGATCTGACTGATCATGATCAGATACAGAAGCATTCTTGCTTCTTGCGACTTGTGTTACACATACTAACTTCGTATATAATCATTTTCGCGCATCTGGCTGGTGCTTGTTGAATCTGATATCTTCTATAATTATGATCTGCACACAACACACGTTAGAACATAAAATAGTTCTTTCATAAATACGTATTGTTATCATCAAAACATAGATTGACTTGTAGAGACAATTCTTGCTCTCACAGTTAAAAAGGTCTTCCGTAGTAGTGCTACTGTCTTTCTTCTTAACTAACAGCACAAGAGCACCCCACAGAAAAACACTCGGTCGAATAAACTTCTTCTCAAGCAATTCTTCTAATTGTTTCTTCAATTCACTTAACTCAGAAGCAGACATTCGGTAAGGAGCCATTGACACTGGACTCGTACCTGGTATCAAGTTAACTGCAAACTCTACTTCACACTCTGGAGGCAAATCACTGATGTCATCCAGAAACACATCTGGAAATTCACAGACAATAGGTAATTTGACACTCGCAGCTTCACGATCAACTTGCAACAATGCAAATAATGCAAACATCGAGGCTTCGTCTTCTAGAAGTTCGTCTACTTGTTTAGCAGACAAGAACATTAACTCCCCATCATCACCAAACTCAGGAAATTCCACTGTCTTATTATAACAGTTGATATGAACATAGTTGAACTCCAACCAGTTCATTCCAAGGATTACATCGATTTGGTGAAGGGTAAACACACTAAATCCATCACGAAACTCTTTCCAAATATCATCAAAGGACATCTCGAACACACAAAAGTAGTAGTAACAGAACCATTGGCAGGAGTTTCTATTACCATACTACCATTCATATCAGACAATTTCAAACCCAATCTAGTAGCACATTCAAACGAAATAAACGAATGAGTAGCACCAGTGTCAATAATAGCGACCAAATTAACATTATTAATAAAACATGTACCTTGAATCAATTTATATTTCTTGGGAACCTCTGAACAACTCAAAGCAAACACTCTACCATTGTTCTGAGCAGCAGTAGCAGTCTTCTTCAGCTTCTGACATTGGGTACTGATGTGACTCTTTTCACCACAGTTGAAACAAGTTAGACCTTCATCTTTGCAATCGGTGGCTCTATCGCCTCTCTTACCACATATGTAACACTTCAACACATTATTGTTGCAACTCTCAGCACGGTGGCCCTGCTCGCCACACCTATAACACTTAACAGAAGCAGGAGCTGCTCCCCCACTTGTCTTCTTTCCATCTGAAGGCTTTTGTTTCCCTTTGTCAGCTGGAGTCACATAAGGTTTTCCTCTAAATTGTCCTTTCTCTTTCTTCTCACTAAGAAGCTTGTGAGCAGATCGAGCTTGGCTATCCTCATCATAGATCCTACTCTTATCCAGCAGCTCAGGATACCTATGAATCTATTGGTATCCAATACCCTGCTTGATCTCTGGTCTTAGCCCATTCTCTAACTTGAGACATTTAGACATCTCAGCATCAACACGGATGTAGTGAGGACAAAACTTCACCAGCGCCTTAAACTTTGCAGCATACTCTGCCACAGTTATGTTTCCTTGCTTTAACTCAAGGAATTCCACCCCCTTCTTGCCGCAAACATCTTCCAGAAAATACTTCCCCAAAAATTCTCACTTGAACACAGCCCAAGTTATTTCAGTACCAACATCTTTCAGTCTCTGACGGGTGTTATCCCACCAATCCATAGCTTTTTCTGACATCATGTGAGTACCAAACTGAACTTGTTGAGCGTCAATACATGCCATCACTCGGAATATTTTCTCAATCACCTCAAGCCACTTCTGTGCACTCTCTGGATCATGAGTGCCCACAAAAGTTGGGGGATTGTTCCTCTGGAACTTCCCCAAAGCACAAAACTCATCTAGAGCTTCACCATTCTGATTGTTCTGCGCATTCTGAGCCATTGCTTAAGCAAGCGACTCCAACGCGTCAACGATAGCATTATCGTTTCTTCCAGTCATTCTGCACACCATCAACAACGTTAGAAAGAACAATCATCGACAGTGTATACACACTCATCGACATACAAGGAACTAACATCATAAAAATCTGGCCGCACAGACCGGCCTGCTCTTATACCACTAATGTAACACCTTTTTACCCTAAAGAACATTCACAACATTTATAAACAAATATATTAGAGTACGTCACCACAAGGGTGCAACATTTCGTCATAATATGTCAAAATCACAACCTGCTCCGTAACACGGATTCTATCGTCATGGATTCAATCAATTACTACGCAACATAAAAAAAATCAAAACTCAATCACAATTTAAAATTCAAAACGTCTTAAAATAAGAAACTCATAACATCATAATGTCAACAAGAAAAGAACATAATCGTTCGACTCAAAATGTCCCGACCCGATGTTACATATCAAAGCAAGACCCTCTAATCAACGGAAATGACCAAAAATACTTCAAAGCTAAGTCTTCATGCACCAAGAGAGCTAATCCTGATCACCTTCACGTTACCCACGTGGAGGCAACATTCAAACAGGCAGGGTGAGTAATCACAAATCATTATACAAGATATAAGGCAAAAGATATAGTAGCTACACATATCATCAATAATTCATTCACAATGTCAACATACTGTCAAATCACAATCACCACAAAACACCAATCAATTTACAACATCATCAACACGTCAATTTCTCAATGATTATGCAATGTCACAAAATATGGAATGCAACAACATAGACTCATGCATGTGGTACCAACTCATTTGATGGGCATTGGGCCATCACCCTCTAAATAACCCCACCATAGGATCGATTCCCCCTCTGAAACCGGAGCACATCACAAAACACTTCAATCCACACAATAGGATTGAAGCCACCACTGGACCGAAGTCATAACATCGTAACGGGACCGAAGTCTTAGATATGCCATGAATGCATGATGCAAACGTCATAATAATCACCATCACAGAATCATCAAAATTACGTCGTCATTCACGAGTATTCATCAAACATCATATTATAGCACAATCACATTCATCACAATTCCTCACGATACTTCACAATTCCTCCTATTATAATTCGTCACAACACAAATCTTCTATTTTACCCCATTTATTATCGTTACTAGTTTCCGTTATGTTCAATTACATCGTCTTAGTCTTACGGTTCGAGAGGAATTGCAAAACACGCGAAATCGGGACAGAGATCGCAAAAACAAAGGATTTGGCTACAGCTTTGCCCATACACGTATGGCCCTCTTCCCTCGCCCTTGGCCTGCGTATCCTACGCGTAGGGCCATCTGCCAAGGCCATCCATACGCGTATCGCCTTGAGCTTTACGCGTATGAGCAGAGAGGGTTTCCCTCTCAAAATTCCTCCCAAACTCCTCATACGCGTAATGGCTAACCCATACGCGTATTCCCTTTTCCACAAGCTTCCCATACACGTACTGGCCCTGCCATACACGTATGGCCACTCCATCATACGCGTACCTTATGCGTACTAGCAGAGGGTCGAGCAGGCTTTGGGGATGAGTGCGTACCATACGTGTATCACCATGGGCATGTCCCCTTCATACGCGTATGGCCTCCCCCCATACGCGTATGATCAGACGCCCACCAAAAACCCAGATTTTGTATCAATGCGAAATTTCCCCCATTGCAGCACCTTCAAACTTCTAAATCAGATTTAAAACTACTTCGATTCATTATAGATTCAAGGTTCTAATTATACTTCATTGTTTTCATCAATTTTTCACTTATCAGAACCTAAATCGTTAACCCCAATCCCACAGTTTACAGATCTATTTCAAAGTTTCTCACAGCAACAACATATAATCATACGAATCTTACAGCAATGACGACATTCAATACGAAATTCATAACAGATATCATATACACACAAATTCATAATGATTTTTATACGATTTCCTCATATTTTCATCAATTAGCACATAACACATGAAACCTACTTCTACCTTAAACCCCATATCAGATATAACAACCCGGATCACCCCCTATACCTTGAATTTCCTAGAAATTGATTCTTCTCTGCGTCATACGGGTGATTTTTCCTCAGTTCTCTGTGCCCTAGCTCTCTCCCTTCAGTTCTTTCAACTTCTCACGATCGTACAGAGTGAAATTCCCTAATCCCACTTTTCTTTTTGTCATTCTTACCCCTTGGACCCCTATTATGTTTTCCTATCTTACCCTCACTTATTCCACTTAACATTACCATCTTACCCTCAGTGTCCCTCTCCCCTTTTTATTTTAAATAATAATAATAATCTAAATAATATCATTCACATTATTCTATTATTATTACTACTAAAATAATTCTAATAAGTCAAACCTTCCAAAATGCTCTCATTATTCCCTTAACTAAATAATATCCCACAACACAATACAAATACATCAAGCGTCACTATACTTCATCAAAACTCACAGAAAATCAAGAATAATTATAATAAATCAATTAAATAAATATTATAATTATTTTGGGGTGTTACATCAGCGAATCTCCAGAATTTCTTGATGAGAATAGGAAAAATGGGACCGTAGAGATGATCAAGATAGATTTTCCAACCTTGAGCATTTAGTTCCTTAGACAAGTCAGTTCTATTTTCAAGCAAGTTATCAAAATCTACTAGCCATTCACGTAGAACTTCCAGTTCTGAAGAAGGAGTAGCAAGATGAATATGAGTCGGGCGATCCACAATATGAACTTCAATTGGTTTCTGAAATGTGGATAGTGATTGATGAAGTGATGTTGATGCAGTTTGAGCAGTTGTTGTTGAAACCATTGAAGACGAATCTGCAAGTTGTTATTGCTGAGAGAATTCGAATACACTTTGTTGTTGAGGATCTATTTGAAGAAGATGATGGAGTTTATGGAGCACAAAGGGTTTTAGGGTTTCTAAGAAAAAGTGTGGGAAGTGAAAAGTAGTGTAGTGTGTGATGGTGAGAGAGTGAGTATTTATAAAAAAAATTGATGATTACGAAAAGGTGGGAGTAATAGGAAATAATTATTTGAAACCTAGTCACATGAAATCACAATACTCGAGGTGTCTATTCAACAGTAAGATATGATTTAATTTTGGACAAGTGTCACAAAATAATCACAGCCGTTTGTTTAAGAGAACACGTTTGATATTCCCAAAGTCAAGAATACCAAGAGGTATCTGACTAGACAAGTTTCTGATCAAGACATCTTCTAACATGTAGTAGTATCGTTAATCAGAAAGTAATTAAATAATAAAAAAAATACTTAACGTCAGAATCTTATTTCAGAAATTCTGGTGACTTGACACATCAAAATTTCATCTACTCATTCTGGACACGGTTTTATAAATAAATTTTCCAGAATGAATACGAATTTATCCTCAGCAAGAGGTTTTGTGAAAATATCAGCCCACTGGTGGTCTGTATCCACAAATTTTAACTGAAAAATACCCTTCTGAACATAGTCACGTAAAAAGTGATGTTTTATTTCAATATGTTTCTCTCTAGAATGCAAAATAGGATTCTTGGATAAACAAATAGCAGAAGTATTATCATAGAAGATAGGAATGTTACTCTCGTGTATATGAAAATCTTCTAGTTGATTCTTTATCCAGAGTATTTGAGTACTGCACAGTGACGCTGAGATATATTTTGCTTTTGCAGTTGAAATTGCAATGGTTGATTCTCTTTTGCTTGCCCAAGAGACGAGGTTATTATCTTCTCATACTCAGTATAAGAGATAGCATTTAGCAGCATAGTTTTTGCCTTGTGATGATTCTTGTAATCTTTCTTTTGTTGGTTGCTCATGGCACTTCTAGACACTTTTACTCCTGTAGCATCAACTGGGTGAGTGTAGCCATCGACTACAAGATCCCAAAGATCTACATCATAACCAAGAAAGAAACTTTCAATTCTATCTTTCTAGTAGTCAAACTTTTCACCATCAAAGACTGGTGATTTGGCACTGTAATGATCTTTCTCTTCTTGAATAGGATTAGCATTAGTTGTAACCATAATATCTCACACAAATACTGGATCGGTACAGAACACAGTGAAGTGTTGATAAAAATTTTATCACAATCAGAATCAGAGCTCTAATGCTAATTGAAGGTGTGAGAAAACACAAGAAAAGGGGGTTTGAATTGGGTTTTCAAAAATGAAAGCTTTTTGTGAACCTCAAAAAAAGATCACAAAGATACTAACAAGAGAGAAAGACACACGATATATCCTGGTTCACTTGAAAACTATCAAGCTAATCCAGTCCACCCACCAAGGTGATTTCGCCTTATACACAAGGACTTAATCCACTATAATCAACTGATTACATTGCACTAGCAACTGCTGGTGACTAACAAGCACAAGACTAACTGCCTCTTCTTAAGGATTCTGAACTAACTGGTCCCTTAAGGAATACAAACAACTGTTTGAAAGAAATTAATGTTTACAATGAATTACTTCTACACAAGTAGATATAAACACTATGAATAGCTCAAATAACTTAAAGAAAATCTATACAGTATGAACAATGTTTCTTGAGTTGTATTGTGGTGCTTCACTGTTCTTAGTCCATTCACGTGCATGTATGTTTTTCTTCAAGTGATCAAGTCCTTATATAGCCAGTAAGAGATCCGTTGGAGGGTAGATCAGGAATATCCTTAAGATTGTTGTCAACTTGAAATAATGTCATTACGCAGGGATAAAAATAGTACACAAAAGTTGTCCTTTGTACCCCAAAATCAGGGTAGTGGAATGGTAGTGGAAAGGAACTTGTTTGATACGTACTTTGTTTTATTATCCTTTACAAACGTTTGATCTTATCTTCTGTACATCAGAGGCTTCTGAATAGAGGTGATTGAAGCATGAGTAGAAGAGTTGATCACTGGGTTTTTAGAGTCTTGAGTCTTCAGAATCTTCAGAACTTGTTCACTAGAACGTTGACTTCAGAATCTTTAGCACTCGGTCTTTAGAACCCTTGGTCTTCAGAAACGTAAGTCTTTAGAGTCTTTAGAACGTTGTTCAACAGAACCTTGTCTTCAGAGTCTTCAACACTTAGTCTTCAGAAACACAAGTCTTCAGAACGTTGTTCAGCAGAACCTTGTCTTTAGAGTCTTCAGCACTTAGTCTTAAGAAGATAATGACTTCAGAATCTAGAAATCCTTCAGAAATAAATCATCAGAGTCATACTCAGGGGGAGAATCCAAGAGAGCATTGCAGCAGCAACATATTGTCTTCTTAGAATCTTTCTGAATGTGAGCAGATCAAAAGCAGACTTGCTTCTTTGGCGCAGAAGCTACTTTTGGTCAAATCAGAGTGACGTTGCACATGGTCTCTATCATAGTCAGAGTCTTCTCTATCAGAGTCATAGTCTGTTTGCTAATCCTTCAGAAAAACAAATGTTAGAGTACCAAAATTGTTCTCACACAAATACTACTTTGTTATTATCAAAACTTATAGATATCCGACAGAACCAAATCTTTTTCTAACACAAATTTGTCACAAATCATGAGTACTGGATGGAAAATATTTGATAGTCGTTGATAGTATAGTCTTACAGATATGGCATGTCAGTCCTTTTAAGGAAATCCCTTTTTAATTGTACTTTCCTTGAATATACTTCTCATTATAATCAAAGGCTTCATATTGAT
The DNA here is from genome assembly GCA_022829125.1 of Lathyrus tuberosus. Lineage (NCBI taxonomy): Eukaryota > Viridiplantae > Streptophyta > Magnoliopsida > Fabales > Fabaceae > Lathyrus > Lathyrus tuberosus. The sequence goes on along the minus strand of JALAZF010000368.1, from coordinate 497,261 downwards.
GAGTCCAAGCCTTTAAGGTTGGCATCAATTTTGGTAAAACTAACTTATCAGAAAAATGTTGGACAAGATGTCCTAACATGTTGAACTGACTGAAGAGTAAAGTGTTAGACAAGATGTCATATCATGTTGATTCGACATCTTTGTCTGTTATAGTTTGGAATAACTGTTATCTGATTTTTAGGTTTTATGGGAATGTATATTTGTCCTAGGTGGCGTCCAAGATTGAGGAATATTAGATTCTGATTCTAAATGGAATATGTTGTTTCTAAGTGTGGAGACACTTTAGGAAATTTAGGATTGAAGAAACTATTCTAGAGAAGAATATGTTGCAGATTCTGTGGAGCTGAATTGTTGCGATTCTGAAGCCCAAATCCAGTTTTGTTTAGTGCTATAAATAGGATGGATTTAACCTAAAATAAGTAGTGAAGATACACGGCTGTTAGTGAGTACTAGGCTTGCACTTTTGTGAGCCTCTCTTGTATTGCGTGAATACCTAAGTTGGACAGTCTTATTGAGTTGTAATTGTTAAGTCACTGTTGTGATCGAAAGGGAATTGAGAAGGGTCTCATACCTAGGAGTGTCTTAGGTATAAATCTAGCACGGGTAGTTTTTAGGTGACAAGTTGTAAACGGTGTAGTTTAGCTTAGAAATAATACTGCTTAGTGGATTTCATTCCTGGCTTGGTAGCCCCCAGACGTAGGTGTTGTTGTTCACCGAACTGGGTTAACAACTCTTGTGTGTCTCTTTATTTTCTGTTGTTTGTATTCTACTCCTTGTTATCCTTGTGTGAGAAGCAGAGATCAAGTGTCACGACATCCTGTCCGACATCTTAGTGATCTGCTTGACCAGAATTTCACATATAAACAATGAAGTGAAGCTTGATTAGAGTCCAGGGCTTAGAGGATGTAGAGTACATAGTCTATTGAGAGTGAGGCTTGAACGTATCAGAGTCTAGAGTAAATCTGAACAAGAAATGCATAAGCATTTACTAGTTTGTTCATATGTTTTGACTGTTGGAGAAGTATTTCCTTTGTCTACTGACTTCTAGTCAGAGGCTTCATAAAAGAGATAATGAAGCTTGAGTAGAGTTCAGAGGCTTGATCTAACAAAGTCTTTTATTAGATCCATTCTGAATAGTTCCCTGCAGGAGTGTTGACTTTGTAATCACGAAGCTTGACTTTGCTTTAACATGCATTTGTATTCTTTCTTTTGTTCAGATAGTGTCTTAACTTTAGAATTTGCTTTCATCTTTCTTCAGACTTCGTCTGTGTTCATATTTGACTTCTTCAGAGTCAGAATATGTTTTCTTATATTTGCGCATTTAACAAAAATAGTCAGAGTACAAAATTATTCTCTACACTTTGTTATTATCAAAACATATGGATAGTTGTAGAACCAAACTTGTTCCTACAATCTCCCCCTTTTTTATGATGATAAATCCATGTATTTTTATGAACAATTTTTATTTGGATAGTCAAATTTATAAAACTTCAGAGATAGGTTTGTAAGACCCCCCTGAGTTTTATACTTTTAGAATTATTTCTTCAACTTAAATCTTCAAAGTGAGTTTTGCAAGCTCCCCCCGAGTTTAAGACTCAAAATAATTTTGGTTTCAATAAAAGTTCAAATCAAATAAATATGTTAATATTCAAAGTAAGGTTCGCAAGCTTCTTCTGAGTTTTTAGACTATCAAAATTCTTCAGCTTAAGTATCGAGTGAAGTTTGCAAGCTCCCTCTAAGTACCAAACTTAGAATTTTGATTTCATGAGAGCCTTTTGATAAATTACTTTTTCTTCAAAGTTGATAAATTGGATTATTCAGAGTCATTATCCTTGACTTCTTAAGAATATTAATGTTAACACAATCTTTAGAGTTAAGAATAATTATAAATTAAATTAAAAAAATAAAAAAATAATAATGAAATTAGGATGTCACATCCCCCAAATTATGAAGTCCAAAACTCGACTCATACATAAATAAAAACATAATTCCCAATGCAACGAAAATAAGTTTTAATGGCACCAAGGCCTCAACAAGGTTTTCCACACCACTTGTGGTCCAAACAAAAATTTAAAACAATAAAAGGTACTTAACACAAACATAATTAAAAAAATCTTCAACTCCTGGTGTTACGTATCAGAGCGACTCTTCTAATAGACCTGACCGATAGCAACATAGTGGTGCTTCTCCAATTACTCAGATATCTGCTTATTTGTACTCCGAAGAGCACAGACACACAAACACAAAAGGGGTGAGATTCATATTCAAATAATAATCGGTGTTAAAACATGCTAAGGAGTAGTATCATAATTAATTATCACAAATCACACTTTGATAATTCATAATTCACACCGCAATATGTTAACACCAAATTATGATGCAATGAGACACTATTACTTGACTCAATGTATATGGTACCACTTTATCATTAATGATTCTTTACAATAATCTGATTCCCCCTTCGGAATCCCAAACTCCCCCTTCGAAGTTAGGATAGACCTTATGCCCCCCTTCGAACATAAAATCTATCTCCACCAAAATGACAACATGAATGCATGACATGTTTTATGCAACTGACATAAGTCGTCGTATTAATAATATGTGATCCACAATCGATCACCCGAGTACAATCATGCACTCCTTAATCCACCCTTCTGGACTACCATTAACATAAACAAATACATTGGTTTGATCAATCATATGCATCAATCCAATTATCATCAAAAATCTTACTTATAAAGCATTTTAGGAAACCCTTTTTTCCCATCTGCAATCACTGCCAGATAAAACTGTCAAAACAGAAAACTTGCAGAAACAAAGTTGTATCTTCCTAAGTAAGCTAAATCACTCTTCAAACCCCACTCAAATGTTTTACGAGTCAAAAGTTATGCTAAAAATTGTACAGGCCTGCAATTCTGAAAAACTGCTATTTTATAAAAATTTCACTTTTGTTTCAGTACAAATTAACAAATACCAAATGCCCAAAAAATTCTTCTTAACAGTAGAAACACTGCATTGTAGTGTTCTCTAAACACTTATGATCATCATATAATACTCCTTCCATATTCACAAACATTCAACAACACATTGCAAACTTTCATACCGTATTCATCATGAACAATGTTCACCTTGAAAAAAAAATCAGCATACCTAACCATTGCAATTTACACAATAAAAATCATCATAACATCACTAATCATCAACAAATTCAATTTCACACAAACAAACATCAATTCAATCCAAAATCATGCAATTCACAAAACCTAAGAGGGAATGACCCTCACAACCCTCTCATGTTAAAATCACCCTTGTTAGAATAGAAATCCCCCTACCTTTGATTTTTCTTAGCTTTTGCAATAATGGTGATTCTCTCGCAAGACTCCTTTGCCCTAGCTCTCTCTTCCCTTGGTTCTTCTCTTTCTCCTTTCTTTTTCACCTAATTGAAAAACCTCTTCTCTCTTCTCTCTATTCTCTTTTTATAATCTCTCAATTAAATCTAATACTTTAATTATTATTATTATTATTATTCTAATAACAACAAAAATATAATATTTAATAATAATTACAATATCTATTATTATAGCTACAAATATAATCTAATATTTTTAAATACAAATAATGTTAAATTTTATTATTATTATATCTTACAAAATTATATTATTGTTATTACTATTAATTTCTCCTCTTCTCTTACACCCCTATGTCTCTTAACATTTACTTTCACACCCCCACTTCTCACAATCTAACACTTTAATTATATCACTCTACACTTAATTAAATCCCAACCCTATGGAACTCAATTAATCTAAGGAAACTACCCTACAGTCTTTTCATCTTCTCCCATCTGCAGTGATTCATACTTCCTTCGCAGTCCCTGTAACTTGACACCTTTAACCTTCTCACTACCTTCATAATACTTGAAAAGGATATCCCATGACTCCTTTGCCAATTCAGCATCAGAAATCCGATCAAGATTCGCTACATCTTGTAACACCCATATATAAAACTCATACATCAAAGCATAAATATTATATATAGATCCAAGTGTTTGGTACTGAAACACATAAGCTCCTAGTTAACACATTGTATACAAATAAATGCCCTAAAGTACAAAGTACAAAAACCTAAGGCATATTATACACAAGATGTTCAAATGATAAAAACTAAGAACTAGATCAACAATGATCCCAAAATACACTTCGCTACGGAAGCTAGCCATCAACAAGCAAGGAAAAGATCACACAACCTTATCCTTACTCTTCTCGGAACCTGAAGCACCTGAAATACATCAACAACGTGGGGTGAGATACATCAAATCTCAGTGAGTTTCCTATCTTATGGATTCTCTCGGATTAACAAGGTTCTAACAATCCTAACTCAAGTCCGGGGAAAAGGGGAAAGGACTCTTGAGTTCACATTTCAATTCTCACACTATATGGAAACATGCCATGAGTTCATCAACTTAAAAGTATCACTAATCGATAACCATACCAAGGTACCTCCTGTTCCCGCCCGCTTCTACGTCTAGAAGGCGACCCGAGTCATAGATCCTTGTAATTTACTTGACATACGAATGGATTCGGGTTCTACGGGCCATTAACCGTTATGAACCGTCACTTCACACGGGCCATTTACCGTCACAAGCATACGTTCCATGGGTGCCATTCGTACAATATGGGGAATCAAACCTGCCAAGTAGTTGTGCATCCATTTCAGAGGAGTCCGAGACTCATGAAACTACACTCAAGATAAACCGGTTACGATTACATGATCACATACAATAATACGATTGTATTCGAAAATCACAAGGCTATAATGCCTTAAGGCCTCTCATGCCTTTCTAAAACCACAAAGTTAACCACATGTTCCATACTAGTGTTTCACTCTCAACTAGGCCAATACTCGGCAAGGATGTATCTTCCAACAACACGTGCCCGAGCATCGCCATCTAGAGTTGTCTACAATTTCTAGTTCCTTACTAGATTCTCCTATAGTTCAAGTTTGAGGTTTCCTCACTCTTCCTATATCATTTTCATATTTGCATGCATATTCACTTACAACCATGCTAAACAATAGTAGGATAAGCAAGACATATCATAATTGCATAGCAGAATAATATATAACAATTAAAACATAAATATATCACTTTTGGAACTTTCTCGATTATTTAATCGGTCAGTAAAATCGATATATTTCATCTCCATTGCATAGAATATTTCCTCGACTTTACATCGATATAGAGAATGATCGAATTCGATAAACGAGCCAAAAGTTATGAATTTTCTCACTTAAGGGATAAAATCCCAAGTCCCAGGTCGCGCTAAGCGTACCCCCTTGCCCGCTGAGCGGGAAGCTTCTGCCTGGAGGGGTTGCAGGAATTCAACACCGCGCGAGCGGGCTCCTGCGCACTGAGCGCGCTCTACGAAAAATGCAGAAAATACCAAAGCAACAACAGAATTTTCCTATACCCCAAACCTCCTCCAAACCACCAACAACCACCAACAGAGGTTCAACAACATAGTTTGAGTATGGTTTGCACAATAATAACTTCAAAACACATATTTCATCAAGAACACAAAAGTTCTATAAACCTAACTTTTCCAAAATCATCAAAATCAAACAAAACATCAAAACAATCAACAACACATGTTTCTATAATCATATTGATCATTCATTTCAATTTTGAACGAATTCTAACCGTTAAAACATCGATTTCCATAAATTCGACCTAAACCAAAAAATTCCAAAACTTCTAAAAATTGGTACTAACTAGAACCCACCTTGGATAGATGATGAAAATGAGGAAGATGAGATGATTGGATGAAGTTTGGATCAATGGATGATGATTGTTCTTGGATTTTCTTCCAAAACCCTTTTCTCCTCTTTTTCTCCTTTCTTCTTTCTTTCCTCTTCTTTTCCTTCTTTTCTCTTTCTTTCCTTTCTTACTATCTTTTTCTTTTTATATGTTGGAAAGTGGAAGGAAAAAAAGTAACAAACTTAGTATTAGAAATAATACTACTAAATTTCCAAAAAGTCTCTAAAGTCCAAATTAGTAAAATACGGGGTATTACATCCTCCCCCCTTAAATAGAAATTCGCCCTCGAATTTAAAGATTACCTGAACAGATGAGGGTAATCATCTCGCATTTCCGATTCAAGTTCCCAAGTTGCATCACCTGGATGCGTTACATCCCACTGCACCTTAACGAGAGAAATATCCTTGTTCCTTAGTACTTTCGTTTCTCTTCCCACAATGCGACTCGGTTGAGGTTCAAAAGTCAAGTCTGCTTCTATTTCAATTGTATCCGGTAGAATCGGCCGAAGAGGATCTGGAAAAAACCTCCGAAGTTGAGATACATGGAAAACATCGTGCATTTCCGACAGAGAAGGCGGTAAGGCCAATCTGTAAGCTACTTCACCAATCTTTTCTAAGATCTGATACGGTCCCACGTATCTCGGGCTTAACTTGTGTGACTTAAATGGTCCTTTCAAGCTCAATCTAGGAGTGACTTTCAAAAACACATGGTCACCTTCTTCAAATTCTAAAGGTCTCCTTCGATTGTCCGCATAACTCTTTTGTCGATCCTGTGCTTGCTTAATTTTCTTGCGGATCATTCGAATCTTTTCCGTAGTCTCTTGGATGATTTTGGGTCCTAAGATTCTATCTTCCCCAACTTCCGCCTAACACAAAGGTGTCCTACACTTTCTTCCATACAAAGCTTCATAAGGAGCCATCCCGATGCTCGCATGGTAACTATTGTTATAAGAGAACTCAATCAATGGTAGTAGTTCTTTCCAATTACCCTTACTTTCTAGTACACAAGCTCTCAACATATCCTTCATTGTTTGTATTGTTCGCTCAGTTTGACCATCCGTCTGAGGTTGATTAGACGTGCTCAAACGCAACTCCGTACCCATAGCTTGTTGAAAAACTTTCCAAAACCTTGAAGTAAACTTCGGATCTCTATCCGACACAATATTAGAGGGAATACCGTGCAATTTTATAATTTCCGCAATAAACAACCTCACAAGATGACTTGCCTTGAAAGTAGTCTTCACGGCTAAGAAATGTGCAGATTTCGTTAATCGATCCACAATCACCCAAATCGAATCATAACCACCTTGCGTACGGAGTAAAGCTACTGCAAAGTCCATAGAAATATTGTCCCATTTCCACACTGGAATGTCTAAAGGTCGCAACAACCCACCCGGTCTTTGATGTTCAATCTTAACTTGTTGGCACACCGCACATTCTGACACAAAGACCGCAACATCTCTTTTCATACCGGACCACCAATAGTCCTTCTTTAAATCTTGATACATCTTTGAAGAACCCGGATGTATAGTGAAGGCACCCTTATGCGCTTCCTCTAAAATCCTTCTTTTCAAAGTCGCATCGTTCGGAACGCAAATCCTTTGGTTAAACATAATCATTCCATCGCTAGCGTGCACAAAACCCGGTTGACTTAGCATCTCTTGCAACTTCTCATCCAATAATTATCCTTGTTGAATTTCAACTCTTAAAGTAGAATTGACATTCAAATTCCCCATAATCACTCCATTAGGAGTCCACACAAATTGAAGATTTAAATCTCTAAACTTTTCCAACAACGAATATTCTAACATCATCAATTCGGCCTTTCTCAAAGCTTTCCTACTCAAGGCATCGGCCACTTTGTTCACTTTACCCGGATGGTATTTTAGCTCTAGATCATAATCCTTTAAATATTCCATCCACCTCCTTTGACTCATATTCAACTCTTTTTGGTCAAAGAGGTACTTTAAACTCTTGTGGTCACTAAACATTTCAAAATGTACTCCATATAAATAGTGACACCACACTTTCAAAGTAAACACCACCGCCGCTAATTCCAAATCGTGGGTTGGATAATTCTTCTCGTGAATTTTCAATTGTCGAGAAGCATAAGCGACAACGTGACTTTCTTGCATTAAAACGCCTCCTAATCCCATCTTAGACGCATCACAAAATACCTCATACGACTTGCTAGGATCGGGAATAATCAGAACGGGAGCTGTAGTCAATCTTTCCTTCAAACTCATAAAACTTTGTTCACACGCCGAATCCCACTCAAAGGGGCAATCCTTCCGAGTAAGCTTAGTCATTGGTAATGCTAATTGCGAAAAGTCCTTGATAAACCTTCTGTAGTAGCCTGCTAGGCCCAAGAAACTTCTAATTTCCGATACATTCATCGGTCTCTCCCAATTAATCACAGCTACAACCTTTGACGGATCCACCGCTACACCACCTTGTGATATAACGTGACCAAGAAAACTAACTTCAGACATCCAGAACTCGCACTTGCTTAACTTGGAAAAAAGTTGCTTCTCTTGTAAGATCGATAAGACGATTCTCAAATGTCCTTCGTGCTCTTGTGGAGTACGGGAATAGATAAGAATGTCATCAATGAAGATCACAACAAATTGATCCAAGTAAGTTTGAAATAACTGATTCATATAATCCATAAAAACAGCTGGAGCATTAGTCACACCTAAAGGCATCACTAAGAATTCGTAATGACCATAACGGGTCCTAAATGCAGTCTTAGGTACATCGGAACTCTTCACTCGGATTTGGTGATAACCCGACCTCACATCAATCTTCGAGAACACACAGGCTCCTTTCAATTGATCTAATAAGTCGTCTATCCTGGGCAAGGGATACTTGTTCTTAATGGTGACTTTATTCAGCTGACGATAATCAATACACAATCGCATCCCGCCGTCTTTCTTCTTTACTAACAAAATTGTGGCTCCCCATGGTGAGACACTAGGTCTAACAAAATGCTTAGCCATAAGCTCTTCCAATTGTTCCTTTAGTTCCCTTAACTCCAATGGTGTCATCTGATACGAAGAAACGGATATAGGAGCCGTTCCCGGCACCAGGTCAATAGAAAATTCCACTTCCCTCTCTGGAGGAAGAGAAGTGACATCTTCGGGGAAAACTTCGGAAAACTCGCAAACTACTAGAATATCCAAAACTTGAAGGTCGCTACTCCCTTCCTTAGTGAGAACCAAAAGAACAGATTTCTCTTCTTCGAACAAGAAATTTATCATTCCAACTGTACCTTCTAGAATAGTTGTTAAGACATCGTTCGGGGTAGCATCAATAGATGGAATGATGATGAGCTTTTCTTCACACCCAATAAACACCGAATTAGCAGAAAGCCAATCCATTCCCAAAACCACATCAACTTTCTTAAGTGGCAAGCAAATAAGATCAATCTGAAAAACTCTACCGTCCACAGACAAAACACAGTTTTCACACATCGACAGTGTCTCAACTATTTCATCCATGGCAGTAGTGACCACCATAGGAGGAGACAAAGGAACGGACCACAACCCAAGTCGCTTCATACATTGCATCGATACAAAAGAGTGTGTAGCTCCGCAATCAAACAAAACAAAACAAAGAAATTTGTTAACGAAGCACGTACTAGCAATTAACGAATTGTCACTCTTCTTCTTCCTTGCATCTAAGGTATAAACCCTTCCTTGTGTCTGAGTCCTATTCTGAGGACAATCCCTTTTCAAATGACCCACCTTCTGACATTGGTAACACTTCACATTGTCTATACCACACCTTCCATAATGCATCCTTCCACAAGTGCGACACACCGGAGGTGTACCCGCCCTTGAATCTTGAACTTGCTTTCCTTTGAAGGCTTATTGCCTAGGCCTGAATTGTTTGTTGGATCTTCCGCGATCCCCTTGATTCACTCTACTCGCAACACCTTCAGCTTGGACTTTCTTCAAACTATGCTCGGCCACATAGCATTGCCTTAAAACTTCAGCATATGTAGTGAACTCTCTCTGAGATACACTATGAGATATTTCAGCTTTTAGTCCAAACAGAAACTGGTCTATTTTCCACCTTTCATCAGGAGCATACATAGCCTGTCTAGAATAAGCAGCCATGCCCTTAAACTTCTCAGCATAACTGGCCACAGTCATACTACCTTGTCTTAATTGTTGAAATTCAAATTCTTTCTGAGTCCTCAATGAGCTCGGAAAATACTTCTCCATGAAAATAACTTTGAACTTATCCCAAACCTTAGGCACTTCCTGAATAGCCATCAAAGCCGAAGCGCTCTCCCACCATCTCATAGCGGGACCCTTCAGTGAATGAGAAGCGAACAACACCTTGTTCTCTTCGCTGCATTGGACTATCAAGAAAATCCTCTCCATACCAGAAATCCATTCGTGAGCCCTCACGGGATCTAATCCACCATGAAATTCAGGGGGATTCATGCGGATAAAATCCCGGAATTTCCCACCTTCAGCTTCTGGAACAACTACCGTAGGATGCAAACCTCCATTCATTTGGTGCATCATTTGCTGCATGAATAGATTCTGTTGCTGTTGTATCTGTTGCATAAAATGATACAGAGGGGCATTGCCATCGCCGCCCGGCGGATTCGTCCCTTCAGGAGTGGTGCGGGGTCTACCACGAGTGTTTCTACATCCTTTAGCCATGTTCCTAAAGGTCATACAAATAGGATTAAGTTGATCAGGCTCAATTCCATAAATATAACACTTAAGACCAATGGCGACACAACGTATATAAAACGGAAAGAAATACTTATACTATTTCATGGCTAGGTTGAGGATACGACCTGCTCTGATACCAACTATAACACCCATATATAAAACTCATACATCAAAGCATAAATATTATATATAAATCCAAGTGTTTGGTACTGAAACACATAAGCTCCTAGTTAACACATTGTATACAAATAAATGCCCTAAAGTACAAAGTACAAAAACCTAAGGCATATTATACACAAGATGTTCAAATGATAAAAACTAAGAACTAGATCAACAATGATCCCAAAATACACTTCGCTACGGAAGCTAGCCATCAACAAGCAAGGAAAAGATCACACGACCTTATCCTTACCCTTCTCGGAACCTGAAGCACCTGAAATACATCAACAACGTGGGGTGAGATACATCAAATCTCAGTGAGTTCCCTATCTTATGGATTCTCTCGGATTAACAAGGTTCTAATAATCCTAACTCAAGTCCGGGGAAAAGGGGAAAGGACTCTTGAGTTCACATTTCAATTCTCACACTATATGGAAACATGCCATGAGTTCATCAACTCAAAAGTATCACTAATCGATAACCATACCAAGGTACCTCCTGTTCCCACCCGCTTCTACGTCTAGAAGGCGACCCGAGTCATAGATCCTTGTAATTTACTTGATATACGAATGGATTCGGGTTCTACGGGCCATTAACCGTTATGAACCGTTACTTCACACGGGCCATTTACCGTCACAAGCATACGTTCCATGGGCGCCATTCGTACAATACGGGGAATCAATAAAAACACTTATGGTTTGCACAACAATAACTTCAAAACACATATTTCATCAAGAACACAAAAGTTCTATAAACCTAACTTTTCCAAAATCATCAAAATCAAACAAAACATCAAAATAATCAACAACACATATTTCTATAATCATATTGATCATTCATTTCGATTTTGAACGAATTCTAACCGTTAAAACATCGATTTCCATAAATTCGACCTAAACCAAACAATTCCAAAACTTCTAAAAATTGGTACTAACTAGAACTCACCTTGGATAGATGATGAAAATGAGGAAGATGAGATGATTAGATGAAGTTTGGATCAATGGATGATGATTGTTCTTGGATTTTCTTCCAAAACCCTTTTCTCCTCTTTTTCTCCTTTCTTCTTTCTTTCCTCTTCTTTTCCTTCTTTTCTCTTTCTTTCCTTTCTTACTATCTTTTTCTTTTTATATGTTGGAAAGTGGAAGGAAAAAAAGTAACAAACTTAGTATTAGAAATAATACTACTAAATTTCCAAAAAGTCTCTAAAGTCCAAATTATTAAAATACGGGGTATTACATCTACTGCAAATTGAAGACATAACGCAGTCTTGCAATCTTTCTTCTTCGCATCCTTGTGAGTAACTCTCTGAGCATCGTTTTCATTTTGAGCAAGCTCAGGGACACCATTAGTAACCACTTCTAGGGTTTCTTGAAGCCAAACAATGATTGCGTCTCTTTTCTCAATCAGATTCAATTTTTACTGTTGAGAATTCGTATATAACCAATTAGTATTGTGTTCGCTAATAAATACGACTATGGTGTCACATGTAAGTATACATGTATGTTTTATCACAACAAGTGATAATAGTAAGGATATCGTACCCACGGACAGTGAAATAGGTTTAGATTAAACACACTTAAGTAATATTTGTTTAAAACAAGTATGAGCGAGGTAACAAAATAATAATTGGTAACAAGTAAAAAGTATCTACAATGCAAAACTAAATGAAATAAAGATAGGGTTGGTAAAATCAAGAGAGTGAATGATGAGCTATGATCTATTAATATGTAGTATCCAGCATGTGCATATGATGAGATGTGTTGTGTGCCTCAAAAGGTCAGAACGTGGTCTTTTTGTGCATCTCTACAACATCAATTCATGCATTAATAGGGCAAAGGAACAAATCTCTAAGTCTCACTTATAACCCTAGAATATGTCTGGTTTATATTCTGGAAGTCTTTATGGCCTCAGCTTCTTATCTCTAAGCAAGCTAATTAAGTGAATATCTCTATCCTGCTTGTTTAACCACTTTTGTTATGAAATCCACTTGTTGTTGGATCTCTCACAACAAGTTTTTACCTTTTTCTAAGTTGATCATTCAAAGAGTCAATTTTATAGCATGTAAACACATAACAAAATAAAGCACTTAACATTACATCATTTTAACATAAAGACAACATTATATTAACTTCACATTGCTCATCAAACAAGCGTTTAGCTCGTGATGAGCTGAGTACAAACTACTGAACTGAAACTAATAGGAAACATACTTAGGCAAAAACTATAAAATAAATGACAATCTAAAAGTAACTTAGAGATCCCTTGTGTTGACTAAACATCAAGTGAAGACTACAGTCACGCCTGCTCTTAGTAGTGAGTACAGGATTGGATGAGAAGAAGAACTCTATATTTTCTCACTAACCCTTGAACTAAAATAAACTAATACTAAATTATACTGCGTGTTTGGGGAACTCTCTCTTCCAAAACCTAAGGTCAGCTTTTATAGACTTGAGTGTGGATGTGAAAGGTGGTAGGCCTTAGATCTTGGGCCATTGATTCAAAAAAGGTTTAGCCCAAATCAAATAATCATATTCTCTTTCTGTCCTTAATTCTTAGTGAGCAAGCTTCCTGGTACAGAGAATGGTGGGGAACAAGGTGTCCATGGTAGGCTGCTGCAGTAGGTAGTGGCGCAGAGGTGCAGGCGGCGCAATGTTGGTGCAGGGCACGCTTTTGTAGAGGTGGTCCCCAATGTACTATGATTTTGTCTCTTTGTGCTTTTGATCTTATCCTTTTGATTTTCCAATTCTTCCAAGCATAACTCTGCCACGCAAGCCCTATAAATGATTTCCCATCAAGCTTTTGGCCATTTTCTGCTTGTGAACCTTAGCAACTTTTAATTCTCCGTTCCACCTTCACTTCCACACGCTGCCTAGACCAGGCATGCCTCAACTTGTCTCAAAACTGCCTTACAATTCAATAACACGCATATGAAAACTACAAAAGGAGCACATATTGTGCTCAAAGCAAAACAAGCTAAAAACATTAAAACTAAATAAATAAATCTTAATTTAAAAAAAAATAATTAGAAAAGGATAATAATAACACACTAAAAGTGGATTATCATATTGATTGTTAATTAATTAGTCATAAGTGTAAATTATAACATTACCTATTGTGTATATCTCTTTTACATATAAATATACATCATGTGTGATCATATTTGACACACAGAAATACAATCATAACATGGTATCTAGAGCTGGTTGACCTACTGTCTTCCACAAATATTATTTTTTTTCGTTTTTCGACAAAAAAAATTGTCCAGCCGTCCACAACACTGATCCGAGCGCCATCACTCCCGAAGACATTCTGGCGAGATAATTACATCATCGGACTCGTCTCCCTCCGATCGGTCAGGATCTGAAAACCCTGCTGTCTTCTGCCGCCCGACACGCCCTCACGCGCTCTCCGGCCTCTCGCAAGTGGATCTCACGCGCTTCCCTTCCAGCAGCGCGTCCCACCGTGTCTTTCGTCATTGTTTTAGCCATCGGCACTGCCTTCTCTAGTTCTTTCCATATCTGTTCTCGATTTTCCATTCCAAGCCATCAAAAATCATAGGAGATACCGATTCCAGCACGTTCACTAAGGTTCCACTTATCCCGTGTGAAAAATTAACCGAAACATCCAACTACAACATATGGGATGGTACTGTCAAATTGTGGTTTCACGGTTAAGGCTATGTGGATCACTTAACTATAAAATCTGATAGTAATCTTGCTGCCAAACGCGATAAGTGGAAACAAACTGACGCTTCTTTATGCACTATGTTATGGTTTTCCATAGCTACTAATCTCCAAGCACAGTACCAAGCCTTTACCACTTGCTATGAGGTTTGGGAAAAGGCTAAGAAAGTCTTCTCTAATGATGTTCATAATCTTTACAGTGTCATCGCCAAACTTAACTCTTTGAAATTGGAGAATATGGATAAGCAAGCCTATCTGAGTAAGCTTGACGCATTCCTGGAAACTCAAGACTTGTTGTCGGCTTCATTGTTCTCTTTATGGGATGAAACGGTCTCCACATGCTTGGTTTGGCCACTTCAGTTTTGCCTTGATATAGTTTGGTATGACTCAATGTGAAGCAGATCACCCTGTTTTCTTCCTTCATTCCTCCACCGGTCAGCGCATCTTTCTTGTGGTCTATGTTGATGACATTGTTATTATTGGAGACGATACATAAGGTATCTAGCGACTCAAAACTCATCTTTTCAAGAACTTTCAGACAAAAGATTTGGGTCCACTCGGATATTTCTTAGGTAATGAAGTTTATCAGTCCTCATCAGACATTACAATTAACCAACGTAAGTATGCATTAGACATCTTAACTGAAACTGGTATATTTTATTGTCATCCAATTGATACCCCTATGGATCCCAACGTCAAGCTTCTTCCGGGTCAGGGGGAGTTGTTGAAAGATCCGGGAAGATATCAACGTTTAGTGGGTAGACTTAATTATCTTACCATCACCAGGCCGGATATTACTTTTGCAGTGAGCATTGTGAGTCAATTCCTGAATGCTCTGTGTGATACTCATTGGAATGTAGTTATTCGGATTCTCAGATATATAAAGAATGCACCAGGAAGAGGCCTATTATATGAAAATAAGGGTGATGCTAAAATCAAGTGTTATTCAGATGCAGACTGGGCAGGATCACCGTCGGATAGGAGATCCACTTCTGGATATTGTGTTCTTATTGGAGGAAATATGATCTCATGGAGGAGAAAGAAACAAAACACAGTTGCACTATCGAGTTCTGAAGCTGAATATCGTGTTATGATAGCAGCATCGAAGGAACTTGCATGGCTTAAGAATTTGCTCTCAGAACTTAGGTGGGAGACCTTCAGGCCACAAAACTCATATGCGAAAATCAAGCGGCACTTCACATTGCATCCAATCCGGTTTTTCATGAACGGACCAAACACTTAGAAATAGATTGTCAGTATGTAAGAGATAAGGTACTGTCAGGAAAAATAACCACAGAATTTGTCAAATCTTAAGATCAATTGGCTTATATGTTTACCAAGTCTCTCAAGGGTTCTCGAGTGAATTATATTTGTAACAAGCTCGGATCATACAATATATACGATCCAACTTGAGGGGGAGTGTTGAGAATTCGTATATAATCAATTAGTATTGATTGTTAATTAATTTGTCATAAATGTAAATTATAACATTACCTATTGTGTATATCTCTTTTACATATAAATATACATCATGTGTGATCATATTCGACACACAGAAATACAATTACAACCTTTACCATCAAAAATTAAAAGAGAATTTAGAATACCATTGCTATCATTCATCTTTGCAGCAAACACGATTCACGATTCCTGAAAACACGACCACCAACGTATATTTTTTGAATTTTCAATCAAGAAGAACGAACCAGACTCTAATACCAATTTGTTAGTGTTGATGCAATTTGGAGAAGAGAAGGAAAATAGAGAAAATGAAAATTGATATTGAAAAACTGTTATTGCTATATTTGAATCACACTATGTACATGTATATATACAAGTAGCTAACTTCCAACCCAAGTAACTAACTTGGGCTTGGGCTTAGATTATATCACAAAGGCAACGTGGTTATTTTCAAATTCCCACTCAATAAATCTAGAAATGTATTTCTAAAATTAAGAGATTATTGTCGAATTTCCATAGTATTTCTTCACCATTTAGAATAGGAGAAATAATCCCTAGAATTTTGACCAGATCTATTTGGTAGTTTCCTTACTGGTGCAAAAACATAGTTAGCTCAATTGAAATTGATAATTAATTCAATTCAACCTACATAAATTAACTACAATCCATTTGGTAGTTTACTTACAACTAGAGAAAAAACACAGTTAAGTCAATTGAAACTGGTAATTAATTTTTTTTACGCATTCAACTGCATAAATTGACCACACTTTTTAACATAAATTTAATTCTCAACTCAATTAATCACATTTTTACAAGGTAATTAATTTGATTCCGCACAACCAAGTCAATAGTATGTGATGACAAGTGTCTCATCAATACATTCTTCTATTAAAAGTAATTTACCAAAATTGTGAGTTGATGCAATGGTACTTGAACTCCAAGTTAATTCTTCGTTAAGGGGGAGGGATTGAAGATCGGCAGAGGCGTTTTGACAGGGGTTCAGTGGTTGAACTCTATCGAGCAGTTTGGTGTTGATGCGAAGGCTGCTTCGCTAGCAACGTTTTTGGCAGGCCGGTTTCGTTTCAATTTTGTAGTTTGTTGGTTGTTGCTGCGTGGAAGTCTGCTGTTTCGATTTTTTTCTGCGTCTGGGTGCTGGCCTGTCCAGTTGTGAGCTTTTCTTCATACGCCGGGTCCGTAGCCTGGTGTTCTTTGGCTGGTGTAGTTTGTGTGGTTTTTGGTTGTAGCAGGTTTCTTTCTTGGTCAGAGTGGAACCAGTGAAGCGTTCATGGTGGAGCCAATTTTCTGTAGCAGTCTGTTATTGCAGGAAGTGATTGTTGTCAAATTATCTTCTGTTCTGTTCTGTAGCTTAGATCTCCTTTGTGGTTGTTTATTATATGTATTTTTTCTGCAGAGTGGTTCTCTTAGTCGCATTTCTTATGCCCTCTTTTTATTATACAGTATTTTTGCCTCTTCTATTAAAAGTAATTTATCAATAGTAACTTATCACAATACATTCTTCTATTAAAAGTAATTTATCAATAGTAATTTATCTCATAACATTATTGTAATGCAATTTGTAACTGTCTCAGATTCAACAATGAAGATCTTAAGTGGAATCATGAGAGTATGTTTTCTCAAGATCTTAGGTTCAAATTCCGCCGAGTACAAACAATACATATGTTGAACTATGTTTATACAAAGCAGGATCCCGCAAGTGGGCGGTAAAATTGATCTCCTTAGGTTAGTCGATCGCAAGACTAGATACCAAAATTTTAAAAAATATATATCTCAAGAGTCATGTTCTTGTAACTGTAGCCAGTTTTCTACCGGAGTTAGATACTGAACTGGTTTTCAATCTTGTTACCATGGCATGCAATGTAACTTCATAAGGTTCTCAACTTTAATTCTCAAAATGTTCAATCTCTATGAATTTATGATTCTTTTTTTTTTCATCCCAACCTCAAATTTTTGTCACACAAAAACTTCACATGTTAGATAGTAAATCATGAATTCAAGAAACATCCTGCAAGAGATGCATGTCCTGAATCAAGTACTGATTACATCTATTTTTATACAAGAAAAACCTATAATAATACCTTTACATGATAATGAATGAAAAAATACTACAAAAAAAACACAAAAAATACACTAAATAAATCACTATTAGTTAGCTAGTAGTGATGTTACTATATGAGATTTTAAAAATAACCGAAATCGGAATGTTGACAACATGACCTTGATTACCAAACAGTCCAATCTTCCCAAAGCTCGCAACAGAATTATTCGTGGTTGCATTCAAGATCACAGACAAGACTTGTTTTTCGCCGTTCGCAATAGAAAAATGAGTTGGAGTTACTTTTACCAAAACACCGAAAGGTGCGTTCCAACCAACACTGTAAGTTTCGTTATTTCCAGCAATGTTTTGAACTGTTCTTTGCACAATTGTGGACTGGTTTAGCTTTGATAAAGTGATTGAAGGCAAGTTTAGATCAGAACCATTTAGAGTGGAGTTATAAAGCAAACAATTTTGACCGGTGAAGTTTAGTACCACCGGAGCTGAACCGTTGATGCCACATAAAAATGACATGTAATCATCATAACCTACAAAGAAACATGTTCGTTAATAACCGGTATATGTGTAAAATGATAACTTTTATTGAAATGTGATTACTACTTACTAGTATCAAAGATCAAACCCGGGTTCAATGCTCCTGTTGCATTCACAAAACCGCTTCCCATGTCAAAAGGAGTAGCCGGAGTTTGGCTTAGATCTGGAAAGGCATATGATCGTTGAGCCATAATCGGTCCACCACTCTTATCGTTCTGAGAAGCAGTAGTAGAAAGAGCGGAACCGATGGCTGCAGGACTGAAATTCGGAAACTTTTGCTTAATCAGCGCAGCAAGACCTGCAATATGTGGTGCAGCCATACTTGTGCCCGACATCATTGCAAAATTCTCCCCTGATAAGAATGCAAATAAAATATTTAATTTCATATTATCATGTTTGTTTCACGATTAAAAAAATCATGTTTTTACGAACCTTGAAATTCAACCGAGTCAGTTCCAAGAGAACTCCAGGCTGCCCATATAAAGTTTCCAGGAGCTAACAAGTTAGGTTTCAAAATATCGGCTTGGCGAGGAAGACTGTCCTCGGGATCCGGTCCTCTTGCAGAGTAATACATAACCTTTGGGGAAGCAGCACTGTAGTTTGCTTTTAGTCCACCACAGATTGCAGCAACAGCCCCAAATTTTACAACTTTCTTCGAAACTGCGTCTATTTCCAACGAAGAATTGTAGTATTGCATCAAAATCTGACCAGTTGAAACAAAAACAAAACTATCAGCAGGTCATTCCTCACATGTAAAAGAGGGATAACAATGGAGAAAGCACCTTTGAATCATTTGTAGATGGAATTATTATGCCAGGCGTTCTCATTGCAACTGGGTTAAGCTGAAAACCGATCACATAAGGATCCATATAGAAGACAACACCAGCTGCACTATGATTCTTGGCTGTTTCTGACGCTCGTTTGATAGTGGAAATGCCGAGCACAAATCGAATTGAATAGCTGCATATCATAAGGTTCCCTTTGATCAAATCGCGATTGTACTTGCTTGCATCTTGGCACTCACCAACATACATATCATCAGCGACCGATGTGTCATTGTTCAAAGCATCGTGCGCATGAATCAGTTTGTAAAGTTTGTCTTCATCCGTGCCAGCTGGGAAAAATAATCAAAAGAAAAATAACAAAATTGAAACCGTTCATTCCTCGACTAATTTGGAAATTGTTAACCGTGAACAGAAAAACATAAACTTACGTGCAAGTCCAACTCCAAGTATGGTAACGTTGTTTCCAAGACTTATGGAGTTACTATAAAGCCGATCATGAGAGGCAGCACCAACGGTAAGGATCCATGGACTGAAAGAAGACATGCTCATCGGTGATGGCCCGGTATTTCCAGCAGCTTGAACCACAAAAATACCAGCCTTTACAGCTGACAGTAATGCCATGTCAATAGGATTGAAAAAAGTTGCAACACCGGGAGGCCGCCGATTTGGAGTGATAGATAAACTAATTATGTCAACCCCATCTTGAGCTGCCTGTAAACAATCGGTCATACGTACTATTATTATTAGACTTCAAGGAAAAAGCGAAAAAAATGGATGCAATTTCAGAAAAATGAGTCGATAGTGCAACATAAAAGTTTATTTTTTTGCACATAATAACTCATTCAATTCAATATCGACGTGGATTAAGTGATTAACAGTATATGTACCTGGTCAATTGCTGCAACAACGTCTGCAGCAAATCCTCCAAAGCTCTTGTATAACGCCTTGTACACCGCAATGCTGTACAAAATTGAAATGTAATTATGTAAAGAAGAGATGAAGTAGAATAACGAACGAATCTATAATGTTGTGTATAACTCTGGATCCGGAAAATTGCTCAAGTGTTAAAAGTAATAATAATAATCATAACATGAAAAACTAAATAACTTAGACATAGTTCTAGATTATTTACTGCGAACGAGGAGCCATCCCACTAGCATTCCCAAAGTGATGCCCAGCAACAATCACCGGAATCCCATGGTTTCCTGCTGCAACCGATGCGGTATGCCTGTAATATACACATCAAATGGACAATTAGTCAAAGGAGAAGAAAATTCAGCAGATCTTAATTTATGGCTTGCATAATTAAGTAAGCATGACTAATTATGTTGTGATTGAGACCAGTTTGACAAAATTTTCATTTTCAAATGATGGATAAGAGCATCCAAGGCATCGCAATTTCAGAACAACACCTCAAAGCTATTCTTTTTTATTCCAAAAAACTGGCGAAGCTCCAATGAACAAAACAAAACACCTTAAAGATATCAAAACAACCATAGATAGAAACTACACTTAATTCATCAATGTTAAAGTAGACAATGAAGGGAAAAAATTAAAATAGTCCAGTTAATTTAACATGAACCACTAAAATCAAACATAACACAAACTGATTTCGAAATGCCAAAACTCACGTGCCATGGCCATCGCCATCAAAGGGAGAAGCGTAGTCTTGAGTCATGTTAAATATTCCTCTTGTTATAGCAGATGCTGCAAAATGACGAGCCCCAACAAGTTTTCTATTGCAAGAGCCAGATGGAAAATCTCGAGTAACCTCGCAGATACCAGAAAAATGAGCAGGAACAGGATATGGATGTTGAGATTTATTGTCGCCGAAACTAGGGTGTGATGGATCTATTCCAGTGTCAACAAACCCAATAACAACTCCTTCTCCAGCAGTATCAAAACCACCATTTTGAGACCATGCTCCTTGTGGCAAACCCAAAAATTGTGGAGTATGTGTAGTTGCTGTTCTAACGGAAAAATCCAAAACCACATTGGACACTTCATCACTCCTTGATAGTCTCTCTGCCTTCATGAATCAGCAAATTCAAAAGTCAGGAATACATTTTTTAAAAGTAAATTAAACCAAAAAAAAATTGGTAGCAGTGTTGAACTATGTAGCCCCCGACACTTATCATTAAAGGCGTGTAAGTTGTCTGACATAACAAAGACACAAATTATTACTGGTGTTAATGTGTCAAGGTCATGTATGTGCCGTGTCTTCATAGGTGATGAAGCCAAATCATAAATAGGAAGAAAAAAACAAACTAACATGTATATAACATATACAAAACATGGACATAATCATGATGCTAAAACTAACATTTCATACCTGCTGTTGAGTAACAAGAACAGCAAATCCATTAATCAGGTAATGGTAGCTATAGAGTTTCAAATATTTCTCTCCTTTCAACACTTTCTTCAACAAAGAATCGTGCACTCGCGTAACATAAGAGCCATATCTCTTATCTGTTTTTGTAATATTGCCATATCTATGAAAAAAGAGCAACAAAAACAACAATGGGTTTCATAAACAAGCTCAAAAGTCTTGAATTAGTAAGTAAATCAAACATGATGATGATGCAAAGTACTGAAAATTAGAGAATATAATTAACAAATAAAATGACTCCTTTCAAACATAAAATCCAACAATTTATCATTTAAAGATGATATAACCAATCATTTAACTGAAAATTATCATCTTCGCAAAATAGTGCATAGCTTCCACAAGAAGCCTAATGATTTGGGATAAAACAAAACCCCCCCAAAGAATTGAAAAAGCTAAACATCTTGATCTAAAAGAATTAAGAACAAACCATCCAAATCACATGCAACAAAATTGCAATCCCCAAATAAAAAGTATTAAATAGGAGTAAGTTAGAAGAATGATACCTTGGTTTCTGAAATTGAGTTCTTCCATTATCTTTGAAACCATTACTATCATCCTTCAACCTTGTCAAAACACCATATGAATGAGAAGTTGGAGCTTGTTTCAAAGTAACAACATAAACAGAAGTAGTAGCATTATCTAGAACATCTTGTAGGCACAAACAAGGGGCAAGAATCATCAAACTAAACAGCACAACATGCCTCAAATTGTGTTTCCCCATCAGGGTTTTAATGAAAACTGAAGAAGACAGAGTTAAATCCAAAGCAAACCCAGCAAGTATGAAGAAGAAGACGAATAGTTCAGAAACCCACATGCACCATTGTCAAGTTCAAGACTTTGTAGCTTCTAAAGACTAAAAAAGCAATGTGAATTGTTTGAGAGAGATAGAGGTAAGAGAAATGGGAGAGTGATAAAGTAAGAGAGAGAGAGTTTAGTTTAGTTAAGTTTGGAGAATCTAGAAGCAAAGGGTTGTGTTGTTGTTGTTGGGTTTTGTGAATTTGAACTTTTATTAATTAATCAAAGAAAGAGAAGAAGAAGAAAATAATGGAAGGAAAAAATGAACGTTTAATTTGGATTTATTCGTTTTTGGAATTTTTGGGGTCGTTGGTTGTCAACATTTGTATGTGGTGTTTTCTCGTGACATGTGTAAATGATGACAACTACGTTTTTTTTTTCTGTCTGTACTTTAGATTTTATTTTTCTTCTTAATATGTTGAAATGAATGTATTTTTCAAGTTTAATTTGTTTTTTACAGAACTTTTCGAGTTTTATTAAATACAAACAAACTGGATTATATTTTGGGAAATTTTTGCATTATTATACAGAGCCGACACTCCTAAAGAAATTCAAACAAAATCTGAAAGGTGTATCTTATTGATGATTTTGATTTGATTTAGACATTACCTTCTTCTTTTATAAACTTTACTATTTTAAACTATTTCTTCAATAATATATATATATATATATATATATATATATATATGGCTTAATTGCAGTTTTAGTCTCCTTATTATGAATTTTTCTCAATTTTGGTCCCTCCATTTCCAAATCCTAGTTTTTAGTCCCTTAAGTTTCATTTTATGAGGATTTTAGTCCCCATTTAATTTGAGGCCAATTTTTTATGACATGACTGTTAAAACTGCCACATGTCAGTGCTAACTCATAAATTTTATATTAATTTAATATTTTAATTGTTTTTAAATTATTATTCGTTTATATTTATTTTACATGAATATGATAAATATTATATCATCATATTAAAAACCCTAATTCATGTTCTTCCTCCATTCCAACATCAGCGCCTCCTTCACAAACACTCTGCGAGCTCGTCTTCAATCAAACCCTCTCAAGTTCGTCTTCAAGTCCGTCTTCAAGCTCGTTTTCTTCTCCAACAATGTCTGAAACAAGCTTCTCATTTGCCTCAACAAATCAGTCTGGTCTACGAAGAAGAGGAAATAGATGTTGGTGTGGGCTTGAGTCACCATTGATAACAGCATGGACTTATGAGAATTCTGGAAGAAGATTTCTTGGTTGTGGTAATTATAAGGTGATGAGGAAAAAAGGATGTAACTATTTTGGATGGGTTGATGAAGAGATGAACAACTATGCCAAAGATGTGATTAGATCTTTGAAAAACAAGAATGATGAGGCTATGGATTTAATTAAGCATACAAAGAAAAATGAAGATTTGTTGAAGATGAAGATAAAGTTTATGGGTTATTTGTTGGGTTTATCTTTTGTGTTTGTGTTGTTACTTGTGTTTGCATTAGTTGCAACAAATGTATTCAAATGATTGTGTAAAATGAATATGGTAATTTTGGTAGTGAAAAAATGGTTACGCGATGTATTGTGACTTGTTCTAATGTTATTGAAAAGTTCAATTGAATGTTTACATGTCTGTTGTGTTATAGGAAATGCTATAAGTACTGTTATACAAAATGCAACCAAATGTTAAACCAAGCTATAAGAACTATTATACAAACCAAATGTATAACCTCAATATAATTCTGCACTAAAGTGTAACTACAAGGTCTGTTTCAAAAGGGGAGATTTGTTGCCAAATACTAACAAAACACAGTGCAGTGGGTGTAATACGATAGATGCTCATGTCTGTAGCTAAAGTACATTTGATGGGGATTAAATTATGGTATTCTATTCATAGAAAATAGTTTAATCAAGAATATCTTATCATAGTCTGTTGTTTGGCAATAAGGATCAATTATATGGCCTAAGGATCATGAGGAAAATTGTTTCTCATTATAACTAATACTAATAATGAAACAACTTTTACATTTTTCTGTAAATGTACAAAGTAACTAAATACAAATCAAAATCATATTAATTCTGATTAATTTGCATAAGACAGAACATAATCAATTGAATCAATTGAATTAATTTGCATAAGACTGAACAGGATCAATGCTAGAATCAATTGAATTAAACTAGCACTGCATTAAGACTGAACAGAATCAATTGAATTTCAAAGGAACTGCATTAAGCCTGAACAGCAGTGTAGCATTAAGCCTGAACAGAATCAATTGAATTTCAAAGGAACTGCATTAAGACTGAACTGAACAGTTTCATTTCAACCTACATTAAGCCTGAACAGCAGTGTAGCATTAAGACTGAACAGATTCATTTCAACCAACTTTAGGACTAAACAGCAGAGTAACATTAAGATTGAATTTCATTCTGCACTGCAGTGTAACTACAAGGTCTGTTTCAAAATACAAGATTTGAACAGCAAAAGCAAAATACAAGGTATGTTTCAATACTGAACAACAAAATACAAGGTCTATTTCAAAACACATTGTCAAACTACATAAACACTGAATAAGAAACAATCGTCTAGTCTGAGTTGGTCTTGGAGCTTGAAATCCCCCTTCAATAATAGTTTGTCCATCATCCTTTGTCTTTGCCTTCACCTTTTTATTGCCACCTTTGGGTATTGATATCTCGGCTGCCCTTTTTCCTTTGCACGTGCGCTTGTTGTGTCCTAACTTCCCGCATTTTTGGTTTTTCACTGTTTGAAGTTTTCTTGGTAAAGAGTGTGGGTTTCTTGGCTCATCAATTGTCTTGTTAAGGTTATTTTTTGGTCGACCAATAGCTCTCCTCATGATTGGAGTTTGAATTGGTTCAGTTATATCATTTGTTGGCCATAGTTGCGAGCCATTTGTTGGTTGGATGATATAGTTTTAAGTAGCCATTACGGTAGACCTCCTATTCAAAGTAAAACTGAAGTAAGCTAACATACAAGATAACGAATGATCATATATTTAGTAGGATGAAAATGAAGTAAATTACCTATAGTATGATGAAACATACTCTTCCGGCTCCTTCTTGTTATACCATATGCATGCGATTGCATGACAACAAGGTACCCCCGTCAGATCCCACTTCCTGCAAGCACATTTTTTCTGCAATAAATTAACAGCATATATCTCAATACCATTAGACACTCCAAATAGTGCAAAGTCATCATCGGAATGCCACGTTGCATTCCATCCTTCAGCCGCCCTCTTTGTTTTTTCTAGAACTTGTTGAATTTTGGGACAAATGATGCCTTTCACTCTACCTAATGCTTCCTTCTGAGTTGCGATCCTTAAAGTCAAATAGTGTTTGATTCCTTCTAGCAGTGTAATGATAGGTTTGTCCCTATACTCCAAAATTACGTGATTAAAGGTTTCACACATGTTGTTAACTTGCAAGCCACTTTGTGTATCTAGCTTAAAATGTGATCTACTCCAACATGCAGCCGGTACATCCATCATATCTTTCCAAGCTTTCACATTGAGGTATTTCATAAGATTCATTGCTCTCTCCTATGCAGGGACTGTTGTGGCTCTAGCTGCTTTCATGACGAGTTAACCAATCAGTTTTGGCTTGTCTATTCTTAGTTGTCCTATGACAATTATGTTCCTTAACAAAGCTAACAATTTTCCAAAACTTATTGGTGGTTTTCATACTAAATCTTATGTAAAATGGACAACCTTCCATGCATCTTACAACCATTCTTTTCTTGTCATTCTTCTTTAACACAATATTCTTCTTGTTATCCATTGCATGCTCCTTTATGGCATCTCGAATTTGCAACTTATCCTTGAACATCAGGCCTAGCTCAAACTTAGCACTTCCCTTAAAGGTTGGAAACCTTTCCATCTCATCTTCAACATCAATCTCTTGAGGGCTATGAAGGTCATCTGAATCACAACTTTCATTATCAGAAACATGGTTATGACTGAAAGTACCTTCAATATTGGGTAGAACTGTTGTCCAGTCTACATTAGCTTCAACCCTATCTTCCGGAACTAAATCAATATCACTCTCACTTTCTTCGTCATCCTTCTCACTAAACTCATAATCCAGATCAATTTCAGTCTCATCAGCATTAACATCTTCCACATTCACATTAGCCAGATTTTCCATATCCACATTAGCTTGATTATCCTCCATATCCACAATAGCTTGATTATCCTTCACATCCACATTTTTTGAACTTCCTCCACATTCACATTAGCTTCAACTTCCTCCATCTCCACATTATCTTGAACTTCCTCAGCTTCTATGTATTCAGGTATGTCAACCGTGTGTTCAACGTAAACATCGATGACATGGAACCATTTAACATCTTCAATAAAGTTTAACACATCTCTGTCATTATTCAACGGTTGAATCCCTCTAGAAAATGAAAACCTAGGATTCACATACCAAAGACATTTTATATTCCTATAGCCTTCACTTTTTATCATAGATTCAATCTGCATGTAGGATATTAGGTCCACGTCCCAATCCCAATTCATTTCAGCCACTGTTTCGCCAACATACAACATTACAGGATGAGTAACCATCTGTCCCTTGTGATGAATTCTAAGTCTGACAGTTTATTTTTCTGGTGGCCTATATACACAAAACATGTAAAAACGTACTTGCAAACATTAGGGACACTATTGGGACCACAATAACCTAAGTCTATACTAACAATAAACTAAGAATAGCATATCAGTTCTTTTGGGACCACCATAACCTAACAATAAACTAACAATAACAAATCAGAAAAACATCATATTCAAACACTATGACATAGCCACTTACCTCAAAACAAATGTTGGGTTTGACATGTTGATGAATATCTGGGACGAATGCGATCTGGAACAGACGAGTACAAGCAGATTCAATAAACGAAGGCAAAGCCGAAGACCGAAGACGAAAAACAAAGGTTTGTGTTCATTGAGATACGAAACGCAGAACAATTTCGTATTCCATTTTAGGGTTTTCGTTGCTGGAGAGACATGATAGAGAGAAACGTTGATGGAGAGAAACGAAACGAGTTGAATTTCTGTAATATTTAATAAAAAAACTTAGTTGAAAATGATTCTATTTAGAAAATAATTTAAGTCAATTATAATAATATTTTAATATATTATTATCCAGTTGGCACTGACATGTCAGCGTTTTCAGGCCCATGTCATCAATTTTTGCCCATCATATCACGTGGGAGACTAAAATCCTCATAAAATGAAACTTAAGGGACTAAAAACCAAGATTTGGAAATGGGGGGACCAAAACTGAGAAAAAGCCATAATAGGGGGACTAAAACTGCAATTAAGCCTATATATATATATATATATATATATATTTGTTTTGTTCTGAAATCATAATTATTAACACAAATCTTTGATGTGGTGGTATGAACTGTTTTGGTGCGGATTCTCATGTTGGACATACAAAGTTAGCATTCAAATGTCTAAATCAGTTTTAAATAAAGGGGGATAGAGTGTGTTATGAATTAAAATCATATTTTTTTCCTGCTAAGTTGTGGTATTTATGTAGTGGGCGAAATTGAGTCTTTTTTGTATTGGGTCTGAAGCAAACTTAAAACAGTTGCCCTCAAGGCTTGTTATGGCGTCTTGCATGAAAAGTCTTCTAAGGAGCTAGGACGAGTACATCTAGTTGTGATTCAGTGTTAAGAAGTGGAAAAGGTTTGAAGATAACTTCATTAAATGTTCATCTCATCATTGAGACGTTTTGCATGTTTTTTCGCATGTGGCTCTAGGTTTATAGGTTAAGGTGTGAAGATAACTTCATTAAATGTTCATCTCATCATTTCTTGTTATAGCCAATGCGATGCCAAGTTTTTCCTGCTCTAAGTAGTTTCTTCGACTCATCTCTAACTTAAGTATCATTCTCAAACTCTTTACATTTCATTTATTGTTTCTTTTTTTTAGCGTTTACCATGTCTAACTTATAAAATGTCTCTGAGAACATAAGCAGAGCTGATATGGAGGATTCTCCAATATCAGTGATTTTTAAGAATTTTAATAGTCCACACGTTGAACCTCTAGAAATTAATGGTCTTACTCAATTTTATTGTATTGATTGATAGTTCTAGGTCTGGAGAAGGTTTTGTTGAAAGTGGCGTCGGTCTTCTTAGTACATCTGAATGGGTGGAGAGGGAAACTCTTGTAATCCAGCTTATATGGAAGTGGTTGCCCGCCTTGTCTTCTCCCTTAAATCCTACAATGATTTAGACACAACCATAACAGCCCAGGATGAACGAATAACTCTCTTATATACTGATTATTTTAGTGCAACACATAATCGTGACCTTAGAGATATATAACTTATAGACCATCTTGTGTTTAGGAAAAATCGTGCAATTTTTTATTAGTTATATCTTTTGCATGACAGTTGGGAAAAATGATAAAATGGGGATGTGTTGACTTGGTATCATTAGCAGATGTCGGGTTCTACCATTGGGTAGATCCAGAGTTGGTAGGCACAGATTTTGTCTTTGATAGCACATAAAAGGTGGAGAATACTCAAATAGAAGTCAGTTCTTCTTCTAAGTGGTATGTCTCACACACTGACATCGGCAAGAGGATCTTGTAGCTCTTTTGATAGATGATTCGTCCTTTTCTACGAGTGTCACATCTTCACTCGACTGATGTTCAGGCTGCACATCAATAAGTTCAAAGAGGAGTTGTTGAGTCACTGAATCTTGATCATTCTCAACTACACACATCCGCTTGGACCTTTGCCAAGGTGTTTCAATATTTGTGTGAGTACCAGGAGAAGGTGTCGTCCCTTGATCACAATAAGATATCATTCGTTAAATTATATAATATTATTATGATGATCGTGTATTTTTTTAAAAATAAAGTTGTTGATTTATAAATTTCAACAACTTTTTTTACATTAATACATAAATATAAATAAATGTTGCCGGTAAAGATTAAACTTTAGACCAATAACTTTTATGCTCATTAACTCAACAAACACGTATTAGTTGAACTATTCCACCCACCCCGACGATCTTGTATATGTAACTTTAAATAATGTTATATACTATTTGTGCCATAGTTATAAACATAAAAAATATAAGGCAAAATACCCAAATTGGTCCCTTAAGTTTACCTCGGGGTCCAATTTGGTCCCTCAACTCTAAAAAGTTCCAAAGTGATCCCTTAAGTTTTTAAATGGTACCAAATTGGTCCTTTCCGTTAGTGACCCTCTAACGTCCATCAATGTGTGCATACATGGCTGATGACCTGGCGTCTTGTATCGTCTTCTTCCTTAAGACGTTGCTGCACTTCATTTCTTCCCCAAATTGATTCAGAAATTTGATTTAGGGTTAGAGCTAGATATTTAAGGATGAAACCATGCGGATCTTCGTCATTCTTAAAGCAGAAAAATGCAGTAGGTGATTGTTCTTCCAAGGAAGGTTCAAATCTTTATGCCAGCTTCGGTTGGAAACCGTTATGTTATTGCGGGGACCGGACCGTTCTTCTAAGGGCAACAACCGTTAAGAATGATGGAAAACATATATGGGGTTGTCCTAATTATAAGGTATATTTCATGTAAATTTGATGTTTGTAATTTGGAAAACAAATGTTGCTGCAACTAATTGTTTTGTATCCTAAGAATTTTTTAGGGATCTATGCAAGCTGGGTGTGGGTACTTTAGTGGTTTTATGAAGAAGTTGGAGATGAGAATGAGCAGTTTTGGATGGATAGAGTTGAAAAGTTGTCAAAGGCAGTTGCAGAAGGAAAAATGGTGAATGAAAAACTCTGGCAACAAATGATGAATCTTGAAAGGGAAATGAAGAACATTATGAAGTGGAAAAAACTTTGGAATTTGATGTTGTTTTTTATTGTAATTGTAGTAATTATTAGAATGTATTATGGAAACACTTTGATTAACTTCAAATTGTACCAATTTGTATTAGTTGGTTCTATAAGCATGTACCATTTGAAATGAATAGAGAAGTAGTTTTTGGAATTTGTTGTATTATGTGTTTACATTTGTTTATAAGCTGGTTCTATAAGAAATGTTTATAACAGTTATTACTATAAGTTTGTTCTATAAGCATTGTTTATAACAGTTGTTGTATAAGTTGTTTGCACTTGTGTATAACAGTTGTTATAATCTGTTGTTGATGTTATAATTTGTTGTATCAGTTGTTACAGTTTGTAGTAGTTGTT
This sequence comes from Lathyrus tuberosus, assembly GCA_022829125.1. Lineage (NCBI taxonomy): Eukaryota > Viridiplantae > Streptophyta > Magnoliopsida > Fabales > Fabaceae > Lathyrus > Lathyrus tuberosus. Next base: position 466,687 of record JALAZF010000368.1, on the reverse strand, counting down.
ACAATTTCTTGTATCATTTGTAAATAAGTCAGATTACATAAGTCAAGAGGCAAATACATAGTGATAACATTGAAACCATATGTCATAGCCAAAATACATAGTGATAGCTTGTATCAGATTACATATGCCATACCCAAAATACATAAGTGACACCCTGTAATACGGTGGAGAACTGACTTTTTAATTTTGTTTTTCGCAAAACATGTTGCGGTTAGCAAGAGTCGCCACCGACTTTTCTTTTATCCAATTTATTTAGGAAAGGTGAAAAGAACAGGAAAGACCTTTTTGAATAGATTTTGAGTTCGGGGGGTAAGTTATGAAAAGGGAAGGTGTTAACACCCCTTTTCATCCGTAGTTATCTACGGGCTCTTAATTGCTTGCTCACTTTAACTTGCTTTGAAAAATCTTGAGTGTGAGGTGTATTAGAAAATGTTTAGGAAAAGAATTAACTTTGTAATGATCCTCGTTTGGGATGTATACAAAGTATATCTTTGAAATGTTTTTTTGAAGAGATAGCTTGAAAAGATTTGAAGTGTAAGTGATTTTTGTTTTTGGAGGTGTGAGCAAGCAATCTAGGAGTTTACCATCCTACCCTACTCAACAGGTCTTAGTCTGTTAGTTTCTTAAGTCCTTGATGATTAGACTATCCCTACTATTAGGCAGTAGGTAGTCACTATCTTGGATGTGAGGGACAATCGTTTTGTTAAGTCTTTAAAGGATAAGATTGTCCTTACTAGTGAAGAGTAAGTAGTCCTTATCTTTTAAGACGTGCTGGAGGGTATAGTCATTGAAGGCAACAAGGGTACCCTTAGCATTTTTTCGGAGGAACATCATCATTTAATCGAAGGGTCATCGAGGGGCAAGATCATTTTATCGAAGGGACTTTCTGTGGGACCTTTTATCTGAGGGACTATGATGATTTCATTTGATAAGCGTCTTTGCTAAGGGTATCATATTTATCCGAGGGACTTGACCATTTGATTTCGAAGGCAACTGAGGTGTGTTACCCTAAAGGTGAGGTGTGTGAAAGTGTTTGTATTCATGGTATTTGTCTTTGGATTAGTGGGCTAAGTCTGTTTTTATTCACATACATTCTTTTCACACCCTATTGTTACTAACCACACAGTTAATTATTTTGTGGAATTTAAAAGCGAAAAATAAACCCTAAGCTATTACATAATGGGGAGGGGGGGTACATGATTTAAACTAGGGGAGTGCAGAAATTAAAATGACGGAAATTAAATTCCTAATTATTACAAGAAAAATTAGCATCCTATACATTTTTTTCTAAGGAAATTAAAGGAATGCAATAAAAAAGCGAGAAAAGGTCGAGAATCGGGAGATTGAGAAGATGGAGAAGGATATAGAAGAACATATTTTTTGGATTTTTTAAATTAAATAAGAATTAAATTTTAGTCATTTTTTTTTGTATTTTATCATTATGAAAATAAGGAAAATATATTTTATTGTATTAAAATCAATTATTTAACAAAAAAGACTTGATTAATTTATTTTGATATTTTTTGTTTTTTTTTTATAAAAAAAAGGGCTAATTTGATTAAAATAAAAAAAAGGAACTAAATTAAAGTTTATTTACAAAATCATTTTATTTTATGATTAAAACATATATTACATATTATATTTTTTATGAAAATAATTAATAGGTGAAAAAAAAAGCAATTGATTTTTATTTGGTTGGTTAAGGAAAATTATTAGGTTAATTATTAATTAAAAGAAAATAAAAGAAATAAAAGAAAATAAAAGAAATAAAAGAAAATAAGAAAAGAAAAAGAAAATGAGAGAAAATAGCAAAAAAAAAACCAATCTGAGGTCGCTGGGGGTCGAACCCAGGACCTCAGCTTTACCGGCTTCCTCATTCACCACTAGGCTGCGCGTCTGTTTCTGTTAAAAGATAGAAAACGAAAAAATACAAAAAAAAAGCCAAAACGCCCAGCACTGTTCATCGTCTTCTTCGTTGCACCGTGCAGAATTCGCTACCATTTTGCTACGGTTTTGCTACCATTTTGCTACGATTTCGTTCGTAGCTAAAAGACCTGCAGATTTAAAACTCAAAACAATCAAAGATTTAAAAGACCAAAAGTATTCAAATCCCCTAATTCGACCCCTAGGAATCCAAATCCGTCAATATTTTTTGTTAAAACCCGCTGTAGAGGGAGGTTCGAAGAACATCTTCTTCATGCCCTAGCCATGGTGAATCGTGTCTCCTGCATGAAAGTTTCACATAAAAGCATCAAAACAATTCTAATGATGCATATGAACATAAATATGTATGAAAAATGAGTTAAAACATTATGAAATCAAGAGTACGAAAATTGAAAAGAGGGAGGAGCGGCCATGGCTTGTAGTTCATGGTTCGTGTGCTTTTAACCTTCAAGGATGAGTGGGATAGCCTCCTGGGATCTCCTTGATGATGTTTGGATGTATGAAACTGATTGAATCTTACTGTAAAATATTTTTTTATTATGCCCTAGTTTCACCACTTTTTGAACTTATTTTTAGGGTTTATGGAGCAAAGAATTTTGTGTGTTTGTTATGTGTAAAACAGCCTGTATTTATAGGTCTAGAAAATTAGGTTAACAAATTAAAGAAGGAAAATAATAATTAGTCTTAATTCCTATTGATTAAATAATATCTGAATAAAAATCAAATAATATCTTATGTTTACTTGGTCACCAAGTAGACATAAATTGACCAATAGGAAATGAGTACACAAAAAGAAAATATTTTTGTATTTATTATGATTTTTGCACTCCTTTTTGGTAAAAAGTACATAAAATCAAATAAATAATTATTTTTCAAAAATGCTTTAAAATAAAAAACGAAAATTAAAAACAAATAATAAAAAAATACAATTTTTGTGATTTTTGAAAATAATTTAAAATGGAAAGAAAGTTAGTAACAAATAATAGAAACAAATTCAAAATGTAACATGTGAGATTCGAACCTACGACCTCATACTTGCAAGCCTTATCTCCTTTCCAATTGTGCCAGTTCATTTATTCGAAACAAAAATGCACTTGAAAGCATATGAAGGTCAAATAACTATTTGTTATTTAAACAATTTAAAGTAAATTGTTACCTGTTTTTTTGAATAAAAATTACTATTAAAATGTTAGTAAAATTGGACCAAAAAAATTTATAAAATCAAAGTTAAAAAATAATTTAAATGTTAGAAAATAGGGCAGGCAAATTTTGGGGTACAACAGCTGCCCCTGTTCAATCTTCTTAAACCTGAAGAGTTAGATTGGCATGTCTGCCATTCGTGATCTGAAGGTGGAAGAGGATTGAACACTTAAGTGCCCAAAAATTTGCACTCACGGGTGCATGAAGTAGCGCTTGTTGGCTGATTGTATTGCTTGAATGGGCTTAAAGATGCCATTCGGAAAGATGACAGGATGAAGATGGTCTTATAGTTGCCATCCAAAGTAACTGCTGATAAGAGTATCAGAATGAGTCTAGGTTTGAGTGTATTTGAGGAATATACTAGAATGAGTCTGTGTCCAACCGTATCTAGCAGACGTGCTGGGGAATGCCAGAATGATTCTTATGCCTTGAATGTATCTGTATGATGTTCTAGAATGAGTCTACGTCTTGACTGTATCTATAAGGAGATCAAAATGAGTCTTTGCCTGACTGTATCTGGGAGTCGTATTAGAATGAGTCTATGCCTGAATGTATCTGAAAAATTAGTATTAGAATGAGTCTTCGACCGACTGTATCTAAAAGATGTACTGGGATAAGTATCAGAATGAATCTATGTCTTGATTGCATATGAACTGTGGCTAGAAGATGTACTGGAATGGGTATCAGAATGAATCTGCATCTTGATTGTATCTGAACTGTGTCTAGAAGATGTACTGGAATGAGTCTACTCCTGACTGTATCCAAAGGAGTATCAGAATGAATCTTCGACTGATTGTATCTGAAAGATGATAAACTGTTGACAATATTTGTCCGTTTGAGAACTAACCTGAAAAACCAAGTTAGTTTTATGTAATGTCATGATATATGTAATGCATTGCGTAATGATGTTCTTAAACTAAATGAGAATGTTATATGCATTTTGTATGCGTATGCTATGATGTATTGTAAATGATGTATGGGTATGAAATGTCGCTGAAGGTAGCGGTGGCTTTGAATAGTAAAGTCTGATTGGGGAAAATAAATCCCTGACTGTTGTTGGGGATGGAGAAAATAAATCTTCAGATCCTGTTTGGAATGACTCTACTGGGGATTCATACTTTCCGTTTGGGAATATTCCGCTGGGGATCTTCGACTTCCGCTTGTGGATAGAAGTATTCTGTCAGGAGAGTCGGTAGGTCGTGGTTCTTTTACTGTGGAAATTGATTGTATGCATTCTGACTGGGGATAAAAGAGATGGATAATTCTCCGATGCACTATCTGACCAGGTTTCAGACACGGGTGTCAACTCTTCTGGGGATAGCATCCTTGAATAAATTCTGCTGGGGGAGAGTATTCTATAGTGTTAGAGAAATAAATTCAGCTGGGGAATTGAATTCTGTATACTACATATAGGGAATAACCTCCGATGGGGATTAGAATTTCATAGGCTGCGTTGAGGAAATTTCTGCTGTATGCTGGGGAAATGATCAACTTCTTTATCTGCTAGGGGATCTATGATCATGCCAAGCTGTCTATCGAAGATATGGAAGTGAATCGCTGGAAGATGCCACGATTTCTGTTTGAGGGCATACTAATTCTGTAGGGGAATATATCTCTGTTGGGGATGAGCTTGTGAAGATAGCTCAATAGAGATAATTCCATGGAGATTGCCCTGTGGGGATATTTCCATGAACTGGCTCTGTGGGGGTTCGTGGATATCTTGAACACTATCCCAACTCCTAGAATCTTTAGTAAATGTTATTCCTGTTTTCATGTATATATATTTTTTAGTAAACATCGATCATATTCAAGTGCATATGTTCATTCAAAGCACCCATTGGACGTTTATACAAACAAAACAGGGAAAGTAAAAGCAGTTTTTTGAATTTGAAAATAGACTTGTATTGATTTTGAAATTGGCCTATAAACAGGCAGTTTTGTACAAGGAGACAGAAATCCTAGTAAGAGGAAATTGTCGAAAAATTGAAAAGGTACAAAATGATAAACAAAGAGAAACAACTATGTGGAAATGATCCCGTTGAGTTTCAACTCTGCTATTGCCACTATATCTTCAAGCATTTCATCCCTTGCTGTCGGAAGGAAGATGACTGGATTGATCTGCACCGTTCAAACTTGATAAAACTAAGTTGGAAGCAGATAAGTGATCCAACGGGACATAGTCGTACGCTTTAATCCCTAACTTTTACCTGGACCGCCTTTTCAGGTTTTCAGTCCACCGGGATACCCTTTTTTGCCCAAGCCGCCTTTTCAGGTTTTTGACTTGCCGGGTGTACAGTTCTTTTGTATATAGATCCCTAATTTTTGCCCGAACCTTTTTGGTTCGCCGGGATGCCCTTATTTTTGCCTAGGCCAGTCAACCTAGCGGGTCTCTTTTTATGCGTAGTATCTTTTGACTATGTTCGCGTTCACAGGGTGCGGGAAATCTTCACCGTCCATAGTAGTAAGCATCATAGCACCACCAGAAAATATTTTCTTGATTACAAATGGACCTTCATATGTGGGAGTCCATTTGCCCCTGGGATCACCCTATGGTAGTATGATACGCTTTATTACCAAATCACCGGCCTGGTACAATTGGTGCTTGACTTTCTTGTTAAAGCCCTTGATCATACGCTTCTGATACATCTGGCCATGACAGACAACCGTAAGCCTCTTCTCATCAATCAAATTTATCTGATCAAGTCGAGTCTGAACCCATTCATCTTCGTCTAAGCCTGCATCTTGCATAATCCTTAGGGAAGGAATCTGAACTTCAACAGGTAAAACTGCCTCCATACCATAGACTAAAGAGAAAGGGGTTGCCCCTGTTGAGGTACGTACTGAGGTGCGATAACCATGAAGAGCAAATGGTAACATCTCATGCCAATCTTTGTATGTCACCGTCATCTTTTGCAAAATCTTCTTAATATTCTTGTTGGCAGCTTCCACTGCGCCATTCATCTTTGGTCGATATGGAGAAGAATTGTGATGCTTAATCTTGAACTGCGTGCAGAGTTCAGTGATCATAGTGTTGTTCAGATTAGTACCATTGTCTGTGATAATCCTTTCAGGGATGCCATATCGACAGATAAGGTTATACTTGATGAACCGAGCTACAACATTCTTGGTAACAGAAGCGAACGAGGCTGCTTCCACCCACTTCGTAAAGTAATCGATAGCAACCAGGATGAAACGATGTCCATTAGAAGCGGTAGGTTTAATCTCTCCTATCATATCAATGCCCCACATTGCAAAAGGCCAAGGAGCAGTCAGAACATTCAATGGAACCGGTGGTACATGTACTTTGTCAGCATAGATCTGGCACTTGTCACAAGTTTTGGAGTAATGATGGCAATCAGTTTCCATGGTAGACCAGTAGTAACCTGCTCTCAAAATTTTCTTAGCCATTGTATGCCCACTGGAGTGAGTGCCAAAAATTCCGTCATGCATCTCTTCCATAATCTTTTCTGCTTCCTTCTTGTCTACACAGCGAAGCAAGGTTGAATCGTGGTTGCGTTTGTATAAAATTCTGTTACTCAGAAAGAACTTAGCAGAGAACCTCCTTAGAAACTTCCTGTCATTGGTAGATGCCCCTTCAGGATATTCCTGAGTTTCGAGATATCTTTTCACTTTGTGGAACCAAGGTTTCTCTTCTCCCCCATCAGTATCAACTTCATAACAGTATGCCGGCTCATCTAGTCTGTCAATAGTAATCCTAGGAGCCTCGTTGTCCCATCTGACTTTGAACATAGATGACATGGTGGTTAACGCGTCTGCCAACGGATTCTCTTCTCGTGGAATATACTCAAAAGTGATTTCTTCAAAGTATGGAATCAAATTCAACACATGTTCTCGGTAAGGAACGAGATTTGGATGCTTCGTGTCCCATTCTCCTTTAATCTGACTGATCACTAGGGCTGAGTCTCCATATACATTCAAGAATTTGATCCTCATATCAATGGCAGCTTTGATACCCATGATGCACGCTTCATATTCAGCCATATTGTTGGTACAGTGAAAGCAAAGTCTAGTAGTAAACGGCGTATGGCAACCCTTAGGAGAGATAATTACAACACCAATACCATTGCCGGGTGCGTTAGAAGCTCCATCAAAAACCATAGTCCATCGGGATCCTAGTTCAGGTCCTTCATATGGTCCAGGTTCTTCATAATCAGTAACAAGCATAATATTCTCATCTGGGAACTCAAAATTCATAGACTGATAGTCATCCACCGCTTGATAAGCCAAATGATCAGCTAGTACACTTCCTTTGATTGCTTTCTGCGTAGTGTACTGGATGTCGTATTCTGTCAAGACCATCTGCCATCTTGCTATTCGTCCGGAGAGAGCAGGTTTCTCAAATATGTATTTGATAGGATCCATCTTAGAGATCAATAAAGTGGTATGGGTCAACATATACTGTCTTAGTCGGCGAGCAGTCCATGCCAAAGCGCATCAAGTTTTCTCAAGCAGTGAATATCTTGTTTCACGGTCGGTAAACTTTTTGCTAAGGTAGTATATTGCATGCTCTTTTCGACCAGACTCGTCATGTTTCCCCAACACACACCCCATTGAATTCTCTAGCACTGTTAAGTACATGATTAGAGGTCTCCCTTCAACTGGCGGCATCAGAATCAGAGGTTCTTGGAGATACTCCTTGATCTTATCAAAGGCTATCTGACATTCGTCGTTCCACTTCACTACTTGATCTTTTCTCAGTAATTTGAAGATTGGCTCACAAGTAGCCGTCAAATGGGAGATAAATCTGGAGATATAGTTCAAACGTCCCAAGAAACCTCTGACTTCTCTCTCAGTACGGGGGGCAGGCATATCTTGTATAGCTTTTACCTTTGCAGGGTTGACTTCAATACCTTTACCACTGACGACGAAACCCAAAAGTTTACCGGATCTAACCCCAAAGGTGCATTTGTTTGGATTCAATTTCAACTTGTACTTCTTCAACCTCTCAAACAGCTTGTGTAGGTGGTCAAGGTGCTCTTCTTCATTCTGAGATTTGGCTATCATATCATTAACGTATACCTCTATCTCGTGATGGATCATATCATGGAATAAAGCAACCATAGCGCGCTGGTATGTTGCCCATGCGTTCTTCAAACCAAATGGCATTACCTTGTAACAAAAGGTGCCCCACTGTGTAACGAACGTAGTCTTATCCATGTCTTCAGGTGCCATCTTGATTTGATTATAACCTGAGAAACCATCCATGAATGAGAATACCTTGTGCTGAGCAGTGTTGTCTACCAGAACATCAATATGTAGGAGAGGAAAGTCATCTTTGGGGCTTGCCCTGTTCAAATCCCTGTAGTCCACACACATACGAACTTTACCATCCTTCTTAGGCACTGGTACCACATTCGCAACCCACTGAGGATATGATGTGACAGCTAGAAAACCTGCATTGAATTGCTTCATAACCTCGGTTTTGATCTTTTCAGACATCTCAGGGCGCATACGACGAACCTTCTGCTTTATCGGAGGACAACCTTCCTTCATCGGTAAATGGTGAACCACGATATCAGTATCAAGTCCTGGCATATCTTCGTAAGACCAAGCGAAAATCTCAGCATAATCACGTAGCATCTGAATCAGTCTTTTCTTGACACGGTCTTCTAATCCAGCACCTATTTTGATTTCTTTCTTATCCTCCTCAGTACCTAGATTTATGACCTCGACTGGCTCTTCGTGCGGTTGTATGATCTTTTCTTCTTGCTCTAATAGTCTAGCAAGCTCTCCAGGCACTTCACAATCTTCCTCACCTTCGTCCTCGGCTTGGTAGATCGGATTTTTGAAGTCATAATTGACAATAGCAGAACCGTTATCAATGGGATCCAGAGTGGATGTGGATCTGCAATTTATCGCGTGGGTGTGTGTAAGAACACATAGCTATTTTGATGAATATAAAGTAAAAGAAAAGACAAAGAGCGCAAAAATTTGAATGCAAAACGTCCATTGATTTATTGAATGAAAATATGCGATGAAATGACAACCCTAACAAATTGGCCATTGTGCCCCGGGCAAGGCACAAGGCTTAAAAGTTTTATTGTTCAAATTAACAAAACCAAACTTCAAAAATAAGAAAAACAGAAAATATCATTTACTCCTGACTAAAGGAGATGGGAATAGTGTCTTCAGTCTTCCAATTGTTGAGCCCACTGCCAATGGTAGGAAAGATCCAACTGTCTAGATCACAGTCACTATCAGCATCCTCCACAGTATTGAACTGATCTTTATGAACTCCTTTGTTGGTGATACGAATAGCGCGAGCACGACGTACATCCCTCTGAGCCTCTGAAGTGAAGCCCAAACCAGATTTGTCAGACTTGTAAGGGATGTCAAGAAGCTGACCCCAAATGGTACAATCACCTTCTTCAACCACAGCTATAGCATCCTTTAGGGAAACCATTGTAGGAGGCACTCTATTAACCTTGGGAACAGTAGGAACTGGTTTAGCAATAGGAGCAGTCTGAGGAGCCAATTCAAATGTTTGATAAGGAGTCTCGAGGAATTTGCCATCCATCTCAACATACTTGAAAGTATTCAAATGACTAACCATGTACTCTTCTTCACCATAGACGGTGACAATCTTGCCTTTCACGGGATACTTCAGCTTCTGATGTAGGGTAGAAGTCACAGCGTCGGCCCCATGTATCCAAGGGTGCCCAAGCAGATAGGAATAGGCAGGACGAATGTCCATTACATAGAAAGTAGAAACAAAGACTTGAGAACCCACTCTGATTGGAAGATCAACCTCTCCGTGCACTAATCTCTTTGAACCATCAAAAGCTCTCACCACAACATCACTGGGTCTCAGCACAACCCCTTCACAATCAAGCTTGTCTAGAGCAATCTTCGGCAATACATTCAATGAGGAACCCGTGTCCACCAGTACATGAGATAGAGTAGTGCCCCTACACTCAATGGAGACATGCAGGGCCTTATTGTGGTTCCTTCCGGCAGGAGTCAGATCAGCGTCAGAAAATCCTAGACCATTATCGGTTGTCAGGCTAGCGACACAATTTTCAAACTGGCCAACAGAGATTTCCTGCGGCACATGCGCAGATTTCAAAAACTTCACCAAATCCTTAGCATGGGCCTCGGAGCACAACAACAGAGATAACATAGAGATCTTGGAGGGGGTGTGCCCCAATTGTTCAACAACATTGTAATCACTCTTGCGGATAATTTTTAGCACTTCCTCTATTTCTTTGGAGGGATCTTCGATAGTAGTTTCCCCCGGGGTCTTCATTTGGGCAGGCTCAACCACTGGTTCTTTGTCTCGAGTCTCAGTAATTGATTTGGAGGCAAAGATACGAATTGGAGTAGTAACAGTCTTCGGAGAGATTTATGGGGAGAAAACTCTTCCACTTCGGGTAACCCTACTAGTCCCGACGATATTGTCGACATCGGGATTAGTAACTTTAGTAGTTTCATCAGTCAAAGGCTCTTGCTTGACACCATGAATGTAAACATCCGCACCATACTTCTAAGGGATAGCCTTGCTAGAGGAATATGGAAACGGGTCGGGCGTAGTAATAATCAGGGGGGCCACTCTAGGCTCGGCAGTAATCTTCGCAGGAACTTTAGAGGTGATCCTCACAGGAGTTTTGGAATTAGTAACCACAGATACGTCCTCAAACTTTAGACCTCGGGACAAATTTTCACATAAGCTCTCCATATAAGGAATCTTCTCAAACAGTATAGTACGGTCGTCCATCAAACGCTGAATGCCCTCTTTCAGCTTCACACAACCATGGGATTGAGATGCACAATAATGACAGTTTTCAACGCAACCCAGAAATAAACCGGCTTGCAGCAATTTCTTCTTAACAATTGATAAAGGAGTAGTCAAGTCAACCACAGTAGCAACATAAGAATGATCATCAATAGCACTAACTATCTTGTCATGATTCGGCATAGGAGCGGTAATCACATTAGGAGTCTCAGGGGGATCAAACTCAATCTCCTTAGCATCAATCATGTCTTGAATCTTGTTCTTCAGCGCCCAACAGCTGTTCGTATCATGTCCAGGACTATTAGAATGGTATGCACACCTTGCATCGGGATTATAGCTAGGAGCGGAAGTATTAGGATTCCTAGGAGGATCCCTCAAAGTAACCAATTCTGCCTTCAACATAAGCTGCAGTGCCTGAGCCAATGACATGTTGATCTTTGTAAACTGTCTCCTGGGCGTATCCTGCTTACGCTGACTAACTTGTTGTTGTTGTGGCGCCGGTGCAGAGATCAGAACTGCCCCAACAGATTGGTTGCGACCTTTCTGGCCATGTACAGCATTAGATTCCTTCTTCCCATTATGTGGCTTCTTTGTAGTGTTTGCAGATGTAGCCACTTGTATTTTACCACTTCGAATTCCATTTTTAACACGTTCTCCTGTCAATATCAACTCGGTGAAATCGGATGACGAGCTTCCAAGTAGATGACTATAGAAAGGACCGGTTAATGTGCTCATGAACATGTCAATCAATTCTCTGTCAGCTAAAGGAGGTTGAACTCTGCTTGCGAGATCTCTCCACTTCTGTGCATACTCTTTAAAGCTTTCCTCAGAACCCATTGACATACTCTGTAGTTGCATTCGGGTTGGCGCCAGATCAGAATTGTACTGGTATTGTTTGTAGAAAGCTGCAGCCAAATCTTCCCATGTACGAATGTTGGTACTTTCGAGTTGATAGTACCATTCCAACTGTGCTCCAGACAAACTCTCTTGAAAGAAATGCACCCACAATTTCTTGTCAGCGGTGTGTGGTTGAATCTTTCGGACATATGATCTCAAATGCAGCTTCGGACAAGAAACACCATCATACCTAGCAAAAGTGGGAATTGTGAACTTATGGGGAATGACAACCTCTGAGACTAGACCCAAATCCTCAAAATTCAAGCCAGGCACCTTATTGATTTCCATAGCTTTCAGACATTCTTCTAATAGCTTATACTTCTCATCAGCAGGAGGGTATTGTTCATCCAAATAATCTCCTTCCTCTCCATCAGAATATTTGTCAGAACCATAGTTGCTTTTTTCCTCAGTTTTAACACTTTTACCATCTTCATCCTGTTCATCATCTTGATCTACTAGGATCCCAATTTCCTTGACCTGTTTAGCCGGACCTCTGAATCTCCTCCCCAGGTTGATGACGCCAGTTGGTTTTCTTGCTTTCTTCTTCTTCTTGGTCAGAAGTGCTTTCAGTTCTTCTTGCCCCTTGGACAAGTTCAGGATCAGCTCTTGGAACTGGGCGTTCTGGGCCTGGAGATCTTTGACGGTTTGCTCGAGAGCCATTTCTTCTGTAATAAACAACGAGAAGATAAGATTCCTGTCTTAGAAACCTGCTATGCAATGATTATGAGATGTGGATGCATATGCAATGATTTCAAGAACTTTAGAGTTTATCTTTGCAAACAGAAACAAAAGGAAAACTTTTATTAGTAAACTCGAAATTCATTTTTTTTATGCCTCTTGGGTTACAATGAAAGGAAATTTCAAAAAGCAAATTTAAAAAACGCCTAAGGCCTAGGACTCAAGACTCAAGTCTCCCACGGGCGCTTCCTCTTTGTGCCGATGTAAGCATTGATGCTCTGCTCCTCATGAAGTAATTTCGTCAACTCCAACACCTTCTTCTCACTAGCATAGAACTGAGTCTCAAAGGTGTCTCTTTCTTCTTTCATCTGAACCCAGGATTTCTGCAGCTCTTCAAGATCGGTAGGCATGTCTGGATGGAGAATGACTTGAGGAACATCTCCCTCAAACTCAGGGTCAACAATCACTGGTCTGACAGCTGGATATGGCATAATAAGATCTCGAGCACGAGTGCGCACCCATCTGAGGTAAGGCTCCAAAGGAATAGAGTTCTTCTGTCCTAAGGTCCTGTTTTCAATCTTATACACATTATTCCATGCGCGTATAAACCTTTGACGGTAACCTTGAGGATCATCTTCATAATCGAACACAATACCCTGAATAAGCATGTCATGAGGACCATTCCTTCGAGCATAACCAAACTGGCGCAAGGTTAGCGAAGGATTATAGGTGATGCCTCCCCTAATGCCAAGGAGTGGTACATTAGGGAATTCCCCACAATGATCAATAAGAGTGAAGTCTTCAAGAGATCGGGCACACCAATAGATATCTGAATGGGAAAGTGACATTATCCTTTGAGACCAATGCAACCTTTGTTCATTCTTCAATACTGATCGGGGAAGGTGCGAAATAAGGGTACGGAGCACATGAGAGTCCTTCGCTCCTTAATAGTAAGAGTGTGAAGCGAGTGCAGAATATCTCTGAGCAAGGTAGGTACCGGGTTACGAGTCAGAAATATTTTGATAGTGTGCACATCTATGAGTTGGTCTGGATTAGGGAACAACACCAACCCATAGATCAACAAAGCCAATACCTCCTCAAAAGCATGGTAACTCATAGCTCTTAGGAACAATTGAGCCTTCTCAATCAGGAACTTAGCAAGAAGCCCCTTGACTCCACTCCTTGTTTCCCAATTAGACACAATGTCTGACCTCTTCAGATGTAAAGCAGCTGCAATGACTTCAGGCTTTGGAACATTTTCTAGACCGGTAAAAGGCATCTAATCGAGGATAGGTATTCCAAGTAACTTAGAGAACTCCTCCATCGTGGGCACCAATTGGTAATCCGGGAAGGTGAAACAATGGTGCTTAGGATCGAAGAATTGGAATAGGACTCTCATTATGTCTTCTTCAAAACCTGAGGTAACTAAGTTGAGTAGAAAACCATGCCTTTTGGTGAATCGAGAACCATCGGGAACTTTTGAGACCAATTCTTTAAGCTGGGAAGGAACCCTTACAAAGTTGACTCGGATGAAATTTCTAGGAACGGAAGCCATGACCTGCAATCACGAATAAAGATAAATTCCTTGGTCCTTGAAATGGTTAGTGAAAATGATATGTTATGATGTTATGATGTCATGTACATGTTTAATAGTAAATAAGTAGCACACACAAACAAGTCATACAAGAGCCTTAGGTTTAAAGGCTTGTATGAAGTCCAAAGGTACGTACCCTTCCCCACTGAGGTTTAGTTGGCTCAACCTGTCCTAGAATAGCAACCGGTTTCTAAAGGACTCGTATCACGGATCTTTCTCAAAGGCTTTATTTTAGTGCAACACTGGAGTGGCCGACCAAAACATCCCGAAAGTCTGATCTCAATGAGCGTAGTCTCGAGTATCAACCAACTTCGGTCTAAATCCAAAGTCGGCCATCTCACTACTTTCTAATGGCCAAAGATGAGTTAACTAGGGTTCTAAAGACTGTGACCATCATATCAACCATATCGGTACATGTTGTATAGTCTCCATGATCTATTGTCACTTACCTAAGGAATCACTAGGTCCGGGTGTAGGACCTTTCACACAAGTAACCCCAAAACAAAGCCCAATAAAAATAAAGCACATAAGTCAAACAAATTTAAGCAAGTGGTAAAGTGATCTAACTCTAAGGTAACCCCTCTTTAAAATGTTCCCCAGCAGAGTCGCCAGTTCTGTAATACGGTGGAGAACTGACTTTTTAATTTTGTTTTTCGCAAAACATGTTGCGGTTAGCAAGAGTCGCCACCGACTTTTCTTTTATCCAATTTATTTAGGAAAGGTGAAAAGAACAGGAAAGACCTTTTTGAAAAGATTGAGTTCGGGGGGTAAGTTATGAAAAGGGAAGGTGTTAGCACCCCTTTTCATCCGTAGTTATCTACGGGCTCTTAATTGCTTGCTCACTTTAACTTGCTTTGAAAAATCTTGAGTGTGAGGTGTATTAGAAAATGTTTAGGAAAAGAATTAACTTTGTAATGATCCTCGTTTGGGATTTATACAAAGTATATCTTTGAAATGTTTTTTTGAAGAGATAGCTTGAAAAGATTTGAAGTGTAAGTGATTTTTGTTTTTGGAGGTGTGAGCAAGCAATCTAGAAGTTTACCATCCTACCCTACTCAACAGGTCTTAGTCTGTTAGTTTCTTAAGTCCTTGATGATTAGACTATCCCTACTATTAGGCAGTAGGTAGTCACTATCTTGGATGTGAGGGACAATCGTTTTGTTAAGTCTTTAAAGGATAAGACTGTCCTTACTAGTGAAGAGTAAGTAGTCCTTATCTTTTAAGACGTGCTGGGGGGTATAGTCATTGACGGCAACAAGGGTACCCTTAGCATTTTTTTGGAGGGACATCATCATTTAATCGAAGGGTCATCGAGGGGCAAGATAATTTTATCGAAGGGACTTTCCGTGGGACCATGATCTTTTATCTGAGGGACTATGATGATTTCATTTGATAAGTGTCTTTGCTAAAGTTATATATCTCTAAGGGGAGATTTGTTGCCAAATACTAACAGAACACAGTGTAGTGGGTGTAATACGATAGATGCTTATGTCTGTAGCTAAAGTACATTTGATGGGGATTAAATTATGGTATTCTATTCATAGAAAATAGTTTAATCAAGAATATCTTATCATAGTCTGTTGTTTGGCAATAAGGATCAATTATATGGCCTAAGGATCAGGAGGAAAATTGTTTCTCATTATAACTAATACTAATAATGAAACAACTTTTACATTTTTCTGTAAATGTACAAAGTAACTAAATACAAATCAAAATCATATTAATTCTGATTAATTTGCATAAGACAGAACATAATCAATTGAATCAATTGAATTAATTTGCATAAGACTGAACAGGATCAATGCTAGAATCAATTGAATTAAACTAGCACTGCATTAAGACTGAACAGAATCAATTGAATTTCAAAGGAACTGCATTAAGCCTGAACAGCAGTGTAGCATTAAGCCTGAACAGAATCAATTGAATTTCAAAGGAACTGCATTAAGACTGAACTGAACAGTTTCATTTCAACCTACATTAAGCCTGAACAGCAGTGTAGCATTAAGACTGAACAGATTCATTTCAACCAACTTTAGGACTAAACAGCAGAGTAACATTAAGATTGAATTTCATTCTGCACTGCAGTGTAACTACAAGGTCTGTTTCAAAATACAAGATTTGAACAGCAAAAGCAAAATACAAGGTATGTTTCAATACTGAACAACAAAATACAAGGTCTATTTCAAAACACATTGTCAAACTACATAAACACTGAATAAGAAACAATCGTCTAGTCTTGAGTTGGTCTTGGAGCTTGAAATCCCCCTTCAATAATAGTTTGTCCATCATCCTTTGTCTTTGCCTTCACCTTTTTATTGCCACCTTTGGGTATTGATATCTCGGCTGCCCTTTTTCCTTTGCACGTGCGCTTGTTGTGTCCTAACTTCCCGCATTTTTGGCTTTTCACTGTTTGAAGTTTTCTTGGTAAAGAGTGTGGGTTTCTTGGCTCATCAATTGTCTTGTTAATGTTATTGTTTGGTCGACCAATAGCTCTCCTCATGATTGGAGTTTGAATTGGTTCAGTTATATCATTTGTTGGCCATAGTTGCGAGCCATTTGTTGGTTGGATGATATAGTTTTAAGTAGCCATTACGGTAGACCTCCTATTCAAAGTAAAACTGAAGTAAGCTAACATACAAGATAACGAATGATCATATATTTAGTAGGATGAAAATGAAGTAAATTACCTATAGTATGATGAAACATACTCTTCCGGCTCCTTCTTGTTATACCATATGCATGCGATTGCATGACAACAAGGTACCCCCGTCAGATCCCACTTCCTGCAAGCACATTTTTTCTGCAATAAATTAACAGCATATATCTCAATACCATTAGACACTCCAAATAGTGCAAAGTCATCATCGGAATGCCACGTTGCATTCCATCCTTCAGTCGCCCTCTTTGTTTTTTCTAGAACTTGTTGAATTTTGGGACAAATGATGCCTTTCACTCTACCTAATGCTTCCTTCTGAGTTGCGATCCTTAAAGTCAAATAGTGTTTGATTCCTTCTAGCAGTGTAATGATAGGTTTGTCCCTATACTCCAAAATTACGTGATTAAAGGTTTCACACATGTTGTTAACTTGCAAGCCACTTTGTGTATCTAGCTTAAAATGTGATCTACTCCAACATGCAGCCGGTACATCCATCATATCTTTCCAAGCTTTCACATTGAGGTATTTCATAAGATTCATTGCTCTCTCCTATGCAGGGACTGTTGTGGCTCTAGCTGCTTTCATGACGAGTTAACCAATCAGTTTTGGCTTGTCTATTCTTAGTTGTCCTATGACAATTATGTTCCTTAACAAAGCTAACAATTTGCCAAAACTTATTGGTGGTTTTCATACTAAATCTTATGTAAAATGGACAACCTTCCATGCATCTTACAACCATTCTTTTCTTGTCATTCTTCTTTAACACAATATTCTTCTTGTTATCCATTGCATGCTCCTTTATGGCATCTCGAATTTGCAACTTATCCTTGAACATCAGGCCTAGCTCAAACTTAGCACTTCCCTTAAAGGTTGGAAACCTTTCCATCTCATCTTCAACATCAATCTCTTGAGGGCTATGAAGGTCATCTGAATCACAACTTTCATTATCAGAAACATGGTTATGACTGAAAGTACCTTCAATATTGGGTAGAACTGTTGTCCAGTCTACATTAGCTTCAACCCTATCTTCCGGAACTAAATCAATATCACTCTCACTTTCTTCGTCATCCTTCTCACTAAACTCATAATCCAGATCAATTTCAGTCTCATCAGCATTAACATCTTCCACATTCACATTAGCCGGATTTTCCATATCCACATTAGCTTGATTATCCTCCATATCCACAATAGCTTGATTATCCTTCACATCCACATTTTTTGAACTTCCTCCACATTCACATTAGCTTCAACTTCCTCCACCTCCACATTATCTTGAACTTCCTCAGCTTCTATGTATTCAGGTATGTCAACCGTGTGTTCAACGTAAACATCGATGACATGGAACCATTTAACATCTTCAATAAAGTTTAACACATCTCTGTCATTATTCAACGGTTGAATCCCTCTAGAAAATGAAAACCTAGGATTCACATACCAAAGACATTTTATATTCCTATAGCCTTCACTTTTTATCATAGATTCAATCTGCATGTAGGATATTAGGTCCACGTCCCAATCCCAATTCATTTCAGCCACTGTTTCGCCAACATACAACATTACAGGATGAGTAACCATCTGTCCCTTCTGATGAATTCTAAGTCTGACAGTTTATTTTTCTGGTGGCCTATATACACAAAACATGTAAAAACGTACTTGCAAACATTAGGGACACTATTGGGACCACAATAACCTAAGTCTATACTAACAATAAACTAAGAATAGCATATCAGTTCTTTTGGGACCACCATAACCTAACAATAAACTAACAATAACAAATCAGAAAAACATCATATTCAAACACTATGACATAGCCACTTACCTCAAAACAAATGTTGGGTTTGACATGTTGATGAATATCTGGGACGAATGCGATCTGGAACAGACGAGTACAAGCAGATTCAATAAACGAAGGCAAAGCCGAAGACCGAAGACGAAAAACAAAGGTTTGTGTTCATTGAGATACGAAACGCAGAACAATTTCGTATTCCATTTTAGTGTTTTCGTTGCTGGAGAGACATGATAGAGAGAAACGTTGATGGAGAGAAATGAAACGAGTTGAATTTCTGTAATATTTAATAAAAAAAACTTAGTTGAAAATGATTATATTTAGAAAATAATTTAAGTCAATTATAATAATATTTTAATATATTATTATCCAGTTGGCACTGACATGTCAGCGTTTTCAGGCCCATGTCATCAATTTTTGCCCATCATATCACGTGGGAGACTAAAATCCTCATAAAATGAAACTTAAGGGACTAAAAACCAAGATTTGGAAATGGGGGGACCAAAACTGAGAAAAAGCCATAATAGGGGGACTAAAACTGCAATTAAGCCTATATATATATATATATATATATATATATATATATATATATATATATATATATATATATTTGTTTTGTTCTGAAATCATAATTATTAACACAAATCTTTGATGTGGTGGTATGTGTAGTACCCCAAAATTTGCCCTACCTTTTTTTGGCTTTTGTTTCACATTCATCTGCATCTCCACTAGGCCATAGCTGCATTAATCATACATTTGCATGTGCTCCTGAGGCATGGGATCATGGTTTCTTATCTTCTGTGTGATTGGGTTGATATTCATCAATTGAAGATGGTGGTTAGGGTTCATGGCAAAGGCATCTTGACATGAGATCCAGTGGTGGATTTATATTGTAGTCGGGGCAGTATTATTCTCTCAGTTGCTTATAATAAAAGTTAAGGAGGGCTGAGATTTGAAGTTGATTGGAGTTGGGAATTCATTAAGTATTTGAGTTTTGATTTGGACATGAATTTTGATTGGTTAAGAGTTTTAAGCACACGGAGTGTGAAGAGGGTCCATGCTGACTACTTGGAATCCAAGATATAAACCCATTAAGCCATATCCAAACCTCTATCCATATCCATTTCTATGTCGTTATCCATAGCATTTTCCTGTTGTCCAATTCAATATCCAAGGTTAACTCATAACCATTTTTTATTCAAAATCCATTCTTAGGTCTATTCTTGGTCTATATCCATTATAGATCCATTTCAACTTCACTTTTTTATCCAATTCACAACTCAATATCCATTGTTCTCCATTTTACTATCTCAAAGCTATTTCTAAATCCAACCTTTTTACCTATTCCAAATTCAAGTTGCATTGCAAATATCCACTTTCAAGTTCAAGTCATTCTTAAATCCTTTCTTTTAAACACTTAAAAAAAAATCTATAATTAGGTCTTTGTCCACTCTTAGGGTCATTTTTCATTAATTCATTCTTGCATCCATTTAAATAACCATTGTCCATTACAACATCCATCTTTTAAATACATTTCTAGTTCATATGTTACCATTATCCACTTTTGTATCACAATTACCACCATGTCCAATAGCAACCAACCACATGACTTACGTGAAGATGTGCATTTGAATTAAAAAACAAGGAAGTGAGCCACAAGACTTCTAGTTTGTACTCCGAACTCCCAAAATCTTCAAGGGAAACATGAGATTTAGAGGCTCCAACTGAGACGGCGATACGGGAATTTGTCTTGACATTAGGTGGCGACTTTCAAGGAGAAAGACAAGTATGCAGTATTGTTAAAGTTGAGCGTTCAACTCAATTAAGAAAATAACAGATGTAGTGGTGGAGCTTCCTAGTGGGAGTATTGTATGTATAGAGAACTTTTATAGTTTTCTTTTACGCGGCAGAGGGCTGGTATATATCATCTCCCCGTGGCTTAATTGATGAACAAGTTGACCAAATTTTTGGAATGAAGATGAGTTGTCCATTATATGTTTAATAGACATGCCTTCATGTATTCTACCAGCGCAAATAAAGGTTCACACTCACGCAGGTCATAGAAAAAGAAACATAGCGCAGAAAAAAGTACACAACAGCTTTAGAGGAAAGATTTTATAGCAGCAAAAAAATAATAGCATTGCAAAACGAATTCCACGACAGAAAATTACAATGAAAAGAAAAACTCCATATCGAAAAAGAGATAACAGAACTAACTGTCATTTTTTTCACCGGAACCAAACCTCTAACCTCCCATAACAGAAATTCCAGAAATTCACTCTAACAAACTAACTTCCAACAACTACTAACAGAAATACAATCCAATTTCCTCTAACTTCCTAACCGCTTTATAACAGAATTTAACAAACTCCAAGAAAACTCTAACTGAATTTCAATTGTTATACCTATTTTACCCTCTCTGATCCCTACTATAAAGAGACTTCATCCTCTTCATTATTCACTCTCTGATTCATTCTACAACTTTTTCACTCTTCATTCTTCTTGATTCTCTTCCAATCTCCATCCACCATTTTTCTCTGCAACAAACTCTTCAATTCTTTCACCTTCATCAACCTGTAACATTATCAATCTTCAAACAAAAACCTACAGAAATCACATTCTAAATCCTCGTCAATCAATTTGAGAATCGAAAACGGAAACAACCACATCACATAATACATACAGAACAAATTGCGGAAAAGGATTAAGAAATCACAGGAGAGCTTCATCATTTTTGGATCGCATACCTCATGATTTTCAATCTCTCACAACAGCTTGCAAATCGTGAAACCGTAACAAATTTCAGCCAAGCTTCATTCTGCAAATCACAACAACAACAACAATTTGAGCAGCGCAATAACTTCAGATTCAGAATTGAAGAAAAACGAGGAACAGAATTCAAAGCCGGAAGTTGAAAAACACGCATACCTCGGTTCGTACCAACTTGCTCGCAATTGAAGACGCATCGGACGATCTCCGATAGCTTGATGTCACGGCGAAGATGAGGGAGGCGGAGACGGAATCACTTACGATGTGCGGTGAAGAGTGTGGTGAAGAGTGATGATAAGATGATGATGTTACGCCGGTGAAAAGGAGTGAGGTTAGACGAAGAGGATGGTGACGGACGGACGGAGTTTCGCGGTGGCGGAAGGTGAGTTGCAAATCGGATTCGTGACGACGGAGTTTGTTGTGCCGTTGTAGTGAGATGCTCGTGCGAGGTAGGTCGGAGAGAGGAGATGAGACGGTTTGCTTCGACGTAGTTTCATTGTCGGACGAAGGAGAAGTTGTTGGAGGAGGTTGAAAGGATTGGAAGGGAAGGTGATGGTGAACGGTGGCTGAGGGATCGGTTGCAAGGAGTGAGGTTATGTTACTGAAGCCGTTTAGGGTTTCTTTTAGGAGGACAAAATTCTCAATGTTGGAGAGGACGGGTCTAGGCCTATGGTTTCATTGGGTTTTCCTTTTCACACCGCCTAATCATCCACTGCACCCCCATTGTTTTTATTTTATCTTGATTAATTTCATTTTAATTTTAGATAATTAGGTTGTGTTAATTGATTTGATATTTAACTTTGATTAATTAGTCTTAGAATTAGTCAGAAGAAGATTAACTTTCATTAGCTTGCGTTTAGAAAATAATTTCAATTGAATTAGTATTGACCTTAGACTTAATTTTGATCAATTAGATTTAGGTTTATATTTTGCTAATGGTTTTTGAATAATTGTTTTAGCAACGACACTAATTGCTTTTTTAGCTTAATTGCGTCAATTGGTTTTTAGCTTAATTGCTCATTAGTCTAGATTTTAATTTTAGGTTAGAATTAATATTAGTTTTAACTCTAGATTTAACTTTAGGATTAATGTTCTTAGATTTAGTTTAGAAATTAATCGGAATCAATTTTTGGATTAACTTTAGATTTAATCTCAATTTAGCTTTCTTACTTAGAATTTAATCTTGATTTTGTTACTTAGCATTTTAATTCTAACTTGGATTTTTTATGCGTATTCTGATTAATTCCTGTTTAATTGTTTCTTTGCTCACTTAATTTTCTTCATCCCTCTTTAAGATCAACTTAACTTCCATCTTGGAAGTAAGTTGCTTCTTATGTTTTTCTCCTCTTTTTTAGGATAGTTTTCTTAAACCACATTAACCATTAGGATCACTCCCTTAACTAATCAATTAGGATTGAGTCTTAGCTCATATCGATTTTACCTTTCTCCTCCTTTGAGTCTTTCATCTTCTCATCTCAAAATAAAAGTAAAAAAAAACACTTAATAAAGGTAGGCACTTATTGCATTTAGGCCTTTCATATGAAGAAAAGATGATAAGGGGTTTTCTCTTAAAATCTTAGAATGTGTAGCATATGGCCCATCTTGGGTCAATGTGTTAAACATTTGATCTTGTATGAGGGACTTAAATGCAATACTTGTTGAAGATACAAATAAAAAACACTTCTTCACTTCATAATCAACAAAAACACTTAATAAATACAAGTATGTTAGTGTGTTTGAACCTTAACAATTGGAACTAAGTGTGGGGGTCTTCTTCGCTCTTAGTGTGTCTTCTCGCTCGTTCCATCTTGGAATGTGAGAATGTACACATTCCAATGACTAAGATTTAGATACACTATCATATGCAAACAAATGAAAAAACTTCTAAAAGACAAAAACAAACAATAACGTCTTTCCTTCGGGAATTCTTTTCTCACCTCATTCACTCTCAACGTACGAACGTGCTCCTTCTCGTTCTCTTGCAAGATGGTAACGCACTCGGACCAGCGAGCCTGCAACACCTGAGCTAGAACGTTAGCCGTTCCTTAAAAAACACAAACAATCCATCCCTAGTGAGGGGAACTACGTCGCTCTGATTCTCATGCTCCCGATGAGATACGTAGGCAGTGGGGTAGGGCCCATTCGAGCACTTCTTTTATTTTCCCTACATTTGTTTCTCTTTCTCTTTCTTTTTCTTTCCTTCAGTTCCTTTTTTCCAGCATCCTTTTCTTACACCCTTTGATTGAAGCAAGCAAGCGTGGATCCCATCGGGTACGATGGACGCGAGGGGGTGCTAATACCTTCCTCTCGTGTAACCGACTCCCTTATCCAGTTCTCTTGGTCGCAAGACCATGCTCTTTCCTTCCTTCAGGTTTATGCGGTGTTTCCTTTCCCTCTCATGGGATAAATACACATTGCTGGCGACTCTGTTTCGG
Organism: Lathyrus tuberosus; assembly: GCA_022829125.1. Classification (NCBI taxonomy): domain Eukaryota; kingdom Viridiplantae; phylum Streptophyta; class Magnoliopsida; order Fabales; family Fabaceae; genus Lathyrus; species Lathyrus tuberosus. The sequence continues at coordinate 442,975 of JALAZF010000368.1, read as the reverse complement.
TGCCACTTTCGCGTTTGTACTAGGATGAAAATCCCGGGAGCGACAGCTGGCGACTCTGCTGGGGAATATGTTAACCTATTGCTGGTCCATCCTAAGCGAGTCAATCCTAGCGCTTGTCTGTTTTTCTTTCGTTGGGTGTTTATTGTTGTGCTGTATTTACCATTTTATTGTATGGTTATTTATTGCCTTACTGCACATTACTGTATTTACTGCTTTTTAGCATTACATATCATATTATTACTGTTGTGCTGGACCGTGCTATTTTCTGTTTGGCGGGATGGGATTTTTGAGAGATAAGCCCATTACACAGGCTTGAGTATACACTTAGGATTAGAGTGGAGAGTAGTGGGACCTACGTGCCGTCTGGAGTGCGTTGGGTATTCACGAAATTCACAGCTAGACGAGGCTATCTTGGGACCCATCATGGCGTGCGCATCTTGGGTATTCCAGGATGTCGATCTAGAGAGCTGTCGACTCTAGTGACCGATCATGAGGACCTTAGTGGAAACATCTCTCTTTAGTGGTGACAGTGGCAGACCACATTTTGTGGCAAACCCATTCGCACCCGAGGGCCCACTTTGGAACTTGCATAGGATTTCCTTTTTGAAAGAGAATCAGTTGAGGCCTCCTCGATTGATGATGATGCCAAACCAGAAATGGTGAACGTATCATCATTTCTCGACCTGAGAGCCCGGGATACTGAGGATCTTAGTACCCACATGTGAGAATGGGCGGGTGTTTACAGGTTTGCAGGTAACCATGACCTTCTACCTACCCGGTACTTTGGATTTCTTATCAGTATCAGCCTGGTGTTATGGTATTATGATTATTCGGATATTCCGGTGTTCCGATATTCTCTTCAGAGCAGACCTATGAGCTTATTCAGTCATCAGCGTAGCACTTATCCAGAGCTTTGTGGACACCTTGATCCCGTGTCTTTGCATTTGCATCGCATGTCATTTTGCATTCTCATACTCATATGCATAACAGGTAATCAGAGAGGGGATTCTTATTCTGACTTGGTATTGTCTCCAGAACTGCAAGCTTGACTTCTCACCACTACGCAACTTGAAGCAATCAGAGAAGGATCATGGATCAGATGCGAGCAGAGTTGTCGGAATTCCAGACTCGTATGGCTCAGTTTTTTGAGATGATGCAGGGCATGGCTCAACAACAAGAGGAACTAGAGGCAATTATTCAAAGGACTGCTGTTGTTATCCCAGAGGCTGGTAATGGGAATGTTGTTGGTAATACTCCGGGCGGAGTTGTGAATCCTCCACGCGTTGATCTTCCTCCACCCTCTCCTGTGAGTCAATCCAGAGGAAGTGCTGCTAAGATTCATGTTCCTCGTCAGAAAGTGGATAATCAGGAAGAACAATTTTATGATGCTGAGATGAATTTTCCTACTGAGGTGGACAAGAAGTTCCGTATGCTCGAAGAGAGAGTGAATGCTTTAAAGGGCCAGAATGATTTGGGTATGAACATGTATGACTTAGGGTTGGTCCCAGGTGTGAAGGTTCCTCCGAAGTTCAAGGCACCTACTTTCGAGAAGTACAATGGATCCACCTGCCCTAAGCTTCACATCATGGCATATTCCAGCAAAATGTCTGCCTATACTGATGATGAGAAGCTGCTGATGCATTTCTTTCAAGACAGCTTAACTAGGGCATCTTTAGACTGGTATATGAGCTTGGAGAGAACGCATATTAAAAGCTGGAGAGATTTGGCAGAAGCTTTCATCAAGCACTACCAATTCAACACGGATATGGCGCCCAGTAGAATGCAATTGCAAAATTTTTCTCAGAGACAAAACGAAAGCTTCAAAGAATACGCCCAGAGGTGGCGTGAATTGGCTTCCCAAGTTCAACCTCCGATGTTGGAAAGAGAGCTTGTTGATATGTTCATGGATACGCTTCAGGGGCATTATTATGAGAAATTGGTTGGATGTTTGTCAGCCGGATTTTCAGGTCTTGTATTGGCAGGAGAAAGAGTCGAAAATGGCATCAAAACAGGAAAGATTCGAATTGCTGCTGAAGATGCAAAGAAACCTTATGTTGGGTCCTCCAAGGGAAAGGAAGGAGAAACTAGTGCTGTGTATATTCCTCCTGTTGTTCAACAGCCTGTTCAGTATCAGCGACCTTATGCTCCTCAGCAACAGAGACGACAAAGATCACGAAGGCCTGCGAGAAGGTTCGATCCACTTCCTATTCCTCACAGTGATGTTCTTGCCCGTCTACTTGAGAGTTCTCTGGTTGAACTAAGGGATGCCAAGCCCGTCCCTGACCCCATTCCTCCTGATTATGATCTGGATGCTAGATGCGAGTATCACTCAGACACACCGGGGCATTCCATTGAAAATTGCAACGTGTTCAAGCACAAGGTGCAAGACCTGGTGGACTCAGAGATCATTGCATTCACTGAAGATGATATGTACATCAATTGAAGCCTCCTGTCTCAAGTGAGCGCTCCGTTTGCAAGGACGTCCAGACAGAACCAAGCCTCCTCAGCGATGGCAATCTTCAGCTTCTTTACTGCATTTTCATTTGTAGTTTTTCATTTCTTGTTAAAGCATTGTATGCATTAAAAACTTGTTTCTGTTCTGAATGATGTTTTAATGTAATGAATATGTTTTTCTTGAAGTAATTCATTTTTATTCATTCATATATTGTTTCTGCGCATTGCAATACCAACTCTCTTGCTTAAACTCTTGGAGGGAGGATGATGAGGTAAAAACGCAAAATCTTTGGTTGTATACTTTTGGATAAAACCCTGTTGAGGATGTACAGGCATTGTTTCAAATCCCCAAAAACCGGAGATATAAGGGAGATAGACCCTCGTCAACCCCTTTGAGCCTTGAAGTAGGAGTTTCTTTTCATTCAGAAAAAACCCTCACATTTAACCAGGGGCAGGATAGTTGTCAGTAATTTGACCAAGCGTTCAGATTTCAAAAGGAGTGTGCATTTGAGGATCCATTACCTTGAAGAGGTCAAGAGATGTGAAACCACAATGGTTATCCCTCATCGACCAAGGAATGAGGCAGTCACAACCCTTTCAAACAAGTCAGACAACCAGTGTCACACGATTTGTTCAAAAAAAAAAGAAAGAAAAAGAAAAAGAATCAAAAGAAAAAAGAAAAGCCCGCTAAGTCCAAACTTCAAATAAGCGACTTAGGCAAAAGTTAGGGCATCCCGCTGGACTTCAAAATTGAAAAACTCAGAAAGAATCAGTCCAGGAAAAATCAGGGAAATAAAAAAAGCGAAAAATGAAAAAGAAATGATCAAGAGAAAATCCTCGATAAAGAACAAGTCGTGTGACCGAAACACTCAAGACAAAAGGGGTGACTGTCATTTCAAAGACCTCATGGGTTCATTAACTATCAATCCTCACAAAAAAAAATCCTTTTGGGAGATGAGCGCTTGTGCCAAATTAACTGAACATAGGACTGGAGATCATCAAGGAGAATGGGTGGGTACAAACAAATTTTGAGCCATAAATCCTTTTTTCTAAAACCATGAACCAGGCCACGTTACAACCCTTAAAAGTCCTAATTGAAATAGGGTTTATTCTGAAGGCGTACTTCAATGAGATAACGTTCCTGACTCCCATGAGTTGTGCTAATAAGATTTTTGTTGGTATTGCATGTGCATATTGTTTTCCATTCAAAAATCAATGTCGTAACTAGTGACTCGTTCACAGGGTTTTGCGACATCTTTTCAATAAACTTCAAGGTTAACATGTTTGTTGCATTAGAATTATCATTCTCATAATAAACTTGCTCTGCTTGCATACATGTGCCTAAGCATCAATGAAGCTTACACAGTGAATGCTAGTCGAGAAGCTTGATCTCGCCGAGTTGGGATGCTTGAAAATTCTGAAGGACAATCATATCAAGGGGCTTGTCGCCGAGAGACTCAGTGCCGTGGGCTCTCCCCAGTAAGTTGTGATGAGATGTAGCCAATCTGGGGCAGTCACGTCGAGAAATCTCTCTAAAGTTCAGTTATGCTGGGGCATTCATTCGAAGGTCAGGGGCAAAAGTCACTTCAAAGCTCATATTGAGGTAGGCCACCTCCGGAGCATGAGAAGTTATCCTCTCCAGAAGACAGTTAATCAGAGGTGCCTCTTCAAGGTTCAAAATGCAGAAGCAGAATGTTTCAAGTCATTATAAGTCCTCTCGGGGCAACGTCCTTCACAGATCATACAGTCTGGGGCAGTTACGTCGAGATCCGATGAATCTCTCAAAGAGTTTGAAGACCCTGGGGCAGTGTGAACGCCCAGTCTCCTGTAAAATCCTCTTGAGATGAGTTATCCTATGAGACCGTGTAGTCTGGGGCAAGTCAGGAAGGAACCGTTGTTCACTCTTGATAATCAGTATGCAGTTGGTCGGTAGAAACTTGAGATACTAAGTCTCTTCCCCAGCAAAGAGCCAGAAGGTATTTTTTCAGCAAGGTGTTGGAATTGATATCCTTCCCCAAGCAGAGAAGCGTTCTCACATCGAAAGGGGTTCTTTATGAATATTCCTTACCCCCAGCAGTGTAGGTGGATTCCTCATTCTCAGCAGGGTAAGACGGTGGAATATTTTTAAGCAGTTTAAAGATGGTGAGAAGTCAGAGTATTCTCTTCCTCAAAAGTCAGATCCGGTATTTCCCGCAAGGAAAAGTCCAATCTTCATTGGCATCTCCCCAACAGAGTTTGCAATTCAGCTTGCGGTTCCTCGACAGGGTTTGCATCACCAGTGGTTATTGGTGGTACAGTTGGTTATCTCCCCACAGGAGGTTAGACTTTGGTGATCCCTTCTTCAGTGAGGTTTGCTTGTTCTGTTCTGCGCATTCCCTGATGGAGTGTCATCTCATTCTTGCATATAGTAATCATCATTGCATTGCATCCTCAAAACGCGTAGCATTTCCATTTCATATGGAGCATTACGCCATAGAAAGAAAATTCAAACATGCATCGAAGCATAAGCCAGATTTGGTACTTTGTGCGAAAACCCAGATCAACCCTCAATTAAAGCAGTGATCCCCAACCTCCGAGTTGACGCCTTTTTTTCCAACCTCAGAGTTGACGCCTGTTTTGTCCCACCTCAGAGTTGACGCCTATTTTGTCCAACCTCAGAGTTGACGCCCTTTATACCAACTTCAAAGTTGTCGTACATTTTCTCTCCAACCTCAGAGTTGACGCCTATTTTGTCCAACCTCAGAGTTGACGCCTCTTTATACCAACTTCAAAGTTGACGTATACCTTTTCTCGACCTCAGAGTTGATGAATATCCTTTTCTTTCCCAACTTCAAAGTTGTTGTATACCTTTTCTCAACCTCAGAGTTGATGAATATCCTTTTCTTTACCAACTTCAAAGTTGTCGCGTACCTCTTCTCAACCTCAGAGTTGATGAACGTCCCTTTCTTCCCAAAACTCCTAGTCGACACCTTTCGTCTCCAACCTCAGAGTTGTCGTACCTTCTTTTGCTCCCAATCTCAGAATTGACGCTTCCCTTCACCAACTGCAAAGTTGTTGTATACCTTTTCTCGACCTCAGAGCTGATGAAAATGCTTTTCTTCCCCAACCTCAGAGTTGAAGTCAATGTTTTATCTCCGGTTTCAAAATCAATGTATACCCTTTTCCCAATCTCAGAGTTGACGTATATCCTTCTTCTGACCTCAGAGTTGAAGTTATGGTTTTTCTCAACCTCAGAGTTGATGCCTACCTTTTCCTCAACCTCAGTGTTATTGTTTACTTCAAATTTTCTCAATCTCAGAGATGATGCCATTTTTCCTCAACCTCAGAGTTGATGGTCTACCCTCTCATCCCCAGCGGAGTTGCTGTGACCAGAATCCAGCCCCAAACAGATGGAATAATTCCTGGCAGAGTCATCATTCCCTCATATCTTAAAGTCCAATTTATTTTTGGCAAGCTTGACAATTCGAAGCAGACGGATTGTTCATTTTCCAGCAGAGATATTATCCTTTCAGGAGTCTCCGAAGTCATGTTCTTGATCATTGCTCCTCAGCAGAGTCAGCAGAGATGTCTGACGCGGATGCAGAGAGTAATCCAGTTTTGAAATTCTAAAAGTCCAACAGTGGATTGGCAAAAGTCCATCTAAGGGTGGCAAAAGTCCAACAGTAGATTGGCGAAAGGTCCATCTAAGGGTGGCAAATTCCAGAAGTCCAACAGTAGATTGGAAAAAGTCCGTCTTCGGGTGGCAAAAGTCCAACAGTGGATTGGCGAAAGGTCCATCTAAGGGTGGCAAATTCTAAAAGTCCAACAGTAGATTGGCGAAAGGTCCATCTAAGGGTGGCAAATTCTAGAAGTCCAACAGTAGATTGGCAAAAGTCCGTCTTCGGGTGGCAAAACTCCAACAGTGGATTGGCGAAAGGTCCATCTAAGGGTGACAAATTCTAAAAGTCCAACAGTGGATTGGCGAAAGGTCCATCTTCGGGTGGCAAAAGTCCAACAGTGGATTGGCAAAAGTCCGTCTTCGGGTGGCACGAGGCTGCAAAATCCACCAGTAGCGTGGCAAGCCAGTAGTCGTCTGGCATTGTACAAAAGACATTATTAAAGTCCACCAGTAGCGTGGCAGGCCAGTAGTCGTCTGGAGTTGCATAAAAGACATTGTTAAAGTCCACCAGTAGCATGGCAGGCCAGTAGTCGTCTGGCATTGCACAAAAGACATTGTTAAAGTCCACCAGTAGCGTGGCAAGCCAGTAGTAGTCTGACGTTGTACAAAAGACATCTCTCCAGTGCTTTTCTTTCCATCAGAGTTTTATCCAAACGGTGTTCATTTGGTTGAGTTTATATCCCTTTCCTTATTCTCCACAGAGTGCAAATTTTGCGGTTCTTTTTATATTCAATCACCTCGTACCTTGAATGTCTGAAAGCAGTTGCTATCATCCTTTCAGGTCCAAGTTGATTGAATAGGGGCAGCTGTAGTACCCCAAAATTTGCCCTACCTTTTTTTGGCTTTTGTTTCACATTCATCTGCATCTCCACTAGGCCATAGCTGCATTAATCATACATTTGCATGTGCTCCTGAGGCATGGGATCATGGTTTCTTATCTTCTGTGTGATTGGGTTGATATTCATCAATTGAAGATGGTGGTTAGGGCTCATGGCAAAGGCATCTTGACATGAGATCCAGTGGTGGATTTATATTGTAGTCGGGGCAGTATTATTCTCTCAGTTGCTTATAATAAAAGTTAAGGAGGGCTGAGATTTGAAGTTGATTGGAGTTGGGAATTCATTAAGTATTTGAGTTTTGATTTGGACATGAATTTTGATTGGTTAAGAGTTTTAATCACACGGAGTGTGAAGAGGGTCCATGCTGACTACTTGGAATCCAAGATATAAACCCATTAAGCCATATCCAAACCTCTATCCATATCCATTTCTATGTCGTTATCCATAGCATTTTCCTGTTGTCCAATTCAATATCCAAGGTTAACTCATAACCATTTTTTATTCAAAATCCATTCTTAGGTCTATTCTTGGTCTATATCCATTATAGATCCATTTCAACTTCACTTTTTTATCCAATTCACAACTCAATATCCATTGTTCTCCATTTTACTATCTCAAAGCTATTTCTAAATCCAACCTTTTTACCTATTCCAAATTCAAGTTGCATTGCAAATATCCACTTTCAAGTTCAAGTCATTCTTAAATCCTTTCTTTTAAACACTTAAAAAAAATCTATAATTAGGTCTTTGTCCACTCTTAGGGTCATTTTTCATTAATTCATTCTTGCATCCATTTAAATAACCATTGTCCATTTCAACATCTATCTTTTAAATACATTTCTAGTTCATATGTTACCATTATCCACTTTTGTATCACAATTACCACCATGTCCAATAGCAACCAACCACATGACTTACGTGAAGATGTGCATTTGAATTAAAAAACAAGGAAGTGAGCCACAAGACTTCTAGTTTGTACTCCGAACTCCCAAAATCTTCAAGGGAAACATGAGATTTAGAGGCTCCAACTGAGACGGCGATACGGGAATTTGTCTTGACATTAGGTGGCGACTTTCAAGGAGAAAGACAAGTATGCAGTATTGTTAAAGTTGAGCGTTCAACTCAATTAAGAAAAGAACAGATGTAGTGGTGGAGCTTCCTAGTGGGAGTATTGTATGTATAGAGAACTTTTATAGTTTTCTTTTACGCAGCAGAGGGCTGGTATATATCATCTCCCCGTGGCTTAATTGATGAACAAGTTGACCAAGTTTTTGGAATGAAGATGAGTTGTCCATTATATGTTTAATAGACATGCCTTCATGTATTCTACCAGCGCAAATAAAGGTTCACACTCACGCAGGTCATAGAAAAAGAAACATAGCGCAGAAAAAAGTACACAACAGCTTTAGAGGAAACATTTTATAGCAGCAAAAAAATAATAGCATTGCAAAACGAATTCCACGACAGAAAATTACAATGAAAAGAAAAACTCCATATCGAAAAAGAGATAACAGAACTAACTGTCATTTTTTTCACCGGAACCAAACCTCTAACCTCCCATAACAGAAATTCCAGAAATTCACTCTAACAAACAAACTTCCAACAACTACTAACAGAAATACAATCCAATTTCCTCTAACTTCCTAACAGTTTTATAACAGAATTTAACAAACTCCAAGAAAACTCTAACTGAATTTCAATTGTTATACCTATTTTACCCTCTCTGATCCCTACTATAAAGAGACTTCATCCTCTTCATTCTTCACTCTCTGATTCATTCTACAACTTTTTCACTCTTCATTCTTCTTGATTCTCTTCCAATCTCCATCCACCATTTTTCTCTGCAACAAACTCTTCAATTCTTTCACCTTCATCAACCTGTAACATTATCAATCTTCAAACAAAAACCTGCAGAAATCACATTCTAACTCCTCATCAATCAATTTGAGAATAAAAAACGGCAACAACCACATCACACAATACATACAGAACAAATTGCGGAAAAGGATTAAGAAATCACAGGAGAGCTTCATCATTTTTGCATCGCATACCTCATGATTTTCAATCTCTCACAATAGCTTGCAAATTGTGAAACCGTAACAAACTTCAGCCAAGCTTCATTCTACAAATCACAATAACAACAACAATTTGAGCAGCGTAATAACTTCAGGTTCAGAATTGAAGAAAAACGAGGAACAGAATTCAAAGCCGGAAGTTGAAAAACACGCATACCTCGGTTCGTACCAACTTGCTCGCAATTGAAGACGCATCTGACGATCTCCGATAGCTTGATGTCACGGCGAAGATGAGGGAGGCGGAGACGGAATCACTTACGATGTGCGGTGAAGAGTGTGGTGAAGAGTGATGATAAGATGATGATGTTACGCCGGTGAAAAGGAGTGAGGTTAGACGAAGAGGATGGTGACGGACGGACGGAGTTTCGCGGTGGCGGAAGGTGAGTTGCAAATCGGATTCGTGACGACGGAGTTTGTTGTGCCGTTGTAGTGAGATGCTCGTGCGAGGTAGGTCGGAGAGAGGAGATGAGACGGTTTGCTTCAACGTAGTTTCATTGTCGGACGAAGGAGAAGTTGTTGGAGGAGGTTGAACGGATTGGAAGGGAAGGTGATGGTGAACGGTGGCTGAGGGATCGGTTGCAAGAAGAGTGAGGTTATGTTACTGAAGCCGTTTAGGGTTTCTTTTAGGAGGACAAAATTCTCAATGTTGGAGAGGACGGGTCTAGGCCTATGGTTTCATTGGGTTTTCCTTTTCACACCGCCTAATCATCCACTGCACCCCCATTGTTTTTATTTTATCTTGATTAATTTCATTTTAATTTTAGATAATTAGGTTGTGTTAATTGATTTGATATTTAGCTTTGATTAATTAGTCAGAAGAAGATTAACTTTCATTAGCTTGCGTTTAGAAAATAATTTCAATTGAATTAGTATTGACCTTAGACTTAATTTTGATCAATTAGATTTAGGTTTATATTTTGCTAATGGTTTTTGAATAATTGTTTTAGCAACGACACTAATTGCTTTTTTAGCTTAATTGCGTCAATTGGTTTTTAGCTTAATTGCTCATTAGTCTAGATTTTAATTTTAGGTTAGAATTAATATTAGTTTTAACTCTAGATTTAACTTTAGGATTAATGTTCTTAGATTTAGTTTAGAAATTAATCGGAATCAATTTTTGGATTAACTTTAGATTTAATCTCAATTTAGCTTTCTTACTTAGAATTTAATCTTGATTTTGTTACTTAGCATTTTAATTCTAACTTGGATTTTTTATGCGTATTCTGATTAATTCCTGTTTAATTGTTTCTTTGCTCACTTAATTTTCTTCATCCCTCTTTAAGATCAACTTAACTTCCATCTTGGAAGTAAGTTGCTTCTTATGTTTTTCTCCTCTTTTTTAGGATAGTTTTCTTAAACCACATTAACCATTAGGATCACTCCCTTAACTAATCAATTAGGATTGAGTCTTAGCTCATATCGATTTTACCTTTCTCCTCCTTTGAGTCTTTCATCTTCTCATCTCAAAATAAAAGTAAAAAAAACACTTAATAAAGGTAGGCACTTATTGCATTTAGGCCTTTCATATGAAGAAAAGATGATAAGGGGTTTTCTCTTAAAATCTTAGAATGTGTAGCATATGGCCCATCTTGGGTCAATGTGTTAAACATTTGATCTTGTATGAGGGACTTAAATGCAATACTTGTTGAAGATACAAATAAAAAACACTTCTTCACTTCATAATCAACAAAAACACTTAATAAATACAAGTATGCTAGTGTGTTTGAACCTTAACAATTGGAACTAAGTGTGGGGGTCTTCTTCGCTCTTAGTGTGTCTTCTCGCTCGTTCCATCTTGGAATGTGAGAATGTACACATTCCAATGACTAAGATTTAGATACACTATCATATGCAAACAAATGAAAAAACTTCTAAAAGACAAAAACAAACAATAACGTCTTTCCTTCGGGAATTCTTTTCTCACCTCATTCACTCTCAACGTACGAACGTGCTCCTTCTCGTTCTCTTGCAAGATGGTAACGCACTCGGACCAGCGAGCCTGCAACACCTGAGCTAGAACGTTAGCCGTTCCTTAAAAAACACAAACAATCCATCCCTAGTGAGGGGAACTACGTCGCTCTGATTCTCATGCTCCCGATGAGATACGTAGGCAGTGGGGTAGGGCCCATTCGAGCACTTCTTTTATTTTCCCTACATTTGTTTCTCTTTCTCTTTCTTTTTCTTTCCTTCAGTTCCTTTTTTCCAGCATCCTTTTCTTACACCCTTTGATTGAAGCAAGCAAGCGTGGATCCCATCGGGTACGATGGACGCGAGGGGGTGCTAATACCTTCCTCTCGTGTAACCGACTCCCTTATCCAGTTCTCTTGGTCGCAAGACCATGCTCTTTCCTTCCTTCAGGTTTATGCGGTGTTTCCTTTCCCTCTCATGGGATAAATACACATTGCTGGCGACTCTGTTTCGGTGCCACTTTCGCGTTTGTACTAGGATGAAAATCCCGGGAGCGACAGCTGGCGACTCTGCTGGGGAATATGTTGACCTATTGCTGGTCCATCCTAAGCGAGTCAATCCTAGCGCTTGTCTGTTTTTCTTTCGTTGGGTGTTTATTGTTGTGCTGTATTTACCGTTTTATTGTATGGTTATTTATTGCCTTACTGTACATTACTGTATTTACTGCTTTTTAGCATAACATATCATATTATTACTGTTGTGCTGGACCGTGCTATTTTCTGTTTGGCGGGATGGGATTTCTGAGAGATAAGCCCATTACACAGGCTTGAGTATACACTTAGGATTAGAGTGGAGAGTAGTGGGACCTACGTGCCGTCTGGAGTGCGTTGGGTATTCACGAAATTCACAGCTAGACGAGGCTATCTTGGGACCCATCATGGCGTGCGCATCTTGCGTATTCCAGGATGTCGATCTAGAGAGCTGTCGACTCTAGTGACCGATCATGAGGACCTTAGTGGAAACATCTCTCTTTAGTGGTGACAATGGCAGACCACATTTTGTGGCAAACCCATTCGCACCCGAGGGCCCACTTTGGAACTTGCATAGGATTTCCTTTTTGAAAGAGAATCAGTTGAGGCCTCCTCGATTGATGATGATGCCAAACCAGAAATGGTGAACGTATCATCATTTCTCGACCTGAGAGCCCGGGATACTGAGGAAGTGGAAAAGGTTCAGACCACATCTAGTTGTGATTCAGTGTTAAGAAGTGGAAAAGGTTTGAAGATAACTTCATTAAATGTTCATCTCATCATTGAGACGTTTTGCATGTTTTTTCGCATGTGGCTCTAGGTTTATAGGTTAAGGTTTGAAGATAACTTCATTAAATGTTCATCTCATCATTTCTTGTTATAGCCTACGCGATGCCAAGTTTTTCCTGCTCTAAGTAGTTTCTTCGACTCATCTCTTACTTAAGTATCATTCTCAAACTCTTTACATTTCATTTATTGTTTCTTTTTTTTAGCGTTTACCATGTCTAACTTATAAAATGTCTCTGAGAACATAAGCAGAGCTGATATGGAGGATTCTCCAATATCAGTGATTTTTAAGAATTTTAATAGTCCACACGTTGAACCTCTAGAAATTAATGGTCTTACTCAATTTTATTGTATTGATTGATAGTTTTAGGTCTGGAGAAGGTTTTGTTGAAAGTGGCGTCGGTCTTCTTAGTACATCTGAATGGGTGGAGAGGGAAACTCTTGTAATCCAGCTTATATGGAAGTGGCTGCCCGCCTCGTCTTCTCCCTTAAATCCTACAATGATTTGGACACAACCATAACAGCCCAGGATGAACGAATAACTCTCTTATATACTGATTATTTTAGTGCAACACATAATCGTGACCTTAGAGATATATAACTTATAGACCATCTTGTGTTTAGGAAAAATCGTGCAATTTTTTATTAGTGTTATCTTTTGCATGACAGTTGGGAAAAATGATAAAATGGGGATGTGTTGACTTGGTATCATTAGCAGATGTCGGGTTCTACCATTGGGTAGATCCAGAGTTGGTAGGCACAGATTCTGTCTTTGATAGCACATAAAAGGTGGAGAATACTCAAATAGAAGTCAGTTCTTCTTCTAAGTGGTATGTCTCACACACTGACGTCGGCAAGAGGATCTTGTAGCTCTTTTGATAGATGATTTGTCCTTTTCTACGAGTGTCACATCTTCACTCGACTGATGTTCAGGCTGCACATCAATAAGTTCAAAGAGGAGTTGTTGAGTCACTGAATCTTGATCATTCTCAACTACACACATCCGGTTGGACCTTTGCCAAGGTGTTTCAATATTTGTGTGAGTACCAGGAGAAGGTGTCGTCCCTTGATCACAATAAGATATCATTCGTTAAATTATATAATATTATTATGATGATCGTGTATTTTTTTTTTAAATAAAGTTGTTGATTTATAAATTTCAACAACTTTTTTTACATTAATACATAAATATAAATAAATGTTGCCGGTAAAGATTAAACATTAGACCAACAACTTTTATGCTCATTAACTCAACAAACACGTATTAGTTGAACTATTCCACCCACCCCGACGATGTTGTATATGTAACTTTAAATAATGTTATATACTATTTGTGCCATAGTTATAAACATAAAAAATATAAGGCAAAATACCCAAATTGGTCCCTTAAGTTTACCTCGGGGTCCAATTTGGTCCCTCAACTCTAAAAAGTTCCAAAGTGATCCCTTAAGTTTTTAAATGGTACCAAATTGGTCCTTTCCGTTAGTGACCCTCTAACGTCCATCAATGTGTGCATACATGGCTGATGACCTGGCGTCTTGTATCGTCTTCTTCCTTAAGACGTTGCTGCACTTCATTTCTTCCCCAAATTGATTCAGAAATTTGATTTAGGGTTAGAGCTAGATATTTAAGGATGAAACCATGCGGATCTTCGTCATCGTAAAGCAGAAAAATGCAGTAGGTGATTGTTCTTCCAAGGAAGGTTCAAATCTTTATGCCAGCTTCGGTTGGAAACCGTTATGTTATTGCGGGGACCGGGCCGTTCTTCTAAGGGCAACAACCGTTAAGAATGATGGAAAACATTTATGGGGTTGTCCTAATTATAAGGTATATTTCATGTAAATTTGATGTTTGTAATTTGGAAAACAAATGTTGCTGCAACTAATTATTTTGTATCCTAAGAATTTTTTAGGGATCTATGCAAGCTGGGTGTGGGTACTTTAGTGGTTTTATGAAGAAGTTGGAGATGAGAATGAGCAGTTTTGGATGGATAGAGTTGAAAAGCTGTCAAAGGCAGTTGCAGAAGGAAAAATGGTGAATGAAAAACTCTGGCAACAAATGATGAATCTTGAAAGGGAAATGAAGAACATTATGAAGTGGAAAAAACTTTGGAATTTGATGTTGTTTTTTATTGTAATTGTAGTAATTATTAGAATGTATTATGGAAACACTTTGATTAACTTCAAATTGTACCAATTTGTATTAGTTGGTTCTATAAGCATGTACCATTTGAAATGAATAGAGAAGTAGTTTTTGGAATTTGTTGTATTATGTGTTTACATTTGTTTATAAGCTGGTTCTATAAGAAATGTTTATAACAGTTATTACTATAAGTTTGTTCTATAAGCATTGTTTATAACAGTTGTTGTATAAGTTGTTTGCACTTGTGTATAACAGTTGTTATAATCTGTTGTTGATGTTATAATTTGTTGTATCAGTTGTTACAGTTTGTAGTAGTTGTTACAATTTCTTGTATCATTTGTAAATAAGTCAGATTACATAAGTCAAGAGGCAAATACATAGTGATAACATTGAAACCATATGTCACAGCCAAAATACATAGTGATAGCTTGTATCAGATTACATATGCCATACCCAAAATACATAAGTGACACCCTGTAATACGGTGGAGAACTGACTTTTTAATTTTGTTTTTCGCAAAACATGTTGCGGTTAGCAAGAGTCGCCACCGACTTTTCTTTTATCCAATTTATTTAGGAAAGGTGAAAAGAACAGGAAAGACCTTTTTGAATAGATTTTGAGTTCGGGGGGTAAGTTATGAAAAGGGAAGGTGTTAGCACCCATTTTCATCTGTAGTTATCTACGGGCTCTTAATTGCTTGCTCACTTTAACTTGCTTTGAAAAATCTTGAGTATGAGGTGTATTAGAAAATGTTTAGGAAAAGAATTAACTTTGTAATGATCCTCGTTTGGGATGTATACAAAGTATATCTTTGAAATGTTTTTTTGAAGAGATAGCTTGAAAAGATTTGAAGTGTAAGTGATTTTTGTTTTTGGAGGTGTGAGCAAGCAATCTAGGAGTTTACCATCCTACCCTACTCAACAGGTCTTAGTCTGTTAGTTTCTTAAGTCCTTGATGATTAGACTATCCCTACTATTAGGCAGTAGGTAGTCACTATCTTGGATGTGAGGGACAATCATTTTGTTAAGTCTTTAAAGGATAAGATTGTCCTTACTAGTGAAGAGTAAGTAGTCCTTATCTTTTAAGACGTGCTGGGGGGTATAGTCATTGAAGGCAACAAGGGTACCCTTAGCATTTTTTCGGAGGGACATCATCATTTAATCGAAGGGTCATCGAGGGGCAAGATCATTTTATCGAAGGGACTTTCCGTGGGACCATGATCTTTTATCTGAGGGACTATGATGATTTCATTTGATAAGCGTCTTTGCTAAGGGTATCCTATTTATCCGAGGGACTTGACCATTTGATTTCGAAGGCAACTGAGGTGTGTTACCCTAAAGGTGAGGTGTGTGAAAGTGTTTGTATTCATGGTATTTGTCTTTGGATTAGTGGGCTAAATCTGTTTTTATTCACATACATTCTTTTCACACCCTATTGTTACTAACCACACAGTTAATTATTTTGTGAAATTTAAAAGCGAAAAATAAACCCTAAGCTATTACATAATGGGGAGGGGGTACATGATTTAAACTAGGGGAGTGCAGAAATTAAAATGACGGAAATTAAATTCCTAATTATTACAAGAAAAATTAGCATCCTATACATTTTTTTCTAAGGAAATTAAAGGAATGCAATAAAAAAGCGAGAAAAGGTCGAGAATCGGGAGATTGAGAAGATGGAGAAGGATATAGAAGAACATATTTTTTGGATTTTTTAAATTAAATAAGAATTAAATTTTAGTCATTTTTTTTTTGTATTTTATCATTATGAAAATAAGGAAAATATATTTTATTGTATTAAAATCAATTATTTAAAAAAAAAGACTTGATTAATTTATTTTGATATTTTTTGTTTTTTTTTATAAAAATAAGGGCTAATTTGATTAAAATAAAAAAAAGGAACTAAATTAAAGTTTATTTACAAAATCATTTTATTTTATGATTAAAACATATATTACATATTATATTTTTTATGAAAATAATTAATAGGTGAAAAAAAAAGCAATTGATTTTTATTTGGTTGGTTAAGAAAAATTATTAGGTTAATTATTAATTAAAAGAAAATAAAAGAAATAAAAGAAAATAAAAGAAAATAAAAGAAATAAAAGAAAATAAGAAAAGAAAAAGAAAATGAGAGAAAATAGCAAAAAAAAAACCAATCTGAGGTCGCTGGGGGTCGAACCCAGGACCTCAGCTTTATCGGCTTCCTCATTCACCACTAGGCTGCACGTCTGTTTCTGTTAAAAGATAGAAAACGAAAAAATACAAAAAAAAAGCCAAAACGGCCAGCACTGTTCATCGTCTTCTTCGTTGCACCGTGCAGAATTCGCTACCATTTTGCTACGGTTTTGCTACCATTTTGCTACGATTTCGTTCGTAGCTAAAAGACCTGCAGATTTAAAACTCAAAACAATCAAAGATTTAAAAGACCAAAAGTATTCAAATCCCCTAATTCGACCCCTAGGAATCCAAATCCGTCAATATTTTTGGTTAAAACCCGCTGTAGAGGGAGGTTCGAAGAACATCTTCTTCATGCCCTAGCCATGGTGAATCGTGTCTCCTGCATGAAAGCTTCACATAAAAGCATCAAAACAATTCTAATGATGCATATGAACATAAATATGTATGAAAAATGAGTTAAAACATTATGAAATCAAGAGTACGAAAATTGAAAAGAGGGAGGAGCGGCCATGGCTTGTAGTTCATGGTTCGTGTGCTTTTAAACTTCAAGGATGAGTGGGATAGCCTCCTGGGATCTCCTTGATGATGTTTGGATGTATGAAACTGATTGAATCTTACTGTAAAATATTTTTTTATTGTGCCCTAGTTTCACCACTTTTTGAACTTATTTTTAGGGTTTATGGAGCAAAGAATTTCGTGTGTTTGTTATGTGTAAAACAACCTGTATTTATAGGTCTAGAAAATTAGGTTAACAAATTAAAGAAGGAAAATAATAATTAGTCTTAATTCCTATTGATTAAATAATATCTGAATACAAATCAAATAATATCTGATTTTTACTTGGTCACCAAGTAGACATAAATTGACCAATAGGAAATGAGTACACAAAAAGAAAATATTTTTGTATTTATTATGATTTTTGCACTCCTTTTTTGGTAAAAAGTACATAAAATCAAATAAATAATTATTTCTCAAAAATGCTTTAAAATAAAAAACGAAAATTAAAAACAAATAATAAAAAAATACAATTTTTGTGATTTTTGAAAATAATTTAAAATGGAAAGAAAGTTAGTAACAAATAATAGAAACAAATTCAAAATGTAACATGTGAGATTCGAACCCACGACCTCATACTTGCAAGCCTTATCTCCTTTCCAATTGTGCCAGTTCATTTATTCGAAACAAAAATGCACTTGAAAGCATATGAAGGTCAAATAACTATTTGTTATTTAAACAATTTAAAGTAAACTGTTACCTGTTTTTTTGAATAAAAATTACTATTAAAATGTTAGTAAAATTAGACCAAAAAAATTTATAAAATCAAAGTTAAAAAATAATTTAAATGTTAGAAACTAGGCCAGGCAAATTTTGGGGTACAACAGCTGCCCCTGTTCAATCTTCTTAAACCTGAAGAGTTAGATTGGCATGTCTGCCATTCGTGATCTGAAGGTGGAAGAGGATTGAACACTTAAGTGCCCAAAAATTTGCACTCACGGGTGCACGAAGTAGCGCTTGTTGGCTGATTGTATTGCTTGAATGGGCTTAAAGATGCCATTCGGAAAGATGACAGGATGAAGATGGTCTTATAGTTGCCATCCAAAGTAACTGCTGATAAGAGTATCAGAATGAGTCTAGGTTTGACTGTATCTGAGGAATATACTAGAATGAGTCTGTGTCCAACCGTATCTAGCAGACGTGCTGGGGAATGCCAGAATGATCTTATGCCTTGAATGTATCTGTATGATGTTCTAGAATGAGTCTACGTCTTGACTGTATCTATAAGGAGATCAAAATGAGTCTTTGCCTGACTGTATCTGGGAGTCGTATTGGAATGAGTCTACGCCTGACTGTATCTGAAAAATTAGTATTAGAATGAGTCTTCGACCGACTGTATCTAAAAGATGTACTGGGATAAGTATCAGAATGAATCTATGTCTTGATTGCATATGAACTGTGGCTAGAAGATGTACTGGAATGGGTATCAGAATGAATCTGCGTCTTGATTGTATCTGAACTGTGTCTAGAAGATGTACTGGAATGAGTCTACTCCTGACTGTATCCAAAGGAGTATCAGAATGAATCTTTGACTGATTGTATCTGAAAGATGATAAACTGTTGACAATATTTGTCCGTTTGAGAACTAACCTGAAAAACCAAGTTAGTTTTATGTAATGTCATGATATATGTAATGCATTGCGTAATGATGCTCTTAAACTAAATGAGAATGTTATATGCATTTTGTATGCGTATGCTATGATGTATGGGTATGAAATGTCGCTGAAGGTAGCGGTGGCTTTGAATAGTAAAGTCTGATTGGGGAAAATAAATCCCTGACTGTTGTTGGGGATGGAGAAAATAAATCTTCAGATCTTGTTTGGAATGACTCTACTGGGGATTCATACTTTCCGTTTGGGAATATTCCGCTGGGGATCTTCGACTTCCGCTTGTGGATAGAAGTATTCTGTCAGGAGAGTCGGTAGGTCGTGGTTCTTTTACTATGGAAATTGATTGTATGCATTCTGACTGGGGATAAAAGAGATGGATAATTCTCCGATGCACTATCTGACCAGGTTTCAGACACGGGTGTCAACTCTTCTGGGGATAGTATCCTTGAATAAATTCTGCTGGGGGAGAGTATTCTATAGTGTTAGAGAAATAAATTCAGCTGGGGAATTGAATTCTGTATACTACATGTAGGGAATAACCTCCGATGGGGATTAGAATTTCATAGGCTGCGTTGAGGAAATTTCTGCTGTATGCTGGGGAAATGATCAACTTCTTTATCTGCTAGGGGATCTATGATCATGCCAAGCTGTCTATCGAAGATATGGAAGTGAATCGCTGGCAGATGCCACGATTTCTGTTTGAGGGCATACTAATTCTGTAGGGGAATATATCTCTGTTGGGGATGAGCTTGTGAAGATAGCTCAATAGAGATAATTCCATGGAGATTGCCCTGTGGGGATATTTCCATGAACTGGCTCTGTGGGGGTTCGTGGATATCTTGAACACTATCCCAACTCCTAGAATCTTTAGTAAATGTTATTCCTGTTTTCATGTATATATATTTTTTAGTAAACATCGATCATATTCAAGTGCATATGTTCATTCAAAGCACCCATTGGACGTTTATACAAACAAAACAGGGAAAGTAAAAGCAGTTTTTTGAATTTGAAAATAGACTTGTATTGATTTTGAAATTGGCCTATAAACAGGCAGTTTTGTACAAGGAGACAGAAATCCTAGTAAGAGGAAATTGTCGAAAAATTGAAAAGGTACAAAATGATAAACAAAGAGAAACAACTATGTGGAAATGATCCCGTTGAGTTTCAACTCTGCTATTGCCACTATATCTTCAAGCATTTCATCCCTTGTTGTCGGAAGGAAGATGACTGGATTGATCTGCACCGTTCAAACTTGATAAAACTAAGTTGGAAGCAGATAAGTGATCCAACGGGACATAGTCGTACGCTTTAATCCCTAACTTTTACCTGGACCGCCTTTTCAGGTTTTCAGTCCACCGGGATACCCTTTTTTGCCCAAGCCGCCTTTTCAGGTTTTTGACTTGCCGGGTGTACAGTTCTTTTGTATATAGATCCCTAATTTTTGCCCGAACCTTTTTGGTTCGCCGGGATGCCCTTTTTTTTGCCTAGGCCAGTCAACCTAGCGGGTCTCTTTTTATGCGTAGTATCTTTTGACTATGTCCGCGTTCACAGGGTGCGGGAAATCTTCACCGTCCATAGTAGTAAGCATCATAGCACCGCCAGAAAATATTTTCTTGATTACAAATGGACCTTCATATGTGGGAGTCCATTTGCCCCTGGGATCACCCTATGGTAGTATGATACGCTTTATTACCAAATCACCGGCCTGGTACAATTGGTGCTTGACTTTCTTGTTAAAGGCCTTGATCATACGCTTCTGATACATCTGGCCATGACAGACAACCGTAAGCCTCTTCTCATCAATCAAATTTATCTGATCAAGTCGAGTCTAAACCCATTCATCTTCGTCTAAGCCTGCATCTTGCATAATCCTTAGGGAAGGAATCTGAACTTCAACAGGTAAAACTGCCTCCATACCATAGACTAAAGAGAAAGGGGTTGCCCCTGTTGAGGTACGTACTGAGGTGCGATAACCATGAAGAGCAAATGGTAACATCTCATGCCAATCTTTGTATGTCACCGTCATCTTTTGCAAAATCTTCTTAATATTCTTGTTGGCAGCTTCCACTGCGCCATTCATCTTTGGTCGATATGGAGAAGAATTGTGATGCTTAATCTTGAACTGCGTGCAGAGTTCAGTGATCATAGTGTTGTTCAGATTAGTACCATTGTCTGTGATAATCCTTTCAGGGATGCCATATCGACAGATAAGGTTATACTTAATGAACCGAGCTACAACATTCTTGGTAACAGAAGCGAACGAGGCTGCTTCCACCCACTTCGTAAAGTAATCGATAGCAACCAGGATGAAACGATGTCCATTGGAAGCGGTAGGTTTAATCTCTCCTATCATATCAATGCCCCACATTGCAAAAGGCCAAGGAGCAGTCAGAACATTCAATGGAACCGGTGGTACATGTACTTTGTCAGCATAGATCTGGCACTTGTGACAAGTTTTGGAGTAATGATGGAAATCAGTTTCCATGGTAGACCAGTAGTAACCTGCTCTCAAAATTTTCTTAGCCATTGTATGCCCACTGGAGTGAGTGCCAAAAATTCCGTCATGCATCTCTTCCATAATCTTTTCTGCTTCCTTCTTGTTTACACAGCGAAGCAAGGTTGAATCGTGGTTGCGTTTGTATAAAATTCCGTTACTCAGAAAGAACTTAGCAGAGAAACTCCTTAGAAACTTCCTGTCTTTGGTAGATGCCCCTTCAGGATATTCCTGAGTTTCGAGATATCTTTTCACTTTGTGGAACCAAGGTTTCTCTTCTCCCCCATCAGTATCAACTTCATAACAGTATGCTGGCTCGTCTAGTCTGTCAATAGTAATCCTAGGAGCCTCGTTGTCCCATCTGACTTTGAACATAGATGACATGGTGGCTAACGCGTCTGCCAACTGATTCTCTTCTCGTGGAATATACTCAAAAGTGATTTATTCAAAGTATGGAATCAAAGTCAACACATGTTCTCGGTAAGGAACGATATTTGGATGCTTCGTGTCCCATTCTCCTTTAATCTGACTGATCACTAGGGCTGAGTCCCCATATACATTCAAGAATTTGATCCTCATATCAATGGCAGCTTTGATACCCATGATGCACGCTTCATATTCAGCCATATAGTTGGTACAGTGAAAGCAAAGTCTAGCAGTAAACAGCGTATGGCAACCCTTAGGAGAGATAATTACAACACCAATACCATTGCCGAGTGCGTTAGAAGCTCCATCAAAAACCATAGTCCATCGGGATCCTAGTTCAGGTCCTTCATATGGTCCAGGTTCTTCATAATCAGTAACAAGCATAATATTCTCATCTGGGAACTCAAAATTCATAGACTGATAGTCATCCACCGCTTGATAAGCCAAATGATCAGCTAGTACACTTCCTTTGATTGCTTTCTGCGTAGTGTACTGGATGTCGTATTCTGTCAAGACCATCTGCCATCTTGCTATTCGTCCGGAGAGAGCAGGTTTCTCAAATATGTATTTGATAGGATCCATCTTAGAGATCTATAAAGTGGTATGGGTCAACATATACTGTCTTAGTCGGCGAGCAGCCCATGCCAAAGCGCATCAAGTTTTCTCAAGCAGTGAATATCTTGTTTCACGGTCGGTAAAATTTTTGCTAAGGTAGTATATTACATGCTCTTTTCGACCAGACTCGTCATGTTGCCCCAACACACACCCCATTGAATTCTCTAGCACTGTTAAGTACATGATTAGAGGTCTCCCTTCAACTGGCGGCATCAGAATCGGAGGTTCTTGGAGATACTCCTTGATCTTATCAAAGGCTATCTGACATTCGTCGTTCCACTTCACTAATTGATCTTTTCTCAGTAATTTGAAGATTGGCTCACAAGTAGTCGTCAAATGGGAGATAAATCTGGAGATATAGTTCAAACGTCCCAAGAAACCTCTGACTTCTCTCTCAGTACGGGGGGCAAGCATATCTTGTATAGCTTTTACCTTTGTAGGGTTGACTTCAATACCTTTACCACTGACGACGAAACCCAAAAGTTTACCGGATCTAACCCCAAAGGTGCATTTGTTTGGATTCAATCTCAACTTGTACTTCTTCAACCTCTCAAACAGCTTGTGTAGGTGGTCAAGGTGCTCTTCTTCATTCTGAGATTTGGCTATCATATCATTAACGTATACCTCTATCTCGTGATGGATCATATCATGGAATAAAGCAACCATAGCGCGCTGGTATGTTGCCCCTGCGTTCTTCAAACCAAATGGCATTACCTTGTAACAAAAGGTGCCCCACTATATAACGAACGTAGTATTCTCCATGTCTTCAGGTGCCATCTTGATTTGATTATAACCTGAGAAACCATCCATGAATGAGAATACCTTGTGCTGAGCAGTGTTGTCTACCAGAACATCAATATGTGGGAGAGGAAAGTCATCTTTGGGGCTTGCCCTGTTCAAATCCCTGTAGTCCACACACATACGAACTTTACCATCCTTCTTAGGCACTGGTACCACATTCGCAACCCACTGAGGATATGATGTGACAGCTAGAAAACCTGCATTGAATTGCTTCATAACCTCGGTTTTGATCTTTTCAGACATCTCAGGGCGCATACGACGAACCTTCTGCTTTATCGGAGGACAACCTTCCTTCATCGGTAAATGGTGAACCACGATATCAGTATCAAGTCTTGGCATATCTTCGTAAGACCAAGCAAAAATCTCAGCATAATCACGTAGCATCTGAATCAGTCTTTTCTTGACACGGTCTTCTAATCCAGCACCTATTTTGATTTCTTTCTTATCCTCCTCAGTACCTATATTTATGACCTCGACTGGTTCTTCGTGCGGTTGTATGATCTTTTCTTCTTGCTCTAATAGTCTAGCAAGCTCTCCAGGCACTTCACAATCTTCCTCACCTTCGTCCTCGGCTTGGTAGATCGGATTTTCGAAGTCATAATTGACAATAGCAGAACCGTTATCAATGGGATCCAGAGTGGATGTGGATCTGCAATTTATCGCGTGGGTGTGTGTAAGAACACATAGCTATTTTGATGAATATAAAGTAAAAGAAAAGACAAAGAGCGCAAAAATTTGAATGCAAAACGTCCATTGATTTATTGAATGAAAATATGCGATGAAATGACAACCCTAACAAATTGGCCATTGTGCCCCGGGCAAGGCACAAGGCTTAAAAGTTTTATTGTTCAAATTAACAAAACCAAACTTCAAAAATAAGAAAAACAAAAAATATCATTTACTCCTGACTAAAGGAGATAGGAATAATGTCTTCAGTCTTCCAATTGTTGAGCCCACTACCAATGGTAGGAAAGATCCAACTGTCTAGATCACAGTCACTATCAGCATCCTTCACAGCATTGACCTGATCTTTATGAACTCCTTTGTTGGTGATACGAATAGCGCGAGCACGACGTACATCCCTCTGAGCCTCTGAAGTGAAGCCCAAACCAGATTTGTCAGACTTGTAAGGGATGTCAAGAAGCTGACCCCAAATGGTACAATCACCTTCTTCAACCACAACTCTAGCATCCTTTAGGGAAACCATTGTAGGAGGCACTCTATTAACCTTGGGAACAGTAGGAACTGGTTTAGCAATAGGAGCAGTCTGAGGAGCCAATTTAAATGTTTGACAAGGAGTCTCGAGGAATTCGCCATCCATCTCAACATACTTGAAAGTATTCAAATGACTAACCATGTACTCTTCTTCACCATAGACGGTGACAATCTTGCCTTTCACAGGATACTTCAGCTTCTGATGTAGGGTAGAAGTCACAGCGTCGGCCCCATGTATCCAAGGGCACCCAAGCAGACAGGAATAGGCAGGACGAATGTCCATTACATAGAAAGTAGAAACAAAGACTTGAGAACCCACTCTGATTGGAAGATCAACCTCTCCGTGCACTAATCTCTTTGAACCATCAAAAGCTCTCACCACAACATCACTGGGTCTCAGCACAACCCCTTCACAATCAAGCTTGTCTAGAGCAATCTTCGGCAATACATTCAATGAGGAACCCGTGTCCACCAGTACATGAGATAGAGTAGTGCCCCTACACTCAATGGAGACATGCAGGGCCTTATTGTGGTTCCTTCCGGCAGGAGTCAGATCAGCGTCAGAAAATCCTAGACCATTATCGGTTGTCAGGCTAGCGACACAATTTTCAAACTGGCCAACAGAGATTTCCTGCGGCAGATGCGCAGATTTCAAAAACTTCACCAAATCCTTAGCATGGGCCTCGGAGCACAACAACAGAGATAGCATAGAGATCTTGGAGGGGGTGTGCCCCAATTGTTCAACAACATTGTAATCACTCTTGCGGATAATTTTTAGCACTTCCTCTGTTTCTTTGGAGGGATCTTCGATAGTAGTTTCCCCCGGGGTCTTCATTTGGGCAGGCTCAACCACCGGTTCTTTGTCTCGAGTCTCAGTAATGGATTTGGAGGCAGAGATACGAATTGGAGTAGTAACAGTCTTCGGAGAGATTTATGGGGAGAAAACTCTTCCACTTCGGGTACCCCTACTAGTCCCGACGATATTGTCGACATCGGGATTAGTAACTTCAGTAGTTTCATCAGTCAAAGGCTCTTGCTTGACACCATGAATGTAAACATCCACACCATACTTCCAAGGGATAACCTTGCTAGAGGAGTATAGAAACGGGCCGGGCGTAGTAATAATCAGGGGAGCCACTCTAGGCTCGGCAGTAATCTTCGCAGGAACTTTAGAGGTGATCCTCACAGGAGTTTTGGAATTAGTAACCACAGATACGTCCTCAAACTTTAGACCTCGGGACAAATTTTCACATAAGCTCTCCATAGAAGGAATCTTCTCAAACAGTATAGTACGGTCGTCCATCAAACGCTGAATGCCCTCTTTCAGCTTCACACAACCATTGGATTGAGATGCACAATAATGACAGTTTTCAACACAGCCCAGAAATAAACCGGCTTGCAGCAATTTCTTCTTAACAATTGATAAAGGAGTAGTCAAGTCAACCACAGTAGCAACATAAGAATGATCATCAATAGCACTAACTATCTTGTCATGATTCGGCATAGGAGCGGTAATCACATTAGGAGTCTCAGGGGGATCAAACTCAATCTCCTTAGCATCAATCATGTCTTGAATCTTGTTCTTCAGCGCCCAACAGCTGTTCGTATCATGTCCAGGACTATTAGAATGGTATGCACACCTTGCATCGGGATTATAGCTAGGAGCGGAAGTATTAGGATTCCTAGGAGGATCCCTCAAAGTAACCAATTCTGCCTTCAACATAAGCTGCAGCGCCTGAGCCAATGACATGTTGATCTTTGTAAACTGTCTCTTGGGCGTATCCTGCTTACGCTGACTAACTTGTTGTTGTTGTGGCACCGGTGCAGAGATCAGAACTGCCCCAACAGATTGGTTGCGACCTTTCTGGCCATGTACAACATTAGATTCCTTCTTCCCATTATGTGGCTTCTTTGTAGTGTTTGCAGATGTAGCCACTTGTATTTTACCACTTCGAATTCCATTTTCAACACGTTTTCCTGTCAATATCAGCTCGGTGAAACCGGATGACGAGCTTCCAAGTAGATGACTATAGAAAGGACCGGTTAATGTGCTCATGAACATGTCAATCAATTCTCTGTCAGCTAAAGGAGGTTGAACTCTGCTTGCGAGATCTCTCCACTTCTATGCATACTCTTTAAAGCTTTCCTCAGAACCCATTGACATACTCTGTAGTTGCATTCGGGTTGGCGCCAGATCAGAATTGTACTGGTATTGTTTGTAGAAAGCTGCAGCCAAATCTTCCCATGTACGAATGTTGGTACTTTCGAGTTGATAGTACCATTCCAACTGTGCTCCAGACAAACTCTCTTGAAAGAAATGCACCCACAATTTCTTATCAGCAGTGTGTGGTTGAATCTTTCGGACATATGATCTCAAATGCAGCTTCGGACAAGAAACACAATCATACCTAGCAAAAGTGGGAATTGTGAACTTATGGGGAATGACAACCTCTGAGACTAGACCCAAATCCTCAAAATTCAAGCTAGGCACCTTATTGATTTCCATAGCTTTCAGACGTTCTTCTAATAGCTTATACTTCTCATCAGCAGGAGGGTATTGTTCATCCAAATAATCTCCTTCCTCTCCATCAGAATATTTGTCAGAACCATAGTTGCTTTTTTCCTCAGTTTTAACACTTTTACCATCTTCATCCTGTTCATCATCTTGATCTACTAGGATCCCAATTTCCTTGACCTGTTTAGCCGGACCTCTGAATCTCCTCCCCAGGTTGATGACGCCAGTTGGTTTTCTTGCTTTCTTCTTCTTCTTGGTCAGAAGTGCTTTCAGTTCTTCTTGCCCCTTGGACAAGTTCAGGATCAGCTCTTGGAACTGGGCGTTCTGGGCCTGGAGATCTTTGACGGTTTGCTCGAGAGCCATTTCTTCTGTAATAAACAACGAGAAGATAAGAGACCTGTCTTAGAAACCTGCTATGCAATGATTATGAGATGTGGATGCATATGCAATGATTTCAAGGACTTTAGAGTTTATCTTTGCAAACAGAAACAAAAGGAAAAATTTTATTAGTAAACTCGAAATTCATTTTTTTTTATGCCTCTTGGGCTACAATGAAAGGAAATTTCAAAAAGCAAATTTAAAAAACGCCTAAGGCCTAGGACTCAAGACTCAAGTCTCCCACGGGCGCTTCCTCTTTGTGCCGATGTAAGCATTGATGCTCTGCTCCTCATGAAGTAATTTCGTCAACTCCAACAACTTCTTCTCACTAGCATAGAACTGAGTCTCAAAGGTGTCTCTTTCTTCTTTCATCTGAACCCAGGATTTCTGCAGCTCTTCAAGATCGGTAGGCATGTCTGGATGGAGAATGACTTGAGGAACATCTCCCTCAAACTCAGGGTCAACAATCACTGGTCTGACAGCTGGATATGGCATAATAAGATCTCGAGCACGAGTGCGCACCCATCTGAGGTAAGGCTCCAAAGGAATAGAGTTCTTCTGTCCTAAGGTCCTGTTTTCAATCTTATACACATTATTCCATGCGCGTATAAACCTTTGACGGTAACCTTGAGGATCATCTTCATAATCGAACACAATACCCTGAATAAGCATGTCATGAGGACCATTCCTTCGAGCATAACCAAACTGGCGCAAGGCTAGCGAAGGATTATAGGTGATGCCTCCCCTAATGCCAAGGAGTGGTACATTAGGGAATTCCCCACAATGATCAATAAGAGTGAAGTCTTCAAGAGATCGGGCACACCAATAGATATCTGAATGGGAAAGTGACATTATCCTTTTAGACCACTGTAACCTTTGTTCATTCTTCAATACTGACCGGGGAAGGTGCGAAATAAACCACCTGGATAGTAAGGGTACGCAGTACATGAGAGTCCTTCGCTCCTTAATAGTAAGAGTGTGAAGCGAGTGCAGAATATCTCCGAGCAAGGTAGGTACTGGGTTACGAGTCAGAAATATTTTGATAGCGTGCACATCTATGAGTTGGTCTGGATTAGGGAACAACACCAACCCATAGATCAACAAAGCCAATACCTCCTCAAAAGCATGGTAACTCATAGCTCTTAGGAACAATTGAGCCTTCTCAATCAGGAACTTAGCAAGAAACCCCTTGACTCCACTCCTTGTTTCCCAATTAGACACAATGTCTGACCTCTTCAGATGTAAAGCAGCTGCAATGACTTCAGGCTTTGGAACATTTTCTAGACCGGTAAAAGGCATCTGATCGAGGATAGGTATTCCAAGTAACTTAGAGAACTCCTCCATCGTGGGCACCAATTGGTAATCCGGGAAGGTGAAACAGTGGTGCTTAGGATCGAAGAATTGGAATAGGACTCTCATCATGTCTTCTTCAAAACCTGAGGTAACTAAGTCGAGTAAAAAACCATGCCTTTTGGTGAATCGAGAACCATCGGGAACTTTTGAGACCAATTCTTTAAGCTGGGAAGGAACCCTTACAAAGTTGACTCGGATGAAATTTCTAGGAACGGAAGCCATGACCTGCAATCGCGAATAAAGATAAATTCCTTGGTCCTTGAAATGGTTAGTGAAAATGATATGTTATGATGTTATGATGTCATGTACATGTTTAATAGTAAATAAGTAGCACACACAAACAAGTCATACAAGAGCCTTAGGTTTAAAGGCTTGTATGAAGTCCAAAGGTAAGTACCCTTCCCCACTGAGGTTTAGTTGGCTCAACCTGTCCTAGAATAGCATCCGGTTTCTAAAGGACTCATATCACAGATCTTTCTCAAAGGCTTTATTTTAGTGCGACACTCGAGTGGCCGACCAAAACATCCCGAAAGTCTGATCTCAATGAGCGTAGTCTCGAGTATCAACCAACTTCGGTCTAAATCCAAAGCTGGCCATCTCACTACCTTCTAATGGCCAAAGATGAGTTAACTAGGGTTCTAAAGACTGTGACCATCATATCAACCATATCGGTACATGTCGTACAGTCTCCATGATCTATTGTCACTTACCTAAGGAATCACTAGGTCCGGGTGTAGGACCTTTCACACAAGTAACCCCAAAACAAAGCCCAATAAAAATAAAGCACATAAGTCAAACAAATTTAAGCAAGTGGTAAAGTGATCTAACTCT
This sequence comes from Lathyrus tuberosus, assembly GCA_022829125.1. Classification (NCBI taxonomy): domain Eukaryota; kingdom Viridiplantae; phylum Streptophyta; class Magnoliopsida; order Fabales; family Fabaceae; genus Lathyrus; species Lathyrus tuberosus. Next base: position 413,611 of record JALAZF010000368.1, on the reverse strand, counting down.
AAGGTAACCCCTCTTTAAAATGTTCCCCAGCAGAGTCGCCAGTTCTGTAATACGGTGGAGAACTGACTTTTTAATTTTGTTTTTCGCAAAACATGTTGCGGTTAGCAAGAGTCGCCACCGACTTTTCTTTTATCCAATTTATTTAGGAAAGGTGAAAAGAACAGGAAATACCTTTTTGAAAAGATTGAGTTCGGGGGGTAAGTTATGAAAAGGGAAGGTGTTAGCACCCCTTTTCATCCGTAGTTATCTACGGGCTCTTAATTGCTTGCTCACTTTAACTTGCTTTGAAAAATCTTGAGTGTGAGGTGTATTAGAAAATGTTTAGGAAAAGAATTAACTTTGTAATGATCCTCGTTTGGGATGTATACAAAGTATATCTTTGAAATGTTTTTTTGAAGAGATAGCTTGAAAAGATTTGAAGTGTAAGTGATTTTTGTTTTTGGAGGTGTGACCAAGAAATCTAGGAGTTTACCATCCTACCCTACTCAACAGGTCTTAGTCTGTTAGTTTCTTAAGTCCTTGATGATTAGACTATCCCTACTATTAGGCAGTAGGTAGTCACTATCTTGGATGTGAGGGACAATCGTTTTGTTAAGTCTTTAAAGGATAAGACTGTCCTTACTAGTGAAGAGTAAGTAGTCCTTATCTTTTAAGACGTGCTGGGGGTATAGTCATTAAAGGCAACAAGGGTACCCTTAGCATTTTTTCGGAGGGACATCATCATTTAATCGAAGGGTCATCGAGGGGCAAGATCATTTTATCGAAGGGACTTTCCGTGGGACCATGATCTTTTATCTGAGGGACTATGATGATTTCATTTGATAAGCGTCTTTGCTAAGGGTATCCTATTTATCCGAGGGACTTGACCATTTGATTTCGAAGGCAACTGAGGTGTGTTACCCTAAAGGTGAGGTGTGTGAAAGTGTTTGTATTCATGGTATTTGTCTTTGGATTAGTGGGCTAAGTCTGTTTTTATTCACATACATTCTTTTCACACCCTATTGTTACTAACCACACAGTTAATTATTTTGTGGAATTTAAAAGCGAAAAATAAACCCTAAGCTATTACATCATGGGGAGGGGGTACATGATTTAAACTGGGGGAGTGCAGAAATTAAAATGACGGAAATTAAATTCCTAATTATTACAAGAAAAATTAGCATCCTATACATTTTTTTCTAAGGAAATTAAAGGAATGCAATAAAAAAGCGAGAAAAGGTCGAGAATCGGGAGATTGAGAAGATGGAGAAGGATATAGAAGAACATATTTTTTGGATTTTTTAAATTAAATAAGAATTAAATTTTAGTCATTTTTTTTTTGTATTTTATCATTATGAAAATAAGGAAAATATATTTTATTGTATTAAAATCAATTATTTAAAAAAAAAGATTTGATTAATTTATTTTGATATTTTTTGTTTGTTTTTTATAAAAAAAAGGGCTAATTTGATTAAAATAAAAAAAAGGAACTAAATTAAAGTTTATTTACAAAATCATTTTATTTTATGATTAAAACATATATTACATATTATATTTTTTATGAAAATAATTAATAGGTGAAAAAAAAAAGCAATTGATTTTTATTTGGTTGGTTAAGAAAAATTATTAGGTTAATTATTAATTAAAAGAAAATAAAAGAAATAAAAGAAAATAAAAGAAATAAAAGAAAATAAGAAAAGAAAAAGAAAATGAGAGAAAATAGCAACAAAAAAAACCAATCTGAGGTCGCTGGGGGTCGAACCCAGGACCTCAGCTTTACCGGCTTCCTCATTCACCACTAGGCTGCGCGTCTGTTTCTGTTAAAAGATAGAAAACGAAAAAATACAAAAAAAAACCAAAACGCCCAGCACTGTTCATCGTCTTCTTCGTTGCACCGTGCAGAATTCGCTACCATTTTGCTATGGTTTTGCTACCATTTTGCTACGGCTTCGTTCGTAGCTAAAAGACCTGCAGATTTAAAACTCAAAACAATCAAAGATTTAAAAGACCAAAAGTATTCAAATCCCCTAATTCGACCCCTAGGAATCCAAATCCGTCAATATTTTTGGTTAAAACCCGCTGTAGAGGGAGGTTCGAAGAACATCTTCTTCATGCCCTAGCCATGGTGAATCGTGCTCCTGCATGAAAGCTTCACATAAAAGCATCAAAACAATTCTAATGATGCATATGAACATAAATATGTATGAAAAATGAGTTAAAACATTATGAAATCAAGAGTACGAAAATTGAAAAGAGGGAGGAGCGACCATGGCTTGTAGTTCATGGTTCGTGTGCTTTTAACCTTCAAGGATGAGTGAGATAGCCTCCTGGGATCTCCTTGATGATGTTTGGATGTATGAAACTGATTGAATCTTACTGTAAAATATTTTTTTATTGTGCCCTAGTTTCACCACTTTTTGAACTTATTTTTAGGGTTTATGGAGCAAAGAATTTCGTGTGTTTGTTATGTGTAAAACAACCTGTATTTATAGGTCTAGAAAATTAGGTTAACAAATTAAAGAAGGAAAATAATAATTAGTCTTAATTCCTATTGATTAAATAATATCTGAATAAAAATCAAATAATATCTGATTTTTACTTGGTCACCAAGTAGACATAAATTGACCAATAGGAAATGAGTACACAAAAAGAAAATATTTTTGTATTTATTATGATTTTTGCACTCCTTTTTGGTAAAAAGTACATAAAATCAAATAAATAATTATTTTTCAAAAATGCTTTAAAATAAAAAACGAAAATTAAAAACAAATAATAAAAAAAAAATACAATTTTTGTGATTTTTGAAAATAATTTAAAATGGAAAGAAAGTTAGTAACAAATAATAGAAACAAATTCAAAATGTAACATGTGAGATTCGAACCCACGACCTCATACTTGCAAGCCTTATCTCCTTTCCAATTGTGCCAGTTCATTTATTCAAAACAAAAATGCACTTGAAAGCATATGAAGGTCAAACAACTATTTGTTATTTAAACAATTTAAAGTAAGTTGTTACCTGTTTTTTTGAATAAAAATTACTATTAAAATGTTAGTAAAATTGGACCAAAAAAACTTATAAAATCAAAGTTAAAAAATAATTTAAATGTTAGAAAATAGGGCAGGCAAATTTTGGGGTACAACACACCCAAAATACATAAGTCATACCCAAAATACACAAGTCATAGCTTGTGACAGATAATAGACAGAAACTATACATAGTGGTAAAGGTTCAAACTTAAACTAACAAAGTGACACACAAAATTACATAGGCTTAGACTAAATTTTCCAAGTTGGCCCAACAGTTGATCTCTTAGTAGGTGTGGATCTCCTTGTCGTTGGTCCAACAGCAGTATTGGCTGCAGTCAGTCTTATGGTAGGTCCTGGTGGGATGAAAGGCTTAGTTGGCCTTCTGATAGGTAACTTCTTGGCCCTTCCATGAGATGCTGAAGTAGATGATTGGCCCTTCTTGATGGGTTGTTTTACTGCCCTTCCATGAGATGTTTTGGATGCCTGCTGAGATTCATGAGTGACTCCTTATGAAACTTGTGCTAATTGTTGTTGGAATGCCTGCTGAGATTCATGAGTGACTCCTTGTGAAACTTGTGCTGATTGTTGTTGGGATGTCTGTTGAAATTCATGAGTGACTCCTTGTGAAAGTTGTGTTGATTATTATTGAGATGCCTACTGAGATGGCTGATGTGAGGCCTGCTGGCTAGATGGGGTCACCTTGCAAGTAAGCTTGTTGTGACCTGGTTCCAAATGATTTCCTTCAACATCTTTCCAGGAAATCTTTTCCTAAAATTGTTATATAGATGTCTGACACAGAATCTTTACTTAACTCTAGGTAGTAGTTCATCCATGGCAGGTAATAATCCCTATGCAATCAGTTTTGAACATAAGACAAGTATTGAACATAACAATTAATGAACATAACAAGTATTGAACATAACAAGTAATGAACATAACAAGTATTGAACAAGTAATGTTTATAGACAAGTTGTTCTGGACTGGACCAATGGCTAGGCATGGCCCAATCCACTTCTGTTCCCAGAACGACCCAATTGCTAAGTCCAATCCATAAAGGGGCAAAAGTTACCTTTCTGTCCCCCCCCCCCCCCCAAACGGGCAAGGAGTGCATCGCTCCTCCCCGGTACTGCTGCCCATTCCACACGACTTCATCACTCCCCGAACAGCTAAGGGCATATGCCTGAAACTACGCCTTTGCCCGACGTAACTGCTAGTTTTGGGCACCCTGCCCGACATAACGACTAGTTTTGGGCAGTTACCTATTCTTCGGGAAAACGGTTATTTCGCCCCGAAAATAGGACTGTTGGCCACGCGCTGGGGGCACTATATAAACCCTCTCACTTAAGAGGGTCAGATATCCAAAAAAGCATCCTAAGAACTCATACTTTGTACTTGCCCCTTTTCTCTGACCCTTTCTTACTTGAGCGTCCGAGTGCCTTGCACGTACACCCCCTCATCCTCTTCATACGCCCAGCATCTCAGACGTACTTGGTGGCCCACATCATAGAATATGATCAAGCCTTCACGATCAGTGGTGCCGTCTGTGGGAATACTGTTCTCCCCGTCTTAAACATCCACATCACATACTAAGACCAAAACATTCTCGTCCAAGATTACCATCATGGCCTCTCAAGATCACGTCAAAGGTGCTCTCCAGTCCGCTGTCCTCCCTGTCAACAAGACTGATGTTGACAGTCCTTTATCTCTCCTCGAAGACCCCCGTTTTCTAAGAGATGGGGTCACAACCTCTCCTTCCCCTACTCCTGCTGACCGTGACAACGATCAGCCCCCACTAGCAATCCAGCCCGTCCCTGCTCCACCCAACGCCGACCCGGCCGTGGTGGCCCTTCTTAAAAGGATCAACAAAACCAACCTCATGATCCTACAGCAGAACGAAAGGACCGGGACACTGGAGGAATCTGCCCGTCCAAGATACCCCCCCCCCTCCGAGGAAAGGTCATCGACGATCAAAGAGCCAGCAACCCCGGCGAGAAATCGACTGAAGGCTGCGCCAAGAACCGGAATCCCATGCTGTCCGGAAACGCGACCAAGTTTCCCCGCGAAACCAGCACTCTCCCAGTCACAAAATAACCCAGAGGGACAAACAGTCACCCCTGGTCAGGTCAAAGGACTGGGCCCGTACACCTTCCCCCCGAAGAAGTCGTCGTTATGAGTGAGTCATCCGATCCCCGTCACTAACCAGTTCTAGCAGCGATGATGAGCCACACGGCCCATTGTCCCAAGAAATCTTGGCAACACGTCTCCCCAAGGGCCTGGAGAAGCCTCCAGCATTGGGCACGTACGACGGTACAGCTGACCCCGACGAGCATATCGAGAACATCGATGCGCTGTTGGATTACCGTGGTGTCCATGGCGCCATCAAATGCCGACTATTTCCAACCACACTCTGAAAAGGAGCAATGACTTGGTACAAGCAGCTGCCCGAAGAGTCTATTACTTCGTGGAAGCAACTAGGCAGGATGTTCTCCCGGCATTTCACAACGTCGCACTGCCACCCCAAGATTGAAGCCTCCCTTGGGGCAATAATCCAAGGGAAGGACGAACCTCTCTGGGCATATATCGAGAGGTTTAACAAAGAAGCGGTGCAGGTCCCTACAACAGACGATATGAAAAAGTTTCTGCTCGAACAGGGACTCCGCCCGGGCTCAGAGTTTTCTAAAGCCGTCGGCCTCCCACCTCTGAGGAAACTGGACGTCTTCCTCCTCAAGGCGCAGTCGTATATTCAGTACGAGGAAATGGAAGCGGCCAACTCCACCCGAGCCTCCCGCCATCAGGAGAACGCCCCAGCCTCCTGAGGCAAAGAACCCTCCACATGTCGTCGAGGAGAAAGGAAGCGCGAAGACCGTTCTCGGGACTCCCGCGATAGCAAGGGACCTTCCGAATGATTTCACGACTACACCCCCCTGACCGTCTCCAGGGAGAAGATACTGTCCGAATGCGCGAATTCGGAATTCAAACAAGCAGGGGTCTGCTTCCCCAAACAAATACCGACCAAGCCCAACACCGAAAAATCAAAGTATTGCCGTTTCCATAAGATTCACAACCACACCATGGAAGATTGCATCCATTTGAAGGATGCTATCGAAATACTGATCAGGGATGGCCACCTGAAATAGTTCACAAAAAAGAAAGACCCTCCCCGGCAAGACGCCCAGGAGTCCAAGAAGGTAAAGGAAGAGGTGCCTTCCTCGGAAGAGGCCAACATCTAGGTCGCCATGTCCGTATCGCGACTAGAGGACTTCTACGTCCCAGACGAGCTCAACGTTCCTGCTTACTTCACGGCCCACAGCCCGTGGGAAACGTTCCTCTCCGCCATGGTCATCTCGGGCGGAGGCTTCAATAAAGTCACGGTGGGCTCCGTGAAAAGGAAATTCGAGCACCTGATCAGCACGAGCTCCAATAGGGTGACCACGCTCGACTAAGCCCAGAAGGGCGGGCTCCATCCCCATCTCCTTCTACAGGGAAGAGCTCCTCGGGGGATCTCCAAACTCGAGCATTCCCCTGCTCGTCTGAGCTCGGATGGCGAACTTTGACGTTCGTAGGATTCTCGTCGACCAAGGCAACTCGGTCAACATTATGTACTCCCAGATGTTCTCAACACTCCAGCTGGACGAGTCCCACCTCACTCGCTATATGGGTTCTGACCTACAAGGATTCAATGGGTCGGTGACTAAACCATGGGGGTACGTAGAACTGATCATAACTTTTGGGTCAGCAGAGACGGCCAGATCCGTTAAGGTACATTTTCTGGTAATCAATTGCCCGTCTCTATATCAATGCATCTTCGGAAGACCAACCTTGGCCAAGTTGGTAGATGTGCCTTCTACCGTCCATCCCAAGATGAAGTACTACACTTCAAAGGGGATGGTCGCCACCCTCCACGGCGACATCGAAGCCGCACGATGATGCTTCGAAGCAGCCATGAAGGGACTCAATGCCATCGCGTCCAAGCCAAAGGTATCTAACAAGCCAGCCTTGCCCAGTAGCTCCGAGGAGGCTAAGCCATTACCTCAAGTCGACTCCATTGACCTCGACAGCCGTTTTCCCGAAGAGGACCAGAAGGAGGACCAGCAGCCTCGGGCAGCTCATCTGCCCCGACCAGCAGCAGCTCCCGTCTGATGTGTCCTATCCCAGATGGCGATTTCGAGCTTGTATTGTTCGGCGACGACCCCCAGCAGGGAGTAAAGATTGGATCAGATCTCCCCGACATCGCAAGGAAGTAACTCAAAGCCTGCCTCCGTGAGAACGTCGATCTGTTCGCCTGGAGCGCCGCCGAGATGCCCGACTTGGACCCATCCGTCGCTTGCCATCAACTCACGACTGACCCAGTCGTCAAAGCAGTAGCACAACATAGGAGAAAGCAGTCTCTGGAGAAAATGGAGGCTGCAGAAAAAGCTGTAAAAGACCTCCTCGAGGCCAAATTTATCTCAAAAGCCAAGTACACCACTTAGCTATCCAACGTTGTACTTGTGAAAAAATCTAATGGCAAATGACGAATGTGTATTGACTATACCGATCTTAACAAGGCATGCCCGAAGGATGCCTACCCCCTCCCCAATATGGATAAACTTGTTGATAACTCTGCCGGTTTTAAACTATTATCATTCATGGACGCCTATTCGGGCTATAATCAAATACCAATGGTGATGAGTGATAAAATATACACGGCCTTCATGACCAAATAGGGCAACTATTACTACAACGTAACGCCCTTTAGCCTGAAGAACGCCGGAGTGACCTATTAGAGGATGATGAACAAGGTTTTCCGAGGAGAGATAGGTGACATGCTCGAAGTCTATATGGATGACATGATCGTAAAATCCCACGAGGAAACGGATCACACTCCCCATTTAAGGAAGGTCTTTGAACAGGCCATAAAGTACCAGATGCGTTTTAACCCGGAGAAGTGCACGTTCGGTGTCCGGGCAGGCAAATTCCACGGCTTCTACTTAACAGAACGAGGAATTGAAGCCAACCCCGATAAGTGTCGGGCATTCTCCGAGTTTCCAACGCCCAAGTCTAAGAAATCCATCCAGTCCCTGAACGGGATGCTCGCATTGTTGTCCCGTTTCGTGGCCAGATCTGCCCAGCATGCCCTACCATTCTTCAAACTCCTCCGTAATGAGGCAGCGTTTGAATGGACCGAGGAATGTGACCAGGCTCTCCTCCATCTGAAACGAGCACTCTCAGAGCTGTCAGTCCTCTATCGCCCGGACAACGGCGAAACTCTGTACCTGTATCTCGCCGTAGCAACTGAGGCAGTGAGCGCTGCTCTTATCCGCGAGACACCTAACGGGAAGAAGCCTATATATTTCACAAGCAAAGCACTACAGGGACCAGAGCTAAGATACCAACAGATAGAAAAAGTGGTGTTGGCCCTCATCAATGCAGCTAGAAGACTGAGACACTACTTTCTAGCCCATACAATTGTGGTTCGAACATATCAACCTGTAAAGTAGCTGCTAGGACGACCAGACATGGCCGGTAGAATGCTCAAATGGTCACTAAAACTTTTTTAATTTGACATATAGTACGAGGGAAGAAAAGCCCTCAAGTCCCAGGCTCTGGCTGACTTCATCGTAGAAATGACGTTCGCAGACTCCCCCACCTGCGGACCATGCAAATGGACCATTTTCATGGACGGGACCTCCAGTTTGGCGGGAAGCGGGGCAGGCATCATACTGGAGAGCGACGAGGGAATCATCATTGAAGTATCACTTACCCTATCCTTACCCACCTCTAAAAACTAGGCTGAGTACGAGGCATTCCTCGCCGGCTTACGCCTGGCCGAAGATCTCGGTGCAGAAGAAGTCGTCATCTGCATAGATTCACAACTTGTGGCCCTCCAAGTTCGGGGAGAATATCAAGCCAAAAATGAGGGAATGTCTAAATACTTAGCCCTGGTCAAGTAGAAGATGACGAAGTTCGCAGCAGTAGAGGTAAAACATGTTCCCCGCGAACAGAACGTCAGAGCAGACGTTTTGTCCAAACTGGCAAGCACGAAGAAGAAAGGCGAAAACAAGTCCGTCATACAGGAGGTACTTCCTCGACCCAGTATCAAGAAGACTTCCCTGACCCTTGACGTACAGATGATCGGCGACGGCAACTGCATGATGACCCCCATTTACAACTATCTCACTAAGGACGAACTCTCGTCCGACCCCAAAGAGGTCGGCGTAGTCAGGCGAAGAGCCTGCGCATACGTCCTGGTCGAGGACAAACTCTACAGGCGGGGATTCTCCATCCCGCTACTCAAGTGTGTCGAGGAAGAAATGGTCGCCCACATCTTGCACGAAATTCACGAAGGAATTAACGTCCAATACCTCGGAGGAAGGTCCCTTGCCCGGAAGGCCCTTTAAGCAGGATACTACTGGTAAACCATAGAGTAAGACGCTAAGGAACACGTGAAGAAATGCGATAAATGCCAACAGCACGGGGACATGCACCTAGCTCCACCTAACGAGCTCAAGGCTATGTCCTCCCTGTGGCCATTTGCCTAGTGGGGCCTGGACATCCTGGGGCCATTCGTGGTAGTATCAAACCAGAACAAATACTTAATCGTAGGCGTCGACTACTTCACAAAATGGATAGAAACGGAGGCTCTAGCCAAGATAACTGCCCTTAACATACTACGTTTCTACAAAAGAAACATCCTCGCACGTTTTGGTATCCCTCAGGCGATAGTCACGGACAATGAGACACAGTTCACGGACAGGAAGTTCCAGGACTTCGTCGCCCAGTTGGGCACAAGGCAACACTTTGCATCCGTCAAACATCCACAGACTAACAGACATGCCGAAGCGGAAAACCGAGTCATCCTTCGAGGCCTCAAGCGAAGGCTGGACGAAACAAAGAAAGCTTGAGTCGAGGAGCTACACAGCGTCTTATGGGCATACCACACAACTCCACACTCTTCAACCGGGGAAACACCCTTTCGCTTGGCCTACGGGACCGAAGCTGTAATTCCAATTGAAGTTCACATACCCGCCAGGTGAACGGAATCGCCCCTGGACAAGGAAATGAATGACAACACATTAAGGGGGGAACTTAACCTCGTCGAGGAAGTCCGGTCAGGGGCAGCCCTCCGCGAAGCATCGTTAAAACAAAAAATCGCCATCATCCATAACGCCAAAGTCATACGACGAGAGTTCGACGTGGGCAGCCTTGTCCTAAGAAGAAACCATAAAGACTCTCGCGAAGGCAAACTAGCCGCTAACTGGGAAGGACCCTATCGTGTTCGGGCAAAAACGGAGAATGAGGCATATTACCTAGAACATCTCAACGGGGAAGAACTTGCTCGACCATAGAACGCCGAAAATCTAAAGCAATACTATAGCTAAGGCCTTAACTATCGAAACTACCGACCACTATGCACGCCTAGGTACAAGCGTCGCATGTCAGTAACGTAGAGCCCCGCTCAGGAATGAGCCAGGCCCCTATTCAATAGCGGTCCCTCAATCGAGCACCACCGTCTTCAAAGTACCACGGTAGGCAGAACACCCAGCTTGCGATGGGAGGTTCACGTCGCAAAATCAGGCCTCAAATGCGACCCGAGCTCCGCTCTCTCACCCGGACATTCCCTGTCCGTTCGACCAGTACCCCTCACTGCTGAACACATCTACAACGAGCAATTCCCTGAAACTTAAAGCTAATCAAAGTAATCCCTATTACGGGCACACATGCATATCGAGCAAAAGTACAACACTTAGCAGAAATCAAAATACATAAAACCATGCAAATCACAAAACCGGCCACAAGGACCGGACGCATACATAATTAAAGTGATAAGTGGTCACGAGGACCACTATTGTGCTTGTTACATTAACAGGGAGCCACGCCCCCGTACAAAACATAAGTTACATCAAAAGATACACGACACTCAGGCCGGACAAATTACAATAAGGATAAAAACACCATCACTCCTTCATCCGCTCAGGCTGCTCGAGGTTGGGCTCAGGCCCCTGGGTCTCCTCGTTCAAAACTTCAGCATGCTCGTCACCACCAAGGAGGGAGTTCGGACTGACTATCCTGCCATCCTCGACATGAGCCAGGTAGTGGATACCCTCGGTGGAGAACTCAACCCCGGGGTTGACCACCCGTAATTGGGCCACAACATTCTTAAAAGACTCGTCCCCAATGACATTGTTGTCATCCTCGGCCTTCAGCATACGAGCAACCAGCTCGGCCCTCGTCTTCATTTCCCGGACATCCTCAGGTTCGTGTTCTGCCAGAGCACTTGCTAGCCTCAACTGCTCGATCAGCTCCTCGACTGCCTTCTTCTCCGCTGCCAGCGTAGCATTCTCCTCTTGCAACCTGGTAGCCTCCTCGTTTGCCTTTTTTCAGGCATCACCAGAGCTCTTAGCTTCCTCTTTGGCCTTTTTCGCCGTCTCTTCCAAAGACGAGATGGTAGCCCGGGCAGCCCTGAGCTCAGACTCAGTCGCAGAATCCCCTTCAGCATAGATGACCATCATTTCCAGGACTCTGACCAGGGTAGAGGCATCCTGTGCCACCAGCGCCCTCTTGCTCGGGAAATCCATGCCCTCCAGCTGGAGAGACTCTGCCCATGGCACGACCAAGGACGTCCCTTTGAAAAATCTTCTGTCAAGAATACATGGAGGAAGTTCGAACTTCCCCTTTTCTGGCACCCGGGTGAGATCTACCCCTTCAGTGGCCCTAAACCGCTTGGACCGTGAGGCCAGAGAAAGGGGAGATCCCTGGGCAGGAGTAGGCGAAGAAGTCCACGCAGCAAGTTGAGGAGGAGTAGGAGCACGCTGGGCAAATCGAGTCTTGGGAGCAGCCGCCCCGGGCTTGTTCCTCACGATGGCATTCTTTACCATTCTTTCATGAGCGGAAGGCATCTCACCTACAAAAACAAAACAAATATGTTAAACGACCAAGGGAAAATATGTCGGGCAAGTCAAGTAACTAAGACTACCGAGCAATTTGTAAGCATCTGCAGGAGTCTTGCACTCCAAAAGCGCCTTGGGGGTGTTAATAAAACGATACTTAACCCGCTGGCTACCGTCCACCTCGAAAATCGGGGACCCCTTCTTCATCCAGCATTCAGCGAGCCGGAAAGAGTTAACATACTTCACCAGTTTTTCATAACCAACCGCATCCTACCCGTCCAGCATGTGCGGCTGAGCAACATACTCGTTGAGCTCCTTAGAAAAATGGTCGGCACTCTAGTGGAAGGGAAACTTGAATTCTCTCTCCCCGATCAGCTTCTCGTTTTCGTCGCGCATGTCGTTAGCGTCCTCGTCAATGGACACCGCCCAGACATACGTACTGTTCTGGGCCCTCTCCAACACAGACTCTATGATATTTAACCTTTCCTTGAACGTCCATATTGACTTCGAAAAGGGCTTGAACAACTTACGGGGCTGTTTCAACGACACCTAGCCGTATCTCTTCCCCGTCAACTGCCGCTGGATATGGAAGATGGTGAAAAATAGAGGAAGAGTAGCTCCTATCTACAGGAATTCGCATGTCAACTCAAAGACACAGATGAACGCCAGTGAATTGGGATGCAACTGCGACGGGGCCAGATCCAGGTGCACGAAAACTGACTGCTGAAAGTCGGTGAAGGGCAGCCTCAACCCCAGCTCTTTAAATGCATACTCGTACATAGCGAACCGCTCCCCAAAATTTGTACATATCCGATCATCCTCGGAGGGGAAATGCACCTTCCATTCCCCCTCCGGCCCAACGGCCGTGAAGACGTCCCCAAGGTAGGTCGCAAAGGTAGATACGTGCTAGGCAGGCTCAGCCACCGACCACTCCTCGGTAGAATCCCCATCGACCTCCTCCCCGACTTCGCTGGGGGTAGTGGAATCTTCCATACTACTGCTCTCTAAGGAGTTCTTTGAGGACGAGTCTATTACGATCTCCTCAGGCCTCGTCGCCATATAGATCACCTGAAAAGCAGAGAAAAAAGTGAATTCGATGAAGAATCAAATCCACCCTTCCACCGCTAGTCAAGTGAAAGGGCGCGCAAAGGGCCGAGGACGACGTCCCCGGCCTAAGCCCTAACATTAAACAAAAACGTAAAAGTCCCCCACGAGGAGGCGCTCGGGGCAACTCCCTCACACAACGAGGAGCTTCCTCGAGTTAGTTTCCGTTTGAAACTTCACCAGAAACTTCAAACGATCACTGGGAACTTCAAACGTTCACTGGGAACTTCACCAGATTGCCATAACTGAGCAGCCACGATGGTTATTCGGGCGCCATCGTCGCAACGACGCCAGAAACTGCCCTACTTTTAGTCCTCTAAAGGGCTCCGGCGGTCATCTTAGCAGCAGAAGATGGCTTAGCCACCGTCCACCACCAACAGCCACGGGGAAAAACAACACTACGTCACCTAAACCTAAACCTAGCCACATGTAATCTAAAAACAACCATGGAAAAGACGAAAGAACACTAGATCAGAAGAACTTACGTGGTTGAAAAGCTAGAAAATGGTTGCTCGAAGATGGTGGCGGCGGTTGAAGCAGCGGGCGACAGTGGCGGGCAAAGCTTTGAGGAAGACGAAGAAGAAGAGAGAGAAGCAAAAGTTCCAAATGGCATAATTTCTTCTCCTTTTATACTACTGAGGAGCACATGCAGAGGCACGCCCTCGTAGGTCATAATGACTATAAACTAGCCATCATTGACTAGTTACTGCAGCACAAGGCTCGAGGCGCACGTGGCACCCCAACGTTTCAATTCTTCCTGGCTGTTAGACTCCTCGTACGTCGGGCAGACCAAACACGGTCATAGATCTTACGAACATCAGGGACCACAGGCACCACGAGACAACTCCATCCGTCTTCAGATGATGACTCCACTGTGGTTCCCCGGAACAACGGGTTATCCTTAAGTCATCACTCCCGTGCTTATGAGCAACGACTTGGGGGGCTCCTGTTCTGGACTGGACCAATGGCTAGGCATGACCCAATCCACTTCTGTTCCTAGAACGGCCCAATTTCCTAAGTTCAATCCATAAAGGGGCAAAAATTACCTTTCTGCCCCCTAACCGAGCAAGGAGTGCATCGCTCCTCCCCGGTACTACTGCCCGTTCCACACGGCTTCATCACTCCCCGAACAGCTAAGGGCATATGCCCGAAACTACGCCTTTGCCCGATGTAACGGCTAGTTTTGGGCACCCTGCCCAACATAACGGTTATTTCGCCCCGAAAATAGAACTGTTGGCCACGCGCTGGGGGCACTATATAAACCCTCTCACTTGAGAGGGCCAGGTATCCAAAAAATCATCCTAAGAACTCATACTTTGTACTTGCCCCTTTTCTATGACCCTTTCTTACTTGAGCGTCGGAGTGCCTTGCAGGTACACCCTCTCCTCCTCTTCATACGCCCAGCATCTCAGACATACTTGGTGGCCCACATCACAGGATCTGATCAAGCCTTCACGATCACAAGTAATATAACTTTTGTTGGTCAGATATAAAAGTGTATGTGAGGAACTTTTCTCTCCCACCAAGATCATCAATAAGCAGCTCCAAGAACCAGGTCCAACTATCCTTATTTTCACTTTCAACTACTATAAATGCTATTGGTGGCATTTGATCATTTGGATCTCTACCTATGTCTACCAATATTTGACCTCCACATAGCCCTTTCAAAAAACATCCATCAAGACCAATGAAATGTCTGCATAATTTGAACTTTTCCTTACAAGCTGCAAAGCAAATGTATAGCCTTCTAAAATGGAGTCTTTGATCATCAATACCCTCTTGTGCAGGTTGAACATTCAGTTTAACAGTAGATCCTGGATTTGATCTCAATAACTCATGGCAATAATCATAAATCCTTGTATAATCCCCTAGGAAAGATCCATCCACCATGTCTCTAGTAGCAAATCTAGCTCTTATGGCCTTAGTCTTATTGACCCCTACATTCCACTTCTTCTGTGCTTTTTCCTTTATGTCCTTAAGCTTCAATCTAGGGTTGGTTTTCAATGAATTTTGTAGCCTTTTGCTTAACCATTTCACACTCATCAACTTCACATTGTACTCCCTACTGCAACTATGATTGTCTATTATCTTTCTTAGTTGCCAAGAATCCTCATTAGGTAACTTAGCACAGTAAGCTTCCCACTCACAACCTTCCTTACACCTAACCCTCACTCTAACCTTGTCATTTTTAGTGAACTTCAGGTTCCTGCCAGATTGGACTGCATAAGAGGTTATAACTTCCTTGAAATCAGCTTTGGTCATAAAGTACATTCCAACCTCCCATTTGTAATTGGCCATGTCTTTTTATAACTTGAACATGGGGTACTTTTTTCTCCTCACTCCACTACTATCATCACTATCACACTCACTTTGTAAATCATCACTTTCATTATCACTACCTTTAAACTCATCTTTGTCTTCCTGCCACTTTTCTTTACCTTTTTTTTGTTCCCCTCTTGGTCCTCATCTTCATTCACATAATCAATTAAATTATCCACTTGTTCCTCATCCAAATCATCATCAAACTCATCTGATTCATCATTAAATGCTACCTCCATTGCACTGTCATAAACAAAGCTTTCATCCTCACTGTCTTCAGAACTAAATACATCATTGATAACACCACTAGCTTGTCAATTATCAACATTTCCATCAGTTTCCATAACAGCTTTTTCACTATTAACTTTTTCCCTAACAACATTTTCCCTATCATCATTTTCACTAACAACATTCTCCATACCAGCAGTTTCTTTTGCACTATTCTTACTACTACCATCCCCTTCCATCTGCTCAGTTTCTTTCAACATTGCAGCAATGACTTGTTCAGTTTCATCCACAGTTTCATCTTGCTCTACGACTATTTCATCAACAGGACCATCATAGTAGTCAGGTTGTGACAATGCGTGTTGAATATAAATGTCAACACTAAGATGCACCCTATAGAGATCAGCAATCTCTAAAGTACCTTGTCATCAACCAATAAGTTCATCCCAAAGGTTAGATCCCTATAATATATCTTCTCAATCATATTGTACCCTAAATCCTTAAAACAACCTAACAGTTCAAAATAACTCCATCTATCAAAATCTATTTTCAACTCAGCTACCTGACCCCCTTCATACACATTCATGTCTTCATCAACAAATTCACCACTGTGCTGGATTTTCAAGTTCAAATACTAAGCCATTTGAAACTATATCCTATATCCTAAAATGAAACGCAGAAAAGAGCAATATTTCAGTTCAATCACTAGAAGCTACATTTCAGTTCAATCACTAAAACCCTAAAATGAACAAAATGGAAAAAATTTCACTTCAATCAGTAGAAACCATACCTGGTTGTCTCCAATATCAACTTAATGAGTAAAGATTGCTTCAAAACGCAGATGAATCGCCTTCAACATGCATCAATGGCTGCGTTAGGGTTCCACCAACGATACTTCTTTCGGTCCTTCTAAAGAATGGAGTCGTTTCAGTTTTCCATTTCTTTTTTAGGCATTTCAATTCCACAATGGCATCCACTCAGCATCCACATGGCATGACTAATCACATTTCAACCCCACGTGTTCGCCAAGTGTACAAACTCATTGACTTTGACTAACATTGGTGACGGTAAGGACTAACGTGACACCATTTAAAAACTTAAGGGATCGCTTTGGAACTTTTTAAAATTGAGGGACCAAATTGGACCCAGAGGTAAACTTAAGAGACCAATTTGGGTATTTTGCCAAAATATAACGTTATAATAATAATTAAGTGTATTTAATTTTTTTAATTTCATGTAAAAAAGTTAACACAAAGATAAATTGTCATTTACTAACAGTATTAAGTAATTAATGCAAGGATAATTTAGGAATAAACCATTAAATATACCTAAATTTATTGAGATTGGCTTATATTTAAGACCAACAAATTTATTGATAAAAAAAAGACCAACAAATTTAAAAGACTTTTACTCATAAGGAAAGTCAATGGAGTATTTGTCCTGTTAATCCAGTCCGGTTGGTCGCGACATCCAACTTATTCACCTTTAAAAATGTGATTTCAACCACTAAACTACTTGACCCAAAAAAAAGGCTATAGAGTATTTTAGTAGTTGAAATTTTTATATATTTTAAATAAATATATTATACGTTGAAATCAATTGAAATTAATTTTGTTGTGATAGAATATCATACAATTTCTCAAATTCTATAAATTTTATAGACTTGATTTACTTAATAATATCTTTCAATTCAACAGCTGAATTGGTCTAATTTATCATTTATAAAGAGCTATTAAAAGAGTAAATGATGAATCTTGAAAAAAAAAAATATATATATATATATATATATATTCTCTTTTTTAATTTTTTACCTATTTTGAACTATTTAAAAAAAATTCATTTGTCCTTTTTGAAGACAGAATCAAACAAATTTTTCATTTGTTTCTTAAGCTTCAAGGTACAATATTGTGGTTTTTGAAAGCCATATTAGCTCAACACTTCTTGTAAACAATTTCAACAGCCAAACTAATTCTAATGAGTTAAGCATAAAGAGCAATATTAATACCCAAATTTTAAGCAAATGTTCAAAAGTAACTGCAAATATATCTCTAAAGATACCTCCATTGGAGGTTGGACTCGGGCTTCCAAGTGCAGACCCCACTAATGTTACATTTAATCCAATAAAATGTATAAGGATACTAGAAGATTTCATTGATCCTATACAAACATCCCGAAGATGAAATTTAATCGTGAAATACTTTTAAAATTGAAATTCCTCAATAGAAGAAGAGACTTGGTATGATTTATAACCAAATAAACATGAACGCTTATTTTGTTGAAGGCAACTTGAGTTAAGGGAACTTTCTCACTAAATATGGCTCAGTTCTTCCAAAATTAAAGAGTATCATATTAAAAATACAAGCAAGAACCACATATTTGCATTGTTTGGACCATTCTCTATGACAATAGTTGAGAGTTGTTGGGTTTAGGCCCCCTTCCTATGTGGAAAAAGCCTCGAATATGATTAACCCATTTATCTCACTTATTTAAGTGGAGATGATCAATTTAGGATTGAGAGAGATAGAGAAAAAATAAGGATTCAAAAAAAAGAAAAGAGGAGAGAAACTTATTCTCGTTTTTCTGCATCCGGTCTCACTAAATCAACGATCCCAGATTCAATTATATGATCAAGCTCAAATTTAGAGGGCACGTTTGTATCACCTGTATCTAACTTTTGACCGTTCAGAATTTGAAAACAATGTCAGTGTCGAGAGATATCTGCTACGCACTGACGTTGCAGATTTGGGTAATTTTTTAACTTTTTTATTCTTATTTGTAAGATATTTTATTTTGTGATTTGAAGTTGTTAGCACTAGTTTGTGAATCACTTTAAGACTCTCTTGTACCCTTAATTGATTATAGTGGAGCTATTTCTTTGGTCTGGACAACTCGTGGTTTCTACTCTCATATTGAGGGGTTTTCCACGTTAAAATATCGGTGTTTTTTTGTGTCTTTATTTGTTCGATTTGTCGTCTTATATTTATTTATCCTCAAGGTTGCTATAAGTGTGGGGAATTTTATATTTGTTAGATATTGGTTTGTTATTGTGTCTTAATTTCCCATCAAACTTACATCAGAGCTCTTGGTTAAGGGCTATTTGACTTATTTGAATGATGGAGTCAAATACAAAGATTAATATGGTGTTGTTGAATGGTTCTAATTAACCTTTATGGAAGGGAAAGATGAAAGACTTATTATTTGTGAAGAAATTACATTTACCAGTTTTTAGTTCTGCAAAGTCGGATTATGTGACTGATGAAGAATAAGAGTTTGAACATCAACAGTATGTGGTTTTATTCGACAATATGTAGAAGATATTGTTTATAATCATATTGCTAATAAGACACATGTAAAAACTTTGTGGGAGAAGATAAAGTCCTTGTATGCCTCTAAATCAGGGAATAATAAATTGTTATTGTTGAATAGCTTCATAAGTTTGAAGTACAAGGAGGGGACTTCTATTTCAAATCACTTGAGTGAATTTCAAGGGCTCCTTGATCATATGTCATGAATGAGTATCAAATTTGATGATGAACTTTTAGGACTACTTCTATTGCTATCTTTACCAAAGTCTTGGGAGGCGTTTCGGGTTTATGTCACTAGTTCTGCTTCTAGAGGTGTTGTTTCTTTGGAAACAGCTAAGGGTGTTATTCTTAATGAGGAGATAAGAAGGAAGGTACAGGGTTCTTCATCTTAATCTGAGGTACTTGCACTAAAAATAAGTAGAGAATTCATAAAAAGGAACCGAAGGGTGGTAGAGAGAATAGCAGAAGTAAGTACAAATCTCGATACAAGAATCTGGAGTGTAATTATTGTTACAAAATAGGACACATACAGAAGTATTACTATCAGAGGAAAAGATATAACAAAGGCAAGAAGGGTAAGTCGAAACAAAGAGACCATAAAGATCATGATGATAATCTTGTTACTACTGCTAGTAGTGATGATTTTATTATTCTTCGTGATCATGAGTTTGTTGATCTTGTATCAGACGAGAGCATATGGATAGCTGATAGTGGTGGTACATTGCATGTTACACCAAAGAATGATTTCTTCACATAGTATACTTATGGCGATTTTCGAGTGTTGGAGATGACTAATGATGATGTATATAAGGTAATTGGTGTTGGTGATGTTTTCTTGCAAACCAACATGAGAATGCAATTGTTGCTTAGAGGTGTCAAACATGCTCTACATGTATGCTTTATTTTGATCTTTGTGCATATGCTTGATGATTGTGGTTATGACAATCACTTTAGTTCTGGAAAGTGAAAACCCAACAATGGTAACTTGGTTGTGGCTAGAGGGGAAAAGCTTTCTAAACTATATTGGAGAAAAGCTTTGGTTGCTAGGGACAGTGTGAGTGCCATCGACATGGAAGCATCTTTGTGGCACCGAAGACTTAGTCATATTAGTGAAAAGAGGTTGAATGTTTTGGCCAAAAATGATCTTCTTAATGGATTAAAGAATGCAGATTTAAAGAAGTGTTCTCATTGCATGGCTGGTAAATACACTAGAGTATCTTTCAAGAGACATCCTCCCTCAAGGAAATCAAAGTTGCTTCAATAGGTACATTCTGATGTTTGTGGTCCATTAAAGATAAAATCCTTTAGTTGTGCACTTTATTTTGTTACCTTTATTGATGATTGCTCCAGAAAACTATGGTTTTATTCCTCGAAGACAAAATACTAAGTGTTGGAAAAGTTCAAAGAATTCCATTCTTTGGTTGAGAGGCATACATGCGAGAAGCTGAAATATGTCCATTCAGACAATAGTGGAGAGTATTGTGGATCATTTGATTCCTGTTGCAAGCAGCATGGTAGCACATGAAATAATCCTCCTAAAACTCCTCAATTGAATGGTTTAGCAGAGAGGATGAATCAAACACTAATTGAGAGAGTAAGGTGTATGATCTTTGAAGCTAAGTTTCCTAACCATTATTGGGTTAAGGCACTTTACACGGCAGTGCATGTTCTTAATCTCATTCCTATTGTTGCTTTGAATAGTGAAGTTCCAGGAAAAAAAATTGGTTTGGAAAGAATGCCAAGTATGATCAATTGAGAGTCTTTGGTTGTAAGGATTTTGTGCATATTCCAAAGGATGAAAGATCCAAGTTGGATGAAAAGTCAAAACAATGTATCTTTATTAGCTATGGGCAAGATGAGTTTGGTTACGCGTTGTAAGATCCTGTAGGGAAGAAGCTTATTCTATGTCGTGATGTGGTGTCCATGAAAGACCAATCTATTGAAGACATTGATCAGGCAGAGAAGGTTACACCCAAGAAAGATATTAATTTGTCTAATGTTGATCTAGTTTAGTTACCTAGTCATAATTTGGATGCTATTAGTGGGGATGATCAGAATGGTGATCCGTATGATTAAGTTGATGATCAATAACTTGGAGATGAGTTAAATATCCCAACTAATGATGGTGAAGGAGAGAGCGATATATAATCATCTCAAGTTTAACTTAAGAGGTCTAACAGAAAGAGACAACCTTCTACCAGGTATAATTATGATGAGTATGTGACTTTTACTGATAAGGGTGAACTTAAGTGTTTTCAAGAGGCCATGGAAAGTGATGAAAATCAAAATTTGTTAGATGCAATTCATGATGAGATGAAATCATTGCATGATAATCACACTTATGATTCAGTGAAGTTGCCTAAAGGCAAAAGGGTTTTGGAAAACAAGTGTATTTATAGAGTTAAACATGAGAGAAACTCTAAGTCTCTAAGATATAAAGCTAGATTAATGGTGAAAGGTTTCCGTCAAAGAAAGGGTGTCGATTTTAATGATATTTTCTCACCTGTTGTAGATGTCATCAATTATAACCATGTTGCGTTTGGCTACTACTATTGACTTAGAGGTTAGGCAAATGGATATGAAAACGATCTTTCTTCATGGTGATTTGGAGGAAGAGATCTACATGAAACAACCCGATAATTTTCAAGTTAAAGGCAAAGAATATCATGTGTGTAGATTGATAAAGAGTTTATATGGGTTGAAGCAAGCTCCAAGGCAATGGTACAAGAAGTCTGAGTCTGTTATGTGTGATCAATGATACCAGAAGATTACTTCGGATCATTGTGTTTTTTTTATAAAATTTGTTAACGATGACTTTATTATCTTGTTGTTATATGTTGATGATATGCTTATTGTAAGGAAAAGTATTTCTAACATTAACAAATTAAAGAAGAAATTGGGTGAGTCATTTTCCATGAAAGACATGTGTGAAAGAAAAGAGAAGAAACTTTGGATGTCACAAGAACATTATATTGAAAGAGTGATGCAAAGACTCAAAATGGAAAGTTCTAAGGCGGTAAGCGCTCCTCTTGCTACTCACTTCAAGTTGAGTTCTAATCAAAGTTCTTCAAGTGAAAATGAAGCGTTTGATGAAACGTGTTCCTTATGAGTCTGTTTGTGGGTAGTTTAATGCGTGCAATGGTGTACACAAGAAAAGATATAACACATGATGTTGGTACACTCAGTAGATTTTTGTCAAATCCATGTAGAGAGCATTAGAATGCTGTAAAATGAATTTTAAGGCATTTTCGTGATACTACTTCTACAAGGCTTTATTTTGGAGGTGATAACTCTACTCTAGTGGGGGTACTCTGACTCTGATATGGCTGGAGACATTGATTCCAGAAAGTCCACTTTGGGTTGCATGATTAAATTTATAAGGGGAGTTGTGGCTTGGCAGTTGATAAGTGCAAAATGTACCTATTTTTGAAAATAAGTTTTGTTGCACTTATCTATAGTTTGTGTTAATATTGGTTGAATAAACCCCACTTTATGTGTAAATACGTTTACTTTACGTTTTAGTGTATATATTGCGTATCGTGTAAATATCATTGAGTTTAATTGATTTTCTCTCATTTTTGTAGGTATTCAAGTAAATATATTTTTCCATATTCATAAATATCATTGAATAAGCTTTCCAGCGCTTCCGACCGTGCGTCAATCGGAGTTACGGTTCAGAAGTTGTGGTCACAATAAGGGGCTGTTTTGCTGTCATGTTCGCTTAGCGAGTGTGACAGCGAATGTTCGCTTAGCGAATGGCTGGCGAAGGTCCCAGCGAAGGAGTCCAGAATTGGACAGTGGAGAAAGAGACCAAAGTTCGCTTTGCGAACTTCCTAGCGAGCATTCCCTAGGCGAATAAAACGTTCGCTTAGCGAACTTCTGAAGAAAGTAAGAGGCGGTTTAACTTTTTGTAGGCACTTAAGTGCCATTTTAGTGCATTCGCTTAGCGAATGGAAGGGCTCGCCTAGCGAACCTGGGAAAATTTGATTTGTATATAATAGAATTCTGTAATTTTTTAGAGTATGGTTTAGGGGATTCTTGCTCCAATTCCATCAAACTTCATTTTTCAGTAGATTAGCTTAGAAAACAACTATGGAGCTTGCATACGGATGAATCAGGGTGGATTGATCGTCGACCGGCTCTGACAAACCGCGAGATGTTTGGTTCATTTCTCTTTTTTTTTGTGTTTTCTTCATTTGTTGGGTTGTGTATATGTATTTGTTCTGAACTCATGTATATTTATCGCCCATAGCATTGTATAAAACTTACTTTACAAATCTTTATTGGTGATTGTCTCTGATTTTTGCTTTATGCGCGGGGTTTGGGTTGCGTTAGACATAACCCTCGTAAACTTTGATTAGGGATGATTATCTGTTAGTTTCTGGATTCTAGAGATAGATTTAAGAGCTAACAATCTTCAATAGGCATCGAAGCTTAATGCATCTGTGCCTTGAGCTAGCGTGCAAAAGTATCAGCGAGGGTAACACAGTTGTTCTCTCAACTTTGCGTTAGACACAACCTTTGTTATGAGTGATGCTGGGTGATATTGAGGAGTATTGTAGGTCGAGTATAACTGGTCGGTAAGTTTAAGTTTGTGAGGAGTCGGTTATGTGCATGCCGAAAAAGTTTGTCTTGCTGAGGAATGAATTTGTTTTATGTTTTAATGTTTACTTTTCTGTTTTTATGTTTAAACCCAAACTCATAAATGCGAGAGACTGTCGAACGACATGCTTTCCCTCGAACCGATCTATGTGGACATGACATAAATCCCGGAGGGAATTCTTTTCGAAAATAAATAATTTTGCTGCTTGCCCTATTCTGCAATCAACAAAATGGCGCCTTTGCCGGGGATTAGTTTTGATATTGAATCGCATTGCGATAGTTTCTTTGTTTTTGAGTTTTGTATATATCGTATGTAGTGTCTATTTCCATTATGTTTGTTCATGTGTTGTATACATTTTGTTCCCGTAACGTTTGTTTACGTGTTTGGTTAGGGCACTTGCTTTTGGTTTGCACGGTGAGGCATCACTATGGCATGAAGGAAGGAAGTTACTAGCTAAGCATTGTAAAGGCATCGAGCTCACGACGTAAAACAAGCATGGTGTATTCTTTTCTTTTGTTGTTGTTTAGTTTAGGTAGTGTGGTGAGTATTCATTACCAAAGTTGTACTCGGATTTATCGTAAAATTCTCAAATCTTCACTTTACAACTTGTTTAATGAATTGTCTACCAATTTTTTAGTTTATGTATATTAATAGTTTTGTGTTTGCCTTTGAGCTTGTTTTGAGTAGCTTGAGTAACTTTTGGTGATGTTCCAAGTTTGATCGTTTCAACTTGCAGATGTATGGTAATGATATTGTTAAGTTTTGTACACGTCCAAGGTATGTGTTTATCGCTTTCTTAACTTTAGCATATTCATGTTACTTAGGCATTTTACAAACTTCCATGCCATTCATTCTTTTGTATACTTGTTCATTTGTGAATCACTTTAGTTCCCACCCTTTTTGTGAGGAAGCCTTCTATTGTTCATATATGCACGAAGTACTAACATTCTTGTTTTAACTGGATTTTATTATGCTTAATCTTTTGTTTGTGTTGATTATATGAAAGCATGAAAAGGTTCAAGGCATTTTTGTTTCATTTTGAGCACAACTACCTAGCCAAATAGTCATTCACCTTGTGAGCGTGTGATCTTTTGTAACCCCTTTAAGCTTTTTGTTCCATGTTTTATTTGAACTTAATGCTTGTCTATGAGTATTTAGTTCACTTATTTTTTATTGGATTTTGTTTTTTCTTGAACTCTCAACTTTGTATTGTTGTATGAATTTTTACCTTGCCTTAGAAAGTAGGGAGTATTCACATGATGATGTGGTTAAATTCAAGTTGGGGAGAGAATGATTATTTACTCATTGGTTGAATTCTATGAGGATTGAAAAAGAAAAGAAAAAAGAGAAAAAGGAAGAAACAAAAAATCATTGAAAAAGGAAACAAAAAAAGAGTTCAAATAATTGTGCTAAATAAGTATTGTGTTTTGTGTAACACTTGGGATTTTGGAAGAATTTGATTGAAATTTTGTGTTTGAGTCTTTGTGAGTTGATCACTCCCTTAGGTTTAGGCAAGTTTTTGTTTCAATTACCTTTAGAAATTACCTCTTGTTTGTTTACCTGACCATGCTACAACCTTGAAAAGTCCTTGTGATTCGTGCCTTTGTATGTTCAATATGATTTTTGGATGGTTGCATAATTTAGTCTATTGTTTGCATGATTGTTGTGTGAGTGATAAGAACCTCATTTTGTGTTTTTTATCTACCGATGATTGTTTTTGCTAGGAGTGATTCACATTTGAACTTGTGTTGTTTTAGAATGTTTGGCATGATTTTTGTATTTTACATTTGTTTCGTGACTATGTTATCGTCGTAGTTTAGTGGTAAGTATTTACATTGTGTGTACCATTTTTCATTTAAACCATACATTTGTTTTCCGTTTTTCAAAACTTGTTGATTCGTGATTCTTTGGTTATCATTCGGTTTCGTTGAGTTGTTTGATTTTTGTTTGAGGGCAAACACTTATGTAAGTTGGGGAGAGTTTGATAAGTGTAAAATGTAACTATTTTTGTAAATAATTTTTGTTGCACTTATCTATACTTTGTGTTAATATTGGTTGAATAAATCCCACTTTATGTGTAAATACGTTTACTTTACGTTTTAGTGTATATATTGCGTATCGTGTAAATATCATTGAGTTTAATTGATTTTCTATCATTTTTGTAGGTATTCAAGTAAAGATATTTTTCCATATTCATAAAGAACATTGAATAAGCTTTCCAGCGCTTCCGACCGTGCGTCAATCCGAGTTACGGTTTAGAAGTTGTGGTCACAATAAGGGGCTATTTTGCTGTCATGTTCGCTTAGCAAGTGTGATAGCGAATGTTCGCTTAGCGAATAACTGGCGAAGGTCCCAGCGAAGGAGTCCAGGATTGGACAGTGGAGAAAGAGACCAAAGTTCGCTTTGCAAACTTCCTAGCGAGCATTCGCTAGGAGAATAAAATGTTCGCTTAGCGAACTTCTGAAGAAAGCAAGAGGCGGTTTAACTTTTTGTAGGCACTTAAGTGCCATTTTAGTGCATTCGCTTAGCGAATGGAAGGGTTCGCCTAGCGAACCTGCAAAAATCTGATTTGTATATAATATAATTCTGTAATTTTTTAGAGTATGGTTTTGGGGATTCTTGCTCCAATTTCATTAAACTTCATTTTTCAGTAGATTAGCTTAGAAAACAACTATGGAGCTTGCATACGGATGAACCGAGGTTGATTGATCATCGATCGGCTCTGACAAACCGCGAGATGTTTGGTTCATTTCTCTTTTTTTGTGTTTTATTCATTTGTTGGGTTGTGTATATGTATTTGTTCTGAACTCACGTATATCTGTCGCCCATGTCGTTGTATAAAACTTGCTTTACAAATCTTTATTGGTGATTGTCTCTGATTTTTGCTTTATGCGCAGGGTTTGGGCTGCGTTAGACATAACCCTCGCAAACTTCGATTAGGGATGATTATCTGTTAGTTTCTGGATTCTAGAGATAGATTTAAGAGCTAACAATCTTCAATAGGCGTCGAAGCTTAATGCATCCATGCCTTGAGCTAGCGTGTGAAAGTATCGGCGAGGGTAACACGGTTGTTCTCTCAACTTTGCGTTAGACATAACCTTTGTTGTGAGCGATGCTGGGTGATATTGAGGAGTATTGTAGGTCGAGTATAACTGGTCGGTAAGTTTAAGTTTGTGAGGAGTCGGTTATGTGCATTCCGGAAAAGTTTTACTTGCTGAGGAATGAATTTGTTTTATGTTTTAATATTTACTTTTCTGTTTTTATGTTTAAACCCATTTAAGCCCAAACTCATAAACGCGAGAGACTATCGAACGACATTCTTTCTCTCGAACCGTTCTCTGTGGACACGACATAAATCCTAGAGGGAATTCTTTCCGAAAATAAATAATTTTGCTGCTTGCCCTATTCTGCAATCAACAGCAGTCCAGATTGTAAAAGTATATAGCATTGTCTACTACAGAGGTTGAGTTCATTGTCATTACCGAAGCATGCAAAGAGTTATTGTGGTTGAATACATTTTTTCAGGAGCTTGGTTTGTTCAAGACAAATATGTGTTATTTATTGATAGTCAAAGCATTATTCATCTTGGTAAGAATCCGACTTTCTATAATAGGTCAACACACATTGATGTGAGATATCATTGGATATGTGATGTTTTGGATGCGAAGTTGTTGTAGTTAGTTGTTGAATGCCAAACTTGCTTCAAATTGATCCTTATTTATTGGCATTTTTCAACTCTTTTGTTATGTTTTGTTGGATTTACTCCATGATATCATGTTATTCTTCAATATTGTTGAAAATGCCTTTGGTTGCTTTGTTTGTGTGTTATTATGCAAAAATTAGGCATAAAAACATCAAAGAGTAATACACAAGTAATTGGACAAGGAAGCCAAAGGAAAAGAAAAGATTTAGCATGTTCATTGGGTGAACAGTCTGTGAGGAGTAGCAGCGAATGTTCGCCGGGCGAACTCATGGCAAAGCCCCAACGAGCCCTCTCAAAATAGACTCAGTAAGAAAAGGACACTAAGTTCGCTGGGCGAACTGGTAGCAAATGTTCGCTATGGCGAGGTCTCAGTGAAGGACCAGCGAACCATCACAGATTAGAGTCAGTAGCTAAAGGACCATAAGTTCATTGTGTGAACTTGTAGCGAGGTAGTTCACAGGGCGAAGAATTGCTCGTACAACGAACTTCAGATATTTCTCTGGGTCGGTTTAACTGTTTAGAGGCACTTCAAGTGCCTAAAAGTGTGTTCGATGGGCGAAGAAATGGTTCACAGTGCGAACATGAGAGATTCCAAAAGTACTATATAAGTACTTTTCACATTTTTTGGGGATCATAACCTTATTTTCACACCAAAACTTCATTTCTCAGCATTTCTTCACCAAAAGGTGATATTTTGAAAATATAAGCTGGATTCGCATCTGAGTTCGATTCTTCGACGTGGATGCTTATTCATCTTCTTCCAAAACCTGTAAAGCAAGCTACCATGGTTATGGGTAGCTAATTTCCCTTGTATCAAAGGTAGAGGTAGTCTACCATTAGCTTGTATGTATTTCTTTTGATTTGCCTTGTATGTGAACAAGTGATGATTAATATATGATGAATATTTTTATTCTTAATGATCCATTCTTGTTTTGTAAAACTCTAGACATACATTTTGTGAAACTTGACCTAAAATATTCATCTATTGGTGTATAGATTAGAGAAATTAGTTTATGGTCGATAGTTACTTTATGTTGAACTTAAAGCTTACTATATTGGTTGTTATATGGAGAAATCGTGTAGCGATGAATACGGTATTTCTCACGACGCCGCTCTAGAGATAGAAGGTGTTGAGAGAATGCGCGACGATATTAATCAGATTCGACTTCACATGCAAGATTGAAAGAATATGTATAAGTTAGGGTATATGAAAACTACTTTTGATATACTTTGTTAATCAAACTCTTTAGAATTTATAAGCTTTGCTACTAAAAACGTGACAATTTTATGAACAAAACTTTGAAAACCTTTTTTCTTGAAACAATAAACGGTTTAAAGGCAAGCATCAAAATATCTGTAATCCCTATGGAGACGATAACAAAACCCACCCCTTTAACTACGATTTGAACAAAATGGCGTCATTTCCAGGGATTGTTTGATATTGCAAGCATTGCAATAGTTTATTGATCTAAGAACTTTGTATTGTATTGTACCTCTATTTATTTTTCTTGTGCTGTTTAATTTGTTTAGTTAAGTGTGCAGATTCTATTTATGCGAGGGTGTGTACCTGCATACCAACTTCTTTTTGATCATGAGATTGAAAGAACTGCTCGTAGGCTCAATAGCAGAACTAGACAGAGATGAAAACTTGCTAAAGAAAGACAAGAGCACGGAGAAACTTCTTCATCTACACCCATTGTTACGCCAATCATGGCAGAAATACCACCACTACCTCTTGCTTCAACCCCATGTGTTAACAGTCCAAGACACAACGCTCAATTTGCACGCAACGCCCACAACGGGAGGCATTCTGAGATGAAAATGAGTATCCTTGCTCTTTTGTATCAAAATCCTTTTACTGGTATAGACCATGAGGATCCGTTCACACATCTCACCAAATTCTATGAAATTGTGGGTGAAACGGGAGCGCCCGAAGCGGAAGAGGAATCTTTGTTTAAGAGACTATTTTGTATTCCTTAATCGGGAAGGTAAAGGAATGGTATCTTGATCAATAAACTCTAGTGATGACATATTAGAATTTATTGGAAGAAAAGTTCCTTGAACGGTTTTTCCCCCACAATAGATTCATGGAAGCGAAGACGGCGATATCGGTGTTTGCTCAAGGTGGAAATGAACCTCTCAATGAAGCTTGGGAGACGTTCAAATCTATGTTACAAAAATTCAAAGGCCACAGTTTTGATGAATTAACTCGAGTGCACATCTTCCGAAATGGGCTCCAATCAGTTCACAAGACTTTGTTGGATGCTACTTCGGGTGGATCATTCATTTCCAAAAGCGCTGAAGATGCAATTGCTATTATTGATAGGATGGCACTCAATGATCACCAAGGAAATCACAACCGTGGCATACCTCAAAGAAAATCGGGCATGATAGAGTTTGGAACGAATGATGCTATTCTTGCTCAAAACAAATTACTCTCACAACAAGTGGAGTTGTTGACAAAGCAAATGTCAAAGCTTCCACAACAAATTAAAGAGATACAAGAAGTTCCCAACCAAAATCAACATGTAGCAAGTTGTGAACTTTGCAAAGGTGATCATCCTACCGGCTATTGTCCATCGGCCGTTGAAGAAGCCAACTATGTGGGAAACCAAAATCAAGGCTATCAACCAAGACCACCATATCAAAGCAATATCCAAGGCTACCAACCGAGAGGTAATAACCAAGGTTACCAACAAGGGTGAAGGCATGATTCGATTTCTTCAAACCGTCAACCTTACCAAAATTACAACCAACCGCAACCAAACCAAGGAGGAGGCTCTAAGATTGAGGAAACTCTCAATCAATTCATGCAACTCTCAATGTCTAAACAAAATAGCACCGATTCCTCTATTAGGAATCTTGAGGCACAAATTGGGCAATTGTCTAAGCAACTTGCCGACAAGCAAAAAGAAGCCTTTCCGATTAAGCCGCAAGTGAATCCTAATGAGGTATGCAATTTTATCCTTACTAGGAGTGGGAGGAAGATTGATTTGGGCATTGGTGAGAAAAAAGTGGAGAATGAGGTTGTAGTTGAAAAGGAGGATGAAATTGTTGTGGAGGAAGTTGAAAAAAATGTGAAGGATGATGTAGTTGAAAAGAAATAGAGAGAAGAGAAAAAGAATAATGATAGGAAGGGAAAAGAGCAAGTGAATATCCCCATTCAAAACTTGCCTTATCCTCACAGTCCTACAAAAGGGAAAATGCAAGGGAATATGCTCGGTTTATGGATATTTTTAATCAATTGCAAATCAATATTCCATTTGCCGAGGCATTGGAGTAAATGCCTACTTATATGAAATTTATGAAGGATATCATCACTAAGAAGAAACGGTATACGGACCAAGAAACCGTAGTTATTGATGCTAGTTGTAGTGCAATTATTCAAAGGACTCTTCCTAGGAAACAAAGTAACCCGGGAAGAGTCACATTACCTGTTACCATCAGCAATACCTATGTTGGTAATGGGTTGATTGATTTGGGATCTAGCATAAATTTGATACCGTTGTCAATGGTTAAAAGATTGGAACACATGGAGTTGAGGGCTACTAGGATGACTTTGCAATTAGCTGATAAATCCACTACCCGTCCTCACGGTGTAGCTGAAGATGTATTGGTGAAAGTTGATAAGTTTTTGTTTTCCATCGACTTTGTGGTGATAGACATGGACAAAGATGATGACGCTCCTTTAATTCTTGGAAGGCCTTTCATGAAAACAGCAAGAATGGCAATTGATATGGATGATGGTCTAATGAAAATGTAAGTACAAGATGAAGAAGTTTGATTTAATCTCTTTGAAGATATGAAGCATTCAAAAGAGAAGAATGATCGTTTCCATCTTGATGCAATGGAGGAAGTGATTGAAGAGGTGAAAAGAGAAGTTCATGTTGCTACCCCTTGGAAAAAGTTCTTACTCATGCTTTGCTTAGTCTTAATGAGAGTGAAGAAAATGAGATTGAAAAGTGTTTGCGAGAACTTGAAGCTTTAGAAGAAGTTCCTCCCTTGGAAGAGCTTGAGGAAGAGTTGAAAAAAGAAAAGGTGGAGGACACAAAAATTGAGTTAAAGATTTTGCCTCCTAATTTAAAGTACGTGTTTCTTGAAGATGGGGGGCACAAACCGGTGATCATAAGTAACGAACTAACCATGGAGGAGGAAGAAAAAATAATTGTGGTGTTGAAGAAGAATCAAATTGCTATGGGGTGGACTTTTTCTGATTTAAAAGGAATAAACCCTTCCTATTGCATGCATAGGATCTTAATTGAGGATGATTTTAAGCCGGTAGCTCAACCTCAATGCCGCTTAAATCTTACCATGAAAGGAGTGGTTAGGAAAGAAGTGGTGAAGATGCTTGAGGTCGAAATGATTTATCTTATTTCTGATAGTCTGTGGGTTAGTCCGATGCAAGTGGTACCGAAGAAAGGTGGGATGACGGTGATTCAGAATGAAAAGAATGAATTAATTACAACAAGAACCGTGATCAGTTGGAGAATGTGTATCGATTATCTTAGGCTAAACAAAACTACGAGGAAAGATCACTTTCCCTTACCTTTCATGGACCAAATGCTTGAGAGGCTTTCCGGTCAGAAATTTTATTGTTTTCTTGATGGTTATTCGGGTTATAATCAAATTATTGTTAACCTGGAGGATCATGAGAAAACTGCTTTTACATGTCCTTTTAGGGTCTTTGCTTATAGGAGGATGCCTTTTGGGTTGTGTAATGCGCCGACTACTTTTCAGCGGTGTATGCAAGCCATATTTTCTGACTTGATTGAAAAATCCATTGAAGTTTTCATGGATGACTTTTCAGTTTTTGGGTCGTCATTCGATCTTTGCTTGAAAAGTCTAGACATTGTGTTAGAAAGGTGTGCGAAAACTAATCTTGTGCTTAATTGGGAGAAGTGCAACTTCATGTTTATGAAAGGAATTGTGCTCGGCCACAAAGTTTCTTCGAAAGGGCTCGAAGTTGACCAAGCCAAAGTGGAGGTTATAGAGAAGTTACCACCGCCAATGAATGTCAAAGGAATTAGAAGCTTTCTCGGGCATGCTGGGTTTTATAGGAGGTTCATCAAAGACTTTTCAAAGATTGCAAAGCCCTTGAGCAATTTGATCAACAAAGATAAGTCTTTTGAATTTGATGACTCTTGCATGCATGCTTTTAATTCCTTAAAAGAAAGTTTGACTACCGCACCCATAATCACGGCTCCCGATAGGAAACTTGATTTTAAACTCATGTGTGATGCTAGTGATTATATCGTTGGTGCGGTACTTGGTCAAAGAAGAACGAAATTTTTTCATTCTATACACTATGCAAGCAAGGTGTTGAACGAAGCTCAAATCAATTATGCAACTAGGGAAAAAAGAGCTTCTTGCGATAGTGTATGCATTGGAATAATTCTGGTCTTACCTTATTGGGTCTAAAGTAGTTGTTTACACAGACCATGCGTCTATTGAGTATTTGTTAACCAAACTAGATTCTAAGCAAAGGCTTATTAGATGAGTTCTCTTGTTGCAAGAATTTGATCTTGAAATTCGCAACAAGAAGAGATCCGAGAATTTGGTTGCAGATCACTTATCCTGTTTGGTGAATGTGGAAGTAACTAAAATGAATTGGAGGTTAAAGAGGAATTTCCGGATGAAAAGTTGTTTATGGTGTAAGTTAGGCGTTAGTTTTCTGATATTGCAAATCACAAAGTCGTTGGAGGGATTCTGGAAGGCCTAACTTGGAACCAAAGAAAAAAAATTTGCACGATGCCAAGTAATTTGTTTAGGATGAGTCGTATTTATTTAAACTTGGTGTTGATAACATTTTGAGAAGGTGTGTTACAAATGAGGAGTCAAGGAGTATTCTTTGGCATTGTCATAACTCACCTTATGGTGGTCATTTTAACGGTTTAAGAACGACAACGAAAGTCTTTCAATCGGGTTTTTATTGGCCTTCTTTGTTTAAAGATGCTCATGTGCATGCCCAAAGTTGTGACAATTGCCAACGGAGTGGAGGAATTACAAAGCGGAATGAGATGCCTTTACAAAGTATGTTGGAGGTGGAAGTTTTTGACTATTGGCGAATTGATTTTTTCGGTCTATTTCCATCTTCATTTTCTTGTGAGTACATTCTAGTTGTTGTGGACTATGTGTCCAAGTGGGTGGAAGAAATAGCTTGTGCTAAGGTAAATGGTAAAACCGTGATAAAATTCCTTAAGAAAAACATTTTCTCGTGTTTTGGTACGCCTAGAGTGTTGATAAGTGACTGAGGATCCCACTTTTGCAACGCCCCCCTAGAAAAAGCCATGGAACGTTATGGTGTGAAGCACAAAGTGACATCGCCATATCATCCTCAGGATAATGGTCATGCTGAAGTATCAAATCGTGAGATCAAGAGAATCCTTGAGAAAACCGTGTCCTCTTCTAGGAAGGATTAGACACACAAGCTTGATGAGGCTTTGTGGGCTTATCGGATAGCATTTAAATCTTTGATAGGTCTCACACCGTTTAAGATGATCTACGGAAAAACTTTTCATTTACCGGTAGAGTTTGAGCATAAGGCTTTTTGGGCCTTAAAATTTATGAACTTTGATCCCACTTTAAGTGGTGAAAAGAGGAAAGCGCAACTTCATGAATTGGATGAATTGCGACTCCAGGCTTATGACTCCAACAAGCTTTACAAGGAGAAGGTAAAAAAGTATCATGACAAGAAGATTGTAAGG
This sequence comes from Lathyrus tuberosus, assembly GCA_022829125.1. NCBI lineage: Eukaryota > Viridiplantae > Streptophyta > Magnoliopsida > Fabales > Fabaceae > Lathyrus > Lathyrus tuberosus. The sequence continues at coordinate 379,772 of JALAZF010000368.1, read as the reverse complement.
AAAGAATTTCATGAAGGACAAATGGTTTTATTGTTCAGTTCGCGATTCAAATTGTTTATGGGAAAATTAAAGTCAAAATGGTCTGGTCCGTTTCGGATTAGGGAAATCAAGCCTTACGGAGCAATTGTAATTAAATACCCTTCATCGAAAGAAATTTAGACAACTAATGGGTAAAGGTTGAAGGTGTACCTTGGTGGTGAAGTTGTTACTGATGCGGGAACGATCTCTTTTGGCAATCCTTGAGTCGCTTTCAACCGTCGAGCTCAAACGACGTTAAACAAAGCGCTTGTTGGGAGGCACCCCACCATTGTGAGTATTTCTATTTTTCTTACTGCAATTTTTTAGCATGTTTTAGTGAAAGAATGTTGTAATAAACCACAAGTAGAAAAACCAAAATTTTTGAGTTACTGTCATGTTCGCCTTGAGTTCGCTGTGCGAACCTGGGACGAATGAGTTTGCTAGGCGAATAATTGTTCGCCCTGCAAACATGACAAATTCTGGAATGGTGAAAAGTTTATGCTACAACACTTATGTAATGGTTTGTATAGTACTGTTGCATTGCCTTTTCTGTAGTGGACCTGAGGGCAGGCCTTTTCAAAAAGTAGGGGGCAGTATCTAGTAGTTTTCTTTATTATTGGTAGTGTGCTTTCTTTGAATTTAATGTTTTCCTTTTGTGGTGATTAAATGTGAGAACTTCTAGATTGGTTGCTATTTGCTAAGAGTATCCAATGAAGATTCTCCCAAGTTTGGATGGTGATGATAGTATTTGATCATGTAAATGCTGGCAAGGTACATGGTTATCTCTTTTTAGGATGCTAGAATGTTGAAGAATTTTTTTTCTTTGTGCAAATGTAATTTTGTTTCATTTTGCAACTTTGTTTGAATGCTTGTATCGCTTAGGTTCTAATAGCCACAAATTTGTGAGAAACCTCAATTGTTTACTAAATGCATAAGATGACTGATAAATTTTGTTGAATACATTTGATTCATGCTTAATCTTGTAATTATTTTGATTTTGTGGAAGCATTAGATATGATCAAGGCATTTGTTGATAATGAGCACAACCATATCCAAAAATGACTTACCCGTGCGTAGTGAGAATTTGCTAACCCCTTTGAGCTTAATAGTTTAGATCCTAGTTTAGTGATGAACTTGGTATTTGTACATAATTTGAAAGATAGTTCATCATTGAATTGTGTAGGAATCTAAAAAAAATTCTTGAACCTTTGAAATTGTTCTAAATTGTCTTCCTTGCCATAAAAATCAAGGAACATTCACTTAAGATTTGGTTGAATTCAAGTTGGGGAGAGTGAAAAGAAAGTGGTAGGTTACTAAAAAAATTTGAAAAATTTCAAACAAGCATTGAAAAGAAAGTTGTGTATAGGAATTGTGAAAAAGAAAAAGAAAAAACATGCTTGTTTGAATAAAAAATAGAATAATGTGCATAAAGGGTGTTGGAAGGGTGAACAATTGAGAAAAGAAAGTGTTGGATGAAGTTGTAATGTGTACATAACCTTGTATATTGAATGTCTCTTTTGCATTGGAAACTTTGAATCCATGGCCTTATAAACGTCCCTTTGTTATGAACCTAACCAAGCTACAACCTTTAAAGACCTTAGTGATCTTCTTGTTTCCATGAATTCTTTGATGATTGATTAGATGAATGTATGAATTGGATTGTATTTGCATCGTTTGTCAAGTGAGTGAAATTGTCCCGCAGTTGCAAACGCGTCAATTTCTTTAATTCTTATTCGAAGAGGAGTGTTAGAGTGATTAAAGCATGAGAATTTAGTTCTTATTTGAAGCATTGCATGATATTTGTTTAAGAACTAAATTCTTTTGCATTGTTCGATTCTAGGAAGTTGTGAACATTGCTCGTGTGCATTTGTTTGTTTATTTGAGCCATAAATCCATTCTTGGTTGAATTAAATGCTTGAGCAAATCCTCTTGTTTTCAATGAGAGACATACTTTGCTTGAGGACAAACAAATATCTAGTTGGGGAGAGTTTGTTGAATGCCAAACTTGCTTTAAATTGATCCTTATTTATTGGCATTTTTCAACTCTTTTGTTATGTTTTGTTGGATTTACTCCATGAAGTCATGCTATTCTTCAATATTGTTGAAAATACCTTTGGTTGTTTTAATTTGTGTGTTATTGTGCAGAAATTAGGCATAAAAACATCAAAGTGTAAGACACAAGTAATTGGACAATGAAGCCAAAGGAAAAGAAGAGATCCAGCATGTTCGCTGGGCGAACAGCCAGCAAGGAGTAGCAGCGAATGTTCGCTGGGCAAACTCATGGCGAAGCCCTGGCGAACCCTCTCAAAATAAAGTCAGTAAGAAAAGGGCACTAAGTTCGCTGGGCGAACTGGTAGTGAATGTTTGTTGTGGCGAGGTCTCAGCGAAAGACTAGCGAACCATCCCAGATTAGAGTCAGTAGCTAAAGGATCATAAGTTCGTTGTGCGAACTTGTAGCGAGGTAGTTCATAGGGCGAAGAATTGCTCGCACATCGAACTTTAGATATTTCTCAGGGCGTTTAACTATTCAGAGGCACTTCAGCTGCCTAAAAGTGTGTTTACTGGGCGAAGAAATGGTTCGCAGTGCGAATATGACAGATTACAAAAGTACTATATAAGTACTTTTCACATTTTTTGGGGATCATAACCCTATTTTTCACACCAAAACTTCATCTCAAAACATTTCTTCACCAAAAGGTGATATTTTTCAAATAAAACATGGATTCGCATCCGAGTTCGATTCTTCGACGTGGATGCTCATTCATCTTCTTCCAAAACTTGTAAAGCAAGCTACCATGGTTATGGATATCTAATTTCCCTTGTATCAAAGGTAGAGGTAGTCTACCATTATCTTGTATGTATTTCTTTTGATTGGCCATGTATGTGAACAAGTGATGATTAATATATGATAAATATTTTTGTTCTTAATCATCCATCCTTGTTTTGTAAAACTCTAGACATAGATTTTGTAAAACTTGACCTTAAATATTCATCTATCAGTTTATAGATTGGAGAAATCGGTCTATGGTTGATAGTTGCTTTGTGTTGAACTTAAAGCTTACTATTTTGGTTTTTATATGGAGAAATCGTGTAGCGATGAATGCGTTATTTCTCATGATGCCGCTCTAGAGATAAACGGTGTTGAGAGAATGCGCGACGATATTAATCGGATCCAACTTCACATGCAAGATTGAAAGAATACATATAAGTTAGGGTAGATGAAAAATACTTTTGATATACTTTGTTAATCAAACTCTTTAGAACTTATAAGCTTTGCTACTAAAAACGTGACAATTTTGTGAACAAAACTTTGAAAACCCTTTTTCTTGAAATAATAAACTGTTGAAAGGCAAGCATCAAAATATCTGCAATCCCTGTGGAGACGATAACAAAAACCCCCCTTTAACTATGATTCAAACTTTATTTTTCAAACAAGCATTGAAAAAGAAAATTGTGAAAAAGAAAAAGAAAAAGTATGCTTGTCTGAATGAGAAAAAAAATAGAAAATGAATAATGTGCAAAAAGAAAGTTTGGAAAGGGTGAGCAAGAGAGAAAAGAAATTGGTGAATGAAGTTGTGATGTGTAAATACCATGTATAGTGAATGTTTCTTTTGCGTGACAACTTCGATTCAATAGCCTAAGAAGTGACCCTTTGTTGTGAACCTAGCCAAGATACAACCTTACAAGCCCTTAGTGATATTTTTGCTTCCATGATTTCATTTATGATTATTAGATGAATGTAAGAATTAAACTGTTGTTAGCATTGTTTTTAGATGAGTGTAATTGTCTCGCGGTTGCAAACGCGTAAATTTCTTCATCCTTATTCTGAAGAGGAGTGTTAGGTGTGATTTATTCTTGAACATTTGTATTGCTTTAGAATTTTTGACATGTGTTTTGTACTTAGACTTTGTTTCATAATCGTGGTGTCATTGTAGTTTAGTGGTAAGCATTGCTTTGCATGTACTTTTGATATTTGTACCATACGTATGTTTTTCGTTTGTAAAAACTTATTGAGCATGATTTCTTGATTATTGCTTTTGTTTCTTCGAGTTGATTAATTCTTGTTTGAGGACAAACAAGTTTAAGTTGGGGAGAGTTTGATAAGTGATAAATTGGAGTGATATTGAGTGTGAATAATTGGCACTTATTGGGTTAGTCCAACCAATAAACCTCAACTTTTGTGCATATGTTGTAAAGTTTACATAATAGTGTATATATTGCGTATCATGTAAATATCATTGAGTTTAATTGTTTTTATCTCATTTTTGTAGGTATATAAGCAATGATATTTTGTCATTGTCTTATAAATCATTGAATAAGCTTTCCAACTCTTCCGACCGCGCCTAAAACGAAGTTACGGTTCAAATGTTATGGTCGAAACAAGTGCTCGTTTTCTGTCATGTTCGCTAGGCGAACATAAAGTGCTCAAAAGCGTGGAAAACAATGTTTTTCCAGTAGCTAAGGCGGCATATGTTCGCTAGGCGAACGGGACTTCGCTGGGCGAACACGGGACCCCAAATTTGCCTATAAAGTCAATTTTTAGATATTTTTTAGTTTATGTTTTTAGGATCTTTTAACCCCAACTTCATCAAACACACTTTTGGAGTTTAGAGATCTTTAACAACATCAATGAAGGTTGCAAATCAATGATCCTGGATGGAAGCTTCTTTAATCGTGATTGACATCGTGAGAGATTTTAATTCTTCTCCTTTCTCCCCTTTGTAGTTTCCATTTGTGGGGTTTGTATGTAAGTTTACTCTGATTTTATGTATATGTATTGATCACGGCGTTGTATACGAGCTATTTTACAAATCTTTATCGGTGTTATTGTTGTTTTACTCGCTTTATGTTTGGATTTGAGTTGCGGTAGACATATCCTCGTCGAATCTGGATCTAGGATATTCATCTATCGATGCATAAATTGGAGAAATCGATTTATGGTTGATATTTGCTTTGTGTTGAACTTAAAGCTTATTGTATCAGTTGTTATATGAAGAAATCATATAGCGATGGTACGGTATTTCTCACGACACCGCTCTATACATAGACGGTATTGTTGTATAATTTGTCAATTGTCACCAACGAAACTCGATCACATCTTCTGATAATCACAAAATATTAATCCTGCAAAATAATAAACTATTAAACAACCTGAGGCGTGTAAAAACACTGTCCTTAAGGATTTATCCGCCTCATAAACGCAAATCCCCCAGGATTCAACAGGTTCTTCTCAGATTCTCAATAAGACTCTGAGGCATTAGAACAACAAGAAGTAATCTCTAAGATGACTGGAAGATATAACCAGGAATATATGAAACAAAAATATTTTCAGCCATTCTATGTATCAATATTTTTCGTTTCTATATTGTGTAAAACATGGTAGGGGAGTAGTTATATAAAAGAGAGAAAGATTGAGTAAATGATTTGACTAAGTCTAGTCAAATGAATTAAATATAATTATTTGACCAAGTCAAACTATTATAAACCATAAAATTAATAATAATTAATTAATATTATAAAAATATTTTTCTCATACTTGTCTTTCAAAGATGTGACAAAATTTATTTAGAACTTTTGAAATATAATCAAAATTTGCAACAATCCCCCACATATCTCAAAAGTTGTAAAAATAATAATAATAAGGAATTTCCTGGATTAACATCATGGATGTGATGCATCAAACTGGTGTAGCAAGCTATATGAACCAGCTCTAGAATGATAGTACTTAACACACAGTGAAGTTGGTGTAGCAAACTATATGAACCAAAGACACTTGATGTATGTTAGAGGTCTACCACTCACATCACACCCCCACAATTCTTGTTGTTAACACTATGGTGGGCTAATAGGCCATGCGCGTGCCTGGTTATTACATGAGTGCTCTAGAGATTTTGCCAAGATCCCATACAAGCGGCCCCACTCAACACTCACATAGGTGATTTCATCAAGTGTATGCTGCAAATCATACACCACCAATAAAGGATATGAAATTCATTAAAAGCTATGTAAGCTTATCCTCTCAGTAATGCAGTGTCTAGCACTTTCTCACTTACACCATAAGAAAAGAACACAAGAAAAATTAATCAAATAATTTTTGGTGGTAGCAGAACTAACAAGTGACTTGTTCTTACCCATATGAACCTTATTCATGGGATCTCCAATCACAAAGGTTGGGTTCCCATCACTTGTTAATTTCAATTGGCTTTAAGTTCAATTCTCCTCGATGTATTCACAAATCAATTTCTTCCCAGGGCTTTGTCAAAGGATCAACTAAGATCACTTTGATCTGACTTCACATAAATAGAGCATATATACCTCGTTATTTAGTAGCTACTTTATATACAAATGAGGAAGACACACAATTTCTTCCATTAATAAATATTGACTAAGACGTCTCTAAGTCAATCAATCTCAAAAGTTTATTTAACAAGTCTATAATAATAAATTAAATTTCATTAATTAGACTTATACATTCTACTTCAAAAAATAATATATTGTTTTCAATAAGATATAAAATAAATTCTTTTATGAATTTATCATGCAGGTCTACTTAAAATTCTTTTAAGTGACATCATCTCATTGAGAAATAAAATTAAATATATCCACGTATAAATTTAATTTTCTATAAATTAAATTCACGTAGCATTGGATCATGCTCAAGCAAGCAAGCAACTTCTCATGAATTCACTATTTATGATAAAATCGATCTCTAAAATTAAATTTATACAGGTCTACTTATACTTCTAATAAGCGACATCATTATTTTTCATTAAATATAAATCTATGTTTAAAAAAATACTTTGGACCCCGCAATAGATTTATACAGGTTTGCTTATATAATTATTAGACGACATCATTATCAACAATGATAAATATAAATCTATTATTTAAATGTTTATTTTGCAGGCCTGCTTGAATGAATTTCAAGCGACAACTTTTCATTGGATAAAAAATAAATATATATATTTATATATTATTCTCATTAGGATCATATTCAATTAACATCATTGTATTAATTTAATACAATGTTCCCGCCATTAAAAATAGTATTATAATTCATATTATCACTTCAAAGATTTTATTCAATTAAAATTATCATAAAAATATTTTCACAACACTAATTAAATATAGGGTTAAATATACAAAATCCCCCTGCAATGTTAGCGAATTCTCATTTTAGCCCCTGTAAAATTTTTTTTTAAACACCCCCTCGTAATATCCAGATTCCCTCACTTAGCCCCCTGGCTGCCACATGGCAGCAAAGATTCCTTTCTCTTTGCTTGCGTGGCAGCCAGGTGGCATTTTTAATATTATTTTATTATTATTTTTATTTTTTTATATTTTTTTATTTTTTTTTATATTTTTTTTATATTTTTTTATATTTTTTTATATTTTTTATATTTTTTTTATATTTTTTTATATTTTTTTTTAATTTTTTTTTAAAATTTTTTTTAAGAGGGTGGTGTTTAAAAAAAAAAAATTTACAGGGGCTAAAATGAGAATTCGCTAACATTGCAGGGGGGTTTTGTATAAACATACATTTTAAGAAAGATAGCATACATTTTACATCGGGCCAGAAAGGAAACCGATGTAAAAAAAAACATTTTACATCGGGCCAGAAAGGCAACCGATGTAAAAACATACATTTTACATCGGCCCAGAAAGGCAACCGATGTAAAAACATACATTTTACATCGGACTTAATAGTCAACCGATGTAGTAGATGTATTTCACATCAGACTTAATAGTCAACCGATGTAGTAGATGTATTTTTCACATCGGACTATGGCCCGATGTAAAATGTCTTTGATTTACTACATCACTTGGCTTTACATCGGACCCAGAACCGATGTAAAATGTGTTTTTCGCCCGATGTAAAAAGTCTTTTCTGCACTAGTGTAATTTTTAAAATAAAAATTTGTTTAAAATAGAATTAAAAATAAAAATTAGGTCCAAAAACGAAAAATAAAAAAATAAAAAATATATAAATAAAAACGAAAAAGAAATAAAAAAAAGAAAAAAAATTATAAAAATTATAATAAAAACAAATAAAACAAATAAAACAAAATAAAACAAAAAAGTAAAAAAAAAATTAAAAAAAATTTAAAAAAATATAAAAAAAATTAAAAAAAAAATTATAAAATTAAATAAAAAAATAAATAAAAAAAAAACAAAAAAAAAAACAAAAAAAAAAAAATAATAATAATAATAATAAAATAATATAAAAAATGCCACCTGGCTGCTACGCAAGTAAAGAGAAGGAATCTTTGCTGCCATGTGGCAGCCAGGGGGCTAAGTGAGGGAATCTGAATATTACGAGGGGGTTTTTAAAAAAAAAACTTTACCAGGGACTAAAATGAGAAATCGCTAACATTGCAGGGGGGTATTGTATATCTAACCCTTAAATATAATATCTCACAAATATCTTTTGATTCTATCAAATGCTCAAAAGATTTATAAATCAATGCTAAGATTATATCAAAATACCACTATTTCTATTTCACTTATTTCTCTCATTCATATCATATATATATATATATATATATATATATATATATCACCAAAAATTACTTAAATTTTTGTTTGTAAAAAAAAAATTAAATAATATCTTATAATGAAACAAAGTATCTCAAATCATTTTATTCATACACATATACACCTATCAAATTAAATTCTTCTAATATAAATACTATATGCCCCCACATTCAAATATATTTCAAACAAATTAAAAGTGGACACATTAATATCTTATATACTCACAAAAATTTGAGTCATAACAAAAATATATTTCAATTCTACACTTTTAACCCGAATTAGTTATTAATATTAAATTAATTTATGTTTAACTAATATCGATGAGAATTAAACCCAAGATTCAAATCCACTAAAACACATTAAGTGAATATATATTAGTATCTAAATTAATTTAATATGATAAATAATTTTTCATACATCTAAATAAATAATCAAGGAGCAATGCATAATATTAAATCAATATGTTTTTTTTTTTGGCAATTCATAATACTTTCATACCTTTTTTTTTCAATAACAAATATAATATAAAATAATATGTTAAATCATATGTAGAGATAATCATATAAAATTCATTTCATAATCGAAGTATAACAAACAATTTTTTTTTCATCTAAATTAAAAGAATTAATTTTTCTTCCTAAGAATAAAACTTAATTAAATTGAATTTTATATTTCTATAATTTATCTCACAAAACATAAAAGAAAAGAAATAGTAGCGTAATTCTACCTATTACAAAATATCAAACAACAACTTAAATCAGAGACATAATTTCCAATTACCCTTGGCTAAACATTCATTATAGACAAACATGAACATTATTTTCACATACTATATTGTTCACATGCTATATTATAATATTAGTGATAAATAACACTAAAACCTTTAGAATCACAATCATGTTTTAGCAATTATTGAATGTATAAAAAATCAGAACAATATAATATGAGTTTGAAAATATAGAACCTGAAGGTTAAACAACATCAACCATGAGAATGTATAAATCCTTAAGATTGTTGTATAATTTGTCAGTTGTCACCAACGAAACTCGATCACATCTTCTGATAATCACAAAATATTAATCCTGCAAAATAATAAACTGTTAAACAACCTGAGGCGTGTAAAAACACTGTCCTTAAGGATTTATCCGCCTCATAAACGCAAATCCCTCAGGATTCAACAAGTTCTTCTCAGATTCTCAATAAGACTCTGAGGCATCAGAACAACAAGAAGTAATCTCTAAGATGACTGGAAGATGTAAGCAGGAATATATGAAACAAAAATATTTTAAGCTATTCTATGTATCAATATTTTTCGTTTCTATATTGTGTAAAACATGGTAGGGGAGTAGTTATATAAGAGAGAGAAAGATTGAGTAAATGATTTGACTAAGTCTAGTCAAATGAATTAAATATAATTATTTGACCAAGTCAAACTATTATAAACCATAAAATTAATAATAATAATAATAATAATAATAATAAATTAATTAATTAATTAATATTATAAAAATATTTTTCTCATACTTGTCTTTCAAAGATGTGACAAAATTTATTTAGAACTTTTGAAATATAATCAAAATTTGCAACAATTGAGAGAATACGTGATGATATTGACGAGTGTTTTAGGTTGCGTACAACTGTTTGGTAGATTATGTATTTGATGGGTAAAAGGAAATACAACTCGTGTCGAGTTTTCTCCTCTCTAAAGAATGTATTTATTTTCTTGTTCATATGTTTTTCTTTTGGCTCTTTACTCTCAAACCATTTAAAACTAAGCCTAGATATGTAGAGATTGTCGAATGACATTCTTTTCCTCGAACCAATCCCCGTGGAGACGATAAAAACCGTACTTAATTAATTTTTGTTTGTCGCTATACCGCTTCAGCATTAGCTAAAGTTCATACAGATGATAATGATTCTGATATGAAGACTAAAGCATTACCAAGAGGGATATCGTTGGTTTGGCGATATCCTTCACATAGTTGTGGGGGGTAGATTTGTTAGGTTTGAGCTCCCTTTCTATGTGAAAAAATTTTCAAATATGATTAGCCCATTTGTCTCACTTATTTAAGTGGGAGGATCAATTTAGGGTTGAGAGAGATATAGAGAAAATAAGAATTCAAAAGAGAGAAAAGATGAGAGAGAGGCATATTCCCGTTTTTCTGCAACCAATCTCACTAAATCAATGATCCCGAATTTGTTAACTGTTGGATCGAGATAAATTTTGGAGGGCTAGTTCGTAACACATGTATCTAACTTTTGATCGTTTAGAATTAAAAAAAAAGGTCTGAGCTGAGAGATATCTACTTCACACTAAAGCTACAAATTTGAGTAATTTTTTTATCTTTTTGATTCTTATTTGTAAGCTAGTTTGTTTTGTGATTTGCGGTTATTAGCACTATTTGTGAATGACTTTAAGACTCTCTTGTACCCTTAATTGAATATAATGAATCTATTTTTTGGTCTGGATGACTCGTGGTTTTTACTCTCATATTGAGGAGTTTTCCACGTTAATATATCAGTGTTCTTTTGTGCTTTTATTTGTTCGATTTGTTGTCTTATATTTGTTGTCGATCCTTAAGGTTCCTACAAGTGTGGAGAATTTTATATCATCATTGTATTGGTTTGTTATTTTGTCTTAATTTCTCATCAAGAGCTTAGTTAGTGGAGCTATGACAAAGTTTAAGCTTCAACAAATAACCAAAGCATTGTCAAATATCTTGAGAAAACCTACAAGAAAAAATAATAATCTTGACCACTATAATCAGTATCTTGTTGGCCTATATGATACATAAATAATAGGTGACATCCTCTAGCCCATAGATTCTCATTCGAAGATGACATATATTTCATCCGATTCAAAATGATTGTCCTTTTAGCAAAAAGAAATTGTTTGACTTAAATGCATTTTTAGCCCCCTTATATTAATTTTGATAACTTTTTAGTCTCCATTAAAAAAATTATTTTTTTGATTCTTTAGTATCAGATTTCATATTTTTTGGAGGTCTCCTTTCACATGTCAGACTCATTTGTATTAGAATAATATAAACAAGTGTGAGTAAAGTGGGAAAATAGTCCCACATTGGATAAGAATGTGGTGACTTGAGCATTTATAAGTGCGAGAACCCACTCACCTATCACCTTAAGATTTTAGGTGGATAAGTGGTATGTCTCTCACAAAAGGTGTCTAATCCTACACTATGTATCAATGCTCTCTAATAAATTCCCCCAACAAATGATATCAGAGCCTGGTGAACTCCCCCAACAATTTGCAGAGGTGACATTAGAACCTATAAGTTGACATCTTCTTGATATTGTCACGTAATTAAAGTTTAACAAATTTATTTGTTTTAAAAATAAAGTTAACTTAAATAATTTTTTGTTTAAAATTAAAAATAAACGTTTATTAATAGAGTAAAGTGCACCATTTTCTTTGTTTGAGTTTCTCCATCCCCTTTCGAAAACCCTAACAAAAATTTATTCAAATATGCTTTTCTATTTCAGAAATCCTAAATTTTAAGAAAAGTTGTAACGCAAATAGTAAAGTCTAGACTTAATGTATAAAGTGGCGTGAACACTGAACACTCCCTAACATTTATTTTAATTTTACAAATTATGCTTATCAATTAAGCTAAAATATATTTATTCTAAAAAATTGAATAAATATTTAATTAACAAACATAATAAATAATTTAAACTTAGTAATTTTTTTCAAATAAAATAATTTATACTATTTTTTAAATATAATAATTTATATTTTTATATCAAATATATTAAAATATTAAAATTTAATTTATAATATGTGACGTGTGATCATAGTGGCATTGCCATCAGTGTCAAATAATAAAATTTGAAGGAGGCCATAAAAAATATAAAATCTTATACTAAAGGATTAAAAGGTTGGTTTTTTATAAATTAAGACTAAAAAAATTATCAAAATTAATGTAGAGAGATCAAAACTATATTTAAACTAATTTATTCCAAAATGAATGTTATTCTTATTTTTTAATATAGAAATAATTATTATTTTTTCAATTGTGTCTCTTAAATATTACTCTTTATATTACTTCTAATATATTTATAATATTGTCTTGTGACAATATTATTATATTATTTAATCTGTATAAAAAATATTAAATGACAATAATTTTAAAACAGATGAATTATCATTTTAATAGTGATTTATACTAAATGGCTCGCTATTACATGTTGACTCTATTTTTGATTTTTCACTCAATTTATTATAATTGTTTCGTTCATTTTTATTAATTGGATAATTTTAAATATATTCAATTACCGTAAACTTAAACAAGAAATGCAAGGTTATGTTAGTATTCTGAACGTCTGCATAGCTTTATGTCAGCATTCTTTCCTTTCCAACAAGAGAGATGTGTTTAACCTTACATGTCACTAGTCTATTGGCCGAAGCTGTACAATATCTATGTATCACTTACGTTATCAAATTCTTTCAAGAATAACCACCAATTTATGCAACGGTCATTTAATAGTCAACGACAAACTTTGAAAAGGAGCATAAATATCGGGTGCACTTGGAATTTTTGCCTATGTGAAGTGAATCCCTCAATTGATACACTTGAAATTGGAACACTTTTGTGACAAGTTAAAATTTAGAAATTAATAAAATGCTTTTGAAAATTTTACTCATTTTGATATTTTAGTTCATATATCAAGTATTTTAAATTAATCATTAAAATTAAATATTTAAATAATTGGTCTATAAAATCTTACTCATAAATGTCAAACCAGTAGTTTTTATAGTACTTGTTCGCGAGTTTTAACATACATTACCAACTTGTTCACAATGGACAGGTCACTTTTTAATCACACTATCTTCAAATTTCTATCTCGACTTTATATATTTTAGGCTAAAATACAGTTTTGGTTCTCCTATTTTTCAAAATTTACGGTTTTGGTCCTCCCATTTTGTTTTTTAACAGTTTTGGTCCCCCACCCTTCACTATTCATGTACTGTTCATGTACGGACATGTACTGTTCATGTACGGACCAGGTACTGGTCATCACTTTTTTGGGCCAAAATTGGAGTGGGAGACCAAAACTGTTAAAAAACAAAATGGGGGACCAAAACCGTAAATTTTGACAAACAGGGGGACCAAAACTGTATTTTAGCCTATATTTTATGTTTCAAATTTGAAGGTGTGTTTGTTTTAAGGTTTCAAATTATATTCTTTTGAATGATATTCTCAGAATTATTATTTCCATGAATAATATTCCTACTTATTTGTTTGGTAGAAATTAAAGTTTTTTTTAGGAATAATTGTAAAATTATTCAATTTAAAATTTAAAAAAATTAAAAATTAAAATAAATGTGATTGGTAGTGAGAAGTTATAGTTAGTTGAATTTATTCTTATGGGAATGTTATATTCCTACTCTTTAAGTCTTGGAATAAAAATAGAAGAACCATGTGTAAATATGATTCTTAAAAATAAAAAATACCTTAAAATAATTTTTTTAACTTGAATCAAACATATGAATATTAATTCCCATAGCAATATTTCTGGAAATATTTTTTCTAACCTTGAAACAAATACACCCTAACATTTATCAGAAGATTATTTTTATGTACATATACAATTTTGAATATTAAAAAATATGTTCATATAGAATAAATGGTACAATTATGCAATGGGTAAAAAAAACTATAAAATAATATATAATAAAAAATAAAAAACAATAGTATAATTAAAAAAATTAATATACGAATGAGTCCGCCAAAGTTAATAAAATACAAGACTTAGGCATTGAAATTATAATCTTAATTTCAAATGCAATTTTTTCAACACTGTTATAAAAGAGAATTTTTTATGGCACTTTATATGTTTCTACCGCACCATGTGAAATTCCACAAATGCTTTCCGTTTTAGGAGATATATCTCCGGACGCATCTTTTGCACACTCAACAAAGGCAATTTTGAGAGGCACCCGATACATTGGAATAAAATAGCACAAAACAAATAAATAAAAGCAAGTATACCTAATCTTGATGAAGGAACGAAAATCTTGAATCTTTCTCCGAAAAAGATTATGATGAGCAGGGAGATGAATAAGTAACTTCAATAGGGATGAAATCCTTTTAAAGACCCAAGAAATTCAAAGCGTTTGGGATCCTTGAAGGTGGTCGAATTCCCATAAAAAATCACCATTGCTGAGATAAAAGATACAGTAGGACACACCACTAAAATAAAGTGAGTACAATGGCACAAGGAGCCCGGAAGGAAATTTCCAGTTCAAAACATTGGCGAGAGAGACATTTCTGGGTTTATTTTGTCTGAACATTACAGTCCTCTAGAATTTATGCTCGATGGGCTTATGTACATTCTGAAAATTATGTTGACCAGCCGAGGAACGAGCCTGGTGACACCGATTATACGTCCTAAAAGGGCTTTAAGGCCGAGTTGGAAGAACCGCCGATCCCAACGAGATTAACAAATCGAAAGGTCGTACTCTCACCTATAATCGGATTTTGATTATGGGTAGTCCCATAAAACGAGGCAGAGCCGACCTCGTATGAACCGAAGACTATCTCACCCGTATAAATTAGAACTAAGGACAAAGCTCAAATGCCATGCGAAGGGTCATAAGAAATGGCTATGGAAGTAATGCATTATGATTGAAGAGTTGCTGATATTGAAGAGATAGACGTTACACACTAATTATGACTTTACTTGATGGATATTTGTGAAGAATACGAAAAGTAAGTAGAGGAGGAAGATCTATAAATAGAGGAGGTTTTGGAAGGAAAAAGAACAACCAATCGACGATATAGATGCAGGAAACAAACACCTTAACCAGCCATCTAATACTCTCCTTGAGATAGAACAGGGAAGTCAACCTTTTAGTATTTTAGCAAGAACACTTGTCGCTCAAAGATGAAGTTTTATAGTGGACCTTCACAGAAGGATCCTTGTCACCTTAAGAGGAAACACATGAGCTAAATCTTCGCTAAAAATGTACTTTCCAAGCAATTTGCTCAAAATATACAAACAACAAAAGGAAAATAACTTCATAAAAGAGATCAACGAGAAATGCATTAGTAAAGCCCTGAAGGGTGTGCTTACAAAAGCCTCATAGGTAACAGTTACAAGAAGCCTATAAAAGGGAAGAATGCAATAACAAAATGAAATAAAACCATATAAGGAACTCAACAACCCTCCTCCTAATTAACTCATCCCTCATCGTGAGCAAGGGACCCGTCATTCTTCTCAAAGGAAATCTCCGCTCCTTTAGCAAGAATCATTGTGTAAACAAGAGCTTCTTCTTCCTCACCTAGTAGCTAACAATCGTTGATCACCTTGAGCACCTTTGGTTGCAAGGATATTATATTCAAAGTGGGTGAATGGTATGATCATCATTAGTTCATGAACAACTGACATGTAGATATAAAAGAAGGCGTGTGAGGAATCTACTGGGGCAACCATGTTATCCCGTTCCACTTTAGAGCACAACTTCTGAATTGCACCCCCCTGATCACCAGTTCTTGATAAGTTCAGACGTCTCCTTAAGGCATCAACTCTAAAATAATAGGTGTAGTGTGTTTCGAAGTCTTCTACTATTGAGTGCTTTGTTTAATTGGTCTCCATAAATAAATTCGAATTTCCTAAGAAAGAACAAGAAGATAAATAGTCATTATCGCTGATATGGTAAGAAGTGCTCTCATAACTCCCAGACTCTCTTACTTTGAGGAGCATATAGTCAATTGTTCCATAAAATCTCCTAGCATTGTGCATATAATGTTCATACAACTTCATGAGTTCTCTATAATTGGAAGGCTCAATTGCATTACTCCTATCATCTAAATCCCCAATAATCAATATTTCTGGAAAAATAAAGTTAAAGAAAGATGGGAAGGATTGTACCTTTTTGCGAGGAAGACGAAAGTCGGAGAAAGGCTGAGTACAATTTGGTTTGTTATGAACAAAGACTTTGGAATAACTTCAGTATTAATGAGTTTAAGGTTTTCCTTATAAAGGAGGAAAACTTGGCAAAATAGGTTATGATTGCCTTATGCTAGGTACACACCAGTAGTTACAAAATGAATCGCCTCATGTCTCACATTTTAACACATGTTGGTGAACCAAAGGTCTTCTACAAACTTGGCTTCCCGAGCTGAATCCATCATTAGAAGCATTTAATGATACACATGTTGCCTTAGCTGACGCTTAAGGGACTTACCCCATGTTACGAACGAGGAACTCACCGCATGTGATGTTTGAGGGACCCATACCGATTAATGCTTAAGGGAGTCACCCCATGCTTCGCTCGAGGGACTCGGCCTAGGTGATGCTTGAGGGACTTGCCCCGTACTTTGCTTGAGGGACTCTCTGCAATTGATGCGTGAAGGACTCGCCCTAAATGATGCTTGATGGACTCGCCCTATGCTTCAATTGAGGGACTCGACTTAGTTAAAGCTTGAGGAACTCGTCTCATACGCCATTGGAGGAAATTCGTGGAACTTATGGATGGGAGTACATCACAATTAAATTACTTTGTCCTTTCAAAGGCCTTGTGCTTAAGCGTTTGTGGACTGAGATAATTTATTTGAGACTGAATGAGGAATGTCCCATGACAAAGTACACTTTAGGTAATGCCCAACTAGGGACAAAAAGTGGGCTAGCTGTCCAAAAACGGGGCCTTCCTAGCCATAATTGAATTAAATGCAACACAATTATAGCTTTAAGAGGAAATCCTGAAATATCAACTTGTTGAGACATATTTAGGGATAATTTATGAACATTCTTGAGAGCTTTTTCAGCAAAGATTGGAGTTTGTCAAGCTGAATTGCATGAAATCCTGTTTGTTATTCCAATATGCTAACATGAGAAATAGGAAAAATCTTTGCCTTAAAACTAACTCAATACCGATCATTTGTGTATTTTCTAATGTGGATATTGTTCTTTGGCATCTTTTAATTAAATGGAAAAATATTTTATACACACTACGTTCTTTTAGATTTAAAATATCTCACATTTTTAGAGAGGAAAATGCTTGTCAGATAAATTAGGCAATGCATTTCTTTTGTTGATTATGATACTCGACGAGATTCACATTCGATTTGTGATTTTGAAATTTTTTTAAAAGATGAATTAAATATGTCCAACTATTATTTTTTTCTATCGACTTGTTGGATTATGTTTTATGTCTCCATCCTTTTTACTTTTTCTTTGTTATTCAATAATTGACCTATATTAAAAAAATTTAATTCATTACATTTTTTATTTTTTTTTCTATCTATTTTGTAAAGCGCCAAGTGATAACATTTTTTTTATTAAAAAGTTTTTTTAAATAATATTTTTTCTAATAATTAATCAAATAATTTAAATTAGTTTATAACATAAATTTAATTAACTAAATTGTTTATAATGCATGATTTAACTTATTAATCATTTAAATAATTTGAGTTTTTTTATTCAATACAATTTTATCAGCATTGCTATTTTTACACCTTTTTCTTACACCAATACTTACACCATATGCACTGTTTATTATATAAATACGGTGAACAATATTTTTTTTAAAATTTATGAACAGTGCGTGAACAGTGTCCATGAACAGTTATTTTAAATTAGTAAAACAAAGTTGGTCAAAGAAATGTAAAAAATTGGTTAATGAAGTGATGAAGTTGATTAATAAACATCCAAATATTAAAAATAATTTTTAGTTATGAATTAAAGTTAGTTAATGAAAAGTAAAAAATTGGTTAATGAAGTAATGAAGTTGGTTAATAAACGTTTAGATATTAAAAATAATTTTTAACAATAATCAAAATTAGTTAATACAATGTAAAAGATTGGTTAATGAAATTATAGAATTAATTAATCACATGATTTTATATCGGTACTTCTTAATAAAAATATTTTTAAAAAAAATAGTATTATAATATTTTATTGTTCACTGTATTGATAAACAGTAAAATACGGTGTATGTATTGATGAACAGTAAAATACGGTGTAGGTATAGATATATGGTGTGGTGTAGGAATATCATTTCTACAATTTTATTTGAGGATATGGATCGGTTAATCAATTTTTTTGGCACGCATATAATACATACACGTATTTGTCTAGCTCTCTTTTATAACATCAATCATGAAACAAAACTAGTAAAACATATCAACTTTTAGACATGTGAACATTTTCAGCTAAGAGAAGACGATATTGGGGTGGTGGCCCTAACGAGAAAATGATGGAAGCTTTGAAGTATCAACCTTTTTCCCATTTCGGTGGCTTTTCTCCCTTTGTCGACACACACTTGCTTCCATGTTTCAATTATATATTTATTTCTTTTGATTCTAACAAGTCTAGTTACTAACTCACACAATCTAAAGTGGAAAATTGTTAGTAAATGTTTGTGTAGTTTTTAACAATTTACATCCAGATGTCTCAAATTTTAGACGGTGAAACTAGCAAATTTTAGATTTTTTGAAATGACTCTTAAAAAAAATCATTAATTCATCATATTTTTTTTTTTTCGGGTCAAGCACATTAGTTTTTAATAACTCAATTAATCTTTGAAATTGTTTGAATAGATCAAGGTAACAAGTAATTATTAATTTAAGAAAATGTTAACATAAAACATCAAATTATCAAATTTGTAGGTGAAATTATTAATGATGATTCTATTTGAAGCATTTTTTTTGCATGTTAAACTTTTTTCTTTGGGTTACTCCACTCCATTACAAAGATGACTTTATGAGACGGTGGCATATCATGTGCTATATTTGCCTTTGTCCACATGCCATAGTGCGTTAATTACCATTGAAGATATTAAAGCGATAACATTGTTAGTGCGTTACCACATAAGAAACTAAAGCGTGAACATTGTTAAATTGCATGTTTGGAATCTTTGCTTTGTTGATGGTTATAATTATTATGTTGAACAAATTGGTCAACTCATTACTACTATGGAATGGAAGTTATTCTGGGTTGAGGACGTGCTAGCGATAGTAATGAACAAAGATACTAAGTATATGATTATGAAGGTGAGAAAATTTTGTAGGCCTAATGCTGTTATCAGAACTCTGTGTTTTGAGATAAAAAGAGATGGTTTGTAGTGGTAAATATGTAATTCATTCTTTTAGAAAAAGTAAATTTGATATAGAAAGATCATATTTGATTTAGAAGGATCATATTTGATACTTTTGGATTTTTATAGTTTAGACTTTAACTTGAGATGCAAGTTAACCTAAATCTATAAATAGGGAGGAACTCTTATTATTGTAATTAGAGCTGTCAAAATGGGCTACCCGACCCTAAACGGGCCGGCCCTAATGGGCTCGGCCTTTTTAGGGTTGGGCCAAAAAAGCCCATTTTTAATATGGGCTCAAAAATTACTACCCGAACCCGACCCTAGTTGGGCTTCGGGCTACCCGATCCTAAATGAGATTTTTTAATAAAAAATAAAAATAAAAAGGCATAATATTTATTATAAATAAAATTAAAAAATATATTATTTTAAACATAATACATTTTTAAGTACTATATTATCTTTTATCAATATTATAATGTGTTTTTAAATACAATACATGTCTAAATTATATGAAATAATACTCGAATATTTAACATAAGGGAAGCTAATAGAATACGAGAAAAAAATGTTGATTATATTAATGTATAATATTTAAAAGAGAAATATTGAATAGAATATATATATAAAATATAGTGAGGTGAGAAAAAAATGTATTATGTTTAAAATAATACATTTTATATATGTCTAAATTGTATAAAATAATACTCGAATATTTAACATAAGGGAAGCTAATAGAATACGAGAAAAAAATGTTGATTATATTAATGTATAATATTTAAAAGAGAAATATTGAATAGAATATATATATAAAATATAGTGAGGTGAGAAAAATCAATATGCTATTTTGGATTAAGATAATATAAGTATTAGTAATATTTTTTAAAATTTATAGTGATATGGGCCTAATGGGCTACCCACGGCCCATATGGGCTAGCCCTAATGGGTAACGGGCTTTTTAGGGCTGGGCTAAAAAGGCCCTGAAAAATATGGGCTCTAATTTTAAGGCCCAAGCCCTATGATTGTTCGGGCCTGATGGGCCGGCCCATGTGGGCTAGCACATTTTGACGGCTCTAATTGTAATCATCAAGTTTGATAATCACGGTTTTGCAGTTGCAAAGTGATAATAAAATTTCACAGTTGTGGGGAGAGAGTTACTCTACAGATATTCATCTTCTCCTCCAATATTTTTTTCTTTCTCAACCTTTTCTTCTTTCATTGTCATTGTGTGATTGATAACAATCTTAAGATCAAGATTAAATAGGAATTCACCATAGATCGTGGTTGAATTCCAACATCTGGTATCTAGAGCACCGATTTTGATTCAAGGGAAGAACAACTGTGATGACGATGAATCACCCGAACGATCACTTTCCAGCAAATATTTCAATTCTCAAGAAAGATAATTATGAGAATTGGTGCAAGCAGATTAAGGTGGTTTTCTGTTACCAAGATCTTTGGGATCTTGTGAAGGAGGGATTATCACCGCTTGCAGAAACTGCAACAGATCAGGAGAAAGCAGTATATAAAGAATTGAAGAAGAAAGATTATAAAGCTTTCTTTATAATCCCTCAATTTGTTGATCTAGATAACTTTGAAAAAGTTAGTGATGTAGAATAAACAAAAGAAGCTTGGGAAATTCTTGAAAAATCGTTTGGAGGCGCAGAGAAGGTGAAAGAGGTGAGGTTACAAACTCACAAAAGGACTTATGAATTGCTTCAGATGGAAGAAAATGAAAGTATAACAGATTTCTTCACCAGAGTTACAAAGCTGGTGAATCAAATTAAGGTACATGGAGAAATGTTAACATCAAGATCAATTATGTCAAAGATCTTGAGGTCATTGGCTCCAAAATTCGATCACGTGGTAGTAGCCATAGAAGAGTCGAAAGACTTGTCAGTATTGACAAAGCAATAGCTTCAAGGGACGCTTAAGTCTCATGAACAAAGGATGGCTGAAAGAGCTGCAGGAAAGTCGAAGAGTGATATGGCTTGGTAGGCGCAGTCAGAAAAAGAAAGAAAAGGCAAAGGAAGCTGAAATGGAAACAAAGGTAGAGGAGGCTACACCAATTCGACTGGTCAAAATCAGCATGAAGGAAACCGATTGAATCAGAGAAAACCCTGGAACCAAGGCAACCAAAGAGGTGGTGCAGCAGGTAAAGGAATAGGTAGTGGTCGAAAGCCTGACAAAAGTCACATTCAGTGTTTCAATTGTCAGAAGTATGGTCACTATTTTAGTGATTGTCCAAAAAATAAGAAGAATCAAGAAACTGATGCAAAGCTGGCGAAACATGAAGAAAAAGAGATGTTGCTGATTGTCACAACAAGAGACGAAGAGAGATTCCAGGACCAGTGGTACTTGGACTCAGGATGCTCATCACACATGACTAGAAGGAAAGATTGGTTTGTCAACATGAAGCCCTCGTCAAAGAACACGGTGAAGTTTGCAAATGACAACACTCTAGCAGCTGAAGGTGTTGGTGATGATCAGGTCATGAGGAAGGGTGACAAGAAATCAATAATTTCCAATGTGTTATACATACCAGACATGAAAAGTAACCTGCTCAGTATAGGACAACTTGTCGAAAAGAACTACAAGGTAGTTGTCAAAGACAAGATGATGAGAGTTCTCGACGCAGGTGGTAGGTTGATCTTGAAGGCTCAAATGTCTCATAATAGGACCTTCAAGATTGAACTCAATGTGATAGAGTACAAGTGCCTAGCAACTACAGCCAGCAGAGATGAATGGTTATGGCATTTTTGACTAGGTCATCTCAACTTCAACGACATCAGAGAGCTAAAGAGAAGAAATATGGCTTCAGGATTACCTAAAATCGACATTCCAAGTGAAATATGTGAAGAGTGTGTTCAGTTTAAAGAATACAAGAATAGCTTCAGTAAGGATGCAGGAAGGAAGTCGAAGGAAATTTTGGAAGTCATATACTCTGATGTATGTGGTCCAATCCAGGTGGATTCGATTGCAGGAAATAGATACTTTGTCACGTTCATAGATGATTACAGTTGAAAGTTGTGAACTTACTTCATCAAGAAGAAAAGTGATATGATCGAGGTATTTGCCAGATTCAAATCTATGGTCGAAAGACAGAGTTGTCGAAAGCTAAAAATTTCGAGGACTGATGGTGGTATAGAGTATGTGTCGAAAGAATTCAATGTATTACGTGAAAAAGAAGGGATTATACATGAGGTGGTGCCACCCTACACTCTACAGCAAAATGGAATTGCAGAAAGAAAGAACAGAACCATCATGAACATGGTGAGAAGTATGTTGAATGGAAATCATCAACCCAAATAATTATGGGGAGAAGCGATTTCGACAACAACATACATATTAAATAGATGTCCGATGGAGAAACTTGAAGAAATCACACCAGAAGAATGTTGGTATGGTGTCAAGCCTAGCCTCAATGACTTGAAGGTGTTTGGATCTATAGCACATAAACATGTGCTAGATCATTTGAGAAGGAAGTGAAGGCTCTGCAGATTTGAGCAAATTTTGGTAAAACAGGATGTTGTGCAAGATGTTCCAACATGAAGAAGTCTGATGGAAGAAGACATGTCAGACAAGATGTCCTAGCTTGTGTCTCAACATCTTGACCTGATATAACAGACTGTTGCTAATCTGGTCCAAGATTTAAAGAGCAATCATGACATAGATTAAGGAAGAAATAAATAAAAGATTCGAAGCCCAAGGAAGTAGAAGACTATAAAAAGAAGACTAAGACCTAGGATAGTAACTGTCGCAACCTGTGAAAAAACAACCGGCGAGAAAACTGGAACAGAAGAGTCGCCACCGAACGTTATTTATCCCGACGCAGGGAAAGGAAACCATCGAAGAAAACCTGAAGAGGGAGAAGACATGGTCATCGAAACCATAGTCTGGGTTCGGGAGTCGGTTACATGAGGGGAAGGTATTAGCATCCCACACGTCCATCGTACTCGATGGGATCCACGCTTGTTGTCTAATCAAAGGGTGTGTTATCCTAAAGTCTACGGTTGAACAGAAAACGGGGATGGGAGAGACTAAGACGGACTCGCAAGGATTATCACAATCTTATGCCTACGTATCTTCGTGGACGAACGAAGAATCAGAGTCAACGTGTAGCGAGCGATTTTGGACGTGGTTCTTAAGCACTGCCGCTCTGGGTTACTACAGGTCGATTCATTTTTTATCCTATTGAAGCTGATGAAGGAAGGGAAATAGATGTCTCCAGAGCGATCGTAGTTCCTCCTATTCTATGGGAGGAAATGGTGTTTTGGTGTCTTGTTTAAAGCCCAAGACGTGAAGCTGAAAAGGTGGTTTATATCTTGTTCAAAGCCCAAGATGTGAAGCTGAAGGGTCTATTTGTATCTTGTTCGAAGCCCAAGATGTGAAGCTAAAAAGGTGTTGTCTTTAGAGAGGATTTGTCACCTCTAAAGGGGTTCTGTTTGTCACAACTATTGGGTGACTGATTATAAAGGAGGATTACTTTAACTGGGATATGTGAATCCTAGCAATGCCATAATTTCCTTTATAGGGGGTTTTAACCTGAAGGAGAAGACTTTAACTCAGTGTAGAGCAATGCCATCTTTCCTTAGGATTTTCTCATGCTAAAAGAGGGACAGTGGCGTGGATGTAAATAATCCAGAGGCTTGCCGCTTACAGCGATTAGATGAAAGGAGTTGTTGATGTTTGTATTCTGTGAACGAGGCACAATTTTGATGCTAAAAGGTTGATTGACTCAACCGGGGTTTTTCTTATACAAAGCCTAAGAGGAGGCTATTGGCCCAACAAGAGGGTGTTTTTATATGTGTCTTGTACGAAGCCCAAGACGGAGGCTAAAAGGGTTTGACTCAACAAGAGAGTCTTTTATACTCACCAAGAGAGTGATTTGTATCTCGTACGAAGCCCGAGATAGAGGCTAAAAGGATTGCTGTTTCAGTTGAGTGACAGGTCCAGTAGGTTGGTTAAAAGAGAAAATCAGTTCTTATAAAGAGACTGATTAAAGGTAAGGCTATGCTTTAGGATTGATCAGAGGATCAGGGTTATTTCCTGTACTTTAAGGAAATGGGGAATCCAGAGGGTATTGGAGTCTGTCCGAGTCTACTGGTGTTTTTTCCCTACTTGAGAATGCCTTCGAGGCTCAAGGAGATTAGACTGTCCAAGTCTAGAGTTTTATCTTTTGGTACTATGCTTAAAGAAATAGTAGTAGTACGTTCACGGTAGAAAGATCTAGACTCTTTGAAAGACTGTTCTATTAAGATGACTAATTTCTGTTCCTATACCTTTAGGAGGTCGTCGGGACAATTTGTACGAAGCCCAAGAGGAGGCTGGAAACTTTTAAGAAGCCGAGGGATAATTTGTACGAAGCCCAAGAGGAGGCTCTCTTCCTGAAGGAAGAATCCTTATACGAAGCCTAAGAGGAGGCTGTGAATACTTCTAAGAAGCCGTAGGGTCCTTGTACAACGCCCAAGAGGAGGTGGGGATGCTTTTAAGAAGCCAGTGGGTCCCCAAACCCAGAGAAATTCAAGACAGACTATTCACAGAGAATATATCAAGCCAGGAAAGTCCAAGAATTTGGAAGAAACTCAAGAGATGTCATTCATGGAGAAAAGATCATCTCTGGGGAGTAGAGTTTCTTTGACAATTTCTAAGGGTGACAGTCTGAGAAAGGGTTCACCGAGAATGCTGCTTTTCACGTCTCCATATTGTTTAACCCCAAGAGGAGGGAAAACTGTGTCTGGTAATCCTATGGGGATCTAGTTTTGTCTATTTAAGAGTGACCAACAGGGCTTAGTGCTAGACGTAGTTGCCGGGGAAACTCTAAATATATATACTAGTATTACACAGTTG
This sequence comes from Lathyrus tuberosus, assembly GCA_022829125.1. NCBI lineage: Eukaryota > Viridiplantae > Streptophyta > Magnoliopsida > Fabales > Fabaceae > Lathyrus > Lathyrus tuberosus. Next base: position 354,307 of record JALAZF010000368.1, on the reverse strand, counting down.
ATATGAGTTTATGAAAGAAGACTTACAGTGAAACAGCCCCACAATACAGTTTATATGTATATGAAAGGGGATAAAGAAAACATATAACCACTTACTCGGTTGTAGAGCTTCCATGCTGTTTGGTTAGTTGTTCAACAAAGAAAGATTGAAAACAACAGTATATTCAAAATTAAAGGAGAAAGTATTTTGAAAAGATGTTGGGGCTTACAGCTCAAGGCGAGGCCCAAGGTTTATCAGTGATCGCACTGTCGTTTTGTACAGAGGGACTTATACAAGTTACTGAGGCCCAAAAAGTTTTCTGTACAAGGGGATGGGTCTTACACTCGCTCAAGAGGCCCAAGTGTTTAAAGAAAAAGAATGGGGCTTACAACACTAGGGTAGGCCCAGGGTCATTTGTTTGAAAATGGCGATCGTGCCGAGATTTTTGAAAACGCGGTGGGTCCGAAAATGGTTTGGTTTTCAAAGGGGGTTGGGTCTTACACTCTAATAGAGGCCCAAAATATTTTGAATGAGTCTTATAGCTCGAGGAGAGGCCCAAGGTTTATTTTTCAACGGACGATGATCACGTCGAACTTTTTGAAATACAACGGAACTTATACAATAAGTGAGGCCCAAAAATAGGTTTGTATTTACAAAGGATTGGGTCTTACACTCTATTAGAGGCCCAGAAGATTTTAAAAGGTTTGATGAGGGTTGAATTAATCAAAACCCTAATTTGTTTCCAAAATGTATTTTAATTGAATAAAATATTCAATTAAAATGATCAAAATTGTTTAACATGTGGAAAACAAATTGTGATCTTGGATTAATGTTTCAAAAATCATGTTTTGACCTACAAAATGATTAGAAGTCATTAAAATTTGCAAAATCAAGAAGGAAAAAATATTTTAAATGTCAAAAACAATTAAAATAGTAATTCTTTGCAAAAATATCAATTATATGAAATAAATAATATTTTAGGGATTTTTTCGTAAAATAAAATATTTTAACATTTTTGTGAATTATTAAAAGAAGAACCAACTCAAAATCATTAAAACTCAGAGAGAAATTAATTTTTGAATCAATTAAATAAAATCACAAAATTCAAATATTCAACTATTTGAAAAAGGGCGCCAAGAACATGGCAAGAACACGCGCCCTTCCTCTGTTTCTGTAGATTTGCGTTTTCTATCCAATCTCACTGAATACTTGATTATATCATGCAATCTATATATCAATCTACTCGTTTCAACCTCACGATCATGTCTATGGTCTTTAATTTCATTTATTTTAAGCATGGAATAGGAAATCAAAGAGAAGCCTCAAGAACCCTAAATTCTGCATGAAGGTTCATAAATTCCATACATGATTCAAACAATGCAATTGATTGAGGGAAAACACTCCATGCATGATTATGAACATATGGCCAAATTATTGTGCAGCAAAAAATGCATGGACCATAGAGTTAGAAGAGCTCATGCTTACCTCTTGCAGCTGGTGATCGTGTTTTATGTTAGAGGTGTTACAGCTTGGTTCCAAGGTTATGGACAGCTTCCCTAGGTTCTATGGAGTGTGTCTGGATGCTTGGAATGTATTGAAATGATCTGGAACTTGAGATGGTACCCCAACTGCAAATCTGTCAAAGGCTTGAGCAATTGGCTGGTGATTTTGTGATTTTGGTGTTCCAGATGTTGTGTGAGTGTTTGGATCACTTCTATATGATGTTTATGAGGTGTGTGTGTGTGATTGGTTTGATTGAAATTGCTCTCAAACTCAAAACCCGATAGTGACTTGCTTTGGAAGGCAAAATTGGAGTGAAGAAGGAGATTTTGAGGAAAGCATCTGTTTGATGGCTTTGGTGTACTCAAACTGATCACAAATGAGCTCTATTTATAGTAGAAAAAGTTTGTTTTGCAAGCAATAGTGAATGACAACTGCAGCAGAGGTTTGGCCAATGGTTACACTTTGGAATCCAAGTCTCCTTTAGCCATTGATTAGAGGTTAGGGCACAGGGCTGTGGTTCCCTTGGTCTTGGATAAGTCTTAGCTGAATTTAGTTGCAAATGGTTCAGTCCATGCCACCTTGGTGTATGCATTGAATGCTTCAATCCAAAATTGGAGTCTTGTCCCTCTTTTAGGCAATTCTAGGTTTGGCATGCTACTTCTTGTTCCAAGGACTTTTGAGGCTTGGCTCAGTGTTTGTCCCCTTTAAATTTGATCCTCAGATGTGTCCAAAGTGATGACAAGGCTTGGAATTATCTGATTTTACCAAATCGAGCAAAAATGCAAAATTCTGCCTAGCCTTGGCAGTTTTCAGCAAGGCATATTGCCATTGTCATATCTCTTGGCCCAAGTGGAATTTGGTGATGTTCTTGGCCATTTTGGAAAGCCCTCATATGATACAACAACTGTTTGACCATCTTTGGTTTTGATACCTTTTGGATCCAAGTGAAAAATGCCCCTACATTTGGAAAAAAGTGAAGGCAGATTCTGACTTAGTGAAAATTTCACTAAGTGTTGAAAAAAGTGACATTTTCACTTTTTATGATTTTGATCATTCCATAACTCAGAACCCATGAGGAATTTGGAGGGAGGCCAGTTTTAAGCTTTTGTAGAGGGTAATGAGATCTACAAATCAAGCTTTGGATGGGGAAAAATGGCTTTGTGGTTTAGGAGTTATGATCCTCCAAAGTTGGTACTCTTGCCACTTTGTTCATAACTTAGAAAATTTTCTAAGTTTTTATGGTTAACCCTTTTACAAGTTATCCCACTTCTCTTGATTTTTCTTGATGAATGATGATTCAAATCATATATTAACATCATTTTAGGGTTAAAAAACCATTTTTGTGAAAAATTTCAAAAAGTCAAAGTTGACTTTTGTGCACAGCTGACTTTTTGTCAGATGAATTCCAAACTGTGCAATCCTGTATGAAATCAAGTCCTTGACCTAAATCAAACTTGATGGATTAATTTTATAGGTGTTATAGGGTGTATTGAATCATGTCCTAGGGTTTGGGAGCATGTCCTGGTCAAAAGTCAAAGATACAGTTGACTCTTCTCGCGAAACCCTAAATGTGGTACTGATGAAATTGAGACTTGCTGCTCAAAATTCTTGGATTAATCCATTGTTGTAAATGGATCAATATAGTGTGTTGGAGACCCTCAAATCCTCTCTTGAGGTCTTGGCTCATGATTTGTCCCAAAGGTCAACTTAGGGGTGAATTAGGTCAAGAAACCCTAATTCTTGATTTTTGATGTATGCATCCCCTGAGGTCAAATTGACTTGATGCTTGGGCCCATGAGGTTCCATGGAGTATTTTAGGATATGCTTTGAAGCATTGGCTCATGCCCAGAGGAAAAATTTCCATCTAGAGGCCCTGGTCGACCAAACCCTAATTTGGTGACACTGGCGATCTTGAGGCTTGATCCACCTGGAAGGGAGCAGCCTTGTGCTTAATCCTTAAAGTGGGAGTCTTCTTTATCCCTTGTAGATGTTTGAGAGGTTAGACAAGTTGAAGATCATGTCATTTCTTGATTGATCTTTTATCTAAAGGCTCTGAGAGGGCTAGAAACCCTAAGTTTTGATAGTAGTGAATGCTCACCCATCTTTGGGGAGACTGATGAGGTATGATGGTTTACCCATATTGTGATGATGATTTGCATAATGATGGGAAATCTTAGTGGTCAAAATTTGGGGTATGACAGATGCCCCTATTTAATCTTCTTGGACTCGAAGGTTTGAATGACGAAGGTATTCGGGCATTCAAGGTGCAAGAGGATTAAATATCAGAATACCCGAAATTTTGATGGTGGTTATGAATGGTAGCTTACGCATCCTTCTTATTTTGCTAAGCAATGATGCTTAGAAAAGGTAAAAAATTCCCCTCGATCCTGGACTTCGGCCAAGAAACTGGTCTAAGTTTCATGAAATAAACTTCCCCTCGATCCTAGTTTCCTACCAAGGAACTGGTCTTAATTTCTGGTGTAAACTTCCCCTCGATCCTGGTTTTCTACCAAGGAACTGGTCTTAGTTTTTGGTGTAAACTTCCCCTCGATCCTGGTTTCCTACCAAGGAACTGGTCTTAGTTTCTTTTGTCAATAAACTTTATTGACAAGGGACGCTATTTGTAGCGGTTTTCCTCAAACTTCTCGCCGAATTTTCCAGGGGAGATGCCATTTGATAGAAAAAATTTTGATGTCAGACTTGCTGGGGAATCCAGTCGTCTCAGTTGTAGAGGTGTACAAACTTCTCTGTTTGGAGACGCCATTTGCCGACTCTACTGGGGAAAACGAGTCTCTTGAGAGACTGCTTTCACGCTTGGGGATATTGCATCATACTTTTCTCGGGATCTTCCCGGAGAAACGCCATATGATGTGATCCAATTTTGAGGTGCTGATGACCTTTTCATTAGCGGTCTTTTCGGAGAAAAACCGCTGTATTGTTGATTCTCTGCTTAAGAGGCTTTCTATAGGGATTTTCCTTAATTCGGGAAAGCGAAAATATCATCTTCAATGGCGAAGAGTGACATTTGTTGAAGGTTCTCAGGTCTTTCAGAGGTTCAAGTTATCAAAGTGGTCAAGGCCAATTCTGATCTAGAACTAAACTGGAGGAGAGAGATTGTTCAGACGCAACCTTTCCTGACGAGGAAAGACCTGACGACTCAATTGAGAGGACTGTTATCACCAGGGTATAAGACCGACTAGAGTGATAGTGATGCAATACGAATGTGAATGTAAATCAATAATGCATGATGTATGTATGTTTATGCTGACAAAACTGACGTGACATACAAGCTAATGGATGAACACGATTGGATACTCAGCCATCGCGGGGCGAAGAAGTGCCACTGGTTCAAGATAGCAATTCTGCCTTGCTTAGGAGAAACGGTCCCTGTTGGGAGCGACGCTGGTCGGGCTTAGGAGACGAGAACTCGGCCGAAGAGGTCAGATGGAGCATTCGCATCTGACATAGCTGATCCTTTATTCAGGCATACTAGTTTAGAAGGAGTACTTTGATTCTGCACTTTGAGGCTCGAACACCTTTAGAGAAGCGATCGATGTTCTTTCGATGTTCAACAGTCAAAAGAAATTGCCATCTTTATTTTAAGCAGAAAATTTTACAAGTAAATTCATTTTTGTTTCATTTCAAGAATCGTTTGTCATGTTAAAATGTCGTTCTGTAAAGCTAAAAGAAATAAGATTTGCAAACAAAAGCACAAGGGCTCAAATTTTATTGATAGGATGGAGATCAGCAAAATGCGTGATTCCATAGAGCATTTACAAAGCTAGAAAAATGGTAATTTATAGGGAAAAGGGGCTACGTTGAAACATAACGACCACTATACTTCTACCAACTTTGAATTCGGGGCATCCTGAGCTTCTGTCGAAGATGACCTTGACTGGAGTTTTCTTGATGGATGGTGTAACTGCTGCTGAGGGACTTGCCCCTTTGTTGAACATAGTTACTTGCCATTATCCCTAATTTTTTCCTTGATTGTACTGTGAGATTTCCAATCCACCGGGATGATTTTTGATCATGTCTCTAATTTTTGCCTGGACCGCCCTTTCGGATTTTCAATCCACCGAGACGTTTTTTTTTTAGCTTAGGCGAAGTATTTCTTGACTACATCAACATTTGTGGGGTAGACAAATTCCTCTCCGTCCATGGTTGCAAGTCTCAAGGCACCGTCTGAGAAAACTTTCTTGACCACATAGGGGCCGTCATAATTCGGAGTCCATTTTCCCCAGGAATCAGTGAGAAATGATTGTATATTTTTGAGCACAAGGTCTCCTTTCCTGAAGACGCGAGGTCGGACCTTTTTGTCGAACGCCTTCTTCATTCTTTGTTGATACAACTGACCATGGCATATTGCCGTGATTCGCTTTTCTTCGATCAGATTCAGTTCATCGTGTCGATTTTGACACCATTCAGCTTCTGTAAGCTTAGCTTCCATCAATACTCGGATTGATGGGATCTCTACTTCTATGGGAAGCACTGCTTCCATACCATATACTAGAGAGAAAAGGGTTGCCCCTGTTGAAGTGCGGACAGATGTGTGATAACCGTGAAGAGCAAAGGTAGCATCTCGTGCCAATCTTTGTAGGTTACAACCATCTTTTGACCAATCTTCTTGATGTTCTTGTTAGCCGCTTCTACCGCTCCGTTCATCTTTGGTCGGTAGGGAGATAAGTTATGGTGTTCTATCTTGAACTCAGCGCACAACTCTTTCATCATCTTATTGTTCAAGTTAGATCCATTATCTGTAATGATCTGGATCGGAACACCATAACGGCAGATGATAATGTTTTTGATAAATCAGACCACCACTTGTCGGGTTACATTAACGTACGATGCTGCTTTGACCCACTTGGTGAAGTAATCAATGGCTACCAGGATGAACCGATGTCCGTTTGTAGCTTTGGGCTCAATCAAGCCAATTATGTTGATTCCCCATATGGAAAAAGGCCATGGGGAAGAAAGAACTTTGAGATGTGTTGGCGGTACATGAATTTTGTCATAGTATATCTGACACTTGTGACACTTCCTCATGTACTTGTAGCAGTCGGATTCCATTGTCAACTAATAGTACCCTGCTCTTAGAATTTTCTCGCCATTGTGTGTCCGTTGGCATGAGTGCCAAAGGATCCTTCGTGAATTTCTTTCATTAACATGTCTGCTTCTGGTCTGTCTACACATCGGAGCAAGACCATGTCAAAATTTCTCTTATAGAGTGTATCACCGCTCAGGAAGAAACTGCCTGCCAGCCTTCTTAGGGTTTTCTGTCATTCCTTAGTGCCCCAGGCGGGTACTCTTGTTTCTGAAGGAAGCATTTGATATCGTGATACCAAGGTTTGTCGTCTATGACTGCTTCAATCGTGAAGATGTAAACAGGCCTTTCAAGGCACGTTATGTCGATCTTAGGTATGTCATTCCATTGACCTACACTGATCATGGAAGAGAGAGTGGCTAATACATCAGCCATGTGATTCTCCTCACGAGGGATGTGATGAAACTCAACTCTGTTGAAGAAGGGTAGCAACCTTCTCGCGTAGTCTTTGTAAGGAATCAATCCTGATTAGTATATGTTCCAATCTCCTTTAATCTGATTGATAATGAGGGCTGAGTCACCATATACATCCAAGTTCTTAATCCTTAAGTTAATCGCTTCCTCGAGACCCATAATACAAGCTTCGTATTCGGCCTCGTTGTTTGTGCACTTGAATTTTAGTCTGGCGGTGAAAGGAATGTGGGTACCCTAAGGAGTGACAATGATTGCCCCAATTCCATTTCTGTAATGATTGACAGCTCCGTCAAAGATAAGTCCCCATTGGGAACCTGGTTCTGGCCTTTCACTGGGTAGCCGTTCATCGCAATCTTTCATTTTCAAATACATGACATCTTTGTCTGGGAAGTCAAACCCGATTGATTCCTGATCATCAATCGGTTGATGAGCCAAATGATCGGATAAAAATACTCCCCTTAACGGCTTTTTGAGCATGGTACTCTATGTCATATTCTGATAGCAACATCTGCCAACAGGCAATCCTTCCCGTGAGAGCAGGCTTTTCAAAGACATACTTGATTGGATCCATCTTGGATACCAACCAAGTAGTGTGACGAATCATGTACTGGCGCAGACGTTTGGCTGCCCAAGCCAAAGCGCAACAAGTTTTTTCAAGCATAGTATACCGAGTCTCGCAGTCGGTGAATTTCTTGCTCAAATAGTAGATGGCAGACTCTTTCCGTTTGGTTTCGTCTTGTTGGCCAAGAACACAACCCATGGAGTCTTCCAGGACAGTGAGGATGATAATCAGTGGCCTTCCTTCCACTGGAGGTGATAAAATCGGCGGGTTCAACAGGTATTCCTTAATACTATCGAAGGCAGTTTGGCAATCTTCTGTCCAAATGCAATCCTGATTCTTTTTAAGTAATTTGAAAATCGGCGCACATGTCGCGGTCACGAGGAATATGAATCGGGAAATTCAATTCAAACGTCCCAGGAATCCTCTGACTTGTTTTTCAGTTTTTGGAGAAGGCATTTCTTGAATGGCCTTGACCTTGTCAGGATCAACCTCAATTCCTTTCTGGCTTACGATGAATCCTAAAAGTTTTCCAGAACAGACACCGAAGGTGCACTTGTTGAGATTCAAGCGGAGTTTGTACTTTCTCAACCGCTTGAATAGCTTTGACAGATGGGTCACATGTTCCTCTTCTATCTTAGATTTGGCAATCATATCATCGACATATACCTCGATTTCTTTGTGTATCATGTCATGAAACAGAGTAGTCATGGCCCTTTGATAGGTTGCCCTGGCGTTTTTCAAACCGAACGACATCACCTTGTAACAAAAGGTACCCCAGGGGGTAGTGAACAAAGTTTTCTCCATGTCTTTCGGCGCCATTTTGATTTGGTTATAGCCCGAGAATCCATCCATGAAGGAGAAAACTTTGAACTTTGCTGTACTGTCTACCAGCATGTCAATGTGTGGTAAGGGAAAGTCGTCCTTTGGACTAGCCTTGTTTAGATCTCTGTAATCCACACACATTCTGACTTTTCTGTCCTTTTTTGGAACGGGTACGATGTTGGCTAACCATTGAGGATATTCTGATGTGGCGAGGAAACCCGCGTCAATCTGTTTCTGTACCTCTTATTTGATTTTGATGGCCATGTCCGGGTGAGTTCGTCTCAACCTCTGTTTTACTGGCGGACATTCCGATCTCAACGGTAAATGATGTTCCACGATGCTGGTATCCAACACTGGCATATCCTGATAGGACCAAGCGAATACATCGGGGAATTCTTTGAGAAGCTTTACCAAACCCTCTCTGGCAGTTGGACTGAGCAGTGCCTTAATCCTGATTTCTTTTCTCTCTTTTTTCGAACCTAAGTTTACCGTTTCCAACGGATCTTTATGAGGTTCAATGGACCTTTCCTCCCGTCTGAGTAATCGGGAGATCTTTTCTGGAATTTCGTTGTCATTCTCTTCTTCAGCCCCAAATACTGGGAACTCAAAGTTGGTAGAAGGCATCGGATCGTATGTTTCAACGGGGTTTAAAACAAGCAATCTGCATGACGGTATGATTTGTGTTTAGAAGAGATAGAGAGAATGCAAGAGTGTGTGCAGTGTATTTCTTTGAAAAACTGCTTGTTTATTATTATTGATTTGTTTTTTAGGATTACCATTTTTTGGAAAAAGCAAAAAGAAAAAACAGCAATAAATGCGGAAATTACAGAACGACGTTATTTTATTAATGAACAAGTCGATTCTTGAAACTACAGCCCTATAAAACAAAACTCTGTCACTTTGGGCAAAGCGAAGAGGGAAATTTATAGAAAGTGAGCCCTATCAAAACATCCGTTTCACCTGGGCAGGGTGAAAGGTTAAAAGATGGCAATTACTTTGACTTATGAACAATTTTTGGAACATTGACAGCAACCCATTGGCGACGAACTCCTCGGTGAATCACAAAGTCTGGCACCTTCCTTGATTTGTCTTCAGAAATAACGCTGATTTTTGGCGGAGCAGGATCATTGGAATCTGTCTCTCAGGCAGAGTTGTCATAGGAGGATTCCTCTGTTGTATTTTGTATAACATTGGTGCTCTCAGGTAGATCTCCCCATCCAGTTGGCTGGATGTCTTCGAGCCTGATACGAGAACTTTCGGGAGCAGTGTACTTGACCACGAAGTTAAATTTTCCATTTGGTTGTCCCAAGGTGTCCCACACTTCTTTGGAACTGGAGGGGTCATCCCTCTCGATGACGTTGACCTCGGGAAAAGCATAGTTGATGAATTCTAGTCTGGAAAGTTGTGCCAATTCATCGTCGTACTGGACATTTTCTGACTGACTTGATTGTAGATCCCATGACATGGTGGGGATGCAGGTATTCTTTTCAATGATGCTCAGCTGATTTTCATTGTTCGGCTGATTTCCTTGCCTCAAGTCTCCTGGATACGGCTGCCACATTGGCAGGCCATCCATCGGGCCATAATAGTCGTGGTCAAAGTTGTCCTTCATTAGAGTGTCCTCCTCTAATGAGTTTGGTGGAGCACGACATCCTTCCAGATCATAATCTCTGTATATTATTTCGACATCTGACCTGGGTATAAATCTCGGAACCGTCCTTGTTAAGATAGGACTCCCATTCTTCCTCCATATCAGAGGAATCATCTTTATTGATGGTATGCACTTCTTGAGGCACTGGGTGAAGGAAACCTCCACCGTGGAAGAAGTCTTGAATGGGATGAAGACTTTCATTGCTGGTAGTAGCTGTCTGGGTACAGGTTACAGAAAAACCAAGACCCTTCCTTGTTTTATTATCAGTAGAAATGACTAGCTATCCCCATCCGGTTGTATTGGTACTCTCGACCGCTTTGATAGCATCTTTGTATGAGGGAATGGAAGTTACCTCTTCGGATTGATTGTCCTTGCTCACCGACAGTGCTTGGAACTGAGTTCCAATAACCTCTTCGGGTTCTATACCAGTAGATGATGATAAGTTACTCACGAGCAAGGCGTGTTCTCCACAGACCGTGACGAGTTGGTTGTTCTGGACGAACTTTAACTTTTGGTGGAGGGTCGAGGTGACCGCCCCAGCCTGATGTATCCAAGGTCTTCCTAATAAACAACTGTACATTGCCCGGATGTCTATAACCTGGAAAGCGACTTGGAAAGTGTGAGGACCAATAGTTATGGGAAGGTCGAATTCGCCGATAACCGTTTTTCTGGACCTGTCAAATGCTTTGACGACGACCTCACTGGTTCTCATCGGGGGTCCTTTGAAGGATAATTGCATCAAAGTGGACTTCGGCATAACATTCAGGGCTGACCCTGTGTCTACCAGTACGCTGGCTAAAGCATCGCCCTGGCAGCTGACCGTGATATTGAGCGCCATGTTATGACGGCGACCCTCTTCAGGTAATTCCTCATCACTAAATCCCAAGTTATTGCAGGAAGTGATGTTAGAGACAATGCTATCGAACTGTCTAATTGTTACATCCTGTTCTACAAAGGCTTTCTCCAAGACTTTCTGTAGATCCTCCCTGTGCGCTTTTGAATTGAGTAAAAGTTACAGCACAGAGATCTTTGAAGGAGTTTGTAATAGTTGATCAACAATGTTGTATTCACTACTTTGGATGAGCTTCAGCATCTCATCGTTGTTTTTTGAAAGTTCGGGATTACTGGATTGACCGACCGGTGGATTGGTAACTTCTGTCTGAGGTTCCTTTTCTTTGTTAAATTCTCCAACTCCACGGTTGAAGATTCGACCACTCCGTGTTACTTGACTGATGTCTGCAATATTCACGACGGAGGGTAATGGAATTTCCTTTCCATTCTCGACTGTTGTTGCACCGTATTTATAAGGGATAACCTTAGTTGATTCATACAGTAATGGTCCCGGTAGATAGATGACTATGGGAGCCTTCTGATTTTTCCGACCATCGTAAGCAATTTCAATCCGTTCCTGGTTGGGAACTCTCGATTCGTCAAGTAGAGGGATGATGGTACAAACATCCCTAGCCTTCTGATGATCAGAGATTACGACAACATCCTCAATTTGATCAGCAAGGTAGTCCGGCGCCCAGTTGATTGGTCTGGAACCCGGATATGGGCGAATCTCTCTACGATCCAGCTGACCCTGAAGAGTTGCTCGCACAAGGTAACATCCTTGGTTACTTTCCGAACAGACTCTACAACATTCATATTTGTGTGGTGGCACCTGGCCACACCCGCTTTGAATATAATTTAACCTCACTAGGTCAGTTTCCACAGATCGAACGTCCCGACTTTGATGCCGAGTAGGGTTCCCGTTGGTAATACTAATTTGCTGGGTGTCTTCATCCATATAGATTGGAAGCCACCAGTGATTCAACAAGTGCTGAAGGGTTTCCTAGACAAGGGCACAACCTTGATCGTTTTCATAACCCGCCCTACAGCTCTGATAATCATGTGATACCAGGAACCCGAGCCGGACCTGTTTAGCATGTAACTCCACCAGGCTGGTATTTATTAAGCGAATATCGAAGATTTGAATCATGTTGATCTGATAGGGATTCCTATCCTCATAGTCCTGGATCCATCCAAGATCCATCTGACGCTGGAGGGCCTCTTGTACAAAAGAGCATCTCTGTTTGTTTACCGAGCAAGTCAGACAGGAACTGTAATCATGCCGCGGTAGATTATGATACTGGCTTTGCCTGGAGTGCATCGCCACCAAGTTGATATTCATTGCACGGACATCATGGTTCTGAATGATGTTAGAATTCGTGTAAACCATGTTAACTCCACGAACTCGGTGCTCTTGGATCCATCAGAGATCCATCTGTTCCTGTAGAGCTGATTGCACCACAGAACATCCTCGATTGCTTTTAGAGCAGATGTCACATTGGTGATAGTTATGAGCTGGCACATGGCCATATCCACTCTGTCTGCAATGCATCTTGACCAGATTGGTCCTTAACAAGAGTACATCATGAATTTGATAGACGTTGTTAGTCTCTCCCTCTATCAAATTGACTGTAGCTTTCTCGTGTTGAGGCAGCGGGTTTGTGAGAACATTAGGATTTGTATCCTTGAAAGATAAGACTCCGCTCCTAATAAGCTTTTGCACGTCGGATTTGAAATTGAGACAGTTCTCTATGTTATGCCTTGGTCCTCCTTGATGGTAAGGGCAAGTCTGATCCACCTTAAACCAAAAAGGCAGATTTTCCAGTACTGTAAGAGGGGACTTAGTCTGGACATGCCCCTTAGCCAATAGTAATGGAAATAGCTCTGCGTACGATACAGGTATAGGATCAAATCCTGGTGGCTGCATTGCACGGTTGTTATTGTATGGAGGACGAGCCTGCTGAAGAGGCTGTTGAGTCCTTTGGTGATTAAGTTGGCTCTGCGCCACTTGAGGTTGATACGTAGAAATAGGTGCAGGATTGATAGCAGGAGTCACAGTCGCTACTGGCTGATAATGTCGCCTTTGGTTTCTGAGAGAGATATTCCCAATATCTTGCTCTTTTTTCTTAGGGAGAGCACTACCGTATCGCTTTGTACTACTTGATGTTCCAGTGTCTTTGACTAGACGTCCCTCTCAGACGGCTTCCTCAAGACGAACTCCCATACCGACCATCTCGGTGAAGTCACTGGGCGCATTGGCTCGATTGACCCGAGTATTGTACGAATGAGACAGTTTGACTTTAGAACCGAGACACAAACGTGAGATTCGTAGGTAAGTAGAATACGTGACGTGAGAATGATGAATGCAATGATTATTTTTTTTTGTTTAATCAAAATAAACTTCGACAATTAGATTGCAAATATAAAATAGTGGGGAAACCCTATTTTATTGAATTCAAAGGATTGTGAAAATAGAAATACAGTAGATTACAAGGTGCGGAAACAGAAACCTAAGCTAAGGGGTCCCGAGTCCTCTCTGGGGAGAGACTAGGTGCTGATTCTGGTACTTTCCTTTTCTTAGACCGGGGCTCTTGGGCCGTTGTCGGGTTGTCATTCCTTTGCCAAGTGAAAGGAGCGAGCGAATTCCTTTGGTCATCTTGATTATCCATAACATGTTGCTCTAAAATCTCAATCAGAGCATCCTTATCTTTTAGCAGTCGCTGTATTTTGGTACACTCTACATTGAGGGTGTGGTACTTGTTCTTCCAAGAACTTCTCTCCTGTTGAACTTTGTTGAGAGTAACTTGGAGTTTTTCCGTTTCAGTCATGAAGTACATGACAGATGCCCTCGGCGGAAGAACTCCGTGACGAGGATAAGGCATATTTAGCTTAAGAGCTCTAGTTTATACCCAGTGGAGATAAGGCTCTACCGAGACACAGTCCAGTTTTCCTAGAGACTCTCGTCCTTTCTTATGAACATATTTCCAAGCGTGCACTATTTCCATCTTTAGTGCCCTGTCATTTTCTCCTTCTTTGAAGAAAAGACCTTCCAGATGAGCATTACGCGGGACATGCCTCATTGGGTATCCAAATTGACGACGAACCAATATTGGATGGCAGTTGATTCCTCCCTTAGTTCCTATGAGGGGTACGTTGGGGAAGTTTCCACAACGATCAATGATCCTGATCCCGTCATAAATCCTATTGTACCAATCTATATCAGAGTTGGTAAGAGACAAGATATTTTGCGCCCAACGTAAGGCACTCTTATGATCCCAAAAAGCAGCAGACTTAGGCAAATGGGAGATAAACCATTTGTATATCAGGGGTACACAACATGGGATCATTCCTCCGCTGTATAAATTCCTTAAGTGTACAGAATGATACGCATCTGCGACCAAGGTTGGCACAAGGTTTCCAATGAGAAATACCTTAATGGCGTTGATATCGATGAAGCTATTAATGTTGGGAAACAGAAATAACCCGTAAGTGAGTAAGACAAAGATGCTTTCAAAAGCAGTCATGTTCCCTACACTAGCAAAGTGCAGAGCCTTCTTTGTCAGGAATTGGGCTGGCAAACCTGGGAACCCACCCTTAGTGGTCATGTGAGTCTTGACTTCCAACTCATCCAAATAAATCGCTCTTGCAATGGTCTGATCCTTTGGAATTTCTTCCAGTCCAGAAAATAGAGCTCGATCAGTAATGTGTAGTAGGTTAGGTGAGAATACTCCTCCAGCATTGGTGCGAGCTGGTAATCCGGGAATGTGAAACAGTGATAGACCGGATCGTAAAACTGAATGAGTGCCTCCATGATTCCTTCAATCACATGGACTCTTAAGAGAGGTAGCAGACCTCCGTACTTGGCTCTGAAAGCTTCAGGGTTAGTGATCATCCTCACTAATCCTCTCAAATCTTCTAGTTTTGGAACCCTGAAGGTATACTTATGAGTTCTCCTTCTACCGAAATCCATGAGCGCAATATTTTTCTCTGACATTTGAAATCATTGTCTTAGTTTAATTTGAAAAAGAGAGACTAGAAGAGAAAATTTTTCTTTGATGTAATGTTTTTTTTAGATAAATGCATGAATGCAGCACACAAAAACATAGAAAAAACATGGGGTCAAAGGATCGGTGTCATGAAGTCAAGGCTCTACCCCCCCCCCCCCAAAGTTTTATACTAGTGATTTTTGTACCTGTCTCTCAAGATCATCAGTTCTTGTCGAGAAAACACCAGCGGGTCGGGAACCGTGCTAGGTGATGTTTTTTGAAGAACCATCAGAAGAGGGTAGTATCGCGTGACAACCATTTCCAATAGTTTCTGCACTACTAAAAGAGGTTTTTCCTAGGTGTATACTCAATCTTTCCACATGCGGCATCACACACATTCCCATTAGCAGAAAAATAAACACAGATATCAATTAGGAAAAGCAATATATATATATTTGTCCTAAAGTCCTAGACTTTAAAAAGCTATGAATCCTATGTTCCTAACAAAAATGGCTCCCCGGCGAAGTCGCCATCCTGTGGTAACTTCCCAATTTTTAAAGGTTTTTGACCTAAGATCCTAGTGAAGTAAAAAAGGAGTCCTATCCTAGTGAAGTCCCTAGTGAAGTCATCATTCTTCGGTTTCTACCTGAGAGATAAAAAAGAGAGCCCCACAGTGGGCGCCATTTTTCTGTGGCGGCCACCGCCATGAAAATGACTTGTCCAAGGTTTTCACCCTAGATTGTAAGAAAGAAAGATGTGCCCCACGGTGGGCGCCATTTTTCTGTAGCGAGCTATTTTGGACGTGGTTGTTAAGCACTGCCGCTCTAGGTTACTACATGTTGATTCATTTTTTATCCTATTGAAGCTGATGAAGGAAGGGAAATAGATGTCTCCAACTAACCCTGCTTTGCAAACTGAGGTCAAACAGTCAAAACTGTTGGTTTATAGATGCGATCAATGTGGGGGGGGGGGGGGCTCTCTTAGGTTATTTAAGTTGAATTTAGACTTTTGGTGGGGAATACGGACTCGGATGTGAGGATTTGTGACCTGAGGTTTTTTGATGTGGTGTGCTCGCTAAGATTTTTCTTTCAATCTTATGCCTACGTATTCCCGTTTACCGAAACAGGGAAATCAGAGCGATCATAGTTCCTCCTATTCTATGGGAGGAAATGGTGTTTTGGTGTCTTGTTCAAAGCCCAAGACGTGAAGCTGAAAAGGTGGTTTATATCTTGTTCAAAGCCCAAGATGTGAAGCTGAATGGTCTATTTGTATCTTGTTCGAAGCCCAAGATGTGAAGCTAAAAAGGTGTTGTCTTTAGAGAGGATTTGTCATCTCTAAAGGGGTTCTGTTTGTCACAACTGTTGGGTGACTGATTATAAAGAAAGATTACTTTAACCGGGATATGTGAATCCTAGCTATGCCATAATTTCCTTTATAGGGGGTTTTAACCTAAAGGAGACGACTTTAACTCAGTGTAGAGCAATGCCATCTTTCCTTAGGAATTTCTCATGCTAAAAGAGGGACAGTGGCATGGATGTAAATAATCCAGAGGCTTGCCGCTTACAGCGATTAGATGAAAGGAGTTGTTGATGTTTGTATCCTGTGAATGAGGCACAGTTTTGATGCTAAAAGGTTGATTGACTCAACCGGGGTTTTTCTTATACAAAGCCTAAGAGGAGGCTATTGGCACAACAAGAGGGTGTTTTTATATGTGTCTTGTACGAAGCCCAAGACGGAGGCTAAAAGGGTTTGACTCAACAAGAGAGTCTTTTATACTCACCAAGAGAGTGATTTGTATCTCGTACGAAGCTCGAGATAGAGGCTAAAAGGATTGCTGTTTCAGTTGAGTGACAGGTCCAGTAGGTTGGTTAAAAGAGAAAACCAGTTCTTATAAAGAGACTGATTAAAGGTAAGGCTATGCTTTGGGATTGATCAGAGGATCAGGGTTATTTCCTGTACTTTAAGGAAATGGGGAATCCAGAGGGTATTGGAGACTGTCCGAGTCTACTGGTGTTTTTTCCCTACTTGAGAATGCCTTCGAGGCTCAAGGAGATTAGACTGTCCAAGTCTAGAGTTTTATCTTTTGGTACTATGCTTAAAGAAACAATAGTAGTATGTTCACGGTAGAAAGATCTAGACTCTTTGAAAGACTGTTCTATTAAGATGACTAATTTCTGTTCCTATACCTCTAGGAGGTCGTCGGGACAATTTGTACGAAGCCCAAGAGGAGGCTGGAAACTTTTAAGAAGCCGAGGGATAATTTGTACGAAGCCCAAGAGGAGGCTCTCTTCCTGAAGGAAGAATCCTTATACGAAGCGTAAGAGGAGGCTGTGAATACTTCTAAGAAGCCGTAGGGTCCTTGTACAACGCCCAAGAGGAGGAGGGGATGCTTTTAAGACAGGCTATTCACAGAGAATAGATCAAGCCAGGAAAGTCCGAGAATTTGGAAGAAACTCAAGAGATGTCATTCATGGAGAAAAGATCATCTCTGGGGAGTAGAGTTTCTTTGACAATTTCTAAGGGTGACAGTCTGAGAAAGGGTTCACCGAGAATGCTGCCTTTCACGTCTCCATATTGTTTAACCCCAAGAGGAGGGAAGACTGTGTCTGGTAATCCTATGGGGATCTAGTTTTGTCTATTTAAGAGTGACCAACAGGGCTTAGTGCTAGACGTAGTTGCCGGGGAAACTCTAAATATCTATACTAGTATTACACAGTTGATATGAGTTTATGAAAGAAGACTTACAGTGAAACAACCCCACAATACAATTTATATGTATATGAAAGCGGATAAAGAAAACATATAACCACTTACTCGGTTGTAGAGCATCCATGCTGTTTTGTTAGTTGTTCAACAAAGAAAGATTGAGAATAGCAGTATATTCAAAATTAAAGGAGAAAGTATTTTGAAAAGATGTTGGGGCTTACAGCTCAAGGAGAGGCCCAAGGTTTATCAGTGATCGCACTATCGTTTTGTACAGAGGGACTTATACAAGTGACTAAGGCCCAAAAAGTTTTATGTACAAGGGGATGGGTCTTACACTCTCTCAAGAGGCCCAAGTGTTTAAAGAAAAAGAATGTGGCTTACAACACGAGGGCAGGCCCAAGGTCATTTGTTTGAAAATGGCGATCGTTCCGAGATTTTTGAAAACACGGTGGGTCTTATACAATGTATTGAGGCCCAAAATGGTTTGGTTTTCAAAGGGGGTTGGGTCTTACACTCTAATATAGGCCCAAAAGATTTTGAATGGGTCTTATAGCTCGAGGAGAGGCCCAAGGTTTGTTTTTCAAAGGACGATGATCGCGTTGAACTTTTTGAAATACAACGGGACTTATACAATAAGTGAGGCCCAAAAATAGGTTTGTATTTATAAAGGATTGGGTCTTACACTCTATTAGAGGCCCAGAAGATTTTAAAAGGTTTGATGAAGGTTGAATTAATCAAAACCCTAATTTGTTTCCAAAATGTATTTTAATTGAATAAAAAATTAAATTAAAATGATCAAAATTGTTTAACATGTGGAAAACAAATTGTGATCTTGGATTAATGTTTCAAAAATCATGTTTTGACCTACAAAATGATTAGAAGTCATTAAAATTTGCAAAATCAAGAAGGAAAAAATATTTTAAATGTCAAAAACAATTAAAATATTAATTCTTTTCAAAAATATAAATTATATGAAATAAATAATATTTTTGGGATTTTTTGGTAAAATAAAATATTTTAACATTTTTGTGAATTATTAAAAAAAGAATCAACTCAAAATCATTAAAACTCAGAGAGAAATTAATTTTTTAATCAATTAAATAAAATCACAAAATTCAAATATTCAAATATTTGAAAAAGGGCGCCAAGAACATGGCAAGAACACGCGCCCTTCCTCTTTTTCTGCAAATTTCCGTTTTCTATCTAATCTCATTGAATACTTGATTATATCATGCAATCTACATATCAATCTACTCGTTTCAACCTCACGACCATGTCTATGGTCTTTAATTTCATTTATTTTAAACATGGAATAGGAAATCAAAGAGAAACCTCAAGAACCCTAAATTCTGCATGAAGGTTCAGAAATTCTATACACGATTCAAACAATGCAATTGATTGAGGGAAAACACTCCATGCATGATTATGAACATATGGCCAAATTATTGTGCAGCAAAAAATGCATGGATCATAGAGTTAGAAGAGCTCATGCTTACCTCTTGCAGCTGGTGATCGTGTTTTGTGTTAGAGGTGTTACAGCTTGGTTCCAAGGTTATGGAGGTGCTATGGAGTGTGTCTGGATGCTTGGAATGAATTGAAATGATATGGAACTTGAGATGGTACCCCAACTGCAAATCTGTTAAAGGCTTGAGCAATTGGCTGGTGATTTTGGTGTTCCAAATGTTGTGTGAGTGTTTGAATCACTTCTATATAATGTTTATGAGGTGTATGTGTGATTGGTTTGATTGGAATTACTATTAAACTCAAAACCCGATAGTGACTTGCTTTGGAAGGTAAAATTGGAGTGAAGAAGGAGATTTTGAGGAAAGCATCTGTCTGATGTCTTTGGTGTACTCAAACTGATCACAAATGAGCTCTATTTATAGTAGAGCAAGTTTGTTTTGCAAGCAATAGTGAATGGCAACTGCAGCAGAGGTTTGGCCAATGGTTACACTTTGGAATCCAAGTCTCCTCTAGCCATTGACTAGAGGTTAGGGCACAAGGCTATGGTTCCCTTGGTCTTGGATAAGTCTTGACTGAATTCAGTTACAAATGGCTCAGTCCATGCCACCTTGGTGTATGCATTGAATGCTTCAATCCAAAATTGGAGTCTTGTCCCTTTTTTAGGCAATTCTAGGTTTGGCATGCTACTTCTTGTTCCAAGGACTTTGGAGGCTTGGCTCAGTGTTTGTCCCCTTTAAATTTGATCCTCAGATGTGTCCAAAGTGATGACAAGGCTTGGAATTATCTGATTTTTCCAAATCGAGTAAAAACGCAAAATTCTGCCTAGCCTTGGCAGTTTTCAGCAAGGCATATTGCCATTGTCATATCTCTTGGCCCAAATGGAATTTGGTGATGTTCTTGGCCATTTTGGAAAGCCCTCATATGATACAACAACTGTTTGATCATATTTGGTTTTGATACCTTTTGGATCCAAGTGAAAAATGCCCCTACATTTGGAAAAAAGTGAAGGCAGATTCTGACTTAGTGAAAATTTCACTAAGTGTTGGAAAAAAGTGACATTTTCACTTTTTATGATTTTGATCATTCCATAACTCAAAATCCATGAGGAATTTGGAGGGAGGTCAATTTTAAGATTTTGTAGAGGGTAATGAGATCTATAAATCAAGCTTTGGATGGGGAAAAATGGCTTTGTGGTTTAGGAGTTATGATCCTCCAAAGTTGGTACCCTTGTCACTTTGTTCATAACTTAGAAAATTTTCTAAGTTTTTATGGTTACCCCTTTTACAAGTTATCCCGCTTCTCTTGATTTTTCTTGATTAATGATGATTCAAATCATATATTAACATCATTTTAGGGTTAAAAAACCATTTTTGTGAAAAATCTCAAAAAGTCAAAGTTGATTTTTGTGCACAGTTGACGTTTTGTCAGATGAATCCCAAACTGTGCTATCCTCTATGAAATCAAGTCCTTGACCTAAATCAAACTTGATGGATTGATTTCATAGGTGTTATAGGGTGTATTGAATCATGTCCTAGGGTTTGGGAGCATGTCCTGGTCAAAAGTCAAAGATACAGTTGACTTTTCTCGCGAAACCCTAAATGTGGTGCTGATGAAATTGAGACTTGCTGGTTAAACTTCTTGGATTAATCCATTATTGTAAAAGGATCAATATAGTGTGTTGGAGACCCTCAAATCCTCTCTTGAGTTCTTGGCTCATGATTTGTCCCAAAGGTCAACTTAGGGGTGAATTAGGTCAAGAAACCCTAATTCCTGATTTTTTATGTATGCATCCCCTGAGGTCAAATTGACTTGATGCTTGGGCCCATGAGGTTCCATGGAGTATTTTAGGATATGCTTTGAAGCATTGGCTTATGCCCAGATGAAAAATTTCCATCTGGAGGCCCTGGTCGACCAAACCCTAATTTGGTGACACTGGCGATCTTGAGGCTTGATCCACCTGGAAGGGAGCAGCCTTGTGCTTAATCCTTAAAGTGGGAGTCCTCTTGATCCCTTGTAGATGTTTGAGCGGTTAGACAAGTTGAAGATCATGTCGTTTCTTGATTGATCTTTTGTCTAAAGGCTCTGAGAGGGCTAGAAACCCTAAGTTTTGATAGTAGTGAATGCTCACCCATCTTTGGGGAGACTGATGAGGCATGATGGTTTACTCATATTGTGATGATGATTTGCACAAGATGGGAAATCTTAGTGGTCAAAATTTGGGGTATGACACAATGTAGTTCGATGGAATACACACTAAAGGGGGGAGGTTGCTCGTCGAGATATCGCATCTCGTGCCTACGTATCCTCAATCGGACGGGAAAGAGGAATTATAGCAAACGTAATTCGATGGACGGGTCGAAAAGAGGGAAGGGTGCTCGCCAAGATATCGCATCTTGTGCCTACGTATCCTTAAGCTGACGAGAAAGAGATGAAGTCAGAGCAGTCTTAGTTCGACCTAACGAGGTCGGTAAGTGTTTTTTACGTGAGCGACGAGATCTTTTCTGAAAACGGTTTGAAACCCAAAGGAAAAAAGATTTGAATTTGTTTTGCATTTTTTAGACAGAAGTGGATTGGAGTTAGTTCGTAACTTGCATTGCACCGAAGTCTATGACGTAGGAATGAATGTATAGAAAATCGTCCCAAGATGGGACGTCCATTAAACACTCTAGAAAAATGAGAGGAAACCCCTCATTTCTCATTTCCACATATAAGGCTCATGCGCAATACACGTTACCTTTATTAAGTATCTTAGAATTGTTATGAGATGAGAAGAGAAGACTCAAGGGAAAATAAAACACTACAGGAATTCTATCCTAATGTTATCATGCTTGGATTGAGAGCCTAATGTCTATCCTACTCCGAGCTTAATCAAAAATTAAGTCGGACTAAGAGCCTTAAGGGAGCAAGCAAGAGTAAGGCAAAAACCAAAGAAATAAACCAAAAACAACGGCTACAATAGCGCTTAAGCACCTGTACAACAGTAAATTCTAACCAATACACCAAACAGCATTCAACAACTCATGTTTCAGCACAAAAATAGGTGTAACAGACCAAGCAGCAGCACATATAACAGCGCATATGCATATAGACAGCAGTGGAAACAGGGCAGTATGCAATCGAAAACGATTCCAACATGGCATAATGAGCATGCATCAAGCGTCACACATTCCTCAATCACTCATGATTACAATCACACCATACACCATGGTAAACAAACTTGAAAACAATCATGAGAGAATGCACAACATTAAGTATATGAACAAGTCAAATCAAGTATACATCTCATGAAATTAAATGCAAGCAAGCATGCACAACACAACAACTCCAGCAGCACCAGCAATAATTCACAACTAATATGCTCAATGAGTGTGTGCAACGTGTTCATCACATCAAGAAAACATCAATGCAAACATGAACATTCATCAATGGAAATCAAAAGGCCGCGTGTCGGAAAATCATGTTCATACAAAAGTGTGAAGTGTAATAGCATAAAAATAGCTCACCAATATGCATCATATCAATCCATGAAGATTAAAAGTGAAATGGGATCGAAACATGCTAAAAAATGTACAAAAATCACACTCTGCAGCAGTGTTAATCGATTAACCATTTGCAGTGCAATTAGGTTAATCGATTAACAGCCCCAAAACAGCAAAATTTACACTGGTTAATCTATTAACCTAATTGCACTGCAATTGGTTAATTGATTAACCCTGTACCAGCAGCAGAAAATCAGTTTGAAAAATCACTTTTAGCAGCAAAATCACTTATGCAATCACTCCAAATGATCATGTAATCAATAATGCACAAAAATTATGTTCAATCACAGTATTCAAACATCACTTAGATCCAATAATCATCAACATTAAGAATCAAATTCAAGTAAAATGGATCCAAATCAACAACCACCAAAGATATACATTGAATAAGTTGTAAATAAGCTAAATCAGGTATAGATCTAAGGAAAACCAACCTACAAAGCTGAGATTTGCTTTGGTAATTATTGCAAACAAAAATTGATGAATCCAAGCAAGAAATCCAAGATCTATGCAAGAAACTTCAAGATCCTAACAAGAAGCTTCAAGATCCAAACAATGTGATGATTTTACTTTAAGCTTCCTCCAAAATCAGTTCAAAAAGCTCAAATCCAAGAGTAAAACAGTACCAAATTCAAGATTCTTTCAAGAATTAATGAATGGATGAAGGTTTAGTTCCAAGATCAACAAATTTCAATGCAAAATTTGCTGAACTTTGATGGTGGAACTTTGAGTGAAGGTTTTGAAATGAGAGAAATGTTGAGAGAAAATGGAGTAAGATGTGTAGAAAATTCAAAAAATGAATCAAGGTTATGAGGGGTTTGGAGTTGATTAGATTAAATAACCCCTAGGTTAGGAGTTAAGTTTGGGTTTGGAGCGAGGTTTAGTGGGTGGAAATTGGGGTGAAAATGAATTAGGAAAGGAAATGAGGAATTAGAGTGGAAAAAATTTGAATTTTGGATGGAAAATCACTCTCTCTAGATTCCTCTACTGGTGTAAAATGAAATTGGGTGATTAAAATTTGAATTAAAAAGATGCAGTGCTGAAAAATGAGGTATTTGGGAAAATTTTGCTTTGGTTAATCGATTAACCATTTTTAGTACAAAATGTGTTAATCGATTAACACAAGGAAAATTTGAATTTGGCGCTTTTTGGAGGGAAACCTGGAGAATTGCCTGATTCTACTGGTTCTGAGCCATGTTAGACCTCTGAAACTTGCCATTTGACATTAACACTGAAACACACTTGAAATATGCTGTGAACTCTGTTTCGTACTCGGGATACTGCCAAAAATAATCGTCTGGTGCTGAATCACTGATCAAAAATGACTGCCGGAGCTTCTGATTATCAAAATGTCTAATGAGCAAAATAAAAGCTCAAAAGACCTTGAAAGCTATCTGCTTGACTTTGAATACTGTTGAAAATCATACTGGAATTGCTGACGCTATGAACTGCTGATAGATACCTCGATCCCATGCTCAAAGGAACTATGCAAATGCAGAAGGACGATGCTAATGAAATGAAGCATAAGCCAGTTAGAGTTAGAAACAAGAGGGCAAATTTTGGGGTGCTACAACTGCCCCTATTCAATCAACTTGGACCTGATAGGATGATAGCAACAAATTTCAGACATTCGAGGTACACGGGGATTAAATATCAAAAGAACCCAAAAATTTGCAGACTGTGGGGAAATAAACAGTAATTGGAGCTCAGTCTGGGATTTGTCTTACAAAGACAGGTCAGGCGAGAACTGACTGCCAGACAAGAACTAATATTCTGAAAACAAATCGTCCAGACGCGAACTGGATTCGAATGAGAAAAGTTAGACGAGAACTGAATGCCAAATGAGGACTGATTACCAAACGAGAACTGGACTCAACAAAAATGGGTCATACGAGAATTGGCTATCATGCGAGAACTGGGTTTACCGCAAAGAGGTCAGGCAAGAACTGACTACCAAGAGAGAACTGGGTTTACCAAAGAGATGTCAGGCGAGAACTGACTACCAGGCGAGAAATGGGTTTCACAAAAATAGGTCAGACGAGAACTGACTACCAGGCGAGAACTGGGTTTACCGCAGAGAGGTCAGGCGAGAACTGACTACCAGGCGAGAACTGGGTTTACCAAGAGATGTCAGGCGAGAACTGACTACCAGGCGAGAACTGGGTTTCACGAAAATAGGTCAGACGAGAACTGACTACCAGGCAAAAACTGGGTTTCACGAAATAGGTCAGACGAGAACTAACTACCAGGCGCAACTGCAGACTGATACCTTGAATATCAGAACTGCACACACTCAGATGTCATGACATCTGATCCAACTTGTCAGTCAAGAACATTAACAAAACAGTAAATTGCAGAATGTTAAAATAAGATAGAAATTGTTAACCCAGTTCGGTGCAATTCACCTACATCTGGGGGATACCAATCCAGGATGAAAACTTCACTAACTGTAGACTGTTACAAAGTTAAACTCCCACGTTTACAACTTTATCCCTAACATCTACCCCATGAACATCTTTACCAAGTCTAAACTCAATGATTTACAACCCTGATATGAGATACCCCACTCACACCCTAATCACAACCTGTGATATCTCTGTCTTCTGCCAATTCAGAACTGTCGCGGTTTCTTGACCTACAAGTTATCTTGGACTTGCTTCAAAGCTTAGTCCAAGAAAAATACACAAACCATTACCTACAGGTTTCTGGTTGTGTTCAAGCACCTATGTCATCCTCTCTGCATCCCATATTACAGAGGGGAACTACAACCCTAAGAGTCGACGACTCTCAAAACCTAAACCCTTATTTTTACAAAAGAGAACTAGGTTACGATTGTTACTGTTCTAGACTGGACCAATGGTTAGACATGGCCCAATCCACTTCTGCTCCAGAACGGTCCAAATTACCTAAGTCCAATCCACAAAGGGGTAAAAGTTACCTTTCTGCTCCTCCAACCGGGCAGGGACTGTATCGCTCCTCCCCGGAAATGCTGCCCGTTACACACGACTTAACTACTCCCCGAACAGTTGAGGGCATGTGCCCGAAACTACGCTTATGCCTGACATAACGGCTAGTTTCGGGCACCCTGCCCGACATAACGGCTAGTTTGGGTAGTTACCTATTCTTCGGGAAAACGGTTAATTCGCCCTGAAAATAGGACCGTTGGCCACACGCTGAGGGCTCTATATAAACCCTCTCGCTTGAGAGGGTCAGATATCGAATAATCACCCTTGAAACACATACTTGTACTTGCCCCTTTTCTCTGACCCTTTCTTACTTGAGCGTCGGAGTGCCTTGCAGGTACACCCCCTCCTCCTCTCCATACGACCAGCATCTCAGACGTACTTGGTGGCCCACTACTTCAGGATCTGATCCAGCTTTCACGATCAGTGGCGCCGTCTGTGGGAACCATTGTTCTCCCCATCTTTCTTTCCCCGGAAACTGAAGCTCAAAGCAAATTTCCAAGATCATCATCATGGCTTCTCAAGATCACCCCAATGGTGCTCTCTAAACCGCTGTCCCCCCCGTCAACAAGACTGACGTTGATGGCCCATCATCTCTTCTCTGTGATGCCTGTTTTCTTAGGGACGGGGCCACAACTTCTCCTTCCCCTACCCCTGCTGACTGCAACAACAATCAGCCTTTGCTGGACATCCAACCCCTTCCTGTTCTGCCCAACGCTGACCCGACCGTGGCGGTCCTCCTGGAGGCGATCAACAAAACCAACACCCTGATCCTACAGCAGAACAAAAGGATCGGGGCGTTAGAAGAGTCCAACCGTCCAAGATCCCCTCCTCCTCCGAGGAACCAGCGACGATCAAGGAGCCCGCAGCCCCGAAGAGATGTGGACCGAAGACTGCACCAAGAACCTGACCCTCGCGCCATCCGGAAGCGTGAACAGGTTTCCCCGCGTAACCAGCACTCTCCCGGCCACAAGAGGACTCGAAGGAATGAGCAGTCACCCCCGACCAAGTCTAAACGCCGGGCCCGTTCACCTTCTCCCCGAAGGAACCGACACCACGAGCATACCCTTCGATCCCCGTCATTCACCAGCTCCAGCAGTGACGATGAGCCTCGCGGCCCATTGTCCCAGGAAATCTTAGCTACCCGTCTCCCTAAGGGCCTGGAGAAGCCCCCGTCACTGGCCACATACGACGGGACTACTGACCCCGACGAGCACATCGAGAACATCGATACGCTATTAGACTACCGAGGCATGCGGGGCGCCATCAAATGCAGGCTATTTCCGACCACGCTCCAAAAAAGGGCGATGACATGGTATAAGCAGCTGCCCGAAGAGTCCATTACCTCATGGAGGCAACTAGGCAGAATGTTCTCATGGCATTTCACAGCTTCTCGCCGTCACCCTAAGAATGAGGCCTCCCTCGGAGCCATAATTCAAGGAAAGGACGAATCTCTCCGCGCATATATCGAGAGGTTCAACAAAGAAGCAGTACAGGTCCCTACAACGGACGAGATGAAAAAGTTTCTGCTCGAGCAAGGACTCCGCCCGGGCTTCGAGTTTTCTAAAGCCGTCGGCCTCGCACCGCCGAGGAACCTTGATGCCCTCCTCCTCAAAGCCCAATCGCACATTCAGTACGAAGAGAAGGTTGCGGCCAGCAATGTCCGGGCATCGCACCATCAGGAGATCGCTCGGGCCTCCAGAGACGAGGAAGCCTCAACATCTCGTCGGGGCGAAAGAAGGCGCGAAGACCATCCTCGGGACTCCCACGACAGCAAGGGCCCCTCCAGGCGATTCCACGACAATACCCCCCTGACCGTCTCCAGGGAGAAGATATTGTTCGAGTGTGCGAATTCAGAATTCAAGCAGGCAGGGGTCCGCTTCCCCAAACAACTGTCGGCCAAACCCAACGTCGACAAATCGAAGTATTGCCGTTTCCACACGAGTCATGGCCACACCACTGAAGACTGCATGCATCTGAAGGATGCTATCGAGATACTGAATAGGGACGGCCACCTGAAATAGTTCGCGAAGAAGAAGGACTGTCCTCGACTGGACGCCTAGGAGTCCAAGAAAATAGAGGAAGAGGTACCCTCCTCGGAAGAAGACAACATCCAGGTCGCTATGTCCATATCGCGACCAGAGGACTTCTACGTCCTGTACGAGCTCAGCGCCCCTGCTTATTTCACGGCCCACAGCCCGTGGGAGACGTTACCCTCCGCCATGGTTATCTCTGGCAGGGGCTTCAGCAAAGTCACGCTGGGATCTGTGAAACGAAAATTCGAGCACCTGATCAACACAAGCTCGAATAAGGTGACCACGCTCGATCAGGCCCAGAAGGGCTCTATCCTCATCTCCTTCTATCGGGAAGAGATCCTTGGGGGGTCTCCGAACTCGAGCACACCTTTGCTCATCAGAGCCCGTATGGCAAACTTCGACGTTCGCAGAATCCTCGTCAACCAAGACAGCTCGGTCGACATTATGTACTCCCAACTATTTTCAACACTGCAGCTAGACGAATCACACCTTATCCCCTATATGGGGTATGATTTACAGGGATTCAACGGATCAATGACCAAGCCACGGGGATACGTCGAACTGATCATCACATTCGGATCAGCTGAGACGGCCAGATCCATCAAGGTATAATTTCTAGTAATCGACTGCCCGTCGCTTTACCAGTGCATATTCGGAAGACCAACTCTGGCCGAGTTGGTAGCTGTGCCTTCAACAGTCCACCTCAACATGAAGTATTACACTTCAAAAGGGATGGTCGCCACCCTCCACGGCGACATCGAAGCTGCACGACGGTGTTTCGAAGCATCCACAAAGGGGCTCAACGCCATTGCATCCAAGCCAAAGGTATCAAGCAAGCCAGCCTTGCCCAGCAGATCCAAGGAAGCCAAGCCTCTGCCTCAGTTCGACTCCATCGACCTCGACAACCGCTTCACCAAGGAGGACCAACAGGAGGACCGAGCAGCTTCAACCGACTCGTCCAGCAGCAGCTCCCATCCGATGCGCCCAATCCCAGATGGCAACTTCGAGCTCGTTCTCTTCTGCGACGACCCTCAGCGGGGAGTAAAGATTGGAGCAGACCTGCCCGACATCGCGAGGAAGCAGCTCAAAGCATGCCTCCGTGAGAGCGCCGACCTCTTCGCCTGGAGCGCCGCCAAGATGCCCGGGTTGGACCCTTCCGTCGCCTGCCACCAACTTACAATTGACCCGGCCGTCAAGGCCGTAGCATAACGTAGGAGAAAGCAGTCTCCGGAGAAAACGAAGGCTGCAGAAAAAGCTGTAAAGGACCTCCTCGAGGCCAAATTTATTTCGGAGGCCAAGTACACCACTTGGCTGTCCAACGTTGTACTTGTGAAAAAATGTAATGGCAAATGGCGAATGTGCATTGACTACACTGATCTTAATAAGGCATGCCCAAAGGATGCCTATCCCCTCCCCAATATTGATAAACTTGTTGATAATTCTGTCGGTTTTAAACTTCTATCATTCATGGATGCCTACTCAGGCTATAATCAAATTCCAATGGCGATGGCCGAAAAAATATACACGGCCTTCATGACCGAATTGGGCAATTATTACTACAACGTAATGCCCTTCGGCCTGAAGAACACTGGAGCGACCTATCAAAGAATGATGAACAAAGTATTTCGGGGAGAAATAGGCGACATGCTCGAAGTCTATATGGACGACATGATCGTAAAATCCCACGAGGAAACCGATCACACTGCCCATTTAAGGAAGGTCTTCGAACAGGCCAACAAATACAAAATGCGTTTCAACCCGGAGAAGTGCACGTTCGGTGTCCGGGCAGGAAAGTTCCTTGACTTCTATTTAACAGAGCGGGGAATCGAGGCCAATCCTGATAAGTGTCGAGCATTCTCCGAGTTTCCAACACCCAAGTCAAAGAAATCCATCCAGTCTCTCAACGGGATGCTCGCGTCACTATCTCATTTCGTGGCCAAATCTTCCCAGCACGCCCTACCGTTCTTCAAACTCCTCCGCAAGGAGGCAGTGTTCGAATGGACCGAGGAATATGACAAGGCTCTTCTCCATTTGAAATGGGTGCTCTTGGAGCCACCACTCCTCTCTCGCCCGGACAATGGCGAAACTTTGTACCTATACCTCGCCGTAGCAACCGAAGTAGTGAGCGCCGCTCTCATCCACGAGACTCCTGACAGACAGAAGCCTATATATTTCACGAGTAAAGCACTGCAAGGGCCAGAGTTAAGGTACCAACAGATAGAGAAAGTGGCTCTGGCCCTCATCAACGCAGCCAGAAGATTAAGACACTACTTCCTGGCCCACATGATCGTGGTTCGAACAGATCAACCCATAAAGCAGCTGCTGGGACGACCAGACATGGCCGGTCGAATGCTCAAATGGTCGCTTGAACTATTCGAATTTGACATCCAGTATAAAGGCAGGAAAGTCCTCAAAGACTAGGCTCTGGCCGACTTCGTCGCATAAATGACATTCGTAGACCCCCCCGCGAACGAAGCGCGCAAATGGACCATTTTTGTGGACAGTGCCTCCAACTCGGCAGGGAGCGGCGCAGGCATCATACTGGAGAGTAACGAAGGAATCATCGTTGAAGTATCGCTTACCCTGTCCTTCCCAACCTCTAACAACCAGGCTGAGTATGAAGCCTTCCTCGCTGGATTGCGCCTAGCCGAGGACCTATGCGCTGAAGAAGTCGTAATCTGCACAGATTCACAACTCGTGGCCCTTCAAGTCCGAGGAGAATATCAAGCCAAAAACGACAACTTGATCGAATACTTAACCTTGGTCAAGAAGAAGATGATGAAGTTTGCAGCAGTGGAGGTAAGACATGTTCCCCGCGAACACAACGTCCGGGCAGACGTTCTGTCCAAACTAGCTAGCACAAAGAAGAAAGGCGGAAACAAGTCCGTCATACAGGAAGTACTCCCTCGACCAAGCATCGACAAAGCCTCCTCGACAATTGACGTACAAATGATCGGCGACAGCAACTGCTGAATGACCCCTGTTTACAATTATCTCGCTAAGGACGAACTTCCGTCCGACCCCAAGGAGGCCAGCGTGGTCAGGAGAAGAGCCTGCTCGTATGTCCTGGTCGAAGATAAACTCTACCGGCGAGGATTTTCTGTCTCACTGCTCAAATGCGTCGAGGAAGAAATGGTCGCTCACATCTTGCGTGAAATCCACGAAGGAATCAACGCCCAACATCTCGGTGGAAGGTCTCTTGCTCGAAAGGCCCTTCGAGCAGGATATTACTGGCCGACCATGCAGCACGACGCCAAAGAACACGTGAAGAAATGCGATAAATACCAATGGCCCGGGGACATGCATCTGGCTCCACCTAACGAGCTCAAGGTTATGTCCTCCCCTAGGCCATTTGCCTGGTGGGGCCTATACATCCTAGGACCCTTCGTGGTAGGATCAAATCAGAACAAATACCTAATAGTGGGCGTAGATTACTTCATAAAATGGATAGAAGCAGAAGTTCTGGCCAAAATAACTGCCCACAATATACTTCGCTTCTACAAACGAAACATCCTTGCACGTTTCGGCATCCCCCAAGCGATAGTAACGGACAATGGGACATAATTCACGGACAGGAAGTTCCAAGACTTCGTTGCCCAACTAGGCATGAAGCAACACTTCGCGTCCGTCGAGCACCCTCAAACAAACGGGCAGGCTGAAGTAGCTAACCGGATCATCCTTCGATGCCTCAAGCGAAGGCTCGACGAAATAAAGAAGGCTTGGGCCGAGGAGCTACACAGCGTGTTATGGGCATACCGCACAACTCCACACTCTACAACCGGAGAAACACCTTTCCGTCTAGCATACGGGACCGAGGTTGTAATCCCCGTCGAAGTTCACGTACCCTCCAGGCGGACAGAGTCGCCCCTAGACGAGGAGATGAACGACAGATCATTAAGAGAAGAACTCGACCTCGTCGAGGAAATCCGAACTGGGACAACCCTCTGCGAAGCCTCACTAAAGCAGAAAATTACCATCGGGAATAACGCCAAGGTAATATGATGAGAGTTTGACGTGGGAAGCCTCGTTCTAAGGAGAAACCACAAAGACTCTCGCGAGGGCAAACTAGCCGCCAACTGGGAAGGACCCTATCGTGTCCGAGCAAAAACGGAGAATGAGGCCTATTACCTAGAACATCTCAACGCGGAAGAACTTGCTCGACCATGGAACGCCGAAAAGCTAAAACAATACTATAGCTAAGGCCCTAATTCTTGGTTCGACTCGTCACGAAGACGAATGTCAACTACCGACCACTATGCACGCCTAGGTACAAACGTCGCATACCGATAAAGTAGAACCCCGTTCAGTAACGGGTTGAGCATTTGCTTGACAACAGTCCTCAATCGAGCATCGCCGTCGTCAAAGTACCATGATTGGCAGAACCCCAGCTCGCGATGGGACGTTCACGCCGCGAACTCAGACCTCAAACGCGACCCGAGCTCCGCATCCCCGCCAGGATACTCCCCGAACGTTCGACCAGTACCCCTCACTGCCAAACACACCTACAACGAGCAATCCCCTGAAACTTCACATAAGTTAAATACTCCCTATCACAGGCATACATACATTCGCAACGAGCATGAGTACAACACTTAGCAGAAAATAAAAGCAAGTAAAACCATGCAAACAGCATAACCGGCCATCAGGACCGGACACAAAATTTAAATATGATAAATGGCCACTAGGACCATGATTGTACTGGGTTACATAAAATGGGGGCCATGCCCCCCAAATAGATTACAAAAAATACACGACGCGCAGGCCGGACAAAATTACAACAAGGAAGTCCTTCACTCATCCATACGATCAACCTGCTCAGAGTTGGACGGAGGCTCTTAGCTACCCGCGGTCTGATCCTCGATCTGCTCCTCGAGGAGAGCGTCGAGCATAACGATCCGACCATCCTCGACACGCGCCAGGTAGTGGGTAACCTCGACAGAGAAGTCAAGCTCGGGGTTCACCACCCGTAGTTGAGACACGGCATTTCTGAAGGATTCATCCGCAATGGCAATACTGTCATCCTCGACCATCAATATACGGGCGACCAGCTCGGACCTTGTCTTTAATTCCTTCACATCTTTAGGTTCATCTTCGCCTGGAGCATTGATCGCCCTCATCTGCTAGACCAACTCCTCAGCCGCTTTCTTCTCCGCAGCCAGCGTAGAATTCTCATTCTTCAACCTGGCCACCTCCTCGTCAGCCTTCTTCCGAGCATCGTCTGCACTCTTGACCTCTTCTTTGAGGGACGCCATGGTAGCCCAGGCAGCATTAAGTTCAGACTCAGTTGTAGAGTCCCCTTCAACATAAACGACTACCATCTCCAACATTCTGACCAAAGCAGATGCCCTCTTGCTCGGGTGGTCCATGCTTTCTAGATGAAGAGATTCTGCCCGAGGCACGACCAAGGAGTTCCCCTCAAAGAATCTCCTATCAAGTATGCAAGGAAGAAACTCGAACTTCCCTTTCTCTGGGGCCCGGCTGAGATCCACAGCGTCAGTAACCCTTGGTCGCTTGGGTCGTCTGGTCAAAGGCAGGGGAGATTCCCGGGGAGCAGGAGTGGGGGAAGAGGTCCCCGTAGCAGACTGAACGGGAGTGGGAGCACGCGCACTAGCGAATCGAGACTTGGGGGGCCCGCTTCGGCCTTGTTCCTCGCAAGAGCATTCTTCATAACCCTCTCATGGGCCTTAGGCATCTCACCATCACAAACAAAAGTCAAGCACGTTAGATACGAGGAAAAGAAATAGTTTGAACAAATCTAAATAACTAAGACTACCAAGCAGCTTCTGGGCTTCCGCAGGAGTCTTGCACTCCAGGAGTGCCTTGGTATTAATAAAACGGTATTCAACCCTCTGACTACCGTCCTCCTCGAAGATCGGGTCACCCTTATTCTTCCAACATTCAGCGAGCTGGAAGGAGTTAACGTACTTCACCAACGCCTCGTACGCCACGACTTTCTGCCCGTGTAGCTCGTGCGGTTGGAGAACGTAGTCACCGGGCTTCCTGGTGAAATGGTCGGGTCCCCGGTGAATAGGGAACTTGTATATTCTCTCCCCGACGAACTTCCCCGTCTCGTCACGCAGGTCATTTCCCTCCTCATCAACCTCGATTTCCCAGATGTATGTGTTATCCTGGGCAGCTTCGGACACGGGCTCGATAACATAGTACTGCTCCTTAAACGTCCGTATCGACTCTGAAAAAGGTTTAAATAATTTGTGAGGCTGCTTCAAAGAGACCCAACCATACTGCCTCCCCGATAGATGCCTTTGAAGATGAAAGACGGTGAAAAATAGAGGGAGAGTAGCCCCTATGGTGAGATACTCGCACACCAACTCGAACACCTCGGATGAAGGTCAACGAGTTAGAGTGCAGCTACGTAGGGGCCAACTTCAAGTGCACGAACACCGACTGC
The DNA here is from genome assembly GCA_022829125.1 of Lathyrus tuberosus. Classification (NCBI taxonomy): domain Eukaryota; kingdom Viridiplantae; phylum Streptophyta; class Magnoliopsida; order Fabales; family Fabaceae; genus Lathyrus; species Lathyrus tuberosus. The sequence goes on along the minus strand of JALAZF010000368.1, from coordinate 320,338 downwards.
TGAAAATCGGTGAACGAAAACCTCAGCCCCAGCTCCTTGAAGGCATACTCATACATAACAAAGCGGTCCCCGTAATTCATGCAGACCCTGTTATCCTCAGAGGGAAAGTGCACCTTCCACTCCCCCTCTGGCCCGACTGTCGCTCTCGGGGTTTTCATCCAAGTACAAACGCGAAAGTGGTGCGGAAATAGAGTCACCAGCAATGTGTATTTATCCCAAGAGAGGGAAAGGAAACACTGCGTAAACCTGAGGGAAAAGGAAAAGAGCATGGTCTCGCGACCAAGAGAAATGGGTAAGGGAGTTGGTTACGCGAGGGGAAGGTATTGGCACCCCCACACGTCCGTCATACTCGATGGGATCCATGTTGGTTGTCTCGATCAAAGAGTTTTGTCATCTGGAGCTCCACTGCTACTGGAAGGGAAAAGGAACGGGAGCGGAGAAGAACGAAGAAACGAAGAAGAAAAGAAAAAGAAGTGACTCGATAGGACATCGTCGTCCTATGCCTACGTATTCCCTCGTGCAATGGGAAAGTCAGAGTCAACGTAGTTCGGACACGAACTAAGGGGGGAGGTTGCTCGCCAAGACATCGCCGTCTCGTGCCTACGTATCCTCAATCTAACCAGAAGGAGGAAATCAGAGCAGTCGTAGTTTGACCTAACGAGGTCTTAGTGTTTATTTATGAGCGATGTTAAGTTCGCGTACGACAGTTAGGGTCGATGCCTGTTTGCGACGAGATGGAAAATAACGTGCCCTTTTCTGAAAATAGTTTGAAACTTAACGATCCTGAAGGATAAAAAGGTTTGAGTTTGTTTTGTATTTTTTAGACAAGAAGTGGATTGGAGTTAGTTTGCAACTTGCATTGCACCCAAGTCTACAACATAGGAACGAATACATCGCGTATCGTCCCCAACAGGACGTACACTAAGCATCCTAGAAGAATGAAGGGAGATGAGAAGAGAATACTCAAAGAAGAAGAAAACACTAAGGGGAAACTAAATGTTCCTAATGTTAACATGCAAAGGTGGCCCTAAGGTCAAGGTTAAAGGGGGAACATCTACCTAAGTTAGCATGTAAAACGAAAGCCTAATGCTCATCCTACCCCAAGCTTAATCAAAGATTAAGTTGGACTAGGTAGCTCTAAGGGAGCAAATCCAAGACTTAAACAAGTCTTGAGATTCAAGGGAAGAGAAGGAGTGAAAGAGAAGAGAAACTGATAATGCGATATCGTATAGTATATTTTGCCCTGAATTACATTAATTTATTACGTTATTTTCGTTTGTTAACATTGTATTTGCGAGTATTAAGTACATTTTCAGGTATTTTCACTAAGTCAACCAGCAAGAAGAAAGAAGAGGAAAAGAAAAGAAAATAGAAGAAAAGAAGGTGTTTTTCACAGCAGAAATAGGATTCTGCATCAAGGAAGTGTCACGACCATAACACAAGCATGACGAGCGTCACATGCATTAAGACCATGACCACCGGCACAAGGATGTTACGACCGGCATAAGCCACTTTCTCAGCTTTTAATTTTAAACGACGTGGCTTCTCAAACGGTTACAACTTAACACACCAGTCACTCAAATATTTTCGGTCGTGTGCACCTGCATGAGACTTTCTCTCCTTGTTTCATGGCAACTCTCAAAGGCCTATAAATAAGGAGTTACTTCACATAGACGGGCTCTCTCTCTCTCTCTCTCTCTCTCTCTCTCTCTCTCTCTCTCTCGCTCTCTCTTTTTTTCTCCACCATTCCCAGTTTTACGATTTTTCCCGAGTTCAGAGCTTTTCATTTTTTTCCTGCATTACTTTTCCCAGTTTCTTACCTTCCAAAGCAATAGTTTCCTACACCTGGGAGCTATTGCACTTGAATTTATTAGTTAGTAGTACTTGTGTTCACTTTAAGTTTTTATTGTTCGAGCAAAGCGAATCCTGCCGGCTTGTGGAGGATCGCGTACTTAAGATTCATTGTTCCAGGTTTTTACACAATTAATATAGTTGCTATTTATTTTAAATACCATGTTTGCATTAATGTTTTATTAATTATGTTTGCGTATGTGTGTTGAAATGTCTGGCTAATTTATTTATATCGGTATGTAATTAAGTCGATCGGAAAGGAATCTGATCGATCGTAGGTAAACTTTAACACTATAATTTTTTGGTTCCAATTTCTTATTTTAATTAACTTTTGTTAAGAGAGTAAGAAAGTACTAAGGTTACGATTAATAAAACGGGAGTTTGAGATTTTAACCGGATAGCTGAGACTGGACATTGGTTTTAAATACAGCGAGAGCGCTTTAAAATTAATTAGGACTTATCAATTTTCAAAAAGTATTTTTAAACTCAAATGGGCTAGCGAGAGCAGACATTCTGATTTAGGAGTATAGTCAGAGTCAATAACACGAGAGTATGAGGTAAAGACTTTTAAATTGATATTTATCTACTGAAAACTATTTTGACTAATAAGCCGACGATCTATTGGATTCCCGATGATTGATGAATTACGTACCGTTATTCCGTTATATCTTAAATCAAATCTAAATTCTAGTTTAATTTTAGTTCCCTGTTTGCACCTTAATCTAAAAATCATCAGCCTTAGCTAAACATAGTAACAACCTGATAGCACTAGTTTGATTATCGGTCCCTGTGGGTTCGATATCTTTTAAAACTACGCGATAGACTGTGCGCTTACAGTTAGTAATCCCGATAAACTCATAAAGTCGCGATCAGAAACAAACAGCGGCTACAATAGCGCTCCCACATCTACACAATGGTAAAAACAGCAAACAAACCAAACAGCTTTCAACAGCACATATACATCACAAAAAAGGAGGTGTAGAAAGGCCAACAACAACACATTCAACAACATGTATGCATATACACAGCAGTAGAAACAGGGCAGCATGCAATACATTTGAAGACAATTCAACCACGGCATAGCAAACGTGCATCCAACATCATGCATTCCTCAACTAATCATGATCTCAAACCCATCATACATCATGTTGAATAAACTTGAAGACATCATGGAAAGATGAGCATCATTTGGTACATGAACAAGTCAAATCAAACATGCATCTTATGAAGTTAAATGCAAGCAATCATGCTCAAAACAAGAACTCCAGCAACATCAACAATAAGTCACAATCAACATGTTCAAGAAGTGTGTGTTATGTGTTCACCGCACCAAGAATGTAACAACGCAAACATGATCATAAACGATGAAGATCTAAGAGTCGCGTGTCAAAAAATTGTGTTCATGCAATAATGTGAGGTACAACAGCACAAGAATAATCCACAAATCATCAACATATTAATCCATGAAGTTTAGGCATGCAAAAGATCTCAAACAAACAAGAAAATGCACAAAAATACACATTCTGTCCCAGAGTAACCGGTTAACAAACGGTGAGTAACCGGTTACTCTAGGACAGTGGCCAAAAAAACTGTTTCAAAAGCACTTTTCAGTAACTTATCACTTCTCCAATTACCTGCATGTTAGGGCATCTCAATATGCATGAAAATTACATCTCAAGAACAGCAAACACACATCAATCAACCAGCAACAACAATCAAATCCATAATCCAATGGATCAAACACAACAAACTCAAGATCTACATCATGAACAAGCAAAATAAGCTAAAATGAAAAGTAGATCTGAAATTCACCAACCTACAAAGCTGAGAATTGCTTTGGTGAGTATTGATAAGCTGCCATTGATGAATCTAAGCAAGAAAACCAGAGATCCAATGCTATCTTCACCAAAAATGCAAAATAAATGCAATGTGATGAAATTTGCTTCTAGCTTCTCCAAAAATCACTTCCAAGAACTTAGATCCAGAAGCAAAACAGTAGTAAAAATCAGAATTCCTTCAAGAATTAGTGAATGAATGAAGGTTTAGTTCCAAGATCAACAAATTTCAATGCAAAATTTGTTGAACTTTGATGGTGGAACTTTGAGTTTGGGTTTGGGATGAGAGAAAAGTTGAGAGAAAATGGAGTGAGATGTGTAGAAAAATTCAGAAAATGAATCAAAGTTGTGAGAGCTTTAGAATGAATTGATTTAAATAACCCCTAGGTTAGGAGTTAAGTTTGGGTTTGGAGTGAGGTTTTGTGAGTGGAATAGGGATTAGGAATGGAATTTGGAAAGAAGAGTGGGGAATTAGAGTGGAAAGTCTTGGAAGGAATTTAAATTTTGGGTGGAAAATGATGAAAATGAATCAATTCTTGATCCTTCCCACACATGCAAAAGCCAAGCACATGATCACTAATTTTGGGTGAAAAATGATGAAAATGAATCAAACTTGCTGAGGATATGCAGAAAAACAAGCGAGTAACCGGTTAACGCATGGTGAGTAACCGGTTACTCAGTTCAAATTTTGAATTTTGGTGCCTTTTGGAGGGAAACACGGAAAAGTGACTTCTGATGGTTGTTTTGAACCTATTAAGCCTCTGAAACTCAAAACTTTATATTGCTACTGAGTAACACCTGGAATGAAACACAAATTCTTGCTGACAGTCCAGAATACCTTGTTGAGTTAATAATGTCTGATGCCGGGTTGCTTGATCAGAAACTGGCTGTTGAAGCTTCTGATTGTCAAAACGTCTAATGAGCAAAATAAAAGCTCCAAAAGACCTTGAAAATTATCTGCTTGGCTCTAAATGCTACTGAAAGTAGTACTGGAACTGATAACGCTGTCAGCTGCTGGAAAATACCTTGATCCCATGCCCAAAAGAAACATGCCAATGCAAAAATAACGATGCAAATGAAATGAAACATAAGCCAATTAGAGTCAGAAACAAGAGGGCAAATTTTGAGGTGTTACACCGACTTTCGTAAAGACATCCCCTAAGTACTTCGCAAAATTAGACACATGTTCGGCAGGTTCGACCACCTCCCACTCCTCCACGGAACCCTCGACGACATCCTCTTCCATATCTTCCAACTCCTCTTCCTCCCCGACCTCACTGGGGTTACTTGAAGCCGTCGAACTACTACTGTCCGAGGAACTTGTTTCTTCCTCGGACGAATCAAGGATAATCTCTCCATCTGGCCCCGTCGCCATATCGATCACCTGAAAAGCAGAGAAAAAAGTGAATTCGACAATAAATTAAATCCACCCTTCCATCGCTAGTCAATTGAAAGGGCGCGCAAAGGGCTGAGGACAACGTCCCCGGCCTAAGCCCTAACATCAAAAGAAAAATTGGAACCTCCCCGCGAGGAGACGCTCGAGACAAATTATCCCCAGGTGAGGAGCTTCCCCGGGCTCATACCCAGATTTTGTTTGAAGCTTCATCGAAAACCGCAAAGCTTCACCAGAATCTGGGAGTATTCCACCGGATAATTCATCACCAACCCAGAAGATGAAAGACCATGACGGTTACACATGCGTCGCCGTCGCAACAACGCCGTGAAACACCCTCCTCACTAAAAACAGCTCGACGACACATCATGGGTGGAGAGTGGCATAACCACCGCCCACCACCAATAATCGCAAAAAACGAAGCTAATCATCCTCTAAACCTAGCCTTAACCGCATGCAATCTACCATTAACCACCGAAAAGAGCGAAAACAAGCACAAAATCGGAAACTTACTTAGTTTAGGAAGACAAAAAGTGGTCGCTCGAAGCTTTGTGCAGTGGCCGGAATAGCAGACGACGGTGAGGGGAAAACGCTCTAAAGATGACGAAGAGAAGCGAGAGTGAAAAGTCCAAAACAAGATGGATTTTCCCCTTTTATACGAAGAGGCACGTGCAGTGGCACGCGCTCGTAGGTCATGATGGCTATTAACTAGCCATCATTGCCTAATAACTGCTGCATAGGGCTCTAGGCACATGTGGCGCCCCAACATTTCCAATTCCAACCAACTGTCAGTCTCCCAGTGCAACGGGCAGTCCAGACTCGAGTATGGGGGTCACGAACACCACCAGTCACGGGCACCCCGATGCGGCCTTCCTCGTCACCAAACGACGACTTCACACTAGCTTCCCGGAGCAACGAGCTGTCCTTAAGTCATCACTCCCATGCTCGGGAGCAATGACTTAGGGGGCTCCTGTTCTGGACTGGATCAATGGCTAGACATGGCCCAATCCACTTCTGCTCCAGAAAGGCCCAAATTGCCTAAGTCCAATCCACAAAGGGGCAAAAGTTACCTTTCTGCCCCTCCAACCGGGCATGGACTGTATCGCTTCTCCCCGAAAATGCTGCCCATTACGTACGACTTATCTACTCCTCGAACAGTTGAGGGAATGTGCCCGAAACTACGTTTATGCCCGATATAACGGCTAGTTTCGGGCACCCTGCCCGACATAACAGCTAGTTTGGGTAGTTACCTATTCTTCAGGAAAACGGTTATTTCACCCTGAAAATAGGACCGTTGACCACGCGCTGGGGGCTCTATATAAACCCTCTCGCTTGAGAGGGTCAGGTATCGAATAATCACCCTTGAAACACATACTTATACTTGCCCCTTTTCTCTGACGCTTTCTTATTTGAGCGTCTGAGTACCTTCTAGGTACACCCTCTCCTCCTCTCCATACGACCAGCATCTCAGACGTACTTGGTGGCCCACTCCTTCAGGATCTGATCCAGCCTTCACGATCAGTTACATAAGGCAGCTAACCCTAGGTCTAAGTCTTCATATATATAGTCTTCTGTCTTGGGCTTTCTATTTTTTATCCTTGATCCAGTATTACAAAGCATAGCAAATCTTAGACAGATTTGTTACACATTTAAATCCTGCTATATCAGTCCAGGATGTCGTATCTTGCTGTTAGGACATCTTCTTCGACATCTTTGATCTTGGCAGTTTCTTCATCTTTATTGTTGATATGTTTTACAAAATTTAGTTAAACTCTAGGAGCTTTCAGTTATTGTGACTATAACTGTTAGATATCACAGGTTATGATTTAGGGAGTGAGATGGGTTTCTCTTATCAATTAGATGTAACTTCTAATGGTAAAGTTTTCATTGGGTAGTGATAGGTAAACCAGAGGTTGTTTACTGTAAACCAGAGGTTGTTTACATAAAACTATACTACTGATAGTGGATTTTTCTTCCTGGCTTTGTAGCCCCCAGACGTAGGTGATTTGCACTGAACTGGGTTATCATATTCTATTTTGTTTATCATTTTGCAAATTGATAATTTAATATTGATTAACATGTTGTAACAGATGTTGAAACATCTGTCTTGCTTCTGTTGCCGATATTCAGAGTATCAGCTTGTTATTTTGCCCTTATTTTAAATGTTATGCAGAGAACAATGTCATGACATATATTAGGACATCTGCTATCTTCTATGCTAGAATTTCAGGAAGCTTGATGACAAGTCAAATCAAATGATCTTGATAGGATATCATTAGACTAGAGGTTACAAGCTGTTCGGCCCAGTGAATACGCAGGTAGTGAATAAGCAGGTAGTGATCAAGAGGGACATGATCATAGATGAGCTTAAAGAATGGGATTAGGCTGAGAATATCAAGAAGGATTCAGTTAGAATCTCTTGTGAAGAACCAACCACTGAAGTCGAAAGAGAAGTTCGACAGAAACAAGTCAGAGATGAAGCATGCCTAAGCAGACCTTGTCGAACAAGACACATTCCTGCAAGGTTGCAAGAATGTGTGATTACATCAGATGATGTGTTTCATGAAGAGGGTGAGCTGGTACATTATTCTTTCTACGTAGAAGTCGAACCAGTCAATGCAGCTGAGGCATTGAAAGATTTAAAGTGGGTGAAAGCAATGAATGAGGAGTTAGACTTCATCGAAGTAAACAACACCTGGTCACTTGTTGAATTGCCTCAAGGCAAGAAGGCAATTAATGTGAAGTATGTTTACAAGGTGAAGGTGAATCCAAAAGGAGAACTCGACACAAGGCAAGACTTGTGGGAAAGGATTTCTTCAAAAGGAAGAATCAACTTCGACGAAGTGTTTGTACCTGTTACTAGGATCGAAACAATCCGGTTGGTTGTTGGTATAGCACATATGAACAACTGACACACATGTCAGATGGACGTGAAATGTGCATTTCTTAATGAGCCCTTAGACGAATAAGTTTATGTTGCAAAACCAGTTGGGTATGTGAAACGAGGTGAAGAAAGAAAGGTGTACAGGCTACATAAATCCCTGTATGGACTTAAGCAAGCTCAAAGAGCTTGGAATAAGTAAATCAACAACTTCTTAAGGGAGAAGGAATTTGTGAAGTGTACGACTAAGCATGGAATGTATATAAGGAGAAGCAATAGTGAATTGCTTATACTATGTCTCTATGTTAATAATCTGTTGATAACATGAAGTTGCAAGAAAGAGATTGAAGATTTCAAACATGAACCAAGTGAGGAGTTTGAAATGTCAGACTTGGGAAATCTCTCATATTCCTTGGCATCAAATTCTACAAGACTGGTAGAGGTTTGATGATGCACCAAAGAAGATATGCAGGGGAAATACTCAAGAGATTTGAGATGCAAGATTGAAACCAACTTCGACTCCAGCTGAGACCCGATTGCAACTGTGGAAAGACTCAGATGAAGATGATGTCGACCTAACCCAATATAGAAGACTTATTGGGTCACTTCGATACCTTTGTCACACAAGGCCTGACTTAGCATACAGTTTGGGTATGATAAGTAGATTCATGCAGAAGCCAAAGGTATCACACCTAGCAGCAACGTAGAGGATACTGAGGTATCTAAAAGGAACTCTCGACTACGACATTTTGTTTCATTCAACTGATGAATTAAAAAAATGCAAGCTAGTGGGATACACTTACTCAAGTTGGTGTAGTGATGCTGAAGATAGAAAATCTACAGCTGGCTACGTGTTTATGTTAGGTGGTGCACCAGTTGCTTGGAGTTCGAGAAAGGATCCAGTAGTGGCATTGTCATCATACAAAGCAAAATATATAGATTCTTATCTTTGTGCATATCTAGCAACCTGGATGGTAAACCTGGTCGAAGAGATCACAACGAAGAGTCATGGAGTAATTACCATAAAGGTCGACATTATGTCAGCTATCAACTTGGTAAAGAATCTAATAGCACACAGTTGAAGCAAGCACATCGAAATGAGGTTCTATTATCTTCGAGAATAGGTAGCGGAAGGGAAGATGAACTTGGAACACTGCAGAACTGAGAATCAGATTGCAGACATCATGATGAAGGGAGTGCCAGTCGAAGTGTTCAAGAAGCTAAGGTCTATGATGAATGTAGATAGTTTAGACACACTGAATTAGGTGGTGTGTTAAATATGTAATTCATTGTTTTAGAAAGATTATATTTGATTTAGAAAGATCAGATTTGATTTAGAAATATTAGATTAGATATTTTTGGGATTTTATAGTTTGAGCTTTAGCTTGAGATGCAAGTTAACCTAAATCTATAAATAGGTAGGAACCCTTATCATTGTAATCATCAAGTTTGATAATCACAGTTTTGCAGTTGCAAAGTGATAATAAAATTCCACAGTTGTGGGCAGAGAGTTACTCTGCAGTTCATACTCATCTTCTTTAAACGTGTTCTTGTTTTTGTTCATTGTCATTACATAACAATCTTGAGATCAAGATTGAGAAGAATTCACCATAGATCGTGGTTGAATTCCAACATGTGGTTCATATTGAGCACCTGATTTATAGTTGTAGTGAGTTTCATCTCACGACTTATGATTGTAGAGTGTGATTGCTAACGTTTTCTTCATAATGCATGAAGATGGGGAGGTGGATTGTTATTTATCGCGTTCTCCTAGTGATGAGCAAGGGCGTGGATGTGGCCAAATTTCCTTTTCGTTAGGGTGACTATACTAGATGTTAGCGTTTGAATTTGGATTAGGAGAATTTGAGACAAAGTTATAAGCCCATCACAAAATGGTGGGTAATCCAGTCTTCTTATTCCAGGGTGGTAGTACGTAGGATCAATCACGTGTTAGTGTGGTGGACCCTTGGTGTTGGGGTTGAGGCACATGTTTATGCGAGACTTGATTTGCGACCTTCTATACTCATAACACTTCACAGCTCTCAAGCATAAGGTCTGTTGGGGAGATACTTCTACAATGGTGATAAGATATTCACATCATTTTTCTATTTCATGATAAGTTGTTCCTTTTTTCTGCTTTTATTTTATAGTTTATAGTCTATCTATAATGGTGATTCTAAAAAAGATAGATCATGATGGTGAAATTGCGATACCTCCTATTACATACCAAAATTTTGCCAACATGTGTTACTTCCGATTTAAGAAGCGTGACGGGAGTAAGAATTGGAGTTGCTATTTCTGGGAAATTCTATGTTTTAGTAACACTTTTAGTATACATGGGGCTTGAGGTGGAGGGAGTGTGAGTAGTAATGAGAGTGATTGTGTAATAACTCCTGCTTTGTATTTCCCATGAAGCATTCATGATCTTTTTGTGGCTCTCATGACTATTCATATGGCTAGTTCTTTTAGTGCTCATTATAAGTATAATCAGTGTCATCTTGATAATTCTATTATGCACGCATTCTGATTTAGTTGCGAGATTTTCTCTATTAGGAATGAACAAGATGTGAGTATAGAGGCTCTTAAGGATGGAAAACAAGTCATGATGAAACACCCTAGAGTGTCTTTTTTAGGCCTTTTAAAGTGTGACTTTGTTATTGAAGATGTGGGATTTACGATTTTCTTTACCAAATTTGTGTGAGGTACTTAGGGTGGTCAATATGGAGCCTTTACAACTTCACCCAAATAGTGTGGCTTTTGTCCATTCTTTTGAGGTTGTCTGTAAGGGAACCCAGGTGTCTTTGTGTGGTCGTGGTCGAGTTCTCCCACTTCAATCATCTTATAAACATTTTAAAAGAAGTTTTTTTCTTTGTGTGGGCCCCAAAGGAGTGTTCGTAACTTGGGGGGGGGGGGGGAAGATAGAGGCATATCCTTTTCATGTCTCTCGGCTTGGTCAGGCTGTTGTTGACAAGTATAGTTCATTTTCCATTAAACTTTGTCCCACACATTTTTACTCTCGAAGAATTTAATATTAAAGTTATAATTTAAAGAGAGCTTGATGTGCTTGAAGCTATCAACAAATTCACTAGAATTGTTATAGTTTTCACAACAAGTTGGAAAAAATTATTTGTGTTGTTCCTTTCCAAACGGTGATAAATGCAATATATATTTAAGTCTAGGCCCATCTGGCCATTTGCCCTGCTGGCTCATATACCACTTTTGGGTGATGATCTCCTTTAGTAATTGGGTTCTCTGAGTGTCCCTCCTTGTTGTTGGAAAGTCATATGGCCTTATGTTATTGGGAAAATAATTTGATTTGTTCCCGGCTACCTTTCTCATTACTTTAGGTAGTTTTCAAGCAGGAGTTCTCTCGTTGGTGTCTATATTTATTCTTTTCAGTGTTGCTCTATTCTCCCTTAATGTAGCATTTCGTATGTTTCATCACATATTACATGATGTCACCCAGCTTTTGTGCTAAGGACTCATTGAAATGTCCGGCCTTTAGTATGCTTTGGAATGCTCCTTGAACGTTTTATGGTTAGAGTTAGAAACCCCAACGATAGCTTCATTGGATCTAATCTTGTAATTCTTCAGGATCTTAAAGTTTCCTTGGAAGACATTGAACACGATGGTCACCATTACCTTTTGATATTTGCATCTCAAAAATTGATGCACCAATTTCCAAGAGAAACTAAAGTGGTTGGCGAAAAAGTATCGAGGTAAGCTCATATACCTTCGAAGTGGTTCCTCCTTTAGGGTACATGAAAGAAATTTACACTTAATTTATTCTACCACTTGGATAATCATATATGTATGTTGATGGATGGATTTTACCATCGAAAGTCTTAAGGTGGGGTGGTTTGAAGTTCTATGGAACAAGCTTACCAAATTTCCTCGCACATAGGCTGGGAATCCTGTAACTTGTCGATAAAATAGTCAATGTTAACTTGTTCTTGTTGGATCTCATCTACTTGCTTTTGCATGGTATCATTTTGGTGTCACAACGTATCCAAAGTTGCTTGAATCGGGACCAAAATCTCACTTTCCTCTGATGGTGGTGTATGTGCCATCTTCTTAATGAGTGATAACGCGAAATCGTATCGTACTTTTAGGCTCATTACGCATATGTTTCATTCATTTTTATTCAAGTTTTATTTGTATACGATTGTGTTTGATGTGTTTTGCAGTTGACAACTTCATCTGTTACGAAATCGGGAGAAAGATCGAAAAAGAGCGAAAAAAGTGGAAAATCCAGCAAGAAAGAAAAGATTCTGCAATTTTACTGATATGGCGTTCGCCATCACCATATGGCGCTCGCCATGGACATGCTTTACATATAATTAAAATGGCCACGACCATGGCGTTCGCCATGGCCTGGTGGCACTCGCCATGACGTCGCGGTTGCAGAATTCAAATTCTGCAACTATTTTGGGCAGTTATTCCTTACCTACTTTCCCTCCACTTCAGAAGCACGATTTGGAAGTTACACCCTGAGTTTTTCTCTATATATAAGACCCTCCAATCATGTTTCGGATACCCGATTTTATACGTGGAAGCTCTGTCAAATTCCATTTAGGCATATATTTACTTTAAAAGCGGCAATTACTCATATCGAGGAATTGTCGCGATTGCTTTGTAATTTACATTTAGTTGCTGTACTTTGGATTCAAACAAGCCTGCCGGCATTTTCCTTGTAATTCAATTTCGCATTTTACTTTACAGGTTATTTTACTTTTGTTTTGCAATTTAATTTCCTTTTCTTGTATGCTATGTATTTTTCCATGTTAATCACCATAATTATGTTTGTGATCAAAATTACCATGAGTTGCTAAATTTGCTTGAGTTCGGCGTGTGAGGACCGTCATTACCGATGGGACTCCGTATAAAATGTAGGTGTTCCATTATTTGCATGCATGCTAGTTTTGGTATTTGTTTCTATTTTTTTGCTTTATTATTCCGACATGAGAGTGAGGAATACACTAAGTTCGGACCGATAGTGCGAGAGTGTGAGGAATGAACGGATAGTAGAAACTAGACACCGACCGTAAAAGAAGGCGAGAACGCTTTAGGCATCGTTAAGGATTTCATTAACTTCCAAAATACGCTTTTCAATTAAAACGGGCGAGCGAGAGCAAAATCCTGTGGTTGTTAGGTGTGGTTCTTGTCGATAGCGCGAGAGTGTGAAACGGAGTCTTTAAGTTAGTACTTTCTATGGAACGAAGTGCAGTCGTAATTAGCACCCGACTCCTACAAGTCCTTTAGGTACACGGAATCCATATTCAAGACTCAATTTTATTATTATTTCCTAAAACCTTTAGAATTAGTAATTTTTCCTTTCCGTTTAATTTCCATAAATCCTTTGCCTTAGCTTTACACTGCAACTATTGATTGCATTAGTTTGATTATCCCTTCCCTGTGGGTTCGACAACCTTATTTAAAACTACGCGAACAACTGTATACTTGCAGTCTTTATTCAACGGATACGTTAGTACCTTCGGATCGCATCAAGTTTTTGGCGCCGTTGTCGGGGAAGGCTGATTTAGTCAATATTGTGAATCCATTGTTGCACAGTATAGACTAAGGCACCAAAATTTTTCCTTTTTCTCTAATTCGTCGATTGTATGCCAAATACTCGTTCTAAAGGCGACAAGCTTGAGCAAACTATTGACGATATTGAGTGTTTTATTAATTTAAGACGCCGAATTAAGTATAATCTTCTTGAACCTGAAATTCCTTACCCTAAATTACCAATACCCATGGCCGAGAACCCACAAAAACGTCCTCTTTAGGATTACGCTGTCCCATCACAAGATGAACCGCATAATAGCATTGCTGCCCCTGCCATTAATCAAAATGATTTTGAGATGAAACCTTCGTTGTTACTAGCCGTTCAACAGAATTAGTTTTCTGGAAGTTCCACAGATGACCCGAACCTTCATTTATCGATGTTTGTGCAATATGCCGATACCGTAAAAGTAAATGGTGTTAGTAACGAAGCCATACGACTACGTATTTTTCATTTCTCTTTAAGAGATAGAGCTAGAGCTTGGCTCCAGTCTCTACCATCCAACTCTATCACTACTTGGGACGAGTTGAAGAAAGTATTTTTAGCCCGATATTTTCTGCCAAGCAAAACTGCTATGCTAAGAGCCCAAATTAACGGATTTAGGCAAAAAGACAATGAATCTCTTTTCGATGCTTGGGAAAGATACAAGGACATGCTAAGGTTATGCCCGCACCACGAACTTGAACAATGGTTGATAATCCATACTTTTTATAATGGTCTTCTTTACAACACAAAGTTGAATCTGAACGCTGCAGTTGGTGGCGCTTTGATGGACAAAACATATGAAGACGCTTATCAACTCATTGAAAATATGGCTCAAAACCACTTCCAATGGGGAGGTGAGAGAACTCCAACAGAAAAACCTGCTACGAAGAATGGAATATACGAAGTTAATAGTTAGGACCGTGTCATCGCTAAAGTGGATGCGCTTACTCAAAAGATCGAAAGTTTGACCGTAGCTCCAGCTGCCACCGTGGCCGCTGTGACGCTGAATTGTGAATTGTACGGAACCCCTGGGCATAGTAATGCTGAATGTCATTTACTAGCCAGTATTCCTACCGACCAAGTGAATTACGCCCAAGGAAACCCGTACTCAAATACCGACAATCCTGGCTGGAGGAATCATCTAAATTTCTCACACAAGAACAATAACGATTTATTTACCCCAACTCAAGCCCCTAAAGTTCCTCCAGGATATCATAAGGGAGTAGTCGTTGCCCCTCAAGCACCAAGAAAGTCAAACATTGAGGTTTTATTAGAAAATTTGATCGCAACCCAAACTTAACAAAACAAAGAGTTTTCCAACCGAAATGTGCACACAAGTGAATTGTTAAAGCAAATGGCAACTAAGCTTGATGCCATGGCTACCCATAACAAAATGTTAGAAACTCAAATCTCTCAAGTAGCCCAACAACAAGCAACAGTATCAGCCCCTGCAGGAACATTTCTTGGACAACCACAACCAAACCCAAAAGGACATGCTAATGCTATTACACTGCGAAGCAGAACTGAATTAGATGGACCAGTAGATCCAAGACTCTAAAACCCTGCCATGTATCATAATTCTGGTAAAGGAGCCGAAAAGGTAATAGAACCGAAAAATGACAAAAAGGAAGACAAAAGTGAAGAGGCCGTAGAGAAAGAAACACCTTATGTGCCGCTACCACCATACAAACCACCAATACCTTATCCACAAAGGCTTGCTAAGCCTAAAAATGAAGGACAATTCAAAAAGTTTATGGAGCTTCTGAAATAACTCAATATTACTATACCTTTCACAGAAGCCATAACACAAATGCCTTCAGATGCCAAATTCCTTAAGGAGATCTTGTCCAATAAGAAGAAGCTAGAGGATAACGAAACTGTTATGCTCACTGCCGAGTGTAGCGTTATCATTCAAAATAACATGCCTCCTGAACTGAAAGACCTAGGTAGTTTCTCGATACCCTGTGTAATTGGAAAGTACGTCATAGACAATGCTCTATGTGATTTAGGAGACACTATTAGTCTAATGCCCTTATCCACTTGTAAAAAGCTCGATTTAGGAGAGTTGCGACCAATGAAAATGTTTCTACAACTAGTGGACCGTTCTGTTAAATTTCCTATAGGTATGCTAGAGAACGTGCCCGTTTGTATATGACAATTCTACATTCCTACTGATTTTGTGGTAATGGATATAAAAGAGGATTCCAAAATCCCTATTATTTTGGGAAGACACTTTTTAGCTACAGCCGGAGCGATCATTGATGTTAAGAAAGGAAAGATAACTTTTGAAGTTGGTGAAGAAAAAGTTGAATTTATTCTAGCCCAATTTTTAAAATCTCCCGCTATAGATGATTCATGTTATTTTCTCGACATCATCGACGAATGCGTAAGAGAAATAGAGATGAAACCAACTACATATACATAAATACTAAAGATTCCGACACCTCCTATACTCGAAGACGATAATTGGCGCGGGCCATACGTAGATGACAGTTTGAGGGAATGCCTAGCACTAACACCCGATCCAATACCATGCCCGAAGAAACCTTATGTAGAACATAAGACACTACCCAAAAACCTAAGGTATGAGTTCCTAAACACCGAACTGGAACAACCAGTGATAGTTAACGCTGACTTGGGACATATAGAGACCGAAAAACTTCTACATGTCCTAAGAAAGTATCCTAAAGCGCTGGGGTATAACATTTCGGACCTGAAAGGAATAAGTCCTTCTATATGCATGCATTGCATTATGCTCGAATAAGATTGTAAGACCTCTAGAGATCACCAGAGAAGGATAACTCATATCTTAAGCGATGTAGTCAAAAGGGAGGTACAAAAGCTACTAGAAGCAGGAATCATATACCCGATATCTAATAGTAACTGGGTTAGTCTTGTGTATGCCGTGCTAAAGAAGGGAGGTGTTACGGTTGTTAGTAACGAAAAAGGCGAATCCATTGCAAAACGAACTTAAACTGGATGGAGAATGTGCATAGACTATAAAAAGCTAAACAAAGCCACTCACAAGGATCATTTCCCATTACCCTTTATAGATCAAATGCTTGAGTGACTGGCTAAACTTTCTCACTTCTGCTATTTAGACCGATACTCAGGATTTTTCCAAATTCCAATCCATCTTGACGACCAAGAAAAGACTACATTTACCAGCCCTTACGGTACGTTTTCCTATAGACGAATGTCGTTCGGAATGTGTAATATACCCACAACCTTTCAGAGATACATGATGGCAATCATTGTTGACTTTATAGATAATATAATGGAAGTATTCATGGATGAATTCTCTGTTTGTGGGGAAAGTTTTGAAGGATGTTTATCGAACCTGGAAATGGTACTCGAATGTTGCGTTAAAGTCAATCTAGTGATGAATTGGGAGAAATGCCATTTCATGGTTCAAGAAGGGATTGTGCTTGGACATGTAGTATCTATCCGAGGAATTGAAGTTGATAAAGCAAAAATCGAAATTATAGAAAACCTTCAACCTCCGAAAACTGGTAGAGAAATCCAAAGTTTTCTAGGACACGCCGGTTTCTACCGACGATTCATTAAAGATTTCTCTAAGATAACCAAACCACTAACGGGATTATTAATGAAAGATGCTGAATTTGTATTCGATGATGAGGATTGCTTGAAAGCTTCGAACATCTGAAGAACGTGCTCATAACTGCACCTATTATGCAACCACCTGATTGGAGTAGACCATTCGAAATAATGTGTGACGCTAATGATTATGCTGTTGGTGCTGTCTTAGGACAAAGAAAAGACAAAAGGCTTCATACTATATATTATGCAAGTAGAACCTTGGACAATGCACAGATGAACTACGCTACCACAGAAAAGGAACTCCTGGCTGTTGTGTTCACTTTAGATAAATTCCGTTCTTACTTGGTGGGAGTGAAAATTATTGTCTATACTGATCACGCCGTAATTAGGTACTTGTTGAATAAGAAGGATGACAAACCGAGACTTTTAAGATGGATCTTGCTTTTGCAAGAGTTTGATCTAGAAATCAAAGATAAGAAAGGAACCGAAAATGTAGTATCGGATCATCTTTCTAGAATCGAAGATCAAGAACCTGAGCGAGTCCCCATCAATGACGATTTTCCATATGATAGACTTGTAGCCCAGTTAGAAAATGAAAGCGAAATGAGTGAATGCTCTTTAATTTATCATGATGCAGAAACAAATGAAGCTGTGGAGTCAATATGCTCAAAGACCACACTGCCGTGGTATGCTGACTTTGTCAACTACCTAGCAGCTGGGGTGCTTCCACAAGATTTATCCTACCACCAAAAGAAGAAATTCTTCCATGATCTCAAACACTATTATTGGGATGCTCCCCAACTTTTCAAGCGAGGCGCCGATAGAATTTTTCGTCGATGCGTCCTTGAATCTGAAGTGGAAGATATCATATCTCATTGCCACTCTGCACCCTATGGAGGGCATGCAAGAATTTCAAAGACTTGCGCAAATATTTTACAATCTGGCCTATTCTGGCCTAACCTTTGGAAGGACGTCCACATGGCTGTTACAAATTGCGACCGATGCCAACGCACTGATAACATTTCTAGACGCGATGAGATACTACTAAGGGGTATTCTAGAAGTAGAAGTCTTTGATGTTTGGGGGATAGATTTCATGGGCCCTTTTCCATCATCCTTTGGCAGCAAATACATACTTTTTGCAGTTGATTATGTTTTGAAGTGGATCGAAGCAATAACTTCTCCCACCAATGATGCACGAGTAGTCATAAGAATCGTCAAGAATATAATATTTCCCAGATTCGGTGTGCCGAGAGTTGTCAATAGTGATGGTGGATCCCATTTTATCTTGAATATCTTTAGGAAACTATTGCTTAAATATGGAGTGCGACATTGAGTAGCAACACCATATCACCCTCAAACGAGTGGACAAGTTGAGGTTTCCAATAGAGAGATCAAGCAGATATTAGAAAAAACAGTTGTGACCTCTAGAAAGGATTGGTTTGAAAAACTTCATGAAGCTCCATGGGCCCATAGAACAGCTTATAAAACTCTGATAGGAACCACCCCATTCAAACTAGTTTATGGTAAATCATGTCATCTGCTTGTCGAACTTGAGCATAAAGCTTATTGGACCATTAAGACCCTGAATATGAACTACACAACGACAGGAGAGAAAAGAATTCTGGATATCCATGAACTAGAGGAACTTAGATTGGACGCATACGAAAATGCCCGAATTTATAAGGAAAGAACCAAATAGTGGCATGACAGACGAATAACTAGACAAGAGTTCAACGAAGGTGACATAGTTCTCCTTTTTACTCTCGACTCAAACTATTTCCTGGAAAACTTCGTTCCCGATGGTCTGACCCTTTTGAGGTTATAAGAGTCCTCTAAAGCGGAGTAGTAGAAATTAAGGGAAAATCTGACGAGACTTTCATTGTGAACGGTCAAAGACTTAAAGACTACCATAACATTGAGAACAAAGATTTCTGCGTACGCTATAAGTTAGAGGAGCTACCCGCTCTTTCGAAAGACTAGTTCGACCCTGATGTCGAGCTACAGATGTTAAACAAGCGCTGCGTGGGAGACAACCCACGACCTTTAGATTTTTAGACTTTACCTATTTATCTTTTATCTTTGTTGTCTGATTTTGTGTTTGTTTGCTATTATTATAATTATTACTACTATTATTATTACTACTATTTTTGTTTTTATTTTGACACCTTCACGGTATAGTTCATTGATAGTGTACTCTTTGTCTATTTTCAGCCTAACTTAGCTTAGGATAGCCTTCATTGACTTAGAGTATGAATCACAATGCTGATGTGGAGATTGAGTTTAGGAACTATGCTCAGAGACACCGATTCGATATTCTAGTTCAGAGGGAACTGACACTACCTATATACCCTGACGGCCGTACTTTGGTCACCCTAGGATTGAGGGACATTGTTATGTACTTGCTTGACCAGATTGGTTGGGTGAACTTTAGTGTAAGACATAAATATAGCCCTTACCGTATGTTTACCATAGAGTTTCTTAGCTCACTGTATTATGACCCAAACCGGGGCCTTGGTTTTGGCCGAGGATTAGCTACCTTCATGTTGTTCAACACGAAACACCGTTTTACTCATCATGAAATGGCCAACCTATTAGATTTTCCTAATGGACCTGATGCCCATTCCTTGACACCTGATGATGCCTTTACTGACCTCGACCTTAACTACTTCTGGGGAACTATTACCGGTAACTACCATCCCGAACCTCACACCATGTTCTCAAGTAACATACATAACCTGACTTTTAGGAATTTTCATAAGATTTTGGCACACACCCTGTTTTGTAAGAAAGAGAATATCACCTCTGTTTCTAAGGATGAACTGGTTATTATGTACTGTGCTTCACAGGGGAGGCATGTGAATGTTGATTCCTTTATGTTCGCTAGTTTGAATCGCATTGCTTATGAGGCCAATGGTTCTATCCTCTCTGGAGGTTTCGTTACCATGATAGCTGAAGCCATAGGTTTTCGTTACCAACTTAACCATATCCGTGCTTATGGAGGCATCCGCCCGATGCACTTGAATTTCTGTTTTAACCGTGGTATGTTGGCTAACTTAGACCAGACGAGTTTGAATTCCTAATTGATAACAAAGTGGTCCACAAATTTACCTTGCCTAACCACGACAGGACAAATGTGCATAATAAGAACAACTGGCTATATGACCTTTAGGAGGGGAGTGAATCACCTACACCACTCTATAGTCCTCAGCCTTATGAAATACCCCATGCCAATACCCTTTATGCCACTTCTCATGTCTCTAGAGCTCGTGTAGATGTTGTTGATGCCATTGGTGCTCTACAGTGCCAAGTGGACACTCTTAGGAATGAAATCATTTCCATCTGAGGAGATCTCATTGGATTCATGGATGTTGCTAATGAGCAGTTTAACCATTTGTTCCAGCAAGTCCACTCTTTCACTAGGCACTTTAGCAAATGAATTATGACTTGTACCGATAGAGTTCTTGTTGCTTTATGTTTTAATTTGTTTTGGTTTTTATTGTATTTTATTCCGTTGTAATTTGTACTTCCTGTATCGTCGATTCATCAGCGAAGACATGTTGTTCCGATTGTTGAATTAATGTGATTTTTGTTTATGTCTTTTATATTGGTTTATAATATTTCATGCTTGTTTTTATTTTTCTGCAATCTTAATCTCACAATAATATTCCTGCAGTTAGTCCTATGTATTATATTTATTTAAATTACCAAAAAAAATTCTGATTCTGAACCATAAACTTGAAATTTGCGCGTTTTTGCCTAATGACGTTCCCCATGGCATGATGGCGTTCACCATTAATTCTTTATTTTTGAATTTCCAACGTTTAAACACACGGTGTTCGCCATGTGCTTAATGGCGTTCACCATGGAGACGGAACATCCTGTTTTTTTCTACGCGTATTCTGTTGCAGAAAGTGCGCGAGTTTCAAACTAAACCCTTTCAAATTCCCATACATCTCTATAACCACCCAAATAACTCCCCATTAATCATTATCTTAACTCCCAACCATCCATATACCATATTCTTCTTCTATATAAACCTTACAAACCTCATTCTATCATCATCATCACCTACATTCTCAAACTCTCTTGCTTACTGTTCCCACCTGCAAACTCTTCAAACCCTTTCCAAAAAAAAATTCAGAATGCCTCCTAGAGTTGTTCGTGACATTGACTACATGGGAATCAAGTTTCCCGAAGGTATCCTTAGTGAGCGACAGCGGGCTATTTTTCACAAAATTTACAAGAGGCCTGTCGAAGCCACGTGATATGCTCGTATCGACACTATCCGTGCACTAGGGCTGTATGACAACATCAACTGGATGCTGACTAATGTAGGTCTATCTCACTTTTTCTCTAATCATAGTCCTACCTACGTTAGATTAACTTATGAGTTTTTAAGTTCTTTTCAATACTTGCATGACCCATCTCGTACCACTGGCACTGCTAACTTTAGGATTGTTAATAGAAATTATTCGCTGCCACAAGAGAGGATATGTGAGATTTTTCATTTTCCGAGCGGCGAAGATTACACTTGTCAGGCGCCGCTTGAAAGCGAGTGGGAAGCCAATGCCTTAAGCTTCTGGCGCCAAATCACTGGCAAAACCACGTCCACGTGGGAAGGCCTAAAAGCCACTTTTATTCACAACCCCTATATTAGGTACTTTCACCACTTTCTAGTGAGCACTATTTTTGGTAGAGAGAACACAAGGAACGTGAATTTCAAGGATTTATTTTTCATTCACTATGCTTTGTTAGAGACTAAAGTTAATCCTACCTCTTTCTTGTTAGCCCACCTTGGTTATGTCGCCGGTAGGTCCGGTGGTCTCATCTGTGTCGGAGGAGTGATTACCTCCATTGTTTTTGCCCTAGGACTGCATGATGAGTTGGCTACCCTCGAGGGATTAGCCATTCCTTTTGTTGATTTAGATTACTGTCGCAACATACGCCTTATCAAGAATGTACCAAGCAGCAAATATATGCTTATGATTAGGGACAAAGAGGTGAGGAGTATCAATCTACCCTATGCATCGCGCATTAATGTGCGCGTTAGCACAAATTGGTTATTTGAAACTAAGGCCCAAAACTTAGACGATGAAGCTGCTAATAGGGCCTATGCTGAGATCATGGGATTTGCACCACAGACTGGCCCCTGTGCCAATGCTGACATCCCAGGGCCGAGTCACAGAGCACACATTGCACCCACTTTCTCTGACAAATTTTCAGGTGCATACCAGCCTCGGGAGGAGTATGACTACGTCGCCATCCAGAGCAGCCTAGATGATATCTTGTCTGAACTGCGGTTTTAGAATGACAGGGAGGCAGAGCGTGACTTATTGCTCCAAAGATTGCAGCGTTAGCAGGAGGATATCAGAGTTGTTGTGGATCGTGCAAACCAGCAGCAGGTTGACTTTGCTGAGCGTATAGAGCTTGATATGGCGAATCTGACTGAGCAGATGAAGGGCATGAGGATGTAGGTTACCACTTTGAGAGAGCTTGTTCAGCATGTTTCTAACCCTGCCCTTGGCAGAGGTTTTGAACGACATCGCGGCCGAGGCCGCCACCATTGATTACTCCAGGTTTTTCCACTCCTTTTTCACCTTGTACTAAAACATTGGGGACAATGTTCAGTTCAAGTGTGGGGGAGGAGCTTTACTGCTTTGTTTTTTGTTTTGTTTTGTTTCTCCGTTATTTTCATGTTATTTCTATGATTTTCTAGTTAGTTTCTTTTATGTCGAGTCTTTTATACGTAATTGAGTCCTATTGTATTTTACCTTTTTCTTCCATTAGAAAAAATCCCCTTAGATTGATAAAAAACGACCCAGCGAAAACTTTTTCATCCGATTTAATAGCATGGCACTTTTTCACCTTTAGGCTATGTTGATTAGACTTGGGAAAGTATCGACGTCGTCGGTACCGTTTTAGCACCTTAGACTCCCTAAGTATGCAGCACCGATCTAAATAACCATTATGCCGAGACCTTGATTTCTGATTTTTTGTAGTAATCTCTTGAGTAGTTTATGTTAGCGGTCAGCACCATCCCAAAAACAAACGCTAAGTAATAAACTGATGCAAATATGTGGTGATCTCGAAAAAATAATAATAATTTGAATTGAGCTGTTTTGTAGAAAAGAGAATGAAAGAATTCGTTACCTTATAAGTTAGGTGGCCCTCACCCGGCAATTTAGCCCAACGGATCAGATTTTTGAAATTCGAAAAGAAAAGAAAAAGAAAAGAAGAAAAAAATGCAAAAAGTTAAAAATCGAGATCACAAACACTAACAGGTTCACTTACCATGCGGGTGTGGGGATAACGGGCTTAATGTGATCGCGCAAGAATGAAAAAATGGAAAAAGAAACAAGGAATATAGGCCGAGTTATAACGGTATGATTTGGATTGGTATTGCATAAGGGGGAGTTTTTATCCGCAAGTGCGGATATGTGACATTATGGTATCCTCGTTGTCAAAGTCTAATAATTATCTTTTAACATTAGTCTATTAGCCGTGTTCCGTTTTAAAGTCGTGTCGTGCCTTCGTTTCGGATAGTGTACTTACTGTTTTTATTCGTGTCGGGAGTTTGCTTGAGGACAAACAAAAGTCTTAGTGTGGGGGAGTTTGATAACGAGAAATCGTATCGTACTTTTAGGCTCGTTACGCATATGTTTTGTTCATTTTTATTCGAGTTTTATTTGTATTTGATTGTGTTTTATGTGTTTTGCAGTTGACAACTTCATCTGTTACGAAATCGGGATAAAGATCAAAAAAGAGCGAAAAAAGAGGAAAATACAGCAAGAAAGAAGAGAGTCTGCCATTTTACTGATATGGCGTTCGCCATCACCATATGTCGCTCGCCATGGACATGCTTGCCACGTAATTAAAAAGGCCAGGACAATGGCGTTCGCCATGGCCTAGTGGCGCTCGCCATGACGTCACAGTTGCAGAATACAAATTCTGCAACTGTTTTGGGCAGTTATTCCTTCCCTACTTTCCCTCCACTTTAGAAGCACGATTTGGAAGTTACACGCTGAGTTTTTCTTTATATATAGGACCCTTCAGTCATGTTTCGGATACCCAATTTTAGACGCGGAAGCTCTGTCGAATTCCATTTAGGCATATATTTACTTTAAAAGCAGTAATTACTCACATCAAGGAATTGTCGCGATTGCTTTGTAATTTAAATTTAGTTGTTGTACTTTGGATTCGAACAAGCCTGCCGGCATTTTCCTTGCAATTCAATTTCGCATTTTACTTTACAAGTTATTTTACTTTTGTTTTGCAATTTAATTTCCTTGTCTTGTATGCTATGTATTTTTCCATGTTAATCACCGTAATTATGTTTGTGATCAAAATTACCATGAGTTGAAAAAATTTGCTTGAGTTCGGCGTGTGAGGACCGTCGTTACCGACGGGACTCCGTAGAAAATGTAGGTGTGCCATTATTTGCATGCATGCTAGTTTTGGTCTTTGTTTCTATTTTTTTTTTTTTTGCTTTATTATTCCGACACGAGAGTGAGGAATATACTAAGTTCAGACCGATAGCGCGAGAGTGTGAGGAATGAACGGATAGTAAAAACTAGACACCGATCCTAAAAACAGCGAGAGCGCTTTAGGCATCGTTTAGGATTTCATTAACTTCCAAAATACGCTTTTCAATTAAAACGGGCGAGCGAGAGCAAAATCCTGTGGTTGTTAGGTGCGGTTCTTGTCGATAGCGCGAGAGTGTGAGACGGAGTCTTTAAGTTAGTACTTTCTACGGAACGAAGTGCAGTCGTAATTAGCACCTGACTCCTGCAAGTCCCTTAGGTACGTGAAATCCATATTCCAGACTCGATTTTATTATTATTTCCTAAAACCTTTAGAATTAGTAATTTTTCCTTTCCGTTTAATTTTTGTAAATCCTTAGCCTTAGCTTTACACTGCAACTATTGATTGCATTAGTTTGATTATCCCTTCCCTGTGGGTTCGACAACCTTATTTAAAACTACGCGAACAGCTGTATACTTGCAGTCTTTATTCGACGAACACATTAGTGTTCGTCTTCGGAGTGCATCAATGAGATGAATGATTATGTAGACGAAAGATTATTCTTACTCGGCCCTGAAGGGGGAGTCAAATGTTCTTTCTAAACTCGGGGTTGGGTACCCTATTAGTGGTATGTTATGAACAAAGACCTTACGTATATGGCTATGGGGTGGGGGATTTATACCATCCTTATGCTATTACCATAAATATGAGTGTTTTAGGATATAATGAGATGATTTAGAGTTCAAGTTGAGCCCCCAAATTATAGTTGTTGTGAGGCTCATTTTATGGTAATGTTTCCCTCATAACGAGTGAGGACGTGGAGGTGGATTGTTATTGGTTCTGCCCTTCTAATGAAGAGCGAGAATGTGGGGGAGGGCGAGTTTCCTTTTTGTTAGGACGACTTGACTAAATTTTAAAGTTTTCTTGAGTTTGGATTAGATGATCATCCGGGTTCAGGTCAGAGTTATATTAGAACATGGCGACTAATTCTTTATTTTTATGTTAGAGTGATAATGTCTATGACCGGGTTTTCACAACTGCGTGGTGGGCCCTAAATATATTTATACAAGACTGAATTTATGGCATTTTATACTTATATCAATTCAGAAATAAATAATTTTTTGAAGTATAGTTGTCACACCAACAAGATTAATACATTAATACTCAAGTTAGTAAAAATGAGAGAAATGAAACTTGCAAGTGTACAATGAATAAATACTTGAGTGTGACTCATAGTTACATTTATATAGAAGTGACAGTTAGAACCATCACCGATTAAACCGATGTGAGATATAGAAGACCGATAATAAGATGAAGACGAAACATTGATTAAGTGCCATGTTTCGATGTGAATGTCTTGTGTACCCTGCTGAATGGGGTTGTGGTTGAATTAGACATCTGGATTATATTAGTTTTATTGGGTCTTTATATGTGTTTGAACCATTATTAATTATACTTAACTTATCTTTTCCGTTAAATATCGAAACATTACGATGTCTTTCTCTAAAAATGGAGGAGGGTAAAACAAACCAAAATTCATATGAAAATATATTGACAAAACCTTTCATGTGGGGTTTACAATGTCGTGCTTTTTAACCCCTGGTAGCTTAAATTAAGTGGTAGGCCATTGTAGATCTATTGCCACCATCATTCATTTGGGGTCCAATCTTATCAATTAGTCGTTAAAGCCTAAAGAGTTAGTTCATGAACCCCCTTTCTGTCGCAAAAGAACCTGATTCTACACTCATTAGCATCGCTTTCTCTTTGGTATCAATTGATGACCTTTGTGCATGTGTCCTAATAAAAAGTAAAAAACATGGAAGGAAATATTAAACTGATCAATGGCCATATCTTTCACTTCTTGCCTTTGTAAAGTATGAGAAAATGCATCAGAAGGTAGTACAGCAGGTGTTGCCTACAAGAATTTCTGTTCCTATTATAAGCAATGAGGAGGTCTAAATTAGACAATAAAGTATGAAAATAAGAATTTTAAAATATAAAAACATTATTAAAAGTATTCAATATTAATTTGTCTTAATTAGATGTTCATGTGATATTAAATTTTACTAAAAAAATATGTTACTATATTATATTTTTAATAATAGACCTTACTTATCTTTTTATAACTTATATGCAAAATGAAGATTTTCGTTATATATAAACTTGTTTCTTTTTTTTTATAAGCCAAAGTATATTCACAAAACTGAGTACTAGGGATATCCGAATCCACAATTACAATTACAATTACATTGACGACATCAACAATTACACGAAGTGTAGACGTTGCTTATACCAATCATAAAAATTACAATTTAAATTGGCCTTAGTTAAAATTAATATCCAGCACCAAGAAAAGTATAAAATCCTCAAGACAATCGTCTCTGGATCACAAACGTCATCGTTGAATATAATTTGATTTCTAACCCACCAAATGCACCAACAAACCACCACCCAAATGCTATAAGCCATTCTATTAAAACATTTACCTCTTAAGCTTTCTATCCATGCCAACAAATGAAGTGAAATAGATGTTTCATGACTCCTCCCAATCTCCAACCATTCAAAAATTTTTGACCAAACAAGCACACTCTTAGAACAAGATAGAAAAACATGACTAACCTCCTCAATTGGGCCAAAACAAAATACACGTGAAGATTAGAAACGATTTCGCGGAAAAATAGATTACCTCTCGTTGGTAACCTATCTAAAAGTAATCTCCATCTGAATACTCTTGCATTGGACGCAATATCCGACATCCAAATGAAAGCCAAACCCGCCTTTGTTGAATTATCCAAAATGCTTCCACCTACTGTTTTCAACAAGCCATCATAGAATGAGGAAACTGAAAACATGTTATTTGGTTGGCCTCCATATTTTTGGTTGGCCTGATATCCTGTAAGAACAAGTCGAGTTCTAAAGCCTCAAACATACACACGACGGAAAGGTCTTGCTGAAGAAAATTGACCTGCCAAGACCAAGCTTCATCATTACAATGCCCCAGCTCACCTACTGCAATGTCTTGAGCTACTGCAATAGTAAAAAGTGTAGGAAAAAGATCTTTCAAAATAATATTCCCCAGCCATCTTGTGTGTCATAATGGAATTTTAGCACCATCCCCCAATCGTATTGTATGAAATCACCAAATTTTGCACTCTCTTTTTCCATGTTGATTCTGAAAACGTCTTTCCACCTTAACGACGCACACAAAAACTTCAAATTAGTCTTTCTAGACAAAATTTTCCTCACAATATCACCATATTTTGCACATAAGATTCCATGCCAAATAGCCCTGCGTTGCGTAAGGAACCGCCACAACCACTTAGCCAACAATGCCATGTTGAATAATCTGAGATCTTTCAACCCAAGCCATCCCTCCTCCTTACTTTTACATGTAACGTCCCAACTTACCCACGCTAAACATTTCCTTTCATCCGAGCCATTAAGAAACGACAAATGATGTATCGATAAATTTGTCAAAAGCGAATTTTTCAATGTAACTCACCCTCCTGTGGACAGCAATCTCCCTTTCTAAGGCGCCAACCGTTTTTTAAAATAGTCAATAACCGGCCTCCAAAATGCAATCCTTCTATGGTTGTCTCCGACTTTTAACCCAAGAAATTTGAATGACACCCTACCAATATTACAAGCTAAAAATTGTTCCACCGCCTTCATATAATAATCTCCCACTCCTATCCCAAATAGAATTTTTTTTGCCATATTAACTTTCAACCCCGACACTAATTCAAAACCCTTCAAGATTGATTTAAAAGCCCAAAGATTAACCCAATCTCCATCACAAATTAAAACCGTATCATCCGCATATTGAAGGAGAGAATGTTGTACGATATTATCCATTTGGAAACCTTTTAGCATTCCAACCTCACTTGCCCTATTTACCAATAATGCAAAACCTTCTGCAACAATGGCACAGATAAAAGGAGACAATGGATCTCCTTGTCGCAACCCTTGATGTACTCGAAAATCTTCCGTGGGACTCCTATTAACAAGAACCGATATGTAACTTGTAAACACACCTCCATTAATCCAATTTATCCAAATTGAACCAAATCCCATAACACGCAACATTTGTCTCAAGAATGACCAATCCACACAATCATACCCTTTTGAGAAATCCACCTTGAACATCACACAATTTATTTTCTTCCTTTTGGCAAAATCGAGTAATTCGTTTAAAGCAAGCACCCCATCTAGTAATTGTCTTCCCGGTATGAACGTCGTTTGTGAACTTGATAAAAATTTGCCCATGAAAACCCGCAATCTTGAAGCAAGAATTCTTGATATGACTTTATAAACACACCCTATTAAACAAATAGGCCTATAATCTTCCAAAGATTAAGGATTATCAAATTTGGGGATCAAAGCAAGAAAGGAGGAAGACATAGCTTTAGGTAGTCTTGCTGTTTTGTGAAACTCTTGGATACACTGAATGAAATCTTCTCGAATAACGCCCCAACATTTCTTCAAGAAACCCACATTGAAGTCATTCAGACTCGAACTCTTATTACCTACACAATTAAAAATGGCCTCCCTAATTTCCTCCTCATCAAAACTCTCTTCTAACCTTAGACTTTCTTCAATGGATAACTTAGCCATATCGTGCGACAAAAGGGTCAAACGAGATTCCTCGTTACATTATCCTTTATTATTCTCTTAACACTGCTAACCCCCTCCACTAATTCGGATCCCACCCTAACCAAATACATTGTGTTCATTTTCAGTCTCTATTAGAGCATATAGTGGAAGAACCTTGAGTTTCGATCGCCTTGTTTCACCCACTTAACCCTCGATTTCTGTTGGATAAAACTCTTTTTTTGTCTCAAATTTACCCATATTTGTCCTTGCGCCCTGCTTTGAGCTTCAAAGTTAACCAGCCAGCAACCATCAATCCTCATAGCCAACTCATTATCCAATTTGTTAATAGTATCAATCTCACCTTCAATTTGTAAATCCAACCATCACTACTACAAAACGCGCAAACAACAACACCAGGTTTACAACAGATTCATATACACTGTTGTAATAGGTTAAAATTTTTGCGCCCAGTGAGTAGCTGGATTTATAAACAGTAATTTAATGAAGGTTGTCTTAAAACACCGTAGTAATAAATGATATGTAGCAAACTTCAATTCCCAGCAATTGCATTTTTTCCATTTTTTAGAGTACATTAAGCGTGTGTCACTTAAGTCCATTATTTAAAAAATAAATTGTAAATGATTTTACAACGATGAAGTAAACCAACCGTTGTTAGAGGACTTACAATTCCACTACGGTTGGGTTGTCCAACCGTGATTAAAGGGTTTACTGATAAATTAAAACAAAACTTATTATATATTTCTTTCATAAGACGCCCTAGGCGAACAAGCAAGCTAGAGAGGACAGCGGTGGCTTAATCTTTACCCTCTCCGTATCCATTCATTTGGAGCTCAAATCTTCACCCTCTTCGTTCATTTAATTCTTCAGCTTCGAAGTACGGTACTCTTCAACATCTTCATTCCTTTTTTCTTAGTTTATGTTGTATATGCTCAAATATTCACCCTCTTCGTTCATTTAATTCTTCATCTTCGAAGTACGGTACTCTTCAACATATTCATTCCTTACGTGCATAAGATTCTTTAGCTTTGAAGTACGGTATTCTTCAACATTTTCATTCCTTTTTTCTTTGTTTATGTTGTATATGCTCAAGTCAGTATGATAGTACATGTTTCATATGCTTTAGGTTTAGATTTGCATATGCCATGGTTAAGTTTTTGGATTAGATTTTGGTGTGTCATTCACATTATTATATGTGTATAAATTTTAGAAGTTGTTATGGATCATAGTTTGATGAAAGTCGATAGAATAGACCCGGTTTATGAGAACAAAGTTCTTGAATTCCTTGAATACGCTGATAAACATCTTCCCGACAATAATGGTATCTTTTATTGTCCTTGTGTTGTTTGCGCGAATATTAAAAAGGGTACAAAGAAAAAAATATTCCATCACCTTTGTTGTGATGGTATATGTCAAAATTATATAATATGGACGTGGCATGGTGAGGTGGATAAAGAGGAAAGTCAGGCGTAACAAAGTCAAAGAGTGGATGAAGATGAATATATGGAAGATCAACTAGATGATATGTCCCGTGATATTGGGGAATCTTATTTTAAGAATGCTCATATTTATGATACTTTATGTAGTGATAAAGACACCCCTTTATATAAGGGATGCATAGATTTTACACGATTGTCGGTGGTGTTAAAGTTGTTTAATCTGAAGGCAAAAAATGGGTTGTCGGATAAAAGTTTCACGGAATTACTTGAATTGCTAAAGCAAATGTTACCAAAAGATAACAAATTGTCGGATCGTTGCTATGAGGCCAAGAAGATATAGTGTCCAATGGGTCTGGAGTATATCAAAATACATGCTTGCCCTAATGATTGTATATTATACCGAAAAGAGTATGAAGACTTGTATCAATGTCCGAAATATAGTGTGTCGCGTTACTAGCTGAATGCTAACAATGGTGATGACAATGACTATGCCAATATTAGTAGGATGCATCCTCCTACTAAAGTGTTATCGTACTTGCCAATAATTTCACGATTTAAGAGACTTTTTGCTAATTCGAATGACGCAAAGATTCTTAGATGGCATGCAGATGAAAGGACTCGTGATGGAAACGTTCACCATGTAGCTGATTCGTTGCAATGGAAGAAAATTGATTTGTTGTTTCCGGATTTTGGAGTTGAGCCAAAAAAAACCTTAGGCTTGGGCTTGTCACCGATGGAATGAATCCCTTTGATAATCTGAGCACTAATCATACTTCGTGGCCTATTCTTCTCACTATTTACAACCTATCTCCTTCGATTGTTGAAAAGTACATCACAAAAGAAGCAGTTGAGTTTTGTACAAACTATTTTTCGGACGCAGATTCTATAGAAATTCCAAAGTCTCGTCATGCTGACACAGACAGAAGAGGTATTCAAGGTCTAAATGTTAAGTCAATGGCTTGGGATGTAGTTATTCAAGCACATTTCTATATATTGAATAATATAGATGAAGTTCAACCTTTCATAGATACTCACAAAAGACTTTTGAGGAAAAAATATCCCCGAATGAGTGACAAGTTGTTGTTGATAGAGCAAAACAAGAGATTCATAGATTGGTTTAATAAAAGTGTATCTAATGACCGTAGTGCATCCGAGATACTTAAATGGTTGTCGTACGAGCCAAAATTTTGTGTCATTACTTGGACTGCATACGACATTGGTCATTATACCTTTTATACAAAATCAAAAGATGATCGTAGTAAAATGCAAAATAGTAGGGTTATGGTTGAAGCCGAATCGATGTATTTCTCTAGTTCGAAAGATAAGAATCCTGTATTGGCAACTACTGCGTTTTATGGTGTCATTGATGAGATTTGGGAGATTTATTATGTTATTTTCAAAGTGGCTTTATTTAAATGCAAGTGGGTTCCCAATAATAATAATTGTGTACACATTGATGACTTAGGATTCACCCGGGTCGACCTTGGCAAGGCATATTTTATAACCAAACCATTCATCATGGCTTCTCAAGAAAAACAAGTTTTCTATGTTACCGACCCATCAGACGTATTGGGGAAATGGTCAATCGTTCTCCAAGGAAAACACATTCCTCTTAGTGATGAAAGTCTTGATATTCCGTCCACGCCTTCTTACACAACAGAAGTTCCTACCTCATAGATGAAGTTGATGGAGATGCCGTGCATGCTATTCAAATCGATCATGAAGAAGGCATGTGGCAAAATTAACAAGTACATAATTTATTCTTTATTCATAATATATTAATTGTATGTTATAGTTTCTAAGTATTTTTACTAACAAGTATAATTATTTGAAATCACAGGTCTTAAGAGTCAAGACACCAAAAGACAAGAAACCAAAACACGAAGTTACAATTATGTGATGTTGTGTAATGTGTAAACTGTAGGTTGTTTATTGTGACAAATTGTAGGATGTTTATTCTGATACAATTGAATATGATACAATTATGTGATATTATAAATATGATACAATTAATATTATTATGATAACTTTATCACAAATGTGAGTTGTATTTTCTGCTGTGATATGGTGAACAATAATACAGGTTAAAAAATGGGATTAATTATAAATGCAGGATAATATTTGTTAATTCTGCAGAAAATGTAACAACGATTATATATCATAACCGTTATAATATCTCGCGCGCTGTAAAAAAAATTAATATCAAAACGGCGCAGCTGGGAATCGAACCTAGGACCATTATTTTTATCACAACGGTCTTTTGGAAAACCCGTTGTGATAGGGCGCGCGCTTTCCAATTTATTACAACGGTTACTGGGTCGTGATTGTAAGTATCATATATACAACGACACTCTACATAACAACACTTGGGCCCGTGTGATTATACATCTTTCTCAACCGTTGTTAAATTGGTTTTCCGTAGTACTGCATCCAAAAACATTAAAATTCCACCATTGTAATCTATCCCGTAACAATTGAAACTTTCTGTTTAAAACATGTGCAGCACTGCCATATACCTAGAATGAATTCTATTCATGTTCCACAAAGGGAAAAAACTCCGTATGATCGTACCAACTATCAAAAACCTTAAAAGGTTTCGGTCCTTAATTTATATTTCTAGCCATTACCCAAACCAGCATGTGATCGAAAATGTCCCGATCACCAACATGTTGAGCAGCGGTATTCCAAAAATTGATCAATTCAATAGAAATCGGGAAACAATCCAGTCTACTACAACATTTTCCGTGTAGTTTTCTAACAATAGTTATCAGAATTAAGTTGGTTGTTTTTCCTAATTTTTTTTCTAGCAAATGTATTTTCACTTGAATAGTAATTTTGTGAATACTACAAAATTTGGTCGGTATTACCAATTTTTCACAAATGTGTTCTAAACTACGATAATTTGCAAAAGTTTTCAGTGACGATTCTGAGGAAGTCATATTTAAGCAAGAGTGATGGTTGTAGATGAAGGAAATGTGAACATTGAAAAGTTCGATGATGCAGACTTTAACTTTTAGAAGATGCAAATCAAATATTATCAGTAAAAAATGCTACACCAAATACTCACAGAGATGAAACCACATTTATTGAAGGAAGATGAGTGGAATCCTTTCAATAGACAAACACTTGGTGTTATTTGATTGACACTTAACATGTTGCTTTTAACATTGTAGAGGAGAAGACATCTGCTAGTCTAATGAAGGCTCTTTACAGCATGTATGAAAAGCTATAATCCTCAAATAAAGTTCATTTGACGAGGCAAATGTTTACACTTTGGATGACAGAAGGTGCATCAATTGTGCAACCTATCAGTGAACACAATATTTTCAAAAATTAATGAGTTCACTTGGAATTGAATTTGAAGATGAGATACAAGCATTGATGTTTTTGCCTTCTTTACCAAATAGTTGGAGTGCTACTGTCATGACTGCGAGTAACTCGTCGTGAAGTACAAAAAATGAAATTTAATTATGTTCGTGATCTAGTTTTCAATGAAGATATCTAATGGAGTAAGTGATCAGGTGAATCGTCATCCTCTTCTACATTACATACAAATTCGAAAGGAAGAAATTCAATTAGAGTAAATGGACATAGTAAATCAAAGGACAAAGGATTCAAATTTAAAAATCATTGTAGTTCCCACAATTCAAAGACTATCAGATTTGGAATTGTGGAAAGATGTGGAACTACAGAAATTAGTGTAGGCTCCCACCAAAGACTCAAGAGGGAAAAAGATGAAGCAAATGTTGCTTCTATCTCAGGAGGAGGTGATGATTTGGAGAGTAAGGAAAAGTATTGGGTGTTAGACTCTAGAGCATCTTTCCATGCTACTTACTATAAAAAATTCTTTAAGAATTATGGATCTGGAAATCTCGATAAAGTATACCCTGATAATGAACAATTTTGTGCGATTGTGGGCAAAGGTGAAGTAAATATTAAGTTTAATGGGCCAATATGGTAATTCAAAAATTCTTGACACACTTCTAACCTATTAAAAAACTTAATCTCCATAGGATATTTGGCCAATGACGGTTATACAACACTTTTTCATGGAAATGATTGGAAGATTTCTAAGGGTGAAATGACAATTTATCACAATAGAAAGACTGGTACTCTTTACAAGAGAACATGAACATGTCTTTTGATTGGAGTTGCAACAAATAAAAGTACCAATATATAACACAAAATATTAGGCCATATAAGTGGTAGTTGGATAAAGTTTGTGCACTCAAAAGGAAAACTACCAAGTCTTCGATCAATAGAAATTGACTAATGTGAAGACTGTATATTTATAAAATAGAAAAGAGCAAGATTTCAGGCAAGTGGCATAACCCCAAATAAAGAGAGACTCGAGCATATTAACTCTAATGTTTGGGGGTCAACAATTGTCTTATCCATTGGTGGGAAGAAATACTCTGTGTTTTTTATTGATGATTACTCTAGGAAGATATGTCTATGCTTTATGAAACATAAGTCTAAAGTATTTGAGGCTTTTAAGAGATGGAAATTAATGTTGGAAAATGAGACACAATTGATGATCAAAAAGCTCAAAATCAACAATGGTGGTTAATATGAAAACACCCGATTCATGACGTTTTATTATGAGTACATGATCATAATGGAGAGAACTGTGCTAGAAATGCCTTAACACAATGGTGTAATGGATGGTATGAACAAAAAACTGATTGAGAGAGCTATAAGCTTACGTGTCTAGTTAAGCTTACCAAAGCAATCATGGGTATAAGCAATCAACATGTCAACTTACTTAATTAACTGAGGTCCATCAGTTCCATTGGAGTACAAAATACCATAAGAGTATAGAGAGGAATAATGGTAAAAATTTCACATCTTAGATTTTTCGAATGTGTATCATATGTGCACATTAGTGATCAAGGTAGAAATAAACTTGATCCCAAATCCAATAGGTTCACTTTCATCAATTATGACGAGGATGAGTTTAGCTACTGACTTTGGGATGACAAAAATAAAAAGATGATGTATTGTACATATATAATCTTAAATGAAATAATGATGTACAAAGATATGTATAACATAACAACCAATGCCTCAGAATTGAGAAAGCACATGTATGTAGAGGTGGAATATGTACCTAAAAGTTCCATTGTTAAAAACATTCATTTAGAGGAATCAATTGAATCAAGTATTATAGAACATTATGACATATCCGAACATCTTACTCCTACTCATGTATTGGGAGGGCCTTTTCGACCTCATGTTCCTAATAGAAGATACATGTACATGTTGTTGACTGATGAAGGGGGTCCTAAAACACGCCATACCAACATTACTACAAAATAGACCTTTCGTAACACAATATTACAACTGTTATTCTCTTAACAGTAGTAATAACTCATTTTTTGGGCGCTTTTTTTGTTGTTATTTACTAAAAGAATTTTTACTACGGTCAATGTTAACAACCGTGGTGAAATGTACTTGGAGTGTAAGGGTTCAGCGTAACACCAAATTTTTTCTATTTTTTAGTTACAAAATGGTCTTGTCCTTATATTTGATCATGGTTCATATTATCAACCGTGGTGTAAGGTGCTAACATTTCAACACGGTTCTTAGTATCAACCGTGGTGAAAGGTATATATATATATATATATATATATATATATATATATATATATATATATATATATATATATATATATATATATGTGTGTGTGTGTGTGTGTGTGTATATATATATTCGTCTTCTGAGACAACTAACCCACATCATAAATGATCATTCACTTCTCACGATCTTGCACATCCAAGCTAGCTACTCGTAACAAACTCCTAACTTCAGATATTGTGTTATAGAACACATTGAAATATTTGACGATGTTGATAAACTTCAGCATCTAACTGCATCCAAACTAAAAGTCGTGACTCTTCCCCCATCCAATTAAAGTTGCAATAGCACGGAAACCACAATTTCCGTCTTAACCCAGATCAACAATGTCTTTAATGTATTGATGTAAGAAAATTGGAAATAAAGACAAGTAAAGATGTCTTGAAGATTGGCTAAACGGTTAACTTTCATTTTCTTCTTCATCGTTTAAACAAACCCAGTTCATTCAAACAACCAAAATTAACCCTTCACCAGAGGCCCACCATTCACCTCCGCTTACCATCCTCAACCTCCTTCCTCTTTCAACACAACCATTGTCCTCTTCACACCACCACCATTTCAATCTTCATCTCCTTCCTTCTTCAACCTTCCACCAAAATAACTCTTCACCACAACCACCTTGAAACTTCCACTGCTCCACCCTCTCCATCTCAACCCTGTCACTTCCGTCTCCTCCTCCAACTGTGTCTTTCTGGAACCACCGTGAACCTCATCACCATCGGAATAACCACCCTTTTCCACCATGCGCAACATCTCCTTCAACACTTTTGATCAGTTTCTCACACAACCACCAAATCTTCTTCTTCCACTTTCTGATCACTTCTCCTCTCCACTAAAACCTCCATTCAATCAACCATCCACCACCATTTCTTCAATATCATTTCACTCTCCTCCGCCTGTGACACTCAAACTGCTGCAAGCGTAACTCCCTTAAGTTGTTGCTTTTGTTTTTATGCCAATTTCTTTCTTATTGCTTTTTTGTTTATATATATTGTTTTAAGTATTGTTTTATTTAAGTTATAATAATGTAGCTTTTATTATTATTATTGTATTTGTTTGCTAAAAATGGTTTTATACAACTTTTCATTATTATTGTATTTGTTTGCTAAAAATGGTTTTATGTATGTATTTTAAATAATTTTGGTGTATTGGTCAAGTAAGTTGGCACTCTGTTTTAGCTATTGATGTCTAATGTGCACATTCAGATGGCTTGTGTTCTGACCCAAATAGCATCAGGTGCATTTGTAAATATTTCGTCCTATTGCGTTGTTTTATTCGAATCAGATTAGATTCGTACATTTGACATGACATGTGTGTTGTTTTGCTTATTGCTTCATTGCATAAATCAAATTTAATCCATGGATTTGACATCGTGTATATGTCGTTATGCCGTTGGATTTTTGTTTTGATACATTGATATGATATTTCGTCGTGTTG
Organism: Lathyrus tuberosus; assembly: GCA_022829125.1. Lineage (NCBI taxonomy): Eukaryota > Viridiplantae > Streptophyta > Magnoliopsida > Fabales > Fabaceae > Lathyrus > Lathyrus tuberosus. Next base: position 282,618 of record JALAZF010000368.1, on the reverse strand, counting down.
CAGTCCTTGCGTGCGACATTCCACTTTTGTTGTCGTTACATATAGACCAGATTTGAGCACATTATGGTTAGTTTTGCGCGCATATCTTTGTGATAATACTTTTATTTTAATTACGATCGTGATGTTTTACATCATTACGATTTTATGCTGTTTGTTTTCCCATTGCGCGTGTTAAACTTCATTTCATTACGATTTCATTTATTTGCATTATGATTTTGTTCTTATTGCGATTCATTGTGCGATGATACGCTTAATGTTAGCAACTTGTTTATACCATACAAAGATCCAAAAGTGTTACACTTAAATCAAATTTAGATTCCACTTTCGGTAGCCTCGCACATTTTTGCGTTACATGATATTGATTCGCGTGCTCGCATCATGATCTTAATCCGTTCACGTTTTATTTCTGCTTTACCTTTTCCCGATTCCATTACAATAAAAATGTACTGTAAATATGCCACGTGCATTCCTATCTCTTGAATTTTTGTCTTGCTTTGTACTGACTTTGTTTCTATTAATCATCCTTATTGCAAGCCTATTTGGAAAAATGTATCCCCTCCCCCTGGGTTGTATTGCTTGCCTAATTTTATTGCTTTCATTTCGGTTTCTTTGTTATCCTAGTTATTTGCTAATTCAAGATTAAAATCAACCACTTTAAAAAAGAATCAAAAGAGTTCTCAATCCAACGTCGAGCAATTTTCACAAATCAAACCATTTTCACCAACGCAAGTGCTTGATCCAACATCAAATACCTCTTCCGCTTCATTCAAACCTATTTTCATAATCAACTTCAAACACTTGATCCAACATAAAGTTTTCCATTTTCAAAAGTGTTCTCATAATAACTTGGAAGAAAAAAGTTTGATTAGGTTTAGACCTTCTCTTTCCCCGAGTGTTTGGACACTTCTGTAGAGCTCCATGTTCGAACATTCCTCTTCCGTATTAAAACATAATAATCATTTGAATTAAGTTGGTTTTCCTATAGAAGATAAAGTATTGATTGAGTTTATACATTCTCCTTCTCCGATTATTTAGGCATTGTGGTAGAGCTCCCTGTGTGAGTAATCGCCTTCCTTTAATGAACTTTGACTTAATTCTCCACATATTTTCATAGCAAATTTTGGATGAAAAGAGAGTGCTTAGGCATAGGACTATTTCTTTCTTGGGTATTCAGATACTGTTGTAGGGCTCCCTGTCTAAATACTCGTCTTCTTACTAAAAAACAATCTCAACAAATCAAACCTCTTTTTCGCCCTTGAGTGACTTCGAAAACCGTTTTAAAAATGAGTATGCTTTATCCATATCGACATGAAACAAACAAAGGCTTCCGCCTCCAAGAGCGAGCAACAATCAAATGTTTAACCACTCGATATGTCTAAAACACCACTCTTTAAAAGAAACCAACAAATAGTTCTTTGCTACAAAGAAATACGTAGCCTTGAGTTCTCCACCGTACCTGGAGATACGTAGGAGCAGGGTTTTGAAATCTTGTCAGACACAATAATAAAAAAACAAAAAAATATTTTCTTTCTTTTTCTCGCTCAATAGGTAGAATATCTCAAACTAGCATCACACTAATATTCATTCCCATGACTAATTAAATGGGTTTCATCTAGTACAATGAATGTGAGTGGTGTTAATATCCTCCCCTCGCATAACCGACTCCTGAGCGGGCTCTTGGTTGTGACGACCATTTCTTTTTCTATTTGTAGGTTTTATCGATATTTTCCCTTTCCTTTGGAATAAATAAAGTTCGATGGCGACTCATTTTGTTATTTCGAGCGTGCGATGCGCTAGGGGATTTTTTGCGCCGCGACAAAAGGATTACGTTACACATCACTCTTTTGATCCTTTTTACTCTTCTTAATTGCCTTCTTTGGCTTGTACTTCACTGGTGATGGACACATGGAAGTTTGGATGGATGTGTTAGTTCCCAAACATTTTTCTTCGTCACCCTTTGGCCTAGAATGTATATTGTATTGAAATAGCCCTTCAACTTTTCACACTCTTCTTTTAAATCCAACTGTGTTCCATTATCTTCTTGATTGACCCCATGCTCTTCAATGTATAATTTCTTGCAAAACACATGAATCAATTCTAATAGAACAAGCCCACCTTGTATTTGAAGACCTGCAAGTTGACACGCACAAGGTAACACATGCGGTATTCTAATGAAGCAACCACATTCAGAACCAACGAATTTTACCATTTCCATCTCCTTTCCAATGTGCTGTATACACTGTCTTGAAATGAAGTTGTGACATCTGGCGTAAATGGAGTGTTGTACCGATGGTTAATGTTGGTAATAATTTTTTGAAATGATACTTTGATTGAACCTAGTTGCAACTTTAACATGGTGTTCACCGTATCCCAACTTATCCGTAAATCTCCCTTGTTGGTAGTCAACATATTTTTTAGTCTCCAGTGAGCAGACTCAACCCTAAAAACATAAATAGAAAAGGATGCCATTATTTGATAATTAGTAATGTAATTTATTCTCACGACTACAAAAACACATTTAACCTCGGACGTGAAGTTGATTTAACCTCAGTTAATAAAAAACTGCCACTTTACCCCTCAGTGTTAGAATAACCGAGGGGATAATTGAAATAGCCATTGGTTCGATCCCAAACAATAGCGTTTTTATATTTTCAAAACTAGCGCCATATACCTCACAGTTTATGAACCAAACCGAGGTGAAAGATATATTCTTTTTAAAAAATACTCATTAAATTGTTTACACAAAATATTAATAAATTAATTTGTTTACAAACTACATTATTTATACAAAATATTACATTGTTTACACATAATATTACATTTGTTCTTCATCGTCATTGCTGCCGGTGAAGAATAAACGTTGGATATCTTGGGGAGGAGAAAATGTTAGGGATCCTCGTTTCATTGGTCTTGAGACAGATCAAATGTCTGATATAAAAAAAGATTAGATAAATAAAATAAATATTCAGTTGTATGATTATTTAAGAAGACAAACCTTGAATCCAAATAATTTTCTTCTCTTGCAATCCATCCTAGAGAAATTTTCCCAAATAAAATAAATGCTTTTATAAGTTTCAAAGTTTTCATGTCAAATCTTTCATTATCAATTTTTAATATTCAGAATGCTTTTATTATGAGGGTTTTAGGTTTCACGCGAATCACTGATGGCAGTGTCTTGAGCGTTGATACTCATTAAATGAACGACAAAGATTTGTTTAAAGATGGTTAGGGGTGGCAAAGCGGGCGGCCCGCCCCGTTTAGGCCCGCCTTATTTAAGCCCGTCCAAATGCGGGGTAGGCCAACTTAGGCGTCTAAGCTCAAAAGTCAATCCCGCCCTGTTTACTAACGAGTTGGCGGGTTGACGGGCCGGCCCGCCAATATTTTTTTTTACAATTTGATTTACTACATAATTTACAAATTTGGTAATCATTAACAAAGCGGCCATCAAATTTTAATAATGCATAGTAAAACTTTAACAAGTCTTAATGTAAATGTCATATTCTTCAACATAAACAAACAACGTAACTATAATACCAAAAACTTAAAACAAACATACTAAAACCCCAAAAATAAATTTTTTTATATCATAATGAGAAACAAACCCCTCTGTGCAAAACTTATCTTAAAGCTTTAGAACCCGACTCCAATGACAACGAGTAATAGAAAATAGAAAAAATTATATTCTTTGTGTTTTGCAATAAATATTTTTCCTACTATGAGTGAAAATAAAGAATGAAGTAGAGACCAATTAATGCCTTCAAAATGATGTGTTTGTGGTTATGTGAAAAATAAATATTAGGGTTTGAAGAAATGAGGGTTGTTTTAAAAATATGTCTGCTACATACCATGTTAATATTGTTTTAATTCCAAGTAAAAATATACAAAAAGCACGTGGGCAAAACCCGCCTCGCCCCGTTTAAAAAGTGGGTTAGGCGGGGCAGACCAACTTAAGACAGCGAGCCAAAAACCTCGCCCCGGCCCGCCAAAAGTGGTGGATTAAACGGGCGGGCCCGACGGGCCCAACTCGTTTTGCCACCCCTAAGGACGGTGAAGAAACTAAATAAACACGCTTACATTTTTCCTTGGTTATTACTCAAAACTGAGGTACAATACTAGAAAAAGTGCTTTTAACGTTGGACGTGAAATGCATTTTACCCCGGCTGCAGTAGCGAGGTAATGAACATCGTCATGAAAAGTAATAGCTTATAACCTCGGTTATTTAAACACCGGGGGGGGGGGGGGGGGTAAATTAATTTGCACATGGGTTCGAACCCCAACATCTACTTTTTTATTATTTACAAAACAAATGTCTCATACATCTCAGTTTACAATTAAACAGAGGGGTAAGATAAATTATTTTTTAAAATTGAAATTCGTTACATTGTTTACTCAGAAAATAAATACAAATAATTTGTTTACAGACTTCAATATTTACCCAGAATATTACATTGTTTACAAAGAATATTAAAATAAAAATTAATTTATCCCTAAAGATCATATGTTGGATCTTTGACTCCTTGATATTTGAGCAAGGTCAAATGCTTCACATTGCAAGTATTTGTTTCTGATATAAAACAACAAAAGGCTTAGAAAAAAAGGATATAAAAATAAATGATTTTCTGCTCAAATGAATATTTAAAAACACAAACCTTAAACCCAGATAATTTTTTGCACTTGCAATCCATCGCTAATGGAAAAAGTTAAAGTGGAGGATGTAGATAGTTTTAATCACTTCATGACATTTCTTTATCAGTTACAGATATCATAAAGCCTTTATAATGGAAACTTTTTAGGTATCACGCGCGCGGATCACTAATGGTAGTGTCTTGAGTATTGATAATCATGAAATGAACGACAAAGACTTGTTTAAGGATGGTGATCAATATCAAAAATTATCATGCTAAGTTATCCCCTCGCTTTCTATAAAAACCAAGGTGAACCTGTTTTTTTAATTAAATTGATTACACAAAATATTGAAAAACAATAATACAGCAAAATCAGAATTTTGGTGTAAGAGGTTATCTGGTTCAAATATTGCACACATCCAATTTCTTGAAGTTATGTAGTACAACCATTGAATGCATCCAACTTTTAAAGGAATTATATGTTCCAACTATTGAAAAAAAGTTTTTCTGCACTTGCAATCAATCATAGAGTAATGATTATGGTAATGATTATAAGTAATGATTATGGTAAAATCTGTTTAACGAGTGCTTTTATAATAAAATGTTACGTATCTTAACCTTTGGTTATTAAGGAAACCGACGAGATATATCATTTAGGTTACAAAAAAATTATACTAATTAAAAACAGTTTCGTGAATTGTTTTTCTCTCGGAGTTTTTGAAAAACCGAGGCAATATGTGATTTCTATTTCTAAAAAAAATCATGGCGCTGTTAGCTCCTAATTTCGACGCCTGACATTAGGATAAAAATATCTCCCAAGAGAGAGAATAGGTGGAGTTTTTGTGAAGCTTCGACAGAAGTGTGGCTGTGAGGAAACCTGGTTGAAAGTTAGCTTTTTTCCGAAGAAAGAAGGTTTCAAGGACTTAGAAATATTTCTAAGAGTTTAGGAGAATTTTCGACCAAAGTTCAAGAAAGGGTCGTTCGACGCGAAGGTTTTGAATTCAAAAACAAGAGGGAACAGTTATTCCTATTCAATTCTGAAGCGGGACATGTGGCGTTCATCCAAGAGCCTAAAGCATGCACGATGCCAAGTGTTTCGTTCTGCTTGATGACCCGTTAGTGTGTAGTTATTTTCTACCATTATAAATAGCAAATTTTAAGAATAATTTTGGGTGTTCCATTTATATACAAAATTCAGTGTGCTCAAAGTACCAGCGTAGAGAAACAAGCGTGTGAAAATGTATGTTGGAGTAACACCATTTTTTATGATTTAATGCAATTTACCAAGTTCTTTTTGTTAAAAGTATATTTTCGTTTCATGCAAGTTACCTTTACGCATTTACCAGTCTTTTCGACTTAGTCCTTTTAAAGCTTTTTACTTTTCAGTTACGTTAAGTTTCTTAAAGAAATCCTTTCTACACTTCTTTACTCTGTCGAAATACACACGTTTGTAAAAGAAACATTTAGCACATGTCCTAGGATTTGTATGGTCGATCCTGTAAGTCACTCAGTTTCACGTGAAATTGATAGACCAGCGGTTGTTTGCTATTTTCACCAGTAAACAAATTGGCACGCCCAGTGGGACCTGTGCTGAATAACATTTAGAATTCTGTGATTTGAATATCCTTTTTGTGTCAAGTACTTCGTTGTATGTTATTAAGGAGTGGAAAGGTAGCCACCACAAACGAAGAGAGACCAAAAAGAAAATATACGAGGAAAATGGCAAGTACTAACCAGCCAAATAGTTCAAATCCTCAAACTACATCTGGTGTCAATATAGAGCCAACCTATACGTCTTCGACTGGAGGACCCACCGTTCTTGCGTCTGCATCTGAAACTATGCCTTCTATGGCTAGTTCGACACCAACACATTCCATTCCCCATACTGAACTAGTCTTGACATATGTGGGGCCAAGGGGAACCCCAGTAACTCCTCCTCCGGTTGGAACGTCTACTTATCGACAGTTTCCACCACCAGGTTTTTCAATACCCTTAAATGGTCGAGAGCAGCCTTATGGGATGCCAACTTCCATGATGATGAATTTACAAAATGCACCCCCAGTGTATTCTGAACTCATAATGACATCACCTTTACAAGGTCGGGGTATGGAGTAAATATGGGTCGAAACCAATCCTTAGGAGTAGGATACTCAACCCAAGTGCCAGGCTTGACGAATACCACCGCAACCTATTTAAGGCAACAAATGAATGAAAGTAACCGCCAAATGGTCCAAATGATGTCTCAAACCATGGGGGAAATCTTTCAGCCTCTAATCCAAAATACTACCCAGACCAATCAGCAAATGGCTGCGCAGATGACGCGCCTTGCAGATTTCTTTGGTGTTCCTAACCCTCCTCGACACCTTCAAAGATAGTATATTGTAGCGAACCAAGGGGTGGTATTTGAAGAGGACCCCACTATTAACCAAAATCAACAAAATCCAAGGAATATTTCTCAGGTAAACGTACCAAATCAGGTAGAAGTTGAACCCCCTAGGATTCAACAGCCAGTGCCCGTAGGAGATCAACCAAGGGTGGTTTTGGTGAATAGAAATTAGGATGCTGATGATGTCGTACAACAAGTTCGACATAACGACATGGCGGCAGATAACAATCTGGCAGCTATGATTGAAAGGATAATGGTCCAAAATGGGGTAAATGTGGGCCTGCGAAGGCCAAATTACACATCCTCATTGTCAGAATACATTCTCCAGTCAGAGTTACCCCCTAGAACAAAAGTCCCTAAGTTTACTAAGTTTTCTAGGGATACCACTGAATCCACCGTCGAACACGTGGCTCGATACGTGATAGAGGCTGGGGAAATCACAAATAATGAGAACCTTAGGATAAAATAATTTCCAAGTTCTCTGACGAAGAATGCCTTCACGTGGTTCACAACTTTGCCACCTAATTTGATCAACAATTGGACCCAATTAGAACGGTTGTTTCACGAACAGTTCTATATGGGACAAACTAAGATTAGTTTGTAAGAGTTAGCTAGTATTAAACGTAAATTCACAGAGCCAATTGATGACTACGTATATAGGTTCCGACTGCTCAAAGCTAGATGCTTTACACAAGTACTAGAGCACGAGTTAGTCGAAATAGCCATTGGAGGCCTATATTATTCTATTAGAAAGAAGTTGGATACACACTATCTTAGAGATATGGCCCAACTAGCCGATAGGGTTCGACAGTTAGAACGCCTGAAAGAGGAAAATGCCAGGGCAAATAAGAACAAGAGGGTGTCTTACGTCAAAGTTAATAACGACGACAAAAAATATCATGATGAGCCAGTTAGTTTTGACAAAGGCGAGATCGATCTTGCTGAGTTGAAACAAGGTCCACCTTACTCTTGTAGGTTGTTGGCACCTTCGAATGGGAAAAATCCTGTCGAAACTGAGAAAAATGACAAATTTCCCAAGAAAACTTATACTTTCGACATTACTAAATGTGACAAAATTTTTGATTTGTTAGTTAAGGATGGTCAGATGATAGTGCCACCTGGTGCTAAATTGCCTCCTTTAGAACAAAGGAAAAAAAGAGGGTTTTGTAAATATCATAACTTCTTGGGCCATAAGACTTCTCAATGTTTTCTTTTCAGGGATCTTGTTCAGAATGCAATTCAGGAAGGAAGGCTGATGTTTGGAGAGAAGTCCAAAAGTCAAATGAAGATCGATTCAGATCCCCTGCCAGTAGCTGATGCTCATTATACTGAGCCAACGGAGGTCCATATGGTCGAGGTTGCTGAAGGCCTCAACAATGAGTTTGATATGGTCGAAATTACTGATGATTTCAACAATGCTACAGTTATGGTTAGGGTAACTGAAAGTGTTGACCAAGAAGTCCTGAAGAATTTTGCTGTTGTCGAAGGATTTACTAACAACACTACTGATGATGTTGAGATTAGTGAAGATGTTAACAAGGGGATTGCTGAGGATTCCCGGTGGACGCTGGTAACAAAGGAGACTGCTGATGGTTTCATTAAGATGGACGAGGTTACTGATGGCCTACAAGTGAAATTGTGTAAACTTGACATCACTGAGGATGTTAAGATGGAAGTTAATATGGTGGAAATCTCTAAAGAGGTACTAACGAAAGTCAGTGATGAACGCCGACAAGAGGAGTACAACAAGCTAGCCTTCCCGAAAGAGGAAGAAAATTTGGTCGAATTTATGCACAGATGCCAGAGGAAAGGGTCTCAGGTCATGCTATGCCCCAGGTGTAGCGCAATGTTCGACAAAAAAGCTGCTCAGAATCTTGAGGGGTTACAAAAGGCTAAGCGAAATTGGGAGAAGGCCAATCATGGCCCCAGAAGTTTCGACCTAAGAAGGTCTGAGTCGAAGGCTAGAGCACCAGGAGCAAGGTCTGCTACCTTCAAACCATTTGCTGAACTATCTAACGGCAAATGGATAAAGCCGAATAAGAACAAGGGCAAAGGTCAACATAAGTGGAAGGATTTCGACGTTAATAGTGGCTCTTCTCTTACCTATCGCAAGGAGTATCAATCTTCTGACAAATCGGCCCATATTTCTGAAAATTACAAGGGAAAGAATCCCATGACGAGGTCGCAGTGGAGGAGAGAACAACAGAGGAGAAAGGCCTAGAGGGAGGCTGAGTCAAAAGACAAAGCTGAATCGAGCATGAATTTACCTACCAATAATAATGGAAGGGGACAGACAAGAGCTGTCGAAAGGTTGCCCATTGGGCAAAAATTACTCAAAACTGAAGTCAAAATGGCCAAAGAAAAACATGATCAGGCCTTAGCAGAGGATGAGATGGTGACTGACAATTTTAACTCAGATTCAGATGCTTCCTTAGACATTATCGTGAATGTGGTCTTAGTCCTGCCTAGGGAGTTTGACCAGATTATAGAGGTCGAAGAGATTGATGCATACACAGAAGCAGAAATGGCGGCACACAAACCAGTGTGCTACTATATAATGAACAATGGCTACACCGAAGAGCAGAATACCTTTTTTGAGTGGCCTGATGAGGCTATGAAAAACCATTTAAAGCCATTTTTTATCACTAGGAAAGTTGAGAATGTTCCAGTGAACAAGATTTTGGTCGACTGCGGCACCACAATAAATTTAATGTCGCACTTTATGCTAAGGAAGATTGGAAAATATGACACAGACACCAAGCCACACAACATGGTGCTGTCAAATTACGAAGGCAAAGTTGGCACCACCCTTGGTGTCATACAGGTTGATCTAACTGTGGGAACGGTTACAAGGCCTACCATTTTCATGGTGGTCGAGACCAAGGCGAATTATAATCTGCTTTTGGGGAGGGAATGGATACATGGAATTGGGGTTGTGCCTTCCTCCATGCACCAAAGGATCACCATATGGAGGCCAGATGGCATTGTTGAAAATATCGAAGCTGATCAAGGGTATTTTAAGGCCCCAATCAATCATTTCGACAGGCTCCAGTTTGATAAGCACTTGGCAAATATTGCTCCATGTAGTCCTGCCGAGTTTGCTTTTACCCCAGATGATGAGGCATATTGCTCATTACATCTGCACCCTATCAATGGATTTCGATGGGATAGGGAAGTAATAGTGAGGATGATTTTGCATATCCTGGCCCTGTACCTGGAATAACCCCAACAGGTTGGGGAAGTGAGTTCAGTGATGATGTCTGAGCTCGAAGTAATGAGAAAGATTTCGGATTATATAGCCGAGAACAAGTTACAAGCGGCCTTAGAGGCTGACGTTAAAAACATGGCCGATAAGGCCATCATTGATTCAAGCAAAGGAGGTTCTGGCAAGGACTTCGACCCAAAACCACCTGATCAGGTTCGGGATGAAGAACAGAGGCTCGATGCTATTTATGATGATGAGCCTTTGGGTTTTGAGAAGGATCCGTTGGTAAACAATATTCGAATGCTAGCGCAAGATCCTCTTGAAGAAATTGACCTGGGAGAGGGGGTAGTGAAAAGGCCTACTTACATCAGTGCCAACATTACCCCATAACTCAGAGTCGAAGTAATCCAACTATTGCAAGAGTTCAGAGACTGTTTCACGTGGGATTACAACGAGATGCCTGGTCTAAGCAGTGAGTTGGTCGAACTGAAGCTACCAATCAAGTCTGGGAAAAAGCTGGTCAAACAAAATCCCAGAAGGTTTGCACCAGCGATCCTTTCGAAGATAAAAGAGAAAGTCGAAAGGCTTCTTCGTTGCAAATTGATTCGAACGGCCAGGTATGTCGAATGGCTTGCAAACATAGTACCTGTTATAAAAAAGAATGGAACTTTGAGGGTTTGCATAGACTTCAGAGATCTGAATGTTGCGACCCCAAAGGATGAATACTCAGTGCCTGTAGTGGAAATGTTAGTCGATTCTGCCGCTGGCCACAAATACCTAAGTATGCTCGACGGGTATTCTGGGTATAACCAAATATTTATTGCTGAAGATGATGCCCCTAAAACGGCGTTTCAATGCCCTGGGGCCTTAGGCACCTACGAATGGGTGGTTATGCCTTTTGGCCTAAAAAATGCTGGGGCAACATATCAAAGAGCGATGAATATAATCTTCCATGACTTCATAGAAACTTTTATGCAAATTTACATTGACGATATTGTTGTGAAGTCTGTTTCAGGGGAGACCCATATTGACCATCTTCGACAGTCATTCGAAAGGATGCGAAGACATGGTCTTAAAATGAATCCTCTCAAATGCACTTTTTGTGTGCAGGCGGAAGACTTTTTTAGGCTTTGTACTTCACAAGAAGGGGATCGAAATGAATCAAAATAAGACCAAATCCATCATGGAAGCGAAAGCGCCATCAATAAAAAAGGAACTACAGTCGCTGTTGGGAAAGATTAACTTCTTGAGAAGGTTTATATCAAATCTCAGCGGGAAGACTCAAGCCTTTTCACCTCTACTCCGATTGAACAAGGAAGGATTCGACAAGGGACAAGCCCAACAAGAGGCCTTCGAAAAAATTAGAGAATATTTGAGTCATCCTCCAATATTGGCACCACCTTGTAGAAATAGGAGTATGAGATTGTACATAGCTGCGTCGGACAATACCTTAGGGAGCATGTTGGCTCAAGAGGATGAAAATGGCATCGAAAGAGCCATTTATTACCTTAGTCGGGTTTTGAACGATGCGGAAACTAGGTATAGCATGGTTGAGAAAATTATGTTTATGCTTGTATTTCTTTTGTACAAATTTAAAGCAATACATAAAGCCAATTGATGTTTATGTTTCGTCTCATTTCGATATTATTAAACATATGTTATCCAAACCTATTTTGCATAGTCGATTGGTAAATGGGCCTTGGCATTAACTGAATACTCCCTAACGTACAGACCTTTAAAGGCCGTTAAGGGACAGGTGGTAGCAGACTTTATTGTCGACCACTCTATAAATGAGAATGTGTCGAATTACCTTGAACTTGAACCTTGGAAATTATATTTTGATGGTTCAAGTCATAAAGATGGCATAAGTGTAGGAGTTTTGATTATTTCTCCTAATAAAATCCCAACAAAATTCAAATGTAAAGTTGAAGGCGTATGTTCAAACAACGAGGCTGAATATGAAGCCTTAATAGTCAGACTTGAAATTTGGTTGGAATTGGGGGCAACTCGAGTCGAAATAATGGGAGATTCAGAGTTAGGCATCAAACAGATTACAAGGGAATACAAGTGTGTAAAAGAGAATCTCATCATGTACTTTGTTATAGTCAATAGACTACTGAAACAATTCGAGATGGTGAGTATACGACATATACCTCGACTGGAGAACCATGTGGCCAATGACTTGGCTCAAATTGCATCTGGGTACAAAATTTCGAAGGAAAAGTTGCAAGATGTAATCGAGGTTAGAGGTAGAGTTGTGTTGACCAGATTATCCCCATCAAACTTGGAAGCTACAAAGTTAGGATACGCTTATAAGGAAAATTTTGAAATCCTGGTTGTGGATAATTTGACGAACGAAGATTGGAGGAAGCCAATAGTGGAATACTTGCAAAGTTCAACATCACCCACATATAGAAAAACAAGGTATCGTGCTTTGAGCTATGTTCTTTTGGGTAATGAATTATTTAAAAAGACTCTTGAAGGAGTCTTGCTTAAGTGCCTTAGTGAATCAGAAGCATATTTAGCCCTTTCGACTGTCCATGGTGGGGCATGTGGAGCACATCAGGTAGGCCATAAGATGAAATGGCTTTTGTTTTGACAAGGCATGTACTGGCCTACCATGTTAAAAGACTGTATTGAATTTGCTTAAGGCTATCAAAAGTGTCAAGTGCATGCAGGCATACAACATGTCCCAGTAAGTGAATTACACTCTATAGTCAAGCCACGACCCTTTAGAGGTTGGGCTTTGGATTTGGTTGGCGAGATTCGACCAACATCATTTAAGAGTCCAAGATACATTTTGGTAGGTATTGATTATTTTACAAAATGGATTGAGGCTATACCTTTACCAAATGTCGACCAAGAGGATGTAATCGAATTTATTAAGAAGCACATTATCTATAGATTTCAAATTCCATAAACTATCACAATGGATCAGGGATCTGTTTTTACTGGTCGAAAGATCCAGGAATTTGCTAAAGAAATGAGTTTCAAATTGTTAACCTCGACACCCTATTATGCTCAGGCTAATGGTCAAGTAGAAGCAGCAAATAAGGTAGTGATTGGGTTGATTAAGAAACATGTGGGAAAGAAGCCTAGAAATTGGCATAAGACATTAGACCAGGTTCTCTGGGCATGTCGAACCTCCCCCAAAGATGCAACTAACACTACTCCTTTTCGTCTGACTTTTGGCCATGATGCAGTTTTACCTGTAGAAATCTACTTACAATCAACAAAGATTCAAAGGCATCATGAGATCCCTTCGGAATCTTATTGGAATATGATGTTGGATGAGTTAGTAGATTTGGATGAAGAAAGACTTAATGCCTTGGAGTTGTTAAAAAGGCAGAAGAAAAGGGTAGAAAACTCTTATAATAAGAAGGTTAAAGTTAAGACTTTCTCTCCTGGAGAATTGGTTTGGAAAGTGATTTTTCCTATGGATCGAAAGGTTAGGTCCTTAGGGAAATGGTCCCCTAAGTGGGAAGGGCCTTTTCAGATCATACAAGTATTTTCAAATGGTGCTTATGAGGTTGAAGAGTTAGGCGAAGATAAGAGAGTCTTGAAAGTTAATGGTAAGTATTTGAAAAAATATAAACCTATACTTCAAGAACTAAAAATTATCTATGAGTAATCGCAGAAAAAATAAGTCAAAGCCAACATGGTATAACATTGCCAGAATGGCTCAATTCATTACATAAACGCCTCAAAGGGAGGAGAAACATTGTGCTAGTAATAAATAGATTGAAACTGCAAATTAAAAGGGGAGTTTTTTCTTCATCTCAAGGTACTCCGACTTTTGGAGCTCAAGGCGTCTCTCGCATGAAGTTTTATCAAGCTTTAGTGCTGCAACCTCTCCCTCCAACTGTCAAGCCTTGTCAAGAAATTCTAGAGCGAACTTTAGTTCTTTGACTATTTCAGATTCATTAGAGTCTCGCAGTTCAGTGTTGTGTTGTTCAGTCTTGGAGATTTTGGTTTGCAGTTCTTCAATTTGTTTCTTCCATTTAGCAATATCTGCTTTATTGCCCTCGATCTCCTTAACACGTTGCTCTTTTATCTGCTCCAATTCTCCTACCCTGGCTTCTGACTCAACAGCCACCGTCCATGCAGCAACCTCACTCCCAAACTTAGTTTCCAGTGCATCATTAATTTGAGGCAGTTGTTTTAGGTCAGTGGCAATTTGATCAGTAATAGTGCCGAGTTTGAAAATGATGGTGGCGATTTCAGGAGAAATAGTTTGAAGATTGAGTTGCTTAAGAAGGGTCTTCAATTCAAGTGATGCAGTGGCCTCAGATTCTAAAAGATTGAAGAGGTTACCTTTGAAGATTTTTTCTTTGATCTTTAAAAGGACCTCATTTAGAGGCTTGCTCGAAGGATGACCCCCAGAAGCCATCGAAGCGCTCACACTGCTATCAGAGGAATTACCCCATTTGTTGAGAACAATTTTTAGGTACTCACGAGGATTGGTGGCCTTGAGGCATTTAAGATCTTCCTCAGAGTAAGCAAAAAGTGTTTATGTCAAAAGTTTGGCACTCTCTGCAGTCAGAGTAACTTTAGGGGCAGCAGTATGTTCTTTTTGGACTTGCTCCTTGGCAGGTTCACTGTTGGCTTTATCTTCAACGCCCTTACCATCACCTTCTTAGTCACCATCATCATCATCATCATTGTCATTACCTTCATCATCATTATCATTTCCGCCAGCCTCAGTCTGGAACATTGAGTGTTTCTCCTCTTCTTCTTCTATTTCCTCCTCTTAGACAGCAACATCTGGATCAGCGTTGGATAGGTCTTGGTCGCCCGTGAGTTCGACCACTAGGGAGCCACTGTAAGAAGGGTTCTCACCCAGAGTGTGGCCTTCATTCATATCCACTGTCTCTTTACTCATTGCTTCAGGATTGTCTTGCTCCTGATTTTCCTGCTCAGAGTTACTCATTTGGGATTGCTGTATAGAGGAAGTTGGGTCTTCTTTTGAAGCATGCTTGTTGGCTGGGGCAGGAAGAGTAGTAGTTGGAGGAGGAGAGTTGGTTGTTGGTCGGGTCGAAGTACCTGTACCCTAAAATGATAAGTAATTGAGGTTAGGAGTGAAATATAAAAAAAAGTCAGTGAAAGTAAACAGTTTAAGAGAAATTACAATTACCTTAAGCTCTTAGACTCCAGGACTGGAGTTATCACTTTTGAGTTGAGTGGAGGTTGCCTTTGAGGTGCCTTGAGGAGAAGACTCCAAGATCCTACGAACAGTGGATGCCTCAGAGACTTTTTCTACCTTTACTTTAGGTTGGTTCGAAGTCTCAAGAATCTGGATTTGCTTCTTTCTCTTCTTGGTTAGTTAATCATCAGGGGGAGATTGATCCTCATCGTCTGACTCAAGCACAATTTGAGGGGTAGCCCTTCTAGATTTTTTCTTTTGAGGGGTTGGAGGTGGTCTTCGGGAACCCTGAGAAAAATCAAAGTATAAGAAGGCATAATCATATACAGCACAATAAACGTTAAGGAATGAAGGTTACTCTTATGGATTGCTCAGTTTCTTCTTCGACGGGTCTTTTTGCTGCAGGTCTCTTTATTTTTACAACTGCAGATAAACAAAATAGTAACACGTCAGTAAGAACAGTTAAGAAAGGAAAACATAAAGTTCGACAATCTGTATTCCACACCTTCATAGATTTCGGGTTCGATGCGAACATCTTCGATACCGATATGAAGTGGTCCTTTAAAACTATCTAGAGTGTACTTCGTCGGAACCACCCGCTAAGCCTTTGATTTCAACTGCTGATGAAGGATCTTTATAGAATCCCCACAGATGAACCAGTCTGGAAATGGAGGGGCAAGGGCCACTCCAAAATCAGCAGATGGCAGTCGAGGAAATTTGGGAGGAAACATATTGAAAGTTGTTTCGTAGCGTTTCTCAGGAGGAACGTATGAAGGGATCTTTAAGTTCTCCATTTTCTTTAAAAAAAATTCCTTCAAAGTAACAGCAGCTTCGCGGACGGTTCGACTAAGATCAACTGGGCGATAAATAGTTTCAAAGTACTTCTGGAATGATTGGATTTCCTTGACATGGGTAGAATTACCTTTCTTGGTTTTCTCCTGCACAGAGAGAAAAGCTTTGTCAATCAGCTGTGTGAAGGAAGCAACGTCAAAGAACTTCTCAGTGTAGTACTTCGACCACCACAGGTAAAATTCTGAGGTGCAGAGATAAAGAGGTTCAAAATCGATTGGAGTGAGGAATGCTTTGTGTGCATAATGCATCATTTGTATTGATGCCAGATCTTCAGTGTAGCAGGTGTGATGGAGAAGGATATGCCCTTTCTTCTCATACAAACATTTGGGGAGGGTTTGAATCAAACCAAACTGGCAAGAAACCAGATTAGGTTGGTAGGCAATCAAAGAGACTAGACATCTTCCCAAGTTAAGTCAAAGGGGCAGAAGTCGAGGCATCAAAAAAGCCTCCCAGATTGATTTTGATTCTTTTTCCCGGGGTTTGTCAGATGGGGGGAAGGGTCTGGTGAACCATTCAGGACCATATTTCCTTTGGGCAAAAGGGGCCGTGTTCGAAGTAAACTCATGGCGCCTGGCGAACATTTTGACGAAGCTGAGGAATGTTTGCCTGAGCAACTAACCTTCTTCAGTAGGGGTTAAATGAACTAAGAGGGTCCATTCGACGCGCCTTTCTTTGATCTCCTGGGCTTCTTCTTTGACAAGACCCTTATTAGGAAGGCTAGCTTCGAAATAAACATTCAACCAAAGTTGAAGAAGCCAGAAGGACCCTAACAGTAACAGTTTCCCTCCTGCAGCTAGTCCTTTGAGTTGAGTGACACCTTCACTCAAGGACTCATAGAGGTGCCCTAAAATCATCTCACTCAGACAAACGTCTCGACCATAATGGAGTTGGGTGGCAAGGGTGTGAAATTTTCTGGCCACTTGCAAGGACTTCGAGCAAAAAACGCAGTGCGACAGCCAGACAGTCAAGAAAGCTATGTGTTCCCGATCAGTAACAGTAGTTGTTTTGGGGTCATAGTAATGCTTGATAAAATTTGTGTAAGTAGGTTTCGCAAATGCAAAAGTTATCTGGTCCTCAGAATCTAACTCTGGGTCATAGGGTTTTCCAGTTGGTTTCAGCCCAATGATAGCAGTTCCGTCGAATAAAGTTGGGGTCATCATCCCACAAGGGAGATGGAAGGTATAATGGGTGTTGTCCCAGAAGTAAAGAGATGAGACCAGCATGGTGGAACAGTATGTGGGTCCTATTTTTGACAGCATGATCAGGTCATAAATTCCTAAGTCTTTCCAAGATTGAGCCTTAACCTTTTCTATTTTTGTCAACCAACTCAAATAGAGATCATAATCTTTGAACGACGGAGTTGCCCTAAAAATTCTAGATCTTTCGTTCATGTACCGCAAGTCAATGTTATTAAGAGCTATAACATCAGGGGAGTCAGTTTCGACCTTAACTTTGTTGGCTTGCCCTATTGGCTTTGTCTTATGGTATGAAGGAAAATAATCATTGATTATCTCAGGGTCAGTATCTGGAGCGGATAAAGGACCAGATAATGCATGCGATTTTCCAGAAACAAGGATAGGAATTAATACCTGAGATTCGTAGATGGCCCTCTTCTCCTTCTCAAGTGATTCTGGGATGCATTACAAGTTTCTCATTATCTTAGGCCCAGCAAGTGTGGCGAAAGGCGGAAGTAGAGATTGGGTCTTGGGCCCTTTGGGTTTCTGGGTTCTCCTGGAGTCTTGAACGTTTGAGGTTGAGGATGCCATGACTGAAGAACAAGGAGTTTGGGGTTTGTTTTCTGAGGAGTTAGGAAGTTGAGAAGAAAGCAAAGAGTTTTGGAAGCGTGAAAAAGAAAAATGATTTGGAAAAAAAATTTAAAGGCTGTAGAATATCAACAGACCTCAAATCAACATTAAGTTACTAATGCTGTAGTGGGACACGTGTCTCGTTGGGGATGATGGATGGGACGACGGCAGTTACTGCCTATACCCCACCATCTCCTACGTTTCAGGAGGTATGACGATGGCTAGTGATTTGATGCGCTTTGAAGGAATGGTTTTCAGAAATTGTCATGATGACCATGATGTCATGGAGTGGTTCAGAAGAAACTGAACAGTTAGAACGTGGGAGTTCTAATTGTATCAAGATCCATGAAAGTTGGAAATAAGGCGTCGAATGTTGCTATCAAAAAAATGACCTTTTCTTCAGTAATGTCGAAGAATACATTTTTGGGGGACAATTTGTTAGCTCCTAATTTCGACGCTTGACATTGTAATAAAAATCTCTCCCAAGAGAGAGAATAGGTGGAGTTTTTGTGAAGCTTCGGTAGAAGTGTGGCTGTGAGGAAAGCTGGTCGAAAGTTAGCTTTTTGCAGAAGAAAGAAGGTTTCAAGGACTTAGAAATATTTCTAAGAGTTTAGGAGAATTTTCGACCAAAGTTCAAGAAAGGGTCGTTTGACGCGAAGGTTTTTAATTAAAAAACAAGAGGGAACAGTTATTCCTATCCAATTCTGAAGTGGGACATGTGGTGTTCATCTGTCGAATACAGAATAGCGGCAACCAACAAAAATATTTATTTTCGGAAAGAATTCCCTCCGGGATTTATGTCGTGTCCATAGAGATCGGTTCGAGGGAAAGAATGTCGTTCGACAGTCTCTCGCGTTTATGAGTTTGGGTTTGAATGGTTACGGATAAAAGTACAAAAAGAAAAACATAAGAAAATAAAATAAATACATTCTTAAGACGCGATAAAACTCGTCAGGAGTTGTATTTCAATCTACAAATCACATCAAGCATTAAAAAATATATGGATCAAATGCACGCAACCTAAATCACTCGTCAAAATCCCCACGTATCGCTCACAACAAGAGGTTATGTCTAACGCAAAAGTTTAGAGATCAACCACATTCTCTCGGAGGTGATGTCTCACGCAACTCAACAACACGGCGCATTAAGAATCGATACACACACGTGAATGTTATACCGCTTCCCACAACCAATAGACATACATCTTAGGTCAAGTTCGAAAAGTATATTTCTATAGCGAATCAAACCCATTAAAATAGATAGTAAAGCAAAGATGACATCGATTAAGAGTTGTAAAAGAGATTTTATACAAAGATCCATAAATATACATACAATCAAGATAAACTTACATACAAAACCCCAACAAATGAAGAATACATAGAGAGGAAGGAAGAAGAACACAAATCTCACGGTTTGTCAACTCCGATTGAAGTGGATTCGACTCCGGATCGTCAAGATATACACTCCATGTGTTGTTTCTAAGCTAAATCACACCAAAGAATGAGGTTGATGAAGTTGGGAGGGTAAAAACCACCCCAAACAACATAACCTCTCAAAACTGAAGTAAAGTGACATAAATACAAAATTCTGTCTCAGACGCATCGCCCGACGCTAGAATGCACCGCCTGGTGGAGCCCATTATTCCTCTCACACCAGCTGTGTACGTAAACAACCTGGCAATAAATATCTAGTACCGCCCGGTGCTAGAAATACCGCCCGACGCTAGCCAAAAATGAAGAATGCTACTGGAATTTCCTTATTTCAATTCTCTTCCGCCGCAGCACCGCCCGACGCTCAAAATGCACCGCCCGACGCTCAAAATGCACTGCCCGGCCCTGCAGAGGCGCAGCTGACAGCAAACAACAAAAAATTTGCATTGTTTTATTCGTAACTTTTGAACCGTAACTCCGTTTTTCGTCCGGTTCGAAGCGTTGGAAAGCTTATTCAATGCTCTATACAACAATGGCAAGACATCCTTGATTTGATACTTTCAAAAAATGAGATAAAATCAATTAAACTCAATGATATTTACACTATACGCAATATATACACTAAAAAGTAAAGTAAACGTATTTATAAACAAATCGGGGTTTATTCAAACGATATTAACCAAAAAGTAACGATAAGTGCAACAAAACTTATATACTAAAATAGTTACATTTTGCACTTATCAAACTCTCTCCAACTTAAACTTGTTTGTCCTCAAACAAGAATCTAACAACTCAAAGAAACAAAAGCAATAACCAAAGAATCACGAATCAACAGGTTTTGAAAAACGAAAACAAATGTATGGCTCAAATGAAAAACGATACATACAAAGTAAATACTTACCACTAAACTACGACGATAATATAATCACGAAACAAATGCAAAATACAAAAATCATGCCAAACATCCTAAAACAACACAAGTTCAAATGTGAATCACGCCTAGCAAAAATAATCATCGGTAGATGAAAAACACAAAATGAGGTACTTATCACTCACACAACAATCATGCAAACAATAAACTAAATTATGCAACCATCCAAAAATCATATTGAACATACAAAGGCAAGAATCACAAGGACTTTTCAAGGTTGTAGCGTGGTTGGGTAAACAAACAAGAGGCAATTTCTAAAGCTAATCGAAACAAAAACTTGCCTAAACCTAAGGGAGTGATCAACTCACAAAGACTCAAACACAAAAATTCCAATCAACTTCTTCAAAAATCCCAAGTGTTACACAACACACAATACTTATTTAGCACCATTATTTGAACTCTTTTTGTTTCCTTTTTCAAGGATTTTCTGTTTCTTTCTTTTTTTCTTTGTCATATTTTTTTTTCTTTTTCATCCTCATAGAAAACAACCAATGAGTAAACAATCATTCTCTCCCCAACTTGAATTCAACCACATCATCATGTGAATACTCCCTACTTTCCTAAGGCAAGAAAAAATCCATACAACAACACAAAGTTGAGGGTTCAAGAAAAAATAAAATCCAATAAAAAATAAGTGAACTAAATACTCATAGACAAACATTAAGTTCAAATAAAACATGGATCAAAAAGCTCAAAGGGGATACAAATGATCACACAGTCACAAGGTGAATTGACTATTTGGCTAAGGTAGTTGTGCTCAAAATGAAACAAAATTGCCTTGATCCTTTTCATGCATTCATATAATCAACACAAACAAAAGATTCAACATAATAAAATCCAGTTAAAACAAGAATGTTGGTACTCCGCATATATGAACAATGGAAAGCCACCTCACAAAAAGGTTGGGAACTAAAGTGATTCACACAAGAACAAGTATACAAAAGAATGAATGGCATGAAAGTTTGTAAAAAGCCTAAGTATCATGAATATGCTAAAGTATAGAAAGCGATAAATACATACCTCAGATGTGTACAAAACTTAACAAGATCATTACCATACATCCGCAAGTTGAAACGATCAAACTTGGAACATCACCAAAAGTTCCTCAAGCTACTCAAAACAAGCTTAAAGGAAAACACAAAAACTATTAATATACACAAACTAAACGAACGACAAAAAATTCATTAAACAAGTTATAAAGTGAAGATTTAAGAATTTTACGAAAAATACGAGTACAACTTGTTTAATGAATGCTCACCACACTACCTAAGCTAAACAACAACAAAAGAGAATAATACAACATGCTTGTTTTATGTTGTAAGCTCGACGCCTTTACAATGCTTAGCTAGAAACTTCCTCTCTTCATGCCATGGTGATGTCTCACCGTGCAACCAAAAGCAAGCGTCCTAACCAAACACTTGAACAAACATTAAAAATATACAAGTATAAATATAAACAAGTGAAAATATACAATATGTGTGATATCTACAAAACTCAAAAACAAAGAAACTATCGCAATGCGATTCAATATCAAAATCAATCTCCGGCAATGACGTCATTTTGTTGAATGCAGAATAGCGGCAAGCAGCAAAAATATTTATTTTCGGAAAGAATTCCCTCCGGGATTTATGTCGTGTCCACAGAGATCGGCTCGAGTGGAAAAATGTCGTTCGACAATCTCTCGCGTTTATGAGTTTGGGTTTGAATGGTTTTGGATAAAAGTACAAAAAGAAAAACATAAGAAAATAAAATAAATACATTCTTAAGACGCGATAAAACTCGTCAGGAGTTGTATTTCAATCTACCCATCAAGCATTAAAAAATATATGGATCAAATACACGCAACCTAAATCACTCGTCAAAATCCCCACGTATCGCTCAGAACAAGAGGTTATGTCTAACGCAAATGTTGAGAGATCAACCGCATTCTCTCGGAGGTGATGTCTCACGCAACTCAATAACACGGCGCATTAAGAATCGATACACACACGTGAATATTAGACCACTTCCCACAGCCAATACACATACATCTTAGGTCGAGTTTGAAAAGTATATTTCTATAGCGAATCAAACCCATTAAAATAGATAGTAAAGCAAATATGACATCGATTAAGAGTTGTAAAAGAGATTGTATACCAAGATTCATAAATATACATACAATCAAGATAAACTTACATACAAAGCCCCAACAAATAAAGAATACATAGAGAGGAAGGAAGAAGAACACAAATCTCACGGTTTTTCAACTCCAATTGAAGTGGATTCGACCCTGGATCGTCAAGATATACACTCCATGTGTTGTTTCTAAGCTAAATCACACCAAAGAATGAGGTTGGTGAAGTTGGGAGAGCAAAAACCACCCCAAACAACATAACCTCTCAAAAATGAAGTTAAATGACATAAATACAAAATTCTGTCTCAGACGCACCGCCCTGTGCTAGAATGCATCGCTCGGCGGAGCCCATCATTCCTCTCACACCAGCTGTGTACGTAAACAGCCTGGCAATAAATATCTAGTACCGCCCGACGCTAGCCAAAAATGAAGAATGCTACTGGAATTTCCTTATTTCAATTCTCTTCCGCAGCAGCACCGCCCGACGCTCAAAACGCACCGCCTGACGCTCAAAATGCACCGCCCGGCCCTGCAGAGGCGCAACTGACAGCAAACAGCAAAAATTATGCATTGTTTTATTCGTAACTTTTGAACCGTAACTCCGTTTTTCGCCCGGTTCAAAGCGTTGGAAAACTTATTCAATGCTCTATACAAAAACGGCAAGACATCCTTGATTGGGTACCTAAAAAAAATGAGATAAAATCAATTAAACACAATGATATTTACACTATACGCAATATATACACTAAAAAGTAAAGTAAACGTATTTATAAACAAATCGGGGTTTATTCAAACGATATTAACCAAAAATTAACGATAAGTGCAACAAAACTTATATATAAAAATAGTTAATTTTGCAATTATCATCATCCAAAAGCCTAAAGCATGCACAACACCAAGTGTTTCATCCTGCTTGATGACCCGTTAGTGGGTAGTTATTTTCTACCATTATAAATAACAAGTTTTAAGAATAATTTTGGGTGTTCCATTTGTATACAAAATTCAGTGTGCTCAAAGTACCAGCGTAGAGAAACGAGCGTGTGAAAATGTATGTTGGAGTAATACCATTTTTTATGATTCAATGCAATTTACCAAGTTCTTTTTGTTAAAAGTATCTTTTCGTTTCATGCAAGTTACCTTTACGCATTTACCAGTCTTTTCGACTTAGTCCTTTTAAAGCTTTTTACTTTTCAGTTACGTTAAGTTTCTTAAAGAAATCCTTTCTACACTTTTTTACTCTGTTGAAATACACATGTTTGTAAAAGAAACATTTAGCACATGTCCTAGGATTTGTGTGGTCGATCCTGTAAGTCCCTCAGTTTCACGTGAAATTGATAGACCAGCGGTTGTTTGCTATTTTCACCAGTAAACAAGCGCACATTGGAATCATATCCACATAGAATAACAATGATCATCCATATTCGAAAATGTAACATGTCTTTTGAATTTTCAAGGAATTTGAGCTTCTGTGATTGTTTCACTTCATATTCTCCACTTTATTTAAACACTTTTCCTTGTTTCAAAGTCTCATTTCCAACTTTTTGTATCTTCAAACCCAGTTTCAAAGTATTTTCTTTTCTTCAAAAATGTCTTCAGCAACCTTAGATGAAAATCTTTTGTTCGTAGTCATTGAAAATTTTGTTGATTTCGATGATTTGAAAGACAAAGATTTTGATCTAAGAAAAACTATTCACAAACAAAAGTTGAATTGTTACTTTGACATTCTTAATGGACCCATCTACATTAATATCGTTAAAGAGTTATGGTTAAAGGCCTCCGTTGGGCCAAGTGGTCATGATTTTAAGTCAATCCAGTCATATGTCAATGGCTTTCTTGTCACAATTACTCAGTCACTTATTGCTCAGACAATAAAATGTGAAGAGGAAAGTTGTTGTGTTGAACATTATAGATTCAACAATGTATATAAAGATAACCTTCGCCTAATTTATGCAACCAACGATAATCTCAGTAGTCTTGCTAGTCTACGACCAATTGGAAAAGTTTTGTATCAACTTCTAGTGTCAAATCTTCGTCCAAGAGAGAAAGAACTGAAAACGCTTACTTGGAATGACAAGCATATCTTGTTATTCCCTACCAAGAACATCATAGTTAATCTTCCTCTTACCATTTTTAATTTCTTAAACGAAATGATAATCATCTCTAGGGATGAAATGACTTTCCTCATACCATATGGAAGAGTTCTTTCTGAACTTTTCTCTAAGTTAGGGATAGTTAATAGTGATACTATTGAAGTTGAGTGGAGTCAGAAATTTGAATATGTGGAATAATTATTTGTTGTCCCATTTTTAATTAATGAAATATTTCCTTTCATATTATTGCTTATTCGTTTTTATTGATAACAAAAAAATTAAGAATTACTAATTAATAAGAAAAAATGAAAAAAAAAACTAAGAAAAAAAGGGAAGATTGGAAGGCGCCAAGTGAGAAATCATTGAAAAAAACCTTATATGTAGTTATTGGAATTCGAAACGTGTTCCCTAATAGCTATGTTACCTCGGTTGTAAAAAACACCGAGGCATTAGGTTTATTATTTTTTCCACAAAATTTGGCGTTCACTTATAGCTATATTACATTACATCGGTTTTATATAAAACCGAGGGAAAAAGTTGTTTTTATATAAAAAAATCAAACACGTCGCTCCCAGGACCTATAAGCTCAGTTTTTGGCATGTTTGAGATGAAACCTTCGTCATTAAAAGTATTATTTATAGTAGTGATAAAATGTGCTTCTTGTTAAATAAAAATTTCAATAAAATATGTTTCATCCCACGTGCCATATACCTCTCAGTTTCTTTTAAAAACCGAGGGAAAAGTTTTTTTTTTAAAAATTATATTGTTTACACCGAATATTAAAATAAATTGTTTAAACAAATCCAGATTTTGACAATGGATTCTTAGAAAACAACAAATATTTTCAAATTTATGATAAGTTATCTGTTCCAATCAAGAGATTTTTTCTGTACTTGCAATCCATCCCAGAGAGATTTCATTATCTTGAGTAAATATTTTCATGGCAAATGACATGAAAGAGAATAAGATGATTATGTTTATGAATAAACTTCTCAATATTGTCAACCAAGGATAACAATTAATTTCTCAATGTTTTCTTTGATGGACAACATTAGAAGGTTATTCCAAAAATACAACAACAACATCAACACTTTTGGGATGGATTACAAGAGTAGAAAAAATGGTTTGTTCAAGATATAAGAACATTAAAGATATTCTCTATCTTGCATTCTATCCCAAAGAATGATGTGTACAAGTTTGGAGCGACTAATATAAGTAAGGTTTAGGGTAAAATCTAATTAACGAGTGTTTTTTATAGTAAAGTCTGATAATCTAATCCTTCGGTTATTAAATATAACCGAAGAAATAGATCATTAATTTAAAAATTAAAAATTAAACGTCCTAATGTAGTGAAGTTGTTGAACGCGTCCCTGTTTTTGGTCAAGTACATGTATTTCTCTTCATAAATAAGAGCAACATATGTTGCATTTCAGTCAACAGACCTCTTTTGCTCATCTTGTATGTATATCTTGCCCTGTACACCTGGGTAACGCTCGTGAGGTTTTTTGTATCTTTATTTTTCAAAGCAATTATTATGTACCTGGGAGCCATATTGTATTTTATCATGTCATTCACAAATTGTCTTTCATAATCTTTTAAACGACCTAATATGTCATGGTCAGCAAAAACCTTATATAGTTTATGATTCTGAAACCCACACCTATCTATAACCTTCCAACCACTACCACTTAGCATATATCTCAGTATAAATGTACATTCTTCCTTTTGTAGTTTCTTCCTCTCTCCCAATCCCTAATCAATTTATTTTTCCACTCTGATCACATTTGCGGTAATAGAATAAATAGTAACAACAACAATACCATGTTGTTTACCAATGGATTGTGTCCATGCTAACACGTCAGTTCGGGAGGGAAATATCTATCATTAACAAAATATACAAAATAAATTATCAATGTCAGATATACCGAAAGCCTATTAAGTATTGAACAAGTTAAAAATAAAACACGGAAGTAAAACATGCAACATTAGTGGTGAAAAACGGTGTAAAATTTGTAGGAAAACCATCAAGATCCGGACCGCACAAATGAATCATCATGAACTACTGGATTTTTTACACTACGCAAAAAATCTGATATATCGAAAAATTTTAAAATATTTAGTTTTATCTATACCAGGATTTTCAAAATATTCGGTAGGAGATATAGTTTTTAAAATATGCGGTAAAAATACAACAAGTTTCTAGAAAATACCGTATTTTTCAAAACTATGTCGTTAAAATGCAGCAAAATATTATATTTTTCAGAAAAACTAGTAAAAACTCATTCATTTTTAAAATATCCGGTAAAATTGCATAAATTCTATCTTTTTTGAAATTTTTAGTACTAAATTTTTCTGCATAACTATCAGATTTTTTGGCATTTTTTTACCAATTTTCCAAACTGAATTTTTTTTAGAGAATATAAAATTTTAAAGAATAAATAATGGGAAGAACATTTTAACATTATGAAAATACGCAGAGGTGTCCAGTTAAATATGAGGGTGGCAAAATAAATTCTCCTATTTTACGGATCTAAACTTTTAAATTGGGCCAATTTGGAGTGTTCTCAAGCCCATTTTCCTTTTTTTTTCCTGAAAAAATAGAATAAATTGCATAAATATAATTGGATTTGGAGCACATGTTAACAGCTAATTTAGAATATTATTTTGAAAAATTGTGTATTTACATTTAAGATCTTAGAATCTGTTTATTTGCATGCTTTCAATACAAACTTTATATTTTATATTTGTATGTTTCTTTACTTGTGCCCTTAGAATATAAGCTAACAACACTCTTAAAACAATAATTTTTTTATAATTTAAAACTTTTTTAAATATTCTCCACAAAATCTATTTTAAATTGTCACTTGTTAATGAAATTTCATATCAAAAATTTGTATTTTTTTGTAGACATAATGTAAAAATCAAGTGAAGATTATTATGTATATCACTTGTTGCACCATCATTAATAAGATTGTGACACGAATAATTAAAATAGGAGAATGTTAATTTATGCTCTACAGGGATATGTTAAACAAGCCAATATAAAAATATTTGCAATAAAAAAAATGATACATATACCTTTTTACAGTCAAAATACTGTTATTTTTAATAAATAAAAAATCAATTTTTTGGTTTATCAATTTCTCAAAAAATATGATGCATATATGAAAGGGTCTTCATTCTATATGTAATATGATGCAAGCAATACAAAAAAGATTGAACTATTTGGAAAGAAGTTGAATTCTTCTTATAGTTTTATACATATGGCAGCCCCTTATTTATTCTCCAACAGATGGGGTATAGCCAAAATTACATGCTCTAGCTAAAACATTTTCTATTAGGAATAAGTATGCTCTTACACTCTTATAAGGATTTTCTATTTTGTCAATTCTTTCACAAGGCACACAAGATTATTAAAAGACGATCCATTCTCTTTCAAAGCCACTCTACACTTTTCACTCATATCCTTAACCTTCCTCTTAATCTCATCACTACCGTTCATCAACTTAGTAACACCATTCTCAACTTCTTCCGCCCGCACCAGATCCTCGCCCTTTCTATAATCCAACCTAATCTCCACCGCTAATCCCAATTCCCTAACCATCTGAAACGCATTCATCTGTTGTTCCGCATAAACCGGCCACGTGGCAACTGGCACACCGTACCACAAACTCTCCAAAATCGAGTTCCAACCACAGTGCGAAACGAACCCACCTATTGCCTTGTGGGCCAGCACCTTCGCTTGTGGGACCCATCCACACACTATTCCCATCCCCACCGTCCGTTTCAAAAACCCATCCGGTAGAACATTCTCGTAACTCCCGTAATCTCTTGGATCATCTAACCGGGCTTTGGGTGGTTCCCTTAAAGCCCATAAAAATCTAGCCCCAGCCCGTTCAAGCCCAATAGCAATTTGCTCTACCTGTATCACTTCGAGACTTCCCAAACTACCAAAGCAAAGAAAAACCACAGAACCGGGAACCTGCATATCGAGCCACTCCATGATGTAATTATATTGAACCGGGTTCGGGTCCCATTGAGCCGGTCCGTCAAGGTCAAGAATAGGTCCAATTGGATAAACCGGTGGAAGCTCTAAATCGGTGTAAAGTGATTGAAGAGAATAAGGTTCAAGCTCTTGTACTGTATTTACGATTATACCCTTTGTTTCTTTGTATCTTTCTCCATGATATGACATCCACGAATAAGCGCCGGTTTTCTTGTTGATCACCGAGCTAGGTATAACGAGTTTCGGAAGCGGGTTTTTGAAACTCGGGATTTCAAACTCAGTTTCCGATTCTAGCGATTCAGTACTTGGAAGGTGGAGCATGAATCCGAGGAAACTCGCCGGCGACGCGAAGAAGAGGTAGCAAGGGAGGGAAATCTCGTTGGCGACATCGATGAGGGTGGTGGAGAACATGTCCACAAACAAAGCAGCTAGTTTAACCGAATCGGAAGTTGACTCGGTTGATGATGTGAGGTTTAGGAGTGCGTTTTTAATGTTGTTTTTTTGGTTTTGTATGAGGAGGGAGATGTAAGTGAAGGATGATTGATACTGATCGGGTGTGGGAGGGTCTACGGGAGGGAGGTGGATGCAGCGGAGGTTAGCAGCGGAGGAAGCAAGAGATCGGATGTAAGTGTTAACGAGCTGTCGTTGTGGGACGGTGATGATGAGAATGGTAGCAGAGAATTGAGGGTTGTGTTTGGTTAGATGGTTGGCGAATTCGACGACGGGAACAATGTTTCCGATGGCTGGTGTAGCGACAAAAACCACCTCAAATTTTGTCATGGTGATTAAGGATGGAAAGAGCAAACTTTCGTATGATATAAATATTAAAGTATCTTTCAACCCATATTATTAGTAGTGTATTATGTCATGCATGGGGTGGGAATAGGACAAACTTGGAAAGTTTTGTGATCTTGCTCTACAAGAATATTTAGAAAATTCTTATTTTTTTTAAACTTTCGTTACCCCATAAGACTAAATAGTTGCCTTCGAACACTTTTTTTATAAACAACAATATAAATATAATTGTGATGACAACACCGATGCATTTATAAGTCTCATTACTAGAACATCAACCTGACATTCTATAAATCACTCCTAGATTAGAAAATTTAAGGGACATTTAAACCAATTATAAAAATTACATTTAATCTTAGATTTAGAACTAAACTCCAACTATGACCAAGAAATTTGCATTACCTTCATTGTAATATACGCTTGGTTTCCAATCAAGTAATTAAAAATCACCTGGTTCGAACACTTAAAAACGATTTCTAGATTTTAAAATTTCGACCGTTACTATAATATGCAAAGCTATTATTATTATTATTATTATTATTATTATTATTATTATTATATAACAAATTTATTATTATTCAAGAATAGATACTTGGTGTAGGTTGGTGAACTTCGTCGTATAAGGTTTCTAATACGATGGTATCTATTCGGTGAACGATGAGAAAATGTATATGTAAGATTAACATTTTAATGCGGAAGTTACTAAAGTTTGAGAAAAGAAAATTAAAAGTGTGTAAAATATGAATTGTACAATGGTGTGACGTAGAATCATTATAGTATATGAACGATAATTAGAATTGCTTCCGGTGAATATGGCGCCTGATACGGAAGATCGTTGGATGTACTTTGTACTTGCTTAAAGTACAAATGGGTGACAACCCCTAGTGGTTAAGGTCGTTCAAAGACTTTAAGGTTGTTCTGAGGTTGAGAGCTAGTTCACATGTAGGGGTGGGAATACTCCAGACCAACTAACAAGGGCCTACGGACCAGCCTACATAGGCTTAGGTTAGACCAGGTTTTTTCTTAAATAGAAAAGGCCTAGGCTTTTTTATAAGCCTATTTAGCTAAAAAGGCTAGGCCACAGACCGTAAGAAAAACCTTTTAAGCCTATCAGGCTGGCCTTTTTAAGAAAATCCTCAATAAATTTATTATTATTGTATTCTATTTTGTACTTTGAATTAAAATACGAAAATAAAACTTAGTTATCTTGAAGAACTTGTGAAAATAAGTTGAAAAAATATTATAAACAATGTCATAAGTTGTTGTCATAAGTTTTTCTCATAAGTTCTCTCCAACAAATAGTATCACCAAACTTATGCTAATAGGTAAACTTGAATGAGACAATGAAAACAAACATTTAATCTCATTGATCTTTTAATTTGTTAGTCTATTTAATATTAGTTGAATTTCTTATTTACAAATGTTCAAATGAAGTAGGCTTTTAAATAGGCTAGTAGGCCAATCAGACCTTCGAAAAGGCCAGGCTCAGGCCTAATGATAGGCTACAGGTCAGGCTTAGGCTTTGAATTTTTTAGCAGGCCAGGCTCAGGCTTGACAAAGCCTAGCCCGGCCCAACCTATTTCCACCCCTATTCACATGGAATGAAATGCTTTGTATGAGTGTACTTTTGTGCATAAGTTTGTTCTTATTCCCTATTGCAATATTGGGGTCTTTATAGTTATACTGGATTTGGATCCCATAATTCTTGGGATATAGCAACCATTCTAGGAATGGATAGTTAATTCCTTGGAATTCAGGGAGAACAGTTAATTCTCACGAATCCCTTAGTGTCATTATTGAACAAGTACACGTTATCTGCACGATCACACACTGTAGATGAAGGCATGAAAGATTTGGGCGACATATCCGAAAAAAGGACACCATATCTAAAAGAGGGGCGCTCACACCAACAAAGGGACGGTCTAGAAGGAACGACATGCGAAACATATACCCTCGTTAGGCTCTAACGACCGCTTCCAATAACACTACTACACAGCCACTCAAGTACGAAGGCTTATAGAGGCCAAAGTATTTTAGTTCCTTACTCATCTCCGAGCATTTCATAAGAGCCTTATCTAAGTTTTATTCATACCTTCATGTTGCGAGGCTTAGGTATACCTTTTGAATGAGACTTAGTTGAGTTTTTCTAAAGAGACTTAGGAAAGTCCCTCATGAAAAACTTAATAGAGTATTCTTGGCGAGACTTAGTTGAGTTTTTTTGTCGAGACTTAGTTGAGTGCCTCAGACCAGACTTAGTTGAGTCTTCCTGACAAACATAGTAGAGTCCCTCAAGCAATACTTAGTTGAGTCTTCCTGACAACACTATTAACATCATGTGTAGGGACAAATGGTCATTCTTTCACAACCTTCAGAATACCACGATTCATCCCTTCTATGAAAATTTTCATTTTCTCTTTCCAAAAGTTGTACCTCTCTCCATTGAAGGATGAAGGTTTATTTAGATAATAACTTGAAGATATTTTTCCTCCTGAGACGATTTGCCCTTAACAGGGTTAGGCTTTGATGCCACTTGTTGGACATGTGACTTCAAGCACAAGATGGGGGGTGAATTGTGGAATTCAAAATTTGTGATTAATTTAATCCTTTCTGTATTAAGATCGCATTAGTAATTCTTACGTGAGTAATCACAATGGAAACAAAATGTTAATAAGTAAATTGCAGAAAATAAAAGGATATGGTTAGAAAGATTACACTGGAGATTTATACATGTTTGGCTGAACATTGGCCTAGTCCTGACCCCAAGAGGTCTTCTTGAGAGTTTCACTATAGACTTTGAGCTTTTGAAGGTTATGTCCATGAACCTTATACAATATAATCTTGAGATTTTAACAGGCTTATCCCCAACCAAATGACACCTTTTAACCCAAAATAAACCATCGAACCGTTTAGAGATTTATGGTTAATCACAATGACCAAAACAAATATTTTTTCCGAAAAAGCTTAGTAAACAAAAAACAGAGATTTTATAACAGGTTGTTCTCAAGAATCAAACTCAAACTCTTAAAGGTATCACACCTTTAATAATATAAATGACCAACACGACCACTTACAAAAATATCTTTCTCACAAGTAGAGCTTCACTTAGTAGCATTAAGACAATTAAAGTGAATAAGAATATTTTCTAGAGAGATAGATAAATTCCAAAGAAATATGAAAATGTTCGAAAGTGGCATTTTTTGAAGTGAGGGTGTGCCTCTCTTATATAGTAGTTGGAAAAACCAAGAAAGGAAATAATGCATGGGCTAAATTAAATATCTTATCGATTGGCAAAATGTTCAAATCAATTAGACAACTCAAATATAATCGATTGGCATGCCCAAATAGGAAGGTTTGGATATAGCGCCTTTATAATTTATTGATTTTATAATCAACTTGCACTCTTATTATTGATTTCCAAAGCGCTTCAATCCATTGGTTGGTTGGAAAAGTTTTATCAATCGATTGACACTTCTTTCTAATTGATTAAATAGTTTAAAAATAGTTTTGAGCAACCTTTTAATCACTCGTTTTGGCTAGAAAATAATTTTGAAGGACGTTTTAAGTGTGTGTTTGTGTGTGTGTGTGTGTGTGTGTGTGTGTGTGTGTGTGTTGCCTTAGTACTCTTAAGTTGTTGCCTTAATTTTACAGTACTCGGTTCACTCGGACAGACCAACAGACATGACTTGGTGAGCTTTTACATCGTTATTCAAAGAGACTTTAAGACCTTTGCTAGATAATTTCTGATTGCATAAACACTTGATCTTGATTCCTCTTCTGATGAGTCATAAGATGCTTTGGTTATCATCAGGATTTGAAAGCTATTTTCATGCATTGTCGTCATCAAAACTTCAAAAGGGGAATCTCATTGTCTTCAAGCACATAGATCCACATATATCACTGGTGAAACCTCTCCATGTCTTCTCTCTTTATTTTTTGTTGTTTATTTTATATTTTATGTATATCTCTCTTCTTCTTCACGTTCTTTCTACCTTTGCACTTCTGTTTCTCTATTTATTAATCGACATTAATATAAAAGTTTTAGAAACCTAAGTTTTTATAAAATAATCTCAAATTTCGAATATCATAATTCACCCCCTTCTTGTGTTTGGATTCAGTTGATCTACACAATCAACATGAAGGTATAATTTTCGATGAAATATATGTTCTTGTAGCTAGATTAGAAGCCACAAGGATTCTTTTAGCATTTTCATGTATTTTAAATTTCAAACTCTTACAGATGGATGTAAAGAGCGTGTTATATCCAAGAGGAAGTGTATATTGATCAACATCATGGATTTGAAAATTTTTCTTCTCTTAATCATGTCTTCAATATGAAAAAGTCTCTCTAAGGTTTAAAACAAGCCCCCATAGCTTAGTATGACCGTTTGAGAAAATTTAGGCTTAAAAAAATTTCAAAGAGGAAAGATTTATACAACTCTCTTCGTTAAGAAATCCGAGCATATGACATTTTACTTGTGCAAATATATGTCGATGATATTATATTTGGTTAGAATGAATTTGAAATTTCTATGACGGGGAACTTCAGTACTCTCTCGATTTACAAATTTATCAACCAAAGGAATAAAAATTCATAAATCGAGCTATGTATTGTAAAGATCTGTTAAAAACATTCGATATGGAAAAAGAGAAACCTATCTCAACTCCCATGAACACCTTATGTAGCCTATATAAAGACGAGGGAGCAAAATGTGTTGAAGAAAAAATATTGAGGTATTATCAGTTCCCTTCTTTACCTTACTTCATCTAGTCCTAATATCATGTTCTTTGTCTTTATGTGTTCATGCTTTAAATTAAAAACCCAAAGAATCACATATCACTACAATCAAACGAATTATGAAGTATCTCACTAACACACATCACTACCTCAAAGGATATGACTATGCTTTAGTTGGATACTCTGATTGTGATTTTGCTGATTGTAAATTGGACCAGAAATGTACCAGTGGTACATGTAACTTGGTTGGAAACTCTCTTGTCTACTTGCGTATCAAGAAACAAGCAAGTGATATGGTATCCATAATTGAAGAAGAATAAGTCGTTACAAGTTGTTGTTGTGTGCAAGTTATCTGGATGAAACAACAGTTAAGTGATTATATAGTTAATCTTAGAACTTTCTTGATAAACTGCGACAACACGTCCCATAAATTAAATCTCGCAAAAATACGGTACTTCATTATCAGATTAAACACATTGAGAATACAAACAATTTTATTAGAGATCATGTCGAAAAATGGAATTGTGTAATTGAGTTTATATCCTTATCTAATCAACTAGCATACATTTTTACAAACCTCTTAAAGAAAATTTCTTTTTCATATGTACTGAGTTAGAAATCTTAAATTAATCATGCATGGATTAATTTGCTAATTATTTCTTCTCATTCTTCTCATCCCATTCTCAATCTTCCTTATTTGTTTTATGTGTTGCTTATTTATTCTTCCTTTTTTGATAATGCCAAAGGGGAGATGTATATTCTTTGGGAGAGTAGAGTATACTCTATTTTTGCAAGAGGGAGTTAAACACCCAAAATATTTTATCTATCTCTTTCATTTTATAAACTCCATGAAACATACGCTGTCACCATCAAAAATGGGAAAAATATGGTTCTATGTGTTGTGCATGTAATATCGTCAAATGATTTTGATGATGTGAGATATTGGATCGAACTCTAGTTTTAGCATGTCGTCGAAGTCCGCTCACACGCTGTTGTCGAAGACCTACATGTTGTAGTCGAATTGTATTCCAGTATGTAAGAGATCGAATTGGGCCTTGTGTTATGGATCCAATTGTTTAAGTTAGCTTGTACCATAAGTTAGCTTGTAATGGGTAATTGTTAAAAAGTCCATTAGTTTAGTATGTTAGGTTTATTATAAATAGCATACTAGTCTCTCTTTCTAAGGTGTGACAAAACCTTATTAGGTTGAGAGAGGTTAATTGTTGGTATTCACTTGTAATCTTTGAACCTATTGAGAAAGTGAATAGTAAAAACAGATTTAACCAATTCTCTATTCTTCTTCCTCTTTTCTCTTTCTTTGTGAACCCTAATAGGGTTTCGTTTGTTTGTTCAAGTTTTTTCCTTCTTTTATACCCTTGTGGATTTCTTGGTGTTTAAGAAACCAAATATACTTTGTTATTCCGATATCGTTTTTCACAATAAATTAGTGCGGTGAGCGTGGAGAAGATGCCTTCAACAAAGTATGAGATTGAAAAGTTCACCAGAGTGAATGATTTCGGTCTGTGGCGCTTGAAGATGAAAGCCCTACTGGTTCAACAGGGTTGTTTGGAAGCATTGAAGGGAGAGGCAGCCATGGATGCTGCATTAACGAAAAAAGAAAAGACGTCCATGATAGAAAAATCCCACAGCGCAATATTGTTGAGCCTTGGCAATAAGGTTCTTCGACAGGTATCAAAGGAGACTACGACATCGGGGTTATGGTTGAAACTTGAAAGTTTGTACATGACCAAATCTCTAGTAAATCGACTCTACCTGAAGCAAGCTTTGTATTCATTCAAGATGAGTGAAGACAAAGTTTGGCCTGAGCAGTTGGATATGTTCAACAAGCTGATTCTTGATCTTGAAAATATTGATGTGAAGATCGATGACGAAGATCAAGCACTGTTGTTGTTGTGTGCTTTGCCCAGAACACATGCTCACTTCAAAGAAACTCTCTTGTATGGAAGGGAGTCTCTGAGCTTTGAAGAAGTTCAATCATCCATGTATTCGAAGGACCTGAACGAATGAAAGGAGCATAAACCTTCGACGGTTGGTGAAGGTTTGGCCGTTAAGGGAAAATTCTTGCGAAAAGATGGTAAGTTCGACAAGAAGAAAGGTAAAAGTCAACAGAAGTCTTATAGCGGCGAAGCATCAGGTATTCGATGCTATCATTGTAAGAAGGAGGGTCACACAAGAAAGGTGTACCCTGAACGCCTGAAAGATCATGGAGGTAAAGATATGGCAACACATCCATTGTTCAAGATGACTTCGACTCATCTGATGTCCTTGCAGTTTCAAGCGGCGACTCAAGAAAAGAGTGGATTATGGATTCAGGTTGCACTTGGCACATGACTCCAAACAGAGAATTGTTCGAGGGGCTATGTGATCAAGATGGTGGATCGGTGCTGCTGGGAAACAACAAATCCTGCAAAATTGCAGGTATTGGATCTGTGAGATTCAAGGTCCATGATGAGTCAATAAGGTTATTGATTGAAGTCAGGTATGTACCTGATTTGAAGAGAAATTTGATTTCTTAGTGAATTCGACACGAAGGGATATGTTTTTCTAGGAGAGAAAAGTATCCTAAGAGTCATGAAAGGGTCGAAGAAAGTCTTGAGAGGCATGCATAAACAAGGGTTGTATACCCTTGAGGCTGAGGTTGTAAGTGGTTCGACAAATATTGCATCCACGAAACCTATGTTGAAGACAAAATTATGGTACATGAGATTTGGCCATGTCAGCGAAAGAGGCCTGGTCGAATTGGGGAAGCAGAACCTGCTAGGTGGTGACAAAGTCGAAAAAGTTGGAGTTTTGTGAATCTTGTGTATTTGGTAAATCTTGTAGGGAGAAGTTTAACAAAGGCAATCAAAGAACACATGGATCCATGTATTACATTCATGCTGATCTTTGGGGGCTTGCAAGGAATCCTTCACACTCAGGTGCAAGGTATTTTCTATCCATCGTTAATGACTATTCCAGAAAGTTATGGGTATTCATTTAGAAGACGAAGGATGAAACTTTTGAGAATTTCAAAATTTGGAAGGTTCTGGTCGAAACTCAAACTGGCAAAAAGGTGAAGAGGTTGAGAACCGACAATGGCCTTGAGTTCTGCAATGAAGCGTTCGACAGTCACTGTGTTGAGTCTAGGATTGCAAGGCATAAGACTGTAGCAGGTACTCCTCAACAAAATGGCCTAGCTGAAAGATTTATTCAAACAATCCTTGAAAGGGTTAGATGCATGTTGGTTAGTGCTAGATTGAAGAAGGTGTTTTGGGCGGAGGCTGTTTCGACATCAGCTTATCTGATAAATAGATGTCCCTCGACTGCCTTGGGAATGAATACACCTGAAGAAGTTTGGTCGAGACATCCACCTAGTCTCGACAGACTGAGAGTATTTGGATGTGTGGCCTATGCTCATATTAGGCAAGACAAGGTCGAACCTAGAGCTCTGAAATGCATGTTCATGGGATACCCTGAAGGAGTCAAAGCTTATAGGCTATAGTGCCTAGAGCTAGGTCATTGGAGGTGTATCACCAGTCAAGATGTAGGTTTCAATGAAGCTGAGATGGGATTCAAGAAAACTGATGGTGCTGACGAAGAGCTAGAATAGGGAGAGATTCCTGTTGAGGTGGAGCATGTTGATGCTGAATTGCGTACCCCAGATGCAGTCGAAGAAGAAGCAGAAGATGTTGTCGAAGATGAGGAGACTGATAATGACTACCTGCTAGCAAAAGACAGGTCGAGGAGAGTCATCAAGCCACCTCAGAGACTTGGGTATGTAGATCTTATAGCTTATGCCTTAATATCTGCAAGTAAGGTTCTCGACGAAGAACCTAGATACTATAAGAAAGTTATGAGGAGTCGAAAGAAGACTGAATGGCTGAAGGCCATGAATGATGAGATGAAATCTCTTTATGATAACAACACATGGAAACTGATCAAGAAACCTGCTGGAGCCAGGTTAGTCAGCTGTAAATGGATTTTCAAAGTTAAGGAAGGAATCAAAGGAGTAGCGTCAAAGAGATACAAGACAAGATTGGTCGCTAGGGGTTCACTCAGAAAGAAGATGTCGACTTCAATGATGTGTTCTCTCCTATTTTGAAGCACATGTCCATTAGAATGTTGCTTACCATGGTGGCACAGTTCGACCTTGAACTGGAACAGATGGATGTGAAGACTGCATTCTTGTATGGTGATCTAGATGAAACAATCCTGATGAGGCAACTTGAAGGGCATGTCGAAAAAGGGAAGGAAGATTATGTGTGCAAACCAAAGATATATTTATATGGACTGCAACAATCTCCTCGACAGTGGAATAGGAGATTCGACAAGTTCATGACACACATAGGTTTCATTAAAAGTCAGTTCGACCATTGTGTTTACTTCATATTTCGACCTGGTAATTCATTTGTTATTTTGCTGCTTTATGTGGATGATATTCTAATAGCAAGCAACAATGTCAAAGATGTAATGAGGGTGAAGGTTGAACTCAATAAGGAGTTCGACATGAAGGATCTGGGAGCTGCGTCCAGGATTCTTGGGATTAACATCCGAAGAGATAGAAAGCAGTCTAAATTAGGCTTAT
Organism: Lathyrus tuberosus; assembly: GCA_022829125.1. NCBI lineage: Eukaryota > Viridiplantae > Streptophyta > Magnoliopsida > Fabales > Fabaceae > Lathyrus > Lathyrus tuberosus. The sequence goes on along the minus strand of JALAZF010000368.1, from coordinate 243,917 downwards.
TTTAAGAGGCATACCTACGAAATATTATCGAAAAGTATGGTGTGTCAAATTCAAAGCCTGTTGTGACTCCGACAAACCCTTAATTCAAGCTGAGTATAGATCAGTGTCCCAGTACTGATGTCGAAAGAGCTTATATGAATAACATTCCATATGCTAATATAGTGGGTTCTTTGATGTATGATATGGTATGTACTAGACTTGACATAGCATATGAAGTAAGTCTTGTAAGCAGGTACATGGCAAATCCTGGAAAGGCTCACTAGCAAGCATTGAAGTGGATTTTAAGGTACATAAATGGGTCTCTGAATAGAGTCCTAATTTATGGTGGAGCCTTGGGTGAAGATAGTAAAGCAGCAATCGAAGGATATGTCGACTCTGATTATGCATGTTGTATAGATTCCAGAAAATCTATTTTTGGATGTGTGTTCACTATCTGTGGGACAACAATCAGTTGGAAAACAACACTTCAGAAGGTTCTTGTCTTATCAACCACTGAAGCGGAATATATTTCCCTAACTGAAGCTGTAAAGGAAGCATTGTGGCTTGAAGGTTTTGCAAATGAGCTGAAACTTCAAGGTCCAGTTATCACTATTAAATGTGATAGTCAAAGTACAATACACATGTCGAAGAATTCAACCTATCATGAGCGAACCAAGCACATTAATGTGAGGCTGCATTTCGTCAGAGGGGTAATCGAGCATGGAGAAGTCCAAGTGCTGAAGGTTTCGACAGATCATAATGTTGCTGATATGATCACCAAGACGTTGCCCAATTGTAAGTTTTTCCATTGTATGTAGTTGATAAAGCTGCATGAAGAAAGCTAGTTTATTTCTTGAGGATATAGAGTTAGATCCAAGGTGGAGATTTGTGAGATATTGGATCGAACTCTAGTTTTAGCATGCTGTCGAAGTCCGCTCACATGTTGTTGTCGAAGACCTGCATGTTGTAGTCGAATTGTGTTCTAGTATGTAGGAGATCGAATTAGGCCTTGTGTTATGGATCCAATTGTTTAAGTTAACTTGTACCCTAAGTTAGCTTGTAATGGATAATTGTTAAAAAAGCCCATTAGTTTAGTATGTTAGGTTTATTATAAATAACATACTAGCCTCTCTTCCTAAGGTGTGACAAAACCTTATTAGGTTGAGATAGATTAATTGTTGGTATTCACTTGTAATCTTTGAACCTATTGAGAAAGTGAATAGTAAAAACAGATTTAACCAATTCTCTATTCTTCTTCCTCTTTTCTCTTCCTTTGTGAACCCTATAGGGTTTCGTTTGTTTGTTCAAGTTTTTTCCTTCTTTTCTACCCTTGTCGATTTCTTGGTGTTCAAGAAACCAAATATACTTTGTTATTCCGGTATCGTTTTCCACAACAGATGATAATAATTTTCAAATGGTTGTTTTGATAACAACTATCAAATAATCTTGATCATGACAACTCTTCCAAAGGTTCCTGACTATGGCATCTAAATAAGAAAGAGATATCACAAGCCTCATCAGTCAATTGTATCAAGTTCCACTTGAAGGTGTTTCTTCTTCTTCTTCTTCTTTTCTCGCTTTTTGATAATGTCAAGGGGATACTCTTTATCGGGGGTTGTTAATTACTCTAATCTTTTCATATTTAATGTTCTAGTTTACCACCTCCATGAGAAATGCACCATCATCATCGTAAAATGAGAGAATATGTAGTTGTATCAGTTGTGCATGTTATAAAGCCTTGTTAAATATGTTTGGATATCACCCCACAAGCTATCTCAAAGGGTGAGGTTGCCCTCACATTTTTATACACCCAACAATATGAGAACCTAAGCAACGTGGGACTTCAAACAAACTTCAATATCACAACTATCAACTTCAACACCCACTGTCACACATGTGGGTCTGGGTCAAATGTCCACATTTCACTTTTTAACCCGTTTCGAATACCATGTTAAATATGTTTTAATCTCATCCTAAAAATTACCTCAAAGATTTACCCTCACATGTTTATATACCCTATAACCCAAAAATCTAAGCAATGTGAGACTTCAAACAAACTCCAACATTACAACTACTACTTTCAACAAACCTTATGTAGTTTTAAAGAGAAAAAAAAACAATTTAATTAAATAATAAAAAAAAACTCAAATCTATTTTTAATAAAAAGACCATATTAAACTTAAATATACCAAGTCATATATGTAAACCGGTTTAACCTATTCCATCTCAAAACATATGTTAAATTAATTTAGGAACACCCTTTACAATGTAGACGAGTCTCACTTTACCCCTGTAATATTTTTTTTTTGAGAATCCTCTCTGTAATATATTTTTTTGTTTTACTCTTTTAGCGTGCAATTTGAATACTAAATTTAGGGAAGTAACCAAAAAAATATATTACAGAAGTAACTTTGACGCTTATGAGATAAAATACATAAAATTTTAACATTTTAAAGAGAGATTCTAATTTTTTTTGACAATGGATAAACCGAAATTCGCCTTCATTATAAAATGTAACCCATTAATTTAAGTTAGGAATACTCAAGCTCCATTCTTTTTAACAAAATAAAATGAACACTCATATATGAGTCATCATATAAAAGTCTTGATGCAATGCATATATGATAATGCTGCGAGATTGAGACATTGGTAGAATTTTCTTATCAAGATTGAGACATTTGTAGAATTTACTCATCTATGGGAATGAAAGTCTATTGTACATTAAAATATTGCATCAAGACTTTGTCATGGAATTATGATCAAATATGACTAGCGATAAGCTGCCGTAAAAAAATTTGCTTCAACTATCTATAGAAATAGATTTTAATGTGACAACTTTTATGTTTAATAGTAGTAGTAAATAATCAAAACTTCATTCCTTAAAATGATATCTGAGCAAATTCAAATTCAAATTCTTATAATAATTTTATTTATTTTAAAATTGAATTTTTTTATTGAATTATTAATTTAATAATAAACTCATATTTAAATAAAGATTTGAAAAGAGAAAAAAAAATGTAATCTAAATTCATTCAAAATTTCATATAAATTGTTTTCAAAAGGGATGGAGATATTTTTAAATTGAAACTTATAATACTTTTTAACATATTTTTCTTTTTCTTTTTTCTCCATCATGCTTTAAAAAATTTGAATTTTTCCTACAATTTAATTTATTTTTAGTCTATAAAAAATAATATAAAATAAATACGATATATTAGAAGGATAAAATAAAAATAAATTTATATTAAACTTTTAAACCTTATTAGTATTTAAAAGAAACATTTAAAGTTCGAATCTAGTGAGAAAAACAATGACGCTCCAAAAATGTTGGATTTACTGTTGACCTAATCATCTATTCCTTCTCAATCTTTTTTAATGGCTATAATACACTTTTGTGAGTTGTTCTTAGAAACTGCTACTATTTTATTTATTATAAAATTTGATAAACAAAACAAGTTTGATTTCACTTAAGGGATTAATCTCGAAAAGATTTCAGGATATATTGTGTGAAAATCATAAGTTTTAAATAGATTTGTGTGGACGGCGTTCTGTGGTTATAATGAATCGGAGACCGAGCGATTGGATTAACCTGACTCGCGAATAAAAAAAAACATTGCGACCGGACTTTAATTTAGCCAAAAGGAAGGGGTAAAGAAGGAATAACCCATAAATATGCATATGTGAAACAATACAATGAGATATGAAGTTCGGGGTTGGTTATACAAAGGGAAGGTACTAGCACCCTAAGTATCTATAGTATCCTATAGGAACCTCTTGAAATGTTTTGTGTTATTTCCTTAAGTTATTTGCTATTGATTGGGAGAGTTGACTGTTTTTGAGTGAGTGATAGGAGTAAGAAATATTTTGTTGTTTTTGTAATGAATAAAAGGGGGGTGAAAATAAAAAAAGTGTGCTCAATAGGATCTCGCAATCCTATGCCTACATATCCCTAGAGGAAGTCAGAGCATTTGTAGTTCGGGGAACTACGGGTAAAAGCAATGTTTGTTGGGTTTTTTTTAGGAGAAGAGACAAGTCGTCGTCTTAAGAGAGATTGCTCAACTATACCACCACAAACATAGAAAGATAAATGATCTTTGCATAATAAGAGAAGGACTACAACTTAGATATAGAATCAACAAGTATGTCACTTACATCACTTAAATGAAAGAGTATCTCTGCACCATAATAAGAGAAGGACATCAACTTGGATATAGAATCAACAAGTAGGCAACTTACATCACTTAAATGAAAGAGTATCTCTGCACCATAATAAGAGAAGGACATCAACTTGGATATAGAATCAACAATTAGGCCACTTACATCACTTAAATGAGAGAGAAAGATTTTTAAAAGTTTGATTTATATTATGGGGATAGAAGAGATATATCCTCTATAGAGATGACTCATGTCTAATCTCTTGGGGGGGGGGGGGAAGTTTTTGAGTTTGAAGCCAAAGATAGCTAGGGTTTAATTGAAGTTGAATTTTTGAGGGGATCCTAATGTTTGAACTAAGTCTAAACAAAGGGTGAAGGGAATGATGAACCTAAACACTAATGCCAAGAGAAACTTAACAGGTAATGGTTTAGCAAGTATGAACAAGTAAAACATCAAGTAAGATTAAGCATAGTATCAAGTCATGTGTATAACAAGAAAATCATAAGATAAATAGACATGCTTGACATTGTGGAAGTTTATGAAGGAAATACTTGGACAGGTGAGCAAGGATTTAGTCAATTTGAAACATCACAAGCAAGTTTAAACAAGTACATAAATCATGAACATGGTAAGGTAAAAGCAAAACCCTAAAGAGATTTTCATGAAGAAGATATTTGATCATGTCAACAATTTCCACATATTAACAAAAGGTAAAAACATGAACACGATTTTTAACATGATTGAATCAAAATTTAAAGGATCCAAACTCAAGTGGAAGCCTTAGGTATGACTCAAGTTGTTTTGAAAGATTAGTCGAGATTAAGCCCTAACGGTATTCTTTTAAACAAAACTATTTTAATCAAAGTTTTTTCAAATAGAAAAGGGACAACTAAGCATGATGTAAGTCATTAACAAGACTCAAACAAATCATACTATATTCATGTAAACATTTATGTTCAATTAGATCAAAGAAGTAATCAAAAGAACACCATTTAAAAATGTTTTAAAACATAGAAAGTACATGGTTTCAACCACACAAAAATACATGAAATAAATAATATTTTTGGTTTTTTTTGGAGTATTCTCAAAATATATATGGCAAACAATAAGTATGTGAAAAATTATCTCAAAATGATAAAAAAATCAAAAGATGTGATTGAATGAAGTTGTAGAAAAATATAAAACAAACTAGTGATAAAAAATAAAGGGTGGCACCACTAGTGCTTGAACCTGCGCCCTCAAGGTCACGGGCTCAAAATTTTACCACTGGGTCAGATGCCTCAGGTTGAAAGATAATGCGTGTGGTAAATAATATAGTAAGTTTCAAGTTGAAAATAGTTTAAAAAGTAAAATCAAAAGGTCTGGGGCGAGAGGGATTTGAACCCTTGACCTTGGACTCACACACAATGCACAAATACTAGTGTTTCCACTAGGGCGTGATGCCAATTCAGGTTATAACTTGGAATCAACAAATAATATATTAAAACTTCACTTAAATTATGAAAATGGCGCCATGGCCACTATCATCTTCTTCAAGAGTTCATCATTTTTATATTTTCAAAACTTGCTAACTTCTTCATTTCAAAACGAAATTCAACAAAGTAAACATCAAAGTTGTTCAGATTTTTATCAGGAATTCAATGGTATACTTTGATTTCATTTATATTGCCTAAAATTCAAATTATAACGCAAGAACACAGAAAAACCTAAAACTGAAAATCCATTATGAAATCATATATGCTATAGATACATAATAATTGACATGTGGAAATTGATTCATACAGCATAACAAACAAGTTTGCAACAAGAATGACTCAAAATGATGCATGAATCATTGAGTTTGAGAAAGAACAACTTACCTCCAAAAGTGAAAATCGGATTCTTCTTTAAAGCTGTTACAGAAGGAATTTGATGATCCAGACAGTTTCCTTGACCTCAAAGGAATGTGTTGGAAGGGTTGAATTGGTTTGAAACTCTTTGGAACTTCCTACATGAATCCAACTGCAGCTTGAGCAAGTGAGTTATGACCTTGTAGATGGGAGAGTTACAAATGTGTTTTGATGACTTGGATCACTTCTACTAAGTGTTTAGAAAGTGTTTGGATGCTTAGACTGAATGGAAAACGCTTAGAATGAAAAATTTGATAGTTCTTGCAGATGATGCAAAAATGGTGATGTGATGATACACTTTCTGGTTAGAGGTGGTTTGATGATGTTTATAGTGTTGCAGAAGTTCATATATGTTGTATGTGATTTGTTTGAAGAGTTATAATGGAGATTTGTGGATTGGCTTGTGAATTACAAGTTTTCACTTTTGGTTTTGGAGCTTTTGCAAGAATGTGCCAAATCTGATGTGAAGAGGTTTAAAAGGCCGTGCTTCTCTTGTGTCCTTTTCTAAATGATCAAAAATGGACTCTATTTATAGGAAAACATGTTGGTTTTTCTTGAGGAAAAGTTTGGATTAGGGAGCATCCTATTATCCAATGTATTTTGTCATGTTTCCAAAATTGAATGCAAAAGTTTAATAACTTAGTTTCTATGCAAGATCAAATCTTGACCATGTGAACTATCAGCATTCAAATGGTGAACTTAGTCTTGATGTTCAGAACCTATTCTTGTCTTGGTGATCAAGTCTCTTGATTTTGTGGCATTTCACTTAATGCATCAAAACAAAACTTAACTTCATGCCTTGGGAAGAGATTTTCTACTATGCCAAGGGATAGAACTTCAGCAAATTTGGTACCATCTTGAAGATTTCATGGGATACTACAAGTTTCATGTTGACTTTGTGCAGCGATGAGGCTTGTAAAGTGATAGAAAGTGTGTCCAAACTTGTATGCTGTCTTGAATTCATCTTCATCAATGCTTCTTGCAAAAATCATAACATTTTGCTTAAGTAAGATAAAACTTTGTTCTTGGACTCTTTGGAAAGCTTGAAACATCCTCTACAACTTTCATGTTGACAACTTTCCTTGATTCAAATGGGATCATGATGAAAAATGCTAGTAAAGTTAGCTTCATGACATAGGCTGATTTGGTTGAAATATTTTCTAAGTGTTTTTGTTCCAAAAGTAGTGAACCCTCTACTTCATGGCCTCATATCTCTCAATCCATGCATTTTTTAAGAATTCATCCTAAAGGACAAAGTTGTAGTATGGAACTGTCGTAACCCGAATTTGACCTCCCTTTTTGCCTTTTGCATAAGCATGTGCATTCGCATCGATGGCATAAGCATTCACATTTTTTTTCTCTGTGATTCTTGTTGCAGGAGTATTTCATGTTTTTTAAGCCCGATTAATTGCATCATCACAAGGTCATTAAATCCTCAAAACAAGTACAAAATAATGGTTTCCATGATTATTCATCAAAGCAAGAGGTGGAAAATCGAAACCAGAACTTCAGCACTTGTTCCTAAGCAATTTGGCAAAATTTTCCTAGAGTAACCGATTACTCTGTTTCTATGCAAAAATAGGGTAATCGATTACCCAGTACAGTTTTGTAATTTCTGCTGCATTTTTGGGACAGCAACCTTGCACTCTCTTTGCTCTTGGGTTCTACATGGTTCTAGCATTGTGTGGAACATTCTAGACAGTTCAAGATCATTCAAGACACTCCACTTACATTTACTCTAATGCATCACTTTGAATTAAGTGCACCATGCTCCTTAATTTCCAAGCATGTGAGCCATTGATTTGGATTTACATTAGGATTGCTCCATCGAGTTAACTACCTAACTAACTGAGTTAACCGTTGACTCGGTGAGTCAAGTGTAACTAACTCTCAACCTAGCTCCAAAGCTAAGTCCAAAGCATATTCCAAACCTATCAACTCCAAACCAAAAATCTATATAAAGAAACCTTCAACCATTTCACACACTTCACTCTCAATTCTCTCGCATTCTCTCTGAATTTTTCTGCAACTTCTTCATCTTCATCTCCATTTTCTTCCCAAATCTCATTATAGCTCTTCACTATTGAAGAATAATCATTTTCACCTTGGAAGTGATTATTTCTTGAGCTTAACCTTCATCATCTTGCAATTCTACTTGATTTGGTGGAGTTTTATTAGCTTTTGGATTCATTTTAAGTGTCTGCTTCAAGATTCTACGGTGTGAATTCGTATTGTGAAGATTTCGTCACAATTTGCTCGGTTTCGATACGATTCAGCTACAATTGAAGATTCCTCTGGTTTTATTTGATTATCTTCATCAAGATTCATTTACAACAACATCCAAGGCACATCTCAGCCTTGTAGGTTGGTCCTTCTATGCACATTTTACTGTTTCGAACGTTTTCGTATCATTCGCGATGTAGTTTCGATGCTTTTTGTATATGAATTGATTATACCATTACTTGATCCATGATCTTGATGAGTTAATTGATTCCATTGCTGTTTTTTTTGCTGTTGTTAAACTTGATTTTCGTGCACAAATTCATACTCTAGCATGTGGTAGTTTGGACAAGTGATTTAGGTGCTGAAAGTGCTTTTTAAAAAGCTGTTTTTGCCACTGTTACAGAGGTAACCGATTACTCAAAAGAGAGTAACCGATTACTCTACACAAATTTACACTAGCGCTGCTTTTTTCAAGCAAGTAACTGATTACCTGCTTTGTGGTAATCGATTACCACTGTAACAGAGTGCCATTTTTGGTGTTTTTCAAGCTCGTTTGCCATGCTTTCCTCCTTTAACCTCCATAGATTGATATGATTGATTTTTATGGATGTTTTAGGTGCTGTTTCACTTCAATTTGATGCCATTTTTTCCGATGCTCGATCTTTCGATTCTATAATCGTGCACATTCTTGGCATTGTATGAACATGATCATTCTTGCACAATTTTATCCACATAATAATATGATTTGTGATGCATATTGAATGTCATTTGGCACTGTTTTGCACTTTCATTCATGTTTGAATTAAGTTTGGTTTTCAAAGAATAAGCTTAATTTTGTATAATCAATAATGCACCCTTTTGCTTTAATAATTTTTCATTTCATTTGAAAAATTATTAGCATATTTGTAACACCCCTTTCTATACCCCCAAATAATCAATTAAATCATTTAGGCACGTATTGAAAATTCTATCAGAGTATAATTGCAACTACGGCATAAAAGGAGAATGTCACATTATGCATGAAATTAAAAACATACAACACCTGCTCACAAGATATGCAACAGTGGGGTAACTAATCAATTAAGGATCTGAGTCCTTTCACCCACATCTCAAATGTTTAGAATAAAAGCGGAACATCTAAACACTGATAACATCAACCATATATATAAATCATATATATATATATATTCATATACCAAACAGTATGGTTCATCAACATCGGTCATGTTATATACACAAAATCATCAGCCAGATACATAAGCAAATGCATCACCAAAAAGGAAAACAAAAGCATCCTAGCTACCCGACGCTACATATCAGAGCCAGACGACCAAAAAGAAATGAAGACACGCTTCACCAAAGACCACCAGCATACCTAATCTGCAATGCCTCGTAGGGCATTATAAAACGAGCAGAAGGGTGAGAAATATTATCATAATAACTTTGCATATAATTATATATCTTAACATATATTACACATATACCACATTCTCACCACAAATCATCACTATGCATGTATATATACATATAACACCAAGCATATACCTCATAATGCTTATCATTCAACACAAACACACATATTCATGTTTATCCATCCATGCACACCTGCACAATTCTACTCATTTCACATCAGCATATACATCATGCATAATTCACCAATCCAATCAAGACCCGACAATACCACGCATCACATAACTGGGAATGACAGCATAGTCATTCTACCCCAATACATACCTTACTAGGAACGACAACATAGTCATTCTACCCTAGTGCACCTCTCATTAGGAATGACAACGTCGTCATTCTACCCTAATGAATATCCCACTAGGAATGACAACATAGTCATTCTACCCTAGTGGACACCACACTAGGAACAACATCAACGTCATTCTACCCCAGTGCACACCTCATTAGGAATGACAACATAGTCATTCTACCCCAATGAACACGACAACTCAATTGTACATCACTAGGAATGACATATAGTCATTCTACCCTAATGAGTACTCCACCAGGAACGACATATAATCGTTCTACCCCAATGGACCCAACGACACACTCGCACTTCACTAGGAATGACATAAAGTCATTCTACCCTAATGAGTACAACAACAACACTAGGAACAACATACAACAAATAGCATTTCCTCATTTACACCCATATCAATTCACATCAAGAATTACTCACCATCAACCACAACAATCCATCATCACAACATCTCATCATATATTCACAATCAACATGCATTATCATTTAACTCAAACAATGCATATATTCACCAAAGAGCCACAAATCACAAATAATTCCCCAATCAAGGGTTCACTCCACAAGCATATCCACAACACATTCATAACCACACCTTTATTTCGTAAAAAACAACTATTTACGATTAAGCGGTAAAGTCGGCTAAAAATAATATTTTTTTCTTCACCGAATCATAGAACATATTTTTAGCTTCACATCCATATAAAGAACACCTCAATCGGATAAACAACGCAAAAGATATTGATATTTCAAAACAACGCAAAAACATGAACCGGAGGATCGACACGACGATACGGTTTGCAAATACTGTTCTAATTGGACCAGGTTCAGACCTCCAAACCATTTTTCCTAGAAAGAACATCTCGTTAGCTTCCCAACGCTTTGAACGGGGGTCAAAACCGACTTACGGTTCAAGAGATATGAATTTCCGAAGTTTCCCCGACAAACCAGAATTTTCTGGTTCAGCACAGTATGTATCAATACATAGGCCTATGTATCGATACAAAAAGGCCACATGTATCGATACATAGCACGCATGTGTCGACGCATGTTGTAGTGAAAATGCTGTTTTCTCAAATTTCTACAGTATGTATCGATGCATAAGGGTTATGTATCGATACATAAATCATTTCGTATTGATACATAGCTGTTATGTATCGATTCATAACTCTGTTTTTCTCAAAAACCAGATTTCTCAAATTACACCTTTGCTGTCATTTTTCCAAAATGCCCGAAAACTCGACTAAATCGAACATTTTCACCGAAACAAACATATACGCTCAACCACCAAATACATAAGAACAATTTAGAACACATAAACGAAATTTCTACGACGTTCGATTTTTCGATTAAATTTCAACCTTTCAAAAACCAGATTTTTCAAACATCACCAAATCGAATAAAAAGCACGCTATACGACGACCTAACCTTACTCGATACAACTACGTAATTTATTTCGAATTCTAACCGTGAAAACATCGGTTTCCTACAATTCGACCTAAACGGAGAAAACACCGGAACATAACGAAAACTAACCAAAACATAACCAAACTTCATGAAACTTTAAACAGCAGCTCACATACATATAACCAACCAACACATGTATTTATACGACTTTTCGACCGTAAAAACATCGGTTCCTATCGATTTTGTCAAATACGGCATAAACGGAAACATATGGAAACCAACCAAAACATCCACACAAAACACATACATAATCATACACAAGGTTAGGATAACAATATTTCACACCCTTACCCGATTAGACCGATTCCTAGAAGTTGTTTTCTTTGATTCCTAGCTTTCCTCTTTTTCTTCTTCTCTTTCTCTTCTTTTCTTTTCTTCTCCTCTTTCTCTCTATTTTTCTGTTTTTCTTTCTTTTTTTTTCTTTCTTACTACTTTTCTACTTTTATACAAAATCAAAATATCTAGCCACCCAAAAAGACCAAAATACCCCTACACTCAAATATCTCGCAAACACTCTCAAAACGCGATGAAACATCGCAACATTGAAAAATAACATTTTCTAAATAAAAGTCGAAAATAAAATAATATAATAATAAAATAATCAAAAACGACTCACTTAAATAAAAATACTAAAACTGAGGCGTTACAACACTCCCCCACTTGGAAATTTTCGTCCTCGAAAATATTACCGAGACGAACAACTTCGGACACGTCTTTCGCATCCGACCAACAAACAACAGGCCTACCAAAAGGCACACCATAAACAACGCAACTGACAAACCACCTTGCTAACCGCAAACACAACGACACAACAACGACAAGCTGCAAAGCCCATACAATGCACTTGACGACCAACTTACAACTCAAAGAATACTCAGAACACAACTCGCAGGTTCACTCCAAAACACAACAAGATCGTTACCCTCACCTTAGGTAACTCACCTCTAATTACTCACACAAGAATTAGCTACACGCACTCGAACCAACACAATGGAAACGAGGCAACAACACCAGCAAGAACATAAAGTTCCAAGACACGACAAGGTCTCAACAACATCAAGAAAACCAGAATACCAAACATTTCAAATCTAGAATCATACAGATAATACTTCCTGTATTCCAACATAATACAACCGTCGACAATTCCAATTTCCACAATAATACTGATCCTTTCATGAATCCTCGAATGTCGAAAAACACAAGCCACAACTTTACCCTCTCATATCAACACGCCAACTATTCTCATCAAAGATGCATCCCAAACAATCGACTTCACCTTTGCAAGCCAACTGAAGTCACAAAACGCTAATCTTGGAAAAACCTTCCATATCCTTCGATAATAACCAACAAAATCCAAAAAGTTTCCAATCACCTATTCCCGAAAGTGAACACTTATTCTCAATCGTTACCTTATTCAACTGTCCGTAATCCATACACAATTTCTCCTCTTAACAATCCAAATTCCATAAATCCCCACGTGTAGCAACAACCAATCCAAAAGAACTCTCAAATAGTACATCCACACTTAAGGTTTTCTCAAAATTTTCATTAATGCTCTAAAATTCCAAAAACTCCAAACCTCTCCGGAACTCTAAGTTTTGCTTTCCATAGTCTCAATTCCTTCATACACATCATGCTTGTTATTCCATTCAATCATCAGTTCCTTGTATTACTATCAATACTGGAGCTCTCTAAGACAACACACTTGGTCTCACAAATCCCTTTTCCAGTAAATCTTCCAACCACTCTTTCCATCTAAGTTTCACTTCCTAAAAGTTCTTCTACTTACTTAGCAGATCCAAACCTCAAATCCTTACCTTCGTCCAATTTGAGTTCACACCCTTCTCTCTGAGAGCCACCATTAACGATGCCCAATCATTCACTCTCAAACTTCATACTGAACCAACATACCAAAGCCTCTAATCCGCCTCATCTTCCAGTATAAGAATCTTCATCAACTCATCAAAACAATCCGTAATCATTTCCTTAAATTCCAAACAACTCATTGCACATACTATCAAAACCGAAAAGACACGTCTATTCCATCCAACATAATTCCCGTCTACTATCAACAAGAGATTAAGGGTGATCAGTTCCTCAATTTGTCAATAGACAGCCGACAATCACGATGAAGCATAAACCGTCTCCACCAAACCATAATAGCATTCCTTACATCCTATACACAAAACCACCTACGGCACCAAACCTTAGTTGATGTAAACCTTACTTCTGCATTCCTTCTTGAACCAGAAACCACACTTAAAACCTTGCAATACATACACACTGAGCCAGCGCTCTACACCTGAAGCAACATGGAGAAGTGCCAGCTTCTCCCCCACTTATCTCATTCTCAATCCTGAAGACAAAGGACTAGAAAAACCAGAGAGCACTGATAGTGTTCCACACACCTATCACGTACTAAGAAATAAACAACACCGACAAAAACACTAAATCCATAACGAAGTCTTTACCATACATGGTCAAAGAACATCTTACATACACCAAAGACGTAGTTACCGACCCCGAAGCAGTCATAAACAAATTCAAACACTTTGCACACACATGAGAAATAAAAGAATAAGTCGCTCATGTATCAATAATAGCAACTCAAGGTGTACTATTAATAAAGCATGTACCTCTAATCAACTGTCTGCACTAGTAGGCTGGAATTCTGCCCATGCAACCTCTTTTCCTAAGTTTGCTTCGGTTTCTGACAATAAGGACTAATGTGGCCAGGTTCACCACATTTAAAACAAATAACCTCACGGTCCTTACAATCAGCCGTCACATGCCCCATCCTTCCACACTTTACACATTTCTTCACATCAGTTCTACACTCAAATGAACGATGACCAAGCCCACCACATTTGAAACACTTAACGGAATCGGAACCTCCTCCAGATCTCTTTTCAAAGTTTCCCTTATGCTCACCCTTATCAACGGGTGTCACATAAGGTCCACTCCTAGCCTGTTGCTTACCTTTCCTCTCATTCATACTTTTGTAATACGTAGAACGAGCCTTGCTATCTTCCTCGAAGATTCTACAACTTTCAGTCAAATTTGAAAACCTTCTAATTCTCTGATATCCTACAGCTTGCTTAATCTCCGGGCATAACCCATTCTCATACTTCACACACTTTGAAAACTCAGCAGTCGCTTCCGCATAATGAGGATAAAATTGCACAAGCTCCACAAACTTAGCAGTATATTCAACAACAGATAAGTTACCTTGTTTCAGTTCCAAAAACTTAATCTCCTTCTTTCCTCGAACATCTTCCGGAAAATACTTCCTTAGGAACTCTCGATTAAACACCTCCCAAGTAATCTCTTCTTCCTCCTCCTCAGCTTCCAACACTTGACGAGTACTGATCCACCAGTCGTCAGCCTCTTCATGCAACATGTGAGTGCCCAGCCTCACCTTATCCTCCTCGTCATAATCCATTACTCTAAAAATCCTCTCAATCTCTTTCAACCACAACTGCGCACCATCCGGATCATGTTTCCCTTTAAAGACCGGCGGCTTATTCTTTCTAAACTCATCATTTCCTGCCGCATTCGGTGCACCCTGCACAGCTCGTGCCATTGCCTCCATCGCAACAGCCAAAGCAGCATCATTTCTACCAGCCATATTCTGCTCATCCTCAAAAATAACAACAAGGTAAACCACAGATTAACCAACACAACAACAAAACAGACACAACTGACTCAACACTGGCTCTGATACCACTTAATGTAGCACCCCTTTCTATACCCCCAAATAATCAATTAAATCATTTAGGCACGTATTGAAAATTCTATCAGAGTATAATTGCAACTACGGCATAAAAGGAGAATGTCACATTATGCATGAAATTAAAAACATACAACACCTGCTCACAAGATATGCAACAGTGGGGTAACTAATCAATTAAGGATCTGAGTCCTTTCACCCACATCTCAAATGTTTAGAATAAAAGCGGAACATCTAAACACTGATAACATCAACCATATATATAAATCATATATATATATATATATATATATATATATATATATATATATATTCATATACCAAACAATATGGTTCATCAACATCGGTCATGTTATATACACAAAATCATCAGCCAGATACATAAGCAAATGCATCACCAAAAAGGAAAACAAAAGCATCCTAGCTACCCGACGCTACATATCAGAGCCATACGACCAAAAATAAATGAAGACACGCTTCACCAAAGACCACCAGCATACCTAATCTGCAATGCCTCGTAGGGCATTATAAAACGAGCAGAAGGGTGAGAAATATTATCATAATAACTTTGCATATAATTATATATCTCAACATATATTACACATATACCACATTCTCACCACAACTCATCACTATGCATGTATATATACATATAACACCAAGCATATACCTCATAATGCTTATCATTCAACACAAACACACATATTCATGTTTATCCATCCATGCACACCTGCACAATTCTACTCATTTCACATCAACATATACATCATGCATAATTCACCAATCCAATCAAGACCCGACAATACCACGCATCACATAACTGGGAATGACAGCATAGTCATTCTACCCCAATACATACCTCACTAGGAACGACAACATAGTCATTCTACCCTAGTGCACCTCTCATTAGGAATGACAACGTCGTCATTCTACCCCAATGAATATCCCACTAGGAATGACAACATAGTCATTCTACCCTAGTGGACACCACACTAGGAACGACATCAACGTCATTCTACCCCAGTGCACACCTCATTAGAAATGACAACATAGTCATTCTACCCCAATGAACACGACAACTCAATTGTACATCACTAGGAATGACATATAGTCATTCTACCCTAATGAGTACTCCACCAGGAACGACATATAATCGTTCTACCCCAATGAACCCAACGACACACTCGCACTTCACTAGGAATGACATAAAGTCATTCTACCCTAATGAGTACAACAACAACACTAGGAACAACATACAACAAATAGCATTTCCTCATTTACACCCATATCAATTCACATCAAGAATTACTCACCATCAACCATAATAATCCATCATCACAACATCTCATCATATATTCACAATCAACATGCATTATCATTTAACTCAAAAAATGCATATATTCACCAAAGAGCCACAAATCACAAAGAATTCCCCAATCAAGGGTTCACTCCACAAGCATATCCACAACACATTCATAACCACACCTTCATTTCATAAAAAATAACTATTCACGATCAAGCGGTAAAGTCGGCCAAAAGTCGGCTAAAAATAATATTTTTTCTTCACCAAATCATAGAACATATTTTTAGCTTCAAATCCATATAAAGAACACCTCAATCGGATAAACAACGCAAAAGATATGGATATTTCAAAACAACGCAAAAACATGAACCGGAGGATCGACACGATGATACGGTTTGCAAATACTGTTCTAATTGGACCAGGTTCAGACCTCCAAACCATTTTTCCTAGAAAGAACATCTCGTTAGCTTCCCAACGCTTCGAACGGGGGTCAAAACCGACTTACGGTTCAAGAGATATGAATTTCCGAAGTTTCCCCGACAAACCAGAATTTTCTGGTTCAGCACAGTATGTATCAATACATAGGCCTATGTATCGATACAAAAAGGCCACATGTATCGATACATAGCACGCATGTGTCGACGCATGCTGTAGTGAAAATGCAGTTTTCTCAAATTTCTACAGTATGTATCGATGCATAAGGGTTATGTATCGATACATAAATCATTTCGTATTGATACATAGTTGTTATGTATCGATTCATAACTCTGTTTTTCTCAAAAACCAGATTTCTCAAATTACACCTTTGTTGTCATTTTTCCAAAATGCCCGGAAACTCGACCAAATCGAACATTTTCACCGAAACAAACATATACGCTCAACCACCAAATACATAAGAACAATTTAGAACACATAAACGAAATTTCTACGACGTTCGATTTTTCGATTAAATTTCAACCTTTCAAAAACCAGATTTTTCAAACATCACCAAATCGAATAAAAAGCACGCTATACGACGACCTAACCTTACTCGATACAACTACGTAATTTATTTCGAATTCTAATCGTGAAAACATCGGTTTCCTACAATTCGACCTAAACGGAGAAAACACCGGAACATAACGAAAACTAACCAAAACATAACCAAACTTCATGAAACTTTAAACAGCAGCTCACATACATATAACCAACCAACACATGTATTTATACGACTTTTCGACCATAAAAACATCGGTTCCTATCGATTTTGTCAAATACGGCATAAACGGAAACATATGGAAACCAACCAAAACATCCACACAAAACACATACATAATCATACACAAGGTTAGGATAATAATATTTCACACCCTTACCCGATTAAACCGATTCCTAGAAGTTGTTTTCTTTGATTCCTAGCTTTCCTCTTTTTCTTCTTCTCTTTCTCTTCTTTTCTTTTCTTCTCCTCTTTCTCTCTATTTTTCTGTTTTTCTTTCTTTTTTTCTCTTTCTTACTACTTTTCTACTTTTATACAAAATCAAAATATCTAGTCACCCAAAAAGACCAAAATACCCCTACACTCAAATATCTCGCAAACGCTCTCAAAACGCGATGAAACATCGCAACATTGAAAAATAACATTTTCTAAATAAAAGTCGAAAATAAAATAATATAATAATAAAATAATCAAAAACGACTCACTTAAATGAAAATACTAAAACTGGGGCGTTACAATATTCCTCCCTTTTGATTAATTAATCAAAACTTCATTTTGATTATTAATCTTCCCTTTGGCGCTTCTCTTTAGGCTTCCTTTAGAGTTTTCTGTCTCTCTTTTCCCCCCGCAGAGTCGGAGTTTCGCGCGACGCACTAGAGCACTGTACAACTTGGAGTTGTTACGCTGTCCGTTTCATTTTCTGCACTACACCATGTGTGTTAGAGAAGGAATGAGAATGGAGATTTCCTACCCTCATTCTGACTACTTCAGGTAGGGGACGAATGACCCTGTGCCTGGCTTAGTCATCTCTAACTCTATGCGGTAGCGTATCTCATCCCAGCAGAGTCGATCCTTGATCACTCTTGCTCCTTTCAATCTCTATTTGTTAATATTATTTTCTTATGTCCAATTATTTCCTTTTGATTCCCCCAGGAGATTCTTAATCCCTTTTCTTCAGCTAAACACAGTCTTCCTGTTAAACACCGAAACTTTTGCAAAGTTCGCAACCTTATCTTGGTTCTTCTCCCTTTGATTAGTTAACCACTGTCTGTCAGTTAAAACACCAATTTGCACTTCTTCTCAGTTAACCACAGTCTATCTATTAACACACTGAGTTTCCTTCTTGGGTTAATAACCTTCTCTTGGTTAATCACCCATTTTTTCAGTTAACCACAACCTGTCTGTTAAAATACTGAACCCCCTTTGAGTTAATCACCTTCTCTTGGTTAATCACTCGCTTCTTTTCGATTAATCACAGTCTTTTTGTTCACACCGAATTCCCCGCGGTTAGCACCTCCATTTGGTTCAAATACCCTTTCGTTGGTCAAATGCTGCTTGCTCAGTCAATACCAACCCGTCTTTTGGGTCACAACCTTTACTTGGTTCTACACCCGTTTTTTTCAGGTTAACCACTGTTTATCAGTTAATATACCGAAATCCCTTCAGAGTTAGACACCTTCTCTTGGTTCAGTACTCTCTCTTTTTGGTTCATCACAGCCTGTCTGTTGACACCAACTTCTTTCTCCCCACCAGAGTCGTTATCTCTTTGGTTAACCACTGCTAGTCAGTTAACATACCGAACCCTTATCCTCTTGTTTTCCTTTTTTGGATCTTCAACAGGGTCGCTAAGATCCCCAGCACGGTCACTTTGTTTCCTTACTCCCCAGTGGATTCTTTACTATTCCTTTTGCTCCTTTGTCGTCTTGGTTTCTGCACCATTCTTGCACTTTATCCTCAATACAGTTACTACTTCTCATTTACCCTCCTTTCTTGGTTTTGACAGCATTTCTTTATCCCCAGCGGAGTTTTTCCTTGCACTTGTTCTCTTGGTTTTTGACACCATTCCTTTCATCTTTCCCTTGTTAGACGAAGGCAATTGATCTATAAAGAGGGGGGTTTGAATAGATCAATTCTTTTTAAATGCGAGTCGGCGCTAAAATTTGTTTTTAAAAATATTTTACGGAAGCGGCCGAGGATAATTCGTCTACACGAACCGAGTTATTGAGAGAATCGGATATACGTAAGCCAAATGGAACGAAAGGCTCGAAGAGAAAAAATAGAATCGCAACTTAACAATTAATCAATTTTCCAAAAGCACTTAACAAGGTGCAATATCCAACTGAGTATTCAAAAATTAAACCAAACTTGACAATATATCAAACACCTTGTATGCATTCAATGTATCGAACACTTGGAGTGCGTAAGACTCCAAGTTTAGCCTTCTATTATAGTTGATGCAGAATTTTCACTAAGCACAATCCAAAATGATTGTGCAATGGTTTTCAAAATAATTTTCTGCAAAAAACTATACCAGAATTTTTATCGATCGATTAACTATTACAAGCGTAAACAATTCAAAATATAAATGAGATAAGGAAAAGGAAACAACACCATGTTTGTTTAGGCAGTTCCCCTTTCGTCCTCGCTTCGGGTACGTCTGCCCTCAATTCTAAAGCTAGAATTGAGATATCTATAACTTGTTTGCAAATGTTTTTACAAGAGAAAACTTAGCTATCCCACACTAAAAAACACTTCGTTGATGCAGATACTTTGTCTTCTCTTCCCTTGATTCGAGTCGAATCAACGAACTTGTTGGAAGAACCTCCGTTTACCATTACTAGATTGCAAGAACACACAAGTCTTCAATCACCTTCACTCAGTTGATTCTGATCCACACATAGTTCGATCCTCAAACCTTGTTGCACAATCCTCCAGTTACTGCTACTAGATCGACAAAACCTTTCGTTCTTCTATCACCTTCGCTCGGCTGAATTCAATGCATCCGAGATCTGATCCAAAAACCCCCAAATCCAATTGATCTTGGAGGGCAAAACCCTAGAGGTTTTATTCAAGAACAAACCCACTGAACCACTCACCCTAAACAAAGATACAACTCTATGCTTTGGACGTTATCACTTCATGATGTAGAAAATCAACAAAAATGATTATGTGTATTTGTTGAAAAAAATGCAAGATGAAGATGAACTTGATGAGAGAAAAAGGTTCAATTTATTTCTTTCACTTGTTCTTGTTGGTTGTAAAAATATGAGGAGCCAACTATATATATGATGCAAAAACCAACTAACTCAAATAGCAACAAAATGAACATAGAAGCAATTAGAAAAAATGAGTCAAACGAGCGAAGGGTCGACCGCTCGCTTGATGAGGGTCGACGTGCGCTAACCTGTCAAATTATCTATGCAAGTTGGACGAGCATGCATCGACCGCCACAGGATCATGCGTCGACGCATGGTTGTTTAAAATGTAGAATAAAGAATCCCAATAGCATGCGTCGACCGTAGGCTCAATCAGGGTCAGCATGCGCTAACCCGGGCAATTCATAAACTTTGACACAAGTGCATGAGTCGACTCATGCACAACTTAGGTCGACGCAAGTCACGAAAATCCCTAGAAATTGATTTTTCTACAAGTTTTCACCAACTTAGGCACAAATCATGCATACCTTATACTAATACCATGATTATACACATGTAGGAAATGTGCAGGACTCTTCCTATATGTTTTAGACACATGATAATTGATTGTTGTATGCAATGCGAACGACAATGAGATGATACCGTCCAAATTACAAGCTAGGAGCTAGCCTACATTGTTGACATCATTAAAATAGAAACCAAGTGAGAAACACCTTGCTCTCACATCCCTAACGCAGTTACTCTTTATGCTCAGATTTCCCCAGTAGAGTTTCTTATCTCCTTCGCTTTTGGTTTTGACACCATTTACCTTTTCTTTTTCCTTTTCCGTCTTGGCTCCACGAACTACGGACGCTCTGATTCTGCATTCATTCGAATGTAAGATATGTAGGCACAAGATTGCGATGATCTAGGCGAGCACACTTCCACCTTCTCTGCACCTTCTTCTTCTCTTTCCCTGGTTCCATGAACTACGGAGCTCTGATTTCCTCATTGCACTATGAGGGTACGTAGGCACGAGGGCCCTAATCCTCCGCGAGCACTCTCTTTCTTTTCTCTTTTCTCTTCTCCCTCCTTTCTTCTTTTAGCTAGAAGCCTTTAGATGGATAACCCATCCAAGCCTAGAAGCAAGAAAAATGGTTCCCGTCGAGTACGACGGATGCGTAAGGTGCTAGTACCTTCCTTTCGCATAACCGACCTCCTGACCTGTTTCTCTTCCCCTTGGGTTTTATCGATATTTTCCCTGTCCTCTGGGACTAAATAAAGTTCGATGGAGACTCTGTTGTATCTTTGAGTGTGCGATTCACTCAGGTATAATCTCGCTAGCTTCAGGAACAAGCTCTTCAATTTAGTCTTTGGAGCAAATAAAATGGTTGATTGAGGAGGAAGTTATGGCCTTGGAAAGTAAGGCAAAAATCACAGAATTTTGTAGCTTAGTGAAATTTCCAAAAATCCTAATTTTGCAACTTTGATCTTTTCTTTAATTTTCTTGATTGATCATGATCAAATGAATTCACCAATCATATTTTCATGATATTTGACCCGAGGAAATCATGTTTGACCTAAAGATGCCAAAAATAAAGCTTTAACTTGATTAGTTGCTTCACTTTGCATCAGATGAACTGAACTTTGTATTTGCCAATGATTCAAGCTTCTTGGGCACTTAGCATCTTGTGAATGGTCTTCAAAGATGTATTGGAGGTCCTTGAATCATATTTTTAAGTATAGGATCATCCTCAGATGAAAAATTTAACCCAGGGACTAAATTAGGTCAAAACCCTAATTGGGATGCACCAGATGACTTAGGACTTGTTGATCTTCATTCAATGCTCTCTGGCACTTGATTTTTTATGATAGGAAAACTTTGATCAATGTTGAATGAATTGGGGGTTGAAAGATTAAGGATCACACCAATCCCTGACTAATCATCAACTTGAACATCTTTTGGCACAACCTAACTTGTAAAGCAAGCAAGCACATAATTCTTGTATTTGATAGGGGTTAGTGATGTATAAAGACACCCAAACACATGTAATGCTAAATGTAATGTAAATGATGTGAATGAGGTGGAATCTTAGGGGTAAAATTAGGGTATGACAATTTGACATCAAAATCTAAATTGGAGAAAAGCTTAAAAAATGGCTGAAATTAAACAATGCAATAACTTACTTAAAAGTAAAGGCTTCAGGTTATAAAATAGAACGCATATACGTACATTCTTATGACTATTT
Source organism: Lathyrus tuberosus (assembly GCA_022829125.1). Taxonomy (NCBI): domain Eukaryota; kingdom Viridiplantae; phylum Streptophyta; class Magnoliopsida; order Fabales; family Fabaceae; genus Lathyrus; species Lathyrus tuberosus. The sequence continues at coordinate 221,047 of JALAZF010000368.1, read as the reverse complement.
TCTCACAAACACAGAGATACTTTGAGTACAAAATTTGTGTATAATTGTAGACTGGTCGGAAAAATAGCAAGTGTATTATTTTAACGATGTAGTAATAAGTGGGGTTATCCCCAAAATCGATCTCTCGAGGACTGCGTATAATTTGTAAGTACAGATGTTATTTTTGTTGGTTCTTGGATTGGCTAGAATTTTGGTAAAACAAAGATGTTCAATGTTGATGTCACATGGGTGATGTCTTAACATTGAGTATTAACATTGGTTTATGTTAAGTGTTTAACTTGTTGGAGTTGTGAAGTCTGATGTCACATGCGATGTCATGACATCAGGTCTGCAGAAGATTAATAACAACAGGTTTAGTGATGTTGTTAGGGTTTGCGTTTTAGCTGGATATTGGGAGAGCTGTTAGTCTCATTGGTTGCGGATATCTTGGGATAGATATTCTCTGTTGCATACATATTTGATGCAGATTTGTAGGGAGGTTTAAAAGCTGAAGATTTAAGAAGATTTTGAGAGAGAAAATCTGTTTTGAAGATTCAGTTTTAAATAACAAATCAGGTCAGATATTGTAGCAGGTCCAAGCCCAATTCAAATAGCTATATAATGTGCATCATTCCCGAAGGAAAAGTAACGAAGAAAGAGAGCTAAAGACTGAGTGTCGTTGTGTCTTCGTGTTTGTAAACCATTCGAGTGTGAATTGGTGTTGTTGTTTTGAGTTGTTCTTGATCAAAGCTGTGAAGCAGAATCAAGTAGTGATATTCAAAGTGTGTAATCCTTGAATTATATCACTGAAGTGATTTAGGGATTGAGTAGTGCTCTCATACCTAAGTGCTCTCTTATGTAGAAAGTTCATTAGTAGGAATTAAGTTTAGGAGATTGTCAACGTGGTTGTTAAGTCTGTAAATTAATTCTATAAGTAGTGAATTTCATCCCTGGCTTGGTAGCCCCCAGACGTAGGTAGTTACAACCGAACTGGGTGAACAATTCATTGTGTTGAATTATTGCTTGTTATTGCATTGTCCATTGCAGAGTGTGTTGTTGTGACATCGGACTTAACATCACACATCTGGTACTAGAATTTCAATTGGTATCAGAGCAGGCATCCTATATGTCTCTGGGTGAGATCTAGGGAAGTTACTTTCTGGTGTAAAGATGGACAAAGAAGTTGGAGGATTTGTCAACAGACCCCCTATTTTGGATGGCTCGAATTATGATTATTGGAAGCCAAGGATGATCACCTTTTTGAAATCCTTTGACAGCAGAGCTTGGAAGGCTATCATTAAAGAATGGAAAGCACCTGTTGTGTTTGAAAAAGATGATGCTGGGAAAGATAAAGAGGGCACCTCAAAGCCGAAGCCTGAAGAGGAATGGACCAAGGAAGAAGATGAACTTGCCCTTGGAAATTCCAAAGCTTTAAATGCAATTTTCAATGGAGTGGACAAGAACATATTCAGGTTGATCAATACCTGTGAAGTTGCTAAGGAAGCTTGGGATATTTTGAAGGCTACACATGAAGGAACATCTAGAGTTAAGATGTCAAGACTTCAGATTCTAACATCAAATTTTGAAAGTCTGAAGATGAAGGAAGATGAGACTATCCATGACTTCCACATGAGTATCCTTGAGCTGTCCAATGCATCCAGTGCTCTTGGAGAAAAGATGTCAGAAGAAAAGCTTGTAAGGAAAATCCTTAGGTCCCTTCCTAAGAGGTACAAGATGAAGGTGACTGCAATTGAAGAAGCTCAAGACATCAGCAAGATGAGGGTTGATGAGCTCATTGGATCTCTTCAAACTTTTGAGCTTGGGTTGAATGAGGAAGAACCAGAAAAGAAGCCAAAGAGTATAGCCTTGGTTTCAAATGATCAAGAAGAGAAAGGGAATAGTGCTGAATCCCAGGAGGATCTATCTCAGGCCATTGTTATGTTGGGAAGGCAGTTCAACAAGGTGTTCAAAAGAATGAACAAGAACTTCAAGCCTAATGCCAAGAACATCGCTTCTGACATCAGCAAGTCTAAGGAGAAGGATGAAGAGAAAACTGCTCAAGACAAGGGTGTTCAGTGCTTTGAGTGTGAAGGTTATGGACATGTTAAGAAAGAATGTCCCACATTCCTAAAGAAGCAGAAGAAAGGAATGACAGTTTCTTGGTCAGACTTTGAAAGTGAAAGTGAAGGAGAGTCAGCCAAACATGTCAAAGCTTTAACTGGAATAGTTGTTTCTGATGGTGACTTAAGTGATGAGGAACTGACTTTTGAGGAGTTAGCATCCACTTATCAAGAGCTTTGTCTAAAGAGTGCAGAAATCTGTCAAGAAAGTGAAAGACAGAAGAAACAGATTGTTCAACTTGAGACTGCTAAAGCTAATTTGGAAAATGAAGTCTTATTAGTCAAAGCTCATCTTGATAATATGACCAAATCTGTTCGGATGCTGAACTGTGGTACAGACACACTGGATAAGATCCTTCAGACAGAAAAGGTTGCTGGAGATAAGTCAGGCATAGGATTTGTGGTTGAGGAAAAAGTATCCGCTGAAGCAAGCACTTCAGGAACCAAGAAGGAGATGTCTCAACCATTGTCTCAACATCACACAAAGAGACAGGATCCTAAACCTAAGCAGGTTGCTCATCCACAACCTCAAAATGTTGGGAAGAGGCATGCTCATGGTCCTCATCAAAGGAAGGCACATGTTTCTGGAGCTAGGCAGTATATGCCTCCACAATATCATAAGAGCATGCAGGCTTCTAGGTCCAAATAGAACATGTTCCATCAGATGTCTCAACATCAGGGAAACATGTATGGCTATGGATATAATAATGATGTGCCTTATTATTATGGAAGAAGGAAGCCTCATCACCGTAGAAGACAGCTAAAAGGACATCATCCTTACCATAGAAGACAGTCAAACTATGGGAGAAGAAGACAACATTATGGGTGGCAGCCACAACATTATCATCATCAAGGTGGCAGAAGGTTTAACCACTTCAGAAAAGACAGAGTTAGGTGCTTTTACTGTGGCAGATTTGGACACATGCAGTTTTCTTGTTTCAAGCTACATGGTTATCCCAAGTCTAACCCTCAACCCAGACAGAAGGATAACATGCCCAAGGATGTTAAGCAGTGGGTTCCTAAAGAAGAGGTTAAGTGTCTATTGGCTCACTTTTCAGATAGACACTCTGCTAAGGATGGTTGGTACTTTGACAGTGGCTGTTCAAAGCACATGACTGGTTTCAGAAACCAATTAGTGGATGTCAATTCTTGCTCCTCAATTGATGTTACTTTTGGAAACGGAGAGAAAGGGGTGGTACAAGGTGTTGGAAAAGTGAAGTGTCATCAGGGACCTGATCTTGACAATGTACTTCTTGTCAAAGGGTTGAGTGCTAATTTAATTAGCATAAGTCAGCTCTGTGATGATGGTTATAAGGTCAGCTACACCAAAGATGAGTGTGTGGTGACAAATGAGCTGAATGAGATAGTGATGAAGGGAATAAGATCCAGAGATAACTGCTATCAAAGGGTACCTCAAGTGGACAGTTTATCTGGTGATGTTAAGATTGATGTTGAAACATCAGATTGTGACAACAAGTGTGAAAGTCTGCTGAAAGGTCAAGTAGGGTTAATTACTCTTAATGTGTATCCTTTTAAATTTTTAAAAGGAAAGTTAATTTGGAGGGAGAAACTCATTGATTGGTCTTTAAGGGATACACAAAATCAGGCGTCATGCCTTAGACCATCATTCCCTTTTCTAGCAATATCACGTTTCATCAAGGATCATATCTCCCGACTGTTCGTCTCCTTCAACAAGAAGAATCATCTGTCTCAGAACTCATACTGCCTAAAGGGAACCTTGTCAAACCAGATGTCTTCTCCATCAAAGAAATCTATTTCTCAAAGCTCTTCGTGAGATAAGGCTAGGGTTTCTTCAGAAGAGGGGTCTGCAGAAGAAGCGTTGAATGTAGAACCTATTTCCATGATGCTCCCAGAGTCAGGTAAATCTAGACCTTTTAAACTTGTTTCAAAAAGGGCTGGGACTATCTTTAGAGATAATGAAACAAAGAAGCTTGTTACTAGTGTTCTATTTAGTGATAAAATAGCACCTAGGTCATCCACTTCTCAAACTGTTGAAGAAAGGGTAGATGTTGACAAAAGCTTAGGTCAGATTGTTGATAAGATCTTTGAGAAAGGGCTTCCTATAAAGGGTATATCTAGACCACTGAGACAAATGCTTGCTGAACATTCTGAAAGGGAAAAGAGTGACATGCAAAGTGCAGCTACAAATCTTCATAGACTTGCTATGTCTGTTATTGAAGATTCTGAAGGGGGAGTGGAAGAAGATGATGTGCATGAGGAAGCTAATGTTAAGGGGGATGTTAGAACATCACCTGTTGAAGCTACTCCTGGTGAAGAAAAGAATGAGGATGTGATCAATGTGGTTGATCTATCTGATGATGAATTCATTGGAAAAACTGTTCCAAGCATTGCTAAGAGACTCAAGACAAGGAAAGGAAAGACTGTTGAATCCTCTCCAAAGAAGTCTTCTGAAGGCAAGAAGAAAACTGCTGTTGTTGGTCCTACAAAACCTTGGAGCAAGGTTGCTACTTCCTCCAAAAAAAGGAAGATCAGGGAAGATTCTGATTCTGACTTTGATGTTGAGGATGATGCTCATGACATCACACCTGTCAGAAGAACAATTTTGAAGAGAATCTCTGACAAAGTCCCTGAAGTACCAGTTGGCAACATTTCCTTTCATTATGCCAGCAGTGCATCAATGTGGAAATTTGTTTGTCAGAGAAGACTAGCCATAGAGAGGGATCTTGGGAAAGAAGCTTTAGAGATGAAGGATATTATGGAACTGATTAATGAGGCTGGGTTGGTGAAGACTATGACCAAATTTCCTAAGTGCTATGAGGGTCTTGTCAAAGAATTTATTGTCAACATTTCTGGAAATATTGCTGATAAAAAGAGCATTGATTTCATGAAAATCTATGTGAGAGGAAAGTGCATTAATTTCTCTCCTAGTACTATCAACAAGTATCTGGGAAGAGATGATGAAGAGTATAGTGAACTTGAGATGATTGATAATGAAATATGTAAAGAGATTACAGCTGGTTAGGAAAAGGTTTGGCCATTGAAAGGGAAGTTGAAGGCCAGTAAACTTAGCATCAAGTATGCAATTCTTCACAGAATTGGAGCTGTCAACTGGGTGCCAACAAACCACAAGCCAACAATAGCTGTTGGATTGGGTAGGTTTATCTATGCTGTTGGGAAGAAGATAAAGTTTGACTATGGAAGCTACATATTTGAGCAAGTGGTGAAACATGCTGAAACAAATGCTATCAAGCTACCCATCGCATTCCCATCCCTTGTTTGTGGAATCATCTTGGAGCAACATCCTGAAACCTTAACAAGTTCAGATATAGCTTGCAAGAGGGAGTCAGCCTTGTCCTTGCATCCTAAGTTGTTTGCTGGACATCATGTTCCAGACATTGTTGTAACATCAAGTTCTGATGTTAAAAAGGCCAGTACTAAAGCTGAGTTGATTGAAGAATTGAAGGCAACATGCAAAGATCTTGATGTGGTTATCAGTACTAGCACTGCTAGGAAGTTGAGAATTGAGCAGATGATCAAATCCTTGGAACAAGGTGATGATGATGTTGAAGTACCAGGCTCTGAAGAAGGTGGTCCTAGCACTGATGATGACGATGGAGCCAGCTCTGATGAAGACTAGTTTCCCTGCTGCTTTTTTCTTGATAGTAGTTTAGTTTTATTTTTTGCTGTTTTTGTTTCTGCACTTGATGTGCCTGATATGTAATCTGAATATTGTGCCTGTTTATGTACTATTTTTGTTTTTGTTCTATGATTTGTCTTGTCTTCGATGCTGACTTTAGACTGACAATGAGAGCCTGTTTAGGACTAACTGTAGTGAGTAGGACTTACATGTTGAAGTTTGTCCAATTGTGGCTAAAAAGGGGAGAGTTAGCCAAGAGTTAGTCAAGGTGTTGATATGCAGATATTAAAGGGGAGAGTTGTTGAACAGTAGCTGGTATGCTTGTTCTTGTTTTGAGGGGGAGCTTGCCCTATGCTGCTATTTAGTGTTTGAAGTCGGTGCAGCTGCTTGAAGATATGTTGCTACCAGTTAGTGCTGAAGTATGTAGCAGAGTTTTGGAGTGTGCATTATGAAGCTGTGATGAAGAAATGCTGCTGCAAAGGTTGGCAAAATATTCATGTTTATCCGCTGCTGAAGTCTCTGATGTTGCAGAGATTGTTTTAGCCAAAATTAGCCAAAAGGGGAGATTGTTGGTTCTTGGATTGGCTAGAATTTTGGTAAAACAAAGTTGTTCAATGTTGATGTCACATGGGTGATGTCTTAACATTGAGTATTAACATTGGTTTATGTTAAGTGTTTAACTTGTTGGAGTTGTGAAGTCTGATGTCACATGCGATGTCATGACATCAGGTCTGCAGAAGATTAATAACATCAGGTTTAGTGATGTTGTTAGGGTTTGCGTTTTAGCTAGATATTGGGAGAGCTGTTAGTCTCATTGGTTGCAGATATCTTGGGATAGATATTCTCTGTTGCATAGAGATTTGATGCAGATTTGTAGGGAGGTTTAAAAGCTGAAGATTTAAGAAGATTTTGAGAGAGAAAATCTGTTTTGAAGATTCAGTTTTAAATAACAAATCAGGTCAGATATTGTAGCAGGTCCAAGCCCAATTCAAATAGCTATATAATGCGTATCATTCCTGAAGGAAAAGTAACGAAGAAAGAGAGCTAAAGACTGAGTGTCGTTGTGTCTTCGTGTTTGTAAACCATTCGAGTATGAATTGGTATTGTTGTTTTGAGTTGTTCTTGATCAAAGCTGTGAAGCAGAATCAAGTAGTAATATTCAAAGTGTGTGATCCTTGAATTATATCACTGAAGTGATTTAGGGATTGAGTAGTGCTCTCATACCTAAGTGGTCTCTTAGGTAGAAAGTTCATTAGTAGGAACTAAGTTTAGGAGATTGTCAACGAGGTTGTTGAGTCTGTAAATTAATTCTACAAGTAGTGAATTTCATCCCTGGCTTGGTAGCCCCCAGACGTAAGTAGTTACAACCGAACTGGGTGAACAATTCATTGTGTTGATTTATTGCTTGTTATTGCATTGTCCATTGCAGAGTGTGTTGTTGTGACATCGCACTTAACATCACACATCTGGTACCATAATTTCAATTTCAATTAGACAAAAGTTCCTTTTGGGGGTTTTGATTTCCAAACTAATTCTAATGACAGAAAGAAAAAAGCAGAATAATAAAATGACTTTAACAATTATGAGAAATTATGCTAGGAAAGGTGTATGAATTGCTCAGCAAGAACCCTAAATTATCCTCAAAGAGATATTCCTCCAAACCTTAATTTTACTGACCCTCAAATATTTTTCTTAAATTCCTTAACCAAAAAACCTTTGATATTCCCCAGACCCTAATTCCTTAGCAGTCAAGAGAGAACATCAAGCAATAGTTCTGACAAGGTCTTTTAGTCACTATGGGGTATCCCTATTCCTAGGCAATATCTACCTTAATGTATTATGCAAAAACAATAGATTGGTTTTTCAGGCCAAATCCCTAACCGTAAATCGTTCCCAATTTGTACAATCGAAAAAAGTATTAATTTATTTGCATAACAAAAGATTAAGGTAAGAAAGCATAAACTCATCAAATAATTCAACAACGGTTCGTTACATCACAATTCAGGGACACCCCCCTAGCATTGGGGGGTTTAGCTACTCATAATATTCAAAGAAAACAAAATACAAAATAAAAACATTACAAGAATTGGTGATAAAAGTTGATCTTCAATTTCTTCCGATCATGAAAATCTCCTCTTTTCCCAATCATCCAGAGCTCTCTTCTTTCTTTTGTAATTCTTTCGTACGATCAAAAGTCCCTATTTTTCTATCTCCATACAGCCTAAGTAGTTCCAATTCACTAAAACAGTACGAAATTCCCAGAATACCCCTCAGAGCACTACACTCAGAAAGTATAAAAAATCACAAAGTTTTCTCTCCCAGGCTTGCTGACACGGGCACCCGTGTCAGACCTCTATTTCTCTGTACAAACTTTCCTCACTCCAGGTGTACTGACACAGGCCGTGTCAGATGACACGGGCACCCGTGTCAGCTCCCTGACTTCCTCCCAAATCTTCAATTTCAAATGCGTGTTGCTCCAGGCCTTCTGACACGGGCCGTGTCAGGCAACACGGGCACCCGTGTCAGCCCACTGTCCTCATTCCAATTTCATTCCAAATTTTTGCGATTTTTCTCGATTTTTTGCTCCGATTCTTCCTGAATGTTTATGTGAACCTGAAAACACAAAAGAATACAACCAAGGCATAAAATGCGGTAAAAGAGATGTAAAACAAATAAACAATAACAAGATAGTAGTTAAAACAAATAGCGAAATGACGTGTGAAAACCACTTATCTAACTCCCCAAAACTTAAACCGTTGCTTGACCTCAAGCAACAAGCTTGCATAAAAATTTTCAGATCAAACGGTACAAATCCAATGAAAGACCTGTAAAGGTAAGGTGTGTCAATACTCATACGTGACCCTTTGTTCCGATCGGTTAAAACTAGTTCTCTTGGTAATCGTCCGTTAACGAAGGTATTCCACAAACACAAACCGCGATAAAACCACGAACCTACATCCCCCTTTTCGGTTACCTCTCCAACTATGCTTTGGGCTTAAGTATTTTCTTCGATTCTCTACCCCTTTCATTCGGATAATTAGATTAAGGCATTTTTTTCGTTTTCCCTCACATGCACAAAATTGATCGAAAGTTTTTCTAGGCACCATTATCTCTTTTTCTCGATCATTGGTGTTTATTAGTCCACTTTGGGAAGATAATTGAGACTCAACCCCCGTTATGCTAAGTAACCGGGTGAAGGTTACCCAACTTAGAAGGACAAGTTGCCTTTATCACCATTATTCATTTTTTTTTCGGTGCCTTAGGTCATTCTCTCAATCAACCTTGTACATGCAATTCTTTTTAGTCATGCCTGACTATCACTATGAACTAATCGGGGAATACTTCTCAAATCCAAGTACTATGACCCAAATCTACACGTTGGACTCGTTTCCTTACTCCAGGGCATCTAGGGTGTTCGGGTCATTCCTAAGTTTTCAAACTTTCCCAATGTCCCTAATTCTAACTCATCTTCCCTCAAACTCTATATACTTTCTTGACCACTTCAAAATCATAGTATTCACAAGAAAAATTTTAACGGTTCAAATTCGGGGAGAATTCAGAATGGTTTTCAACACACAAAACAGACATGACTCGTACAAAAAGGAAAAACTAAAAGCAGTAGATCCTCCCCCAAACTTGAACTACACATTGGCCCCAATGTGTTAGAACAAGAGCGAGAGAGGTCACTCACAGAGATCCTTCTCAGGATGCTGACGGTAATGCAACACCACTACTACATCATCATTTGCACATGTAGGATCCAGATTATTTCCTGCAAACAAAACAAAACAAACAACAAAAAGAAAGTAATCAATCAGAAAAACGTGGGTTGCCTCCCACGTAGCGCTTCGTTTAACGTCGCATGGCTCGACGGGTTACTCCCCAAAGCTATGGGGGATACTTCAGCTTACACACCTTGTCTCTTGACTTTTCCGCCACAAAAAACCAGTCAGGTTCAGAGATAAGAGCTACTTTGTCCCTTAAGTCACCTCCAACCTCCATATACTTCCATTGATGTTTCTTTTTCTTTCTCTTCTTGATTTCATGAATGGACCTTGAAGTGTTGCCATGTGCAATAGATGACCAAGATACTGCAACCTTAGAGATTATGCCCAAGACTTTTTCAGGTGGTGGTCTTGCACTTCTGCTTTTTCCTACTATTTGGATCATTCCAACTGAAACTTGATTTCCTTCACCTACACCCTGCTTCTTGATATCTAACACTTTTAAAGTTATTTCCTCCTCAAAAGATTTCAATGTCAGAGTACCTTTTTCAATGTCCACATTGCATCTACTAGTGAGCAAGAATGGTCGACCAAGAATGATGGGAGTCTCTTCATCCTCAGGAATATCCATGATCTCAAAATCAACTGGAAAGATGAATTTATCAATCATCACCAACACATCTTCAGCTAACCCATATGATTGCTTAGTTGTGTGGTCAGCAAATTTAAGATTTGTTCTCCCATCACTCACCTTCCTAATTCCCAACTTTTTAAAAATGGATAATGGCATGAGACTTACACTCGCACCTGAATCAATGAGGACCTTCTTGAAATTTATGTTTTTTATGGTGCAAGGTATTGCGACCGATCCGAGATCCTTCTACTTGATTGGGATCTTCCTTTCTGGCGAGATTGCACTGGACTTTTCCTTTGGAACAACTGGCTCATCTCCAATAGGTCTTTTATTAGTTATCATTTCTTTCATGAATTTCTTATACAAGGGCATTTAGTCGAGTGCTTCAAAGAATGGCATATGGACTTCTAACTTTTTGAACATTGAGATAAATTTCTCAAAGTCCTTCTCTTTAGGATCTTTCTTCGTCACTCTCTGAGGGTAAGGTAGCTTAATCTGTGGTTTAGCCTCCTCTTTCTTTTTCTCTTCAGTTGGCTTCACGGGTGGTAAAGCTCTTTCTGGTTCTTTCCTGTTTTCTCTCACTTCCAGATCCACCTCTATACATTGATAATCATTTGTTTCCATTTCTTCATCTTTTTCCACAACTCTCTGACTTCTCGTTGTGACAATATTAACATTCTCATGATTTTTTGGATTCGGTATTGTTGCACTCGGGAGGGATCCTTGAGCATGCATAGAGAGTTGTTGTGCTATTTGTCCCAGCTGAACTTCAAGATTTTTGATAGAAGCTAAATTATTCCTTTGATTATTTCTGGTATCTTCTTGGAATTGCATACTGTGAGTTGCCATCTTCTCAATTGCTATCTCCCATTGTGCTTTTTGGGGAGCCTGTTGTTGTAATTGTTGCTGAGGTTGTTGATATTGTTGCTGGTATGGTTGGTGATATTGGATGGTTCCTTGCTTCGGAACACTCCCTTGTTGATCCGTCCAGGAGAAATTTGGATGATTTTTCCACCCCGGATTATAAGTATTGGAGTAGGGATTGTTCTGCCTCAAAATTTTAATTTCTTCTACCTGTTGTGTTGTAGCAACACATTGCATGGCGAAGTGAGCCCCCCCACAAATTTCACAATTTACTACTTGAACTGGTTGAACCTGAGCCACAGTTTGAGTACCAAGATTCATTTTCTTAAGTCTTCTCTCGACTTCGGCTGCAATCTAGTCTTCCGTCTTTACCACTTGCTCAGTAAGTTTCAAATCAATCATCCTTTCTGGTTGGCTCACAGTGCGATCATACAACTCCAAATGCTCGTTTGCGGCTATGGCATCAATGATCTTTTTGATACCAGTGGCTGTTGTAAAATTAGATGAACCACCGACAACTATATCAATTAGTTGCTTGGTCTTCAACTGGAGGCCATTGACGAAATTTTGCATCTGTTCGGTTGCATCCGTGTTATGAGTAGGACATGCAACCAAAAACCTCTTAAATCTCTTATATGCATCTCCGAGTAACTCTCCCTCCTTCTGCTTCAAACTTCCTATATCATACCTTTTTCGAATGTACACCGAGGCGGGAAAGTACTCATTCAAAAGTGGTGATACTCTCGGCAGGTAAAGAATAAAACCACTCTTCTGCATCATCTGACAAGGTAAAAGGGAACATGACCAGCTTTTTGGCTTCTTCAGAATGTCCTTCAATTTTTAGCGACGTGCTCATAGTTAGAAACCTTTGGAGGTGCTTATTGGCATCTTCATTAATTTTTCCAGTAAAAGGTCTCCTCTCGAGCTGTCGGATGGTGGATGGATGCAACTGAAAGTGGTCAACATTAACCGGTTGATTTACGATGGTCAACCGGCCTGTTGGAGCATTTGCTCTTCCATAGTCCCCCAGAAGTCTCTCTACTAGAGGTGGATCAGCAGCCATGATAAGAGTTTCCAGCTCTGAATCTGTGCCGGAATCTGTGTGCTCTGAGTGCCCTAAAACTGACTCTTCTTTCTCTTGCTCAGAATTAATTGGTTCTGAAGTCACCGCGGCCAGTCTTTCTAGTCTAGCTTGACGACATCTGGTGTGCAAAGATCTCTCTGGTTCTGCGTCAAAAGAAAATTCAGCTGAGGCTTTACCTCACATACACAGGTTAGGAAATTATTAGTAATAAAAAAAAACAGGAAAATAAGATTAAAAAAAAAAATTGGTCACAGAGTGACAAAATTCCAATTGAATTAAAATCAACAATTATAATTTGGCAGTCCCCGGCAACGGCGCCAAAAACTTGATCGAAAAAATAACAAGTGTATTATTTTAACGATGTAGTAATAAGTGGGGTTATCCCCAAAATCGATCTCTCGAGGACTGCATATAATTTGTAAGTCCAGATGTTATTTCAATTAGACAAAAGTTCCTTTTGGGGATTTTGATTTCCAAACTAATTCTAATGACAGAAAGAAATAAGCAGAATAATAAAATGACTTTAACAATTATATGAAACTATGCTAGGAAAGGTGTATGAATTGCTCAGCAAGAACCCTAAATTATCCTCAAAGAGATATTCCTCCAAACCTTAATTTTACTGACCCTCAAATATTTTTCTTAAATTCCTTAACCGAAAAACCTTTGATATTCCCCCTGACCCTAATTCCTTAGCAGTCAAGAGAGAACATCAAGCAATAGTTCTGACAAGGTCTGTTAGTCACTACGGGGTATCCCTATTCCTAGGCAATATCTACCGTAATGTATTATGCAAAAACAATAGATTGGTTTTTCAGGACAAATCCCTAACCGTAAATCGTTCCCAATTTGTACGATCGAAAAAAAGTATTAATTTATTTGCATAACAAAAGATTAAGGTAAGAAAGCATAAACTCATCAAATAATTCAACAACGATTCATTACATCACAATTCAGGGACACCCCCTAGCATTGGGGGGTTTAACTACTCATAATATTCAAAGAAAACAAAATACAAAATAAAGACATTACAAGAATTGGTGATAAAAGTTGATCTTCAATTTCTTCCGATCATGAAAATCTCCTCTTTTCCCAATCCTCCAGAGCTCTCTTCTTTCTTCTGTAATTCTTTCGTACAATCAAAAGTCCCCATTTTTCTCTCTCCACACAGCCTAAGTAGTTCTAAATCACTAAAACAGTACAAAATCACTAAAGTAGTTCTAAATCACTAAAACACTACACTCATAAAGTATAAAAAATCACAAAATTTTCTCTCCCAGGCTTGTTGACACGGGCTGTGTCAGGCGACACGGGCACCCGTGTCAAACCTCTGTTTCTCTGCGCAAACTTTCCTCACTCCAGGTGTACTGACACGGGCCATGTCAGATGACACGGGCACCCGTGTCAGCTCTCTGACTTCCTCCCAAATCTTCAATTTCAAATGCGTGTTGCTCCAGGCCTTCTGACACGGGCCATGTCAGGCGACACAGGCACCCGTGTCAGCCCACTGTCCTCATTCCAATTTCATTCCAAATTTTTGCGATTTTTCTCGATTTTTTGCTCCGATTCTTCCTGAATGTTTATGTGAACCTGAAAACACAAAAGAACATAACCAAGGCATAAAATGCGGTAAAAGAGATGTAAAACAAATAAAAAATAACAAGATAGTAATTAAAACAAATAGCGAAATGACGTATGAAACCACTGATCATAGACCCTTAAAACTATAAGTAGACATTACTTATATACTAGTCCTAAATTAACCGTCTGCAACGATCGACTAAGCAAATTATGTCACGTCTTCGACTCTATGCAGCCTCTACCTTCGACAAGCCCCTACGTGTTCTCAAATAACTGTCTTATTTTATCCATTTACACCTCATCCGACTGTGTCGAGAATAAACAATCTGAGCACTCTTAATTTCACTATGTCCCAAAACCAATAAAATACATGGTCTCTCTGATTGAAAATTCGACAAAGCTAGTACCATCTTTCGACAGTCAAATTTGTCGAGATGTCCGTGGTCGTAACTAACCACTTCGATTTTTAGCAATAAGCTCAATATCACATAAAAACTTATCACATCCTTATCATTAATTCTTGTTGTCATACCCCAAATTTTGACCACTAAGATTTCCCATCATTGTACAAATCATCATCACAATATGGATGAACCATCTTGCCTCATCAGTTTCCCCAAAGATGGGTGAACACTTACTACAATCAAATTTAGGGTTTCAGGCCCTCTCAGAGTTCGTAGACAAAGGATTAATCAAGAAATGACATGATCTTCAACTTGTATAACCTCCCAAACATCTACAATGGATCAATAGGACTCCCACTTTAAGGATTAAGCACAAGGCTGCTCCCTTCCAGGTGGATCAAGCCTCAAGATCGCCAGTGTCACCAAATTCGGGTTTGGTCGACCAGGGCCTCCAGATGAAAATTTTCCTCTAGGCATGAGCCAATGCTTCAAAGCATATCCCAAAATACTCCATGGAACCTCATGGGCCCAAGCATCAAGTCAATTTGACCTCAGGGGATGCATACATCAAAAATCAGGAATTAGGGTTTCTTGACCTAATTTACCCCTAAGTTGACTTTTGGGACAAATCATGAGCTAAGACCTCAAGACATGATTTAAGGGTCTCTAATAAACCACATTGATCCATTTGCAACAATGGATTGATCTAAGAAGCTTGAGCAACAAGTTTCAATTTCATCTGAACCACAATTATGGTTTCGCTGGAAAAGTCAACTGTAGCTTTGACTTTTGACCAGGACAAGCTCCCAAACCATAGGACATTATTCAATACACCCTATAACACCTATGAAATCAATCCATCAAGTTTGATTTAGGTCAAGGACTTGATTTCATAGAGGATCGCACAGTTTCGAATTCATCTGATAAAAAGTCAACTGTGCACAAAAGTAACCTTTGACTTTTTGAGATTTTTCACAAAAATGGTTTTTTAACCCTAAAATGATGTTAATGTAGGATTTGAATCATCATTCATCAAGAAAAATCAAGAAAAGTGGGATAGCTTGTAAAAGGGGTAACCATAAAAACTTAGAAAATTTTCTAAGTTATGAATAAAGTGGCAAGGGTACCAACTTTGGAGGATCATAACTCCTAAACCACAAGGCCATTTTTCCCCATCCAAAGCTAGATTTGTAGCTCTCATTACCCTCTACAAAAGCTTAAAATTGACCTCCTTCCAAATTCATCATGGATTTTGAGTTATGGAATGATCAAAATCACAAAAAGTGAAAATGTCACTTTTTTCCAACACTTAGTGAAATTTTCACTAAGTCAGAATCTGCCTTCACTTTTTTCCAAATGTAGGGGGATTTTTCACTTGGATCCAAAAGGTATCAAAACTAAATATGATCAAACAGTTGTTGTATCATATGAGGGCTTTCCAAAATGGCCAAGAACATCACCAAATTCCACTTGGGCCATGAGATATGACAATGGCAATATGCCTTGCTGAAAACTGCCAAGGCTAGGCAGAATTTTGCATTTTTGCTCGATTTGGAAAAATCAGATAATTCCAAGCCTTGTCATCACTTTGGACACATCTGAGGATTAAATCTAAAGGGGACAAACACTGAGCCAAGCCTCAAAAGTCCTTGGAACAAGAAGTAGCATGCCAAACCTAGAATTGCCTAAAAAAGGGACAAGACTCTAATTTTCGATTGGAGCATTCAATACATACACCAAGGTGGGAAGAACTGAGCCATTTGCAACTGAATTCAGTCATGACTTATCCAAGACTAAGGGAACCACAGCCCTGTGCCCTAACCTCTAGTCAATGGCTAGAGGGGACTTGGATTCCAAAGTGCAACCATTGGCCAAACCTCTGCTGCAGTTGCCATTCACTATTGATCCCAAAACAAACTTGCTCTACTATAAATAGAGCTCATTTGTGCTCAGTTTGAGTACACCAAAGCCATCAAACATATGCTTTCCTCAAAATCCCTCTCTTTAGGCCAAAATGCCTTCTTTAGCAAGGTAACTCTGAGTTTTTGAGTTTGAGAGCATTTCCATCACAACTCACGATCCTAACACCTCATAAACATCATATGTAGGTGATCCAAACTATCAAAAGTGACCTGTAATCCTTAAATCACAAAGTCACATCTCAAAACCTCAAAATAGGCCTTTTGTGCATTTTTCAAGCCATGTCTTGATTCAGTCACTTTCCAAACCAGATAAAACCTCAAACACACTCCAAATAACATCCTTGAATTGTCCCAAATGGTTCCCCCATCTGGAACACCATTTGAGAGAGTTGTTATTTTGGGCATTTTAACCCCTTTTGCAAGAAAGGGCCAGTTTGTGTTTTTGCAGGTTCCAGCTAATTCCAACCATCATAAAAGCTTCTAAGGGGTCATTTGAGAGTGTCCAAAGCATCAAACCATTTCTGGAACAAGAAGTTTGGCAGATTGCACAGAAAACTCCAAAAGCTCAAAAAGAGGTAAGCATCATGACTTGAACTTTCCAAAATATGCATTGCTTTGAAGTCCACTGATCATACACACCTCATACATGTTATATATGTTGTGTTTGAACCAATTCATCATGTAATTCATGCCTGTATCAAAGTGTAGCATAGAAAATGCAATTATAGGCCTTTTTCAAAACCATTATCGGATTTTGAGGAGGGAGTATGATCTGAAAAAAAATACCACCACCATTGGATTCCTTGTGAAATTCTAGGCCAGATGCATATAAATTTTGTCCCCAACCATTGAGAAATGAGAAAGTTATGGACCTTCCCGTTTCTTGGCAAAACTTGCCTTGCCTTGCCTTGACCTGACCTAGAAAACAAGGCATGCCTTGTATATTTGTGGTTTCAGTTCAAGCAATGGATGTATCACCACCCCAGTGGTAAGGCGCGCGCCCTATAACCTTGAGGTCGTGGGTTCAAACCCCAACCATGCCATTTTGTGTTTGATCACATTTTTGCCATTTTTTCCAATATTTTCATGTTTTATTAATTAATTGGAAAATTAATAACTCTTTCAATTTTAATTATTTTTTATTGGTTCTTTTTGCAAAAAATCACAAAAATGTTGAAATAGTTTATTCCACAAAAAAATTAAGTTTATATTATTTATTTAATATAATTAGTATTTTTGTGAATAAATTCCTTTTTAATGTTCTTAAACATTTTAAAAGTGAATATTTACTTTGAAAATCAAAAGCAAGTGAGTTTTAATTCACCTTGTGATTAATCCCTCATTTCTCAAACCTTAAACAAAAATTACAAATGGTTTATTCAAACTTATTTGGTATTTTATTTGATTTTCTTTAAATATTTACTTTTAAAGAATAACAAATTAGGGTTTCTTTGATTTTCACCCTCATCAAACAATTTCAAACACTTTTGGGCCTCTAATAGAGTGTAAGACCCAATCCTTTGTAAATACAAACCTATTTTTGGGCCTCACTTATTGTATAAGTCCCGTTGTGTTTCAAAAAGTTCGACGCGATCATCGTCCGTTGAAAAACAAACCTTGGGCCTCTCCTCGAGCTATAAAACCCATTCAAAATATTTTGGGCCTCTATTAGAGTGTAAGACCCAACCCCTTTGAAAAGCAAACCATTTTGGGCCTCAATGCATTGTATAAGACCCACCACGTTTTCAAAAATCTCGACGCGATCGCCATTTTCAAACAAATGACCCTGGGCCTCTCCTCGAGCTGTAAGCCCCACCACTTGTACAAAAATAAATCTATTGGGCCTCTATTAGAGTGTAAGACCCAATCCCCTTTTAACCAAAACTTTTTGGGCCTCAGACATTGTATAAGTCCCCATGCGTTAAAAGAAAACCTCGGCGCGATCGCCAATAAAAAAAAACTAATCATCTGGGCCTACCCTCGTGTTGTAAACCCCATTCTTTTTCTTTAAACACTTGGGCCTCTTGAGAGAGTGTAAGACCCATCCCCTTGTACAGAAAACCTTTCTTGGACCTCAGTCACTTGTATAAGTCCCTCTGTACAAAAAGACAGTGCGATCACTAATAAACCTTGGGCCTCTCCTTGAGCTGTAAGCCCCAAGATCTTTTCAAAATACTTTCTCCTTTAATTTTGAATATACTGTTGTTTTCAATCTTTCTTTGTTGAACAACTAACCAAACAACATGGAAGCTCTACAACCGAGTAAGTGTTTATATGCTTTCTTTATCCGCTTTCATATACATATAACTGTATTGTGGGGCTGTTTCACTGTAAGTCTTCTTTCATAAACTCATATCAACTGTGTAATACTAGTATAGATATTTAGAGTTTCCCCGACAACTACGTCTAGCACTAAGCCATGTGGATCACTCTAAAATAGACAAAACTAGATCCCCATAGGATTACCAGACACAGTCTTCCCTCCTCTTGGGGTTAAACAATATGGAGACGTGAAAGGCAGCATTCTCGGTGAACCCTTTCTCAGACTGTCACCCTTAGACATTGTCAAAGAAACTCTAACTCCCCAAAGATGATCTTTTCTCCGTGAATGGTATCTCTTGAGTTTCTTCCAAATTCTCGGACTTTCCTGGCTTAATCTATTCTCTGTGAATAGCATGTTTTGAATTTCTCGGGGTTTGGGGACCCACAGGCTTCCTAAAAGCATCCCCGCCTCCTCTTAGGCATTGTACAAGGACCCTACGGCTTCTTAGAAGTATTCACAGCCTCCTCTTAGGCTTCGTATAAGGATTCTTCCTTCGGGAAGAGAGCCTCCTCTTGGGCTTCGTACAAATTGTCCCTCGACTTTTTTAAAAGTTTCCAGCCTCCTCTTGGGCTTCGTACAAATTGTTCCGACGACCTCCTAGAGGTATAGGAACATAAATTAGTCATCTTAATAGAACAGTCTTTCAAAGAGTCTAGATCTTTCTACCGTGAACTTACTACTACTGTTTCTTTAAGCATAGTACAAAAGATAAAACTCTAGACTTGGACAGTCTAATCTCCTTGAGTCTCGAAGGCATTCTCAAGTAGGGAAAAACACCAGTAGACTCGGACAGTCTCCAATACCCTCTGGATTCCCCATTTCCTTAAAGAACAGGAAATAACCCTGATCCTCTGATCAATCCTAAAGCATAGTCTTACCTTTAATCAGTCACATTATAAGAACTGATTTTCTCTACTGGACCTGTCACTCAACTGAAACAGCAACCCTTTTAGCCTCTATATCGGGCTTCATACGAGATACAAAAAAACTCTCTTGTTGAATCAATCTCTCTTTTAGCCTCTATCCCGGGCTTCGTACGAGATACAAAAACACTCTCTTGTTGAGTATAAAAGACTCTCTTGTTGAGCCAACCTTTAGCCTCTATCTCGGGCTTCGTACGAGATACAAAAACACTCTCTTGTTGAGTATAAAAGAATCTCTTGTTGAGTCAACCTTTAGCCTCTATCTCGGGCTTCGTACGAGATACAAAAACACTCTCTTGTTGAGTCAACCTTTAGCCTCCATCTTGGGCTTCGTACAAGACATATCTAGAAGCACTCTCTTGTTGAGTCAACTCCTTTTAGCCTCCCTCTCGGGCTTCGTACGAGACACAAAAGCATCCTCTTGTTGGGTCAATAGCCTCCTCTTAGGCTTTGTATAAGAAAAACCCCGGTCGAGTCAATCAACCTTTTAGCATCAAAACTGTGCCTTGTTCACAGGATACAAACATCAACAACTCCTTTCATCTAATCTCTGTAAGCGGCAAGCCTCTTGATTATTTATATCCACGCCACTGTCCCTCTTTTAGCATGAGAAATTCCTAAGGAAATATAGCATTGCTCTACACTGAGTCAAAGTCTTCTCCTTCAGGTTAAAACCCCTTATAAAGGAAATTATGGCATTGCTAGGATTCACATATCCCGGTTAAAGTAATCCTCCTTTATAGTCAGTCACCCAACAGTTGTGACAAACAGACCCCCCTTTAGAGATGGCAAATTCTCTCTAAAGACAACACCTTTTTAGCTTCACATCTTGGGCTTTAAACAAGATACAAGTAGACCCTTCAGCTTCACATCTTGGGCTTTGAACAAGATACAAACCATCTTTAGCTTCACGTCTTGGGCTTTGAACAAGACACCAAAACACCATTTCCTCCCATAGAATAGGAGGAACTACGATCACTTTGATTTCTCTGTTTCGGTAAACGGGAATACGTAGGCATAAGATTGAAAGAAAAATCTTAGCGAGCACACTAATCCAAAACCCCAAATCCCGTACCTTCACCTATAAGTCGAAAAGCATCAGTCCTAGCATCCTAACAAAATTCCCTATGAACTTTCCCGGTGTTTCGTTCTAAATAAAGTAAGAAGAAAAAGGTCCCATTACCATATAGCATCTGTAACCTAACAGACCGCTGTTTAAACTCAGTATGCAAGCAGGGTTAATTGGAGACATCTATTTTCCCTTCCTTAGTCAGCTCAATAGGATAAAAAATGAATCGACCTGTAGTAACCCCAGAGCGACAGTGCTTAAGAACCACATCCAAAATCGCTCGCTACACTTGTGTCAAAAATCTGAGGTAACATATTCCTAATCTAAATCAAAAGAATCATTCAGATCCTCCATTGACTTCCAAGGTGACCAAATCCTTCATAGAGGTGGTAAACAATGTTTGTAACATCTCTCAAAGTTAACTCTCAATACCATGTATGTGTTTACTGGTATTTTTAGTAAACAATAACGAGATTTAATTCTCTTAAGAGATTAAACTCGAAAAAATTTCAAGGAAAATTTGTGCAGAAAAATGCAATGAAAAGTGTGTGTGATTGAATCTTAAATGTTCTAATGTCATTGAACTGAACGTAAATTCTAATTGAAACAATACAAAATTTCTTTGGAAGAATAAAACTGATAGAAAACATAATAAATGTCATAAAAGAATTCTTTAATCGAAAATACATAAAGAAAGGATGCAGACATATATTCTCTCACAAAATGTTTCTCTTTGTGACTTAGATACTTTAGTTCTATAGAGAATAAATGAAATTTGCAACCATGATCACAACAATGAGATCAACTTATATACTAATGCAATGGTAACCTTCAACAACGGTTATTCCCACAAGTTGTTACATGTATCCCCTTACATGGGCTTCAACGCTCTAACTTGCTTCCATGCGTCTTCAATGTTAAAACTGTTGCAAACCACCAATCATGCTGATAATTGCGTTTAAAACCTCTAACTGCTTATTGTCAAAAGTCTTTGGTCGACTCTTATAGTGTTTTCTCAACATCCTTAGTTAGGCTATATTATAGACTAAAAATACACTAAGTCCTCAACATCTGATAGACGTTTCGAACTTGAACCTTCTCGAAGTGTTGTGTGTAAACCTCTTCGACAACCTGTACATGTTTTGATGAGAGAGTGATCCTAATCTCGTGGATCTGTTCTTGAGACTCTTCCAAACCAGAATTTATGGACGTTAAAATACACTTTATCCCAAGTCATTCGACAAGGTGGTCGAACCATTTTTAGTCGACATGGTTAATATGTTGAATCTATGTCCGAGGTTCTTAACACTTAGCAAAAATGTGGTTATCACCATTCTTTGTTGAATTTATCCAGCTAGAATTTTTAGACTAACAGGCGCCCCCCAAAAATTCCACTTTCGATCATGTACAAAAAATGGAAGAAATGTGGTGTTTTAAATAACTGCTCGACACTGTTCAAGATAGCATGCACATGTCATATTATTTAAACGTTTTTAGTCATTATGACTACTTTTCACCAAACCATCACATCAAGGACGTGCGTGCAGATTATCATCATTACTCTGATTTCCTAGGACAATTGTGGGCCATAAAATTGAATCAACTTAAAAGAAAGTATTTAATTTAATTTTTTCCCAAAAAATTAAATGCGAACTGTCCAATTCAAAATATCACTTGTCCAGTTTTTAAAAGGGAAGCTGAAAAGTTTTTATTTCTTTTCTTGTGGCTATATATATGCACCTTCCTAATTTCTTTTCCTTTTTCATTATCCTCTTCTTCTTCAGAGCCCTAGAAACCCTTTAAACTTCAGTTGCTTTCGTTCTCCCTCCTCCAAGCTTTTTCACTCAAAATCTCTCAAGAAAATAATGGATTCTAGTTATCTTACCAAGCGTCAACCCTAAGTTCTTTCTGCTACCACGCTCAATCTCTTATTTTCAGATATGGATGCACTTATGTCCTATAACCTCTAATGCAAAAGGAAAAAACTACAATTTGGTTTTCTCAGGTATTAATCCCTTACTCTATTGTAGGTATCGTGCATGCTTTCACGGGTCCTCTACCCAGATACAACAAGAAACCCCAGAACTTGAAGTTCATTCATTGTCTCCCATCATGCGAACCCCTCGTGTTTAAGGATGAACATTTTGACTTTAGTTTTATGAATAATTGTGTATTTCGCTATTCCCCTTCAATCAACAATGTTGCCTATGTTAGATGGCTAGATAGGGTTCAAGAGAAAAAAGAAAAAAATATGGAAAGAACAGGGAATATTTTATCTGATACAACTCTCACGAGTTAGCCTATAATATAACCCTCACATTTCATCTACCATATGGGATAGTTACCCTTACATTATTTGACCTAGCAGCAATTGTTGGTCTTCAATCAACTGGGGAAACCTTCGGCACCACTCTGATAACCAAAACTAAAGCCAATTTTACCTTTTCACGTTCTAGTTTTAGTGCTTTCATCATGGATCACCATGACTCCATCGATACCATAAGTGCTTAGGAACACATAGCCTTCATGACCTTCTGGTTATCCCACTTCATTTTATGCTCCAGTTTCTTTCAAGTATCCAAACATTTTATTCATATGGTCACCCAACTTTGTGAGAAGAGGAATGTTTGCTTGAGCAAACTAATTTTGGGTAACCTATACAAATCCTTGGGAATTTTTGTTTGTGACCTCAGGGAACATAAAGATCCCGAGAAGAATTATTTGGTGCTAAAATTATTTATTTCCCAACCAATCATACATGCTTACGAGTCTAAATTATGCCAGAATGTCATTATAAACTAATTCGGGAGCACTTGTCAGAAGTCGAGTACTATGGTACAAATCTACACGTTGGACTCGCATCTTACTTTGGGGAACCTAGGCTGTTCGAGTAATATCTATGCTGTAAAATTTTTCTAGTGTGCCCAAACTTAGCCTTTCATCTCTCTAACTCTATATACTTTCCCAGTTTCCTCATGACCAAAGCTTTAAAATTCTGAAATAACTTTAAAGAAAGAAAAGTATAAACACACAAAATAAAAAAAAACTAAGGGAAAGTAAATAAATCCCCCTTCCCAAAAAAAAACTTGAACCAAACATTGTCCTCAATGTTTTAGCGCAAGCAAGAGGGAGTAAACTCACAAAGACCTCACTCGTGTGGTGAGAAGAGCAACATGAGTTGCTGCAACATTAATTGAACATCATACAAGACCATTCCTTGTCTTGTTTGCTTTAACTTTATGACTTCGATCTCCGCTTGTACCCACCCCATCTATCATGATTCTCATTTGAAGACTCGACTTCATGTTGGGTAGGATGAGTAGGTGGTGGGACAATATCCTCTTTCATGGAAACACCTACAACATGGTTAGAAAAATCGGGGTCACCCTCCTCCTCGAATGAATTAATAAGAGTAGGAGCACCCGTCTTATAAAGCTACTTATTCACAACATCAACCCTTACTTTCCTAGGGTTAGGAAAATCAAGAATAACTTTTTTGCAGATAATCACTGTGTAAGTGTTACTGTCAATAGAAATTATACCCTGATACACAAGGGCATCCATACCAACCTTATTCCCTCCCTAAACAAGATGTTCCTCTTCCAAATTAAATTCAAACCCAAGGTGCTTGGTAATTTGGCTAATCATACCCCCACCGAAATGCCTCTGGTGGCCGCGCGAGCAACCTTCCCCAATTAATTGGCCACAAAGGCAGGGACATTAACTGCATCAATATTAAGCATGCAATACATAAAGAAAATATCTCTTTGGGAGGC
Organism: Lathyrus tuberosus; assembly: GCA_022829125.1. Taxonomy (NCBI): domain Eukaryota; kingdom Viridiplantae; phylum Streptophyta; class Magnoliopsida; order Fabales; family Fabaceae; genus Lathyrus; species Lathyrus tuberosus. The sequence continues at coordinate 197,024 of JALAZF010000368.1, read as the reverse complement.
CATGCCGCTACTATCACCTATCTCAAACAAGGTGAAGGCAAGGGCATTTTGGGCATACCTTAGACAAAAGTCTTGAATGGTGGAGGCTTTTACCTTTGCGGCGTAGTAGAAGTGATCACCGGTGAACTTGGCCCAAAAGTTCTTAACATCAAAGTTATTTGGGACATACCCGGGCCCATATATAGTCAAGCGAAGAATGGTGCCCACATCTTCAACATTAGGCTCGTGGTTAGTGTTGAATAATTAAAACTTGTGAGTAGCATAATAGTACCCCCATTCCCTCTATCTACTTTTTCTCTAACTTTAAGTATAGGGTACTTAAAAACTCAATGGTGATGCGCTCATATGTTAGCTCTTCCCTTTAAATGAAATCTAACAACCCAATTGAATAAAACATCCTATCTACTTAGTACTTTAAACCAAGAGTAGAAAGAGTGTTTTCACACATGTACCTTGTTGGCGTAAGCTTCTGCTTTATCAAGACAGAATATCGTTTGGCTTAGTCGTCGTTCTCGAAGATGATGTTATGAGGATTTGAGGCCCTAGTATTTCCTCTCTTTTTAAGTAGGGATGATTCGGCGACTTGCTTTCCTTTTTCACTTCTTTTGGGTGCCATTGTTGGTGAAAGTTAAAAAGTTATAATTTTTTCTATTTAAAGAATTTGTGTCTGGAAGTGTGATTAGGGTGATTGTTAGAACAAGATTTTGATTCTGCATATAATCTCTAGTTTTGATAATAACATTGCATATATTTTAAATGTAACAATTTGGCACTCTAACTGTATCTTAAATGTGCAGATATATAATTCTCATTAGAATCAACTTCTAGCGCAACTCAACAAAATTCTGATAAATACTGGTGCTTCTGAAGAAGAAAACATGTGCTCCTCAAGAAATCATCTGATTCTAAAAGAAGGGATTCTGAAGACTCTGATCAATGTTAAAGTTCAAAATACATGATAAGGATCAAAGCTCAAAGTACAAAGTAAAACGTGAAGACTAAGAATCCGTACAAACGACTCTTTCCTAAAATTTCTAAAGCAGAGATTTTGCTCAGAATTGAACAGAAAACTTTCTAAGCTTTTACTACTTCTGCTCTCCAAGGATTCTACTGTTGAAGACAACTAGCCTAGCTAAAAGAACTTCTTATCCCTCAACATATATCTCTTGAGGTTATAAATAGAAGATTATGCTGCATTGCAAAGATAATGATTCACAAGTCTGCTAAAGTACACTCTATTAAAGAATCTCAAACACAAAGAGTTGCTGCTCATATTTATGTAGAAAACACCAATCTTAAATTTGTTTCAATAAGCTAATTAAGACGCACAATTTTAAACATTATTGTAACCCTTTTAAAGTGATTTTTCCTTGAGTCACTAAGTGTGTTAGTCATTAGACTCGAGAGGGCTAAGTTGTTGTTGAACAACTTAGAGGTTGGTTGTAAGTTTTTCCTTGAGTGACTAAGTGTGTTAGTTAGTAGACTCGAGAGGGCTAAGTTATTGATGACTTAGAGGTTGTTGTAATCTTATCAAAGATTAGTGGATTAAGTCCTTGTGATAAGGCAAAATCACCTTGGCAGTTAGACTGGATTAGCTTTGTTAACAGTGAACCAGGATAAACTTTTTGTGTTCCTTCTTTCTGTAGTTCTTACTTTGTTTGCGTGCGTGTGTGACCAAGTCTCTTCAAAAAATTTTAAAACCCAATTCAAACCCCCTTTCTTGTGTTTTTCTCAACCTTCAATTGGCATCAGAGCTCCGACTCATTTATTGATTTTTATATCAAACACTTAACCGTGTAGAGAGATCCAACGAGAGAAAAACTCTATGGCCACTTCCAACACAAACGAAAAAGATAGTTACAGCGCCAAGCCTTTTGTATTTGATGGAGAAAAGTTTGACTACTAGAAAGATAGAATATAAAGTTTATTTCAAGGATATGATGCAGATCTTTGGGATATAGTGACAAATGGTTACAAAACACCGTTTTTGGCTATTGGAATGCCCATTACAAGAAGCAAAATGAGTGATGAGCAAAAGCAAGACTTCAAAAATCATCACAAAGCAAGAACCATTATTCTAAATGCTATTTCATATAATGAGTATGAAAAAATTACTAACAGAGACACAACAAAGGATATTTTTGATTCTTTAAAAATGACACATGAAGGTAATACTCAAGTCAAGGAAACCAAAGCTCTTGCGTTGGTCCAGAAATATGAAGCCTTCAAGATGGAAGAAGATGAAACTATTGAATCCATGTTCTCAAGATTCCAAACCTTGGTAGCGAGACTAAAGTTGTGGACAAAGGGTATACTACTTCAGATCATGCTATGAAAATTGTAAGAAGTCTTCCTAAGAAAAGGAGACCAATGGTTACTGCACTAAAGTTTTCCAAGGATCTGAACAACATAAGTCTTGAAGAATTAGTTAGCTAACTCAGAAGTCATGAAATAGAGCTAGAAGAAGATGAACCTCAGAAAAAGGTTAAATCTGTTGCATTAAGATCAAGACCCGAAAGGAGTAAGTCAGAAAGAAATAAGGTCGTTCAAAATGAAGATGAAAACTCCGATTGTGAATATTCTGATGACGAGGAAGAGTTATCTCTCCTATCTATAAGAGTTAAACAACTTTGGAGAAACAGACAAAACAACTTTCGAGGATCCGGAAACAGAGGAGATCATCTAGAATCATCTTCAGAAGAAAAGTAAGTAATGAGATAACTTGTTATGAATATTAAGAACCTGGACATGTCAGACAAGATTGTCCAAAGCTCACAAAGGAAAGCTTCAGAAAAGAAAGATTCAAGAAGAACGTGTTTAAAGGAAAGAAAAAAGGTCTTTTGGCAACATGGGATAATTCTGATTCTAAAATTTTGGAATTCGATTCTGAAGATCTGCGCGCCAACATAGCTTTAATGGCCACAAAATTTGAAGAGCTTGCAACAGAATTTGAGTCTGACTCAGAAGAGGTATTTTCTGACCTTTCTTGCGTTGACTTAGAATTATGTCTTTCTGAATCTCTAAAAAGGTATCAGAAACTTCAACAAAAATTCAAGAATCTGAAAAAGGCTCTTGAATGTGAAGTTTAAGAAAATGCCAAGCTTGAGAAAGAGGTTTTAAAAAAAAAAAGATGAAAACCTTATCTTAGATAGAGAAAATGTTGTTCTTAACAAAAATTATTTAAAACTCGAAGAAACTCTTTCTAAAGCTAATCATTCCTATGAAACCATCTTATATAAGTATGATAAGGCTTTTCAGAAATTATTAAATAACAGTATAGATAGAAGTAGAATGGCTTCTTTGATCTATGGCCTTAATCACAATGGAAAAAGAGGAATAAGTTACGATTCTGACATTGGTGATAAAAAAACCTTCTCAGGAAAACAAACATGTATCTCCTTTTTCTTACCATTATACACCAACACAGACACGGAAATTTAATGCTGCAAGAAAACCTAGGTTTATCAAAAACTCTAGGAACACTAATTTAAAAGGACCCGAAAGTTTATGGGTACCAAAGGATAAAATAGTATATGTTGCAGATATGTTATGCAGTAGAGTTAAAACACCAGTCATGGTATCTGGACTCTGGATGCTCGCGACACATGACAGGAAGAAGGCATATGTTCCAAAGCCTGCAACTTAAAGATGCTGGATACGTAGGGTTCAGAGGAGACCAGAAAGGAAGAATCAAAGGTTCTGGAATAGTGGGTAATGGATCTCTTCCTTCCATATCTAATGTACATTATGTTGAGGGATTAATGCACAATCTGTTATCCATAAGTCAATTAAGTGATAACGATTATGACATTATTTTTAATCAAAAAACGTGCAAGGCTGTTAGTCAGAAAGATGGCATTGTTCTCTTCACTGGAAAGAGGAAAAACAACATTTATAAGATTAAGCTTTCTGATCTTAAAAATCAACATGTTAGGTGCTTAATGTCTATTAACGAAGAGCAATGGGTGTGGCATAGACGCTTGGGGTCATATTAGCATGAGGAGAATCTCTCAGCTAAACAAACTTGAGTTAGTCAGAGGCCTACCTAAGCTGAAGTTTACTTCAGATGCACTCTGTGAAGCATGTCACAAAGACAAGTTTTCGAAAACATCCTTTAAATCTAAAAATGTTTTTTCCACCTCCAGACCTTTGGAGCTTCTACGCATTGACTTGTTTGGTCCCGTCAAAACGACGTCAGCATTGGGAAGAAGTATGGACTAGTCATCGTTGATGATTATAGTCGTTGGACATGGGTAAAATTTTTTAGACACAAGAATGAGTCGCATTATGTGTTTACAAGTTTCTGTTCTCAAGTGCAAATTTAGTTCAATTCTAAGATTGTTAGAGTTAGAAGTGATCATGGTGGTGAAATTGAGAATCATCTGTTTGAAGAACTATTTGATTCTAATGGTATATCTCATTATTTCTCTTGTCCTAGAACTCCACAACAAAATGGAGTTGTAGAAAGGAAAAATAGAACGTTGCAAGAAATGGCCAAAACCATGTTTAACGAAACTAATATGGCTAAGCACTTCTGGGAAGAAGCTATAAACACGGTATGCTATATCCAAAATAGGATCTCTATTAGACCCATTCTAGAGAAGACTCCTTATGAATTGTGTAAAGGAAGAAAACTCAACATTTCTTACTTTCATCCTTTTGGATGTTCATGTTTTATTTTAAATACTAAAGAGAATATAAACAAGTTTGATTCTAAGGCACAAAAGTGTATTATGTTAGGAAACTTTGAACGCTCTAAGGGCTACAGAGTATACAATACAGAAACATGTATTGTTAAGGAATCAATCCATGTTAGATTTGACGATAAGCTTGACTTAGATATGTCAAAGCTAGTTAAGAATTTTGCAGATCTAGAAGTTACCTTCACAGGTTCTGGAGAGAAGACAAAAGACTCGGAAATCGTAGATCCAAAGTATGCTGATACATCAGAAGCAACTAAATACCCTTCCGTACAGAAAGGACAAAGGCTTAGACAAACTGTATCTGAAGATCTGATTCTAGGAGACAAAGATGAACCAGCCAAAACAAGATCTACATCCAAACATTCTGAAGAAGTACTTTTAGGATTGGTATCTCTAATAGAACCAACATCTTGTGAAGAAGCTCTTCAGGAAAATGAATGGATTATGGAAATGAAAGAAGAGCTAGATCAATTCTCCAAGAATGATGTCTGGCATCTAGTGCCTAAACCCAAGGGAACTCATGCTATTGGAACCAAATGGGTATTCAGAAACAAATTAAATGAGAAAGGAGAAGTGGTTAGAAACAAAGCACGACTGGTCGCACAAGGTTACAGTCAACAAGAAGGAATAGACTATAATGAAACCTTTGCTCCACTCGCCAGGTTAGAACCTATAAGTCTTCTCATCTCTTTTTTTGTCAATAATAATATTAAGTTATATCAAATGGATGTTAAAAGTGTGTTTCTAAATGGTTACGTTTTTGTAGAAGTATATGTTCACCAACCTCCAGGTTTTGCAAACTCTAAGTTTCCAGAACACGTTTTTAAACTTAAAAAGTCACTGTATGGTCTTAAATAAGCTCCCAGAGCTTGGTATGAAAGATTAAGTTCTTTTCTTTTAGAAAATGACTTTACCAGAGGAAAAGTGGATACTAATCTCTTTTGTAAGAACTTTGGAAATGACCTAATAATATGCCAAATCTATGTAGATGATATAATTTTTGGTTCTTCTAATGCTTATGTATGTCCAAATTTTTCTAAGCTAATGCAGGCAGAATTCGAAATGAGCCTAATGCAAGAGTTAAAGTACTTTCTAGGAATTCAAATTAATCAAACTTCAGAAGTCACGTTTATACATCAAGAAAAATATACTAATGAGCTTCTAAAGAAGTTTGATATGACAGAAAGAAAACCAGCTAAAACTCCCATGCATCCTACTTGAATTCTAGAGAAAGATGAACACTACTACGTAAAACCCATTTAACAACGGTTGGGAAAGATGTATCATCACGCGGGCGCAGGCGTTGTTATGTAGAGTATTGTTGAAAAATGATACTTACTATGACGACCCATTAACCGTTGTAATAACCTAGAAATAGTGCTCCCTATCACAACGGTTTTTCAAACAAGCCGTTGTGATAAATATAATGGAACTTGGTTCGATTCCCAGCTGCGTCGTTTTGATATTTATTTTTTTTCTGGACAACGCACGAGATATTATAACGATTATGATGTATAACCATTGTTATATATTCTGCTGGATTAACAAAATTTATTCTGCTTTTCTATATAATCCCATTTTTTAACCTATTTATTATTCATCATTTTTAATCCCATTTTCTATATAATTCTGCTGGATTAACAAATATTATTTTGTTGAATAAAGTTTTCTTTCAAGTTCATATATTCAAGGTTCTGTGATGAGTTTACCACATATGTAAATATTTTTAATAAGAATTGTGTGCCATATCGAAGACAACAAAATGCAAGTTTCATAAGTTCAAGTTTCATATTTAATACATCTAAATTAAACTCCTGAATATTGAAGACAACAGAGACACTTTTAAGTTTTAATTATCAAATCTAAATGCCCTAGCTGACATAAAATACTCCAACCAAACGGTGATTCGTCATCATCATCTGAATCGATCGTAGCTGTCCTCTTTCTCTTTCTTCTTGATCCCCTTCTTCTCCTCTTGGCTCATATTCCTTGCAAGGCGACCGCCTGTTGGGTCTGTACAGCTTGTTCAGGTTGGACAACTAGTTAGACCTCTGCTGCCTCTGCGACCTGGACAACTTCTTGGACATCTACATCATCTACGACCTGGACAACTTCTTGGACATCTACACCATCTTTAACCACACGCGTAGTTTGTTGGACTTCTTGGACAACTTCTTGAACATCTACAGTTTGTTGGACCTGGACTGCATTGTTGGAACTCATTTTGATTAAATCTCTTCAATGATGCTACTTGTGTGATGGTAAGAAGAGGAATAACGTATTTATAATGATTTCTGTGATTCTTCATCTTCTCTATACATTGAAAATCTAATCGTTTTAGTTGAAAGTCATTATTATTTATTTAATTCAAAAACCTTTGTTGATTCTTCATCTTCCTCATTCATTTTTTATTATATTCTTATTTAAGATAGGGCATTAGAAATTAAAACATTAAATAAACTAATATAGGCCCTAATGCTATTTACATAAGAAGTGGTAATGTGTGTTTAAGGAATAATGGACCCTAAGATGCCACACCATGATGTTCCTATAAATTTTGGTTATGTATAAAACATTAGTAAAATAACCTGTCACAAAACATTAAATAATGATGATAAAAAAACATTTATTGATGATGCATGTACATGGTTACGATGACAAAATGTAGATTAGAAGTTTTAGTACACAAACACCAAACTGGACCCGATTACGAATAAATTAAGTTTGAAGTAGAAGAAAATAGAACTGACATGCTTATTTCCCGGACTGCTACCCAAAAAAGACGCACGGTCTGCTTCAATCCCTGAATAGTTTCCTCGACATTCTTTCTGTTACAGAAACAACTTGAAGGCATTAAAACATAACGTATATGGCAAGTGAGGCATAAATAACACACTACTAATGATATTGAAAATACAACAACCTAACACCAACTTGAACATCATGCTTACCAGATTTTTTGCAAAATTTTACAGAACCCTGTTCTATATACCTGTAACTTCCACAAGAGAAATCAAAATACTATTTATGATAACCAACAAATGTCATATCATAGCCAATGAAATCATATTACCATGGTATGTATTACGAATTGGTAACTTATACCAAAGTATAGCCCAGCAGACAATCATAACCTCAAGCATATGAAATATGTACTCTCATACTAACTTGAGCATATACAACATAAACAAAGAAAAAAAGAATGAAGATGTTGAAGAATACCGTACTTCGAAGCTGAGGAATCAAATGAAGGAAGAGGGTGAATATTTGAGCATATACAACATAAACCAAGATAAAAGGAATGAAGATGTTGAATAGTACCATACTGAGAAAGATGAAGATTTGAGCTCCAAATGAATGGATACGAAGAAAGTAAAGATTACGCCACAACTGTCGTCTCTGGCTCGCTTGTTCGCCTAGGGCATCTTATGAAAGAAATACAGATTAAGTTTTGTTTTTAATTTATCAGTAAACCATTAAATCTCGGTTGTGTTACTCAACCGTAGTGGAAATGTAAGTCCTCTAACAACGGTTGACTTTCTTCACCGTTGTAAAATCATTTACAATTTATTTTTTAAATAATGAACTTAAGTGACACAAAAGTATAACAACGGTTGTTTAAAATAACCGTTGTAAAATCATTTACATTTTATTTTTTAAATAATGGACTTAAGTGACACAACCGTATAACAACGGTTGTTTAAACTAACTGTTGTAAAATAATTTACATTTTATTTTTTAAATAAAAGACTTAAGTGACACGCGCTTAATGTACTCTAAAAAATGGAAAAAAAAAATGAAGTTGTTGAGAATCAAAGCTTGTCACACATCATTTATTACTATAGTTTTTATAGTCAACCATCATTAAATCACTGTTTATAAATCCAGCTACTCACTGGGCGCGAAAATTTAATATATTACAACGGTGTATATTTCTTCCATTGTAAACCTGGCATTGTTGTTTGCACGTTTTGTAGTAGTGGAAGTAAGTAAAAAGGTTTGTCAGAAGCTTTATTATGGTATGATAGGCACTCTTCTCTATCTAACTGCCACTCGACCAGACATTTTATTCAATGTATGTCTCTGTGCTCGTTTTCAATCAGATCCAAGGGAAAGTCACTTAACTGTTGTTAAGAGAATCCTAAGGTAATCTGAAGGGACCTTCTAACCTTGGCTTGATGTATGAGAAAACATCACAATACAAGCTATCAGGTTTTTATGATGTAGATTATGCTGGAGACAGAATAGAACGTAAGAGTACTTCTGGGAATTGTTAGTTTCTGGGTAGCAATCTAGGCTCATGGGGAAGCAAAAGACAATCTATAATTTCTTTATCTACTGCAGAAGCAGAATATATCTCAGCATCACTTTGTTGCACTCAGATGCTCTGGATGAAAAATCAGCTTGAAGACTTTCAGATATATGAGAGTAACATTCCTACATATTGTGACAACACTGCAGCTATTTGCTTAAGTAAGAATCCTATTTTGCACTCTAGGGCTAAACACATAGAAATCAAACATCATTTTATCAGAGACTATGTTCAGAAATAAACTATCTCCTTACAATTAATTGATACAGTTCATCAATGGGCTGATATTTTTACAAAACCCCTAGCTGAAGATAGATTCTTATTCATTCTGAAACATCTGAAAATGGAGTTTTTCCCAGAATGAACCTTTTATTGTTTAGCTCCTTCTGTAAAATTGTGATTCTGATCTTATGCATTTCTGATTTCTTGATAATTCTGCCAGTTAGAAATTATCTTAATCAGAAACATCTCAAGTCAGAAACCTGTTCGGTTTCCTTATCCTTGAGAACATCAAACGATGAAAATTCAAACTAACGGTTATGATTCACCTTTACAAGTGTAAATCATAATCTGATGATTGAGTGACACCATGAGCATTTGGATGTCTTAAGAGTAGGTTAAAATTATTATTACTTTTTCCCTCTTATGGCCATTTTCAAGAAACAGTAATTAATTCTTTTCTTTATTACTCAATATTCACTTCACCTCACACACTCTAAACCTAAATTTCAAATCCAATTGTCCTCTATGAGAAACTTCTTCGATCATGAATGCTCAACAACAAGAACTCTACAACTTCTCTAAACAAATGGAACAACAGACAGGCTCTTCTCAACAATCCAGTTCAGACCTCTCATATCTCCGATATCTCAAATCATTCCTCAAATAATGGTTGCTCCTCAACAATAGCAGATTCACATTCTAAACCGACTTGAAGAACTCTATCTGAAAATAGCCCCTGAAGATTTGGAAGTTTGTTGTGAACTGTTATTTGATTTCGAAAACCTAAAGGCAAATGGTGTGGATTTGACTACTGATGTCAAGAATTAAGGCTGGGAAAGTTACTTCAAACGTCTATTTGGCCCAGTCTACACCACTCTGGTAAGAGATTTCTGGGTTCATGCTAATGCTGATGATTATTATGTTGTTTCCAATGTTAAAGGAAAAAGGGTTGTCATCACTGAAAAATCAATTGTTGTCCTACTGGGAATGGAATTCAACAAAGGCAAGCGTGTCTACAACATGAGTAACAAGTCGGTTATCCCCTTGATCTACAGTCAACGTTCTGATGAAAAATCAAAACCTAAGGCAACGGATTTGTCCAAACACCTTCGCATTTGGTTCAAGCTTATTCTTGGTTGCATCCACACCAGACCTTCTACAAGTTCTTCTGACTATGGTAATACTGATCAGAAGTACATACTGTACTTTCTACAACAAGGAGTGAAAATGGATCTTCCATCCATTATGTTCAAGTTCCTTCGAGACTCTATCAGAGACTTTAGGGATAAGCCAAAAGGGCATATTCCTATGGGAAGACATATTTCAGATTTTATGATAGAGAGTGGTCTTGTGGATTATTTGGTTACACATAACGTAGTCGGTGATCTTGGTGAAGATACTGGAAAACCTTTTAATATCAAGAATGTCAAAAGCATGTCTCTTGACAAAGAGATCACTGTTGAACCCACAATGGATACAGAATTTGAAAGTATCAAATGACGAAGATTAATTGTTGACAACTTTCCTCTTTTCACCCAAATTGATCCACCAGAGGTCTTATAAGCTTATTTAGATTAGCTTAAAAAAAAAGGGTCATGATGTATCTAGAATTTTTTTGACCAACTCCTTGCTGAACCACCAAATCTTTACAAAAGGAAACACGTTCCCTTAAAGGCCAAGCCTGCAAAGAAAAATAATTTAGGGCTCAAAATTCCTTGATGAACTCTATACCTTCTACTTCCGCCGCTCCAACAAGCAAAATTTCTGACTCCTTAGTTTTGGTTGCTTCTGGATCAGATATCAGAAATCTTGTTTCACAAATTCCTCCCCTACCACCATCATTTTCAACCACAGTCACTAATTTCGCCATCCCACCTACACCATCTTGTGTTTCCACTCCTCTTGAAAAATCCAAAATATCAACCTCTTCAACAACAACCATCTCTACGTCTCCTATTTCCGTATCCCTTTTACAATATGCCTTCTCATCTTCAGCTTCACCTATTTCCATCTTTCCTTCAAAAACTATGTCTCTAACTTTTGCCGCAATTCCAGCAGAAACTCTGTGTTCTCCACCACCCTCACCACATCATGTCTCTTTAGACTCTCCCACAGAATCTGAAATCGATGGTGACACTCAACATGATTTTCACCTTCCGATCATCAACCTTTTAGCAAAACATTGGCTGATGTTCTTTCTAGCTTTCTAGAAAATGTTGTCACCAAAGCCAAAGGGATCTTCAAAGAATCCAATTCTAGTGAAAAGCCTACCCTTCTGAATACAAATTGGAATCTCTTTAACACTTGGCAAACAGAAGGACTTGATGAAATCAAGGGTTTCTCGAATCAAGTTAAAGAAGAGTTTGTACGTCAAGCAGACGTAAGACTCGAAGAAAGAAAACAAAGAGAAAGGCTTGTTGAAGAAGCGAGAAAGGAAGCTGATAGAATTGTTGTTGAGCTTGCCAAGAAGGAAGCTAAGAAGAAAGTCGCTGCAGAAAGAGAAGTTGTACTCCAAGCTGCTGCTGAAAAACATGTCTCTGATGATAGATGTCTCCCAGTTATGGCACAAACCTTGGTAGATTTGCAGAAAAATCAGAAAACGGTGCAAGATAGGTTGGATAGTCAATATGAAGTTAATCGTTCCATCAAGGACATGCTCACTCAACTTGTTGCAAGGACTCATTCTACTTCCCTTCCCTAGGCACTTTAGGGCTTACTCTTGTCTTTTTCGTTTGTATCTTACTTCTTATTTATAAAACTTTTTTATTATGACAAAAAGGGGGAGTAAGAGTAGGAATGATTTTGATATATATTTTCCCTCTAAACTCATGTTCACATTCTAAAATCATATATACAAGCATGAGAAACAAATTGCAAGATTGTTCTGTTATAAGCTTCTGGTGCTAAACATTGCAACAAGAATTCAACTCAGAAGAAGTAAACATGAGATATCAACTCAGGGGGAGCTTGTCTATCTCAGGGGGAGTATTCTAAACTCAACTCTGATGTCTTTAGCACATTAAATCATATACACTATTTCATCAAAATGCATGATTTTTTCATCCTAAAAATGGGGGAGATTGTTAGAACAAGATTTTGATTCTGCATATAATCTATAGTTTTGATGATAACATTGCATATATTTTAAATGTAACAATTTGGTACTCCAACTGTATCTTAAGTGTGCAAATATACAATTCTCAATGGAATCAACTTCTAGCGCAACTCAACAATATTCTAATAAATACTAGTGCTTCTGAAGAAGAAAACATGTGCTCCTCAAGAAAGCGTCTGATTCTAAAAGAAGGGATTTTGAAGACTCTGATCAATGTTAAAGTTCAAAATACATGATAAGGATCAAAGCTCAAAGTCCAAAGTAAAACGTGAAGACCAAGAATCCTTACAGACGTCTCTTTCCTAAAATGTGTAAAGCAGAGATTTTGCTCAGAATTGAACATAAAGCTTTCTAAACTTTTACTACTTCTGCTCTCCAAGAATTCTACCATTGAAGAGAGCTAGCCTAGCTAAAAGACCTTCTTATCCCTAAATGTATATCTATTGAGGTTATAAATAGAATACTATGATGCATTGTAAAGATAATGATTCACAAGTCAAATGCTACAGTACACTCTGTTAAAGAATCTCAAACATAAAGAGTTGCTGCTCATATTTGTGTAGAAAACACTGTTCTTAAATTTGTTTCAATCAGCTTATTAAGAAGCACTATTGTAAACATTATTGTAACACTTTTAAAGTGACTTTTCCTTGAGTGACTAAGTGTGTTAGTTATTAGACTCGAGAGGGCTAAGTTGTTGGTGAACAACTTAGAGGTTGGTTGTAAGTTTTTCCTTGAGTGACTAAGTGTGTTAGTCAGTAGACTCGAGAGAGCTAAGTCGTTGATGACTGAGAGGTTGTTGTAATCTTATCAAAGATTAGTGGATTAAGTCCTTGTGATAAGGCAAAATCACCTTGGCGGGTGGACTGGATTATCTTTGTTAATAGTGAACCAGAATAAACTATTTGTGTTCCTTCTTTCTGTAGTTCTTACTTTGTTTGTGTGCGTGTGTGAGCAAGTCTCTTCAAAAAATTTTAAAACCCAATTCAAACCCGCTTTCTTGTGTTTTTCTCACCCTTCAATTGGCATGAAAGCTCCGGCTCTTTTATTTATTTTCATATCAAACACTTAACCGCGTTGAGAGATCTAGCGTGAGAAAAACTCTATGGCCACTTCCAACACAAACGAAAAAGATAGTTACAGTGCCAAGCCTTATGTATTTGATGGAGAAAAGTTTGACCACTGGAAAGATAAAATAGAAAGTTTATTTCTAGGATATGATGCAGATCTTTGGGATATAGTGACTAATGGTTACAAAACACCGTTTTTTGCTATTGGAATGCCCATTCCAAGAAGCAAAATGAGTGATGAGCAAAAGCAAGACTTCAAAAATCATCACAAAGCAAGAACCATTCTTCTAAATGCTACTTCATATAATTAGTATGAAAAAATTACCAACAGATATACAACAAAGGATATTTTTTATTCTTTAAAAATGACACATAAAAGTAATACTCAAGTCAAGGAAACCAAAGCTCTTGCGTTTGTCTAGAAATATTAAGCCTTCAAGATGGAAGAAGATGAAACTATTGAATCCATGTTCTCAAGATTCCAAACCTTGGTACCAGGACTCAAAGTTCTGGACAAAGGGTATACTACTACAGATCATGCTAAGAAAACTGTAAGAAGTCTTTCTAAGAAATGGAGACCAATGGTTACTGAACTAAAGTTGTCCAAGGATCTGAATAACATAAGTCTTGAAGAATTAGTTAGCTCAATCAGAAGTCATGAAATAGAGCTAGAAGAAGATGAACCTCAGAAAAAGGTTAAATCTGTTGCATTAAGATCAAGACCAGAAAGAAGTAACTGAGAAAAAAATAAGGTCGTTCAAAATGAAGATGAAAACTCCGATTGTGAAGATTTTGACGACGAGGACGAGTTATCTCTTCTATCCAGAAGAGTTAGACAACTTTGGAGAAACAAACAAAACAACTTTTGAGGATCCAGAAACAGAGGAGATCATCCAGAATCATATTAAAAAAGAAAAGCAAGTAATGAGATAACTTGTTATGAATGTAAGGAACCTGGACATGTCAGACAAGATTGTCCAAAGCTCACGAAGGAAAGCTTAAAAAAAGAAAGATTCAAGAAGAACCAAAGCTCACAAAGGAGGTTTTGGGGGATTTTTGGAAGAAAATGGGAGAATGATGAAGATGGTAGGTTTGGAGGGGAGAGAGAGAGAGAGAGAGATAAGGGGGGAGAGAAAGAGAGAGAGAGATTTTGTGATAATGTGATTTGAAAAATCAATTTTTGAGGGTTTAAAGGTGATTTAGTGGATAGGATTGGGTGAGATAAAGGTGGGTTGGGCCAACTGGATTTTAAAATATCTTAGGAAAATTTGGTTGTTGGGATACTGGGCCTACTACGGTCGCCCGTAGCAGGCCCCTGGTTTTTTTATGGGGATTTGATTGTTAGGGTTTTGAGGAAGCAGAGCAACCATGGCCCGTAGCAGGTGCTATGGCCACCTGTAGTAGCTCATTGGTTTTTGTATGGGAACTTTGTTTTTCTTGAGGTTTTTTTGTATTTTTCCAGGCATAGTTTCTATATAAAATTTTCTCGATTTTTTCAACTTTTATCACTTGTTTCGCTTCTCCTACGTGAGCTTTTTATTAATTGAAAGGAATACAAAACAATAAGAAAACAAATTAGTGGAAACGGCTTAGGTTACCCCCCAACGTTGCACTTTATTTAACGTTCTTCAGCTCAATTGTTCATGAGTGCAAGCACTCATGGTGGTTCTTTCAAAAATGATTCCTCAGTCTCACTCTTAATAGTTCATGCCCACTTATCAAGCCATCTCTCGTATCCACTACTCTTCTTTTCTTTCTTCCTATGGGGTGGTTCATACTTCTAAACCTGTGGGGGTGGTTTTGGGTCTATCCTGAGTATCAACTTTTCAGGATTTGATTTAAT
This sequence comes from Lathyrus tuberosus, assembly GCA_022829125.1. Taxonomy (NCBI): domain Eukaryota; kingdom Viridiplantae; phylum Streptophyta; class Magnoliopsida; order Fabales; family Fabaceae; genus Lathyrus; species Lathyrus tuberosus. Next base: position 181,759 of record JALAZF010000368.1, on the reverse strand, counting down.
CCTTTCATCCCCCACCTTAAAGGCCAACCTTCCCCTCTTAACATCAACGATTTTTCCAGTTTCATGGTCCCCTAATTTCTTTCTTTACAAGACCTCAGATAAAGGTAAAATGGTGTAGATCCTTTCCAATATTTCCGTGTACCTTTTGGATTAGGTGTCTACCTTAGCCTTCGCATATCTTTGTTGGAAAGGAAGTCGGTGGATTGTTAGGAGGAGGAACAACATAAGGTACTTCCTTCACTACCTCTTTAACAACCGCATTTTGGGTGGCGTCGGTGGATTTTCCTCAATCTCTACATTTTTCTCACCAGAACTATCCTCAACCTCTTTATCATTCTCCCTAGAATTTTCAACTTGGTTTTCACTTCTGGTTGTTACAACATTCACATGTCCTTTATGGAAGGGTCCTAGAGGGGTCTGTGCAAGCTGGGAGATTTGGGTCTCCAATGCCACATTGTGAGTCACTAGGGACTCCACCATAGTGTTTAGCTGCCGAAGGGCTTCAATAGTATGGAGATTTTGGTTTCTAAACTCTTCATTCTGGCGAGTTTGTACTGCCACACAACTCTCCATCATATATTCCAAGTTAGAGCGAGTTTGCATCGCAATAAAATTCTTCATTAACATTTCAACGTTTGATTATTGGGAATTTGGTGGTTCCTCAGAATACATAGAGTGGTTATTGTAGAAAAAATTTGGGTGGTCTATCCAGCCTGGATTATGGGTATTGGGATAAAAGTCTCCATGTTTATTGTTCACATAATTAACCATTTTTTAGATAGACTCCATGCATACCATAAAAGAAATAACAAAAAAGAAAAAGGCGCTCTAATCTCTACAATAACAAAATAGACTAATAAAAATGAGTTCTTCACATATTATGGTAGAGAGAGAACTATAGCAAAGAAAATAAAAATATAGTCTGTAAGGTGACAAAACATAAATTCAATATCAAGCACAATTGGTCTCGGTAACTGCGTCAAAAACTTGACACGCCGCAAGTGCACGGTTGTACGAAGTAGTAAAAGATCATCGAACCACAAGAACCAATGGGTTAAATACCGAACTCTATTATATCGGTGTATATCTAGAGAGATAAAAAATTTGAGGTTTTGTAAAATAGCTTATTTAAAAAGTACTTATCAGGAAAAAAAAAACTTAAATAGAAATCACTTAAATTATAACGAAACAAACAAGACTTAGGGTCACAATTCTTACTCTGACATCTCCGTATGATCCAATTCACTTCTATCGTGAGAGTTCTGACACATTTTATAGAAAATAAATAAACGTGGATAACACCTGCTTTCGACAACTTATTTCCCTATCAATGATGAATATTTTGCCTGCTTTCATACGACGAGATTATGCGTCAAGGATTCGTTACTTTTGCACAAGTATAAAAATTGGGACGCTCGGGTGTCGATACATATCCTTTCAGACTATGATCGATACTTGAGAATTCTTTACTTTAGTACAAGCGTTGGAATGACAAAACTCAGGTATTAAAATAAATATGAACAAAGAATCTTGTAAATCGTATTGTGACAGATCATACAAATTGTCATGATATAAGCCCCATAACCCTTAGTCCCTAGTGGACTACTCACTCATGCGAGGGATAGCATAATCAGAGTAATATTTGTAATTGAAATCATAATAAATAATTGAAATAGAATAACAATTGCAATGAAAATGATAAATAAAATCGGATTGATAAGAGAATACTTTAAAATAACCTTGATCCAATGCTTTAATGGAAACTTGAGTACAAAGAATGGAAAAGTAGAATACGTGAAAACTAGGAAATAAAAACTAGATTTTTAAACTCAAGACCAACTATGAGTTTTATAGAAAATTATAATAGTGGACTAAACATGCAAAAATCCAAAAACAAAAGCAAGTAAAACATACGAAACCGGGAAAATTATGAAGTAAAACAACTAATAAAAATGGTGCGAAAACCACTTATCACCTTATAAAAACAAAAACATCACAAAATCTGAATAAAACCAAAACACAAAGTAATCCAATTGTAACAAAACGAAAATGCACTCAACATAAAGGAAAAACTAACTACAATGCGTGATATATATATATATATATATATATATATATATATATATATATATATATATATAGAGAGAGAGAGAGAGAGAGAGAGAGAGAGAGAGAGAGAGAGAGAGAGAGAGAGAGAGAGAGAGAGAGAGAGAGAGAGAGAGAGAGAGACCAAGAAATGAATAATGAATAATGAACACAGAAAGATAACATACTTTACTTCGAATTGAAGGAAGAGACCAAGAAATTATTTTCATTCCAAGAAATGAATGAAGATGGTGAAGATTGGAAATTCCAAGAAATGAATGAAGATGGTGAAGAAGCAGATTTTGCTATCATCTGGCTTGCTAGGGCATGTGTTATGAAGGAAATAAAGAACTTGTTATATTTTAATTTTGCATGAAAGAATTTCACCATGGTTGCAAATACCAACCATAGTGCAAAACAACTGTAGTTAAATGTTTTTCAATTTTTATTTAACAATATAAGTTAAAGGACACACACTTTTTTTATAGAAAAAAATGGAAACATGTTGATGCTGAGATTCGAAGTTTGTAACCCTCAATCTATGACCATATTTGTTATTATGATCTGTGATAAAAATTCTTTTAATTAAAAAAAATCAGGCGCGTAAAAATTAGAGATTACTACGGTTGACAATATGGTTGTAGTAATATGGTGTTACGAAAGGAATATTTTTTTAGTAGTGTTCTGAACACATTTTAAACTCATGGTAATGTGTATATTTCACAACTTAGTGGAGAATCCGGATGTTAAGTTTCGGACTTACCCTTAATATAGTAAGTTTCAATCTTAGGCAATAAGTTTGTTATAAATTTGACATATTTTCATAAACCTTATATTTTAAGTCATTTATACGAAGTATGCATAATTGTTAAAGTAGTGATGGGTCAGAGGATCCTTTCTAGAAAAACACTAGGAATGAGAACAATAGGTTCAACATTTTGGACTTCTAGGGCTTCTAGGACAACAACAAGGGACACATGCCTCGGGAAAGACGATGTCGAAGACACGTGAAATCAGAAAGATGATGTTTCTATATCAAATGAAGTGACACCAACGATGCATGTTGGATCACTCTATCATGTCTCAATATTTCTTGGTTGTAAGCCATTTTACCTTTAATTAAACTAAAAAAATCATATCATAATCAAAGAAGTCAAACCCAAAAGACAGAATAGGCAAAATCAAACAAATTTTGCATATTAGGAAAATTTAAAAGTTAACTTTTGTATCAATCATAATTAGAAGAATACAAAATTGATTACATTTTGTGTGCATCAGGAATTTAATTTTGAAAATTTAGGGATAATATTTGTTAAGAGTCCCACATCGGGTAATATATGACCTGAACATGTGTTTATTAGTGGGGGCAGTCCTCACTCTACCAACCGGTTTTGTAGGGTTGAGTTAGGCCTAACCACATTTCTTAACATGGTATCACGAGTCTATCGATTCGGGTCATCCACCATTTATATATGCGCATTAAGCCCAAAAAAGTGTTGGGCATAAGGGGGTGCATTGGAAAATATCCAAGTCCCACATTGGCCACCTGCTGTTTATGTCTACGCACCAGCCCAATAGTGTTGGGTTTGAGGAGGTGTATTGGACAAAATCCATGTCCTACATTGGCTAAAGATACAAACGACAAAGGGTTTATATAGAGTGACACCCCTCACCTTACAAGTCGGTTTTGTAGGGTTGAGTTAGAACAAACTCTAGTTTTATCATGGTGTCAGACGCTAACTCAAAACATAAAGTGAAGGACTTTGTCTTCACTAACCACAACATTCAAACAGAAGGGGTGAGATATCATAATTATATAAGAGAAAACATGATAAAAAGTAGGCAACCACTATATCATGCATATCACCCGCTCCACAACACACCACAACAACATCCAACATACAATACAACATTCACACAACAGCAGATGCAACAATTATGAAATGCAATGAGACTCAACAACTTGACTTAATGCATGTGGTACCAATTCGATCCCTTTTTCATGATCATAATTCCTGTCGGAATTTCCATATAAGTCGTTCACACCCCACATGGGCACACGACATCTGTGATCGCTCACACCCACATGGGTACACGAACACCCGTAATCGCTCACACCCCACATTGGCACACGATTACTTCAACAACAACAACACGATTCTATTTCAAGGAATCCGGATAAGGCGCTCACACCCCACATGGGCACACGGCTTATCATACAACTTATGCAACATGATATGCATTCAACAACAACATACAACCACGACTAATGCATATGACTATCATACAACCAATACATCTCACCATGACTGTCTAACACGCATCATATACCTGCCAACACATGCAGCGATTGCAATCCACAGCTACAACACACATTCGCACAACCGAACTCAATATCTCAATGTTCAACACATCACAACGTACACGGAAACACAATTAAAGCATCTAATAGTTGGAATTCTGGCATAGAAAATCATTTTAATAGAAAGTACACAAAACCAGCTTTCCAACGATTTGAACGGCGACTGAAACGGACCTACGGATCAAAATATATGAATTTTCGAAGTTTTCCAAAAATCAATCCCAGTGTAATCGATTACCACAAAACCGGTAATCGATTACACCCCCCATAAATCCAATTTGAACATTTCCAGTGTAACCGGTTACCACATTTAGGGTAATCGATTACACCTGCTACAGAAGCACTTTTCTGCTATATTTTTGCACTATAACTTATTTTTAAGTTGTTTCAAAACCAACTTTTCTTAGAATTCGTCCAAAACACTTTTCAAAGCAAAAATACATTTTTCAAAAGTTTAAAAACTAAGTTTTCCTTTTCAAAATCGTTCATAACATTGTTTTGACTCTGACACGTGAAATACACGTACAATACTCCACACTTATAACATACGCCTCTCAATCCAACGAATTCAACAACAACAATCACACAAGACACAATTTTCAACAGAAATCAACACAACAGCATACAATCCATTGAATTATCAAGAATCAATCACTCATCCAAAACCATCACATTCATAAAAAAATAGAAGAAAATTCAAAAACCCTACATGTTAGAAACTACCCACCAATCATCATAGCAACCCTTAGATAGTTAGAACCCCGCCCTTACCTTAGACTTCTTGTGACAAAGCTTCCTCAACTCCAACAATGATGATTCTTCCCTTTTTTCTCTTTTCTCCACCCAAAACAAGTACTGACTCTTTCTCCCTAATTCTCTTCCGTTATTATATTATTATTATTATTATTTCTATTATTATTATTCTCCCAAATAAATAGTAACAAATAATACCAATAATAATTATTATTTAATTTCAAATAATATCCATATAATATTATTCCAATAAATAATGACTAACTAATATTAATAATTAATTACTAACCACGCCACTTATCTCTACACAATTGGTCACACACGCCCAATACCTTATTCTCTATTATTCTAAGGTCACTACCCCATACTAAGGGCAATCCAAACATAGCCCAACCCACATAAACACATACATACACACAGCATCATAAACTTTAAATTACAAGAATAATTAAAATAAATCAGGGCGTTACAATAAACACATGTTCGGGCCATATATTATCCGATGTGAGACTTTTAACACACCCTTCCGTGCTCAGGACTAGACAACTGGAGCGTGAAAATAAATGGTGGATGGTCCGATAGCAGAAACTTCATTGTAGGTGAGGCCCACCGGATCTTTAAACCAAAGGATCTTGACACCATGATAAAACTAGAGTTTGTCCTAACGCAACCCTACAAAAACGGCTTGTAAGGTGAGGGGTGTCACTCTATATAAACCCTTTGTGGTTTGTATCTTTAGCCAATGTAGGACATGGATTTTGTCCAATACACCTCCTCACCCCATCACTATTGGGCTTGGTGCGTAGACATAAACGGTAGGTGGCCAATGTGGGACTTGGATTTTTTCCAATACACCCCTTTGTGCCCAACACTTTTTTGGGCTTTATGCGCATATATAAATGGGGGATGACCCAAATCGATAGGTTCGTGATACCATGTTAAGAAATGTGGTTATGCCTAACTCAACCCTATAAAATCGGTTGGTAGAGTGAGGACTGCCCCCACTAATAAACGCATGTTCAGGCCATATATTACCCGATGTGGGACTCTTAATAAATACTATCCCTAAATTTTCAAAATTAAATTCCTTAGGCACACAAAATGTAATCAATTTTGTATTCTTTTAATTATAATTGATATAGAAGTTAACTTTTGAATTTTCCTAATATGCATAATTTATTTGATTTTTCCTATTCCGTGTTTTGGGTTTGACTTCTTTGATTATGATATGATTTTTTTAGTTTAATTAAAGGTAAAATTGGATTACAACCAAGAAAGATTGAGACATGATAGAATGGCCCAACATGCATCGTTGGTGTCACTTCATTTGATACAGAAACATCATCTTTCTGATTTCACGTGTCTTCGGCATCGTCTTTTCTGAGGCGTGTGTCCCCTTTTGTTGTCCTAGAAGCCCTAGAAGTCCAAAATGTTGAACCTGTTGTTGTCGTTCTTGGTTTTTTTTCACTTACTTTTCTTTAAAGATTAAAATATAATAGTTTATATTAAATGAGATTAAAATGGATGGTTTAAAATTTTAAAAATAAAGAGAGAAAATTAAAAAATTAAAAAAAATAAAGAAATAAAAATTACAACTATTTATTATATTTTATACAAATGTTTTTCTAAACGATTTTATTAATGTTATATAGAAGAACATACTTTTAGCATTTTCTTCCATCTTCCATCACTTCTTGGAAGCATTGCCCCCTCACACTAATTGCTTTCATTTTTATTTATTTTTGAGTTTTTTTTCCATTATTTCTCTTTTGATTGAGTTATAAAGAACTATGAAACATTTATACCGAAGATACTGCCATTAAAACGTTCATCATCAATAATTTAAAAATAAATAATTATATGTAATTGCAAGTTGGTGCCAGTTTGGAACACAAGCAAAAATATATTATTTTTAAAGATGTTGGTGCTACATAATTAAAGAGTATGTAAGGCTTTGATTGCGTTTACATACTAAAACCTAACTTGTTGAGGATTTCTTAAAGCACCTTATATGTTTCTTAGGTACTGATCTTTCCAGTTGATCAGAACCTGAAGGGGGCCAGAGACTTCGTCTTCGATGTTGGACTCCAAGGAGGAGGGAGTGTGGAGAAGAGAAGGCAAGTACAAAGTAAGTATGTCTTAGGATGATTTTTGAATACCTGACCCTCTCAAAGGAGATGGTTTTTATAATGCCCCCAGCGCTTAGCCATTGGTCCCTATTTTCGAGGCGAGATATTCGCTCCCCAAAAATAGGTAACTGTCAGAAACTAGCCGTTGAGACCGGAAGACATGCTTGGAAGTAGTTGTTTCTTCGAGCAAGGACGTGGTTGTAGGCAAGAGCGTCGTGATTGTTCCTGGATGGTTGAATCGTGCGTGATGGGCAGAGATGTGGCGAAGGGCAACTGATCTTGAGGGTCAGTTGTCCAACCCTCCTTGGCCGAGGGGCAGAAGGAAAAGTGCTTTACTTTGCCCTTTACTGGCAGGGCTTAGGTTATTGGGCCATTCTAGGTGCAGAAGTGGATTAGGCTATGCCTAGCCATTGAGGCAGTCCGGAACAGTAGCCCCCCAAGTCGTTGCTCCTGAGCATAAGAGTGATGACTTAAGGGAGGCCCGTGGTCTCGAGGAAAAGTAAGCATGGTCGACGCCTGTTACTGAGATGAGGTCGTTTCGTGGTGCTCGAGGATACATGTGACCGAGGAACCTGAAACGTTGTTCTGCATGCCCGACGAGCGGGGAGCCCAACAGTTAATGGAACTTGAAGGGATGAAGTGCCACGCATGCATCGAGCCACGTGCTGCAATTAATGCGTAATGATGGCTATGCTAAGGTTATAATGATGCTCCTACGCCGCGCGTGCTCGTTCACGTGCTTTTGACTCGTCTATAAATAAAGGGAGGATGCGTTCATTTTCACTTTTTACTTCTCTCTCTTCTTCTGTTACTGTCGTCGTTTTTGCCGTTCACCGCCGCAACACTGTTGCACGAGCACCGACCACCTTTTTTATCTCTTTGACCACGTAAGTTTCTGATCCTTCTTTCTTTTACGCAAGTTTTAATCTTATTTCGCTTAGATTTACATGCGGTTAGGACGAAAACTGGGTAGAGTAGGTGCATTCCGGAGAATGTTTGTGTCTGGCGGCGGTTGAGCCATTTTCTGCTGCCGGCACCATCGTTGGAGCATTAAGAACTTAGGTTTTTTTGTTGATTCTAGCGTCGTTGCGACGACGAACGAGTTTGTCGCCGGTGGAATTTAGGAAGTTTCTGGTGTACTCATGAGTTTTTCGGTGGATCTTCAACGGAATTCTAAGTAAAGTGTTGGGGAAGATCTCCCCGTGAGGGTTTAAGAGATTTCCATGAGAATCTCCTCGCACCATTGTTGCACTGTTTGAGTAAGGGCTTAGGTCGAGGACGTTGTCCTCGGGCCTTCGCGCACCCTTTCACTTGACTAGCGGTGGAAAGGTGGATTTGATTTTGCCATCAAATTCACTTTTGTCCTCTGCTTTTCAGGTAAAGGATATGTCTCGCAATACCAAGGACGATGTTATGCTCGAGCGGGTGATGTCAGAGGAGAGCTCTTCAGAGGATAGTACCATTGACAAAACCGCCGCTCCCAAGAGTACCGGTGAAGAATGGATTGCCTCCGAGCCTCGGGAGCACGCCTCGCTATTCGCCTTCCATACTCAGGATGCCTTCACGACGGTGGGGGACGAGGAAGCCTGGAGGGTCTATTTCCCTGGGGAGGACGATCGGGTATGCTCAGCTTACGGCGGCGAGCGGTTTCCCATTTACGAGTTTGTTTTCAAGGAGATTGGGCTGAGACTGCCCTTCATAGATTTTCTAGTGGCAGTTTTTGGTCATCTGGACATGGTGCCTTCTCTGCTACATCCGAACTCGATTTCCTTCATCTGGGCATTCGAGATTACATTCGAGTATTTGAAGATTGGTGTAACACCCATATATAAAACTCATACATCAAAGCATAAATGTTATATATGAATCCAAGTGTTTGGTACTAAAACACCATAAGCTCCTAGTTAACACATTATATACATTACATGCCCCAAAATACAACAACTAAAAGTTCTAAAGGCATAATATACATAAGATGTTCAAAAGATAAAAACTAAGAACTAGATCAACAATGATCTCAAAATACACTCCGCTACGGAAGCTAGCCATCAACAAGCAAGGAAAAGATCACACGACCCTATCCTTACCCTTCTCGGAACCTGAGGCACCTGAAATACATCAACAACGTGGGGTGAGATACATCAAATCTCAGTGAGTTCCCTATCTTATGGATTCTCTCGGATTAACAAGGTTCTAACAATCCTAACTCAAGTCCGGGGAAAAGGGAAAGACTCTTGAGTTCACACTTTATAATTCTCACACTATATGGAAATATGACATGAGTTCATTAACTCACAACATCACTAATCGATAACCATACCAAGACATCTCGTCTTCCCGTCCGCTTCTACGTCTAGAAGGCGACCCGAGTCATAGATCCTTGTAATTACTTGGCATACGAATTGGATTTGGGATCATCGGCCTGTTAACCGTGAACCGTCACTTGTCATGGCCTGTTAACCATCACAAGTCTCTACCCATAGCATAGGCTCCAATCGTACTACACGTAGGGAATTCAAACCTACCAAGTAATTGTGTACCCGTTTCAGAGGAGCTCGAGACCCATGAAACTACACTCAAAATATACCGGTTACGATTACATGATCACATACAACAATACGATTGTATTCGACAATCACAAGGCTATAATGCCTTAAGGCCTCTCATGCCTTTTCAAAACCACAAAGGTTAACCACATGTTCCATACTAGTGTTTCACTCTCAACTAGGCCAATACTCGACAAGGATGTATCTTCCAACAAGACGTGCCCGAGCATCGCCACCTAGAGTTGTCTACAATTTCTAGTTCCTTACTCGATTCTCCTATAGTTCAAGTTTGAGGTTTCCTCACACTTCCTATCATATTTTCATATTAACATGCATACTCTATTACAATCATGTTAAACAATATTAGGATAGGCAAGACATGTCATAATTGCATAGTAGAATAATATATAACAATTAAAACATAAATATATCACTTTTGGAACTTTCTCAATTATTTAATCAGTCGGTAAAATCAACATATTTCATCTCCATTGCATAGAATATCTTCTCGGCTTTACATCGATATAAAGAATGTCCGATTCCGATAAATGAATCAAAAGTTATGAATTTTCTCGTTTTGGAGGAAAAACTTTAAATCCCAGGTCGCTCTAAGCGCGCAACTCTCTGCCTTATGGGGTTGCAGGATTTCAACTGCGCGCTGATCGGGCTTCTACGCGCTAAGCGCGCTCTGCGAAACTCAGAAAAATGCTTCAGCAAAATAGAAATCTCCTACACCTCCAAACCTCTTCCCAACCATAAATAACAACCAACAGAGAAACAATAACCTGGTTATAGTATGGTTTGAGCAACAACATTCCAAAAACATGGTTTTACTCAAGAACATAAGTTCTACAAAACCTAACATTTCCAATCAAACCAAAACAACAAAACAATCAACAATATATGATTATATAAGTATATTAATCATTCATTTCGATTTATATCAATTTCCAACCGTTGGAACATCGATTTCCATAAATTCGACCTAAACCAAACAATTCCAAAACTTATAAAAATTGGTACTAACTAGAACCCATCTTGGATAGAGGTTGAAAATGAGGAAGATGAGATGATTGGATGAAGCTTGGATCAATGGATGATGATCTTGCTCTTGGATCTTCTTCAAAACCTTTTTCTCCTCTTTTTCTCCTTCCTTTCCTTTTCTTTCTTTCTTCTTTCTCTCACTTCTTACTATCTTTCTCTTTTTTTTTTTAATGTTTGGAAAGTGGGAGGAAAAGAATAAGTAGTGAACTTAGTATTAGAAATAATACTACTAAATGTCCAAAAAGTCTCTTAAGTCCAAATTAATAAAATACCTCAGAGTCAGATAATATTAATTGGATTTATTCTAAGTTCCACAGTTACTCTAATTATTTTGTCAAATAATTTCTCAGAGTACACTGGGCTCAGTCGATCATAATATAATATTATCCGGAGTAATAAAATACGGGGTATTACAATTGGAGCCACTCTCCCCTCTTCTTCATTGTCTTCCACCTCCAACGCTAGGTCGTACGAGGAAAGTTCAGATGGGTTTCCCTGAAGCAGGGGAGGAAACTGTTCAAGGCCTTCTCTGAGTCCATCAGGACGTTTAAGGAGAGGTATTATGTAGTGGAGCCCGTGTCGGAGAGGGCCAAAGACTCTTCGTTCCTCTGGGATATTTTTATAGATGAGAATGGGTAGCCCATTGTTGCGGTGAGAATCAGATATCAAGCTATTAAATTAACTTGAATCACAAAACATAAAATTCACCACCGAGCTTTGATTTATCCAAAGGAAATGGTAAAGAACAAAAACCCTAAGTGCGCTATGTAGGAACACAGCAAAGAGATCTAGGGTCCGAGGGTTGGTTATACTAAGGGAAGGTGTTAGCAGCCTAAGTATCTGTAGTACTCTACAGGAACCTCTTGTTAGTATTTGTGTTATGTTATGTTTGCTTGCTAAGAGAAATGTGCTAAGGTAAAGAAAGACCTAGGGGTATATACACTAAGTATGCTCTCCAAGACATCGCATCTCGTGCCTATGTATTCTGACGGGAATGGAATCAGAGGATTCGTAGTTCCCCTCACTAAGGGGTAAAAGGGTGAGAAATAGAAAGAGTGGAATCCGAGAAGGCATCAGATGTAAAGGTAAAAAAGGGTGTAATCCGAGAAGGCATCGGATGTAAAGGTAAAAGGTAGAGAAAGAAAAAGATAGAAAAAGAAAAAGGTGGCTCGCTAGGATCTCGCAATCCTATGCCTACGTATTCTCAAGATGAACTTGAGAAATCAGAGCGTCCATAGTTCCCCTCAATGGGGATGAGGAACTCTTGACTGTGGTCAAGGTTCCAAGGGAAAGTAGGGTCTGACGGCAAGACACCTACGTGGAGTGCGGCGACTCCAAACCTAAGGCTAGGTAAAACGGTGAATGAATTGTCCACGGCGGAACACCTAAATGGAGCACGGAGACTCTAAATCTAAGGTTAGGTTAAAAGGGAAGGCAAGTCTCGATCGCACGGTGGTGTGAGATAAGGGAATGATGGACAAGGCTATCCTAAATGACATAGCAGTCAACGGGAACGACCCTTTTCTTTGGAATGAGGGATAAGAGACAGAGGGATAGAGAGGAAAATATCGAGTGTCAAGAGTAAAATGAATAGCAATATTTATACAGCAAATGGAATGAGAGTTAAATAAAAAATGAATATTAGGAATAAACTAAAAATGAAAATGAGGATATCCAAGATTAAATTAGAAATTTAAATAAAGTCTAAACAAACCAAAATCTAAAAGATTAATATCTAACTAAAAAGCTAATTAAGTAAATTCTAAATAAAAATTATAATTAGATTAAAATTCTAACAAAATTACTATATTAAAATTAAAAATTAAATCTAGTTAAAAAACTAATGACTAATTCCAAAGCTAGCAAAGGTTGAGCTTGTTGTGTAGAAGAAAGTGAAGGTTTATGGGTGAAGAGGGTGAATGTTTATGGGTATTATGTAAGTAAAAGAAAAGGATAAAATTTGATTCCTAAAAATAACCAAAAAAAAAAGATTTGACTAGAAAAATATGTAATGAATGTGCAAGGTTTTGAGAATGTATGTATAGTATTGTTGGTCCAAAATGAGAGAAAGAGAGATCTTATTTATAGTGTGAATGAGGTGGAAGTATTGATGTGGCAATCCATGTGACTTTATGAGAATGATTCTTGGTCATTGATAAGTCTAAGTTGGCAATCCATGTGAAGTGTGAGAATGATTCTTGGCCATTGATAAGTCCAAGTTGGCAATCCATGTGAAATGTGAGAATGATTCTTGGCCATTGATAAGTCCAAGTTGGCAATCCATGTGAAGTGTTTGTACTACTTGTAGTGGTCTCAACTTACCATTTTTCTCTTTTTGGACATGAAGATAAACAAAATAAAAGTAATAATAATAATAATAATAATAATAAAACTAACAATAATAATAAAGCTTAGTAATAATAAAACTAATAATAATAATAAAACTAATAATAATAAAATTAATAATAATAAAAAAAGAAATAATAATAATAAAACTAAAAATAATATTAAAAAAAAAGATAATTGAAAATAGTTAGTAAAAAAAAGAAATAAAACAAATTAAATTCTAACGAAAAAATGCATGATTATTGATATGTTTACTAAAAATGAGAAAACAGAGACCAATCAAAAGGATATGCAAAAGATCCAAGAATCTAAGGGTAAAATTTGGGGTACAACAGTTGCCCCTATTTAAATATTTTACCAGATAACATGAGGGACGATAGTTCTCGTGAAATCATGGTGAAAGATATTTAAATATAGATAACCGAAAATTTTGCCCTCAGATGCACTGACATGCAATGCTATGGACAAAAGAGAGACAAACACAAATGCTGACATGCTACAGACTCTAATATGATGGAATGATAAATGCAAAATGCAAAATGCAGGCAAAAACGAAAGCAGACAGGGACAAAGTCCACACGATGAGCAATCACTCACTGGGGATGACACAACACTGGGGAAGCTGAAACAAAACAGGGGAAAACTAAAGTGAAGGATCAGCTGGTTCAAGCATGACCGGCTGACACTTTAGAAGAAAAGATAACACAGAATCCTCAATGGAAGCAGCACCAGAAAGATGGTCTCCATTGGGGAATCATAAGTCATCACGAATGGAAACTGGATGGAAAAGAGTCACAACATTCAAAACATCATTGAATGAGGTGAGGAGAAAAAAAACAGGGAAATACATGAGACATTCAAGCAAACATCAGAGGTATTCAGAAGAGCATTGAATAAACTCTGGAAAATATCAGACAACGGAGACATTCAGAAGAGCATTGAATGAACCGGGAAGCATATCAGGGATATTCGGAAAAGCATCGAATAAACTCTGGCACACATCCAGAAAAGCATTGGATGGGAATAGAAACAGACTTGAACACATTCAGCAGTCATTAACCAAGATCAGAAACAAATTTAAGACATCTAGAAGAGCATTAGATGAAGACAAGAATTCTGAAGATACATCCGAAACATTTAGAAAAACATTAAATGTACGGGAAAAAGTTTTTGAAGACATATCCAGAAGAGCATCAGATAAGCAACAATATATTTGGGAGAACATCAGATAAACAAGGTCATATCTGGAAAAGCATCAGATAGACACAAAAATGCTCTGGAAAAACATCACGAGCAAAAGACTCGATCTGGAAGAACATCAGAAAGAGAAACACATCCGGAAGAGCATCAGATGGCAAAAAGCAATGTCATTCCGGAAAAGCATCAAAATAACGAAGCAAATATCTGGAAAAACATCAGATAAGTTCTGGAAGAACATCAGAACAAAGGACTCAATCTGGAAGAACATCAGAACAAAAGACTCGATCTGAAAGAACATCAGAAAGAGAAAGGCACATCCGAAAGAGCATCAGATGGCTAAAGCAACGTTATTCCATAAAAACATCAGAATAAACAAAGTGATTATCTGGAAAACCATCAGATAAGTTCTGGAAGAACATCAGAACAAAAGACTCAATCTAAAAAACCATCAGAAAGAGAATGACACATCCGGGATAGCATCAGATGGAAAAACCAATATCATTCTGGAAAAGCATCAGAATCACAAAGGGGTATATCTAGAAAAACATCAGATAATGCAAAGAGAGAGTTCTGGGAAAACGTTAGAACAGAAGACTCGATCTGGTAAAACATCAGAAAGAGACAAATAAATGACATTCAAGAATGACATTGGACACAAAAGAGGAACAAACATATCTGGAAAAACAATCGGATAAGAAAGGTCATATCTGGAAGAACGTTAGATAGACACGACAATATCTGTTTGGTAGGTGCCAAGTAAGTTGGACTTTGACCACAAGGTAAGATGTGGATAACGACACGACCTCGGGAGAAATGCAAATGAGGATGAAACACTCATGCTATGCATATGGTATAAATTATGCAGATGATATATGATCAAATGCAAATGCAGATGTTGACGACACAGCTCGACTCTTTTGGGAAGAAGACAATATTGGAAGGCTGATTCCTCAACACGTAGATCACTGTCATTCTGCTTGGGACTAGAGATGCTACTGCTGAACACATCATTGCCACACTGGTAAACTGTATCCAAATGATGGTCCTTGTAGGAAGGATGAAGAGCTGCTTGGGGATTCTTCAAGTAACTTGCCCCTGATTGGCTGATTATTGTAGATGAGTTGATCACTGCTTCAGCTTGATTAATTCTGGAAATGACCATTTCATGGTGCTCTTAGAAAGCTTGCCCCGGTCTGAGTCTTGAAAGATGATTGTTTTACTGTACACTGGGAAGGCTTGCCCCAGTATGAGTCTTGAAAGGTTTTCTGGATAAACCAAATCTGAGAAGTCGCCATAAATCTTGAACTGATTCTTAACAGGATATGGAAGGAACTTGCCCCTGATAGGATCACCGACCAAGTTTCTTAATTGTTTGAAAATTCTGTTAATTCTTGTTATTGGCTGGAATTTTGGTAAAACAATGGTGGTGTTAATGATGTCATATGTCTGATGTCTTAACATGCGTTACTAACATTCAGTTTGTGTTAAGTTTGTTAGGGTTGCAGTGTTGTATGCTGATGTTATAAGTGATGTCTTGACATCACTATACCAGAACATCAGAACATCAGTTTGTGATGTTTTAGGGTTGCACGTGTTTTGTTGTTAGTGAGATTTTCTGCTGAGAGATAGAGAGATTGCAGGCGAATTTATTGGAGAAGTTTATTCTGATACAATTAATTCTGCATATCTTGTGGAGAATAGTTTGTTACTATTTTTGTGCAAATAGACATGGAGAATTGTTCCTATTTGTGTGGAGAAGATCTTGCAGCTGAATTAAAAAGTGAAGATTTAAAAGATACATAATATCCTGGAAATATTATGTGGAGATGATTTAAAGGTGTGGAAGATTAAAGATAAAATCTAGTAAAGATTGAGTATTTAAAATATGAATATTTGATTGAAGATTTGATTAAAGATCTATTTAGTAGCAGAATCTTTTGCAGATTGGTGGTGATTTGAAGGCCCAAATCCAGTTGGGAAATAGGTTATAAATAGAAGCATTGTAACCTAGTTTGAGAAGCCAGCCATCATGTAGATTATAAGGGCTGTGTTGGTTGATGAACCACCCGGTTTGTGGGATGGTCATCGTGTTTATCTCGAAGCCTGTAGGTAAGAGATGTATTGTTCTTAGAGGAAGCTGTTAAGCAACTCTAAGTATTGTTCTTAGTCATGAGGGTCATGTCTAGGTATTGTTATAGGAGTGTGTCTTCTATGTATTTGGAGAGTTTTGGAAATTAAGTTGTTGATGCAGTGACGGAGATGTTGATTGCTAGACATCATTGCGATGATTGGGAGTGAGATTGAGTCTCTTACCTAGGGAGGACTAAGGTAGAAGGGTCATTGGGTAGTGATTGAATTAGGTAGATTGTCAACTGGTCTGTTGAGTCTGTAATTTGATACTACTAATAGTGGACTTTCTTCCTGGCTTGGTATGCCCCCAGATGTAGGTTGTTGAACCGAACTGGGTGAACAATCCTTGTGTGCTTTTCTGTTGTTTTACATTGCAGAGTGTGTTGTTGTAACATCACACATAACATCACAGGTTTTTAGTGTCTTGTTCATACAGCAGATATTGATGTTGTGACATCGCACTTAACATCACATATCTGGTACCAGAATTTCAAATTCCTTGAGAGAAAAGCTAGTTCGCAAACAAAAGTATTTATACAAACATGGTAAATGCAAAGTTCATGCAATTCTTGAAATCAATTATTTTTTTTGGAAGATGCAAAACAAAATGAGTCACTGGTCTGAACGCGGCGGTTCAAGACATTTAAAAGTGAGAGTTAAAGCACAAGTGTGATGCAAAAATAAATGATCTGCAAAGATCTTTTAGAGTCAGTTTACGCAACCTTGCTGCAGTATGCTTTCAAAATAACCTCGCTTCAATTAGGTCTTTTGAGGGTTATAACGTGGACTGGTTCATGGTTTAAGAAACAAAGGATAAAGGCTCAAAGTTTATTTGTGACCCACCCAATCTACGTGATGAACTCCAGTCCTATGCTCAGTTAACTCAAACTATGCACTCAAATTCCCATGAGTTAGGAATTGCACTGATGATAGTAATGATGATGGTTCAAAATTCAATGGACTTGAGATGGCAGTCACTGCTTCTCACAACATTTTGTTGTTTTTTTTGGTGAGGACCTCAGTCAACTCGTTTTATCTTTGAGGATTTTGGTAACCTCTTGAATGATTTTTGTTATCCCTAACTTTTACCTGAACTGTGTCATTTGAGCTTACAGCCAGCGGGATGCCCAAATTTTTGCCTAAGTCTCCTTCATAGGTTTTGACTTAGCGGGTTTTATTTTGATTTTTTTTTCTTTCACTCTCTTTTTTTTTAGTGACTGTCTGGCTTAATGATTACAGTGAACCATCGTTGGCGTTTGACTTGAAATACATCTTCGACACTTGCTTGTTGTGTGCGAAGGAAAATTTGTGAATGCACCCTTTTGTTGAAAGACGTCTCGCATGAAGCTCTTGTTTTTGAATGCATAATCAAGTTAACTGAGGACTACCCTGCCCCAGGTTAAGATTGCGGGTTTTTATTTGTAAAGAAAAGAAACTCCTACTTCTAGGCTCGAAGGGGTTAAAGAGGGGTTAACTTCCTTATTTCTCCAGTGTTTAGGAGTTGAAACAATGCCTTACATCGTCAGCAAAGTTTTGATTTGAAAGCATACCACGACAATTATGAGTATAATGTTTCATCATCCACCCTCCAATCTTTGCACAATCAACAGAAAGTGGATAAGAGAAATATTTTTTTTTTGAAAGAGAAAGCATTAAGAAGTAAATAGCAGACACAAATGAATTGAATCAAAAAGTTGTAAATGCTCATTTCATTAATTGTGAAAGTACAAACATAGTTGAAAGCAAACAGCTATTACAAAATAAAGAAAATGCAAACAACAAGAAACAAAGGCCTAGTGACTAATCAATACAAGGATGAGCTGTCATGTCTGAAACACTGGCTTTTAGGAGGATAATCTGCTGAAGTCGACTGAAGCTTCACTTGGCGTGCCCTGGCAGAGGGTTGTTCTGAACGTTGGGATTGTCACGAAAGTTAAGAATTCCAGTCTTAATCAAATCGCGCACCCTAGACTTTAGTGCATAGCAATTTTCCAAGTCGTGGCCTGCGACACCTTCATGGAATGCACAGTGGAGATCAGACCTAAATCCAGCTGGCAGAGGATTTGGAAGAGGTAAAGGCCTTGTGGTAATCAAACCTTGCTCAACCAGACCAGGATACAGTTCAGTGTAATTCATGGGAATAGGATCAAAATGATTCCTATTACGGTACTGGTTTTGTCCTACAGCTGGACGTTGGGGAGCTTGAGCTGGTCGTGGAGCAGTAACCGCAGGAGTGACAGCAACAACAGTAGGGTGAACAACATACTGAGGTTGAGGACGAGGCCTTCTCACTTCAAACATTACAGCGTTGGTCTGATCTTCCTTCTTCTTTTGAAAGTTCCCGTAGGATTTCTTCACAGCATTGGAAGATTCAACAGCCTTAGATACTTTTCCTTTCTTAAGACCTTCCTCGAGTCTTTGGTCGATAGTAACCAAATCAGTGAAGTTGGAGGAAACACTTCTAATCATCTTCTCCCAATAGAATGGGGACAAGGTATCCATGAACATTCCAGATAATTCCTTTTCGGCCAAGGGAGATTCAACCTGGGAAGCCAACTCTCTCCAGCGCTGAGCATACTCATTAAAAGATTCCTTCTCATGCTAAGACATGTTTTGCAGTTGACGGCGATCAGAAGCCATGTCGAGGTTATACTTGTACTGCTTCATGAAGGAATTTGTAAGATCTTGGAAGCAGTGAATGGAGTTTTGCTCGAGACTCATATACCATTTAAGTGAGGCTCCACTCAAGCTGTCTTGAAAATAGTGGATAAGCAATTTTTGATTTTTGGCATGAGCAGTCATCTTGCAAAGATACATGACCAAATGAGCCCTTGGGCAAGAGTGACCCTTGTACTTCACAAAATCTGGAGTTATGAACTTAGCAGGTATAACAAGGTATGATACTAAGCACATGTTGTCTGCATCCACATTAAAGAAATCAGTACCCTCAACGGCTTTGAGTCTCTTCTCTATGCTCTGAAACTGCTCTCGGACAACTTCAGGTTCAACAAAGTCTTCACGGTCTTCACCTTGAGCACTGGCAGCATTATACTCATAAAGGGGATTCTCAAAGGGAGCTCGAGTAGTCTGAACTATAGGTTGAGGCTCGGCCAAAATAGTAGCTTGAAACACTGGTCTAGCAGTCTGACCAATCATAGCAGAAGATGCAAGAGGTGGAGAATAGTTGTGTGGCAAACCAAACTCTGGCCAAGTTGAAGGAGGCATCTGAACAGGTGGAGGATCAGTATTTGAAACTTCCTGGATGACGGTCCTTTGGGGTTGCTCTCCCCTAGCAATCAAAACTTGAATCATCTCAGTGAGTTTGGTCACGCTTGACTTAAGGTCATCGATTTCCATTCGGACCTCAGCGTTGTGTACCTCTTGCTCTGACATCTTGCGTCTGTAGTTAGCTCTAGTCCAGTATCGGTGTCGAGGAATCAGCTTGACGACTCACAGATGACACTGGAAGATAGTGACCACTAGAAATGAGTAGCTGGGTAAACAGACGCATGCAATGAATCGTGCAAAGATTCAAATGATATGCAATGCAATGCAAACAGGATACAAAACACATGCAACAGGGTCAAGGGTTCGAGATCACAGCATGGAGTCCGGGTAAAGAACCAAACCAAGGGTGTGTACTAGGGTTCTTGTATCTGCAGAGCAAGGTTCTAAAGAGTTCCCAGAGTCGACAATCCATCTTTCGGATATTATCGACTTCCCAAATGTCTCGGTAATCAATAATATTCTCAAGAGAATCTCGTTCGGGTGTAGTATCGCGTGACAACCAATTCAGAAATAGACTCTATCATGGTCACCGCACTACATCCTAAAAAGGCTTAAGTGGGGTTTGGTAACTACGGTTCTCAATATCATGGGCTCCTAGGTTGAGAGTAGCACGTCTTCACGAACAGATTCGTTCAACATGACTAGACTCTCAAGAGGGCCTCAACTAAGTGATGGTGTCTCAATTCAACTTTTCAGGATTCGACTCCCTCAAAGCCTCCTTGAATACCATCGTCCTATCATAAGTGTACGCTCAAGTCCGGGTATAGGGCTTATCTCACCACTCAAAGTAACAACCCTGCACATAGAAAAAGCCCAAGCACAACAGGTATATACAAATATAAATATACAAATGTACAAGCAAGCAAACACATAAATAACACAAAGACAAACAAGGTGGGCTTAACCCTCTTAGGGGAGAGCATCCCCAGTGAAGTCGCCATTTCTGTTGCAGTGAGAATCGAATATCAAGCTATTGAATTAACTTGAATCACAAAACATAAAATTCACCACCGAGCTTTGATTTATCCAAAGGAAAGGGTAAAGAACGAAAACCCTAAGTGCGCTATGTAGGAACACAGCAAAGAGATCTAGGGTCCGGGGGTTGGTTATACTAAGGGAAGGTGTTAGCACCCTAAGTATCTGTAGTACTCTACAGGAACCTCTTGTTAGTATTTGTGTTATGTTATGTTTGCTTGCTAAGAGAAATGTGCTAAGGTAAAGAAAGACCTAGGGATATATACACTAAGTATGCTCGCCAAGACATCGCATCTCGTGCCTACGTATTCTGACGGGAATGGAATCAGAGGATTCATAGTTCCCCTCACTAAGGGGTAAAAGGGTGAGAAATAGAAATAGTGGAATCCGAGAAGGCATCAGATGTAAAGGTAAAAAAGGGTGTAATCCGAGAAGGCATTGGATGTAAAGGTAAAAGGTAGAGAAAGAAAAAGATAGAAAAAGAAAAAGGTGGCTCGCTAGGATCTCGCAATCCTATGCCTACGTATTCTCAAGATGAACTTGAGAAATCAGAGCGTCCATAGTTCCCCTCAATGGGGATGAGGAACTCTTGACTGTGGTCAAGGTTCCAAGGGAAAGTAGGGTCTGACGGCAAGACACCTACGTGGAGTACGGCGACTCCAAACCTAAGGCTAGGTAAAACGGTGAATGAAGTGCCCACGGCGGAACACCTAAATGGAGCACGAAGACTCTAAATCTAAGGTTAGGTTAAAAGGGAAGGCAAGTCTCGATCGCACGGTGGCGTGAGATAAGGGAATGATGGACAAGGCTATCTTAAATGACATAGCAGTCAACGGGAACGACCCTTTTCTTTGGAATGAGGAATAAGAGACAGAGGGATAGAGAGGAAAATCTCGAGTGTCAAGAGTAAAATGAATAGCAATATTTATACAGCAAATGGAATGAGAGTTAAATAAAAAATGAATATTAGGAATAAACTAAAAATTAAAATAAGGATATCCAAGATTAAATTAGAAATTTAAATAAAGTCTAAACAAACCAAAATCTAAAAGATTAATATCTAACTAAAAAGCTAATTAAGTAAATTCTAAATAAAAATTATAATTAGATTAAAATTCTAACAAAATTTCTAAATTAAAATTAAAAATTAAATCTAGTTAAAAAAACTAATGACTAATTCCAAAGCTAGCAAAGGTTGAGATTGTTGTGTAGAAGAAAGTGAAGGTTTATGGGTGAAGAGGGTGAATGCTTATGGGTATTATGTAAGTAAAAGAAAATGATAAAATTTGATTCCTAAAAATAACCAAAAAAAAAAGATTTGACTAGAAAAATATGTAATGAATGTGCAAGGTTTTGAGAATGTATGTGTAGTATTGTTGGTCCAAAATGAGAGAAAGAGAGATCTTATTTATAGTGTGAATGAGGTGGAAGTGTTGATGTGGCAATCCATGTGACTTTATGAGAATGATTCTTGGCCATTGATAAGTCTAAGTTGGCAATCCATGTGAAGTGTGAGAATGATTCTTGGCCATTGATAAGTCCAAGTTGGCAATCCATGTGAAATGTGAGAATGATTCTTGGCCATTGATAAGTCCAAGTTGGCAATCCATGTGAAGTGTTTGTACTACTTGTAGTGGTCCCAACTTACCATTTTTCTCTTTTTGGACATGAAGATAAACAAAATAATAATAATAATAATAATAATAATAATAATAATAATAATAATAATAATAAAACTAACAATAATAATAAAGCTTAGTAATAATAAAACTAATAATAATAATAAAACTAATAATAATAATAAAACTAATAATAATAAAATTAATAATAATAAAAAAAAAGAAATAATAATAATAAAACTAAAAATAATATAAAAAAAAAAGATAATTGAAAATAGTTAGTAAAAAAAAGAAATAAAACAAATTAAATTCTAACGAAAAATGCATGATTATTGATATGTTTACTAAAAATGAGAAAACAGAGACCAATCAAAAGGATATGCAAAAGATCCAAGAATCTAAGGGTAAAATTTGGGGTACAACACCCATTCGCGACGAGCAAGGCAAGATTAGGGGGCGTCGGGCGCTAAAATTCCGTTTCACCTAGAGTGAGAACCACTTCACAAGGGAAATCGAGGAGTATATAGCCAAGCCGCCCATGTTGGAGGAGGATGACTTGGCCAGCTATAACAAGCTGGTGATTTTTGTTGATGGCTTCCGCCGTGCCCAGTGCGTGACCAGGGGCGGGGACATTATCTTTGAAGATGAAGGGGGGCCCAAGGTGGTGGCCCGATATATTAAAACTAAGGACTCCTCGAATGCGGCACGCACGAGGAGGCTTTGGAACTTTTTGGTAGCCATTTTTTCTTTTTAGCTTGTCCCGCGTTGTTGCTTTTCGTTTACTAACGTGTGTCCGTTGTGTTGCATGCAAGATGTCCACGGCTCAGGAACTTTTGGTGAGGACTGATGAGGCCAAGCTCAAGCTAGGGAAGAAAGTTGGCAAAAACTGCCTTGGCGAGTAGGTAGCTCCTCACCCGACGGGATCGGAGACTCTTCATCCGCAGCAGCTGCCACCCAAACCTCCTCGATGCCGAAAACTTCAAGACACAAGTGTAACACCCTTCTAACCCCACAATTATTTCACATACGTATGGAAATTAAATCAAATAAAATCACCGCTTAAGGGTGTAACACTTCACAAAGGCATCATAATTATTTTCCTGCTCCGTAACACGGGTTACAACATATAGGAATAACAACTTATTTTGGATCAACACCTCCTTTAAAACAAAAACGTCGCAGCAGAATTATCGTCATAAAAATAAAATCTCCTTTATAAAACAACTCATAATAATTTAATCTCGTCAACATTGGAATTTAAAACAACTCAACATCTTCAAAATCCTCATGAAACACGTTAATCAAAGTAACACAATATTTTAAACAAAAGCGTTCCCAACCCCGATGTTACATAATCAGAGCAAGACACACCCTCTACTGAACTAAAAAGAAAACTGATTCCAAAGCTAACTCTTCACGCACCACGAACTAATCTTGGTTATCTGCACGTTACCCACGTAGAGGCAACATTCAAACAAGCAGGGTGAGTAATCACAATTCAATATAAATCATATAAAAAAAAGACATTAACAGGGCAGCTGTTGTTTTTATCAATTACTACAGCGACTCACCCAAAACATCATATAAAACATCACATCACCAATATCACTCATATGCAATCATGCAATGCCACCAAGAATGAAATGCAACATCATAAAAATGCATGTGGTACCAAATCATCATAATAATGGACACTAGGACATCAACCCTCCAAAGATCCCCGTCAATAGGATCGATTCTGCATTTGGAATCGGAGCACGTCATAATTACCTCATATCCGCACAATGGGAATCGTCACAGAGTATGCATATGAATGTATGATACACAACATCACTAATCATCATCATCAATTAAACATCATAATGTGCATCATCATTCATCAATCCTCATATACGTCATTATTGGTTCTTGGATTGGCTAGAATTTTGGTAAAACAAAGTTGTTCAATGTTGATGTCACATGGGTGATGTCTTAACATTGAGTCTTAAAATTGGATAATAATAAGTGTTTAAGTTGGATGTCTGATGTCACATGCGATGTTGTGACATCAGATCTGCAGAAGATTAATAACATCAGGTTTAGTGATGTTGTTAGGGTTTGCGTTTTAGCTGGATATTGGGAGAGCTGTTAGTCTCATTGGATGCGGATATCTTGGGATATATATTCTCTGTTGCATAGAGATTTGATGCAGAATTGTAGGAGTGTTTAAAGGCTGAAGATTTAAGAAGATTTTGAGAGAGAAAATCTGTCGAAGATTCAGTTTTAAATAACAAATCAGGTCAGATATTGCGGATGATCCAAGCCCAATTCAGATGGCTATATAAAGCGCATCAACCAAAGGAAGAAAA
This sequence comes from Lathyrus tuberosus, assembly GCA_022829125.1. Taxonomy (NCBI): domain Eukaryota; kingdom Viridiplantae; phylum Streptophyta; class Magnoliopsida; order Fabales; family Fabaceae; genus Lathyrus; species Lathyrus tuberosus. The sequence goes on along the minus strand of JALAZF010000368.1, from coordinate 156,934 downwards.
TACAGAAAGTGGACAGAAGATAGAGAGCTTTGACTGGAGGTTAAGCATTGTCTTTGTACGAGTATCGTGTTAACCATTCAATTGTGAATTGGTGAGTGTAATCTGTCCTCTCTAGAGCTGTGAAGCAAGAGAGTTTTGTAACTTGATCAAAGCTGTGAAGCAGGATCAAGGTGTTTCTCAAAGTGTTTGATCTTTGAGAGGTTTTAGGAATTTAGTAGTGTTTTTATACCTAAGTGGGCTCTTAGGTAGAAAATTTATTAGTAGAAATTAAGTTTAGGAGATTGTCAACTAGGTTGTTGAGTCTGTAAATTAATTCTACAAGTAGTGAATTTCATCCCTGGCTTGGTAGCCCCCAGACGTAAGTTGTTGAACTGAACTGGGTAAACAATTCTTTGTGTACTCTGCTGTTGTTTTACATTGTCCATTGCAGAGTGTGTTGTTGTGACATCACATATCTGGTACCAGAATTTCAATTGGTATCAGAGTAGGCATCCTGCTCTGCATCTGGGTGAGATCTAGGGCTGATACTTTCTGGTAAAGATGGACAAGGAAGTTGGTGGATTTGTGAATAGACCCCCTATTTTGGATGGCTATAATTATGATTATTGGAAACCAAGGATGATCACCTTTTTGAAATCCTTAGACAACAGAGCTTGGAAGGCTATCATAAAAGAATGGAAAGCACCTATTGTGTTTGAGAAAGATGATGCTGGGAAAGATAAAGAGGGCACCTCAAAGCTGAAGCCTGAAGAAGAATGGACCAAGGAAGAAGATGAGCTTGCCCTTGGTAACTCTAAAGCCCTAAATGCTATCTTCAATGGAGTTGATAAGAACATCTTCAGGTTGATCAACTCATGTGAAGTTGCTAAGGAAGCATGGGATATTTTGAAGACTACACGTGAAGGATCATCTAGAGTTAAGATGTCAAGACTTCAGCTTCTAACATCAAAGTTTGAAAGTCTAAAGATGAAGGAAGATGAGACTATCCATGACTTCCACATGAGTATTCTCGAGTTGTCAAATGCATCCAGTGCTCTTGGAGAAAAGATGTCAGAAGAAAAGCTTGTAAGGAAAATCCTTAGGTCCCTTCCGAAGAGGTACAAGATGAAGGTGACTGCCATTGAAGAAGCGCAAGACATCAGCCAGATGAGGGTTGATGAGCTCATTGGATCTCTTCAAACTTTTTAACTTGGGTTGAATGAGGAAGAACCTGTAAAGAAGCCAAAGAGTATAGCCTTGGTTTCAAATGCTCAAGAAGAGAAAGGGAATAGTGCTGAATCCCAGGATGATCTATCTTAGGCCATTGCTATGTGGGGAAGGTAGTTCAACAAGGTGTTCAAGAGAATAGATAGAAACTACAAACCCAATGTTAAGAACATCTCCTCTGACATCAGCAAATCAAAAGAGAAGGATGAAGAGAAGACTGCTCAAGACAAAGGGATTCAATGCTTTGAGTGTGAAGGTTATGGACATGTCAAGAAAGAATGTCCTACATTCCTTAAGAAGCAGAAGAAGGGCATGACAGTTTCCTGGTCTGATATTGACAGTGAAAGTGAAGAAGAGCCAACCAAGCATGTCAGAGCATTGACATGGACATGTGTGTCTGATGGAGAATCAAGTGATGAGGAACTGACTTTTGAGGAGTTAGCAGCCTCCTATCATGAGTTATGTTTGAAGAGTGCAGAAATCTGTCAAGAAAGTGAAAAACAGAAGAAACAGATTGTTCAGCTTGAGACTGTCAAAGCTAATCTTGAAAATGAAGTCTTGTTGGTTAAATCTCAACTTGATCAAATGACCAAATCTGTTAGGATGCTGAACAGTGGTACAGACACACTTGACAAGATCCTTTAGATAGAAAAGGCTGCTGGAGATAAGTCAGGCATAGGATTTGTGGTTGAGGAAAAGGTATCTACTGAAGCAAGCACTTCAGGAACCAAGAAGGAGATGTCTCAACCAATGTCTCAACATCACACAAAGAGACAGGATCCTAAACCTAAGCAGGTAGCTCATCCACAACCTCAAAATGTTGGGAAAAGGCATGCTCATGGTCCTCATCAAAGGAAGGCACATGTTTCTGGAGCTAGGCAGTATATGCCTCCACAATATCATAAGAGCATGCAGGCTCAACATCAGGGAAACATGTATGGCTTTGGATATAATAATGATGTGCCTTATTATTATGGAAGAAGGAAGCCTTATCACCATAGAAGACAGCCAAAAGGACAGCATCATTACCATAGAAGACAGTCAAACTATGGGAGAAGAAGACAACATTATGGGTGGCAGCCACAGTAGTATCATCATCAAGGTGGCAGAAGGTTTAACCACTTCAGAGAAGACAGAGTTAGGTGCTTTTACTGTAGCAGATTTGGACACATGCAGTTTTCTTGTTTCAAGGTACATGGTTATCCCAAGTCTAACCCTCAACCCAGACAGAAGGTGAACAGACCCAAGGTTGTTAAGTAGTGGGTTCCTAAAGAAGAGGTTAAATGTCTATTGGCTCACTTTTTAGATAGACACTTTGCTAAGGATGGATGGTATTTTGACAGTGGCTGTTCAAAGCACATGACTGGATTCAAAAACCAATTGGTGGAAGTCAATTCTTGCGCCTCAACTGATGTTACCTTTGGAAATGGAGAGAAAGGGGTGGTAAAAGGTGTTGGAAAAGTGAAGTGTCATGATGGACCTGATCTTGACAATGTGCTGCTTGTCAAAGGTTTGAGTGCTAACCTGATTAGCATAAGTCAGCTCTGTGATGATAGATATAAGGTCAGCTACACCAAAGATGAGTGTGTGATGACAAATGAGCAGAATGAGGTAGTGATGAAGGGAATAAGATCCGGAGATAATTGCTATCAATGGGTACCTCAAGTGGACAACTTATCTGGTGATGTTAAGGTTGATGTTGTAACATCAGATTGTGACAACAAGTGTGAAAGTCTGCTGAAAGATCAATTAGGGTTAATTACTCTTAATGTGGATCCTTTTAAATTTTTAAAAGGAAAGTTAATTTGGTGGGAGAAACTCATTGATTGGTCTTTAAGGAATACACAAAATCATGCGCCATACCTTAGACCATCATTCCCTATTGTAGCAATATCACGTTTCATCAAAGCTCATATCTCCCGACTGTTCATCTCCTTCAACAAGAAGAATCATCTGTCTCTGAACCTATACTGCCTCAAGGGAACCATGTCAAAACAGATGTCTTCTCCATCAAAGAAATCTGGTTCTCAAAGCTCCTCGCGAGATAAAGCTAGGGTTTCTACAGAAGAGGGGACTGCAGAAGAAGCTTTAAATGTAGAACCCATCTCTATGATGCTCCCAAAGTCAGCACCTAGGTCATCCACTTCTCAAACTGTTGAAGAAAGGGTAGATGTTGACAAAAGCTTAGGTCAGATTGTCGATAAGATCTTTGAGAAAGGGCTTCCTATAAAGGGTATATCTAGACCACTGAGGCAAATGCCAGCTGAACATTCTGAAAGGGAAAAGAGTGACATGCAATCTACTGAAACCAATCTCCACATATTGGCTGTGTCAGTTATTGAAGATGCTGAGATTGAAGAAGAAGCAGAAGCTGAAAGAGAAAGGGATATGCATGTTGAAGAGGAAGTTGTTGTTGAACAAGATGTTGAAACATCACCTGCTAGAGATGTTACCCCTAGTCCAAGAGGCAAGAAGGATGCTGATGTGGTGGATGTTGTTGACTTATCTGACAATGAAGTCATTGGAAATGCTGTTCCAAGTATTGCTAAGAGACTGAAGACAGGGAAAGGAAAGACTGTTGAATCCTCTCCAAAGAAGAAAACTGCTGTTGTTGGTCCTACAAAACCTTGGAGGAAGGTTGCTACATCCTCCAAAAAGAGGAAGATCAGGGAAGATTCTGATTTTGACTTTGATGTTGAGGATGATGTTCAAGATATCACTCCTGTGAGAAAGTCAATCTTGAAAAGAATCTCTGACAAAGTCCCTGAAGTACTAGTTGACAACATTTCCTTTCATTATGCCAGCAGTGCATCAATGCGGAAATTTGTATGTCAAAGAAGACTAGCCCTTGAGAGGGAGCTTGGGAAAGAAGCTTTAGAGATGAAGGATATTATGAAGATGATTAAGGCTGCTGGATTGGTGAAGACTGTTTGTAGGTTCTCCAAATGTTATGACAGTCTGGTTAAGGAATTCATGGTCAACATTCCTATAAATATCTCTGACAAAAGGAGTGGAGATTTCATGAAGGTGTTTGTGAGAGGAAAATGTATTGGATTCTCTCCTGAGGTTATCAACAATTACCTAGGAAGAAAAGAAGAAGAGTTTATAGAGCTTGAAGTCACTAATAATGATGTCTGCAAGGAGATTACAGCTGGTCAGGTAAAGGTTTGGCCATTGAAAGGGAGGTTGAAGGCTAGTAAACTTAGCATCAAGTATGCCATTCTTCACATAATTGGAGCAGCCAGCTGGGTGCCAACAAACCACAAGACAACAATAGCTGTTGGATTGGGTAGGTTTATCTATGTTGTTGGGAAGAAGATCAAGTTTGACTTTGGAAGCTACATCGTTGAGCAAGTGGTGAAACACGCTGAAACAAATGCTATCAAGTTACCTATAGCATTCCCATCCTTTGTCTGTGGGATCATCTTGGAGTAACATCCTGAAACTTTAACAAGTTCGGATATAGCTTGCAAGAGGGAGTCAGCTGTGTCCTTGCATCCTAAGTTGTTTGCTGGACATCATGTTCTAGACATTGTTGTAACATCAGATGCTGGTGGCAAAAAGAGTACCAAGGCTGAATTACTTGAAGAACTGGAGGCCACTTTCAAAGATCTTGATGAGGTCATTAGTACCAGCACAGCAAGAAAGATGAAGATCGAACTGCTGATAAAATCCTTGGAACAAGGTGATGGTGATAAAGGTGCTAATGTCAATACTGAAAATTCAGAAACTGAAGATAGTGGAGATGGTGCCAGCTCTGATGAAGACTAGTTTCCCTACTGCTTTTTCTAGATACTGGTTTAGTTTTATTTTTTTGCTGTGCCTAATATGTAATTTGAATATTGTGCCTGTTTATGCACTATTTATGTTTTTGTTCAATGATTTGTCTTGTCTTGCTTGCTGACTTTAGACTGACAATGAGAGCTAGCTTTGTACTAACTGGTAGTTAGTAGGTGGTTTGTCCAATTGTGGCTAAAAAGGGGGAGAGTTAGCCAAGAGTTAGTCAAGGTGTTGCAATGCCAAGAAGAAGAATTAGTCATTGTGCAATTCTAAGGAGTGCAGCTAGTGTGATGCTGAAATGCAGATTTGAGGGGGAGAGTTGTTGAACAGTTATTGATATGTTGATTCTTGCTTTGAGGGGGAGCTTGCCCTATGCTGCTGATTAGTGTTTGAAGTCTGTGCAACTGTTTGAAGAAATGCTGCTACTAGTTAGTGTTGTAGCAGAGTATTGGAGTGTGTGCAGCATGCTGAAAGCATTTTGAAGCTGTTTGAAGAAGTGCTGCTAGGAGTTTTATACTAATTTTTTTTCCGCTGCTGAAGTCTCTGATGTTGCAGAGATTGTTTTAACCAAAATTAGCCAAAGGGGGAGATTGTTGGTTCTTGGATTGGCTAGAATTTTGGTAAAACAAAGTTGTTCAATGTTGATGTCACATGGGTGATGTCTTAACATTGAGTCTTAACATTGGATAATAATAAGAGTTTAAGTTGGATGTCTGATGTCACATGCGATGTTGTGACATCAGGTTTGCAGAAGATTAATAACATCAGGTTTAGTGATGTTGTTAGGCTTTGTGTTTTAGCTGGATATTGGGAGAGCTGTTAGTCTCATTGGATGCGGATATCTTGGGATAGATATTCTCTGTTGCATAGAGATTTGATGCAGATTTGTAGGAGTGTTTAAAGGCTGAAGATTTAAGAAGACTTTGAGAGAGAAAATCTGTCGAAGATTCAGTTTTAAATAACAAATCAGGTCAGATATTACAGATGATCCAAGCCCAATTCAGATGGCTATATAAAGCGTATCAACCAAAGGAAGAAGATACAGAAAGTGGACAGAAGATAGAGAGCTTTGACTGGAGGTTAAGCATTGTCTTTGTATGATTATCGTGTTAACCATTCAAGTGTGAATTGGTGAGTGTAATCTGTCCTCTCTAGAGCTGTGAAGCAAGAGAGTTTTGTAACTTGATCAAAGCTGTGAAGCAGGATCAAGGTGTTTCTCAAAGTGTTTGATCTTTAAGAGGTTTTAGGGATTGAGTAGTGTTCTCATACCTAAGTGGGCTCTTAGGTAGAAAGTTCATTAGTAGAAATTAAGTTTAGGAGATTGTCAACTAGGTTGTTGAGTCTGTAAATTAATTTTACAAGTAGTGAATTTCATCCCTGGCTTGGTAGCCCCCAGACGTAAGTTGTTGAACTGAACTGGGTAAACAATTCTTTGTGTACTCTGCTGTTGTTTTACATTGTCCATTGCAGAGTGTGTTATTGTGACATCACACGTAACATCACATCTCTGGTACCAGAATTTTAGTCATATCATCACATAGTCGTCAAACAATCATCAAAACACCATCGTATACTCATCAGTAACATCATGAAAAATCATCATATAACACGTCAACACATAGCAGCAATTTACAGCAATATCACATCGTTAATATAATATAAAACAGATATTTTCCATGAATTTTAAGTCAATAAAATAATATTTTTCAGCCCCGGATCGCGCTAAGCGAGCCCCACCCACGCTAAGCGCGCTACTCACTGCCTCAAGGAGGCGAAATTCTTCCAGACCGCACTAAGTGCGCTAGGTCGCGCTAAGCGCCCTCTGCGATTTTCGCAGAAAAAACCTGCGATAACAACACTTCTCCATCTGCGATTTATCCTTAATACATCAATAACAACAATCATCCCATAGTAAATCATCAAAATCCATCATCCCTAACCTCCAATTACTAGGTTTTCCCCCAAAACCCCAATCACCCACCAACACCTAATCTTTATATCAAAATATTGCAAGGTGATAGTCCCCATACCTTAGAATATTGTCTCCTTCGACCTCTCTTGAAGTTTCTCCGAAATTCTTCTATGCCCTAGCCTCCTTCTCACTTGTTCTTTAGAGCACCTTTGCCTCTTCCTCAAAAATAATACGAATAATGAGTTCCTTTCACTATTTTCACTTGAAATACCCCTAAATGTACTCTTCCCATTATACCCTCACTTATCCATCCCTAATGACCAACATACCCTCAATACTCCCACTTCTATTATTTTAAATAATAAACAATAATCTGAATAATACTATATGATTATTCTTACTATTAATATTATTAAAATAATTTCACCATAATTATTCGTGCCACATAACCACATATCGTCAAAAATCACCTTATATCCTCAAATAAGCAACAATTAATCATAATCGAATTTGGGGTGTTACAAATCTCCCCCACTTAAGGAATTTTAGTCCTCAAAAATTTACCTGAAGCAAATAGAGTCAGATGTGACTCCTTCATCTGATCCTCGCGCTCCCAAGTCCAACTTTCACCAGCTGGTCCTCCCCACAGAACTTTCACCAAAGCAATCTCTTTACCTCGCAGTTGCTTCATTTCTTGAACATCAACATGCATCGGCAATACTTCCACAGTCAGGTTATCCCTCACTTGTACATCATCCATCTGAATCACATGCGACGGATCCGGAATGTACTTCCTCAATTGAGACACATGGAACACGTCATGCAAATTTGTAAGTGACAGCGGTAAAGCAATTCGATAGGCTACCTCTCTTATCCTCTGCGATATCTGATATGTACCAACAAAATGTGGAGTGAGCTTCCTAGACTTCAAAGCTCGACCCACACCCGTCACTAGCATCACTCTCAAAATCACGTGATCTCCCTCTTGGAATTCAAGTGCTTTCCTCCGCTTATCATGATAACTCTTCTGACGACTCTGTGAAGCTTTCTTCCTTTCTTGTATCTTCTTAATCTTCTCAGTCGCCTCTTGCACAATTTTAGGTCCGAGTACCGCACTCTCGCCCGGTTCATACCAACACAACGGAGTCCTACACCTTCTCCCATACAAAGCTTCATAGGGCGCCATTCCAATACTAGCATGAAAACTATTATTGTACGTGAACTCAATCAACGGCAAATGGCTATCCCACGATCCTCCATGATCTAACACACAAGCCCTTAACAAATCCTCCAAAGATTGGATAGTCATTTCTGTCTGACCATCCGTCTGCGGATGATAGGCAGAACTCATCCTCAACTTAGTACCCAAAGCATCTTGCAAACTCCTTCAAAACCTCGATGTAAACCTCGGATCTCTATCCGACACAATACTCGAAGGTACCCCATGTAACTTCACAATTTCATCGATGTACAATTCCGCTAATTTCTGCATGGAATGATTAATCTTCATCGGCAAGAAATGAGTCGACTTAGTTAATCTATCAACAATCACCTAAATTGAATCATTTCCCTTAGCAGTCTTCAGTAATCCCACCACAAAATCCATGGAAATACTATCCCATTTCCACTCTGGAATCCTCAACGGCTGCATCATACCTAAAGGCTTCTGATGCTCAACCTTCGACTTCTGGCAAGTCAAACATGCATAAACAAACCCCGCAACATCCTTCTTCATACCTGGCTACCAAAACAACTTCTTCAGATCCTGGTACATCTTCGTAGCACCGAGATGAATACTCAGTCTACTTTGATGTCCTTCTTCTAGAATACTCTTCTTAATTTCTGGAACATCTGGAACACACACTCTATCTCGAAATCTCATCACACCATGCTCATCAATCCGGAAGTCACCTTTGTTACCTTGGTTAATCAAAGTCAATTGGTCAACCAACTTTAAATCGGATTGTTGTCCCACTCCGATTTCTTCCAGAATACTACTAGTCAACCTCAACATTCCCAACTTCACACTGTCAGGAGTCGCTCCACATACCAAACTCAAATCTCTGAATTGTTCAATTAGTTCCAACTCTTTCACCATAAGTATTGACATATGCAATGACTTTCTGCTCAACGCATCGGCCACTACATTTGCTTTTCTCGGATGATAACTCAAATCAAAATTGAAATCCTTTAAGAACTCTAACCACCTTCTCTGCCTCATATTCAATTCCTTCTGATCAAATAAGTACTTCAGACTCTTATGATCACTGAACACCTCAAATTTAGAGCCAAACAGATAATTTCTCCAAATCTTCAACACAAACACCACCCCGGTTAATTCCAAGTCATGTGTAGGATAATTCCTCTCATGAACTCGCAATTGTCTCGTAGCATAGGCAACAACTTATCCATTCTGCATCAATACTCCACCAAGACCCATCTTCGACGCATCACAATACACTACAAAAGACTCACTCGGATTAGGCAAAATCAACACTAGAGCAGTAGTCAATCTCTTCTTCAATTCCACAAAACTCTCTTCGCAAGCTACATCCCACACAAAAGTTTGACCCTTTTGAGTCAACTGAGTCAACGGTAGTGCCAACTTAGAAAACTTCGTATCTCAGTAGCAGACTTCAGAGTCTCCCACTATAATACAACATCAATCTTAGAAGGATCAACATCAATACCACCACTTGAAATCACATGGCCAAGAAAGCTTACTTCCTTTAACCAGAACTCACACTTCGACAGCTTTGCATACAACTTCTTCTCTTTCAACACTTGCAACACAGTCCTCAAATGCTTGGCATGTTCTTCTTCATATCTAGAATATATCAAGATGTCATCGATAAACACTACCACAAACTTATCCAAATACTCATGAAAAATCCGATTCATGTACTCCATGAACACACCAGGTGCATTAGATACACCAAACGGCATCACAGTGTATTCATAGTGTCCGTACCTCGTCCTGAAAGCCGTCTTCGGAATATCATCAAGCTTAACTCAGATATGATGATAACCCGACCTCAAATCAATCTTGCTGAACACACAGACACCTACTAGCTGATCCATCAAATCGTCGATTCTCGATAACAGATACTTATTCTTGATAGTCACTTTATTCAGCTGCCGATAATCAACACACAACCTCATATTCCCATCTTTCTTCTTCACTAACAACACAGGAGCACCCCACGGAGAAACACTTGGTCGAACAAACCTCTTCTCAAGCAACTCTTCCAACTGTTTCTTCAATTCACTTAGCTCAGAAGCTGACATCCGATAAGGAGCCATCGACACTGGACTCGTACCTGGTATTAAGTCCACTGCAAACTCTACCTCACGCTCTGGAGGCAAATCACTGATGTCATTTGGAAACACCTCTGGGAATTCACAGACAACCAGAAACTCCACACTCACAGCTTCACGATCAATTTGCAACGATGCAAACATTGCAAACTCCAAAGCTTCGTCTTCTTGAAGTTCGTCTACTTGCTTAGCAGACAAGAACATCGACTCCCCACTATTATCAATCTCAGGAAACTCTACAATCTTGTTATAACAATTGATATGAACACGGTTGAACTCCAACCAGTTCATTCCAAAGATCACGTCAATTTGGTGCAAGGGTAGGCACACCAAATCCATTACAAAACTCTTCTAAAAAATCGTCACAGGACATCTCAAACACACAAGGGTAGTAGTAATAGAACCATTAGTTGGAGTTTCTATTACCATATTCCCATTCATATCAGATTACTTCAAACTCAATCTATTAGCACATTCAAGCGAGATAAAAGAATGAGTAGCACCAGTATCAATAATAGCAACCAACTCGATATTATTAATAAAACAAGTACCTCTAATCAGGTTGTCCTTCTCTGGAACTTCTGCACCACTCAAAGAAAACACACGGCCACTAGTCTGGGCAGCAGTAGAAGACTTCTTCGGCTTTTGACATTGAGTACTGATATGATCTTTCTCACCACAATTGAAACAGGTCGGACCTTCGTCTTTGTAGTCAGTAGCTCTATGCCTCTTCTTACCACATCGATAGCACCTCACCACATTATTGGTGCACGCATCATCACGCTGACCTTGCTAACCACAATTATGACACTTTCCAGAAGCGGGAGCTGCTCCCCCACTTGTCTTCTTCCCATCTGAAGCATTTTGCTTCTCTTTGTCAGCTGAAGTTGTATAAGGCTTACCCCTATACTGCCCTCTCTTCTCACTCAACTGCTTGTAGTGAGCAGATCGAGCTCGGCTGTCCTCATCGTAGATTCGGCTCTTGTCAACCAACTCAGCATACCTGTGGATCTGCTAATACCCAATATCCTGCTTAATCTTTGGTCTCAGCCCATTCTCGAACTTGAGACATTTGGACATCTCAGCATCAGCACGATTATAGTGCAGACAAAACTTCACCAACTTCTCAAACTTCGTGGCATACTCTGCCACAGTGATATCTCCTTGCTTTAGCTCAAGGAATTCCACTTCTCTCTTGCCACGAGCATCCTCTAGAAAATACTTCCCTAGAAACTCCTGCTTAAACACAGCCCAAGTTATCACAGTGCCAACATCTGTGAGTCTCTGACGGGTGTTATCCCACCAGTCCTTAGCTTCCTCTTCCAGCATATGCGTTCCGAACTGAACCTGTTACTCATCAGAACACCCCATCACCCGGAAGACCTTCTCAATCGCCTTCAGCCACTTGTGTGTACTTGCTGGATCATGCGTGCCCATAAAAGTCGGTGGATTGTTCCTTTGAAACTTCCCCAAAGCACGAAACTCATCAGGAGCTCCACCATTTGGATTCAGCTGCGCCACCACATTAGCAACCGATTCCAACGCATCAGCAATTTCAAGATCATTTCTTCCAGCCATCCTGCACACCACCAACAAGGTTAGAAGAACTAAAACATCAACAGTGTACACACACTCGTCGACTGACAGGGACAGACATCAAGTAAAAACCTGGCCGGACGGACCGACCAGCTCTGATACAACTAATGTAACACCCTTCTAACCCCACAGTTATTTCACATACGTATGGAAATTAAATCAAATAAAGTCATCGCTCAAGGGTGTCACACTTCACAAAGGCATCATAATTATTTTCCTGCTCCGTAACATGGGTTACAACATATAGGAATAACAACTTATTATGGATCAACACCTCCTTTAAAACAAAAACGCCGCAGCGCAATTATCGTCATAAAAATAAAATCTCCATTATAAAACAACTCATAATAATTTAATCTCATCAAAATTGGAATTTAAAACAACTCAACATCTTCAAAATCCTCATGAAACACATTAATCAAAGTAACACAATATTTAAAACAAAAGTGTTCCCAACCCCGATGTTACATAATCAGAGCAAGACACGCCCTCTACTCAACTGAAAAGAAAACTGACTCCAAAGCTAACTCTTCACGCACCACTAACTAATCTTGGTTATCTGCGTGTTACCCACGTAGAGGCAACATTCAAACAGGCAGGGTGAGTAATCACAATCCAATATAAATCATATAAAGAAAAGACATTAACAGGGCAGCAATTGTTTTTATCAATTACTACAGCGACTCACCCAAAACATCATATAAAACATCACATCACCAATATCACTCATATGCAATCATGCAATGCCACCAAGAATGAAATGTAACATCATAAAAATGCATGTGGTACCAAATCGTCATAATAATGGACCCTAGGCCATCAACCCTCCAAAGATCCCCGTCAATAGGATCGATTCCGTATTTGGAATCGGAGCACGTCATAATTACCTCATATCCGCACAATGGGAATGAAGCATCGTCACAGAGTATGCATATGAATGTATGATACACAACATCACTAATCATCATCATTAATTAAACATCATAATGTGCATCATCATTCATCAATCCTCATATACGTCATATCATCACATAGTCGTCAAACAATCATCAAAACTGTAACACCCCAATTCCCATCGCGGATAAATAATACATAAATAAATCAGAGTAAATAAACATTTTATTCTTAGACAGAAACAAGGATGCCACATTTAAAGAAAGAAAACACAATCCCTGCTCATAAATTTGATACATAACACAAAATGGAATAAACATAAAAGGGAAACTTTTTCTAACAAAAGGAAAGTTCAATTATGGAATAAAGCGGAAAGATCCATAACTGGCTTGTTTTACAAAATAAATTGTTTTATAAAATCAAAATATTCATACAAAGGTAATACAAAATAGATCCAACAAATGTATACGTATATAACAAAAGCGTTCCCCGACTCCCGTGTTACGTATCAGAGCAGACAAACCGACAAAAGGATGGAGAACTAATCTTCACAAAAGCCTCCAAGATACTAATCTGCAATTGCCTCATAGAGCAACAAACCATAGCAGAAGGGTGAGAAATAACAACTAAATCAAGATTGCATAATAATATGCAAACACATATAAATTCACATGCATAATTATTCTCACCACAAGCATCACATACTAATACATATAGCATGCCACGGATACATAACATATTTCTAATAATCCAACCACATAGCTTATATCAATTATACCAACATAATCACATATTCACACATAAGGCATACCAAAGTTATGACATATGGAAACACACCACCACATCACATGTATTCATATATAGCATATCATAGATAATTAATACAATCATTGTAATGTACAACATCCCCACAAAACATAGCTTATGTCTATACATAAAACATTTCATCCATTACCAATGCATTTATCACAAATGCATATCAATCATGCTCAATACATTTATCACCAATGTATATCAACTCATCAATCTCATTCACAATTTACCACACATAATCAATCCATTCATGACTTATGCAAATGCACAGAGACCGACACAACGACTCTATGCATGTGGTACCATTCCATCCATCATTAATTCACTCAGGAATTATTGGAACCGTCGCTTGTTACTTAGTGTAACTCCCCGTCGAGAAAACGATGTTCCCCGTCGCTTTAGGTCCTCTTGGTATAAGGCTCACGACGTTTATGGATCGCTTGGTATAAGGCTCATGACATATGGAAACAACTCCGCAAACGAATCTCGCATCCGACTAACCCACTCTCATGCCATTAAAGGCAACACCATGAATAATACAAACCGACAAAACACATCGCTCACAACAACTACTACAACGACACGACAACGGTAAGCTGTAATGCCCATACAATGCACTTGACGACCAACTCACGACTCAAAGAATACCCAAGTTACGAACACACAGGTTCACTCTTGAACCGAAACACAACAAGATCGTTACCCTCACCATAGGTAACACTCCCCTAATTCCCCACAAGGAATTAGCTACTCGCACTCGAACCATCACGATGGAAACGAGGCAACAACACAAACAAGAACATAAAGTTCCACGACCCAACATCGTTTCAACAACCTCTACATAACCACAATACCAACATCCTTGTCACACAACAATATTACAACAATGCTACGATTCACCAATCGAACATATAACCAAAACATCCATCTACATAGTAGCCCATGAATAATATTTAAACCTTTCACCTAACACTTCCATTCTGAAACGTCCAATGGTCTCATCATTCCTACATGTTTCCAATGTTCAAACTATGAACTCTTACAAGTTACACACGCATATACGAATTGTGCCACATCATGCTTCCGTTGTGCACTCTGATTACTCGTAACCATCAAAACTATCAATCCCAAGTCCAAAGTCTAACTCTTTCTCATATTCGCCAAAAATCATTGTTCACTTTTAATATACCCAACCTCACACTATCAGATGTCAATTCACACACCAAACTCAAATCTCTAAATTCTTCCAAAAGATCCCACTCTTTAACCATCAAAGCAGACATATGCTAAGATTTTTAGCTTAACTCATCAGGCACGACATTAACTTTACCAATAGGATAATTCGAGCCAAGGTTATAACTAATCAGGAATTCCAACCATCCTCGTTGTCTCCTACTTTATTCCTTCTGACGAAACAAGTACTCTAAACCCTTACGATTACCAAACACCTTGAACCTAAAACCCTCAAAATAATACCTCTAGATTCTTAACACAAAAGTAACAGCAGCCATCTTGAAATCATGAATCCTCAATTATCGTAAAGCATAAGAAATGACTTTACCCTCTCGCATTAACACACTAACTACACTCATCAAGGATGCATCCCAATATTCCATAAACAGTTTATTAGGATCAGGCAAAATCAAAATTGGAGCCGTAGTCAATCTCTACTTTAGCTCACCAAAACTTACTCACAACGAACATCCAAAACAAACGAATCACCCTTTGCAAGTCAACTAAGATAACAGAAGTACTAACTTATCAAAGTCTTCCATAACCTGCAGTAACAACCAACTAAGCCCAAAAGTTTCTAATCTCCTTAACCGACTTTGGAGTCTCTCAATGTAGAACTGCATTTATTTTTGATAGATACACAACAATACCATCATCGGAAATAACATAACCAAGAAAACAAACCTCTTTCAATCAAAATTCTCACTCGATAATTTTGCAGAAAGCTCCCTCTCTTTCAACCCTTGTAACTCAATCCTCAAATACTCTACAAACTCATCCTTTGATTTAAAATAAATCAGAATATCATCCAATAAACATCACTTTGAACTCTTAAAAACAAGTATTAAAATACGATTAATATACTCCACAACCATAACATATACAACCCATAACCAAAGTAATACCATCAAGGAATTTCAAATCGTTCGCGATTCATCACAATTCAAAACTCAACCTATCCAGAACACAACCGCAAGTTTCCATACTACTCACTGATTAACACGCAGCCTCATGCTATCATCCTTTTCCTTACCAACCATGTTGGACCTCTTCAAGTCGACACACTAATGTTTCATCCAAAAATACATCTGAAAACCATGCACAACTGACGGCTCATCACTGTGGCTTCCAGCCAATTTCCAGAACACTATCATCACAAACATGACAAACATCTGAGTTTCACTTCCTAAAAGTTCTTCTACTTACTTAGCAGATCACAACCTCAAATCTTCACCTTCGTCAAATTTGAGTTCACACTCTACTCTCTGAGAACAACCATTAACGATACCCAATCGTTCTCTCTCAATGACTTCCCAATTGGACCAACATACCAAAACCTCTAATCCGTCTCATCTTCCGATATTAGAATCTTCATCGACTCAATAAAACAATTTGTACTCACTTGGCTTGGCTCCAAACGATTCACAAAACATACTATCAAAGCTGGAAAGACACGTCTATTCCATCCAACATAATTCCATCTACTATCAACAAGAGAATAAGGGTGATCAGTTCCTCGATTTGTCAATAGACAATCGACAATCATGATGGGGCATAAACCGTCTTTACCAAACTATAATAGCATTTCTTGCATCTTGTGCACAAAACTACCTAAGGCACAAATCCTTAGTTGACATAAACCTTACCTCCGCATTCCCTCCGGAACCGGGAACAACACTGTCCAAACCACACTTACAATCTTGCAATCTACAACACACTGAGCCAACACTCCACACCTGAAGCAACTTGGAGTAGCACCAGCTTCTCCCCCACTTATCTCATTCTAAACCCCGAAGACAAAGGATTAGAAATCCAGAAAGCACTGACAGTGTTTCACACACATATCACGTACGAAGGGACAAACAACATCGACCGTATTCAACTGTCACACCAACTAACTCGACAACTTGGCCGGACGGACCGACCTGCTCTGATACCACTAATGTAACACCCTAATTCCCATCGCGGATAAATAATACATAAATAAATCGGAGTAAATAAAAATTTTATTCTTAGACAGAAACAAGGATTCCACATTTAAAGAAAGAAAACACAATCCCTGCTCATAATTTTGATACATAACACAAAATGGAATAAACATAAAAGGGAAACTTTTTTCAACAAAAGGAAAGTTCAATTATGGAATAAAGCGGAAAGATCCATAACTGACTTGTTTTTCAAAATAAATTGTTTTATAACATCAAAATATTCATACAAAGGTAATACAAAATAGATCCAACAAATGTATACATATATAACAAAAGCGTTCCCCAACTCCCGTGTTACGTATCAGAGCAGACAGGCCGACAAAAGGATAAATAACTAATCTTCACAAAATCCTCCAAGATACTAATCTGCAATTACCTCATAAAGCAACAAACCACAGCAGAAGGGTGAGAAATAACAACTAAATCAAGATTGCATAATACTATGCAAACACATATAAATTCACATGCATAATTATTCTCACCACAAGCATCACATACTAATACATATAGCATGCCACAGATACATAACATATTTCTAATAATCCAACCACATAGCATATATCAATTATACCAACATAATCAAATATTCACACATAAGGCATGCCAAAGTTATGACATATAGAAACACACCACCACATCACATGTATTCATATATAGTATATCATAGATAATTAATACAATCATTGTAATGTACAACATCCCCACAAAACATAGCTTATGTCTATACATAAAACATATCATCCATAACCAATGCATTTATCACAAATGCATATCAATCATGCTCAATACATTTATCACCAATGTATATCAACTCATCAATCTCATTCACAATTTACCACACATAATCAATCCATTCATGACTTATGCAAATGCACAGAGACCGACACAACGACTCTATGCATGTGGTACAATTCCATCCATCATTAATTCACTCAGGAATTATTGGAACCGTCGCTTGTTACTTAGTGTAACTCCCCGTCGGGAAAACGATGTTCCCCGTCGCTTTAGGTCCTCTTGGTATAAGGCTCACGACGTTTATGGATCGCTTTAGGTCCTCTTTGTATAAGGCTCACGATCGTCTATAACGTCGCTTTAGGTCCTCTTTGTATAAGGCTCACAACCGTTACAGCAGATTCCCTCTGGAATCGTTTCGTCGCTCACACCCCACAAGGGCACACGACATCACAAGGTGCATATCATGATGCATGTCATATGCACATTCACAAATCAACAATATGAATTATCTCATCATCATTATTCATGCATTGGAAATCAATTCAAACAATGCCTTTACTTGCCATAAGGCCATCAAATAACACACATTGAATTTCACATAAACAATGCATTTCATCATAATCCACAAACCACAACAATTAGCATTTTAGCATATACACTCATATCAATTAACATCAAGAATTACTCACCATCAACCACAATAATCCTGCCATCCTACAATGATACTCACAACACTAGGATTCACGCCACGAAGGCTACCCACAACAACATACATTAATACCATACATTTGTATTCAATTCAACAAAGTATTTTGCCATAAGGCCACAACAATTACAATAACTTATCACATGCTTCAACATCATATAAACCACATAAAAGCTCCACGTCATATAACAATAGCATAACACATTGTAAAACACCGACCGCACGCATTTAACGTGATAAAAATCCGAAAACCCAACACTTTTACACAACCACGACTTAAATAAATCATCTACTGCCCTCCAAACCATTTTCAATAGAAATAATATTTCATTAGCTTTCCAATGCTTCGAACGGCGGCCAAAACGGACTTACGGTTCAAAAGTTATGAAGGAAACAAAATGGGAAATCGGTCACGTTCGCTTTCCTATTCGTAATGCGAACTCCCAGCGAACCAAGTCAGAAGAAAAAGGGCATAAAGTTCGCAATGCGAACTTCTGGGCGAACCTTCGCTTTCCACTTCGCTGTGGTTCGCAAAGCGAACCTGCGAACCCAGAAATTCTCAGTAACGTCAATATAGGTCATTTGGGGCCAAAATCCTTTATTTCTTCCACCTAAACACTTCCAAATCACACTATATCAACAAAACATGTTTCAAACATAACAACAAGTATTCTACGCAGTTTATTCCATATTTTAACCGTTAAAACGATCGATTCCTGCCAATTGTTCACAATTTATCAAATGTAAAAACATTATAAAAACAAGAAAACATTCACACAATCACACACATATACATATACAATCGCAATATAATCGAAACTTCTCACCCTTACCCGATTAATCGATTATCCAAGCTTTGTTTTGATGATTTTCTCTTCTCCTCTCTTTCTCTCCTCTTCTTTCCCTTGCTTTCTCTTTCTCTTCTTTTGTCTTTTTCTTTCCCCTCTATTTCTACTTATATAAAAATATCCATTTCTAAAAAATATCTAACCTCCAAAATAAACATTTTACCCCTCAGCTCAAATATCTCCCAAACGCTCTCAAAATGCGATAAAACATAAACAACGATGAAATATATTTCGAAAAATAAAAGTTGAAAAGAAATTATAATTTATTGGAAATATTTTACCTATCAGAGAAATTAACCAATTAACTCAACTAGCAGGTAAAATACAATAAATTCACACATTTCACAAAATTCACATAAATGAAATAAATAAATACAATTAAACAAATCGGGGCATTACAACTCTCCCCCACTTAGACATTTTCGTTCTCGAAAATATACTTGGTGCAAACAACTCCGCATACGACTCTCGCATCTAACTAACCAACTCTCATGCCATTAAAGGCCCATGAATAATACAAACTGACAAAACACCTCGCTCACAACAACTACTACAACGACACGACAACGGTAAGCTGCAATGCCCATACAATGCACTTGACGACCAACTCATGATTCAAAGAATACCCATGTTACGAACATACAGGTTGACTCTTGAATCGAAACACAACAAGATCGTTACCCTCACCATAGGTAACACTCCCCTAATTCCCCACAAGGAATTAGCTACTCGCACTCGAACCATCACGATGGAAACGAGGCAACAACACATACAAGAACATAAAGTTCCACGACCCAACATCGTTTCAACAACCTCTACATAACCACAATACCAACATCCTTGTCACACAACAATATTACAACAATGCTACGATTCACCAATCGAACATATAACCAAAACATCCATCTACATAGTAGCCCATGAATAATATTTAAACCTTTCACCTAACACTTCCATTCTGAAACGTGCAATGGTCTCATCATTCCTACATGTTTCCAATGTTCAACCTATGAACTCTTACAAGTCACACACGCATATACGAATTGTGCCATATCATGCTTCCGTTGCGCACTCTGATTACTCGTAACCATCAAAACTATCAATCCCACGTACAAAGTCTAACTCTTTCTCATATTCACCAAAAATCATTGTTCACTTTTAATATACCCAACCTCACACTATCAGATGTCAATTCACACACCAAACTCAAATCTCTAAATTCTTCCAAAAGTTCCCACTCTTTAACCATCAAAGCAGACATATGCAAAGATTTCCGGCTTAACTCATCAAGCACGACATTAACTTTACCAATAGGATAATTCGAGCCAAGGTTATAACTAATTAGGAATTCCAACCGTCCTCGTTGTCTCCTACTTTATTCCTTCTGACCAAACAAGTACTCTAAACCCTTGCGATTACCAAACACCTTGAACCTAAAACCCTCAAAATAATACCTCTAGATTCTTAACACAAAACTAACCGCAGCCATCTTGAAATCATGAATCCTCAATTGTCGTAAAGCAAAAGAAATGACTTTACCCTCTCGCATTAACACACTAACTACACTCATTAAGGACGCATCCCAATATTCCATAAACAGTTTATTAGGATCAGGCAGAATCAAAATTGGAGCCGTAGTCAATCTCTATTTTAGCTCACCAAAACTTACTCACAACGAACATCCAAAACAAATGACTCACCCTTTGCAAGTCAACTGAGATAACAGAAGTACTAACATAGCAAAGTCTTCCATAACCTGCAGTAACAGCCAACTAAGCCCAAAAGTTTCTAATCTCCTTAACCGACTTTGGAGTCTCTCAATGTAGAACTGCATCTATTTTGGATAGATACACAACAATACCATCATCGTAAATAACATAACCAAGAAAACTAACCTCATTCAATCAATATTCTCACTCTATAATTTAGCAGAAAGCTCCTTCTCTTTCAACCCTTGTAACTCAATCCTCAAATACACTACATACTCATCCTTTGATTTAAAATAAATCAGAATATCATCCAATAAACATCACTATGAACTTATCCAAACAAGTATGAAAATACGATTCATATACTCCACAACCATAACATATACAACCCATAACTAAAGTAATACCATCAAGGTATCCAGAACACACCACAAGTTTCCATACTACTCACTGATTAACACGCAGCCTCATGCTATCATCCTTTTCCTTACCAACCATGTTGGACCTCTTCAAGTTGACACACTAATGTTTCATCCAAAAACACATCTGAAAACCATGCACAACTGACGGTCCATCACTGTGGCTTCCTGCCAATTTCCAGAACACTATCATCACAAACTTGACAAACATCTGAGTTTCACTTCCTAAAAGTTCTTCTACTTACTTAGCAGATCCAAACCTCAAATCTTCACCTTCATCAAATTTGAGTTCACACTCTACTCTCTGAGAACAACCATTAACGATACCCAATCGTTCTCACTCAATGACTTTCCCACTGGACCAACATACCAAAACCTCTAATCCGTCTCATCTTCCGATATTAGAATCTTAGTCGACTCAACAAAACAATTTGTACTCACTTGGCTTGGCTCCAAACGATTCACAAAACATACTATCAAAGCTGGAAAGACACATCTATTCCATCCAACATAATTTCGTCTACTATCAACAAGAGATTAAAGGTGATCAGTTCCTCAATTTGTCAATAGACAATCGACAATCATGATGGGGCATAAACCGTCTTTACCAAACTATAATAGCATTTCTTGCATCTTCTGCACAAAACTACCTAAGGCACAAATCCTTAGTTGACATAAACCTTACCTCCGCATTCCCTCCGGAATCGAGAACAACACTGTCCAAACCGTACTTACAATCTTGCAATCTACAACACACTGAGCCAACGCTCCACACCTAAAGCAACTTGGAGAAGCACCAACTTCTCCCCCACTTATCTCGTTCTAAACCCTGAAGACAAAGGATTAGAAATCCAGAAAGCACTGACAGTGTTTCACACACATATCATGTACTAAGGGACAAACAACATCGACCTTATTCAACAGTCACACCAACTAACTCAACAACTTGGCCGGACCGACCGACCTGCTCTGATATCACTAATGTAACACCCCAATTCCCATCGCGGATAAATAATACATAAATAAATCAGAGTAAATAAAAATTTTATTCTTAGACAGAAACATGGATGCCACATTTAAAGAAAGAAAACACAATCCCTGCTCATAAATTTGATACATAACACAAAATGGAATAAACATAAAAGGGAAACTTTTTCCAACAAAAGGAAAGTTCAATTATGGAATAAAGCGGAAAGATCCACAACTGACTTGTTTTACAAAATAAATTGTTTTATAACATCAAAATATTCATACAAAGATAATACAAAATAGATCCAACAAATGTATACATATATAACAAAAGCGTTCCCCGACTCCCGTGTTACGTATCAGAGCAGACAGACCAACAAAAGGATGGAGAACAAATCTTCACAAAATCCTCCAAGATACTAATCTGCAATTGCCTCATAGAGCAACAAACCACAGCAGAAGGGTGAGAAATAACAACTAAATCAAGATTGCATAATAATATGCAAACACATATAAATTCACATGCATAATTATTCTCACCACAAGCATCACATACTAATACATATAGCATGCCACAGATACATAACATATTTCTAATAATCCAACCACATAGCATATATCAATTATACCAACATAATCACATATTCACACATAAGGCATACCAAAGTTATGACATATGGAAACACACCACCACATCACATGTATTCATATATAGCATATCATAGATAATTAATACAATCATTGTAATGTACAACATCCCCACAAAACATAGCTTATGTCTATACATAAAACATATCATCCATAACCAATGCATTTATCACAAATGCATATCAATCATGCTCGATACATTTATCACCGATGTATATCAACTCATCAATCCCATTCACAATTTCCCACACATAATCAATCCATTCATGACTTATGCAAATGCATAGAGACCGACACAACGATTCTATGCATGTGGTATCATTCCATCCATCATTCTCATCATCATTAATTCACTCAGGAATTATTGGAACCATCGCTTGTTACTTAGTGTAACTCCCCGTCGGGCAAACGATGTTTCCCGTCACTTTAGGTCCTCTTGGTATAAGGCTCACGACGTTTATAGATCGCTTTAGGTCCTCTTTGTATAAGGCTCACGATCGTCTATAACATCACTTTAGGTCCTCTTTGTATAAGGCTCACAACCGTTACAGCAGATTCCCTCTGGAATCGTTTCGTCGCTCACACCCCACAAGGGCACACGACATAACAAGGTGCATATCATGATGCATGTCATATGCACATTCACAAATCAACAATATGAATTATCTCATCATCATTATTCATGCATTGGAAATAAATTCAAACAATGCCTTTACTTGCCATAAGGCCACCAAATAACACACATTGAATTTCGCATAAACAATGCATTTCATCATAATCCACAAACCACAACAATTAGCATTTTAGCATATACACTCATATCAATTCACATCAAGAATTACTCACCATCAACCACAACAATCCTGCCATCCTACAATGATACTCACAACACTAGGATTCACGCCACGGAGGCTACCCACAACAACATACATTAATACCATACATTTGTATTCAATTCAACAAAGTATTTTCCATAAGGCCACAACAATTACAACAACTTAACACATGCTTCAACATCATATAAACCACATAAAAGCTCCATGTCATATAACAATAGCATAACACACTGTAAAACACCGACCGCACGCATTTAACGCGATAAAAACCCGACAACCCAACACTTTTACACAACCACAACTTAAATAAATCATCTACTTCCCTCCAAACCATTTTCAATAGAAATAATATTTCATTAGATTTCCAACGCTTCGAACGGCGGCCAAAACGGACTTACGGTTCAAAAGTTATGAAGGAAACAAAATGGAAAATCGGTCACGTTTGCTTTCCTATTCGCAATGCGAACTCCCAGCGAACCAAGTCAGAAGAAAAAGGGCATAAAGTTTGCAATGCGAACTTCTGGGCGAACCTTCGCTTTCCCCTTCGCTGTGGTTCGCAATGCGAACCCAGAAATTCTCAGCAGCGTCAATATAGGTCATTTAGGGCCAAAATCCCTCATTTCTTCCACCCAAACACTTCCAAATCACACTATATCAACAAAACATGTTCCAAACATAACAACAAGTATTCTACGCAGTTTATTCCATATTTTAACCATTAAAATGATCGATTCCTACCAATTGTTCACAATTTATCAAATGTAAAAACATTATAAAAACAAGAAAACATTCACACAATCACACACATATACATATACAATCTCAATATAATCAAAACTTCTCACCCTTACCCGATTAATCGATTATCCAAGCTTCATTTTGATGATTTTCTCTTCTCATCTCTTTCTCTCCTCTTCTTTCCCTTCCTTTCTCTTTCTCTTCTTTTGTCTTTTTCTTTCCCCTCTATTTCTACTTATATAAAAATATCTATTTGTAAAAAATATCTAACCTCCAAAATAACCATTTTACCCCTCAGCTCAAATATCTCCCAAACGCTCTCAAAATGCGATAAAACATAAACAACGATGAAATATATTTCGGGAAATAAAAGTTGAAAAGAAATTATAATTTATTGCAAATATTTTACCTATCAGGGAAATTAACCAATTAACTCAATTAGCAGGTAAAATACAATAAATTCACACATTTCAAAAAATTCACATAAATGAAATAAATAAATACAATTAAACAAATTGGGGCGTTACAACTCTCCCCCACTTAGACATTTTTGTCCTCGAAAATATACTTGGTACAAACAACTCCGCATACGACTCTCGCATCCGGCTAACCGACTCTCATGCCATTAAAGGCAACACCATGAATAATACAAACCGACAAAACACCTCGCTCACATCAACTACTACAATGACACGACAACGGTAAGCTGCAATGCCCATAAAATGCACTTAACGACAAACTCACGACTCAAAGAATACCTAAGTTACGAACACACAGGTTCACTATTGAACCGAAACACAACAAGATCGTTACCCTCACCATAGGTAACACTCCCCTAATTCCCCACAAGGAATTAGCTACTCGCACATGAACCATCACGATGGAAACGAGGCAACAACACAAACAAGAACATAAATTTCCACGACCCAACATCATTTCAACAACCTCTACATAACCACAATACCAACATCCTTGTCACATAACAATATTACAACAATGCTACGATTAACCAATCGAACATATAACCAAAACATTCATCTACATAGTAGCCCATGAATAATATTTAAACCTTTCACCTAACACTTCCGTTCTGAAACGTCCAATGATCTCATCATCCCTACATGTTTCCAATGTTCAACCTATGAACTCTTACAAGTCACGCACGCATATACGAATTGTGCCACATCATGCTTCCGTTGCGCACTCTGATTACTCGTAACCATCAAAACTATCAATTCCACGTCCAAAGTCTAACTCTTTCTCATATTCTCCAAAAATCATTGTTCACTTTTAATATACCCAACCTCGCACTATCAGATGTCAATTCACACACCAAACTCAAATCTCTGAATTCTTCCAAAAGTTCCCATTCTTTAACCATCAAAGCAGACATATGCAAAGATTTCCGGCTTAACTCATCAGGCACGACATTAACTTTACCAATAGGATAATTCGAGCCAAGGTTATAACTAATCAGTAATTTCAACCATCCTCGTTGTCTCCTACTTTATTCCTTCTGACGAAACAAGTACTCTAAACTCTTGCGATTACCAAACACCTTGAACCTAAAACCCTCAAAATAATACCTCTAGATTCTCAACACAAAAGTAACCGCAGCCATCTTGAAATCATGAATCCTCAATTGTCGTAAAGCATAAGAAATGACTTTACCCTCTCGCATTAACACACTAACTACACTCATCAAGGACGCATCCCAATATTCCATAAACAGTTTATTAGGATCAGGCAGAATCAAAATTGGAGCCGTAGTCAATCTCCACTTCAGCTCACCAAAACTTACTCACAACGAACATCCAAAACAAACGACTCACCCTATGCAAGTCAACTGAGATAATAGAAGTACTAACTTAGCAAAGTCTTCCATAACCTGCAGTAACAACCAACTAAGCCCAAAAGTTTCTAATCACCTTAACCGACTTGGGAGTCTCTCAATGCAGAACTACATCTATTTTGGATAAATACACAATAATACCATCATCAAAAATAACATAACCAAGAAAACTAACCTCTTTCAATCAAAATTCTCACTCGATAATTTAGCAGAAAGCTCCCTCTTTTTCAACCCTTGTAACTCAATCCTCAAATACTCTACATACTCATCCTTTGATTTAAAATAAATCAGAATATCATCCAATAAACATCACTATGAACTTATCCAAACAAGTATTAAAATACAATTCATATACTCCACAACCATAACATATACAACCCATAACCAAAGTAATACCATCAAGGAATTTCAAATCGTTCGCGATTCGTCACAATTCAAAACTCAAGTTATCCAGAACATAACCGCAAGTTTCCATACTACTCACTGATTAACACGCAGCCTCATGCTATCATCCTTTTCCTTACCAACCATTTTGGACATCTTCAAGTCGACACACTAATGTTTCATCCAAAAACACATTTGAAAACCATGCACAACCGACGGCCCATCACTGTGGCTTCCCGCCAATTTCCAGAACACTATCATCACAAACATGACAAACATCTGAGTTTCACTTCCTAAAAGTTCTTCTACTTACTTAGCAGATCCAAACCTCAAATCATCACCTTCGTCAAATTTGAGTTCACACTCTACGCTCTGAGAACAACCATTAACGATACCCAATCGTTCTCTCTCAATGACTTCCCAACTGGACCAACATACCAAAACCTCTAATCCGTCTCATCTTCCGATATTAGAATCTTCATCGACTCAACAAAACAATCTGTACTCACTTGGCTTGGCTCCAAACGATTCACAAAACATGCTATCAAAGCTGGAAAGACACGTCTATTCCATCCAACATAATTTCGTCTACTATCAACAAGAGATTAAGGGTGATTAGTTCCTCAATTTGTCAATAGATAGCCAACAATCATGATGGGGCATAAACCGTCTTTACCAAACTATAATAGCATTTCTTGCATCTTGTGCACAAAACTACCTAAGGTACAAATCCTTAGTTGACATAAACCTTACCTCCGCATTCCCTCCGGAACCGGGAACAACACTGTCCAAACCATACTTACAATCTTGCAATCTACAACACATTGAGCCCACGCTCCACACCTGAAGCAACTTGGAGAAGCACCAGCTTCTCCCCCACTTATCTCATTCTAAACCCTGAAGACAAAGGATTAGAAAGCCAGAAAGCACTGACTGTTTTTCACACACATATCACGTACTAAGGGACAAACAACATCGACAGTATTCAACTGTCACACCAACTAACTCAACAACTTGGCCGGACGGACCAACCTGCTCTGATACCACTAATGTAACACCCTAATTCCCATCGCAGATAAATAATACATAAATAAATCAGAGTAAATAAAAATTTTATTCTTAGACAGAAACAAGGATGCTACATTTAAAGAAAGAAAACACAATCCCTGCTCATAAATTTGATACATAACACAAAATGGAATAAACATAAAAGGGAAACTTTTTCCAACAAAAGGAAAGTTCAATTATGGAATAAAGCAGAAAGATCCATAACTGACTTGTTTTACAAAATAAATTATTTTATAACATCAAAATATTCATACAAAGGTAATACAAAATAGATCCAACAAATGTATACATATATAACAAAAGCATTCCCCGACTCCCGTGTTACGTATCAGAGCAGACAGACCGACAAAAGGATGGTGAACTAATCTTCACAAAAGCCTCCAAGATACTAATATGCAATTGCCTCATAGAGCAACAAACCACAGCAGAAGGGTGAGAAATAACAACTAAATCAAGATTGCATAATAATATGCAAACACATATAAATTCACATGCATAATTATTCTCACCACAAGCATCACATACTAATACATATAGCATGCCACAGATACATAACATATTTCTAATAATCCAACCACATAGCTTATATCAATTATACCAACATAATCACATATTCAAACATAAGGCATACCAAAGTTATGACATATGGAAACACACCAGCACATCACATGTATTCATATATAGCATATCATAGATAATTAATACAATCATTGTAATGTACAACATCCCCACAAAACATAGCATATGTCTATACATAAAACACATCATCCATAACCAATGCATTTATCACAAATGCATATCAATCATGCTCAATACATTTATCACCAATGTATATAAACTCATCAATCCCATTCACAATTTCCCACATATAATCAATTCATTCATGACTTATGCAAATGCACAGAGACCGACACAACGACTTTATGCATGCGGTACCATTCCATCCATCATTCTCATCATCATTAATTTAATCAGGAATTATTAGAACCATCGCTTGTTACTTAGTGTAACTCCCCGTCGGGCAAACGATGTTCCCCGTCACTTTAGGTACTCTTGGTATAAGGCTCACGACGTGTATAGATCGCTTTAGGTCCTCTTTGTATAAGGCTCACGATCGTCTATAACGTCGCTTTAGGTCTTATTTGTATAAGGCTCACAACCGTTACAGCAGATTCCCTCTGGAATCGTTTCGTCGCTCACACCCCACAAGGGCACACGACATCACAAGGTGCATATCATGATGCATGTCATATCAACGACTCATGACAATCAAATGCACATTCAAAAATCAACAATATGAATTATCTCATCATCATTATTCATGCATTGGAAATCAATTCAAACAATGCCTTTACTTGCCATAAGGCCACCAAATAACACACATTGAATTTCACATAAACAATGAATTTCATCATAATCCACAAACCACAACAATTAGCATTTTAGCATATACACTCATATCAATTCACATCAAGAATTACTCACCATCAACCACAAGAATCCTGCCATCCTACAATGATACTCACGACACTAGGATTCACGCCACGAAGGCTACCCACAACAACATACATTAATACCATACATTTGTATTCAATTCAACAAAGTATTTTTCCATAAGGCCATAACAATTACAACAACTTATCACATGCTTCAACATCATATAAACCACATAAAAGCTCCGCGTCATATAACAATAGCACAACACACTGTAAAACACCGACCCCACGCATTTAACGCGATAAAAACCTGAAAACCCAACACTTTTACACAACCAAGACTTAAATAAATCATCTACTGCCCTCCAAAACATTTTTAATGGAAAAAATATTTCATTAGTTTTCCAATGCTTCGAACGGCGGCCAAAATGTACTTACGGTTCAAAAGTTATGAAGGAAACAAAATGGGAAATCTGTCACGTTCGCTTTCCTATTCGCAATGCGAACTCCCAGCGAACCAAGTCAGAAGAAAAAGGGCATAAAGTTCGAAATGCGAACTTCTGGGCGAACCTTCGCTTTCCCCTTCGCCGTGGTTCGCAAAGCGAACCTGCGAACCCAGAAATTCTCAACAGCGTTAATATAGGTAATTTGGGGCCAAAATCCCTCATTTCTTCCACCCAAACACTTCCAAATCACACTATATCAACCAAAACATGTTCCAAACATAACAACAAGTATTCTACGCAGTTTATTCCATATTTTAACCATTAAAACGATCGATTCCTACCAAATATTCACAATTTATCAAATGTAAAAACATTATAAAAACAAGAAAACATTCACACAATCACACACATATAGATATACAATCGTAATATAATCGAAACTTCTCGCCCTTACCCGATTAATCTATTATCCAAGCTTCGTTTTGATGATTTTCTCTTCTCCTCTCTTTCTCTCCTCTTCTTTCCCTTCCTGTCTCTTTCTCTTCTTTTCTCTTTTTCTTTCCCCTCTATTTCTACTTATATAAAAATATCTATTTCTAAAAAATATCTAACCTCCGAAATAACCATTTTACCCCTCAGCTCAAATATCTCACAAACACTCTCAAAATGCGATAAAACATAAACAGCGATGAAATATATTTCGGAAAATAAAAGTTGAAAAGAAATTATAATTTATTGCAAATATTTTACCTATCAGGGAAGTTAACCAATTAACCAATTAACCAATTAACTCAATTAGCAGGTAAAATACAATAAATTCACACGTTTCACAAAATTCACATAAATGAAATAAATAAATACAATTAAACAAATCGGGCCATTACAAAAACACCATTGTATACTCATCAGTAACATCATGAAAAATCATCATATAACACGTCAACACATAGCAGCAATTTACAGCAACATCACAATATTAATACAATATAAAACAGATATTTTCCATGAATTTTAAGTCAATAAAATAATATTTTTCAGCCCCAGGTCGCGCTAAGCGAGCCCCACCCGCGCTAAGCGCGCTACTCACTGCCTCGAGGAGGCGAAATTCTTCCAGACCGCGCTAAGCATGCTGGGCCGCGCTAAGCGCCCTCTGCGATTTTGGCAGAAAAACCCTGCGATAACAGCACTTCTCCATCTGCGATTCAACACCCCTAAACCAGATTTTATCCTTAAATCATCACAGATTATGTCATTATAACCTATATCTATCACATATACATCAATAATAACAATCATCCCATAGTAAATCATCAAAATCCATCATCCTTAACCTCCAATTCCTTGGTTTTCACCCAATCACCCAATCACCCACCAACACCTAATCTTTATATCAAAATATTGCACTGTGATACTCCCCATACCTTAGAATATTGTCTCCTTCGACCTTTCTTGAAGTATCGCCAGAATTCATCTATGCCCTAGCCTCCTTCTCACTTGTTCTTCAGGGCACCTTTGCCTCTTCCTCAAAAATAATATGAATAATGAGTTCCTTTCACTATTTTCTCTTAAAATACCCCTAAATGTGCTCTTCCCATTATACCCTCACTTATCCATCCCTAATGACCAACATACCCTCAATACTCCCACTTCTATTATTTTAAATAATAAACAATAATCTGAATAATATTATATGATTATTCTTACTATTAATATTATTAAAATAATTTCACCATAATGCATCGTGCCACATAACCACATATCGTCAAAAATCACCTTATATCCTCAAATAAGCAACAATTAATCATAATCGAATTTGGGGTGTTACAACAAGCGCTTCCGGGAGGAGTATGTCCTCGACCTGACCAGCGAAGGAGAGAAGAGCAAGTACGAGCTGCCCCCGTGCTTCCATAAGAGGTATTTCTTTGAAGGCTCCTCCTACTCACTCCATCGGGCGGAGTCCTTGGCGCTCGAGGAGCATGATCGTCTGAGCAAAAGGACTTTGTTGGCCCAGGATGCCGCTACCCTAATAAGGATCTTGGGCATGGAGGTGGTCTACACAGAGGAAGGGGCCCTCCAAGAAGCGAAGCTGAAAAAGACCCAAGCCGCCAACGCGGTTCTAGAGGAGAAGTTGAAGGCTGCGGAGGAGGCGGTGAAGAAATCTAAGGAATAGCTGGTCAAGGTTACCGAGGAGCGGGATCCCTAGGCCACGGAGAAGGAAGCCGCGGAGGATGTGGTCGTTGCCTTGCAGGCTGTCGCGGCTCCTGCTGAGGACGAAATGGATGAGGTGAAGAGCCTGAAGACTCGAGCCGAGCTTGTCGCCCGGATCAATCAAGCCGAGGAAGACTGCTTGGGGGCTACCGAGGAGGCCTTCAACAATGATGTGGAGCAGCTAAAACTTGTGAACCATGTGGTTGAGATGGCTACTGCGGGGATAGGGTTCCACCACAGCGTGGTGGACGACCAGATTGTCATCCTTGACTTCCTTAGGTTGAGTGAAGAGAATGAGCATCCTTCCCACCAGGAGCCTTACCCGACTACTAATTGATTTCTTTATTTTGTCTTTTCGGCCTGCGTACTGTACGTTGTAATTTGTTTTGATGGGGATTGGCCCCGTTTTTGTGTAATCATTACAATCGCGGTCCTTGTGGCAGTTTTATTTTTGATATGTGATTTCGGTCGTGGTGGTCACTTATGAGCAAGTTATTTTAGATTTTTATGCATGCATGTTTTTACTTTGTTTAATTTTGCTAAGTGTCACGCGCTGCTCGTCATGAGTTCCCGTTGTACGGGTTATTTTTGTGAATTATTTTTCACTGTGTTTCAGGGTTTGCTCGAAAAATAGTTGTTCGACACTGAAGGGAATTGGTCGAATGTTCGGGGTAGCTTTCGGGCAAGAGAACGGAGGTCAGGTCGCGTTCGTGGCCTGAGTTTTGCGGCATGAACATCCCATTGTGAGTTGGGCGTTCTTCCTTTCGTGGTATGGTGGCGACGGCGAGCACGGTCGAGGGACCGTTGCCAGGCAGGGGTTTTGCTCGTTCCAGAGTAAAAGCCTACCTTAATTAATTTTAGTATGCAGCATTTGTACCGGGGCGCGCACTTCTTGTCGGTCCACTGTGCTCGTCGTTTTGACGGAGCACACCGACTGTTATGGCCTTAGCTATAATATTGTTTTAGCTTTTCGGAGTTCCATGGTGGAGCGAGTTCTTCCCCGTTGAGATGTTCTAGGTAGTAGGCCATATTATGCATTTTTGTTCGAACACGATAGGGTCCTTCCCAGTTTACGGCGAGTTTGCCTTCACGAGAATCTTTGTGATTTCTCTTTAGAATGAGACTGCCTACTTGGAAGTCTCGTCGTATGACTTTGGCGTTATACCTGATTGAGATTTTTTATTTTAACGAGGCCACGCGAAGGGCTGCTCCTGATCGGACCTCTTCGACGAGATCGAGCTCATCCCTTAGCGCCTCGCTATTTGCCTCCTCGCCCAGGGGAGCTTCAGTCCGCCTGGAGGGCACGTGTATTTCGATAGGGATCGCCGCCTCGGTCCCGTATGCTAATCGGAAAGGGGTTTCCCCGGTTATCGAGTGGGGCATGGTTTGGTAGGCCCAGAGTACGTTGTGAATCTCCTTGACCTATTGTTTTTTTATTTCGTCCAGTCTCCATTTAAGATCTCGTAAGATTACCCTGTTCGCTGCTTCGGCTTGCCCGTTCGTCTACGGGTACTCGACAGACGCGAAGTATTTTTTGGTGCCCAGTTTGGCGAAGAATTCTTGGGTTTTTTTGTCTGTGAACTGTGTCCCGTTGTCGGTGACGATTGCCTGGGGAATACCGAAACGAGCAAGAATGTTTCGCTTGTAGAAACAAAGTATGTTTTGGGCAGTTATTTTGGTTAGAGCTTATGCTTCTATCCACTTTGTAAAATAATCCACGCAACTATCAAGTAGTTATTCTAATTTGATCCTACGACGAACGGTCCTCGGATGTCCATGCCCCACCATGCGAAGGGCCATGGGGAGGACATTGTTTTGAGCTCGTTGGGCGGTGCCAGGTGCATGTCCCCATGAGTTGGCATTTGTCACATTTTTTCACATGCTCCTTAGCTTCATGTTGCATGGTCGGCCAATAATATTCTGCTGTAGGGCTTTCTTGGCGAGGGATCTTCCTCTGAGGTGTTGGGCGTTGATTCCTTCGTGGATTTCCCATAGGATGTGGGCGAACATGTTTTCCTTGACGCATTTGAGGAGAGGAATAAAGAATCCTCGCCTATAGAGTTTATTTTCAACCAGGACATAGGAACAGACTCTGCGCCTGACCACACTGACTTCCTTTTGGTCTGATGGTAATTCATCCCTGGCAAGGTAGTTGTAGACTGGGGTCATCCAATAGTCGCTGTCGCCAATGACGTTTACGTCGAGGGTTGGTGGAGTTCTCTCGATGCTTGGTCGAGGAAGTATCTCCTAGATGACGAATTTGTTTCCTCCTTTCTTTTTTGTGCTTGCTAGCTTTGACAGGACATCTACTCGGACAATGTGTTCGCGGGGAACGTGTTTTACTTCCACGGACGTGAACTTTGTCAGTTTTTCTTTAACCAAGGTCAAGTATTCGGAGAGGTTGTCATTTTTGGCTTGATACACCCCCCGAACCTGGAGGGCCACAAGCTGGGAATCTGTGCAGATTATGACTTCCTCGGCTCCCAGGTCTTCGGCGAGGCGTAGACCCGCAAGGAAACCTTCATACTCTGCCTGATTGTTGGAGGTGGGGAAAGATAGGGTGAGCCATACCTTGACGAGGATACCCTCCTCATTTTCTAGTATGACGCCTGCCCCGCTCCCTGTCGAGCTAGATGCTCCGTCGACGAAGATTGTCTACTTGCAAGCTCTGTAAGTCAGGGAGGCGGGCAAGGTCATCTCCACCACGAAGTTGGCCAGCACCTGAGCTTTGAGGGCTTTTCTGCCCTTGTATTGGATGTCGAACCTGGACAGCTCCAGCTGCCATTTGAGCATTCTACCGGCCATGACTAGGCGGCCCAATAGTTGCCTCACGGGCTGGTCCGTGCACACCATGATGGTGTGGGCTAGAAAATAGCGCCTCTGCCTCCTCGATGCATTAATGAGGGCCAGGGATACTTTTTCAATCTGTTGATATATAAGTTCTGGTCCTTACAGCGCCTTGCTCGTGAAGTATATGGGCTTCTGCCCCTCCGGGGTTTCACGTATGAGGGCTGCACTAACAACTTCGGCCACGACAGTGAGATAGAGATAAAGGGTCTCCCTGTTGTCTGGTCGAGAGAGGACCGGTGGTTTCGATAATGCTTGCTTTAGGTGGAGGAGGGCTTTGTCACATTCCTTCGTCCACTCAAAAGCTACCTTTTTACAGAGGAGTTTGAAAAATAGGAGCTCGTGTTGAGCAAATTTTGCCACGAAACGGGACAGTGATGTTAGTGTCTCATTCAGAGCTTGGATCAATTATTTTGAGCTTGAAGTGGGGAATTCGGAGAAGGCTCTGCATTTGTCGGGGTTGGCTTCGATTCTGTGTTCTATTAGGTAGAAACCGAGGAACTTGCATACCCGTACCCCGAACGTGCACTTTTCCGGGTTGAAACGCATATTGTACTTCCTGGCCTGCCCGAGTTTGAATGAGTCTCCCTCCCTTTCTTCTTCTGGTCCCTTAAGTTTTCCTTGGAGAAACGGCTGTCGAGGTCGATGGATTCGACGCGGGGCAGCACTTTCGTCTCGTCGGAGCTGCAGGGCAGAGCAGGCTTGATGGACGTCTTTGGTTGGGCGATGATGGTGTTCAGCCCTTTTAAGGCTGACTCGAAGCACCTTCTCGCTACCTCTATGTCTCCGTGTAGGGTGGCGACGAGCCCTTTGGAAGTGTAATACTTCATCTTCAAGTGCACCGTGGATGGTACAACTACCAATTCGGCCAGAGTTGGTCGTCCGAAGATGCACTGGTAGTGGGATGGGCAGTCAATTACTAGGAACTGGACCTTGATGGTTCTGGCTGTCTCCACTGCCCTGAAGGTGACAATTAGCTCCACGTATCCCCATGGCTTCGTGACTAAACCGTTGAAGCCTTGTAGATCAAAGCCTACATAGGGTGTCAGGTGCGTCTCGTCCAACTGAAGTGTGGAGAATAGTTAGGAGTACATAATGTCGAGCGAGCTTCCCTGGTCGACCAGAATTTGCCGAACGTCAAAGTTGGCCATCTGCGCCCTTACGAGCAGAGAAATACTGGAATTGGGGGCTCCGCCAAGGAGTTCTTCGCGGTATAAGGTGATGGGAACTGAATCTCCTCGGATCTTGTAGAGGGTAGAACTCCTGTTCGAGCTCGTATTGATGAGGTGCTTGAACTTTCTCATTACTGACCCCACTGTCACTTTGTTGAATCCTTCTCCCAATATGACCATAGCAGAGGGGAAGGTTTCCCAGGGGATGTGGGCAACGAGGTAAAGAGGGACGTCGAGCCCATTGGGGACGTAGAAGTCTTCTGGTCGTGAGATGCTCATGGCTACCTGAAGACTGACGTCGTCTGAGGATGGCGCTTCTTCTTTGACCTTCTTTTATTCCTGGGCGCCCTGTCGAGGAGCGTCTTTCTTCTTTGTGAACTACTTTAGGTGCCCGTCCCTGATAAAGATTTCAATCGCATCCTTGATATTGATGCAGTTGTCCATCTTGTGCCCATGTCTCTTGTGGAACCAGTAGTATTTCGATTTATCCGTGTTCGACTTGGCAGGTATCTGCTTTGGAAAGCAGACCTCTGCCTGCCAAATCTCTGAGTTCGTGCATTCAGAGATAATCTTCTCGCGCGAGATGGTCACCGAATTGTACTCGTCGAAACGGCCAGATGGCCCTTTGTGATCTCGGGATTCTCGGGAGCGGTCATCCCTTCTTTTCTCTGCTCCCCGACGAGTTGACGCAGAGTTGTCGTGTTTGGAGGAACCAACGCTCTCTTGGTGCCTCGAGTCCCGGGAAGTGTTTGCAGCTTCCTTTTCTTCATACTGAATGTACGCCTGATCCTTGAGGAGGAGGGTGTTCAGTGTTGCTGGGGTCTCGATGCCAACCGCCTTGGCAAAGTCGCTGCGGGGACGGAGTCCTCGTTCGAGCAAATACTTCTTCATGTTGTCAGTCGTGGAGACTTGAATGGCTTCTTCATTTAATCTCTCGATGTATGCTCGAAGAGATTCGTCTTTTCCTTGAATGATAACCTCGAGGGAGGCTTCTGTCTTCGGATGTCGGCGAGAGGTTGTAAAATGTCTAGAGAACATCCTCTCCAACTGCCACCATGAGGTGATGGCAATCTCACATGTTTCTTGCAAATAAATGTTTTTCGTGTCATGTCAGCAGATGTAGATGGAAATCATAAGTTGGACGCCATTGTAAAAATTAATCCTAGTAACGACAGAGTATTAGTCAATGCAGACATCATGCCTAGTTTGGGTCTGGGAGAATAACCTCAGTCACCGCATAATGCATGGGGTGTGTTATGATGATTGCCACAAGTGGCGGCGTCTTCTAGCTCTACTTGTAGACCGGATTGATGAAACTAACTGCACCTAGTATACAATGTTCCTTTCATATTAGTTTTTAGCCATTACCAATTTTTTTTTGTAATTCTTGAATAGAAACTGAATAGAAAAATAATATGACTTAAACATGTATTTTATATGATATGTTTAGTTTATAAACAAATGATTTTCTCGTAACTCTTGCTTTTAATTAATATCTTGAAATGTTAGACTTTTTTTGAAAAATCTATTCATCTTCAAAGTTACAAAATTTCCGAGCTCAGATCGTTTGATAACATTTAGTGTGATTGCATCTTCTATTTCATTTTGAACTTCCTTAAATTTTTCCTAGTAAAGATATTTGCAGCTTCGAGCTCCAACCCTTCCAATTTAGTTGTTAAAACAGGATCATAATAGAATGTTTTAAAATCAGACAATAACTCATTATGTATGTTCTCTTTTACAACTCTTTCAAAATCGTGCATGAAATCAACAATAATGCTTTTACTTTGGACATACATCTTTATAAAAGAATTGACATCTTCAGAGATCGATGTAGTTCTTATAATCACAAAAAACTTGTCTCGCATGTATGCACTAGCCCACATTGTCTTCATCTCATATGATTCTTTGACCCATTTGTTATTTGATAAATTATAATCATCAACTATCCTATTCCACTCATTTTCAAACTTGTCTACAGTATAAGTAGCATAAATCAATGACTTAAAATCTTCCAAGAATTTTGGATTCTTCACATTCTCACAAGCATTCAGATGTAAATGCCACGAACAAAGACGATGCATCAAGTTTGGAAATACATCTCGGATAGATTCCCTCATTGCAAGGTCTCCATCGGTAACCACTCCTTTAGGATATTTATGATACATTGCTTCTAAAAATGTATTTAAAACCCACTTGTATGTCTCAATTTTTTCATCAGAAACCAAAGCACAACCAAAAATTGTAGTTTCTCCATGATGGTTGAATCCATAAAAAATAACAACAGACTTGTTATACATGTTCTTCTTATAAGTTGTGTCAAAAGCAATCACCTCGCCAAAACATTCATAGTCAATCCGACTAGCTGAATCGAACCAAAATAAGTTTTCTAAGCGTCCTTCGCTTGTTGTAGAAAACTTCGAAGAAGATTGGGTCATTATCAACTTTAGCTTGTAAATAACTCAAAGAAGCAAAAACATCCCCGCCTTCTATTCTTATCATTCTTTGATTATTTAAGTAGTTAGATAAGTCCTTTTTACAAAATCCCAGACCTGTATGACCACATTTTTGAGCCAACATAACACCTAAAATATGACAAGTTCTAACACTATAAATGTGCAAACCATCAACAAGAGCTTTATCAGATTCACTCAATCGACGATAATTAGGAATTAGATGAACATAGCATGCTGGAGTTAACTCATGGTTATGAGAGGGCTCAAATACATAAACTTTCCGCTTTTCAATCACACGATTTAGAGTTACTTGAAACCTCGCACGACATTCCATTTGAGTGGTTGGCCTTGAATCTTTACATCAGCCTCTCTTCTTATCACTTTTACCCTCTATGTTACAAACTAATTGACGGACAATTATATTCCCTTCATAATCACGTTTTACATAATCTTTTCTTATTGCAAATCCATGACATTTAGCATATATTTCATAGAAATATATTGCTTTTTCTCATAATCAAATTCCAAACTTCTTATATCATCATCTATAAGATCATTAATCTTTTTGTAAATATCCATGTTCTCTTTTCCTTCTTCATTACCAACATTATTACAGCTATCCAATTCTTCACAATCTATACTTTCATGATCTGTATCCATTTGAAATTACCGATTACAATATACATACAAATGTCAAGTTTTAATATCACATAAACGTTAAGCCAACATCACAAAAACGTTAAGGCGAAGTCACAAAGCCATAAAGAAGTAAAAAAAGTCAGCAGCTACTACTACTAGAATAATATATTCACATATATTGATAAAAAAACATGAGTATAAAGCAATGAAGTAATGAAGTAAAATAATCAACATAACACATATCAGTACTGTCTAAAGCTCTCTTCAATTTGGTCCATTGTTCATAAATATCACAACCAAAATGAAATTATTACCTAACTATAAACACATTTGATACCATATTAAAAATGAAACAGAACGAAAATCCTAGCAGTAAGTGGAACAACTAAATGAAACAAGTGGTTAAATACTTTAAGTTGCTCCATGAAAATAAAAATGAAACAAAATAAAATTGAAACATCCACATATTTCAAGTTGCTCCATGAAACAACTAAATAACCAGGCAATGATTTCTCCTCAAACATGAAACAAAACATAAAGCTAAGGGATATGATATAAGTGTCATAGAAGTAAGTGGAACACCTTCCAAAGTCCTCATGATATGGTGAAGACAACACATCTTGAAGAATATAATAATTGCAGAGTATATACCATCCTTCAAAATCCGAGCACCATGATGTATAACAGTAGCTAGTGGTTTAAATTTTGGCAACTTCAAGTTAACACCAGGTGCTACTTCTACTAATTTATTCGTAAACTACATAAAAGTCTTGAACCTACTGGTAAATTATTGTGAAATAAGGTGGTTTGTAGTAGAACTTGAAATAGAAGCTAAATAAAAGAATTATTTAATAGGATATTAGACATATATTTTGCAATTATAGTGAAGGTAATAAGCCCACACAGTCCTATAGCTAGGCTCAATCTAACTTCATTTATTTAGTCTTGTTTATTTTTCATCCTTTTCTACAATGACTTTCACATGGCCAATAAAAAAAACTGTCGAAAAAGACATCTTAATAAGAAAGACTCAAGTTAACATAAGAAAAAAACAACACATGAACTCTCAAATCTCAGCTCCAATAATCAAATCTGTCAAAAA
Organism: Lathyrus tuberosus; assembly: GCA_022829125.1. Taxonomy (NCBI): domain Eukaryota; kingdom Viridiplantae; phylum Streptophyta; class Magnoliopsida; order Fabales; family Fabaceae; genus Lathyrus; species Lathyrus tuberosus. The sequence goes on along the minus strand of JALAZF010000368.1, from coordinate 116,976 downwards.
GAGCGCACGCGCGCACGCACGCACACACTTTAATTTACCCAGTCTTATTTCTCTTTCATCCTTTTCCACAATCACTTTCTCACTTCATTTTTCCTCTTTCTCTTAATTTATCCGTTATTGTAGTTAAAGTTTTCACCTTTTAGTACCTAGTTAGATCTAATGTGCTGCAAACATTTTTAAAGGGAGTCAAGTGAATAAGAATCACGTGGTTCTTTTTTTCAATGCTTTAAAGTGGTGGTTGTGCATGTGAGAATGGAGAGTCGTATGAAGTGAGTCCAGAGAGAGATAAAGTTTGGATTGAGAAATCACCAAAATAATAATCTTAAGCCTATATTAATAAAGATTTTTATTCAAACGTACCCATTATAGGTACATTATGATAGATAATACATAATACAAATCATAATTTTAATTGTCGTCGATGGTGGTGACGACAATAGGGGTTTCAGTTGCGGCGACAATGATTTCAGTGGCGGTGGTTGTGACAGTAGCAGGAGGACATGAAAAAGACTACTACTAGACGTAAGGAGAAATAGAAAAAGACACCACTACTAGACGTAAGGAGAAATAGAAAAAGACAGTAAACAAAAGTGAAGTCCAGAACTAAGATGTGGTTATATCAATATTGTTTGTAACCATCTAAAGTAATTTCACAAAACTAAGAACAAAAAATCTTAAACCCTAAAAGCATCCAACTAGATTTCAATCTAAATATTTGTCTATTAATAATATAAAGTAAATTCAAAGTTAAAGAAAAGATGAAAAATTGCCTTATAATAATGAGTAGATATCCAGGAAAGTGTTGATGCAACAGTCACCTTGTAATAATGAGCATAAACTCAGTAAAATGTTGAAGCAATAGTCAATCAAAGATATGAGAGAGAAGATAATTTTTTATTAAGAGAAATGAAAGTGGAAAAGAAGAAACTTCGTTAATTAGAAAAAAGAAATTGAAAAGATTTAATAAAAGAGATTAAAAATAAATTGTTATTGAAAAATTATAATTAATATATTTGAGATAAATATATAATTATTTAAATATATATTACTACTAGTTATGAATAAATAAATGACACATCAAAATTGATAATATAAGACACAAAATTTGACAATTCAGATTGATAAGATTACTTAACTTTTTAAGATGGGTACATGAAAATGCAGCAAATTCTATTGAAACCAAATTACAAAAGCATTAACTCGAAACAATAAGAAAACTAATTATTTTATTTCCTTTAAAAGATTAATATTTTCAAACAACATTAACAAGCATCAATTATTTTGTCAATTCTTGAATAAGAGACACAAGGTTAGTATAAGATGACCCATTCTCCATCAAAGCCACTCTACACTTTTCACTCATATCTTTCACCTTCTTCCTAATCTCATCACTACCGTTCATCAATATCCTAACACCCTTCTCAACTTCTTCCGCCCGCACCAGATCCCCACCCACCCTATAATCCAACCAAATCTCCACCGCTAATCCCAATTCTCTAACCATCTGAAACGCATTCATTTGTTGCTCTGCATAAACCGGCCACGTGGCAACTGGCACACCGTACCACAAGCTCTCCAATATCGAGTTCCAACCACAGTGCGAAACGAATCCATCTACTGCCTTGTGGGCGAGCACCTTCGCTTGTGGGACCCACCCACACACTATTCCCATCCCCACCGTTCGTTTCAAAAACCCATCCGGTAGAACATTCTCGTAACTCGCGTAATCTCTTGGATCCTGTGAATGGGCCTTGGGTGGGCCCCTTAAAGCCCATAAAAACCTAACCCCAGCCCGTTCAAGCCCAATAGCTATCTCCTCAACCTGTTTCACTTCGAGACTTCCCAAACTACCAAAGCAAAGAAAAACTACAGAACCAGGAACCTGCATATCGAGCCACTCCATAATATAATTATATTGAACCGGGTTCGGGTCCCATTGAGCCGGTCCATCAAGGTCAAGAATCGGCCCGATTGGATAAACCAGTGGAAGCTTCAAATCATTGTAAAGTGAAGAAAGAGCGCGAGGTTCAAGTTCTTGTAGCGTATTTACTACAATACCCTTTGTTTCTTTGAACCTTCCCGCATGATATGCAACCCACGAATAAGCGTCTTCTTCAGATTTCCAATCCAAAACCAAGTTAGGCAAAACAAGTTTCGGAAGCGGGTTTTCGAAACTCGGGATTTCAAACTCAGTTTCCGATTCGACATCATCGAGTCGAGGAAGGTGAAGCGTGAATCCAAGGTAACTCGCCGGCGACGCGAAGAAGAGGTAACAAGGGACAGAGATCTCGTCGGCGACATCGATAATAGTGGTGGAGAACATGTCAACGAAGACAGCAGCGAGTTTAACCGAGTCAGAGTTTGACTCAGTCGATGAAGCTGTGAGGTTGAGGAGTGTGTTTTTGATGTTGTTTTTGTGTTTCTGTATGAGGAGGGAGATGTAAGCGATGAAGGATTGGTATTGATCGGGTGTGGGAGGGTCTACGGTAGGGAGGTGAATGAATTTGAGATTAGTGGCGGAGGAAGGTCGAGATTGGAGATAAGTGTTAACAAGTGGTAGTTTTGGGTTTGTGATGATGAGAATTGTTGCAGAAAGTTGTGGGTTGTGATTGGCTATATGGTTAGCGAATTCAACAGTGGGAACCATGTTTCCGATTGTTGGTGTAGAGATGAAAACTAATTCAAATCTAGACATGTTGATTGAGAGTGGTTAGTCACTGCTACTACTCAAGCTTGAAATGGATGTATATATTATGATATATGATATAATGGCAAATTAGTAATTATCATGGTGTACGTGATGGAGAGGTTTTGGAAATTTTCGGAAAGGTGGTTGCATAGTGTACTTTGTAATTTATAATAACATGTGCATGATTGAAAAAGATGTGAATAGTGTGCGTAATTGTTTTTGTTTTTTAGTTTAAGTTGCAATAGAAAGCATTGTTGTCCAAAGGGTAAGAGGTTGGGATAAGAGAGTTTTTGGAAATTTTCTGAAAGGTGGTGAAATGCATAGTACTTTGTAATCTATTTATTTTCATAATAATATGTGCATGATTGAAAAAGATGCAATCCTGTCCTGCAACTAAGGTGGGCAGACTAGCTAATAGGATCTCTGGCCTAGCCTATACATATTGAAGTTAGGTTAGATATTTTTATTTTTAAATAGAAAAGGATTAGGTTTTATTATAAGCCTATTAAAAATGTTAGGCCATAAATTTTTTTTTTAAACCTATTAAGTTGGCATATTTAAATAAATATAAATAATTGTATTATTATTATTATTATTATATTGTATTTGTATTTTAAATTAAAATAAAAAATAAAACTTCGTTATTTTGAAAAACTTATGAAAATAAGTTTAAAAAATCTTATGAACAATGTCATAAGTTATTTTTATAAGTTCTCTCAAACAAATAGTACTACAAAATTTATGTTAATATGTAAACTTGAATAAGTCAATGCAAATAAGCATTTAGTCTCATTAATCTTTTAATTTGTTAGTCTATTTAAACATTAATGTAATTGCTTATTTATAAATGTTCAAATACAATAGACTTTTATGTATGCTAAAAGACCAAACAGGCCTTCGGAAAGGGCAGACTCAGACATAAAAATAAGCCTACGATAGACCATAGGTCAGACTTAGGCTTTGAAATTTTTAGCAGGTCAGACTTAGACTTGACAAAGATTAGCTCGACACAACCTATTTCTACCCTTACCTGCAACAACCCTATAGATTCTCACTATAATTGGATTACCTCTGTATGTTTGGGTAAGCTTATTTGAAAAAGAAAAGAATTATTTTAATGCGTCTCAAATATTTGATCAAGCTGAACTACCAACCTCAATGACATCTGTCGATGTTGTTGACGATGAAGAAGAAGAAAGCGAGACACATGTAGATTATATGTTGAAGAGTAACACATATAGATTACAAAGGTTGTTGAACAACTATACGGAAAGACTTCTTACAAAGAACTTCCACAATATGTAGTGGCACTTCATACATATGCTCCAAGAACTGTTGCAATAATGGAGACATTGTCGTCATTGATCGGTGGTGTTTATGCTTTCTTTTACTGTTAATTTTAGTTAATCTTGTTATATGTTTAGTCGTGTGATTTCCCTTTTTCCGCATTTTATGCTTTGGTTGTGTCTCTTTAATGTTTTTAGATTCAAATAAGCATTCAGGAAGAACTCGGTGCGAGAAAGAGAAAATACGTAGTTTTAGTGGAAATTTGCTCAGCATACAAGAGACCCGTGTCAGGAAGGTTGGTACATGCGTGAAAATGTGAAAAAAATAGAGGGCTAACATGGGCACCCGTGTCACTTGACACGTGCCGTGTCAGCATTCCTGGAGCCTGAAGTGAAAATGTTGAGAAAACAGCAGGGCAACATGGCCATCCGTGTCAGCTGACATGGGTTGTGTTGGCTCAGACGTTGATTTTTCTTGCTTTGCTGATTTTTCACTGAGTATTGACCTGTGAGGGTATTTTTGGCATTTCTCACTGCTGCTATTGGATTTTGACTATTTAGATGAGTTTTGACGACGAAAGAAGGGACTTTTGATTGGAGAATTTTACGATCAAAATATCGGAGAGGTCGAGGTTTTCGGAAGACGAAGGGTTTTCAGGAGCGGAAGCGATTGACAATCCGAGTTTATCCAATTTCTTGTAATGTCTCTATTTTATATTGTATTTTCTCTGAACCATATGAGTAGCTAAAACCCCCAATGCTAGGGGGTGTCCCTGATTTGACTTTATAATGACGTTGATTTCTTATTTTCAGTGATACTTTTGTTTCTTTATAATCATTTTAATCGTGCAATGTTTATAATGCTTTCTCTGTCGAACCAACAGAGATTGATTTATGATTAACAATTAAGTTGGACCACCATTGTTAAGGTTTTTGTGCGATTATGCTTCAGTGGATATTACCTAGGACTAGGGATACCCTGTTGCACTTGGAACACTATTGACATTATCTTGCTTGATTTCAAACATAATTACCTATGGACATAATAATTAGGTTGAGAAATCATAGGTTTCCTCACTAAGGACTTAGGAGGAAACAACTTAAGGTCAGGAAATTGAGTATTTTGAACTTTTCTCTGAAATAAGGATTCGTTGTCGTTACACTGCAAATCATACACTTTACCCTGACATACTTCTCATATCTGTCAGAAACCTATTTTTTCATTCTGTCTTATTTTCTTCTTGTTAATTCATAATTTTGCAATCAAAACTCAAACCCCCAATTTTTTTTATTGAACTCTAATTAAAACAAATTATTCATACGCAGTCCTCGAGATCGATATTAGGGAATTACCCCTATTTTAACTACATCGGTAAAAATAGTAAACTTGTTATTTTTCCAATCAATCATACACGCAAGAAAGAACCTGTGTTAATGAAAATAGAATATTCCATCGACTCTTTTGGGTGTTTCAACCATGCATAAAAGGTTTTGCATTTTGCAAACCTATTATTCAAATCGATGGAACATGGTTGTACAGGAAATACAAGAGAACCTTACTAATAGTAGTGACACAATTATGCAATAGTAATATCTTTCCAATTGGCATCGCTCTGGTTGAAAGTGATAATAGTGGTGGTTGTAGTTTCTTTCTCAAGAATCTTAGAACACATGTTGCTCCACAACCAAATCTCAGTTGTATTTCAGAAAGGCATGCATCTATTGAGAGTGCATACAATAATCTTGATAACGGTTGCCAAAATTCTCCTTTTACACATGTTTGTTGCATTAGACATATTGCACCAAACTTCTTGCGGGAAATCAAAGACAAAAGTCTTCAAAAAAAATTTATGAATGTAGGGCATGCTTTAAATCAGCCGTCATTCATACACTACGGCAAGAAAATCAGATTGTAAAATGCAGATGCATTAAGGTGGGTCAATAATATTCCAGTGGAGAAGTGGACTAGGGCATTTAATGAGGGTCAATGATAGGGCCACATGAGAACATACCTTGTGTAATCAATGAACTTTGTCTTCAAATGCATTAAAAATCTACCTATAACCACATTGGTGAAAGAAACTTATTTTAGGTTGGGATCATTGTCCTCGATCAGAGGCAAAAGACGGAGTTCAATGTTATAATCGGGGCAATTATTCAATGAAAGTAGCTTGAAAGTTATGAAGGAGGAAACTATTAAAGCTAACACTTATTTGGTTACAAGATTTGACCGTCCTAACTACAACTTCAGTGTCCAGGAAACAATGAACCACAATTAGGGGAGGCCAATGAGATACTATTGGGTCGAGCTACATAACGGTTAGTGCGACTGTGGAAAGTTTCAAATATTTTGTATGCCTTTCTTCCATGTCATTGCGACATGTTCAAGTGTTTTCCATGCTGCATTCTTGCATCTATCTACTATTTACAAAATCGTAAACTTATTTGGTGTATACAACAATTGCTTCCCAGTGGTAGCAAAAGAGGAATATTGGCCTACATACAAGAGGGTGTAATTTGGCATAACAAAAATATGAGAAGGAAGAAAAATGGTCTCCCTAACATCATGCATATTAGAACTGAAATGAAAACGACTATCAAATTGGAAAAATGTGTGATATATGCCATCAGACCGGACACACACGAAAACATTGTCCCAATTTTGGAACAAGCTCTGGATGATAATTTATTATGTTGTTAAATTATTATAACTTTGGAATTTAATATAGATGACAACTTTTGGTTACAAGAAAACAAACACAAACACGCCTAAAACAACAACACAAACAACAAATAGAAAGACTTAACACTACAACATACCTAAGAGCATACAACAATAAAAACAATGTCATTTGATGCAGACATCATATCTTTAACATCATTGCCATCTTTAATTGGCACCCACACACGTTGGAAATTGTCATTGTCATCCGCAATAGAGATGTATGAGACAAGTCTTTCAATTCTTCTAACTATTTCACCATCATTAATATCCCTGTCTAAACAAAGGATCAAGTTCCTCTCATGTTGCTCAAAACTCCAATTAACCCAAAAAATCACCTTCATCGGAGGCTTGGTTGTCCAACAAAAAATATGTCAATGTCTTTTACTACTCTTGTTAGAATAAATGAAGAAAAAGTAAAAAAAAAAAAAAGAGAAGATGTGTGAAAAAAATTATTCACATCCTCTATTTATACAAAATGGTATTATACTAGTAAAAAAAGTATAGGTGGGCATGGTATCCCTACGGGGGTAGGGGATACTCAGAGGCCTTAGTAAGCTTATAACAATTGTAGGGTGGTTAGGGCTTGCCCACAACACCGAAAAGCCATGTATGGTGATGTTACAGTGGTTTTAAAGAACTTGCTCATGTGAGGTGAAAGGCTTTGTTCCTAAGTGTTGTATTTTAGGTGTAATGTGTAAGTTATGATATGTATCCCCTTTTCTCCCGTTAGGGGAGAACTATTTATAGAGGCCTTGGGCCTGGGGTTACTTGGGAAGGATTACCGTCCACTCAGTCAATGGTGGACAATTGAATCCCTATTTCTAAGAGTTACATTGAAAAGTTACAAACCCTAACTTTTCTCTGCCTAAGGAACGTATTTTCCCAAGTTTTCCCATATTTGGAGAGAGGAAGGTAATTGGGGAAAAGCAATACCTCCTTGGAGGCAACATATGATCATCGCCCTTTTGGGGGACGAAAAAATCCCACCCTTGCCTGATTTTTTTATAAATATAACATTACACGTTACCCCAAGAACGAGGGCTTTTATAAAGAACGAAGTGCTTTTAGACCATAGAACAGGGAAGTATCTCGAGGCCCTAAGTTTTCCTGATGATATGTGTGATGAACCAAATCGATTAGGCTTTGGGTTCTTTAGAGAGATTATGTTGAGCCCGACTGATGAGAGTATAAATCCCTCAAGAAAAATTATATGGAGCATGGATGATGAGAATATAAGTCCCTCAACCGAGACATTGGACCTATCGGGCAGGACTTCTATCAAGCCCTAAGACATAACTTAATACTAAGTCTCTTATAATAGACTTCAGTCGCACCACTTGGGCGAGATTTATGTGTTTGGTCCCGCCTGAGAAAATTTTATATCTCTCAGACATGGATTTTAGATAGCCTGGGAGATCTAAGTCCCTCATAAATAATAATTTAATTAGAAACAAACTCTGATACCACTGAAGGAATTTAAGAAGGGGTTTTAAAAAAAATTGATCCTTTTAACGGAACTATCTCGATGGACAGATCTTGATTAAACCATTAATCACAAATCAAATACCAAAACTAAGGATTCAAGGAATACCTTTTGAAGCGTGCTTTATCTTTGATCACGAACGATAGAAGATACCAACGTCTCTACGTAGTCTACACGAGCAAAAAATGGAACACAATGTTAGTCGTTTTCTGAGAATGACAAAATTGACAGTTAGGATTGCAAGAGAAAAAGTTACTCTATTTATAAAGAGCTACTAAAACCCTAATGCTCTTATTTTTTACTTTTTCAAAATAAGTCCAATCTTATTTAATTAAACTATTTTAATTAAATTAAATAAAAAATTAATTAAATTAAATCACATTTAATTTAATTAACTATCAATTCACATTTATTTAATTAAATTATATTTAATTAAATTAATTATATTTGTGTTAATTTATTAAACAATATAATTAATATCTAATTAAATTAAGTCTTATTTAATTTAATCATTCATTCAATTGTCAATACTTTATGCCTGTGACCCTGTAAGTTCTCGCTACGTTGGTAATAATATTGAATCATATATTTAATATTATAAACAGTGATTGATATCTAGCAACACATCACTGCTACCCAAGTAACGAGAATGTCGTGTGATCATCAGACATAACCTTTCTATGATAATGATTATGGCATTTCAATTAGGTCATCATTATCATGTTTTCAAGATTCTCATTGTTTTCTACATGAGAAAATATAGGCTTGAATTCACCAAGTTCCTTACTTATAAAAGAGTAGAATAAGAAAAAGAATCATGGCCATTTTCTATTGGTGCACAAGTATAAGTCTTATAACTTTTTGAAACAGGCAAAGATAAATTATTTAAAAAAACTCATGTCCTCGGTTCGAAACGAGTCTTCCTTTATATCCCCCCTTGAAGATGAGTGTCATCAAAAGAGGTTTATTTTCGAAGAATGTAACATCCATAATGATAAACATGTTCTTGTTTTTTGGATCAAACATTTATGTCCCATTTGGATTAGGGAGTATCCAACAAAAACACATTTTATAGCACATGGTTCAAGTTTTCCAACATTTTCATGTTCATGAACAAATGTTGTGTAACTAAACATTTTTAATGTCAAATTAGTTGAAACATGAGTACTAGAAAAACATTATTTGAAAGTATAAATTGGAGTTTAAAAATTGAGAACTTAAAAGGGCATTCTGTTAATTAAATATGTAGCTATTAAAACACTGTCGCCCAACAAATAGTTTGGTACTTTACTTGAGAAAAGTAAAGCTCTAGCACCCTCCAATAAATGTCAATTTTTTCTTTCGAAAACCCCATTTTGTTGAGGAGTATTAGGACATGAACTTTGATGTAGAATCCCATTTTTAAGAAAAATTCATCTAGAATAGCGTTAAGATATTATTTACCATTATAACTTCTAAAGACTTGAATATTTGTTTGAAATTGGTTCTGCACCATTGTAACAAAATCCTTTACAACCTGACAAATAGTTGATTTCCTCTTTAACAAGTACACCCAACATACTCTTGAGTGGTCATCTATAAATGTGATAAATTATTTTTTGAGAGAAAGCGTACTTGTACTGTTAGGGCTCCAAACATCAGTGTGAACAATAGAAAAAGGTTTTGATGGTTTATAAGGATGTGTTGGAAATTGGGAGCGATGATGCTTTGTTAACTCACATGCTTCACATTTAAACAAAGAAAAGTTCTTATTATGAAATGATTTAGGAAACAAGTGTTTTAAGTAATGAAAACTAGGATGACCTATCCATAAATGCCATAACATAACATTGTCATCATTATTATTAAAAAAGACTCAAAGCAAGAACTTATTGTTTTTTAAGGTAGTTGTGATGCAGATCCAATGTCAACGTAGTAGAGTCATCCATTCTCCTTAGCATTGTCAATCATCTTCCCTAAGTTCAAATCTAGAAAAACAAAATGAGATCGGAAAAAATTAGTTTGAGAATTTATATCCCGGGCTAATTTACTGACGGACATTAAATTACATGATAAGTTTGGAACATGAAAGACATATTTAAGAGTTAACACTGGAGACAACACAACTATTTAAGAGTCATGCCATGCATCCTCCAAGGTTTTGATGATAACAAAGTATTTGAAAATCAATTAGGATTTCTAACTAGCTAGTTTATGTGTACAGAATTATATTTACTTGATGGAACTGGTTCTGACACTGAAACAACTTTGGTCCGGTTCTGATCATGCTCTCTTGAGGAAGTCTGATCAGAAAAGCAGCTACTAGTACACTCCAGTTCAGAAGCGTGCTATGCAGCCTCTGATGCTGAGTAATGTCAAGTTAGTTCTGTTAACACGGGACTCAAGATTTATTGACATTATCTTCTAAAGGTTGTGTTGTACTTGAATCATAATTGTATCCTCTGGACAAAGGCCTTGTTTCATGGATATTCTTGTGAATGAAAGTTCCAACACTTGCTTTATTGGAAAAGAAGGTGTACTAGAAGATTTGGTCTGTTTATAGCCGTTGAAGATGCTCCAACGTCTCTATTTTCTTTAGCTATAAAAATCAACTGAAGATTTGAAGATCTACTAAGAAATAACGCTGCAAATACAACTGAGAAATACACGCATTACTATCATAAAGATGAGTCTGTTAAGAGTTCTTATTCTTGTGTTGATTAAGAATCTTTGTAAAAGTGTGTTGTATTATTTTGAACACCTCTAATATTTATCAAGTGTTGTTGAAAGTTATTCCTTCTCTAAACTATCTATTTAGATATAAGTCTCTTGCTGTAGGCTTGAACATGGTGAAGTCTTAGACACGAGCTCTAAGCAAAGAAAAGTCTTAATCAGAAGCTGGTTAAGCAAGGGAAAGTCTTAGACACGAGCTCTAAGCAGAGGAAAGTCTTAGACATGAGCTCTAAGCAAGGTAAAATCTTAGGCAAGTGGTCTAAGCAAGATAAGTCTCGGTCAGGAGCTGATTGAGTAGAGGGAAGTCTTAGACATGAGCTCTAAGCAAGGGAAGTCTTGGACAAGTGGTCAGAGCAAAAAGAAAAGTCTTATACAAGTGTGTATAAGCAAGTGTAATCTGGTTGATTATAGTGGAAAATCACTTGCTTGGAAAGGGGACTGGAGTACTCTTAGTTGGGAGAGGAACCATGATAACTAATGTGTGTTCCTTGTTGTTTTTACTTTACTTTTGTTTCTATTTCCGATGCACCTTATCAAATTCTGAACTTATTTTTTAGAATCTTAACTCTGGTTCAGAAGTAAATCTAATTTTTGCAATACACAATTCAACCCCCCTTCTTGTGTATTTTTCTCACCTTCAGTTGGTATTAGAGTTTGGTTTGTGCCTAACACTTAACAGCGGTACAATCAAAGATCCAACGAGAAAAATATGGATCCTGAGGTTACTAATCCTAATACCTAAAGGGGGATTTCCTATGGTTACAATAGCTCTGAGAGAAATCATTAAACTGTTAAACCTTCTGTATTCAGTGGTGACTCTACTGAATTTGAATGGTGGAAAACAAGATGTATATGTATATCATTGGACTCGATGATGAGCTATGGGATATTCTTGAAGATGGCATTGACATTCCTATAAACAATGTTAGTATGGTTGCTAACAGAAAAAATCTGACTCCTGCTCAAAAGAAAATCTACAGAAAACATCATAGAGTCAGAGGTATTCTGGTTGATGCACTTCCACATGCTGAGTATTTGAAAATCATTGATAAGTCTTCTGCAAAGACTATCTTTGAATCTCTGTGTTCTACTTATCAAGGGAATTAACAAGTCAAAGAAGCCAAAGTTGGCTTGTTGATACAAAAGTATGAGCTATTCAAAATGAAGGAAGACGAGGATAATGAGACCATGTTTTCTAGGTTTCAGATTCTTGTCTCTGGCCTTCAAATGCTGAACAAAAGCTACTCAACAAATGATCATGTGAAGAAAATTCTAAGAAGCCTTCCTCAGAAGTTTAAACCTAAAGTAACAACTATTCAGGAAGATAAAGATCTGAATACGCTGTCCCTTGAAAGTCTAATCAACAATCTTCAAAGGCATGAGATGGAAATTAATGGAGATGAAGCTTCAAAGAAGTTTAAGTCTCTCGCATTGAGATCTGCCTCTGAAAAATATGGTGATAAGTCCAGAAGATCTTCTAAAATCAGTAAAGCTGATGAATCGTCTAAAGAAGAATCTGATGGAAGATCTGATGATGAAGACATGGCATGCTTCATTAGAGGGATTCAGTAAATGGTCAGAAGAAGCAGAAGATTTCCTAAAAGCAACAAAAGGATTAACTTCAAAGATGAAGACAAGACCTGTTACAACTGCAACAAACCAGGTCACTTCAAAAGTGATTGTCCTGAACCTCTAAAGGACAGTCCTAGAAAAGGAAGTTATCAGAAAAATAATTTCAGAAACAGGTTCAAAAATAATTTCATGGCAACATGGGAAGAGCTGGATGAAGAAGAGTCAGAAAAGGAAGATACTGTCAATCTAGTACTAATGGCTCACTCATCTGATGAAGGACTTCTATCTGAGTCTAAAAACGAAGATGAGGTATTCTCTTACTCTAACTTTATTTCATGTGCTAACAATCTTCTAGATCATTGCAAGAATCAAACTACTCAAATTTAGATCCTTAAGAGAGATAGCTCTATTTTAAAAGAAGAATTAAAAGAAATCAGTATATCTCAAAATGAGTGTTCATCTCTAGGTAAGCATGATCAAGCTTTTCATAAATCTATTACATCTGGCATTGATCGTACCAAACTTGCATCTATAATTTATGGAGTCGGAAAATATAATAAAGAAGGATTAGGGTATGATGAATGTTTCTCTAGTACTAATGACTCTTTAAAAGTGCTTCAAAATTCCTGCTCATCTAGCATTGCTCAAACAGTGTTAGGTAACCATTTTGTTCCTGCTGCTAAAGCAATGAATTTAAATGAACCTATTGATCAAAAGTTAAAAGGCATTGCTATAATAGAACCTGATAAATCAGATGTTCTGATGACATCAATATTCAATACTTTTGAATCACAGGATAAGACCAATTATGCTGCTAAGGTTAAGAATAACTCCAATCAAAACATTTTGAATCAAAATGATTGGAGTAAAGTTAAACCTTCTTACAAAGCAAAAGGAAAAAATAGGAGAAAATTTGTTAAAACTAACCTGAAAGGACCCATACGTGTATGGGTACCTAATTCTCAAATTATCTTTGCTGCAGATATGCCCAAAGGAACAGATGGAATGCCACTCCTGGTACCTGGACCATGGCTACTCACGACATATTGTCGGAGAAAGGCATATGTTCCAAACCCTGAATCTGAAAGAGGAAGGAAATGTGGGTTTTGGAGGTGTCCAGAATGGAAGGATCATCGGTACAAGTACCATAGGTAATTCTCAAACTCTTATTAATAAGGTATGACTTGTAGATGGCCTGAAATATAATCTACTTAGTATAAGCCAGTTATGTGATAATGGTTGCAATGTATTGTTTGACAAGGACTTCTGTTTTGTTGTCAATTTTGATAAAACTGTAGTATTCAAAGGGAAAAGAAAAGGGAATGTTTATAAAATCAATCTTTATGAATTGGATGTTCAGAAGGTCGTTTGCCTAATGACAATGAGTGATGAAAAATGGGTCTGGCACAAAAGGTTAGGTCATGCTAACTAGAGATTAGTCTCTAAACTTTCCAAGCTAAAACTTCTTAAAGGGATGCCAGATATTGATTATCACTCAGATGCTCTTTGTGGAGCATGTCAAGTTGGAAAGATTGTAAAAACTTATTTTAAAAACAAAAACATTGTCTCTTCTTCTAGACCCTTGGAATTGCTGCACATTGATTTATTTGGTCCTATTGGGTCTGCCTTAATCAGTGGAAAGAGTTATGGTTTGGTCATAGTTGATGATTTTAGCAGATGAACTTCGGTGAAGTTTCTCAAATCTAAAGATGAAACATACGAAGTGTTTAGCACCTTCTACATTCAAGTACAATTTGATAAGGAATTGAAACTTCTAAAGGTCAGAAGTGACCATGGGGGTGAGTTTGAAAATGAATCATTTGAATCCTTTTATGAAAAATATGGAATTATCCATGAGTTTTCTTCTCCCAGAACTCCACAACAAAATGGAGTTGTTGAGAGAAAGAACAGATTTCTGCAAGAAATGACAAGGAAAATGATTCATGAAAATAAACTCCCTAAGTACTTATGGGCAGAAGCTGTTAATACTGCTTGTTATATTCAGAACATAATTTATATCAGACCAATTCTGGATAAACATCGTATGAGTTATTCAAAAGTAGAAGACCTAGTATCTCTTATTTTCATCAATTCAGATGTACCTGTTACATCCTGAATAACAAGGTCTGCCTAAAGAAATTTGATGCTAAAGCTCATAAGGGTATCTTTTTAGGATACTCTGAATGCTCAAAAGCATACAGAGTGTATAACTCAGAAACTAGAATAGTTGAAGAGTCTATGAATGTTAAATTTGATGACAATTTACCTGACAATAACAAGTCAAAGTCTTTGGTTCAGAATGATTTCTTTGCAGGTTTTTAGAATCATGAAGAACAATATATGGTATGTGTCCCTAAAGAAAAGGATGTAGAGAATGATTGTAACACCCTTCTACCCATCAAGCATTCACAACAAATACAAACAATTATATCAGAGTAAAATCCCAAAAGGGCGTCACATTTCGTCATAAAACATCAAATGGTAACATCCTGCTCCGTAACACGGGTTATAACATCAAAATTAAATCATATACTTCGCAGCGGAAAACTCCAAAACATCATAAGTTATAACATCAAAAGGTTTTAAAACGACTTCAAAACATCATAAATATCATCAATCAAAAGAACACAATGGTTCGACTCAAACATCCCGACCCGATGTTACATATCAGAGCAAGATCCTCTACTTGACCAAAAATAACCAGAAAAATACTTCAAGTCAGTTCTTTACGCACCAAAGAGCTAATCCGGATCACCTGCGCGTTACCCACATGGAGGCAACATTGAAACAAGTAGGGTGAGTAATCATAAACCATTATACAAGATATAGGATAAGAAATAATAAGGTAGCATACATCATAATTGTCATACCCCAAATTTTAACCACCAAGATTTCACATCATTTATGTAAATCATTACCACAACATGGATATACCATCATACCTCATCAATCTCCTCAAGGATTGTTGAGTATTTACTACAATCAAGAACTAGGGTAGCCCTCTCAGAGAACTTAGACAAAGGATCAATCAAGAATTGACATGATTTTCAACTTGTCTAGTCTCTCAAACATCCATGAGGATCAAGAGGTCTCCCATATCAAGAATTAAGCACAGGGTTGCAACATTCCAAGTGGATCAAGCCTCAAGATCGCCAGTGTCACCAAATTAGGGTTTTGGTCGACCAAGGCCTCTAGATGAAAATTTCCATCTGGGAATGAGCCAATATTTCAATGTATGGTCCAATAAACTCAAAGGAACCTCAAGAGCCCATCCACAATGGCAAAATCATCTTGAAGGTCCATCTATCAAAAAATCAGGAATTAGGGTTTTGACCTAATTCAACCCTTTGAGTTAACTTGTAAAGCAAGGCATGACTTGAAGCTTCAAGATGAACTTCAAGGACCTCAAATACATTATATTGATACATCTATAAGATTTGATTGACTTAAAGAGCTTGATTTATAAGCCACAAGAACTCAGAACCATTTGATCACAAATTAAGGTTTCCTGATGAAAAAGTCAACTGTATCTTTGACTTTTGACCAAGACATGTTCCCAAATCTTGGGACATGGTTCAAGATACCCTAAAACACCTATGGAATCCATCTATTAGGTTTGAATTAGGTCAAGGACTTTATTTCACAAAGAATCACACAGTTTGGATTTCATTTGACAAAAAGTCAATTGTGCCCAAAGTCAAGTTTGACTTTTTGGAAATTTTCACAAATATGGTTCCCCTAAGTAAAAAACAATGTTAATGTATGGTTTTGATCATCATACATCAAGAAAAAAAAGTGAGTTAACTTGTAAAAGGGGCAACTTAGAGAAACTTAAATTTTTCTAAGTTATGGAATAAAATGGATTTGGTACCAACTTTGCAAGGCCATATCTCCCAAACTCTAAAGCATTTTTCTCCCATTCAAAGCTCAAATTAAAGTTCATCTTACATACTTTAAAAGTGTCAACTACAACAGATTCCAAATTCTCATGGATTTTGAGTTATTGATTGAGCAAAATCATAAAAACTTGGATTTTACCATTTTTCCAACACTTAGAAAATTTTAGACAGAATCTGTCTAAGTTTTTTACCAACTTCCAAGGCATTTTTCACTTTGATCCAAGATGAACCAGGTCCAAGTCTAAACATCAAAGTTAAAGTACATTATACAAGATTTCTAAATTGACCAAGAACTCAATCAAACTCCATTTGAGCTAGGCGTTATGGATCTTCCAAGTTGCCTTGTTGCAACTGTTTTCATGATAGAATTTGGTGCAAACTTGCACCCCACGATTCTTTGGATTGATTTTGAACACTTTGATCATCAAAATTCTATCCAATTACAACACAAATGGGTGGATGATCTGATCCATAGCACAAAATGCCAAAGACATAGCCTTCTATGTACAAAATCATCATGAAACGAATCTTGAAATTCAAATTTGGCATCAAGCATTAAAGTGATGCATTGAGGTGGCATGGATGAACCACAAACCGGTCTAATTGAGTCAAGATGTATCCAAAAATCATAGGACCTAAACCTGCAAAATATGGTACAAGTCAATGGCTAGAGGAGACCATTGACTAAAGAATCAAGGCATTCAATACAATCTGATCCAAGCTGCCAAACACTATTGATGCCAAAACAAATTTGCTCTACTATAAATAGAGCTCATTTGTGCTTAAATTAAGTACACCAAAGCCCCCAAACCGAGGCTTTACTCAAAATCACACTTTCACTCCCACTTTGCCTTCTAACTAAAGTTACTACCAGGTTTTAAGTTTGAGAGTGATTCCAACCAAGCCAATGGTTCACACACCTCATAAACATCATATGTAGGTGATCTAAACACTGAACCATCATCTGGAACACCAAATTCATCAAATCATCAGCCAGTTGCTCAAATTCTTGACAGAGTTGCAGTTGAGGTGCTACAATCAGTTCCAGCTCATTTCAATTTGTTCTAAGCATTCAAACACATCCCTTGAGGCATAAGGAAGCTGTCCAAACCATTGGAACTTGTTTGTAACACCTCCAAGCTAGGATTCGATCCTCACCTGCAGAGGTAAGCCTCAAACTTCGAAACTCATTGAATCATGCATCATAAACATATTTTGCGATTACCATTGTATTTTTGATTGTTTATAGATCATTTACCCTCAATTAATTGCTGTTTATGATTCTTGTATGAGATTACATTAAGTTTTTGCAATTTTTATGGTTCATCTGGTTTTACCATGCTATCTCTTGATTTAATTAATTTAAACAAAATTGAGTATTGCCATTGCATTCCTTATTAAAAAACGCATGATTTTCATATTTGGATCATGTGAAATGATTGAGAAACGAGTGAGATAGGAGGCTTCATGCATCTGGCTCAAGGAAGAAGATGGCCATGGCGCCATTCCTTCAGAAATTTAACTTGTTTTACTATATATTATTCAGTTGCCATGTTATAACTGAATTGGCATTGCGTCCTAGTGGAAACACTAGTATGTTTGTGTGTGTGAGCGAGCGAGAGGTCTGAGGTTTGAATCCACCTCGCCCAAAACCTTTTTGATTTTATTTTTTGATCATTTTCGAAGGCATTTTACACATATTATGCACCCTAGCCATTCTCCATCAGCCCACACACATGGCTCAGATGGTAGAGTTTTAGACTCCCCACCCCAAGGGCGTGAGTTCAAACCTTGAGGGGACATTTCTAATTTTTTACCACTTGATTTTTATCAATTTTCACCAATATTTTTAATAACTTTAAAAATTAATTTCTCATTCATTTTTTACTATTTTTGATTGGTTCTTTTTGCAAAAATTCGCAAAATTGATAAAGTATTTTATTCTACAAAAATTTCATAAAAAATATTATTTATTTTATATATTTAATATTTTCACAAAGAATTTATTTATTTATTTGTTTTAAGCACTTAAAAATATTTCTTTCTCTTAATTTTTCAAATTCAAATGATTTTCAAATCACACTATGGATAAAACATGATTTTTCAAACATTTATCCAAGTTCACAAGTTATTTTTTACACATGTTTAATAATTTTGATAATTTTATTTGATTTTTATTTAATTTAAAATACATTTTTTAAATCAAAATTAGGGTTTTGATCATTTTTACCCTCACAAACATTTTAAAACACTTTTGGGCGTCTTGATAGAGTGCAAGTCCCACCTCCTTGTAAATAAATAAATTTGGGCCTCAGATATTGTATAAGTCCCAATACATTTTTTAAAATCTCGACGCGATCGTCGTTTTCTAACTGTTTTCATCTGGGCTTACCCTTGTGTTATAAATCCCATCTTTATTCACTTTCAAACAATTTGGGCCTCTAATAGAGTGTAAGACCCAACCCCTTTTGAAAACCAAAACCTTTTGGGCCTCAGTCATTGTATAAGTCCCGATACAATTTTCAAAATAACAGTGCGATCATCATTTTTATCTGGGCCTCTCCTTGAGTTGTAAGCCACATCTTCTGTACAAAAATAAATTTGGGCCTCTCCTTGAGTATAAGCCCCAAACCTCTTTTCAAAACAACTTTCTCTTGTGATTTAAATTCAAATGTATAGTTGTTATCAAAACTTTCTTCAATTTCTTGAATAACTAACCATACAACTAAGGAAGCTTGCTCACCTATAAGTTTTTATCTGCTTTCATTTACATCCTTTATATATAACTGTATTGCTGGAAGCGTGCTCACCTGTAAGTACTTCTTTCATATCCTTTTAAATACTTGTCATATATCAACTGTATATATACTTGTATATCTGCTTAGAGTTTTCTCAACAATTAAGTCTAGAATCTAGATAAAGCCAGTTGGTTACTCTTTCAATACAGTCAAAACTAGATCCCCATAGGATTTCCAGATACAGTATTGCCTTCTCTTGGGCTTAAACAATATGGAACAAAGAGAAAGGCATTATTCCCGGTGAAACTTTTCTCAGACTGTCACTATTAGAAATTGTCAAAGAAATTCATTTCCCCGAAGAAAATTAATTCCCGGTGAAACTTCTCTTGAATTTCTTCAAACTCTAGAACTGTTCACTAAAGAAAGGATTAATTCCCGGTGAAACCTTTCTTGAACTTTCTTAAGTTTGGACCCACAGGCCTCCTAAAAGCATCCCTAGCCTCCTGTTGGACTTTGTACAAGGACACTCAGGCTTCTTAAAAGTTCTCATGCCTTCTCTTGGGCTTAGTACAAGGACCCTAAAGACCTCTTAAAGGTATAGGACAGAACCTAGTCATCCTTTGATAGAGCAGTCTTCATGTGTCAGAATATCAAACCAATTTAGGGTTGACCTTTATCCCTTAACATCTCAGCCTCCTCTTGGGCATCATATAGAGATAATTCTCCAAGCTAAGAGTCAATCTCTCTATACCAATAGACTTGGAGAGTCTCATCCCTTTTTGGATTTCAAAGAATCTTTAAACTTCCTAAAAAATGGAACAATCCTGATCACCTGATCAATCTCCAAGCAGAGATAAAATTCCACAAACTTCATCTTTAAACCCTCATTTTGATTTTCCCAGTCAGGGTCAATTACTGTTGAATCACCAATCAATAAACCCTCTATCAGAACCTCAAGGTATCTGATATCTCAACTCTTGTGTAATCCATAGCAAGAGTTGTTTTTCCCCAAATTTGGACCTGTCTCTGGATTTCAATTATCCTCAGTAGAAGTCAGCCTCCTCTTAGGCTTTGTATAATGATAAATCCTCAGCTGAGTCAGTCTCTTTAGCCTCAATCTTGGGCTTTGTACAAGACACCCATAAGTGTCCTCCACAGTGGAGTAATAATTTTTAGCCTCAATCTTAGGCTTTGTACGATACATATATAAATTCCCTAAAAAAAGAGTCATTATTTTCAGCCTCAATCTTGGGCTTTGCACAAGACATATAATCTCCAGTGGAGTCAAACCTCTTTAGCCTCAATCTTGGGCCTTGTATAAGACAGATAAAACCTTTTCCCCAAAAGAGTCAATCCTCTTTCAGCCTCAATCTTGGGCTCTGTGCAAGACAAATAAACACTCTCTTGTTGAGTCAATCCATCAGCCTCATCTTAGGCTTTGTATAATAATCTCCCCAGTGGAGTCAATAAATCTTTTTTAGCCCCAATCTTGGGCTTTGTACAAGACAGAAATAAAACTCCCTTAGCAGAGTCAACTCTTTTTTAGCTTCAACCTTGGGCTTTGATCAAGGCACAAAAAAATCAACACCCTTCTCAGAGGAAATCAAATATCTCTCTGAAGGAAGATATTTCTCTGTATATCACACATCAAAATAGACATTCAAAACAAACCCTAAATCCCAGATAACTGCTGTAAGTGGCACACTTGTTGATACAAACATCCAAGTTGTAGTCCCTCATTATCCTGGTTAAAACTCTTTCATCTAATTGCTGTAAGTGGAAAGCCTCTGGATTATTTACATCCAAGCCAATGTCCCTCTCTTAGCATGAAACTTCCTAAGGAAAAATGGCATTGCTCACACTGAGTTAAAGTTTCCTCCTTGAGGATAAATCCCCTCATAAAGGAAATTATGGCATTGCTAGAACCATGCATCCCAGTTAAAGTAATCCTCCTTTATAAATCAATCACCCAA
The DNA here is from genome assembly GCA_022829125.1 of Lathyrus tuberosus. Taxonomy (NCBI): domain Eukaryota; kingdom Viridiplantae; phylum Streptophyta; class Magnoliopsida; order Fabales; family Fabaceae; genus Lathyrus; species Lathyrus tuberosus. Next base: position 95,899 of record JALAZF010000368.1, on the reverse strand, counting down.
ACAAATGTGATAAACAGATGAGATACCCCCCTTTAGAGATGACAAATTCTCTCTCAGTCAAACCTTTTAGCTTCAATCTTGGGCTTTGAACAAGACACAAAATACTCTTTTAGCTTCAATCTTGGGCTTTGAACAAGACACAAAAAATACCTTTTAGCTTCAATCTTGGGCTTTGAACAAGACACCATACATTTTTTCCTTCCTTAGAATAGGAGGAACTACGATCGCTCTGATTTTCCTATACTTCATAATAGGGAATACGTAGGCATAAGATTGCGAAATCTTAGCGAGCACACTAAACAAAAACCTTAGGTCCAGTACCTTATAAAAAACATTGGAAAAATTGAAAAAACAACAAAAATACTCTCTCTCTCTCTTAACATTTTCAAGAAAAACTTTCCCATTTACAGATAAACACAATCAAGTACAAAGCAGAACCTAAAACTATCATCTCATGGATAACCATGTATAGGATGGGTAATTGACAACTCCCCATTGTATAACCTAGCCCCGGACTCCCCAATCTCTGTCAAGCGTTTGTTCATTTAAACATTCGCGTGCAAGGTTAGTTTTAGATAGCTTCCCTTTCCCTTCCAGCTTCACGGGATAAATAAGAAATCAGAAAGTAGCACCCAACGTTCCTCCCATTGAGGTGAGGAAATCCCATGGCGATAAGGTGGTCGCATCACCGACAAAAATCGTACGCTACAGAAATATGGCGACTCTGCTGGGGAGACATAGTAGGACTAGAATTTATAAGAGGTCTAGGATGGTTAGTCTTAGGAATTATACTATATATACTGCTTTTCCTACTTGATATCCGTGTTTATTTTTTCTGTCAATGGGAATGCGAGTGATGTCGCATCTGGAAAGTTTGAGCGAAACCATAAGATAAGTGATGGCAAAGACAGGGAACATTTATCGGGAGTGAATCCCGATTAAATTGAACCTGGTAGACCATCAAACCAGTAGAGGTACCCGTGTGATACTATGTTGAACAACCGATCGTTGTGAAAGCAGACGATATCATAGTGCGGTGACCCGTGAAACTAAGGATTTAGTAGACTATAACTATAGAGACTGTTTGGTAGTGCGGTGGCTATCGGGAATAGTCGATACGCGATACTAAACTCAAATTGAGATTTCTTCTGGGATACTATTGCTCGCTCGGGTGAACCAGCTTACTGTTGTTATCTCCGGAAGGGGTCAGGGATTTTTGAGAACCTTAGAACCCGTTCTACAGGTACAAAAATTATCCAAAATAGTCCAACCTTTGGGGATGGGTAGAGCCATGACTCCATGCTCGTGACGCTGAACCTTTGAACCCATGTTTTTTCAATGTTTTTGTGTGCTGCATTCAAGCATTCATCTAAAAAACTCTTTTCAAACAAGAAAAAAATCTTTTTCAAATTAAACTAAAATAGTAAATTGCAAATATCAGAGAGAAGGATTGCGTTATGGATTTCGGTAGAAGAAAGACGCACAAGGACACCTTCAAGGCTCCAAAACTAGAGGATTTAAGGAAGTTGGAAAGGATGATTACCAACCCTGAGGCTTTCAGAGCAAGGCACGACAAACTGTTATCTTTGTTAAGGGTCCACATAGTTGAAGGAATCTTGTCTACACTATTGCAGTTCTACGATCCGGTTTATCATTGTTTCACCTTCCCGGATTACCAACTGACACCAACCCTAGAGGAGTACTTTCATCTGATTGAGTTACTCATTACTAATCATGCTCCATTTTCTAGACTGGAAGAAATTCCAAAGGATCAAATCATTGCAAGAGCAATCTATTTAGACGAGTCAGAGGTTAGGACTCACATAACCACTAAGGGAGGAATCCATGGTTTACCAGCTAAATTCCTGACAGAGAAAGCCCTATATTTTGCCAGTATAGGAAACGCAACTGCTTTCGAGGATATATTTGTCCTACTCACATACGAACTATTCCTCTTTCCCAACATCGACAACTTTGTCGATACCAATGCCATTAAGATATTTCTGATTGGAAACCCCGTACCAACCTTGCTCACAGATACTTATCATTCTGTACACTTAAGGAATTTGTACAACGGAGGAATGATCACATGCTGTGTACCCCTGCTCTACAAATGGTTAATTTCCCATCTACCCAAGCTCGCTACTTTTTGGGATCATAAGAACACTATGCGTTGGTCGTAGAGAATCATGTCTCTCACTATCTCTGACATAGACTGGTCAAATAGGATTTATGAAGGAATAGGGATCATTGATCGATGTGGAAATTTCGCTAATGTACCCCTTATTGGAATTAAAGGAGGAACCAACTATCATCCAGTTTTAGCTCGCCGTCAATTCGGATACCCAATGAGACATATCCCACATAATGTTCATCTGGAAGGTCTTTTCTTCAGAGAAGGAGAAAATGAAAGGGCATTTAAGAAGGAAATAGTGTATGCCTGGCAACACATTCACAGAAAAGGACGAGAGTCTCTAGGAAAACCAGACTGTATCTCCTTGGAGCCTTATCTCCATTGGGTGTAAACTAGAGCCCTCAAGCTGAGGATGCCTTACCCTCGTCAAGAAGTTTTTTCGTTGAAGGAATCTGTCCTTTATTTTATGTCTAATACGGAAAAACTCCAGGCCGCTCTTAACAAAGTTCAACGAGAGAAGAGTTCTTGGAAAAACAAATACCGAATCCTCAGTGTAGAGTGTACCAAAATTTAGGAATTATTGAAAGAAAAGGATGCTCTGATTGAAATATTAGAGCAACTTGTTGTAGAAAGTCAGGAAGATCAAAGGAATTTGCTTGCTCCTTTCATTTGGCAAATGACTGATAACCTGACAACGGTTGAAGAACCCCGATCAAAGAAAAGGAAACTACCAGAACCAGCACCTGAGCTCTCTTTAGAGAGGACTCAGGATCCTTGAGCTTAGATATTTCCTTTACCAACACTTTGTAAAATACTGTACTTTTTCCTTGTAACATACTGCAATCTTTCGATTTCAATAAAAAGGGGTTCCCCCTCTCTGTATTATATTTGCAATTTTATTTTGTTGAGGTTTCTTTTGATTAAAACAAAAACTAAAAAAATATGTCATTGCATTCATCATTCTCACATAAACGCATTTTTCTTTCTCTCGAGTCTCACTTCTGTGTCACGATTCTAGAGTCAAACTGTCTCATTCGTACAATACTCGCGCCAATCGACAAAAGAAAATGGACGATCCCGAGGAAAAGAACAAAGAGCTGAGAGAAGAAGTCGACGCTCTAAAGGAAAGTTTAGAAAAACTTCACAGTGACATGCAATCCCTGGAAGCAGCTGAGGAGCAACGTCAAAGGACTGTAATCTCGGAGATTACATCTACGCCCATGATGCAGACACACGATAATCATCCTCGGTACAACATGCCTAAGGGTTGGCCCTGGGGCATGCCTCTTAACTTTGTCGCAAAATATCTACCCAGACAGAAAATCAACAGCTACTAATACATTACTTTCAGGACAGGTTAACCGGTGCTGCACTCAAATGGTACATGGGTTTAAACCGCACCAAGATCAGTACTTTCAGAGATCTTGGGGCAGCTTTTATTCAGCAGTATAAATATAACCTGGACATGGCACCAGATAGAGATCAACTAAGAGCAATGTCGCAAAAGGACAAAGAGACATTTAAGGAGTATGCTCAGAGATGGCGTGAAATTGCTGCCCAGATTTGTCCACCTTTTGAAGAAAAAGAGATGACAAAGATCTTTCTGAAAACCTTGAGTACATTTTACTTTGACCGAATGGTTGCCAGTGCACCCAGTGACTTCACGGAAATGGTGAACATGGGAGTACGCCTCGAAGAGGCAGTCCGAGAAGGACGATTGGTTAAATATGCAGAGCCATCTAGTAGTACCAAAAGATACGGTAGTGCTTTTCAAAAGAAGAAAGAACAGGAGATCAGTAATATCTCTCTGGGAAAAGAAAGGCGAAGGTATCAACCAGTAGAGGCCATAAATCCCGTAATCAATCCTGCGCCAGTTTCAACTTATCAACCTTAGGTTGCTCAAAGCCAACCAAGTCAACAACAGTATCAGCAAAGGCCGCAACAACCTCTTCAGCAGGCTCGACCTCAGTACAACAACAATTGTACAACGCGACCGCCAGGGTTTGACCCTATACCGATGTTGTACGTAGAACTTTTTCCACTTTTACTGGCCAAGGGTCACGTCTAAACCAGGTCTCTTCTTACAGTACCAGAAAATCCGCCTTTTTGGTTCAAAGCATATCAAACTTGCCACTACCATCAAGGAGGATCGGGGCACAACATCGAAAACTATCTTAGTTTCAAATCTGACGTATAGAAACTTGTCAGGAACGAGGTCTTACCTTTCAAAGATACTAATCCTAATGTTCAGACGAACCCATTGTCGCAACATGACAAGGCTGCAGTAAACTTAATAGAGGAAGAATTTAGCCGCAGTTATTAAATTTGCGATGTACTCTAGTTGGGAACCAATTTGGTCAGGATGCATTGCAGACAGAGCGGGTACGGTCACATACCACCTCACAATTATCACCAGTGTGATATCTGCTCGAAAAATAATCAAGGGTGTTCTGTAGTACAGTTAGCTCTACAGGAACAGATGAATCTCGGCTGGATTCAATATCACAAAATCCGAGAAGTCAACATGGCTCATTCAAATCCCAACATTGTTCAGAACCGCAACATCCTTGCGATGAATGTCAATTTGGTAGCCATGTACTCAAGGCAAAGTCAATATCATAATCTGCCACGACACGATTACAACATCTGTCCGATCTGCTCAACAAGCAATCAGGGATGCTCTTTTATACAAGAGGCCCTTCAACGTCAGATGGATCTCGGATGGATCCAGGATTATCAAGAAAGAAATGACCATCAAGTCAATATGGTTCAGATCTTTGACACACGCCTGATGAATACCCGTCTGGTAGAATTACATGCTAAGCAAGTCAGTCTCGGCTTCCTGGCTTCACATGATTATCAGGACTGTGAAGAATGTCGAGAGGACGACCAAGGATGTGCACTTGTCCAAAGAACACTTCAACACCTTTTGGACCATTGGTGGATTCCAATTTACCTCGACGAAGCTACATAAAAGATCAGTATGACTGATGGAATTTCTAATAGACATTAGATTTAGGATGTCCGCTCGATGGAAACAGATCTGGTCAAAATGCATTGCATACAAAGTGGGCGTGGTCGGGTACCACTGCACAATTATGAATGATGTAGAGTTTTCTCATAGAATAACCAAGGATGCTACCTTGTACGAGCAGCTCTTCAAAAACAGTTAGACCAAAAAGAAACTCGACAATTTTCAAATTCTAGGTCGATCAACATGATACAAGACTATCTTCCTGATCCAAGTGAAGATGTTGTCTTATTTTCCAAACATGAAATGGCCGAAAACATTTGCGCCATAATTCCTTTGCTTGATGACTCAAGATCTCCTCTTGACAGCAGAAAGGCTCTCAACCTTGAACCAATTGAGGCTACCTACAATGGTCAGAGAAATCAAAAGGCTCCTGTGGTTGTCTACTTGCTAGGACCAATACCGTACAAATCAGATAAGGCTATCCCTTATAAATACGGTGCAACAACAATCTAAAATGGAAAGGAAACTCCATTACCCTCCGTCGTAAACATTTCTAACATCAGTCGAGTCACACGGAGTGGTCGAATCTTCAACCGACGAGTTGGAGAACCTGCCAAAGAAAAGGAAACTCAGGCAGAAGTTCCGAACTAACAAATTACGCAATCCAGTAATCCCAAACTTTCAAAGAACAACGATGAGATGCTGAAGATCATCCAGAAGAGCGAGTACAACATTGTAGACCAACTGTTACAAACTCCCTCCAGAATCTCAGTGTTATCTCTCATACTTAGTTCCGAGGCTCATAGGGAAGCTCTACAAAAAGTCTTAGAGCAAGCTTTTGTGGAACAAGATGTTACAGTAGGACATTTTGACAGTATCATTTCCAACATCACTTCCTGCAACAACTTAGGATTCAGTGATGAGGAACTGCCAGAAGAAGGCAGAAATCATAACATGGTGATTAACATTACAGTCAACTGCCAGGACGATGCTTTAGCCAGCATACTGGTTAACACGGGATCATCTCTAAATGTTATGCCAAAATCAACTCTGACACGACTATAATTTCAAGGAGCTCCGATGAGGGGCAGTGAGATCATCGTCAAAGCCTTTGACGGATCTAGAAAAATAGTTATTGGCGAAGTTGATCTTCCCATAACCATTGGTCCTCACACTTTTCAAGTCACTTTCCAGGTCATGGACATCCAGGCAGCATACAGCTGTTTATTAGAAAGACCTTGGATACACGAGGCTGGGTCAGTCACTTCGACACTTCACCAAAAGCTGAAGTTCGTCAAGAATGACAAGCTAGTCACAGTCTATGGAGAGCAGGCCTTAATCGTGAGCAACTTATCATCATTTTCTTGTGTAGAACCAGAGGAGATCGTTGGAACCCAGTTCCAAGCACTTTCGGTGAACAATGAGAATCAATCAGAGAAAGGAACTTTGATTTCCTCATATAAAGACGCTCTCAAAGTGATCAAGAGTAATGACGTGAAAGGATGGGGACAACTTGTAATTCCTACAGATAACAAGACAAAGAAAGGTCTTGGTTTCTCTTCAACCTGTACCCAGACTGCTAAGAGGGATGAAAGTTTTCGTCCCATTCAGGATTTCTTCCTCAGTGGAGGCTTTCTCCAACCAGTGTCTCAAGAAGTACACACTATCAATGAGAGTGACTCCTCCGATATGGATGAGGAGTTGAAATCTTATCTCAACGAGGACAGTTATTTGTCACAAGGAGAGACACATGCACCATTTTGTTTTCCCACGCAAAGTCCGAGATATATATACCAAGATCAGACGTTAAGATGATGTATGAAGATTGTGATCCGGAAGGATGTTGTGCTCTGCCAAACTCATTAGAAGACGATCTGATGAAAGATAACTTTGACTATGACTATTATGACCCACTGGATGACTTGCCTATCTGGCAGCCATACCCAGCAGACTTGGGGCAAAAAAAGTCAGCCCAACGAGACATATCAGTTAGCATCATTGAAAAGAATACCTGCGTCTCCACCAAGTCATGGGATCATTACTCAGGCTATTCAGAAAACGCTCATCACAATGATGAATCTGCAAAGATCGCAGGACAAGAGTTCATCAACTATGCTTTTCCAGAGGTCAACGTAATAAAAAAAGATGACTCCTCTTCTCCCACTGAAACATGGGACACTTTAGGACAGCCAGCCGGTAAGTATGACTTCTTAGTCAAGTATACTGCTCCTAAAAGCTTCCATGTCAATATTGATGATATCCAGCCAACTGGATGGGAAGATTCCCTTGAGAGAGAGAATACCGTAGAAAATACAACAGAAGAGTTCGTTTACGATAACTCTGCTTGGGAAGAAGATTCTAATAATCCTGATCTACTAGAAATCAGCGTCATTTCTGAGGATAAACCAAGAAAGAATGTCCCAGACTTTGTGATTCACCGAGGAGTTCGTCGCCAATGGGTTGCTGTTGATGTCCCGAAAGTCGTCCATAAGTCTAAGTAATTTCCATCTTTGTTTCAACCGTTCACCCTGCCCAGGTGAAACGAATGTTTTTATAGGGCTCACTTTCTGTAAATGTTCCTCTTTGCTTCACCCAAAGCCACAGAGTTTTGTTTTATAGGGCTGTAGTTTCGAGAATCAACAAAATCATAAATAAATAAATGTCATTATGTCACTCCCCGCATTTATTGTTGTTTTCACTTTTCGCTTTTTCATAAAATGGTAATCCTAAAACAAAACAAAATAAAAACAAGCATTTTTTAGAAAATACACTGCACACACGCTTGCATTTCTCCATATCTCTTCTAAAACAAATCATCACGCCTTGCAGATTGCTTGTTTTAAAACCCGTTGAAACATACGATCCCATGCCTTCTCCCAACTTTGAATTACGGTATTTGAAGCTGAAGAAGAAGAGGACACGGAAATTCCAGAAGAGATATCTCGATTACTCAAACAAGAGGAAAGGTCTATTGAGCCTTACAAAGAGCCATTGGAAACGGTAAACTTGGGTTCATAGGAAGAAAAGAAAGAAGTAAAGATCGGAGCACTGCTCAGTCCGACAGTCAGAAAAGACTTGATAAGACTTTTCAAAGAGTTTCCAGATGTGTTCGCTTGGTCCTATCAGGACATGCCAGGGTTAGATATCGTATCGTGGAGCATTATTTACAACTAAAAACATAATGTCCTCCTGTTAAGTAGAGACTGCGACGGATTCATCCAGATATGGCTATCAAAATCAAAGAGGAAGTGCAGAAACATATCGATGCTGGTTTCCTTGACACCTCAGAATATCCACAATGGTTGGCCAAAATAGTGCCAGTTCTGAAAAAGGACGGAAAAGTCAGAATGTGTGTAGACTACAGGGATCTGAACAAAACAAGTCTAAATGATGGCTTCCCCCTACCACACATTGAGATGCTGGTTGACAGTACAACAAAATTCAAAGTCATCTCCTTCATGGATGGATTATTGGGCTATAATCAAATCAAAATGGCGCTGGAAGACATGGATAAAACTTCATTTATCACCCCATGGGGCACCCTTTGTTACAAGTTAATGCCGTTCGGTTTAAAGAACGCCGGGGCAACCTATCAAAGGGCCATGACAACTCTGTTTCATGACATGATGCATAAGGAAATCGAAGTGTATGTCGATGACATGATTGCAAAATCCAAAACTGAGGAATAGCACGTTGAACATTTGTCAAAATTATTCAAACGTCTAAGAAAATACAAACTCCGCTTGAATCCTAACAAGTGTACATTTGGTGTTCGCTCTGGAAAGCTCCTAGGGTTCATCGTCAGCCAGAAAGGGATTGAAGTTGATCCTAACAAGGTCAAGTCCATTCAAGAAATGCCTTCTCCAAGGACTGAAAAAAAAGTCAGAGGATTTTTGGGACGTTTAAATTATATCTCAAGGTTCATATCCCTCATGACCGCCACCTGCACACCAATCTTCAAACTACTCAGAAAGAATCAAAGCTGTGAGTGGACCGAAGATTTCCAAAAAGCTTTTGACAGTATCAAGGAATATCTGTTAAACCCACCAATTCTCTCACCTCTAATAGAGGGGAGACCACTGATCATTTACCTGACAGTCTTGGAAGAATCAATGGGTTGTGTACTTGGCCAACAAAACGAAACGAAAAGAAAAGAGTCGGCCATTTACTATTTAAGCAAGAAATTTACCGACTGTGAAACTCGGTACACTATGCTTGAGAAAACTTGCTGCGCTTTAGCTTGGGCAGCTAAACGTCTTCGCTAGTACATGATTTGTCACACTACTTGGTTAGTTTCCGAAATGGATCCGATCAAGAATGTGTTTGAAAAATCTGCTCTCACGGGAAGGATTGCCCGGTGGCAGATGTTATTATCAAAATACGACATTGAATATCATGCTCAAAAAGCTGTCAAAGGTAGTATCTTAGCCGATCATTTGGCTCATCAACCGATTGATGATCAGGAATCGGTCGGATTTGACTTCCCAGACAAAGATGTCATGTACTTGAAAATGAAAGATTGTGATGAACCGCTACCCAATGAAGGCCAGAGCCAGGATCCCAATGGGGACTAATATTTGAAGGAGCTGTCAACACTTATGGAAACGGAATTGGGGCAATCATTGTTACCCCTCAGGGTACCCATATTCCTTTCACTGCCAGATTGACTTTCAAATGTACAAATAACGAGGCCGAATACGAAGCTTGTATCATGGGTCTCGAAGAAGCAATCGACTTAAGAATTAAGAACTTGGATGTGTCTGGGGACTCAGCCATGGTTGTCAATCAGATCAAAGGAGAGTGGAAGACATACCAATCAGGACTGATTCCTTATAAAGACTATGCGAGAAGGTTGCTACCCTTCTTCGACAGAGTCAAGTTTCATCATATTCCCCATGAGGAAAATTATATGGCTAATGCACTAGCCACTGTCTCTTCCATGATTGTTGTAAATCGATGGAACGACGTACCCAAAATTGACATAATGCGCCTTGATAGGCCCGCTTATATCTTCACGATTGAAGCAGTCGTAGACAATAAACCCTGGTATCATAATATCAGATGCTTTCTTCAAAAATAGGAATACCCACCAGGGGCATCAAGAAAAGACAGGAAGACTCTCAGGAGTCTGTCTGGAAATTTCTTCCTGAACGGTGATACACTCTATAAAAGAAACTTCGACATGGTTTTGCTTAGGTGTGTAGACAGGCCGGAAGCAAACATATTAATGAAATAAATTCACGAAGGATCCTTTGACACTCATGCCAACAGACATACAATTTCGAGAAAAATATTGAGAGCAGGGTATTATTGGTTAACAATGGAATTCGACTGCTACAAGTACGTGAGGAAGTGTCACAAGTGTCAGATATACGCTGACAAAATCCATGTACCGCCAACACATCTCAAAGTTCTTTCTTCTCCATGGCCTTTTTTTATATGGGGAATCGACATGATTGGCATGATCGAACCCAAAGCTTCAAACGGGCATCGGTTCATCCTTGTAGCCATTGGTTACTTCACCAAGTGGGTCAAAGCAGCATCATATACCAATGTGACCTGACAAGTGGTTGTCTGGTTTATCAAAAACAATCTCATTTGTCGTTATGGTGTCCCGAGCCAGATCATTACTGACAATGGATCTAACCTGAATAATAAGATGATGAAAGAGTTGTGTGCTGAGTTCAAGATGGAACACGATAACTCATCTCCCTACCGGCCTAAGATGAACGGAGCGGCAGAAGCAGCTAACAAGAATGTTAAGAAAATGGTTCAAAAGATGGTTGTAACTTACAAAGACTGGCACGAGATGCTACCCTTTGCTCTTCATGGTTATAGCACATCTATCCGCACTTCAACAGGGGCAACCCCTTTCTCTATAGTATATGGCATAGAGGCAGTACTCCCCATAGAAGTAGAGATCCTATCAATTTGGGTATTGATGGAAGCTAAGCTAACAGAAGCTGAATGGTGTCAAAGCCGACACGATGAACGGAACCTAATCGAGGAAAAATGAATAACGGCTCTATGCCATGGTCAGTTGTATCAACAAAGAATAAAGAAAGCGTTTGACAAAAAGTTCCGACCCTGTGTCTTCAGAAAAGGAGACCTTGTGCTCAAGAAGATACAATCATTTCTCACTGATTCTCGGGGAAAATGGACTCCGAATTACTAAGGCCCCTACGTGGTCAAGAAAGCCTTCTCAGGTGGTGCCTTGAGACTCACAACCATGGACGGAGAGGAATTTGCCTACCCCACGAATGTTGATGTAGTCAAGAAATACTTCGCCTAAATAATAAAAAAAAACGTCTCGGTGGATTGAAAACCCGAAAGGGCGGTCCAGGCAAAAAATAGAGACATAATCTGAAAAACATCTCGGTGGATTGGAAACCTCAATGGACAATCCAGGCAAAAGTTAGGGATTCATGGCAAGTAACTACACCAAACACGGGTAAATTCCCCAGCAGTAATACTTTCCATCAAAAAACTTTCGTCGCGGTCATCTTCGACAGAAGCTCAGAATGTCCAGAATTCAAAGTTGGTAGAAGGATAATGGTCGTTATGTTTTTAATGTAGCCCTTTTCCCGTAAATTACCATTTTCTAAACTTTGTAAATACTCTATGGTACCATGTGCTTGGCTGATTACCATTCTATCAATAAAATTTGAGCCCTTGTGCTTTAGTTTGTAATTCTCATTTATTTTTGCTTTTATGGAATGACGTTTTAAACATGATCAGCAATTCTTGAAATAAAACAAAAAGGAATTTACTTGTGAAAAATTTTCTGCTTTTAAAATAAAGATGGCATTTCTCTTTTGACTTTGGACATCGAAAAGAACATCGATCGCTTCCCCGGAAGTGATTAACTTCAAAATGCAGAATCAAAGTACTCCTTCTAAACCAGTTCACCAGAATGAAGGATCAACTGTTTCAAACATCAGGTTTCACCTGATATCACTGGCATAGTTCTTACCTCCTAAGACCGATTGATAATTCTTTCTCCCCACGGGGTCTACCTCTCCCAAGCAAGGCAGGATTGCTATCTTGAACAGTGGTACTTTTCATCCCCCGCAGAGGCCAAGTATCCAGTCGTGTTCATTCACTAGTCTGTATGTCGCGTCAATTTTGTCAGCATAAACATGCATACAACATGCATTATTAATTCATATTCATAATCATATTGCATCACTATCACTCTGGTCATATTCAATCCCCAAGTGATAAAAGTCCTCTTATCAATCGAATTGTCAGTTCTTTCCTCGTCAGGAAATGTTTTGTCTGAACAATCTCTCCCCAGTTTATTTCTGGATTGGAGGCTGTCCTTAACCACTTTGATAACTTGAACCTCTGAAAGACAAGAAAGACGTTCTACGGACACCTTTGGAACATCACTCTTCACAATTGAAGATGATATCTTCGCTTTCCCGGATTAAGGAAAATCCCCAGAGGAAGCCTCTTAACCGAAGACTCTCGACAATACATCAGTTTTTCTCCGGAGAAACTTGATGTTAATGAAGTCATCAACACCTCAAAATCGGATCAATTCACATAGTATTTCTCCGTGAGAATCCCAATGAAAAGTATGATATCCTTAGGCAAAGAGCAGTCTCTCAAGAGACTCGTTTTCCCCCAGTAGAGTCAACAAATGGCATCTCTGCCGGAGAAGTTTGCACACCTCTACAGCTCAGACCAATGGATTTCCTCAGCAAGTCTGACATCAGACTTTCCATCAAATGGCATCTCCCAATAAAACTCGGCGAGAAGTTTGATGAAAACCGCTACAATAGCATCCCTTGTCAAAAAAGAGAACTTGATAAGAAGAAACTAAGACCAGTTCCTTGGCTGAAGACCAGGATCGAGGGGAAGTTTATTTCAGAAACTAAGACCAGTTCCTTGGCTGAAGTCTAGGATCGAGGGGAAGTTTATTTCAGAAACTAAGACCAATTCCTTGGCTGAAGACCAGGATCGAAGGGAAGTTTATTTCAGAAACTGAGACCAGTTCCTTGGCTGAAAACCAGGACCGAGGGGAAGTTTTACCTTTTCTAAGTATCAACACTTAGCAAAAGAAGATGGGTGAGTGAATTACCATTCATAGACACCGTCAAAATTTTGGGTATTCCGATATTTAATCCTCTTGCACCCTGAATGTCCGAATATCTTCGCCATTCACACCTTCGGGTCCAAGAAGATTAAATAGGGGCATCTGTCATACCCCAAATTTTGACCACCAAGATTTCACATCATTTGTGAAAGTCATCACCACAACATGGATATACCATCATACCTCATCAATCTCCTCAAGGATTGTGAGTATTTACTACAATCAAGAACTAGGGTTTTTTTAGCCCTCTCAGAGCACTTAGACAAAGGATCAATTAAGAATTGACATGATCTTCAACTTGTCTAGTCTCTCAAACATCCATGAGGATCAAGAGGTGTCCAATATCAAGAATTAAGCACAAGGTTGCAACATTCCAAGGGGATCAAGCCTCAGGATCGCCAGTGTCACCAAATTAGGGTTTTGGTCGACCAAGACCTCCAGATGAAAAATTCCATCTGGACATGAGCCAATATTTCAATGTATGGTCCAATAAGCTCAAAGGAACCTCAAGAGCCCATCCACAATGGCAAAATCATCTTGAAGGTCCATCTATCAAAAAATCAGGAATTAGGGTTTTGACCTAATTCAACCCTTTGAGTTAACTTGTGAAGCAAGGCATGACTTGAAGCTTCAAGATGAACTTCAAGGACCTCAAATACATCATATTGATACCTCTATAAGATTTGATTGACTCAAAGAGCTTGATTTATAAGCCACAAGAACTCAGAACCATCTGATCACAAATTAGGGTTTCTTGATGAGAAAGTCAACTGTATCTTTGACTTTTAACCAAGACATGTTCCCAAATCTAGGGACATGGTTCAAGATACCCTAAAACACCTATGGAATCCATCCATTAGGTTTGAATTAGGTTAAGGACTTGATTTCACAAAGAATCACACAGTTTGGAATTCATCTGACAAAAAGTCAACTGTGCCCAAAATCAAGTTTGACTTTTTGGAATTTTTCACAAATATGGTTCCCCTAAGTCAAAAACAATGTTAATGTATGGTTTTGATCATCATACATCAAGAAAAATAAAAAAAGTGAGTTAACTAGTAAAAGGGGCAACTTAGAGAAACTTAAATTTTTCTAAGTTATGGAATAAAATGGATTTGGTACCAACTTTGCAAGGCCATATCTCCCAAACCCTAAAGCATTTTTCTCCCATTCAATGCTCAAATTAAAGTTCATCTTACATAACTTAAAATTGTCAACTACAAGAGATTCTAAATCCTCATGGATTTTGAGTTATTGATTGAGCAAAATCATAAAAACTTGGATTTGACCATTTTTCCAACACTTAGAAAATTTTAGACATAATCTGTCAAAGGTTTTTACCAACTTCCAAGTCATTTTTCACTTTGATCCAAGATGAACCAGGTCCAAGGACAAACATCAAAGTTAAAGTACATTATGCAAGCTTTCTGAATTGACCAAGAAATCCATCAAACTCCATTTGAGCTAGGAGTTATGGATCTTCCAAGTTGGCTTGTTGCAACTGTTTTCATGACAGGATTTCGTGCGAACTTGCATCCCATGATTCTTTGGATTGATTTTGAACACTTTGATCATCAAAATTCTGTCCAATTACAACACAAATGGGTGGATGATCTGATCCATAACACAAAATTCCAAAGACATAGCCTTCCATGTACAAAATCATCATGAATGGAATCTTGAAATTCAAATTTGGCATCAATCATTAAAGTGATGCATTGAGGTGGCATGGATGAACCACAAACCAGTCTAATTGAGTCAAGATGTATCCAAAAATCAGAGGACCTAAACCTGCAAAACCTGGTACAAGTCAATGGCTAGAGGAGACCATTGACGAAAGAATCAGGGCATTCAATACAATCTGATCCAAGCTGCCAAACACTATTAATGCCAAAAAAAATTTTCTCTACTATAAATAGAGCTCATTTGTCCTCAAATTATGTACACCAAATCCCCCAATCTGAGGCTTTACTCAAAATCACACTTTCACTCCCACTTTGCCTTCTAACTCAAGTTACTATCGGGTTTTAAGTTTGAGAGTGATTCCAACCAAACCATTGGTTCACACACCTCATAAACATCATATGTAGGTGATCTAAACACTGAACTAACATCTGGAAAACCAAATTCATCAAATCATCAGCCATTTGCTCAAATTCTTGACAGAGTTACAGTTGAGGTGCTACAATCAGTTCCAGCTCATTTCAATTTGTTCTAAGCATTCAAACACATCCCTTGAGGCATAAGGAAGTTGTCCAAAACATTGGAACTTGTCTGTAACACCTCCAAGCTAGGATTCGATCCTCACCTACAGAGGTAAGCCTCAAACTTCCAAACTCATTGAATCATGCATCATAAACATATTTTGCAATTACCATTGTGTTTCTGATTGTTTATAGATCATTTACCCTCAATCAATTGTTGTTTATGATTCTTGTATGAGATTTCATTAAGTTTTTGCAATTTTTAGGGTTCATCTGGTTTTACCATGCTATCTCTTGATTCAATTAATTTAAACAAAATTGAGTATTTCCATTGCATTCCATGTTAAAAAACGCATGATTTTCATATTTGGATCATGTGAAATGATTGAGAAACGAGTGAGATAGGAGGCTTCACGCATCTGGCTCAAGGATGAAGATGGCCATGGCGCCATTCCTTCAGAAATTCAACTTGTTTTACTATATATTATTCAGTTGCCATGTTATAACTGAATTGGCATTGCGCCCTAGTGAAAACACTAGTATGTGTGTGTGTGTGAGCGAGCGAGAGGTCCGAGGTTCGAATCCCCCTCGCCTCAGACCTTTTTGATTTTATTTTTTGATAATTTTCAAAGGAATTTTACACATAATATGCACCCTAGCCATTCTCCATTAGCCCACACACATGGCTCAGATGGTAGAGTTTTAGACTCCCCACCCCAAGGGCGTGAGTTCAAACCTTGGGGGGACATTTCTAATTTTTTACCACTTGATTTTTATCAATTTTCACCAATCTTTTTAATAACTTTGAAAATTAATTTCTCATTCATTTTTTACTATTTTTTATTGGTTCTTTTTGCAAAAATTCAAAAAACTGCTAAATTATTTTATTCTACAAAAATTTAATAAAAAATATTATTTATTCTATATATTTATTATTCTCACAAAGAATTTATTTATTTTATTTGTTTTAAGCATTTAAAAATATTTCTTTCTCTTAATTTTACAAATTCAAATGATTTTCAAATCACACTATGGATAAAACATGGTTTTTCAAACATTTATCCAAGATCACAAGTTATTTTTTACACATGTTTAATAATTTTGATCATTTTATTTGATTTTTATTCAATTTAAAATACATTTTTTTAATCAAAATTAGGGTTTTGATCATTGTTACCCTCAAAAACATTTTAAAACACTTTTGGGTCTCTTGATAGAGTGTAAGTCCCACCTCCTTGTAAATAAATAAATTTGGGTCTCAGATATTGTATAAGTCCCGATACATTTTCAAAAATCTCGACGCGATCGTCGTTTTCAAACTGTTTTCATCTGGGCTTACCCTTGTGTTATAAGACCCAACCCCTTTTGAAAACCAAAACCTTTTGGGCCTTAGTCATTGTATAAGTCCCGATACAATTTTCAAAATAACAATGCGATCATTGTTTTTATCTAGGCCTCTCCTTGAGTTGTAAGCCCCATCTTCTGTACAAAAATAACTTTGGACCTCTCCTTGAGTATAAGCCCTAAACCTCTTTTCAAAACAACTTTCTCTTGTGATTTAAATTCAAATGTATATTTGTTATCAAAACTTTCTTCAATTTCTTGAATAACTAACCATACAGCTAAGGAAGCTTGCTCACCTGTAAGTTTTTATCTGATTTCATTTACATGCTTTATATATAACTGTATTGCTGGAAGCTTGCTCACCTGTAAATCCTTCTTTCATATCCTTTTAAATACTTGTCATATATCAACTGTATATATACTTGTATATCTGCTTAGAGTTTTCCCTGCAATTAAGTCTAGAATCTAGATAAAGCCAGTTGGTTACTCTTTCAATACAGTCAAAACTAGATCCACATAGGATTTCCAGATACAGTTTTGCCTTCTCTTGGGCATAAACAATATGGAACAAAGTGAAAGGCATTATTCCCGGTGAAACTTTTCTCAGACTTTCAATATTAGAAATTGTCAAAGAAATTCATTTCCCCTGAGAGGATTAATTCTCGGTGAAACTTCTCTTGAATTTCTTCAAACTCTAGAACTAATCACTAAAGAAATGATTAATTCCCGGTGAAACCTTTCTTGAACTTTCTTAAGTTTGGACCCACAGGCTTCCTAAAAGCATCTATAGCCTCCTCTTGGGCTTTGTACAAGGACACTCAGGCTTCTTAAAAGTTCTCATGCCTTCTCTTGGGCTTAGTACAAGGACCCTAAAGACCTCTTAAAGGTATAAGACAGAACCTAGACATCCTTTGATAGAGTAGTCTTCTTATGTCAAAATATCAAACCAATTTAAGGTTGACTTTCATCCCTTAACATCTCAGCCTCCTCTTGGGCATCATACAAAGATAATTCTCCAAGCTAAGAGTCAATCTCTCTATACCAATAGACTTGGACAGTCTCATCCCTTTATGGATTTCAAAGAATCTTTAAACTTCCTAAAAATGGAACAATCCTGATCACCTGATCAATCTCCAAGCAGAGATAAAATTCCACAAACTTCATCTTTAAACCCTCACTTTGATTTTCCCAGTCAGGGTCAGTTACTGTTGAATCACCAATCAATAAACCCTCTATCAGAACCTCAAGGTATCTGATATCTCAACTATTTTGTAATCCTCGGCAATAGTTATTTTTCCCTAAATTTGGACCTGTCTCTGGATTTCAATTATCCTCAGCAGAAGTCAGCCTCCTTTTAGGCTTTGTATAATGATAAATCCTCAGCTGAGTCAGTCTTTTTAGCCTTAATCTTGGGCTTTGTACAAGACACCCATAAGTGTCCTCCACAGTGGAGTCATAATTTTTAGCCTCAATCTTGGGCTTTGTACGAGACATATATAAATTCCCTAAAAAAAGAGCCAGTCTTTTCAGCCTCAATCTTGGGCTTTGTACAAGACAGATAATCTCCAGCGGAGTCAAACCTCTTTAGCCTCAATCTTGGGCTTTGTACTAGACAGATAAAACATTTTCCCCAAAAGAGTCAATCCTCTTTCAGCCTCAATCTTGGGCTTTGTGCAAGACAAATAAACACTCTCTTGTAATCCATCAGCCTCCTCTTAGGCTTTGTATAATGATCTCCCCAGTGGAGTCAATCAATCTTTTTTAGCCTCAATCTTGGGCTTTGTACAAGACAGAAATAAAACTCCCTTAGCAAAGTCAACTCTTTTTTAGCTTCAACCTTGGGATTTGATCAGGGCACACAAAAATCAACACCCTTCTCAGAGGAAATCAAATATCTCTCAGCAGGAAGATATTTCTCTGTATATCACACATCAAAACAGACATTCAAAATAAACCCTAAATCCCAGATAACTGCTGTAAGTGGCACACTTGTTGATACAAACATCCAAGCTGTAGTCCCTCATTATCCTGGTTAAAACTCTTTCATCTAATTGCTGTAAGTGGTAAGCCTCTGGATTATTTACATTCAAGCCAATGTCCCTCTCTTAGCATGAAACTTCCTAAGGAAAAATGGCATTGCTCACACTGAGTTAATGTTTCCTCCTTCAGGATAAATCCCCTCATAAAGGAAATTATGGCATTGTTGGATCCATGCATCCCAATTAAAGTAATCCTCCTTTATAAATCAATCACCCAAACAAATGTGATAAACAGATGAGATACCTCCCTTTAGAGATAACAAATTCTCTCTCAGTCAAACATTTTAGCTTCAATCTTGGGCTTTGAACAAGACACAAAATACTCTTTTAGCTTTAATATTGGGCTTTGAACAAGACATAAAAAATACCTTTTAGTATCAATCTTGGGCTTTGAACAAGACACCAGACATCTTTTCCTTCCTTAGAATAGGAGGAACTATGATCGCTCTGATTTCCCTATACTTCATAACAGGGAATACGTAGGCATAAGATTGTGAAATCTTAGCGAGCACACAAAACAAAAGCCTTAGGTCCAGTACCTTATCAAAAACATAGGAAAATCCGAAAAAACAACAAAAATACTCTCTCTCTCAACATTTTCGAGAAGAAACTTTCCCATTTATAGATAAACACAATCAAGTACAAAGCAGAACCTAAAACTATCATCTCATGCATAACCATGTATAGGATGGGTAATTGACAACTCCCCATTATATAACCTGACCCCGGACTCCCCAATCTCTGTCAAGCGTTTGTTCAGTTAAACATTCGCGTGCGAGGTTAGTTTTAGATAGCTTCCCTTTTCCTTCCAGCTTCACGGGATAAATAAGAAATCAGAAAGTAGCACCCAACGTTCCTCACATTGAGGTGAGGAAATCCCAAGGCGATAAGGTGGTCGCGTCAGCGACAAAAATTGTACGCTACAATAAGAAAACAACATCGTCATTATACATCATCATCATCGTCATACATCATGAAAATCATGTCATCAACATCGTTCATTCACAATCACGCAATGCCACATAATATGAAATGCACAACATAGACTCATGCATGTGGTACCAATTCGTCATGTTTTATGGACACTGGGCCATCACCCTCCAAATATTCCCACCAATAGAATCATTTCTACACAAGAACCAGAGCAACGTCATACACCCTAATCCACACAATGGGATTGAAGCCACCACTAGACATTAGTCCTAAAACCTTCACTTGACCGAAGTCCTAGAATGCTATGAATGCATGATGCAAACGACATCATCGTCATCGTCACAAAATCGTCACATTGCATCATTATTCATAAAAAGTTCATTAAGCATCATGGTCACGCATCATTATATACATCATAAATCGTCATAATATGTCACAAACATCATGTTATCTCATCATCATCATGCATCAAAAGTCATAAAAAACATCAAGGCACAAAGCATCACAAGGTAGGAAATAAAAGAATTTAAAACAAAACCGCTGCTCCTGCTCGCCTGGAGCTCGCCCGGCGAAGCATCTTCCCCACACAAAATCTAGAAACTTCACTTTTCACACTCTCCCTTCGCTTCTATCTCGCCCGACGAAGCAGCTCTCTCGCCTGACCTTCACCCGACGAAGCAGGGCCGAATCCCACACTCATACAAAATCCAGTAGCACCATTTTTCCACCTTCCCTTTGCTTCCACTTTCTCCTATGAGGACGAGGTGAAATCATTTCGCCCGGCGAGACGGTACTTTCGCCCGGCGAAACACGCGAACCTGCAACTTCTCGGTTGCAGTTCTGCACCTGCATCAGACCCTAAAGGGTCTGCGATTCCAACACCCAACAATCCAAAATACTCACAATTCATCACAGAATAACACAACAACAACAACAATACATCAAGATAGGTTTTTATCCCTAACATCTAACACGTACCAAAACCCTAATTCCGTCATGAACTCATCTAATCTACCCGAAAACCTACTATCTACATACTTCTACACCTATATCAATTATAATGATGAATAATACTCCCCATACCTTATAAAATTGCTTTCTGATTCCCCCTCTCTGAGTTCTTCTGAAACTTCTCTGGGCCCTAGTTTCCTTCTCCTTTATCCTTGAAGCTTTCTTTTCCAATTTACGATCATACAACTGAACTTCTGCACTCTCTCTTTTCTTTTTTTCCAACTTACCCCTAGGACCCCTAATATTCTTTTCCAAAATTATCCTTATTTAAGTCGTCCAAATTTACCACCTTGCCCCTAATGTTTCACTTAATTATTTATAATAATAATAATAGCAATATATCTCACATAATTCCATATTATTATTACCAAACTAATATTAATAATCCTCATACTTCTAAGTACCCTCAGCATCCCCTTAACATCATAATACCCCACAAATCAAGACATCAGTCATCAAAATAATTCACTAAAATTCACCGAAAATTACGAATATTTATAATAAATCAATTAAATAAATATTCTACTCATTTTATGGTGTTACAACTCTCCCCCACTTAAAGAATTTTCGTCCTCGAAAATTACCTGAAGAAAACAGAGTCGGTTACGACTTCTTCATCTGATCCTCGCGCTCCAAAGTCCAACTCTCACTAGCTGGTCCACCCCATAACACCTTCACCAAATATATATATCTTTACCCCGCAGTTGCTTCATTTCTCTTCCATCTATCCGCACAGGTAATGCTTCAACGGTCAGATTAACCCTCACTTGTACGTCATCCATCTGAATCACATGCGATGGATGCAGAATGTACTTCCTCAACTGAGACACATGGAACACATCATGTAAATTTGCAAGCGACGGAGGTAAAGCAATCCAATAGGCCACTTCCCCCATCCTCTGCAAAATCTAATACGGACCAACAAAACGTGGAGTGAGCTTTCTAGACTTCAAAGCTCGACCCACACCAGTCACCGGCGTAACTCTCAAAAACACGTGATCTCCCTCTTGGAATTCGAGTACCTTTCTTCTCTTATCATGATAACTCTTCTGACGACTCTGCGAAGTTTTCATCCTTTCTTGGATCATCTTAATCTTTTCAGTCGTCTCCTGGACAATCTCATGTCCGAGTACAACACTCTTGCCCGATTCATACCAACACAATGGAGTTCTACACCTCCTTCCATACAACGCTTCATACGGTGCCATCCCAATACTAGCATGAAAGTTGTTTTTGTATGTGAACTCAATCAACGGCAAATGGCTATCCCAAGATCCTCCTTGATCCAACACACACTCTCTCAGCAAATCCTCCAAAGACTGGATAGTCCTTTCTATCTGGCCATCTGTCTACGAATGATATGCAGAACTCATCCTCAACTTAGTACCCAAAGCATCTTGTAAACTCTTCCAGAACCTCGACGTAAATCACAGGTCTTTGTTCGATACAATACTCGAAGAAATCCCATGCAACTTCACAATCTCCTCAATGTACATCTCATCTAACTTCTACATAGAATGGTTAATCTTCATCGGCAAGAAATGAGCCGATATAGTCAACCTGTCTACAATCACCCAGATATAATCATTCCCTTTTGCAGTCTCCGGAAATCTCGACACAAAATCCATGGAAATACTATCCCATTTCCATTTTGGAATATTCAATGGCTGCATCATACCCAAAGGCTTCTGATGTTCAATCTTGGACTTCTGACAAATCAAACAGGCATAAAAAAACTCCGCAATATCCTTCTTTATACTTGGCCAGTAAAACAATTTCTGCAAATCCTGGTACATCTTCGTAACACCGGGATGAATACTCAATCTACTTTGATGTCCTTCTTCAAGAATACTCTTCTTAATTTCAGGAATGTCTAGGACACACACTCTGTCTCTAAACCTCACCACACCATTCTCATCAATCCGAAATTCACCCCCGTTACACTAGTTAATTAAAACCGACTGATCAACCTGCTTCAAATCAGATTGCTGTCCCACTCTGATCTCTTCCAGAATACCACTAGTCAACTTCAACATACCCAACTTCACACTGTCAAGAGTCTCTTTACATACCAAACTCAAATCTCGGAATTGTTCAATTAATTCCAACTTTCTCACCATAAGCATGGACATATGCAATGACTTCCTGCTCAATCCATCGGCCACCACATTTGCCTTACCAGGATGGTAGTTCAAATCGAAATCATAGTCATTCAACAATTCCAGCCACCTCCTCTACCTCATGTTTAACTCTCTCTGATCGAATAAGTACTTCAAACTCTTATGATCGCTAAACACTTCAAATTTAGAGCCAAAAAGGTAATGTCTCCAAATTTTCAACACGAACACCACAGCTGCCAATTCTAAGTCATGCGTAGGATAATTCCTTTCATGATCTCTCAGTTGTCTCGAAGCATAAGCAACAACTTGTCTACTCTTAATCAACACTCCACCAAGACCCATCTTCGAGGCATCACAATACACCACAAAAGATTCATTCAAATTAGGAAAAATCAAAACCGGAGCGGTCGTCAATTTCTTCTTCAATTCCACAAAACTCTCTTCACACGCGACATCCCACACATAAGCCTGACCCTTACGAGTCATATGCGTCAACGGTAACGCCAATCTAGAAAAACCTTCTATGAACTTGCGATGGTAACCTGCCAACCCCAGAAAACTTCGTATCTCAGTAGCAGACTTTGGAGTCTCCCACTATAGCACATCATTGATCTTAGAAGGATCAACAACAATTCCACCACTTGAAATCACATGGCCAAGAAAACTCACCTCTTTCCACCAAAACTCACACTTCGACAGTTTTGCATATAACTTCTTCTCTTTCAATACTTACAACACAGTCCTCAAATGCTCAGCATGCTCTTCTTCAGATTTAGAGTATACCAGAATATCATCAATGAAAACCACAAAAAAGTTATCCAAATACTCATGGAAAATCCAATTCACATACTCCATGAACACATCAAGTGCATTGGATACACCAAACGACATCACAATGTATTCATAGTGACCATACCTCGTCCTGAAAGATGTCTTTGGAATATCATCTGGCTTAACACGAATCTGATGATAACCAGACCTCAAATCAATCTTACTGAACACATAAGCGCCTACCAACTAATCCATCAAATCGTCAATTCTCGGAAGTGGATACTTATTCTTGATCGTCACTTTATTCAACTGCCAATAATTAACACACAACCTCATGCTACCATCTTTCTTCTTTACCAACAACAAAGGAGCACCCCACGGAGAAACACTCGGTCGAACAAAATTCTTCTCAAGTAACTCTTCCAGTTGTTTCTTTAATTCACTTAGCTCAAAAGCTGACATCCGATAAGGAGCCATTGACACCGGACTCGTACCTGGTATCAAATCAACCGCAAAGTCTACTTCACGTTCTGGAGACAAATCACTTATGTCATCTGGAAACACTTTTGGGAATTCCCAGACGACATGTAATTCGACACTCGTAGCTTCACGATCAACTTGCAACAATGCAAATAGTACAAACATCAAGGCTTCGCCTTTTAAGAGTTCGTCTACTTGCTTAGCAGACAAGAACATCAACTCTCCGTTATCACCAAACTCGGGAAACTCCACAGTCTTATTATAACAGTTGATGTGAACGTAGTTGAACTCCAACCAGTTTATCCCCAGAATCACATCGATTTGGTGTAAGGGAAAACACACCAAATCCATCACAAAACTCTTCCAAAAAATCATCAAAGGACATCTCGAACACACAAAAGTAGTAGTAACAGAACCATTAACAGGAGTCTCTATTACCATACTACCATTCATATCAGACAATTTCAAACCCAATCTATTAGCACATTCAAGCAAAATAAACGAGTGAGTAGCACCAGTATCAATAATAGCGACCAACTCAACGTTATTAATAAAACAAGTACCTTGAATCAAGTTATCCTTCTTAGGAACCTTTGAACCACTCAAATCAAACACTCTGCCATTAGTCTGAGCCGCAGTAGTAGTCTTCTTCGGCTTCTAACACTGTGTACTGATGTGACCTTGTTCACCACAGTTGAAACAATTCGGACCCTCATCTTTGCAGTCAGTAGCTCTGTGACCTCTCTTACCACATCTGTAGAACCTCAACACACTATTGTTGCAAACTTCAGCACGATGGCTTTGCTCCCCACACCTGTAACACTTCACAGAAGTGGGAGCTGCTCCCCCACTTGTCTTTCTCTCATCTGAAGCCTTCTGCTTCCCATTGTCAGCTGGAGTCACATACGACTTTCCTCTTAACTATCCCTTCTCTTTCCTCTCACTAAGATGCTTGCAGTGAGCAGATCGAGCGCGGCTGTTCTCATCATAGATTCTACTCTTATCCACCAGCTCAGCATACCTTCGAATCTGTTGGTAACTAATACTCTGCTTGATCTCTGGTCTCAGCCCATTCTCAAACTTAAGGCATTTGGACATCTCAACATCAACACGATTATAAAGCGGACAAAACTTCACCAGCGCCTCAAACTTTGACGCATATTCTGCCACAGTCATGTTTCCTTGTTTTAGCTCAAGGAATTATACCTTCTTCTTGCCACGAGTGTTATACCCCAAATTTGTCCTACCTGTGTATAACTTTTCATCCGTACATCCGTCTACTAACCAGTATTCAAAAAATCCAAAAATATGTTGTTTTTTCTGTTGCCTAAGTCTGTGCTTCATTTGAGGATGTCAAGTCAGGAGTGTATGTGTAGTGAGTTAAGTTCCATCTAGTTGAGACCTGATCTTGGTTAGGAAAGTTTGGTTTTAGGATCAAGTACAAGGTATGCAAGATTCAAGTGGTGTGTGTTTGAAGTCGCAATAGGGGTTTGTGACATGGCAAATCATCTGTGTATGCATCAAGTTTTATGGCTATGTTGAGTTCAGTTTTCTTATATAAAATTTGTTCCTTGCGAATTAAGTTTTTAGTGCAATTGCAGTGGAATGCATATCTCAAGTCTTAATCCTTTGATTCCAAGGCATCTTCTGGCTTTAGGAACTTCGTAGCAAGACTTTGGTTTATCAGGATCCAGATGGAAAAGTTCAAAGATTGATTATTGGATTAATTCGAGTTATATTCATTTTAAGTGAAAAGTCCAGAATATGGAAGTTTGGTTATTGTTGGATGGCCAAGGTTAATTGTCATAATATTTTAAATCAAGAATCAGGGATTCAAGCCTTTTATCAAGACAAAAAAATTGTGATATCAAAAATTGTTCAAATCAAGTTTAAGGGTGCCAACATTACATTTCAAACCCATTTCAATACAAAAAGTGATGATACATGTTACTACAAGAGTAAAAGGTTCATTTGCAAAGGAAATGCCTCAAAAAAGCTCTGTTGGTGTAAAGTCCATAAGGCCAAACTCATTACCTAAGTTGTTAGAGGTACATAACAACCAATTTTCCATGATCCATATGACCACTTGCTTGCATACGTATCAACCACCACACGTCACACAATTATCTGCAGTAAATAAAAACGGTCCCACCTCATCAATGCACAGATACTACTCACACAACAAAACGAGATGTTGTGGTTATCCAATTCGTACGAACACCTTGCCATACCGTCATCACCATCATGGTGCTACTCCCACATATTGCCACAACTTGCAACCAAATTCATCAAATAAGCCTTCCCACAAAACCTGCCATACACCTTATGCACATGATCCATCCACAAACCGTGGTTTCACAACAATAAACCATGAACTGGGACAGGTCGTACGACACAACAAATCACACCACACAAATGATGCACCCATCACCTGCTAAATCATTATACACAACCTGCAAAACAAAGAATGATTTTCAGCCAAAACCACAACAATGAACCATAATTTTTAACACACACATGATTTCACAATAGCAAACCATAAGCAATCACTCATCCGTTACGACAACTTGTACGACCCCTACAAAACTTCCAGCTTGTACCTGTAGAATATACCCTGACCCCACAATGAGTATTCTCGCGCACAACCTGCGACGAGAGCGAGAATTGCGAAAGCAAATGATTTAGCACATCACACAAATAAAACAAAAAAACTTGTAGAATAAAATGAAAGCAAAACCACTAACAGCAAAAGGAATTAAGACCATTACTCACAAATCCGAATCCGTACATCCACAACAACAAATTCTTCTCAATCTTCCCACAATACCCTTCAATCCCACCTATAAATAAACACCCTTTTTCTTCATTTTCGGAAGCTCTTCAGCTATCAAAACCCTGCCAAATTCATCCCAGAAATCCCCTTCTCTAAACCTCTTTCATCTTCAACAACAACCTTCAATCAAAACCCATTCTTTTCCTCAACTCCATAACCCATTCGCAAACCTTCTTCAAACAACCCTTTTAAACACAACAACCAACTTGAATCAAAACCATAAACAAACCCAACCACAATCTCAAACCTCATAAACACCCGTACCCGTTTCGAAATCGAACAACATAGAAGAAAAGAAGAAGAGAGATCGAGTAAAACGTATCTGAAACGAGGGAGATAGTGAAGGTTGGGTCGGATTCTTCTTGTATTCGGTCTCGAAGATGCATTGTGTTCTTCTTCTTTTTTGTTGTTTCTCTTTTGCTTTAAACATAAATCTGTTGATTTATTGGTGTTGCTTTTTAAAAGAAAGACTGAGAGTCTGATGAGTTTAACCGGGACCAATACTTTTTGACCTTTTTTTTTTAATTTGTTTTTAGAAAAGAAGCAGCCAAAATTTGCTACAAGTGTCTTTTGATTTTACTGATATTGTCGCCATTTTTATTGGTGTGGAATGATAGGCTTTGGGGGGGCCCAAATTATTTCCATACTCATACACACCACCATGTTAGCCAGCGCCTCCCTCTCTCTTGTATATTAATCTCCTCTTTTAATTTCTTTTTATTATCCTATCTTTATTTTATTTTTAACAAAAAAAAACCTGTGTTTATTTTTAGTTATAATTTAATTTAGTTATTTAAGCTTTTACTTATATGATTTACTCTTTTTTGATTTTTTTTCTTTTCAATCTGGGGCCAATGATATAACAAAAATCTTGATTAGTTGATTTATTCAAATCGATTTACAATTTTGATTAATATGAGGCCACTTTTCTTTTTTTATTGGTCAATGAAAGTCAAATATCATAGATTATCGATTTCTCGATTAAATCTTGATTAAGACGAGACCATTTCAATTTCATTTCGATTTTCAATTCATTTTGCATCTTCTTCTACTTTCTCATTTTCGATCGATGAAGTCTTTCTATTCACGAATGTTGATGGTTGAAGCGATTAACCTTCATTATTTCAAATCTGTAGTGAGTGATCATTGCGATCTCTTTCTATACTTTGAGATCGTGATAGGTTACCTTCAATTAATCGACGAAAGTTTGTGATTAAGGCGAGATCTTCACCTTTTCTTTTCGTGTGGCACGATTCAATTGGAGAATGGTCCTCAATATCATTTCTCTATCGTGTTTTAGCACAAAGATCAAAATGTGCAATCTCCTATAGTATGGTCTTTGTCATAGATCGTGCTACAATGGTTTAGCGCTACATGTCCCGTATCATTTGCTCCTAACAATTAATCCACTAACCACTAACTTTACTTTCCCTCAATATATTCTTGCTTTACTTTCATGTCATATTATATTGTTTCTTATCATATTGTTCATATCATATTCATATCTTGTTTATCTAACCATTTTCTTTGTTCATACCTTAATCAAAACACAATAAAATATCGAAACAATAAAAAAACTCAATTGGTGGACTGTTGGTTACTTTTCTGAGCAACGGATTATGGACTTTGTACAGAAACCCTAACAATGGAGCTTTTGTCCGACTCTTGTCCGAGGCTTAGTTTAGGACACCTTGCACACACACGGCTTCCTCTTGGGCTACCTTACAATGAGACCTTTTATTTTATGTCATCCCCTGTATTTTACATGTACCCCTCTCCCCATTCCGATGTACGCATTCGTGTTTTCTTTTGATTGTGGTTTGTTTACTAGGAGCACCCCTAGGGACTAGCATAGACAACCCATTTTCAAACTAATTCTCGATTCGTCGTCGAGCCATTTTCAAAACAAACCTCTTTTCAACCAAAATCTTGATTTGTCGTCGAGCCATTTTCAAATTAACTTCTAAGCAAACTTTTTTCAAACTAACCTTTTCGCATAGAAATAAACCCTTGATCCAATGTCAAGCGGATTTTCACGAATAAACTTCAAAACAACTAACAACTATCGCAACTCTTTTCAAGGTGAAAAATAGGGGTTCAAGTCTTTGATCTCTCTTCGGTTGTTTAGGTGCAGGTTCTCTTACTCGTGTGTGAGTAATTGGCGCCTTTAAAATAAACCAACTTCCCTTTGTTTCGTGGGCATACCACGAACTATGACTGCTCTGATTCTTTATTCTAGTGCGAATAAAGATACGTAGGCACAAGATTGAAATGATCTTGGCGAGCACACTTTTTTCTTTTTTCCCCGTTTCCACTTCCATCTTTTTCCGTCAAACCCCGTAGTCGAACTACGATTGCTCTGATTTCTCATTCTCGTCCGAATGAGCATACGTAGGCACAAGGGCCCCAATCCTTGGCGAGCACTCTAACCTAAAACCAACCCATTCCCCCCTTAGCATCTATCCCTTCATCTTACCATTTCGTATTTATCATTAAGAAGAAAATAATCAAACTTAGCTAACGAGCATCGCGATTCGAATCAAGAGGTTCCCGTTGAGTACAACAGACGTGAGGGGGTGCGCGTACCTTCCCCTCACGTAACCGACTCCCGAACCCGGAATGTGGTTGCGACGACCATGTTCTTATCCTCTCTTTAAATGTTTTCTCGATATTTTCCTTTCCCTCTTTTGGGATAAATAAAGTTCGGTGAAGACTCTGTCGAACCGTTCCGCGCCTTTCGCGCGAGGGTCGTGTCTTCGATTAAGCAATTTTTTTCGAGGTACGACAGCGAGCATCTTCAGGAAAATATTTTCCCAAAAAATCTCTCTTAAACACAGCCCATGTTATCTCGGTACCAACATCCTCTAGCCTCTGACGGGTGTTATCCCACCAATCTTCAGCTTCTTCTAACAACATATGAGTTCCAAACAAAATTTATTGAGTGTCCGTACACCCCATCACTCGGAAGATCTTCTCAATCACCTTGAGCAATTTATGCGCGCTCTTCGGATCATGAGTGCCCACGAAAGTTGGCGGATTATTCCTCTGGAATTTCCCCAAAGCACATAACTCATCAGGAGCTTCACCATTCTGATTATTTTGAGCCATCACTTGAGCAAGTGATTCCAACGCGTTAGCAATAACATAATCGTTTCTCCCAGCCATTCTGCACAACATCAAACAACATTAGAAGAAACAAAATTCATCGACAATGTACACACACTCATCGACTGACAGGGGACTAACATCATACAACACCTGGCCGGACAGACTGACCTGCTCTGATACCACTAATGTAACACCCTTCTACCCAACAAGTATTCACAACAAATACAAACAATTATATCAGAGTAAAATCCCAAAAGGGCGTCACATTTCGTCATAAAACACCAAATGGCAACATCCTGCTCCGTAACATGGGTTATAACATCAAAATTAAATCATATACTTCACAGCGGAAAACATCAAAACATCATAAGTTATAACATCAAAAGGTTTTAAAACTACTTCAAAACATCATAAATATCATCAATCAAAAGAACACCATGGTTCGAATTAAACGTCCCGACTCGATGTTACATATCAGAGCAAGACCCTCTACTTGACCAAAAATAACCAGAAAAATACTTCAAGTCAGTTCTTCATGCACCAAAGAGCTAATCCTGATCACCTACGTGTTACCCATATGGAGGCAACATTCAAACAGGCAGGGTGAGTAATCATAAACCATTATACAAGATATAGGATAAGAAATAATAAGGTAGCATGCATCATAATAAAACAACATCGTCATTATACATCATCATCATCATCATCATACATCATGAAAATCATGTCATCAACATCGTTCATTCACAATCATGCAATGCCACATAATATGAAATGCACAACATAGACTCATGCATGTGGTACCAATTCGTCATGTTTGATGGACACTGGGCCATCACCCTATCGCTCCCGGGATTTTCATCCAGGTACAAACGCGAAAGTGGCGCATAAACAAAGTCGCCAGCAATGTGTATTTATCCCAAAAGAGGGAAAGGAAACACTGCGTAAACCTGAGGGAAGGAAAAAGCATGGTCTCGCGACCAAGAGAAACGGGTAAGGGAGTCGGTTACGCGAGGGGAAGGTATTAGCACCCCACGCGTCCATCGTACTCGATGGGATCCACGCTTGTTGTCTACATCGAAGGGTGTCGTCATCTGGAGCTCCACTGCTACTGGAAACGAGAAGGAACGGGAACGGAAAAGAACGAAGAAACGAAGAAGAAAAGAAAAGGAAGTGACTCGATAGGACATCGTCGTCCTAGGCCTACGTATTCCCTCGTGCAATGGGAAAGTCAGAGTCAACGTAGTTCGGATATGAACTAAGGGGGGAGGTTGCTCGCCAAGACATCGCCGTCTTGTGCCTACGTATCCTCAATCTAACCAGAAGGAGGAAGTCAGAGCAGTCGTAGTTCGACCTAACGAGGTCTTAATGTTTTTTATGAGCGACGTTAAGTTCGCGTCCGGCAGTTAGGGTCGATGCCTGTTTGCGAAAAAACGGAAAATAACGTGCTCTTTTCTCAAAATGAGTTTGAAACTTAACAATCCCGAAGGATAAAAAGGTTTGAGTTTGTTTTGTGTTTTTTAGACAAGAAGTGGATTGAAGTTTGTTTGCAACTTGCATTGCACCCAAGTCTACAACATAGAAATGAATACGTTGCGTATCGTCCCCAACAGAATGTACACTAGGTACCCTAGAAGAATGAAGGGAGATCCCCCATACCTCACTTCCCATATATAAGGCTCATGCGCAATAGACGTTAACCTTTGTTAAGTGTTTTAGAGAAATTATGAGATGAGAAGAGAAGACCCAAAGAAGAAGAAAACACTAAGGGAAAACTAATTGCTCCTAATGTTATCATGCAAAGGTGGCCCTAAGGTCAAGGTTTAAGAACCTAAGTCTAAAGAGAAGAGAGGGATAGCACTACCTAATGCCTATCCTACCTCACCTTAATAAAAAATTAAGGATGAGCTAGGATCCCAAAGGGTGTGAGAAAGTTGTACACAAAGCATTATATCATGCTATTCACAAAAGGAAAAGACAAGTAAGATAGATGAGAGAACATGGATAACCATCTACATGTTCAAACACCTTACCTCTGCCCCTACATAAAATGTTATCACACATGATTACAAGTAATGAATACAAGCATCAAAAGTAAACCAAACAAATGCTAGTTGCTTTAGGAAGACAACTTGAGAAGCAAACAAAGCTTAAACCAAAGGGGGAGGGTCCTAAGGGTTAAGGATCATCCAAGGTTAGTAGGTACATGCCCATGTGTCCTACTAAAGCAAACATGCCAAAATAAAGCAAACAATGTCGAACTATGGATCAAAAGTTCATACAATTACAAGTTATGTAACAACTATGCAATATGGATGCAAATGGTTCATGAACATGAATAAATGCGTATGTAAACATCAAAGTCAGAATTGAATGACATTTAAGAATGTGTAGAGATGTCATTAATATAGCATGAGATTCATAAATGCAAACATTGATCAAGTAGGAAGAAGTGGGAGCAAACATCATTCAAGTTCCAACAATGAAGCATACTTGTAATGCAAGTAAGAAATGAAGATGTAAGATGAAAAATCATGTAATATGAATGCAAGTCAGTAGCATATGGCATTGGAGATGACATTTATAAGTCAATGATGTATGCACAAAGTCCACACGAGTATCTTGTTGAAGCACATTGAAGATTAGAAGCAAACATGGTTCAAACTAGGTCAAACAAGTTCAAACAAACACCCTAAGATTTATGAACTTAAGAGACATGTGAGGTGATGTTAGAAGCCATGGCATAGGGTCAAGAATGATTACAAATAGAAGTGGAATCATGTCAAAGTGAATGTACAAGATCATACAAGAGTTGATACAAACATGTGCTCAAAGAAGGTCAAGTGATAATGCACAATTACACAACACATTTCAAGTTAAAACATGTGCACACAAGTCATGTAAGGATGAACTTTGAGTGAGCTATAACATGAGAAAAGTGACCTATAATGTTCATGCAACATGGATTAAAAAGTCTCAACAATTGTCAAAGAAGGTTGCACATAA
Organism: Lathyrus tuberosus; assembly: GCA_022829125.1. Taxonomy (NCBI): domain Eukaryota; kingdom Viridiplantae; phylum Streptophyta; class Magnoliopsida; order Fabales; family Fabaceae; genus Lathyrus; species Lathyrus tuberosus. The sequence goes on along the minus strand of JALAZF010000368.1, from coordinate 62,841 downwards.
TGCATATTAAAACTCTAGCAAAAGTCTTCTAACATCCACACAAACAAACATGCTTTTATAATCCCTAAGATCAGGTTGGAAGGATGATAAAATTGGAAAATTCAAGCATTTTTAAGTTTAACCAGTATGCAAACATGTCTCAAAAGAATGATTCAAAAATCAATTACCAAACATGCTCAAAAATGCTTCATAATCTCACACAAGTCACACAAACAAATGGCTCAAAGATCTCATTCAAAAGTCAATGTAAAATGACCCAAAAAATCTAGGAAAAATGTATGGAATGACTTAATATAGCACAAAAGCATGTATCAATTATTAGGCAATAATTCAATTCACAACTATGTCAACCAAATCAAAGATGAAGCATGTATCATGAGTAAATGCACATACAAAAGCAATTAGAAGAAAATTCATGAAAATATAGAAAAATAATCCAAAATCAGAAATAAAAATATGAAAAAATTATTTAAATGTCTTATAATGCTCCTTGAATTTTTTGGGAATTTTATCATGCATAAAAGTAATTTTAAAAATCAAATAGCAAACAACTATGAAAAGAAAAATAAAAAACAAAGAAAAAGGCCAAGGGGTGCCACGAAAGCAAACGTCCAAGTTATAATGCGCATTGGGTTCAGAAGCGTGGGGTGTGAATATCATTATCAGCCCAGTCCAATAACACGTGCTCAGAGGAGGTCCATACAATGGATATTAGTCAATACCTTGACTCATCCTGAGCCATCAGATCAAGTCAACTATGATGATCAGTCAAAGTAAGCACATCAAAGGATTCACAATGCACGCACATGACACGCAATGATACCACACATACACATGATCACACATTTAAAAAATAATCAGGAATTGAAGCATGTGCAAGGGAGGTAGTTCATTTATTCGCTGACACAATCTCAGCCATCAGATCAAAACACATCAACGGCTGTGTTATAAACTGAGAAATGAATTAGGCTTCTTGTGGTTGATGAACACCACCGGCCGGAGAAGGCTCCTGTCATCTTCTCCGGCCACTCTGCACCGTGCCAAAATTTATAGGTCACCAGAAATTGACAAATCGTATACCAAAATGATCCTCTCAACTTGTAGATCATGGATCCAGGCTTAGAATTCACATCTCATGCACACACAGAGCAAATCGAAGGCCACAAGTTTGCCCTAGGATTTTCAACTAAGCACCTAAGGTGCCTATCAACTAGCCGGATGTTACATTGCTCCTATTAAGCTCCAAAACAATAAAAAACAAGTTTAAAATTCACAACACGAAGGCAATGAAGTTGAGGAGAAAAACCTGTATTGAATCAAGCCTTGGATCAAAGAAAACTAGAGGTGAGGTTCCTAGCTTAATTGAGCTTCAAATTAGCCAAATAAAGACAATGCCAAACTTCAAATCTTGAGAACCAGTTGATGAAGATGAAATCAAAGTGCAGCTCCTCTTCCTTTGCTTACTCTATTGATGATTATTCAAAGATGAAAATGAAGAATAGTGGAGATACTTGCATAGAGAGAGAGAGAGGAATGAAGCTTCGAGAGAGAGAACTTTGAGAGAGAGAGAGAGAGAAGAGTGTGTAATTTCAGAAAAGTGAAGAATGATCCAAGTTGGTTGAAAATCTGTTATGGATTCTATTTATATCCTTGGTTAAGATATAATTCCTATAGTTGATGGTTAGAACTCTAGTTAAGTGAGTGAGTTAACTGAGTTGAAAATGAAATGAAATAGAGGTGAAGTGAGAAATGGAAATGAAGAAATGGCACGGGTTATCATGTGTGGAAGGATCATGAGATGTTATGGTGGTGATTAAGATGGAGGGTGATGGTTATGTGATGCTGAGCTTCTTGTACAAACTTCTTGTGCAAGTTTCTTTTTGGTTTGAACATACATGGCAATGTACACATGAGCATGTGATGTGTAAGGTGTTTGTTTAGCTTAAAATGGCAAGGTATGATGACATGGGATGATACATACTTAACATGCGCATGAGAATGACAAGGACAAAGCTCTTTTTGGTTTGAATTGCTTTACTTGGTATTGAAGAAATCAGTTGTGATGATGATGACTTTGGAGCATTGAATCTCAATGGTCATGGGATGAAATGATGTGGTTAATGGCTCTTTGGAAAGAGGGGATGGAGGAGAACAAGATTGGTGTGGAAAGAAATCCCAATAGGGGCCTTTAACACGCTTAAAATTGGTCATGAAAATGCTTGGTCCCAACTGCCTTGGCATGCCAACCTGACTTGGTCGTGCATGGCTCCTATGCATGTGAAATGAATCAGCTTGAGGCCCCTACTTTGCCTCACCCTATCTCCCAAATGGTTGATCACATGAAAAATCTTTCAACACCAAAGTTGAAGAGGGGATTGAGAGGAACAAAAGTGATGTTGAACATTTTTTGAATTGAAACCTCCATCGGTGAGATATTTGGTTATGAACTTGTGCACAACATGCACACCAAGTGTTTGTGAAAATAACTGCGTGCTGACTGGTCATGACTTGCCAATTTGCCTTGATTTGTCTCAACTTTAATTGATCACATCTCTTTCAATTTTAATCCAATGAGGATGTTCTTGGTATGGTTTTGAAGCTTGGAATGTGAACTTTTGATAGGCCTCCATAAAATTTCAATTTGGAGCTGGGAGCATGGAGAAAGAATGCCCTAAAGTTAGGTGCTCACCTTGCCAAAACTTGCCAAAAATGGAAACCCTAATTTCTATTTTTGACAACTTTGCACATCTTTTAATTTTTGATGAATCCCTTGATATTTCTTGACCAAATCTTCATCCATAAACATATTTGAGATGAGGAACATGAAATTGACCTCAAAAGGTCTAGAGTTGACTTTTTCTTCTGCACAGTTGACTTTTCCCCAATTCTCCTGATTTTTAGTCAATTGATCAATTGAAACCCTTCTAAACCACATTGATAGACAATTCTCCAATCTTAGACACTTAAGGACATGAGGAATACCATAGAATCAAGTCTTGCCCAAAAAGTCAGACATAAACTGATTTTATGGCAAACCTTAATTTTGGTGTCTCCAATCTAGGAGGAATCAACACATCTTCCAAATCCAAATTCCTCCGAGTATGATGTGTATCCTCTCAAACAAAGATGAGATGTGCCATTTGGTGATGATAGAAGCTCAAGGATCTCGCCCATTGGGGTTTTATACTCAAGAATTCCAAAAACTCTAATTTTGCACTGGTTAGGAGAATGTGATTCACTTGAAGTCTTTTGACAAGCTTGATCATATGATGAGATGGTAGATCAATTAAGATACTTTGAGGCTCCAGGTTCCTTTGATTGGATTTAGACAACTTGATCCCATGCTAAGGCCAATGATATGCAAAGATGGTAATGCAAGAATCCAATGAAACATAAGCCAGTCATAGCTAAAACATGGAGCAAATTTGGAGGTGTTACACACCCTCTAAAGATCCCCACCAATAGGATCGATTCTACACAAGAACCGGAGCAACGTCATACACCTAAATCCACACAATGGGATTGAAGCCACCACTGGACCAAAGTCCTAAAACCGTCACTGGACCGAAGTCCTAGAATGCTATGAATGCATGATGCAAACATCATCATCGTCATCGTCACAAATTGTCACATTGCATCATCATTCATAAAAATTTCATTAAGCATCATGGTCATACATCATTATATACATCATAAATCGTCATAATATGTCACAAACATCATGTTATCTCTTCATCATCATGCATTAAAAGTCATCATAAAACATCAAGGAACAAAGCATCATAAGGTAGGAAAGAAAAGAATTTAAAACAAAACCACTGCTCATGCTCGCCTGGAGCTCGCCCGGCGAAGCAGCGCGCTCTCCTGGGTTTCGTCCAACAAAGCAGGGGCGAAGCATCTTCCCCACACAAAATCCAGAAACTCCACTTTTCACACTCTCTCTTCGCTTCTATCTCGCCCGGCGAAGCACCTCGCTCGCATGGCCTTCAACCGGCGAAGCAGGGGCGAATCCCACACTCTCATACAAAATCTAGTAGCACCCTTTTTCCACCTTCCCTTCACTTCCAGTTTCTCCTGGCGAGGACGAGACGAAATCGCTTCACCCGGTGAAACGAGACTTTCTCCCGGTGAAACACGCGAACCTGGAACTTCTCAGTTGCAGTTCTGAACCTGCATCAGACCCCAAAGGGTCTGCGATACCCTTACCCAACAATCCAAAATACTCACAATTCATCACAGAATAGCACAACAATAACAATACATAAATATAGGTTTTTATTCCTAACATCTAACACGTCCCAAAACCCCAATTCCGTGATGAACTCGTCTAATCTACCCTGAAACCTACTATTTACATACTTCTACACCTATATCAATTATAATGATGAATAATACTCCCCATACCTTAGAAAATTGCTTTCCGATTCCTCCTCTCTGAGTTCTTCTGAAACTTCTCTGAGCCCTAGCTTCCTTCTCCTTTTTCCTCATAGCTTTCTTTTACAATTTATGATCGTACAACTGAACTTCTCCACTCTTTCTTTTCTTTTTGTCCAACTTACCCCTAGGACCCCTAATATTCTTTTCCAACATTGTCCTCATTTAACTCGTCCAATTTTACCACCTTGCCCCTAATGTTTCACTTAATTATTTTTAAATAATAATAATAGTAATATATTTCACATAATTCCATATTGTTATTACCAAAATAATATTAATAATCCTCATACTTCTAAATACCCTCAACATCCCCTTAACATCATAATACCCCACAAATCAAGACATCAGTCATCAAAATAATTCACTAAAATTCACCGGAAATTACGAATATTTATAATAAATCAATTAAATAAATATTCTACTCATTTTGGGGTGTTACAATGATGCTCTAGAAACTGTCACTATATCTGAAGATACACCATAAGTTACAGAAACTGAAGTTACTCCAACTGGTCCTACTACCACTGATTCAGTGATTGCTCACAATGGCACAGAAGCCTCTGGTCAACCTAAGAGATCGTTTAATTATAAAGCATCTCATCCAGAAGAGCAAATCATTGGTAATAAAGACAAGCCATTGAGGACCAGATCTGCTTTCAGAAATGATTACTCAATGATCAAATTATTTCACTGATTAAGACTTCTCATGTTGATGATGCCTTAATTGATAATGGTTGGATCATGGTTATGCAAGATGAACTAAATTAGTTTCAAAGAAATGATGCGTAGGATCTTGTTCTAAGACCACAAAAGAAAAACATCATTGGTACCAAGTGGGTCTTCAGAAACAATCTTAACGAACTCGGTGAAGTTGTTAGGAATAAAGCTAGACTTGTAGCTCAAGGCTATAGTCAGCAATAGCGAATAGACTTATTTGAAACTTTTGCTCCTATTGCAAGGTTAGAAGCCATAAGACTACTTCTTTCTTATGCCATCAACCATGACATAATTCTATATCAAATGGACATGAAAAGTGCTTTTCTGAATGGAGTTATTACTGAAGAAGTGTATATCAAACAACCTCCAGGACTTATAGATTCAAATCATCCAGACCATGTCTACAAGCTTAAAAAATCACTCTATGGTCTTAAACAATCTCCAAGAGCTTGGTATGAAAGATTGAGTAATTTTCTGCTTGAAAATGGTTTTGTTAAAGGAAAGGTTGACATTACACTATTCAGGAAAACTTTGAAAAAAGAAATCTTGATTGTTCAAATTTATGTTGATGACATAATTTTTGGTTCCACTAATACATCTCTCTATTAAGAATTTTACAAGATTATGCAGGCTGAATTTAAGATGAGCATGATGGGTGAATTAAAATACTTTCTTGGAATTCAGATCCGTCAGTAGTCTGAAGAATGCAGTTCTAAACTGGATCTAACAAAATATCGAGGTATGATAGGTTCTTTACTCTATCTCACTGCTTCTAGACCTGATATCTTATTCAATGTATGTTTATGTGCAAGGTTCCAAGCAGATCCTAGAGAGACTCACTTAACTGCCGTTAAGAGAATATTTAGGTATCTGAAAGGAACATTAAATCTTGGACTTCTTTATAAGAAGTCCTCAGATTATATACTAGTTGGATTCTGTGATGCTGACTATGCTGGGGATGGAATTGAAAGGAAGTCCACTAGTGGTTACTACCAATTTATAGGTGAAAACCTTATCTCTTGGGGTAGTAAAAGACAAGCAATTGTTGCTTTGTCCACAACAGAAGCATAATACATTTCAGCTGCTAATTGCTGCACTCAACTACTCTGGATGAAATATCAACTTGAAGACTATCATATTTTTGGAAACAAAATTCTTATTCTCTGTGATAATACTGCTGCTATCTGTCTAACAAAGAATCTAATTCAGCATTCTAGGACCAAGCATATTGAAATCAAATATCACTTTATAAGGGATTATATTTAAAAGGGTGTAATAGATATCCAGTTCATTGATTCTGAACATCAATGGGTTGATATATTTACAAAGCCCCTGGCCATTGCCCAATTTGATTTTGATCAAGAAATTTTTTAACATGGTTTATGTAGCAGAATAAATGCTTGTTCTTTGAATGGTGTATTGGAATATTCGTTGGAATCTGTTAGTAGTCAGTTGAATTATTTCTAATAGTTCCTTAAGTATGATCTTTAAGTCTGAATATGGGTTATAGGATCTCTCTTCCTTGACTGCTTTATTTAAAGCGTACAATAATAAGTTAATTCCTTGCTATGTGTTTTGAGTTAACAATTGGACTATTCCTTGAGTTCTGATAAAATAATAATCCTTGTCTTAACACAATGACCCTAAAAAAAATTTCTTGAAATTCTGATCTGATAGTCAGTTGTATATGAAAGTTTTATAAAGACTTACAAAGACATGACTATCACTTCTATTTTCAGAATCTGCTCTAAAAAGTTTGGTTCATTAAAAAGGAGTGTTTTGACAAATCTAACTTGTTTTTATTCAGACTCATATCTGTCCAAACATTTTAATGCATACTTACTTATATTCTAGCATTATATGTGTTAAGTTGCTAAGTTGTTTTTTCTTTATGATCTCATAGGTTATCTTCTACATAAGATAATTATGTGAAATCACTTTTCTTCATCTTAGTATTTCTTCTTACAAAAATGTCCTTGTAATTCATTAAAGAAGAGATTTTTTATTAAGATTTTCTAAAGAAATATACAACTGACTTAAACAAATTGACAACAAATAATCTTTCACAAATTATTTCAGATATTCTATTTCAGAAATGAGACGAATATTTTGTAATATTCTCTGGACTCATCTTTCCAGATCTTATGAAAGACTTTTAGGCCAATGCTCATATTCATCAGAGTGAGCAAAATGATTGTCTGATTCTGTCTGTTGTTTTTTTTCTATTGTAATCAACTTTAAAATCATCTATCAAGTAATTATTTGTGAGGTAGATGGAGTCACTGTTGAAAGCCACTGGTATAACAACAACTCAGAAAATGATTTACAAATCATCTATGGTAACAAAGGACCTTCTAAAAGTCCTTCTACTCTTACTCCTATGGCAAAAGTCTGGTATCAAATTATAGGAAACATTCTAAGGCCTAGAGTAAAGGGGACAAGATGAATTTTTCTGATGATAAACTCTTCATTTTGGCACTAGTCTTCATGATCAAGATCAATTTACCTCTGACTATGTTTTAGTATCTTAAAGAAGAGATTCTTACATCTCGTAAGGAATTATCTTTTCTCATTCCTTTTGGTAGGATTCTTTCTCAGATTCTAGTTCAACATTGGCAGGCTTGTTCTTGAATGGTGTTCAGCTATGAATAGTTCTGAAACCATTATTTATTGCTAAAGTATTTTTCCTTCTCTTCTCTTTTTGATTGATGACAAAGCGGGAGAATGGATTGAGTATTTTAGGTTAATAATAGTTCTGAATGTGGTTAGTAGTTCTATTTAGGGGGAGTTTACGAATCTCACCCTTAGAGTAGATTTATTATTCTATATCGAGAGGAGCTTACAAACCTCAATTCTTAGACTTTACAGATAAGACTCAGGGTGAGCTTACAAACCTCACCTCTTAGACTGTTTTACTCAGGGGGAGCTTACAAACCTCAGATCCTGAAAGTTGTTGAGTAATTAATCTCCTACTAATTGTTTTTCTAAATACTTAATGTTTTCATCATAAAAAAGGGAGATTGTTGAAACAAGTTTGGTTCATATCATGCATCCTCCAAGGTTTTGATGATAACAAAGTATTTGAAAATCAATTAGGATTTCTAACTAGCTAGTTTGTGTGTGCAAAATTATATGTACTTGATGGAAGTGGTTCTGACACTAAAACGACTTTGGTTCGGTTCTGATCATGCTCTCTTGAGGAAGTCTAATCAGAAAAGCAGCTGCTAGTATATTCCAGTTTAGAAGCGCTAATGTCAAGTCAGTTCTGCTAACACGAGACTCAAGATTTGTTGACATTATCTTCTAAAGGTTGTGTTGTACTTGAATCATAATTGTATCCTCTGGACAAAGGCCTTGTTTCGTGGATATTCTTATGACTGAAAGTTCCAACACTTGCTTTATTGGAAAAGAAGATGTACTAGAAGATTTGGTCTGTTTGTATCCGTTGAAGATGCTCCAACGTCTCTATTTTCTTTAGCTATGAAAAGCAGCTGAAGATTTGAAGATCAAATAAGAAATAACGTTGCAAATACAATTGAGAAATACACACACTACTATCAGAAAGATGAGTATGTTAAAAGTTCTTATTCTTGTGTTGATTAAGAATCTTTGTAAAAGTGTGTTGTATTATTTTGAACACCTCTGATATTTATCAAGTGTTGTTGTAAGTTATTCCTTCTCTAAACTATCTGTTTAGATATAAGTCTCTTGCTGTAGGCTTGAGCAAGGTGAAGTCTTAGACATGAACTCTAAGCAAAGAAAATTCTTAACCAGAAGCTGGTTAAGCAAAGGAAAGTCTTAGACACAAGCTCTAAGCAGAGGAAAGTCTTAGACACGAGCTCTAAGCAAGGTAAAGTCTTAGGCAGGTGGTTTAAGAAAGATAAGTCTTGGTCAGGAGCTGATTCAGCAGATGGAAGTCTTAGACACGAGCTCTAAGCAAGGGAAGTCTTGGAAAAGTGGTTTGAGCAAAAAGAAAAGTCTTATACAAGTGTGTATAAGCAAGTGTAATCTGGTTGGTTATAGTGGAAAATCTCTTGCTTGGCAAGGGGACACTACTACGGAAAACCCCTTTAACAACGGTTGAAAAATACATATAATAACGCATATCAAGGCGTTGTTATGTAGAGTGTTGTGGTAAATACGCTACTTATAATCACGGCCCTGGGACCGTTGTTGTATTTTGGAAAGCGCACGGTATATCACAGCGGTTATGCTTAACAACCGTTGTGATACATAAGGTACTGGGTTCGGAACCCAGCAACAGCAAATAAATTACATTAGATCACGGTTAATGTAGACAACTGCCATAGAAAGTACCCATAGTTTATTATATACCACTGTATATTGCTTGGTTTACCATACACCTATTTAAAGAAATACAACCATTCAAATTGGCAAAGAAATTTATAATCTGAAAATTAATATATTCTTGAAAACCAACTTAAACACACCAATTTTTTTCGAATTGAATCCGTCCCATTCTGCACATTTTATGTTCTTTAATACATATACGGTTCAATGGTCTGATTCCTTCAATGCATCAATATCTTTTATTATAGTTTACCTCATCATCGTTGCTTATCAACGCGATTGTAAATTATATTGATGAATTGAAGCAAACAGACCATTGAATCATATATTATGTGTTAAGGAACATAAAATGTGCTGAATGAGACGGATGCGATTCGAAAAACATTGATTGATATAGGTTGGTTTTCAAATACATCTTAATTTTCAGAACATAAGTTTCTATGTCAATATAAATGATTGCATTTTCATTAAAAGATAAGTGAAACAAACAATATACATAGTATATAATAAAGTAAATTTGTCAACCTGTATAAGAATTTAAAGAACAAAACATTGCTAAGTCACAAGAAGCCTCTATCTTGTGACTTAGCAATGTTTTGTTCTTGTTTTGAGAACATTTGTCAACAATAACAACATACAAAAAATTCATGCAACACAATAAAAAACATACATTATTTAAGCAACAAAACCCCATAGGAGAGAGCAGGAGAACATACCATTTTCGCTGCCGTAGGAGTTTGCGCCGGACGCTGCTCCCGTCAGATATCATTTAAGCCTTTTTTTTCTCCATTCACTTGTAAGAGTATTGGTTAAGATTCATGAGAGGAGAGGGTTGTGTTAGGGTTTTCTTTAGAGAGAAACGACTGTTATGAACTGACAATAGATAGTTTCGTTTATATATTAAAAAATATCACTTTTCGTTACGGTTTAAAACTATAACCGTAATTATATTTTATATTTTAAAATAATAGAAAACTATATCACGACGGTTACCCATGATAACCGTAGTGATATCCCTTATTTAAAAGTAAATAAAAAAGAAAGGAGCGCCTTAACCTTAAATGATTTTTTTTGCCACAACTGAGGTTCGAACCCATGAAAGATTTATTCTATCATATCAGTTATACTTACAACCGTTATTATACCCTATAAAATTTTAATTAAAAAATATAATATAAAGTTAGCGTCTGAGTTTAGAGATATCACCACAGTTTTTGGAAGAATCGTGGTGACTTAGGCGTTATTGTTTGCGCGTTTTGTAGTAGTGGGACTGAAGTACCCTCAGTTGGGAGAGGAAGCAGGCTAATTACTGTGTGTTCTTTTCTATTTTTACTTTACTTCTGTTTCTATTTCCGCTGCACCCTATCAGATTCTGAACTTAGTTTTTAGAATCTGAACTCTGGTTCAAAAGTAAATCTAAGTTTTGCAATACACAATTCAACCCCTCCCCCTTCTTGTGTATTTTTCCCACCTTCAATATAGATAGAAGAACCTACTTCTTTTCAATGAAATTTTTCAGCACCATTGACAATCACTTCAATCTTGCAAACTACCTGAAAATCTCAACCAAATCTTCAAGAACGATTAGTTTCAAGAGTGTGCATCCTTCAATCAATTACAAACACCTCGTTATCAAGATCTGAATTAAATTGAAGTTGGAGATGTAAGAATTTCCTTGCAGGAACTTTGAACTTTCAAAAACAGAGGTTATTGAATTTTCTCATAGAATCACACAAAAATAAATATCATGTTGTTGATTCATTATGATTCGATACTTGAGAGAAGGTGATGAAAAGGTTTTATATGTTCTTGATATTAAGCACCAAAAATGGTTGAAAAGGTTAGTTAGATCCGAATCAAGAGAAGTTTATGATTTGAATCAAATGAACAAGTGAAACAAAATAAAAGAAAAACAGAGTTTTGACCCATTTTTCAGTTGATTTGAATCAAGAGGAAAGTATGATTAAAAATAAAGACCCCGTGATTTGAATAATGTGTTAAATCTGATTCAAATCAAGCAGGCTGAGCGAACTGAAAAATGTGTAAAAATTATATGATTCAAATAATGTGCAAAGTTTGATTCAAATCAATTATGGCAGAGGTGACACAAAGTTTGATGATTCAAATCATGTGTAAAATTTAATTCAAATCAAATTGTTTGAAAATTTCTAGTTTGCCTCTGTCCAAAATGACTTGAATCAGGATTTGTGCTTGATTCAAATCAAACACCTAAAGTCCTAACTTTTCAAAATTTTCAAGACTTTGATATTTTTTTTCTTTTCACCTAACTTAAATCAATAACATATATGAGTCTTATTCCACTGACTTTGATTAAAAACATCATGATCAAGTTCTAACCTAACCAATGGTTTATGCATGCTAAAATCGAATCATTTCAAAACTTGATCTAGAGAGGTGCATTTATGAAGGAGACTCAATAATTAAAAGTAAATCAATATGAAAGCGATAAGACAAGCAACAAAATAACGGTATTATGATACTCTCCCTGAATGTATTAGGGACATGCAACAACATTGCCCATCTTAATTTCTTGTCGTGCTCCTCCATTTTTATTTCTGCAAAAATTTCACGAAAGGTTGACAATTGTATTTTTTTCTAAAACTTGACTTTTTACCTCATCAAGTGTAAGGTTCGATATATGCCTATGCTGAAGAAGGCCACCTTCTGTGATTCTCCATAGAAGGTCACTTTTGTGATTCCCTAAACCCTACTAGTTGTGGAAAGTTTTCCAGTAGCACCTTTAACGTAGTACTCTGATACCATATTGAAAGATAATAGGCAATTTTTTTTTTAATTTATTACTCAGCTAAAAACTTATTTTTATAGTGAGGATACAATTAATTTTTTTGATTAAAATAAAGAGAAAATTACTACATTGAAAAATAAAATATAGGGTTGGAGACATCAATTTTTAATGTGTCCTAATTGGTTGGTAGAGCTCGTGGTTCTTAATTAACATGAATAAAAGCATTGTAATATTGTTGTTGGTGCTATATCATTTAGGAACAATGATATAGTTGGCTACAAGCACACTGTTCTGGTGAGGACAGTCCAGAACCGGAGCAACAACAGGTTAGGACTTGTGAGGGATAAGCCACTTGTAAACACAGCTGAAAGAGCTCCATTGCTTCATCTATTGTATCTATATAATCATTTCATATAACATCTTGTAGCATGAATCCTCTAAAATACTATAATAGAATTAGTGGATAGCCAGTTCGTCCCTAACCTTAATAGCAGATACAGTATCATTGTACTATATATCTAAACTTTGTCCAATGGAATCATTTTGGAAACATCTTTCATCAGTGACAGTAGAATTTTATTGAAAGCAATTGTATGCATAATGGTTATCGGTCAGAAAGATTACAATGAAAGCAATTGTTCATTGTCTTTCCCGTTTATATCTCCCTTCCCATAACCTCTCAAATAATTTCTTGATAACCAACTGTTCCTTGTCTTTCCTGTTTATTCTAAATATAGTAACACACACAACACAGCTAATAACGTAATGTCTGCATAATTATATTTACTAATAAGAGGTGTAACAAGAGTTTACATAAAAGCACCCCCAAACAGAAATAACATTAGCAAAATGCAAACTAAAATGCAAAACAAGTATGTAGTCAGTAGGCTCATTGATCTATATAACCAAAATAACAAACCAGTTATGACAAAACCATTACAATTGATATAAGTAGAGTAACTATAAAGTAATGTAAGCAAAACCGAGAAGACTCTACTCCACAAATGTGTGTTTACAATTGCGGTGATACAAGAGTCTCAAGGTAAGGATGTTGTTTCAACCCAGTCCAGATGGAAATCAAAGGAATAGCTATCCTACCATTATTTAAGTCATACAGTAAAATTCCGTGAATCGTTTGCAGCAGAACAATAGTATCCTCAAAAATGAACAAGGGTTCAATGTCACAATATGGCCCTTTCCCTAAATGCTCTGCAGGGATCATCATCAGTCTAGTCCATGACTCAGCAACTCCATATTCTTTCATCAACCACAATACCAAATGAGTATCAATGTCAAAAGACAGGCAAAGACAGTTATTCAAAACACCAAGGTTAGGTCTGGAATCCCGGCAACTATCATATTTTTGATTTTGAGGCAGCAATATTTCGCCGTAAGTCTCCTTCCCAAGATCAAAGGAAAGAATCCTAGTTTGTTTATAATCACCATTGTGTCGAACTATTACCCAATTTAGAGTGCCGCTTACAAATTTTGCTTGGATACTAGTGGGAAGAAAAGGGAAATTCTGGATAGTTGTCCAAGAATTTTCACCAAAAGTATATAGTATCACCTTTTCACTACAACCACTTCTAACGAGAGATTGAGAATGCACATCTATTAGCATCTTGTACTTGTCATTAACATGGTCATAGCCAAAGCCATAACTTGTGACGCTCCAATTATAAAATAATGAAGCAAGAGATGGAGAGTTTTTGGATTTGAATCTGGTTGAAGGGTTCCACAATCTAACATAACCTTGTTTGATATCCAGCAGACACACCAACCCATTGCATGAACCAAGAATACGGAACCTATGTTCCATGCTGAACTCAACCACTTCGGTAGGTTCTGATGGGTTTTCCAACAATTGCTTTACAGGGAACGATACAATATTGGCGTCTCCCCGGCCAAAGAAAAACCGTGGGTTGGTTATGCTTGGATCCATGGTTAAGCTCCGAAGATGTCGCTTTGCAAATTCATAATCTGAGATTAGGGTTTTCCATGATTTGCACACGCGCTTCAGTTGCAGGAGAGATCTCACCGGAAGCCTTAAAAGGATCTCAATGATGAGATCTTCCGGCAATGATTGGCTGTGAAGTAAGTCCTCGCCGCTCATATTAGGGCTACAGTGTACTGAATCCAGGTCGGTGATAGCTATAAAGAGGTCACAAAATCGTAGAAATAATATTAGATAAATTAGGAGGATCTTAACCATTGAGAGTAGGGTTTTTATAACCTAATAAGTAATTCATTATTTCTTTTTTTTTTGTTACATTTATCTTCATTTACCTATATCTATAACTATATATAAACGGAATATGTGTTTTTGGTCTGACCTATATATAGTTATAGATATAAGAAAAAAATGTGGTCTTTAAATCTTACCCTTATTAGCTACTAATGCGCCACTTGGCAACTTAAATACTCAATAATGTGCCACTTGGCAACTTAAACAATTATAATCCATTTAATAAATTAAAAATTATTTAACAATTATTACTCATTCTTCATTATTTCTAGCATTTAACGTGATTTTAATTTATTTTTCTTCACAAAACCGTTCTTCCCATCCTTTTTGTTCACAATCACTAAAAAACACTTCTTCCTTCCCAAAATATTCAGAAACCGTCCCCTTTTGAAAACCACCACCTCTCGCCCATTACAACCACAATCCCTTTTGAAAACCACCAACTTCCGCCAACTTCTTCATCTTTCTCTTTCTATTTCTCTTCCTACTTCTTCTTCATCTTCATAATGCTTTAGATAAAGGTAGATGAAATTAGGTTTGGAACGACAATGAATATGAAAGCGCGGACGGGGACGGAAAGTTCATTTTTCAGTAAGTTTATTATTTTTTCTTTATGCATTAGTTTCCAATCTCTTTTCTTCTCCTTGTGAATCTTTGGTTTTGAATGAATTTTGTGTGTCTCTTGTGTAGATTTTTTTGATCTGAGTAAAGCATCATGTAAAATAAGAGCTAGAGAAACAAGGATCTGAGAGAAATGTGCCTTTTCTGTCTTCATTTTCTTCAACAAAGATGTTACTTTTATCTTTTTCTGCTTAGATCTACGAAACCACGGTAATTTTACGGTGGTAGACTCTTTGACAGTGGTAGATTTGTGGTGGCGGAAACAGATTTCCGGCGATGATTTTTGTTTAATTTTCCGGTTGGATTATGCACACGGGAAGAAGATTGAGCATAACTGGATCTATTTCTCTCTTTTATTCTTAATTTTTTGTTGATTTTTTCTCTGAATTTTTTGTACATGAAAGATCTTGGAGAGAAAGATGTGAAATAGTAGAAGACAACAAAAGAGCAACATCTGTTAACCATCAGAACCTTTACCTTGGCGTCGAGAGTAAGAGATCTGTCATGTCAAATGGTGAGTGACTTAATTTTCATCTTTTTCATCTTGCTGAATCAGATTTTCCTTACTTTTGCACCCTCCATGTTTGACAAAATGCTTCTACGAAGGATATTGAGTTTGTGCATACAGGCATGTAAAACTGATTTAGCCCTATTCACGGGCGGATGCAATAGATGTCGAATTCACAAAGGCGATGTAATTGCAACTGATATGCAAATGACAATCAATGTTGTAGATCTTGCAATCATTTTAGCATGATCTGCTATGGTATCAATAACTGACAGCTTTGCACCAAATATTTCATGGACACAATTTTTTATGTAATCTTTAACCTTGACCTTTTTCAGGTTAATATGAAAGGACTTGATGGAATTCAATGTGATACTGGTGAGGCAATCGTAGGACAATTTTCAAGGAAATCCATGCGACCATGTCCGCCTGCACTTGAACTCGTGGCGAACTGGACTCCAGGTGAAATTGTAGAATTGTATCATAATTTTTCTTGGAAGATGGCTACTGTTTTGAAGGTTTTAGTGAAAAAGTGCATTTCTGTTAGGTGCATTTCTTTATATGAACACTCAAACATTCGTGGGAGGTCTGGTAGCAGGTATTTCTGCGTTCTGGGAGGTTTACTGGATAAGGTAAATTAGAATCTGTGGTCTGTTTGTTCTCACTAAATTGCAGAGTTTGCGTAGTTTCGGCTTATGTCGCGTGATCAGAAGTTCATTTTTGGTTAGGAGCAACTTTATTTAATGTAGATAGGATACGGCAGATCTACAGACGTAAAGCTATCATTATGTTTGGTAAGGGTATCCATTTGCAAGCTCTCATCATCTTTACAGGAGCAACAATTTGGTTGGCGAGTATGCGTTTTAGACCAGATATGGTTTGGGTTTTGGGGTTTGAATGTGAAAATTTTTGTTATCCTGTATTGCATCTTTTTCTTTGGTATCAGTTGTACAGATTAGGGGTCAAGTGGGAGGTTGAATCAGGAGCTATTACTTAGTTTTTCTGCTTTGGCTATTTTACATGGTTGTTTCTGCATAAAATCGTATGTATTATATGGCATTACTTATGCCTTTCTTGGTGTTCCCACTTAGCTTTAGATATTGATTTCGTGACGCGAAAACTACTCCGCTTGAATCAAACAAGTCGACATTAAAATGGATCTAGCAGAATACTATGGAGCTGTTTGATGCAATCCTTTTCCGCCACTATACACAATTTGCGAAAAAGAATTCAAACATTTAGGACATGTGGTAAGGTTTTATGTCATTTCTATCTTGAACCTCTATATTTTGACTTGAGAGCTGAAATTCTAACTGTTCCCAGAGCAATACATCCTGAGACAATTATTTCTTGCATGCTTGATTTGGAGAAGAGGATGGCCATGCAATGCAGCTAGAAAAAGCTCTTTTAGATCATTTTCTTATACCTTATTTATCTATTGGAGGTATTCCCTCGAATTATTATTCTTCTTCTGATGTGTCGAATAAAAATGCAGACAAATCATAACAACAATAACAACAATAATGATAACAATAATCAAGTAAGAACAAATGTTCATTGACAACAATAACAATTGAAAGAATGTACTAAGAAAGTGAAAAATCCACACAACAAATGAAGAATAACGAATACAGTGCCACAACAAAACCATATTAAGCAGCAATGTCTATTAATTAAGCACAAACGAACTTCTTTGGAACTCCCTTTCCACATTAGTTAAGTATCAAACTCAAATTAATGGGAAGGTTACTTAAGGTTAATGTCTAAGACATTAGCCTTAAAAGCAGTGCAAAGACACACAGCAGCTTCAAGATTTGCAAGATCGTTGATGAGAGAACATCATGGTGTCTTTGGTGGCTTACCAAGTTCAACATTAATCAAACCTAATATATCAGCACACACACCAAACTTAAAAGAGGATGTTGAGAGCAAGGATAATAGCAATCTTAGAAGCCATTTGGAAGTCAGAAAATGACTCTTGGTTACTAATACTCTTAATCACTTGGGTTTGGTGTGTGAGTGTGGTGATGTAATATTTGTAATACCCCTTTTTCTAATTTCAATATTAGTAGTTTATTATGTTAAAGTGGTTTACAATAATTATTCAAGTCACTAAATTTTAATTTTTTTATAAATTTATAACAAAAGAGTTATAAATAAGTTTTATTTTTTTAAGTAATAAATAACTAAAATTAAATTTATTATTTTGTCTTAAACTTTGAGAGAAAAAAAACAAGTTTTTTCTTTTATATATTCGGACGGTAGTGTTGTAGGTTAATCAGTACCCAGGCGAACACACGAGTACTGATATGAGTATCCCACAAAATATATAATTGTAATAATTTTTACATAAAATATATTTATTTATGTTGATGATATTTATTTATTAAATGAAAAAAAATATTTACAAATACTATGATATTATTTGTGTTATGGACTAGGCCAGGGTCTGCCCCTCAGTCGAGAAGGCCCAACCCACATGACATGAGATGGCCCAACAAGGACCTATTTACAAGAACATTGTCGGGCACATACGCACCCCAACAGCGTCGGGCACATGCCACACCTTTACATGGTCGGACTCAGCAGAGTTCGTCGGGCATAGGCATCGAGCTCCCCGGGCTCGCCTCTCCTCGACGCTCATGTGCTCCTTCCCGCGATGAGCCATCTCCGTCCATACGCAAGTCCTCCCCCGCGAGGACACGTCTCTCCCCGACACGCAAGAGTCCTCCCCGCGAGGACACGTTCTCATGTAACCGCTCCTCTCCCGATGGAATCGGTCTGCCCTAATTCCAGAGATCTAGGAACGGTTACCCCAGGGCGAAGACCACGTGCTGGTCTTCACTACGCCACGTAAGCCCTGGCAGTTACTTGGATTGGGCCTGGCAATCCAACCCAATGCAAGTAACCGTTGGCCCCGCGCTGGGGGCTCTCTATAAATACCCTCTCACTTGAGAGGGTCAGGTTACACTCACTTTCTTACTCATCTATGTACTTGCTATTTCTCTGACAGTCACCTTACTTGAGCGTCGGAGTACCATGCAGGTACAACCCCCACGCCATCTTTCAACCGCACCGGAGCTAAAGTCCAGACGACGTTGTTGGCCACAAAAACTGTCTGATCCAAGTACGATCAGTGGCGTCGACTGTGGGGAACCTCTGCTTCCCCTTTTTCCTCCGTTAAACCAAAGCAACTCTCATTCATCACCCTCATGGCTGGCAATCCGTCCGCTACCAAGGCTCTGGACACCGTCCTTGCGCAACTCGAGAACGGGAACCACCGCGAAGACGCTGCTGCCCTCCACGTCGAAGAAGGCGACGTGAGAGACGGGCAGACCGCCTCCCCAGACTCCCAAGACGCGGCTTACAACGCCGCCCACCAAGACGATCAGCAGGCCATTTTTCAGCCAGTTGCTCCTCCACCCAATGCAGATGCGAGCACCGTGGCCCTATTCGCCTTGATCAATCAGACCAATCAGCTGATCGCGCACCAGAATACCAGAATTGAAGCGCTGGAGCAGGGTCAGGCACGACGATCTTCCCCGCGAAGAAATCGCCGTCCACCGTCGCCTCGCCATTCCCCTTCCCCGCGAAGGACTCCTTCAGGCGAATCTCGGACCCCCTCGCCGGCACGCGAGGGTCGTCGGCCACGGCTTGAGCGCCCCCAGCCGACGATCTCCCAGAAACGCCCTCGTTCCCTGCCTCAGAAGGAACCCAGGCCCTCCGCAATTACCAAGAAGTCCAAACCCACCGAGGAGGCGCCGAAGAACCGTTCGAGGAACTCCCCTCCACGGCATCATCGATCCCCGTTGGAGTCCCCGGCCGGGAGCGACGACGACCACCAGAGGACCCCCCTGTCGTGGGAGATCATGAACGCCCCAATTCCTGCGGGCATGGAGAAACCCCCACCGCTGGGGACCTACGACAGTCTGGCCGACCCCGACGATCACGTCGAGAGTTTCGAAGCAATGCTCGACTTCCAAAACGTCAGAGGGGCCATCAGGTGCAGGCTTTTCCCCGCCACCTTGCGGAAGGGCGCGATGACCTGGTACAAGGGTTTGGAACCTGGGTCGATTACATCCTGGAAGCATCTAAGACAATGCTTCTCCAAACACTTTACTGCGTCTCGCCGACACCCGAAGACGGAGGCTGCCCTAGAAAGCATCTTCAAGGGAAGAACGAATCTCTCCGGAACTACATCGAGAGATTCAACAGAGAAGCTGTCGAGGTCCATACGACCGACGACATGAAGAAGTATCTGATCATCCATGGACTACGTTTTGGATCTAATTTCGCCAAGTCTGTGGGTCTCCGCAGGCCCCGCCGTCTCGAGGACCTCCTCCAGCGAGCTCAGTCGTATATCGAGCTCGAGGAGTCTGAGGCAGCGCAGATCGCCCTTGAGTCGAGGCGCAAAGAAGGCCCCCACGGCCACAAAGATGAAGACTCTCCTCCCCGACGAGGAGGAGAAAGAAAGAAAGAAAGTCTCCCCGGTGATCCTCGTGAACCACGCGGACCAGCTGGCCGATTCACGGAGTACACCCCGCTAAACGCTCCCCGCGCGCGTATCCTATCCGAATGCCAGAACTCAGAATTTGTGAAAGGAGGAGTCCGCTTTCCGAAGCCCACTTCCCCCAAGTCAAACGTTGACAAGTCAAAATATTGTAGGTTCCACCGGAGTCACGGGCATGTGACGGAAGACTGCATCCATCTCAAAGATGCGATTGAAATTCTGATCAAGGAGGGACACCTAAAGAAATAAGCCCAGAAGAATGACATTCCTCGTCCCAGCTCCCGGGAAGCCCAGAACGTCGAGGAGACGACGCCTCCCCCGACGAGAGTCACCTTCAAGTCACCCTCAGTGTCACCCGACCTAAGGACTTCTTTGTCCCCTCGATCATTGAAGGCCAAGAAGCAATTCGCAACATGTGGGCGACCTTCCCCCACGAATACCCCGTCACTACCCGTAGCACCTGGGAAAGCTTCCCCAGGGTGATGGTCATCTCCGGGGGAGGCCCAGAGAAGTTGTCATTCGGATCGATCAAGCGGAAATTTGACGAGTTGGAATCCGTAACGTCGGCGAAGGCAACCACTCTCGAGAAAGTGCGGGGAAACTCCAACCTTATCACCTTCTACCTCGAGGAACTCCTCGGCGGAGCGCCAAACACCATTATTCCCCTCCTGGTCAGGGCGCAGATGGCGAACTTTAACGTTCGAAGGATCCTAGTCGACCAGGGAAGCTCGGTCGACATCATGTATGCCCATCTGTTCGGAACCCTTCAGCTCGACGAAAGGCATCTTACCCCGTACGTCGGTTCAGATCTACAGGGGTTCAATGGAACCACCACCAGACCTTGGGGCTACGTGGAGCTGATGGTTACATTCGGGTCTGAAGACACTGCCCAGCAGGTGAAGATGCGCTTCCTGGTGGTCGAATGCTCGTCCCTTTACAACTACATCCTCGGGAGGACCACCCTGGCCGAACTTACGACATCTCAAAATGAAGTATTACACGACCAGGGGACGAGTAGTTACGATGCACGGGGACATCGACGCGGCCAGAAGATTCTTCGACGCCGCCATCAAAGGCCTGAGTTCCATTGGCCCCAAACCCAAGACCGTGGCCAAGCCACCCCAGGACGCCGAACAGGTACCTCTCCCGCGCGTCAACGCAATCGAACTCGACAGCAGGTTCCCGGGGCAGACCCGATGAAGGCGGGGCTGAAGACCTCGACCACCAGGCGGAGAACAACGGGTGGCCTCTCTACCCAACGCGCCCCATCCCAGACGGGGACTTTGAGCTCGTGGTCCTCGGGGACGATCCAGATCGTAACGTGAAGATTGGCACCGGGATCCCCGACCTGGCAAAGGAGCAGCTGAAGGCATGTCTAAGGGAGAACGCTGATCTCTTCACGTGGAGCGTGTTCGAGATGCCTGACCTCGACCCCGAGGTGGCTTGTCATCAGCTCGCATTAGATCCGGCCGCTAGGGCCATAACACAACGTAGGCGTAAGCAGTCTCCCGAAAAAGCGGAGGCTGCTGAAAAAGCTGTAAAAGACCTCCTAGAGGCAAATTTTATTTCGGAGGCCAAATACACGACCTGGCTGTCCAACGTTGTACTTGTTAAAAAGAATAATGGAAAATGGAGAATGTGCGTTGACTATACTGATCTTAACCAGGCTTGCCCGAAAGACTGTTATCCCTTGCCTAACATCGACCAACTGGTCGACAATTCTGCAGGTTACAAACTACTATTCTTCATGGACGCTTACTCGGGATACAATCAAATTCCCATGGACAAGGTCGACAAACAACACACGGCCTTCATGACCGCGTCGGGCAACTACTACTACAACGTAATGCCCTTCGGTTTGAAGAACGCCGGTGCGACCTACCAACGGATGATGAACAAGGTTTTCTAGGCTGAAATCGGCGACATGCTCGAGGTCTACATGGACGACATGATCGTCAAGTCCACAAAAGAAGTCGACCATGCCGCGCACCTCAAGAAGGTGTTCGACACGGCGAGGAGATGCCGCATAAGGTTTAACCCCGACAAGTGCACCTTCGGCGTTCAGGCAGGTAAGTTCCTCGAGTTTTACCTCACAGAACGGGGAATCGAGGCCAACCCTGACAAGTGTAAGGATTTCTCCGAGCTCCCTACTTCGGACTCAAAGAAGTCGATACAAACGTTGAACGGGATGCTCACCGCCCTCTCCCGCTTTGTCGCCAAATCCGCACAGTACGCACTTCCATTTTTCAAACTTCTTCGACAAAAGGCGGAGTTCGAGTGGAGCGAGGAATGCGAGCAGGCGCTCGTCCACTTAAAACAAGTCCTATCATAACCCCCGGTCTTCTCACGGCCTGAGAACGGGGAGACACTCTTCTTGTATCTTGCAATCACGAGTGAAACAGTCAGCGCTGTCCTCATTCGGGAAACCCCGGACAGGCAAAAGCCAGTTTACTTCACGAGCAAAGCCCTCCAAGGCCCCGAGCTCAGATATCAGCAGATTGAGAAAGTCTCCCTGGGCCTCGTCACCGCGGCCAGGAGGCTACGCCACTACTTCCTCGCCCACACCGTCGTCGTAAGAACCGAACAGCCTATAAGGCAGCTCCTCGGATGACCGGACATGGCGGGGAGGATGCTCAGGTGGTCACTCGAGCTCGCCGAGTTTGACATCCAATACGAAGGGAGGAAAGCCCTAAAGGCACAGGTATTGGCCGACTTTGTAGCAGAGATGACCGTCCCGGAACCTTCGACCAACGGATCACAGAAATAGACGATCTATGTCAACGGAGCATCCAGCCCGAAGGGAAGCGGGACGGGCATCATCCTCGAAAATGAGGAAGGCATCCTGATCAAGGTATCCCTCGAACTATCCTTCCCGACATCGAACAACCAAGCCGAATACGAGACCTTCCTCGCTGGACTCTGGCTGGCCGAGGACCTCGGCGCCAAGGAGGTCAAACTCTTCACCGACTCCCAACTCGTGGCCTCGCAAGTCCGAGGAGAGTACCAAGCCAAGAACGACAGCATCATAGAATACTTAGCCTTGGTAAAAGAAAAGATGAAAAAATTCACCTCCACGGAAGTAACTCACATCCCCCGCGAGCACAATGCCCGAGCAGATGTCTTGTCCAAATTGGCCAGCACAAAGAAGAAAGGCGGGAACAAATCCGTCATACAAGAGGTGCTTTCCCGCTTGAGCATCGACAAACCGGCCATGGTTTCGGACATCAACGCCATCGGGGACAGTAATTGCTAGATGACCCCGGTATACAAATACCTCATGACGGGCAAACTGCCCGAAGATCCCAAAGAAGCAGGAATGGTTAAGAGGCGGGCATGCTCATACACTATAGTCGAGGATAAGCTATACCGGCGAGGGTTCTCTATTCCCCTCCTCAGATGTGTCGAGGAGACCAAGGTCCCTGACATACTCCAAGAGATCCATGAGGGAATCAATGCGCAGCACCTCGGCGGGCGATCGTTAGCCCGTAAGGCGCTTCGAGCAGGGTATTACTGGCCCACCATGCAGCAGGAAGCCAAGGAACACGTCAAGAAGTGCGACAGATGCCAACGACACGGGGACATGCACCTTGCTCCTCCCAACGAGCTCAGTCCATTGTCCTCCCCGTGGCCGTTTGCGTGGTGGGGAATGGATATCCTCGGACCTTTCGTCCAGGGGTCGTATCAAAATAAATACCTCATCGTCGGGGTAAACTACTTCACGAAGTGGATTGAGGCGAAAGCATTGGCCAAAATCATAGCCTTCAACATACTGCGTTTCTACAAAAGAAACATCCTCACCCGATTCGGCGTGCCTCAACCCATTGTCACCGATAACGGAACACAGTTCACCGACAGGAACTTCCAAAACTTCGTCACAAAACTAGGCACGAAGCAACACTTCACGTTGGTCGAGCACCCTCAAACAAACGGGCAGGCTGAGGCGGCGAACAGGGTGATCCTCCGAGGATTAAGATGTCGACTAGGTGACGCCAAACAATGGTGGGTCGAGGAGCTACACAGCGTCCTCTGGGCCTACCGGACGACCCCACACTCCACAACAGGAGAGACCCCCTTCCGTCTGACCTACGGAACCGAAGCGGTGATCCCCGTGGAGATCAGGGAACCCTCGAGGAGGACAGAAGCCCCCCTTGACGGGGACACAAACGACGAAGCCCTGAGGGAAGAGCTCGATTTTGTTGAGGAGACACGTTCGGGCGCATCTCTCCGAGAAGCTTCACTTAAACAGAAAATAACACTACGTTATAACGACAAAGTTATCAAACGTGATTTTCAGGTGGGCACCCTCGTCCTGTGAAGGAACTAGAAAGACTCGCGAGAAGGCAAGCTCGCCGCGAACTGGGAGGGCCCATACCGCGTCCGCGCGAAAACGGGGACTGGAGCCTACTTCCTCGAAAATTTGCACGGGAAAGAACTTGCTCGACCATGGAACGCTGAAAAGCTAAAACAATATTACAGTTAAGCACTGCCCGCGACGCACTAGCACCGCGATTACGGGGACGCGCTAAGGTACGAGCGCGACACACCTAGACAGAACACGATGATCGAAGGCTGCGTTATGTGTGCACAAGGACTTTGATCTGACGGGGATACCTCAACCGAGCTCCGCCGTCATTGTACCAATCAGGCAAAACACCCAGCTCGCGATGGGAAGTTCACGCCACGAAGCTAAGACCTCGACCGAGCTCTTAGCCTCGTTGAAGGTCAGAATACATCTCCGACCACCCGACCAGTTCTCCACGCGGTCAGGGACTATCAAGGTCGAGCAATCCCAAAGTCTTTAATACTTAGACAAAAAAACAAAGTATAGCAAATGCATTAACATCACACACAATTAAAACCATGCAAACAATACTAGCAGATAAACAAAGGTACATTAAAACGGGCAGAAGCCAAGTGTACAAATATTACAATCAAAGGTCAAAAAGCCCCTGGCGCGCAGGCCGGGCAAAAATATCACAATAAGTAAAAATGGCTCGCAGGCCAAACAGAACGGGGAGAAAATCCTACTCAGCGGAGGTCCCTTCAGGCTGCTCGGGATCATGGACCTCGTCGACTCTCATCGGTTGCACGATCTGACCGTCGACCACCTCGTAGTCGGGGTCAATCCCCTCGGTTGAAAGGTCGGGGTAGAGGACCCTGAGTTGCTCCACCGCGTTCTTGAAACCTATGCCCGCGACCACGAGATTGTCTTCCTCGGCTTCACGGAGTTTCGCTATCAACGCTGCCCGCGAAGTCAGCAACCTATCCTCTTCGGTTTCCTCCTCAGCGGGGCGGACAACCTCCTTCAATTCAGCGTTCCTCGCCAGGAGGTGATCCCTCTCCTCCTCGACACCGGCAAGACGTTTCCGCTCCTCTTCGGCACTCTTCAGCTTTTCCTCCAGTTTCTATTGAAGCTCGAGATGGACCTGGTTCTGGCTTTTGCAGTCAGCCAGCTCCTTACCCACCTTCTCCATTTCGGTCGAGATGGATTGAAAACTTTCTCGCAACCTGTTCAGCTCGCTTGCGGGGCACGCCTCGTCGTTCAGAACCAAGGCAGCCGCACAAACCCGCATCACGGCAGACACGTCCTCCACCAGCATCCTTCGCCGAGAAGCCTTGTCGACGCTCAAGATGGCCTGAGTTTCGGGGCCACCCACGCACAGCGAATTGTTCCCCGTAAAGAAGTTCGGCCTTGTGTGACAAGGCGGGAGCACAAATTTCACGGCAGGGGGACTCTCATGCTCGGTAAGGTCGATGTCCACCGTGTCTGTAAGTCGTTGCCTCTTTGGAGAGCTCTGGGGGCTGAGAGAATCACTACCCTGGTGAGAGCCAGAGGAAACCCCGGGTGTCGGGGTGGGAGCGGGCTCCTGTACTCAGAGTTGATCGACGCGACTCTTGCCTCCTTTCTTCGCTGCACGGGTAGCCTTCAGCTTCTTGAAGCGCTCCTCAGCATTCGACATCTTTCCTGCAAAAAGAAAAATAAACATGTCAGTAATCTGGAGGTCGAAGAAAGAATAAGTCGAAGAGAGTGGCACCACCTAGCAGCTTGAGAGCATCCTCATCGGAGAACGTCTCGAGGAGGGCCCTCGTATTGATCAGACGACGTTTCGTCAACACCTGCCCGTCGTCCCCCCAGACGAATTCCCCGTCCATCGTCACGAACTTGCCCCTATTAAAACCATTAACGAACGCTACTATCTGCTGGTAGGCCAAGCGATCCCCCTCGTTGAGACGGCTAGGCCTGACTTTGTAGCTGTCCGTTCCGTACTTGAAATGTTCTTCCGTCCAGAACAAGGGGAATCTCGGCTCGAGGACCTCCTCCGTTTGCCCGTCCACCCCACGGGAAACTCGACGGTACACCGAATTCACGGCTTCAAGAGTGACCGACCTCACGATATAATACCGGTGTTTAAAGTCACAGACGGAATCCAAATAAGTGTGAAACAGGCTGCTCACCTGCTTGAAAGACACCCAGCCGTGTCTGCCATCGGAGGCCTGTCGTTGGAGGTGGAAGATGCGGAAGAAGAGAGGCACGGTTGCCCCGATTCGGAGGTATTTGCAGACGAGCTCGAAAGTTCGGATGAAAGCGAGGGAGTTGGGGTGGAGCTGTGAAGGCGCCAGGCGCAACCAAACGAAAACAACCCGTTGAAAATCTGTAAAGGGTGGACGCCACCCCGCCTTGTCGAACATGAACTCGTAAAGAGGGAACCTCATCCCTCGGTACGTCAAACAGATGCGATGGTGGGCTTGAGGTCGGAACACCTTCCACGACTTTGAGGAACCCACCACTTGATGCTCGACGGTACAAAAAATAGTGTCCTCGTCCTTGTCGACAAAATGGGAAGCAATGTTCAACGGCTCATCGCTGACCCACTCCTCGAGGGGACGTTCCTCGACCCTAGCGATTGGCGCCATTGGAGAGTCGGGTTGGTCTTCGACGTCCAAAGATCCCTCAGCCACGGGCAATACGTCTATCTACCTAAAAAGCAGAAGGAAATG
Source organism: Lathyrus tuberosus (assembly GCA_022829125.1). Classification (NCBI taxonomy): domain Eukaryota; kingdom Viridiplantae; phylum Streptophyta; class Magnoliopsida; order Fabales; family Fabaceae; genus Lathyrus; species Lathyrus tuberosus. Next base: position 35,726 of record JALAZF010000368.1, on the reverse strand, counting down.
GTGAATTCGATGACCCGTATCAAATCCACCTCTCCACTGCTGATCAAGTGAAAGGGCGAGGAGGGACTGTCGGGGGAACCCCGAGATATTTGACCCATGTCCCCAGGACAAACCTCGGTTCCCCGAGGATCCCGTCCTTATTCCCCGGGACATTCAGCAAACGAACTAAGAAACGTTCATCTCAGGACCCCGAGATATTCTTCATGTCCTCGGGGATTTCATCATCACTCCCTGCGAGATTCAACGACTAAACTATGAAATTCCGCCGTTTTCGCCGGATATTTCACGAATTCCATGGGAACTTCACCAGTTCACCACAAGATTCGCCCTATAAATGCAAACGAAAAGAGGAAAAAGAAGAAAGAAACTTACTTGAAATACGCTTTTTGGGTTTCCGGCACGGCGATCGTCGGTTGAGAACGGCGGAGAACGGTGGAAGGTAGCGGCGGAAGAACGGAGGAGAAGAGAGAGAGAGTCTGAGAGGAAAAGAGCAAAAGGTGTGAATGAAACAAGGTGAGGCCTATTTATAGGATCCTCACGGAATTCGAAGAGTCTAGACTACTAGAGTACACTACCCTAGCCTAGCAGCCCTAGGCAATGATGGCGTCTGACACGTGGCGTACATGCGACCGTTCGCTCCCCAACACGCGCGTCTCTCCATTTGCTCTAACACCAGGGATCAAACTTCTCGCATCCCCAACAGTTGACCATCCGCGAACTACCACGCTCGAGTCCGCCCCTTCTGCTCTCTCCGACGATACGACCAGTGGATCCCGAACAAGTTCCCCTCCTCGCGGTCACGCGATCGATACTCCCCCGACATGCTTCTTGGCCTTTAAGTCATCACTCCGACACTTCGGAGCAACGACTTGGGGGGCTCCTGTTCTGGACTGGGCCAGGGTCTGCCCCTCAGTCGAGAAGGCCCAACCCACATGACATGAGATGACCCAACAAGGACCTCTTTACAAGACCACTGTCGGGCACATACGCGCCCCAACAGCGTCGAGCACGTGCCACACCTTTACATCGTCGGACTCAGCAGAGTTCGTCGGGCATAGGCATCGAGCCCCCCGGGCTCGCCTCTCCTCGACGCTCATGTGCTCCTTCCTGTGATGAGCCATCTCCGTCCATACGCAAGTCCTCCCCCGTGAGGACACGTCCCTCCCTGACACGCAAGAGTCCTCCCCGCGAGGACACGTTCTCATGTAATCGCTCATCTCTCGATGGAATCGGTCTGCCCTAATTCCGGAGATCTAGGAATGGTTACCCCAGGGCGAAGACCACATGCTGGTCTTCACTACGCCACGTAAGCCCTGGAGTTACTTGGATTGGGCCTGGCAATCCAGCCCAATGCAAGTAACCGTTGGCCTCGCGCTGGGGGCTCTCTATAAATACCCTCTCACTTGAGAGGGTCAGGTTACACTCACTTTCTTACTCATCTCTGTACTTGCTATTTCTCTGACAGTCATCTTACTTGAGCGTCGGAGTACCTTGCAGGTACACCCCCACGCCATCTTTCAACCGCACCGGAGCTGAAGTCTAGACGACGTTGTTGGCCACAGAAACTGTCTGATCCAGGTACGATCAATTTGATATTTATAAAACTAAATCATTGCATAAATATTTTTATAAAAAATATCAAACGATGCCTGCGGGTATTGATATTTTTAAATATAAATTATATTTTTTGTATTTATTAATTTTTATTAAATCTAATTTAAAACAAATAAAAACAAATCTATATAACACACCAGTATTCGAGCGATCACATGGGTACTGATATGAGTATCGCACGAAATAAATATTTGTAATAATACTTACATAAAATATATTTATTTATATTAATAATATTTATTTATAAAATTAAAATAATATTTACAAATACTATGTTATTATTTGATATTTATAAAACTAAATCATTGCGTAAATATTTTTATAAAATATACCAACCAATGTCTGTGGGTATTGATTCTATTTTTTTAAAATATAAATTATATATTTTTTTAAATTTACTGATTTTTATTAATTGTATTTTTTTTTTCAAAATTTTAAATGAAAACAAATGCGCGTCACCGACGGGTACCCGTGTTGACGCACGGGTATCATATTAATTTTTAGTAAATAAGAAATTTAATAATTTTTATTATATTTTGTTTTTTTTCAAATTTTAAATATAAATAAATACATTCTAAGAACAAATACATTCTGAAAACAAATGCGTCTCACCGACGTGCACCCGTGCGAACGCACGGGTATCATGAAATAATTTGTGCAAACTTTACATAAAATATGTAATATATAAAAGATGTAATGATATTTGTATAAACATGTTTACAATATTATAAAAAATTAAATATAAATAAATACGCGTCACCAACCAGTACCCGTGCGAAGACACGGGTATCACTATTTGTTTTCCATTCACAAACTTATTTTTCAATGCCACTTATTTATATTAATGAAACTGATTATTTTTAATCATTATTCCTTGTATTTACAATTAATTAATTACACAAACATTCTTTTTTATTTTTATAAAAATACTTTTTGATAACAAATACGGGTCAACGACGGATACCCGTACGAACGCACGGGTATCATACTAGTTTTTTTATAGAAGTTGAAAATGGCTTCCATCTATCGTATAGACAATTTTAAATACAAATAATTTTTTGAGCGGACTACTTTTTGCCTATTGAAATTAAAATAGGTTATTATGTAATGTCCAAAAGCAATACAATTTATGTTAGGGATTTAGTTTTGGTATGGTTTTGGAATTCCTTAAATATAATTATTATTTAAAAAAAATAATTAGAATAACTGCTCCATAATATAATGTAGATAAAGTTATAAAAAATAATTTGATTGAAATATTTTTAAATTGATGGAATTCTTATTTCTATGGTGAAGATCTTAATAAGATTTTTCTATGTTGTATTTTTTATTTTAATTTGTAGGTATGATTTTTTTTTTGTAAATATATTCATTTATATGATTTTTTGAACGGACTAAAATTCCATCTTCTCTTTACCAAAATTGAAAGAATATCATTTTTTTCAACTTTGTTTATATCTAGATTAAGTTTTGGGTTAAATTTTGTTATCTATAATTATAATCTATAACTAAAAATAAAATATAAAATAAAATATTGTGTGATTAGTAACTTTGGAAGGATTTGAAAGATAACTTCCATATTTTTTTTTTGTACACAACAAAACAAAAAAGCAAGAGACAATGGAAAAAGCAAGAGAAACAGAAGCTTGGACCGTTGTGAGATCAAGAAAAAATAGAGCTTCCCGTCCGATAGCGGCCTCAACAACGACATGCTACGTAAGCAACATACCAGAAGACGTCAACGCCAGAGAAATAGGAAGAGTTTTCGAAAAATGGGGAAGGGTAAACGATGTATACATAGCAAGGAAAAGAAACAAGGAGGGAAAAATCTTTGCGTTCGTAAGGTACGAAGGGATTCAAGATACGAACTGGCTCGAGAGTAAAATTCAAGACATATGGTTTGACACCTATAAAGCAAAGGTTAACATATCGAAATTTGAACGACCAAAAAGAAGAAGGAATCCTAAGCGCTCATATGGTGAAGATGGAGAAAGAAACATGAAAACACAGGATCACAGAAAGGGGAATAGGAACATGACAGTAGCAGGTGAGAAGAGAAGCAGTTTCAGGGAAATGGGAAAAACATACGCAGAGGTGACAAAAGTAACAGAAAATGGCCAAAGAAAACCTCATGGAGGGGGAGACAAAATTTGGAAGGTTAAGCCATATAAAGAAATGCACAATGAGGAGAAAGGATACCATGGTGGACTATCAATTAAGATCAATGAAGAGGAATCTAAATGGGCCAAGTCAAGTTACGTAGGAAAAATGCGGAAAGTGGAGGAGGCTGATATTATTCAACGAAAAATGGTAGAGGAAGGAATAGTCAGCGTCAAAGTTATTCAAATGGGGGGAGACATGGTTTTGCTAAAGACAGAAGAAAAGGAAGATATCAATGCGCTGATTAAAGATTACCAAGACCTGTTCAACCAATGGTTATCTCTGGTGAGAAAATGGGAACCCAGAGATGGCACAGGTGTAAGATACATATGGTGTAAAATCTATGGAGTTCCAATACATGCATGGAGGAGGAAAGTTTTTAATATTTTAACCACACCATTTGGAAGCCTTGTTAAAGTGGACCCAGCGACTGAAGAATTCCATAGACTAGACGTAGCGAGAGTAATGGTCAAGACTCCTTATGTTGAGTTGATCAATAGACTGATCAAAATTCAGATTGATGACGAAATGTACAACGTAAGGGTGACTGAGGAATTATGTGGTTGTAAATTCTCAGAAGAGTTAAGCAGTAGGAATGAAAATGTGTTTAGATGGATGGAGTCGGAATCTGAAAGTTCAAGTTACTCATGTGTTCCTCCGTCAATGGCTTCCTTGGAAAAGGAAGACGACCAGGTGAAGGCGGCTAGTAATTATGAGCAATTATTGAAAGACATTGAAAATTATCATGAAGTGGGGCGCGAGGCAAGTCAGGCTGAAGAAAGGATCTCAGAAAAGGAAAAGGAAAATAGAGGTAACGATACCGAGGAGATAATAAATAGCACGCACGAAGGAAAGAAAAGTGGGACATGTGTAGCAGAAACGGAAGTTGAAAGAGATACGGAAAAAGGGGAAAATAATGAAGAAACAGTCATTGGAAAGACAAATTCAGGGGTGGCGTGTGAAAGGATAATAAATTCTGATAGTAGAAAATTTAATAAGGAGTGGGTTGATTATCCAAGAAATCAAGCTTTAACTGGGGGCGCGTGTAATTCAATCGCAGAAGGGGGTGTGGGTCAAAACAACAATAAAACTGACCAATTGATCCAGTTGGAAAGAGAAAAAAACATGGAAGAAAGTATTAATATTATGAAGACCGAAAATCCAAATCATAACTCGGTGGGTAATGGACAAGTGGTGAAAGCTGATAACAAGGTGGTGGGTGGAATAAACATGGAAAGATCTAATCAGATGGAAAATGAAGGGTTTGATAAAAAGAAGTGGTCTTACAAGTCAAAAAGGAAAGAGAGGGCAAGAAAAATAGCAAAAGAAAGGAAAGACACAGATCAAAGAGGCCACAAAGCTCAGGTGTATAAAGACAGAAGGCTAAGAAGATTCAACATATTGAAAGAAAAGAAGAAAATGTGGAAGAAACGGCGCAATGAAGAAAAGAAATGTACATGTAGTCAGAAAAAGAAGAAAGGCAAGATAGCAACCTCCGATATCGAAACAGAGAGGTTGTTTAGCGACATAGATCAGAGAAGTTGGGCACTAATCCATGGAAAAGCAAAGGAAATCGCTAAAGACGTGTGGGACTTAGGCAAAGAATTTGGCCTGATTCACAAGGGAGAAGAGGGAGAAATATTGCAGGAACTTGAGAAGGAAGTAAAGGGGAAGCAAATTTCGAAGGATCTGTAGCCGGAGTAGGAGGTACAAGGTGAGTTTTTACTCCAATCAGTTATGAATTTGTTATCTTATAATATTAGGTGGATGGGGGGTCTGGCAAAGAAAATGGAGTTAAGAAGTCTTATCCAAAAGCATAGACCGACCATGATATGTATACAAGAAACAAAATTGGAAGTAGTTGAAAGGAATTTGTGTTCAAAGCTCTGGTATACAGATGAATTTGAGTTTGCATTCAAGGCAGCGAACGGGAGATCGGGTGGTTTGATGGCTATCTGGGATAGAAACATATTAAAAATGCAGCGGATAGTGGAAAAAGAGTTCGCGTTAATTTTAGAAGGTGAATGGGGTGAAGAAAAGATAGGAGTCAAACTGATCAACATCTACGCTCCTTGTGACGGCAGACGAAAAGCAGAGTTATGGGAAGACCTACACCAAATGATAGAATCAAGAAGTGAAGACAGATGGTGCTTAATGGGCGATTTTAACGCTGTTAGGACTGAATCAAAAAGAAAAGGAAGCTCCGCAAGCACGAGAAGGGATGAGATGCGACCATTTGATGAGTTTATTATAGGGACTGAGCTTATTGACTTACCGTTAATTGGGAGAAAGTTCACATGGGCAAGGCCAGGAGGAGCAGCTATGAGCAGATTGGATAGATTTCTAATTTCAGAAACCTGGAACACGACTTGGCCGACTTTGTCATAATGGTGCTTGATAAAGAACTTTCAGATCAAAATCTGATATTCTTAAAAGAATCAAGTATTAACTGGGGGCCTAAACCGTTTAGGATGTTGAGATGTTGGAAGGAGATAGAGGGATACCAAAGATTTGTTAAAGAGAACTTGTTGAATTTCCAAGTAGATGGGTGGGGGATGTACGTGTTAAAAGAAAAATTGAGGATGATTAAGGAAAAACTTAGAGGATGGCATAAGGAACATTTTCAAAACATAGTTGGGAAAATTCAGGCAGCTAAGGAGAATCTAAAGAAGTTGGAAATCAAAGGTGAAGAGGAGGATTTAGATGAAGAGGAAATTAATATGAAAAGAGAATTGACAGAGAAGATATTCAAATTATCTAGGCTAAACAGCAGTATTCAATGGCAGAGATCGAGGGTTAAATGGCTAAAATTCGGCGATGCGAATTCGAAGTATTTCTACGGCTGCATCAATAAAAGAAGGAGGGAAAACGAGATCCTATACCTGGAAGAAAATGGCAGGCAATTAACTGGGGTGGAAGAGCTAAAGGAATCAATCACAAAACATTTCCAAGAGCAATTTTCTGCAGGAAGTCCTATGTTATTACCAGGTAACATGAATTTCAAAACTTTAGCAGGTGAGCAGAAAGTAGAGCTTATCAATGAGTTTTTAGTCCAAGAAGTTAGAGAAGCGGTTTGGGGGTGCGACGACGATAGAAGTCCAGGTACAGACGGTGTATCTATTGGTTTCGTTAAAGAATTCTGGGAGGTACTGAAGGAAGACTTCCTCAGAATGGTATCAGAATTTCATGCAAATGGCAGAATGGTAAATGGAGTTAATAATTCATTTATAGTGCTGATTCCGAAAAGGAAAAATCCGGCCAAGATTCAGCACTATCGGCCAATCTCCTTGGTGGGGTGTATTTATAAAGTGATAGCAAAACTACTGGCGAACAGGCTGAAAAAAGTGATTGGATCAATAATATCAGAAACTCAGTCGGCGTTTATAGCGGGCAGGCAAATCCTAAACGGGATCGTTGTTGCAAATGAAATTGTTGATGAGGCGAAAAGGAAGAATAAAGGAGTGATGTTGTTTAAAGTGGATTTTGAAAGAGCTTACGATTCGGTAGATTAGAGTTTCTTAAAGTTTGTGATGACCAAAATGGGGTTCCACGAAAAGTGGATTAGATGGATTTCAGAATGTCTTAAATCAGCTCGGGTCTCGGTTCTCATCAATGGAAGTCCCTCAAAGGAGTTTACGATGTATCGTGGCTTAAGACAAGGTGATCCATTATCACCATTCCTTTTTTTGATAGTTGCTGAAGGATTCAATGTTTTAATGAAAAGAGTCATTGAAGTGGGTCAATATAAAGGTTACAAGTTTGATAAAGGAGAAGACAGATTTACACATCTTCAATACATGGACGACACGTTGGTAGTAGGAGAAAAAAGCTGGTTGAACATCAGGTTGATCAAGGCTTCTCTAATCTTATTCCAAAAGATGTCTGGATTGAAAGTTAATTATAACAAGAGTGTGCTTACTGGAGTTAATATTTCTCAGAGGTGGCTGGAAGAAGCAGCCAGAATTCTCCATTATAAAATTGGGGGAATACCGTTCATCTATCTCGGATTACCAGTTGGGGCGAATCCAAATAGACTGTCAACTTGGCAGCCTGTAATAGAAGCGGTTAAAACACGATTATCGGACTGGAAGAGAAAACACATTTCGTTGGGTGGCCGGATAATGATCATCAAATCTGTTCTACAGGCACTGCCAGTATATTTCCTATCTTTCTTTAAGGCTCCATCAGGCATCATAGCAAAACTTGAATCAACTTTTAAAAATTTTCTTTGGGGCGGCAGCGAAGGAGAGCGAAAAATCAGCTGGGTACATTGGGATAAAATATGCAGACCGATAGAAGAGGGAGGATTAGGCATAAGAAAACTTAAAGATTTTAATCTTGCTTTAGTGGGAAAATGGGAATGGAAGGCAAGATGTGAGAGATCGGGGTTGTGGTTTAAAGCTCTAGCTAACAGATACGGGACTAACAGTGATGGAACGGTGAAAGGAAGCAACAAAAGTTCAAATTGGTGGAAATCCATTTCTAAGATGCAGACTTGGGAGTGGTCTCATGAATCACATTACTCGGTAAAGGAAGTTTACAAAAGTCTGGCGTCTGAAGAAGGAATCTCGGCCAATCCTGAATATGCTAAAGTTTGGCACAAGGCCATACCGTCAAAAGTTTCTGTTCTGGTTTGGAGGATTCTTCAAAATAGAATTGCAACCAAAGATAATCTAGTAAGGAGAGGAGTGATCGGGTTGGATTCAATGGGATGTGTTTGGGGTTGCAGCAATGAAGAATCAGTCCAACACCTTTTTTTCAAATGCCTGTGGTCATCTGGCGTGTGGTATAGCGTCTGCTGTTGGTTGAACACTAAAACGGTGCTGCATTCTGATTGCAATGCTCACTTGAACCAATTTGAAGGTCTGTTAAATGGAGATAAGAGAGTATGCTCAAAGCTTAAAGCGATTTGGATGGCGTGCATTTGGATCATTTGGAAAACACGTAACGAAAAACTGTTTCAGAACAAATCAACAGATTTTGATAGAATGGTGGAAAAGGTAAAACTGACTGCTTGGATTTGGTTGAAGGTGTTAGGAAAAGATTCAAATATGATCTCAACATTGTGGTGGTCTAACCCAAGAGCATCTATTGGAGTGAAGGAAGACTAATCCTAAGGATATGGGTAGGTGGTATGAATCAGAGGAAATCAAGGGGAAGTATCTTCTATTCAAAATTCAAGAGTAAAGGATGTTTCATGTAGTAGTAGCAGCAAGGGCAGTATCTTACATGTGGAGCCAACATTAGATCAATTTAGTTAGTCGGCTGAGTGTTTGGTGAGAATCTGTGGAGGTTTTGAGAAAGGTTTAGCCATTTGGTTTTTGGTTGTACAGAGGTTCTTTGTAGTTGCTGGAGATATGGCTTTGTTAGCTGCTATCCATTGGAAGCATTGCATATAAAGGTATTAGTATGGCTTATCCTGTGGTGGAACTAGCTTGCTTTCCTTTTGTTATATATCTGTTGAACGACTCTTAGTGGGCTCACTGCTGTATTGCTGTTGTGTTGGCTGGTGGCGGTGGAGACGGTTCCTCGTGGTTTCGCCGGTTTTAGTATAAAATCTTTTCTGAAGGTCTTGGTAGTTCGTATATTAAAAATTTTAGCAGTTTAGCTGAGAATGTTCATCAGCTTGTGTCGGCTTAGGATCCAGTTAAGGAGGTGGAGTTCTCTTAGTTGCAGCCTGGATTGGATTGTGGTGAATTCGTCATGGTTGCTCATTGCAGGACCACTGAAGAATGGATTTTGGCTTTGGATAGTGTGTTACCCTTGGCTATTATGTTTGATCAAGTTGGAGATGTTGCGCTGTGGTTTGATTCGATCAAGTTGGAGTTCTTATTCAGGCTTCCAGTCATGTCGGCATTCGGGATTTAATTGCTGCTGGTTTAATGTCCCATTGAAGTAGGACAATTAGTGTTTGGTTCTATTAATTCTCAAGTATTTGTCAGCATTTTGAGAGGGTGATAGCAGCAGCCGAGGTGGACCTGTTTTATGGCATTAGGATTATTCAATATTCTGTAGCTTTTCCTAAGCTTTGTTGCTGGCAGTTTAGGCTGGGTGTGAATTAGTATTAGTCATGATCCTGGTTGCTGTTATATTGATTTACTTTATGATCTGAACTATGTAATGTTAGCACTCCTTGTGCAATTTTAATACAATTTGGCTTTTTTAAATAAAAAAAAAGAGTTTGAGATTAGGCAACAAGAGAAAACTCGCTGATGTGATATGAAATTTATTAAATGCAATATTTTACTATGATATTTTGAATTTAGATAAGTATTATAACCGAATGTTTATATTGATTATGACATATAAATTTAAATTAAAACAAAATTAAATTAAAAAAAAAATACCTGTTCGGTGTGCGCATTAAAAAATACAAACTATGCAAATAATTTAATTTAAGATCAACATAAAATTCAAAAAAACTTTTATGTTTTGGCGCGTGTGTACACTAAAAAGCGGACAAACGGGCACGGGAGTGCCCGTTTGGACGCTAGTTATAATAATAATTTTACATATTTTTATTGATATTTTTTATTATTATTTTTACATTCAATATTAATACATTAATTACATTTTATCTCTACAAGAAACTGGTTTCTTTTTGCCACCTTTTCATTTTTCTTTCTAAAATAATAATTATAATATACGTAAAGATCATTTCACATTATTTATTCATAAATTAAAACTTAAATATAATATTTATAATACATAGTTATTTATTAGTTTATGAAATTCTGGCACGTAGAGGGCAGATGTCGTATACGATGTCACAACACCAGAATGTCGAATGTGATGTCAAGACGTTGTGACAGCATAATTAACAATGAACAATTTAAAAAAAAAATTGTAGGAAGTAAACAACACAAGGAAGTTGTTAACCCAGTTCGGTGCAACGTCACCTACATCTAGAGGCTACCAAGTCATGAAGGAAAGTCACTATAATAGTATTATTTTGAAGGTTTTATGTAAACAACTTCCGATTTACAATCTTTGCACCTAATGACTACATGTGCAATTTCTATCTAAGACACTCTTAGATAAGAGATCCCTCTCACTCCCCCTCAATCATAGAACAATATTAATAAAACAAACAATCAAAGAAGAAGACACACTTCAAGAAATAGAAAGCAGATCCATAATATATTATTTCCTAAAGTTCAGATCCAAATCAAATATTTTGCACAAATAAATAAATCAAATCTCATCAAATCTCATGTTTCCTTAAATGATATGTCAACGATACTAAGAAAATATTGCACAGTTGAAACCGAACTTTGAGCCTCTAAAAACACACGCTTCTTGGACTATAATATACTGGAATCAATTCTTCAAAGAATATTCACTAATAAAACCAAATATTCCAAAATGCAAAACGAGATTAGCTTCAGTACCGCACCAACATGTCACGACGTCTGGTACGACATCTCACTATAATACTTGAACAAGATATGCTTTAGTATCACACCAACGTGTCACAACATCTGGTACAACATCTCGCTAGAATACTTGTTTCAACAAAATGCAACCAATCATAAAGCATACAACCTAACAATCTCCCCATTAGACAAATTTTGGCTAAAAGAACCATTGCAAAATATATTATGAAACAACCAATAAAATCAAGAGAACTTCTTCAAAGAAAAATGCACAATAAACAGAGTTGGAACTTCTCCAAGATACATCAGAGGCATACGCAACAGAATAAGATAAAACCAGCATCAAAGAGAAGAGAATGTCACATAAGAGAGAAATAAACTCTCACAACACAAAGTTTCTGCAAAGAAAAATAAAGTCTCCCAGACAGGATGTCAAGACATCAGGTATGACATCTAGCACATAATCATCTCCAATCAGGATGTCAAGACATCAGTTATTACCTCAAGCATCTCACAGTCATGTTAGCATCAAAAAATCATGCTCCCCCTAAACACCATATCAGGAGCAAAAACTACTTCTCCCCCTCAAGTAGTACTCCTCATTAAGGGAAGATCAATCATAAATAAATTCTACCAACTACTCCCCCTTCTTAGCCACAATTTAAACAAAACAACCATACATTCACCAGGAGCAGAAACAACCTTTGTAACAGATACAAAAGCAATAATAAAAAATAGGGCACAACATATGACAACACTGCTATTTGTTTCCTCATTTTTATCACCACCTTACCAGATGTCACAAAAATGTTCGGGACATGTGTCCTTGCAAACAATCTATAGTGCAACGAAATATGAGATTTCTTCCTACATGAAATATCAGAACTAACCAAAATATCATGGTGTTGCAAACACCTTATCAATCACTTCCACCTCAGCTTGCTCCTTCTCACTCCTACCCATAAACCTGTTGATAATTTTAGGAGAAAACTCCACACATCTACCCCTGTCATTAACCTTTTTATACTCCTTGCTCATCTTACTGTGACAGGCCTAAGAAATGTGTACAATGAATTTCTTCACCAGTATCTCATAACAGTCACCAAAACCAACAACACTTTTCATCAAACCAGCATCCTCAATAAGATTCACCACTGAATAGAGGTAAGAGAAAGTATCAGTTGCACTCTTCCACACCTGTAATTGCTATACCTCCTCAAACTTGAAAATTATCAATTCGCCCCTTAACTTTTCAAATTGATTTGCATCCAAAACCTTAGTAAATATGTCTGCCAGTTGCTTCTCAGTGGTCACATGCTCAAGAGTAACAATTTTGTTCTCAACAGCATAATAATAACTATATATAAAGCGAATAGGTGGTTTTGGTCTGACCTATTTTACTTCCAATAATACCCCTAATAATAATAAAATTGTCAAATATAAGTGACATCCATTCAATTATAGAACAGTTATTTCAATTATTTAAAAATTAAAATTATATTTACGGAAGTTAGATTGGGTAATCCAATATGAATTTCAAAAGGAAAACTGCTCGATGGAGCACTTATTACAATTATTTTTTATAGAAGTTGAAAATGGCTACCATCTATCGTACAGACAATTTTAAATACAAATAATTTTTTGAGCGGACTACTTTTTGCCTACTGAAATTAAAATAGGTATTTTTTTTAATAAGCAAGATTAGTGGTATAATAATTATCGAATCTCAAGGGGAGATCCAACCCCATGTACAAAACAGGCCTAACTTGTAAAATTCAAGACCTACAAAATTCTAAAGGGATATTTACCCAAGAATAATAATTACAGCTTAGTGCTTTCGTATGATTTTTTCCAATCCACCACCAAGAATACATAACTATACGATTGGTAATCGTATCTACATCCCAAAACTCATCTCTGAACATAATATTGTTCCTTGATGACCATATAGCCCAACATACTATTAGCCAAAATCCCATAGCCGTTCCTACTTCAAGGAAATTTTTTAGACACCCGTTTATCCAACATAACATATGATTCGAAACATCTCCAACCCAAAATTCCTCAACTTGTAACCAACAGAATATGAATTTCCAAACTAGATTGGACTTTGAACATTGGAAAAGTAAATGCTCAGCGTTTTCATCCATTAAGAAGCAGAAAGGGCAAACCTTTTCATTGACATTGTTTATTAATCCTCTTCGAACCAAATTGTCACGTGTAGGTATTCTATTGAGGATCAATCTCCAGCCAAATACTTTCAGTTTAAGTGGGTCGATAGCCAACCAATTCAATCTCAACGCTGATTTAACGTCCTCTGCAATAACTGGAACTAAATTGTTCTCTTTAACCTGCAAAAAATGATATAACGACGAAACTGAAAATACTGGATTATGGCCGTGTACCCAGACAATGGAATCCTGCACATCATCAACCAACCTGTAATCCTGCAGAACTTGGAGTAGTTTTTCGTATTGAACAGTGATGTCTTCCTGCAACAATTGTTGTGAAAATTTGATGTTCCAATTCCATGTACCATCCTCCCAATACCCATTATCAATAACTCTACTGTTTTTATTTTCTACTAGATGCCACAGATTTGGGAATTCGACCGCCAACATGTTACCCGCTGTCCAATGAGATGTCCAAAATTGAGTAAACACTCCATTTCCAATTTTGTACGAAATCAGACCCTCTTCTAGATTAATGCCACAGGAAGAAGAAATTTGTACCAAGTCTCTCCACCACATTGACGGAGACACGCGGTTTCTAAATACCGCATAACTATGTAATTCATGTAAGTAATTAGGATACCTGCTGTGAATTAGTCCTCTCCATAACCTATCTTCCTGAGAAAGAATCTTCCATATCCATTTGAACATAAGGGCTGCATTGAATAATCTGATATCTTTAACTCCAAGCCCTCCTTCTTCAACCGATTTACATACTACATCCCACCGGACCCAAGCAATACCTTTTTTCACCACCGAACCTTGCCATAAGAATCTTTGCTGAATAGACTTTAGGGCCTTAATAACTGTAGATGGAACTCGGTAGAACGACATATAATGGATTGGGATATTCGCCAAAACCGAGTTAATCAGTGTAACTCTGCCTCCCATAGAGAGAAATCTGCCTTGCCACGAATTTAATCTAGCACGGACCGTATTGATCAACGGTTTCCAAAATGCACCCAGCCTGTGGTTACCTCCTATTGGTATGCCGAGGAACTTAAATGGACATGCTGAAACTTTGCAAGATAGGAAATTACCGGCAGCTTCGAGAACTATATCTTCCACACCGATGCCAAACAAAGAACTTTTGCTGAAGTTAATCTCTAGGCCAGATACAAGGTGAAAGCCTTTCAGGATTGCTTTAATGGCCATTATATTACTCATAGAACTGTCTCCCAGTATTACAGAATCGTCTGCGTATTGCAGGAGATCGAAGGAGGTATTCAAATCCATTTTGAAACCTGAGAAACTACCACTGTCAACAGCTCTTTTTATAAGGACTGCCAACCCTTCAGCAGCAATGGTAAATAATAGAGGGGCTAAAGGATCTCCTTGTTTGAGTCCTCTTGTAACTCTAAAGTCTTTGGAAGGGCTCCCATTCACCAAGACTGAAGTGAAACTATTAAACACTCCGTTGTCCATCCACCTCAACCAATTGTCTCCGAATCCCATGTATGTCATGACTTCTCGCAAGTAATCCCAATCCACACAATCGTAAGCTTTGCTAAAATCAACCTTCAGCAATATTAATTCTTTCTTGGCCCGTTTGGCGAAATCTATTACCTCATTCAAAGTCACCACCCCGTCAAGTAAGTTTCGCCCGCTAATAAAAGCCGTCTGAGTTTGTGAAATTATACTCCCTATTTTATTCCTGAGTCTGTTTGCAAGGATCTTGGCTATCACTTTGTACACCGATCCAATCAAGGAGATAGGCCTATAATCATCGAGGTTCTGAGGGCTTCCGTTTTTAGGAATAAGGGCAAGAAAAGATGATGCAAGGACTTTGTGCAGACTTTCACCTTCAAAGAATTCCAATACACACTGTACAAAATCGTAACTAATTAAGTGCCAGCATTTTTAAAAAAACCCAAAGCTAAATCCGTCTGGCCCAGGACTACGGTCTCCAGCGCAATCGAAAACAGCATTACGGACTTCAGCAGCATCTACTGGTTGGTCTAACTCAATTCTGTCATGGTTGGACAACCTTTTGAATCCATGACTCCCAATAGAAGGAAACGACCTTTTTGCCTTGCTGAATCTCTTATGGAAATGGAGCTTGACTACATCTTTGACTTCCTCGACATCTTCAACATATGATTCGTTAACCAAAACAGAATGAATTGTATTCTGATGAATCCTATTCTTAAGCGCTGCATGAAAAAACTTCGTGTTGAGATCTCCTTCGGCATGCCATTTCGATCGTGATTTCTGCTTAATAATACTCTCTTTGATTCTAAGGTTTTGCCATAAAGAGTCTTCTGCATTATTCCTCTTGTTTATCTTCTCTGAACCTTCACTGCTTAACCCTTTATCAAACAGGCCTTCCACTTCATTAATTTCATCTGTGTGTAAATTTATCTTTGTGTCCACCCAACCAAAAATGTTGGAATTCCACCATCTGATTTTCTCTCTAAGACATTGTAACTTCCTAGATAAAATGAAAGAAGGTTTCCTAACAAAATCCATCTCTTTCCACTATTTCTCAACAAAAGGAATGAATTTTGGGTGCTCTAACCAGCAGGATAAAGTTTTGAAAGGTTTAGGTCCCCAGTTTGTAATTTTGACTGAAATCCAAACTGGCCTATGGTCGGAGACATCTCGAGCTCCAATCTTCTGGCTAACCATGTTCCAATCATTAAGCAAACCAGGAGAAACCAGAAATCTGTCCAACCGACAACACAATTTGCCTTTAGATCTAAACCATGTAAATTTTAATTCAGATAAAGGCAAATCCACACAACCACTCAAATTAATAAACTCATCAAACTCAATCATATGTCTTCTATTATGGCTAGAACAACCAAGTTGTTCACCTGAATTTTTGATTGAGTTGAAGTCCCCTCCGAATAACCATTCACCTGGATCTAAACTTAGTTTTAAAGAGAGAAGTTTAGACCAGAGAACCCTTTTTTCAGCAATGCTGCAAGGCGAGTATATATTGAATAAGTAGCAAATTTTGCCCCTCCAAATCACTTGCAGACCTAAGAACCCTTTTCCTCTATAACTACATAAAGGCTCCAAAGCTTCTTCCTTCCAAATAGTTAATATACCTCCAGATAAACCCTCAGAATGCATAGCCGACCATTGACATGCGCTACTGCCCCAAATACTATGTACTATATCATCTGTCATCAATGAGCATTTGGTTTCCTGAAGAAAACAAATCTCAGCTCCACCCTTTTGTATAGTAGCTCTAATTTTCTTCCGTTTTAAGATACTCCCACATCCCCTGACATTATAAGTGATTACATTCATGAATACTCATTAGCAGCCACCAGCTTCACTTTTTTTGACTTTCTATCCATTGCTTCTAAATTTCGTAAGATGGATTCGAAAACCTCGTCGTCTTCTTCCGCCTCTATACCAAGGGATTTTATAATGCTCCAAACTCTGGAAGGAAGACTTTCCAATTTCTTCTTAATTCTGCTGTTACTCTTTAGAATGCTAGAATCACCAATTGAGTTATCAATAGAATCTGAATCTGTCTTCACACCTTCTTTAGGCCTCTTCTGTTTACTTCTTGGATGAAAGGATCTAGCATATGCACTTTCCATCCGCACTAAAGTAGCATAGTACGAAGGAGAAAACGAAATTAAAATAGGTTATTATGTAATGTCCAAAAGCAATACAATTTATGTTAGGGTTTTAGTTTTGGTATGGTTTTGGAATTCCTTAAATATAATTATTATTTAAAAAAATAATTACAATAATTGCTCCATAATATAATGTAGATAGAGTTATAAAAAATAATTTTATGGAAATATTTTTAAATTGATGGAATGGAATTCTTATTTCTATGGTGAAGATCTTAATAAGATTTTTCTATGTTGTATTTTTTATTTTAATTTGTAGGTATGATTTTTTTTTGTAAATGTATTTATTTATCTGATTTTTTGAATGGACTAAAATTCCATCTTCTCTTTACCAAAATTGAAAGAATATCATTTTTTTCAACTTTGTTTATATCTATATTAAGTTTTGGATTAAATTTTGTTATCTATAATTATAATCTATAAATATAAAAAAAATATAAAATAAAATATTGTGTGATTACTAACTTTGGAAGGATTTGAAAGATAACTTCCATATCTTTCAATATATATATATATATATATATATATATATATATATATATATATATATATATATATATATATATATATATATATATATATTGTCGTGAAGAGAAAGTAGGATATTATAGATTACATATTTTTATGACAGGGACGTTCATTAAGAGTGCCACACAAATGAGAACTCTCATGCATTATACTATTTATTTGTAGGAGCTATACAAATTGTTATGTTATTTGCCTCGAAAGAAGGATGGCTATTATAGAAACTTGGTAACAATTTTTTAGATAAGTTGCAAGATATTGTGTTTAAGAGTTTGAGATTAGCCAACAAGAGAAAACTTGCTGATGTGATAAGAAATGTTTTAAATGCAATATTTTACTATGATATTTTGAATTTAGATAAGTATTATAACCGAATGTATATATTGATTATGACATATAAATTTAAATTAAAACAAAATTAAATTAAAAAAAAATACTTGTTTATATTTGAACGGTGTGCCGATTCAAAAAGCGTACAAACTATGCAAATAATTTAATTTAAGATCAAAATAAAATAAAAAAAATACTTTTATGTTTTAACGCGTGTGTACACTAAAAAGCGGACAAACGGGCACGGGAGTAACCGTCCGTGTCCGTTTAGACGCTAGTTATAATAATAGTTTTACATTTTTTTTTTGATATTGTTTTTTTATTATTTTTACATTCAATATTAATACATTAATTACATTTTATCTCTTCAAGAAACTGGTTTCTTTTCTCCACATTTTCATTTTTCTTTCTAAAGTAATAATTATAATATACGTAAAGATCATTTCATATAATTTATTCATAATTTAAAACTTAACTATAATATTTATAATACATAGTTATTTATTAATTTATGAAATTCTGGCTCGTAGTGCACAGATGTCGTATACGATGTCACGACACCAGAATGTCGAATGTGATGTCAAGATGTTGTGACAGCAGAATTAACAATGAACAATTTAAAAAAAATTGCAGGATGTAAACAACACAAGGAAGTTGTTAACCCAGTTCGGTGCAACGTCACCTACATCTTGAGGCTACCAAGTCATGAAGGAAAGTCACTATAATAGTATTATTTTGAAGGTCTCATGTAAACAACTTCCGATTTACAATCATTGCACCTAATCACTACATGTGCAATTTCTATCTAAGACACTCTTAGATAAGAGATCCCTCCCACACCCCCTCAATCATAGAACAATATTAATAAAACAAACAATCAAAGAAGAAGACACACTTCAAGAAATAGAATGCAGATCCATAATATATTATTTCCTAAAGTTCAGATCGAAATCAAATCTTTTGCACAAATAAATCAAATCAAATCTCATCAAATCTCATGTTTCCTTAAATGATATGTCAACCATACTAAGAAAATATTGCACAGCTGGAACCGAACTTTGAGCCTCTAAAAACACACGCTTCTTGGACTATAATATACTGGAATCAATTCTTCAAAGAATCTTCACTAATAAAACCAAATCTTTCAAAATGTAAAACGAGATTAACTTCAGTACCGCACCAACATGTCACGACGTCTGGTACGACATCTCACTATAATACTTGAACAAAATCTGCTTTAGTATCACACCAGCGTGTCACAACATCTGGTACAACATCTCGCTAGAATACTTGTTTTAACAAAATGCAACCAATCATAAAGCATACAACCTAACAATCTCCCCATTAAATAAATTTTGGCTAAAAGAACCTTTGCAAAATATATTATGAAACAACCAATAAAATCAAGAGAACCTCTTCAAAGAAAAATGCACAATAAACAAAGTTGGAACTTCTCCAAGATACATCAGAGGCATACGCAGCAGAATAAGATAAAACCAGCATCACAGAGAAGAGAATGTCACATAAGAGAGAAATAAACTCTCACAACACAAACTTTCTACAGAGAAAAATAAAATCTCCCAGACAAGATGTCAAGACATCAGGTATGACATCTAGCACATAATCATCTCCAATCAGGATGTCAAGACACCAGTTATTACCTCAAGCATCTCACAGTCATGTTAGTATCAAAAAATCATGCTCCCCCTAAACACCATATCAGGAGAAAAAACTACTACTCTCCCTTAAGTAGTACTCCTCCTTAAGGGAAGATCAATCATAAATAAATTCTACCAACTACTCCCCTTTCTTAGCCACGATTTAATCAAAACAACCATACATTCACCAGGAGCAGAAACAACCTCTGTAGCAGATACAAAAGCAATAATAAAAAGTAGGGCACAACATATGACAACACTGCTATTTGTTTCCTCATCTTTATCACCACCTTACCAGATGTCACAAAAATGTTCGAGACATGTGTCCTTGCAAACAATCTATAGTGCAAAGAAATATGAGATTTCTTCCTACATGCAATATCAGAACTAACAAAAATACCAGGGTGTTGCAAACACCTTATCAATCACTTCCACCTCAGCTTGCTCCTCCTCACTCCTACCCATAAACCTGTTGATAATTTTAGGAGAAAACTCCACACATCTACCTCTGTCATAAACCTTTTTATACTCCTTGTTCATCTTACTGTGACAGGCCTAAGAAATGTGTACAATGAATTTCTTCACTAGCATCTCATAACAGTCACCAAAACCAACAACACTTTTCATCAAACTAGCATCCTCAATAAGATTCACCACTGAATAGAGGTAAGAGAAAGTATCAGTTGCACTCCTCCACACCTGTAATTGCTATACCTCCTCAAACGTGAACATTATCAATTCGCCCCTTAACTTTTCAAATTGATTTGCATCCATAACCTTAGTAAATATGTCTGCCAGTTGCTTCTCAGTGGTCACATGCTCAAGAGTAACAATTTTATTCTCAACAAGATCCCTAATAAAATGATGATGAATGTCAATATGCCTTGTCCTGCTATGTTGGATGGGATTCTCGGATATATTGATTGCACTCAGATTGTCCCAATATAATGTCATGACATCATGTTCGACATTTTATTCCTTTAGCATTTGTTTCATCCAAATCAATCGAGAGCAACTGCTTCCTACAGCAATATACTCAGCCTCAGCTGTAGACAA
The DNA here is from genome assembly GCA_022829125.1 of Lathyrus tuberosus. NCBI lineage: Eukaryota > Viridiplantae > Streptophyta > Magnoliopsida > Fabales > Fabaceae > Lathyrus > Lathyrus tuberosus. The sequence goes on along the minus strand of JALAZF010000368.1, from coordinate 15,180 downwards.
AGACACAAAATTTTGCGTCTTACTGAACCAAGAGATAAGATTGTTTCTCAGGAAAAAACATCCTCCAGAAGTACTTTTTTCTATCATCATCACTAACTGCCTAGTCTGCATCACAACACCCTACAAGCATGGAATTTGGACTATGAGAATACAACATTCCATAATCACAAGTACCATTAATGTATTTCAAGATCCTTTTTACTTGAGTAATGTGGCTCATTTTAGGCTCAACCTAATATTTAGCACAAACTCCTACAGCAATAGTGATGTCTGGTCTGCTAGCTGTAAGATACAACATACTATCAATCATACTCCTGTATAAACTTTGATCCACATCAACACCTTTTTCATCCTTAGTTAATTTCAAGTGTGTTGCAGCATGTGTCCTTTTGTGACTAACATTTTCTAAGCCAAACTTCTTTACTATATTCTTAGCATACTTGTTTTGAGAAATGTTGGACCATCTGGTTTGACATCCCTCCAAAAACAATGTCATCAACATATATTTGATCTATCATGAGTTTACCATGCTCTTCTTTAACAAACAAGGTCTTGTCTGTTCCCCCTTTCCTGTAGCCATTGTTGACAAGAAACTCAGTTAACCTTTTATACCGAGCTCTAGGTGCTTGCTTCAATCCATAGAGAGTTTTCCTTAGTTTGTCAACATGATATGGAAAACTAGAATCTATGGACCCCTTGGGTTATTCAACATACACTTCTTTATTCAAGTACTTATTCAAGAAGGAACTTTTCACATCCATCTGAAATAGCTTGAATTTTAGCATACATGCAACTCCTAGGAGAAACCTTATGGATTCAAGACCAGCAAAAAGTGCAAAAGTCTCATAAAAATTAACCCCTTCAATTTGAGTGTATCCTTGAGCAACAAGCCTAACCTTGTTTCTGGTCACAATTCCATTTTCATCAGATTTGTTATTTTAAATTCATTTTGTGCCAATAACATTCATCCCTTCAGACCTGGATACTAAGTCCCACAATTCATTCCTTTTGAACTAACATACTTCCTTTTGCATAGCATTGATCCATAATTCATCAGTCAATGACTCTTTCACATTTTTTGGTTCAAATTTGGAGACAAAACAAGAATTGGATATCACATCATGGATCTAGTGGTGATCCCTTCATCAAGATTTCCAATAATAAGTTCCTTTGGATGAGTTTTCTGAATTCAAGTAGAGGGACCTTATTGGCTTGAGGGTTATCTTGTTCAGTCTTGCGGGCTCAATTTTGGACTCAATGTCTTCCATATTTTCTGAAGCATCAGTCTACGGACATGATGTTCCAACATCTTCTTCGACATCAGTCCCTTTCACAAAAATTGAATCATCAACCACAACATTAATGGATTCCATCATGACCTTGGTTCTGGAGTTAAATACCTTGTAAGCTTTGTTGTTTGTAGAGTAACCAAATATCCCTTCATCACTTTTTGGATCCATCTTTCTCCTATGTTCACGAACAACCAAAATGTAGCATTTACTCCCAAACACATGAAAATATTTAACATTAGGGTTCTTCCCTTTCCAAAATTCGTAGAGTGTAGAAGATGTAAATAGGTGTTTTTGGTCTGGCCTAACACTACAAAAAATCGTGTAAATTACGGCCGTTTTATTACGAAGTTTAATAAAAACCGCCACAATTATCGGATGATTACGACGGTTTTCTTAAAGTACATAATTTTAGGAAAATATGGCGGTTTCAAACGCCGTTATTTACATAGTTGTTTTTAAAATCGGTACAGGTGTATCACACGCTATTTTTACCCTTCTCTCTATTTTTTTTTTAAGAAATTAGTCTCTCCTCTTTTTGCTTTGTTAGTTTATCATATTTTCTTATTTATATAATAATATAAATTCTAATTATTATTAAATAATAATAATAATAATAATAATAATATCAAACCTAATTTTACTCCTCTCAGCTCCTTCGTCTTCTAAGAACACGTTCCTCTTCAAAGGAAAAATATAATCTTGAACCCTTCCTCTTCTTCATTTGATTACCCTTAATCTTTTTTCAATTTGTCTTATCCACTTTCTTTCTTTCTCAATCGATATACACCCCTAAATCATTCAATTTCAAACCCTAACAATGATTTGAAATTAGGATTCCAATATCAGTATCAATATGGAACCCTAACAATCAATAATACCAATAATTTAAACCTTAATTTTCGCTTTGTTCTGCCGCAAATTTGTAATCCATAGTTCCACAATCAGGTGTCATGCTGCTCCGTTCTGTTACTCTGCATTCTGCAGTTACGTAATGGACTGTTCTGCTGCTCCGTAGTTCTAAAATCAGCCAACTTCAAGGTAATATTATTCTTTCTTATTGATATTGACGATCTGTTATGCAATATGAGATATAGATAGAGTATTTGCACTGGGGTTCTTTTGCATTTAGTTAACGAGTTCTTTATTTCATCCTAAATTATTTCTAGATGATTTGTTTATTTGTTTCTATAATGAACTTGATTATGCTTTAATGTATCTCTGATGTTAGTTACAATTGTTAATAGTTGTTAGGAATTTGTTAGAGGCGTTGCTTATGTAACTGACTCTGTTCCCTACATCATTCTGAACCCTAACAATCAATCCTACCGCTTGAACCCTGTTTTTTGATTCATTCTATGACAAATCTCCAATCGCAGTTCCACAATCAGTTCTTTTATTACTCATTCTGGTGCTCCGCAATCGATCGTTCGGCTCCTTGAAAATCTGCAGTTCTGCAATCGGCATTTCAAGATAAAGTCCTTTCTCAGTTTATTATTGTTTTTGAAGTTATTTCTCACTCTGCAAATTAAAATTGTGTAACCTTTTGAGAATTTGTAATGTTGTACAATTCACTTTTCAATTGTTCTTTCCATTTTCCCCTGTTAAATTGTCAACTTTTCTAAACGAATGGGGGAGAAAATCAACTTTAGGGCTTTTGCTTTTTCTATCACGATAGTGTAACAGTTACTATTGATCAACCAATTTCACCTAAGCATAGGATTAGAACTAGTAAGTGTCTTTGTTGTATCTATGATTAGTAGGATTCAAAGACATCGGGCTACAAGGGTGTTTCCGGTGCATTGATTATTTGTGTGTGTGCACTTTGTAATTATTTTGATTATATGTGCATTTTCTCATCACTTTTTAGTCTAATTACATTTTTCATCTTGGATATTAAAGTGTTGAAGGCAGTGGATTGAGAAACGTTCATCTGAATTAACTTTGATTGAAACATCTATAAACATATCCTACAGTACCCAACTGGCTGACTTATGTTATTGGGCTGATTTTTTGTTTTCTTTGGAAGTTAGACTTCTTGATGAATGTGGAAAATATAGGCTATCCAAAGAGAGATGGATAGAGAGGATTGGGGATCATTTTAGACAATTAGAGATTGTTTTTTTGTGGGAGAGACCTCGGGCTCTCAAAACATATGCGATAACAGCAACTTGTATACATCCTTCGCATCCTGAATTCATCACTGACCTGGGGTTTAGGGATGTTTCATCTACAAAATCATTCTTATCTTTCTTTCCTAATATACGAGACACCAATGAACAATGGAAAATTATAGTGAAATTGTCAACACAAAAAAAATAGAGATTAATATTTAGTGTGCTAATAGTTATTGATATTACATGGATTTATTTAATCTAATGGTTAAAGTTAGTGGTACATGAGTGAGGGACTTAATCGATCCCTCACCCAATCCCATCTATTTTAGAAACACTTATATTATTGTGTGTTTAACATAATCTTTCCTTTATACCTTCTATCATTATGTTTTAGACAATATCTTAAATCTTAAATATCGTGTCTAACAATATCCTTTTATATATTGAAGTTGGTAATAAGTATCTGTCAGTAATTTATCATAAGTGAGCTAATCGACAATTTTAATTTTTCATGCACATTTTTACTCTTCTAATCATGTAATAGATATGGTAGGACATTTTACCGAAGGTATAACCATAAATGAATCATATCTTCTTCCATTCAAAAGTGGTGGCTTTTTGGCACATGCACCAGTACTTCGTGTAATTTTAAATTACTGTTACCAGAGACCTAGCCCTGCTTTAGGATTCCATATCTGGGGTAAGGAATTTGTAAAGTATTGGAGTTTCTTATTTTCATTAAGTGTGTTTGGTTTTACAAGGGTGGAAATTACTTATGCATCTCTTGTTGTCTGTACAGTTCATGTCTCGAAAGAAGTTTACGACTTGAGTATTGAAGAAGAATCTAAATCTTGAGTATTATGAAGACTTGAGTATTGAAGAAGAATCTAAATCTTGAGTGGAATGAAGACATGACTTTAAAGAGGTTTCCTTTTAATCTCACCACTCTATTATTGAAATGTTTTACATTTTCCCTCTTAAACTACTAAACATCATTTCAAATTACCTATTGTTTTTCGACATGTTATTTCATTAACAATAATTTATGCAAATAGCATGTAAATGAATGTTCTTAAGAATAATAATTTACCTCCTCTGTTAATGAGCTCTTTAATTCGACCTACAAGATTCAAATACCCATAAAAATCAAAGTACCCAATATCACCCGTATGAAACCAACCAAACAAAAACGCTGCCGTATTAACAGCCTCATTATTCTTATAACCCTTCGCAACATTTTCTCCTCTAATACAAACTTCACCATTAACCCCAGCCTCCAAAACCCAACCCGACCCATCAAGTATAACCATTTCTTGACCCACAGGTTTCCCAACTGACCCAGCTTTACGGGCCATATCTTGTGGCAAAGGATTCGAACTCATCAAATGAGAAGCCTATGTCATCGCATACGCCTCCATAACTGGTGCCCCAAATACTTCCTCTAAATGACTTTGAATAATCGGTGCCAATGAAGCGCTACAGTTTCTAATAAACCAGAGCTTCGGGTAAACTAGTTCAGCATTATTTTGGTGGATATCCAGTATGATCTGTGTATGGTAGGTACCGTTGTGTACCACATTGTATTATACAGAATCATGTCTTTCCGGAACGTTGTGGCTGAGAATGTCCCTGCCGTTGGTAATGCCACCGCAGCCCCGACACCGAGTGAACTCAGTAACCCAACAATTAAGCCGTGAACATGGAAAAGTGGAAGCACAATCACGGTTGAATCTGACTCTGTGAGTCGGTAAACCGATTGGATGTTTTTCAAAGACGAAACCAGGTTGTGTTCAGTCAGAGGAACTCCCTTAGGACGACTCGAGGTTCCTGATGTGTGGAGGAAAAGTGCCACATTGTATGGTTCGTTAATGAGTTTTGCGACTGAGTCAGATTTTAAGCCTGACTCGGGATGGTTCAGGGACATTGTAAGCTTGGTTTCTTCTTCAGTTTTCGTGAGAGAAGAGAAACTAGTAAATTCTTTCAAGTCTCTATATCATAAATGCATTACTTTCTTGAAAATGCATATTTAAAATATATTTAGGATCTTCTTGTTTCAGTTTAAAGATGATATGAGAGGTCAATAAACCTTCTTCAAATTTGATTTTGTTTAAGCCATTCAACAAATTACAACTCAAATTGTGTGATAGAATTTATTTAGGTAATGTCATATTAATTTTAATGTTTCTCACTCAACTAATAATTACGATTCTTTTTTTACATGATTGTAAATTGAAATTAGGTGATAATAAAGAAGCATGTTGGACACTAAACTTACATGCATGAAGGAGTTAACAATTCAAAAATATTGTTCTGCCAGAGACTAGTTGCCATGGCTATTGAAGAGCTTTATGTCATAATTCCTTACTTAAGAACTTTTGTATTATATTGACATAGAAAACTTTAAAATTGGAGTTTGTCATTTGTTTTCAATGAGTACTGAACCAAATATTTGTAGTTGGGAAAACTAGAGTTCATATATGAGGTTTCTAGAGTTGTTTCATATTTCCAGCTTGAAGCATTTGCTCTTATTATTATAAGAGTTTTAGATAGAAGAATGTCTTGTCTCATATATGATAAAAGTGATTATGGAAAGACATTAACTTATCTTGTATTAATTATTCCACGTCTCAGTCGATAATAACTACAATGTCATCATAAATCATCTTTACATGCAAGCTTATATATTTTCATAGTGATTAGTTGTAATACAACAATTATTCTATTTTTTGCAGGTTTTTAAGGTAGAGAGTGAACCTTCATCACCTTATGACATAGGATATCATCATATGCAAACAATACACTTGAAGAAAACTATTAGAGACCTTCAAATGACAAATGATTTTTTATGGCACTTTTTTGTTCTAAAATTGGTTTTATTTTCAGAGTAGCTTAAGATAATGAACATATAAACTGTCGTTCAATTTTATGTTTTAATATTTTTGGAATCGCCTGTGATACTTATATCAAACATTTAGACTTATTATGTGATTTTAAAAAAGTAAAAAAAATTGTAGTAACTCTTATATTACGTACTTTAATTGATTTAAATCTAAATTTATTTTACATGTTCTAATTTACCTTTATTGTTAATGTTAAATAATGGAGAAAATTCTAAATTATTTTAACATATAATTTAAAAGAATTATTTATAATTAACTTGAAAGAGATGAATGTTTATACAACGTAATTAGCAGTAAATTATGACGGTTTTAACTGATGAAAAATTTGTAGATATTTATTTTTATGTGAAATATACATCGTTTGAAACCGCCACTATTTGCCAACAAAACCCGCCACTTTAAACTATGTATTAAACAGCGGTTTGTACGGCGTGTAATTTTTAGCCGCCACAATTTTCCTTGTGGCAGCCAAATTTAAGGCGTATTTGAAAACGTCGTATTTGTTAATTATGGCGGTCAAAACCACCACAATCTTCTTAAAATAACAGCCACAATTTACCCCTTTTTTTGTAGTGTATTTCACTTCCAATAATACCCCTAATAATAATAAAATTGTCAAATATACGTGACAACCATTCAATTATAGAACAGTTATTTCAATTATTTAAAAATTAAAATTATATTTAGGGAAGTTAGAGTGGGTTATCCAATATGAATTTCAAAAGAAAAACTGTCCGACGGAACATTTATTACAATTATTTTTTATAGAAGTTGAAAATGGCTACCATCTATCGTACAGACAATTTTAAATACAAATAATTTTTTGAGCGGACTACTTTTTGCCTATTGCAATTAAAATAGGTTATTATGTAATGTCCAAAAGCAATACAATTTATGCTAGGGTTTTAGTTTTGGTATGGTTTTGGAATTCCTTAAATATAATTATTATTTAAAAAAATAATTACAATAACTGCTCCATAATACAATGTAGATAAAGTTATAAAAAATAATTTTATGGAAATATTTTTAAACCGATGAAATTCTTATTTCTATGGTGAAGATCTTAATAAGATTTTTCTATGTTGTATTTTTTATTTTAATTTGTAGGTATGATTTTTTTTTTGTAAATGTATTTATTTATCTGATTTTTTGAACGGACTAAAATTGTGAATGATAATGAACAGAATTCATCATGTATGGATAATAATAATGAGAAGACATCATGTAATAGGGACAGTGCCACATCATCACTTCATGATAACTAACTTTTAGAAGTTAGTTACAGTTTGTTGAGATTAGTTAAGAAAAGTTTGTTATTTCTTAGCTATATATGGTGTTGTAATATGCATTGTAAGTTTCAAGATTGAGATAACAATTCTTCTTTAATCACATACAACTTCTTTTTCATTGAGCTTTTCATTCTTCTCCAATGGAGATCAAGTTCATTGTTGTATGTTCACATGGTATCATAGGCATGTGATTCCGCTGCATCTTATCTCATTCTTCTTCTTCTTTGATTCTGCTTTCTCTGCAGATCTGAGTTTTTACTCTTTCTTCTGTTTTTGATCCTTCGATTCTTCTTTGATTGTGCTGCATTATGTCATCTTCAAGCTCCTCTAACAGCACTCATGGCGAATCCGCTTCAAGAAATATCAATAAAGGTTATCAAACTGATATCTTAAATCCCTATTTCATGCATCCAAATGAAAATCCTGCTTTGATTCTTGTTACACCATTGCTTAACAATGTCAATTATCACTCTTGGCCGTGTTCCATGACCATGGCTTTGCGTTCTAAGAACAAGTTACATTTCACCACTGGTGTGTTGGCACGACCTTCTGATCTTGATCCCAATTCCATTGCATGGGATAGATGTAACACCATGATCATGTCTTGGATCAAGAATGCTGTGGAAGCTGAAATTGCTCAAAGCATTCTTTGGATGGATAATGCTGCAGATATGTGGAATGAACTAAAGGAGCGTTTTTATCAAGGTGATGTTTTTCGTATTTCAGATATTCAAGAAGAGATTTGCACATTAAAACAAGGTGATTCTTCTGTTTCATCTTATTACACAAAACTGAAAATCCTATGGCAAGAACTAGATAATTTTAGGCCAATTCCTGATTGTGAGTGTGAATCTACTTGTCTTGCAATCACCAAAATCCGTGCTTACAAAGCCAGTGATCAAGTCATTCGTTTTTTAAAAGGGTTGAATGATCAATATTCTGCTATTAGGTCACAAATTATGCTTATGGATCCTCTTCCAAGCATTTGCAAAGTATATTCTTTGTTTGTGCAACAAGAAAGACAAGCACATTTACCTATTGATGAGTCCAAGATTTTGGTTACTCCATCCTCTAATCAGCGTGAGCAGACAAGAAATTCTTCTAATATGCGTGGCAGAGGTAGCATGAGAGGAGGAAGATCTTCTGGTGGTAGAGGAAGAAACAATCGTGTATGCACACATTGTGGAATGGCTAATCACACCATTGATACTTGCTTCAAGAAGCATGGCTATCCTCCTCATTGGAAGCATGAGGGCACAATCAATCAGTGCAATACTACATCTGATAAATCTGAAGAAACATCAGGTGACACAATTGAAGCAAGTGCACAAGCATCTCATGGATTGGCTTTTACACCAGAATAGCATCAAGCATTGTTGGCATTACTACAAGGATCATCACAATCCCATTCTCATAGCATTAACCAGATAACCTCTCTAGCTGATCTTGGCTCAGGTATTCTCTGCACTATCCCAAATCATTTTAATCCTGCATCATTCATATTAGATACAGGAGCCACTGATCATGTTTGTTTTACTCTTGAGTATTTTCAGTGCCTTAAGCAAATTAAGCCAATCACCCTCAAATTACCAAATGACAGCTTTGTCACCACTAACCTTTCAGGCACCATACAGTTTAACAACAATTTTTACATAACTGATGTTCTATACTTGCCTCATTTTGCTTTCAATCTAATTTCTGTCCCAAAATTAACCAAATTACTCAATTGCCAATTAGTTTTTAATGACAATTCATGTAATATACAGGACAAATTTTCACTAAAGATGATTGGCACAGCTGAGTTACATGGTGGATTATACCTCTTGACCTATCCATCAATTACATTGCCCAAGAAACCTCCCACACATTGTATCAATTCTTCTGTTTTGCATTCTATCAATTCTGTTCCTGAATGTAGCCTTTGGCATATCAGATTAGGACATGCTTCTAATACAAAATTGCTTGAACTCAATAAAGCTTTTCCTTTTATCAAACCTGTTAATACCAAATTACCTTGTGATGTATGCTTTTATGCAAAACAGAAAAGATTACCTTTTTCTCTTAGTTCTCATGTTTCTCAATCTACTTTTGACATATTACATATGGATATTTGGGGTCCCTTGGCTATACCTTCCATGATGGGTTATAGGTATTTTTTAACCATTGTAGATGATAAGAGCAGATTTACATGGTTGTATCTTATGAGACTCAAATCTGAAACTTCATCTCTTGTTAAGTCATTTGTAGCATTGGTCAAAACTCAATTCAATAGTCATGTTAAATGCATCAGAACAGATAATGGCAATGAATTCTTGATGCCAACCTTTTACAATCAATTAGGCATCATTCACCAAACATCTTGTGTAGCCACACCTCAACAAAATGGTATTGTTGAGAGGAAACATCAACATATCTTAGGCATCACTAGAGCTCTTCTTTTTCAAGCTCATTTGCCTTCCCTATTTTGGGCTCATGCAGTAACTTTTGCTGTTCACATTATTAATAGACTTCCCACTCTTTTCTTAAAACATCAATCACCATTTCAAGTCCTTTATAATTGTTTACCTGACATGAGCCACTTAAAGGTTTTTGGATCTTTATGCTATGCAGCCACTCTAAAATCTAATAGAAAGAAGCTAAACTCAAGATCTAGAAAGTGCATTAACCTAGGCCATAAACCTGGTGTTAAAGGGTACATTTTGTTTGATTTACATAGTAAAGAAATTTTCATTTCTAGAGATGTTGTTTTCTTTGAAACTCAATTTCCATACCAACATACTCCTCATTTACCTCCATCTAATTCAAACAATACTCAATTTCTGGATGATTTGTTTGATCACATGTCTTTGCCTAATTTTGATACAATTCCTACATCTAGTCATTCAGTTGATAATGGTCATACTGAAGACAACATTAACCCCTTAGAATCCATTCTCCATTCACCTATCAATGAAACAAATCCTCCTCTATCCACTGGTTGTGAGTCTATACCTGAGCCCATGCCTATCCCTGAGCCTATCCCTGAGCCTATACTTGAACCTGTAAGAAAATCTAGTAGACAAACACATCCTCCTTCTTATCTAAAAGATTACCACTATAATATGATTCACCATCCTGACTCAGCTGTGGCATCATCTTCCTCCAACTGTAAGTATCCTCTTTCATCCTCTATTTCATATGATTCTCTTTCATCTTCTCATAAACATTACATTTTACAATTATCTGCCAACCCTGAACCTACCTCTTATGAGAATGCCATTTGTGATGAGAATTGGAGAAATGCTATCAATGCTGAACTGCAGGCTTTGGTTAAAACTAACACATGGGATCTTGTGCCCTTACCTTCAAGTAAGAAAGCTATTGGCTGCAGGTGGGTTTTTAAAGTTAAAATGCATGCCAATGGAACTATTGAGAGGTACAAGGCAAGACTTGTTGCAAAGGGGTTCACTCAGACTGAAGGACTAGATTACACTGACACATTCAGTCCAGTTGTTAAAATGACAACTGTCAGAGTTTTTCTAGCTATTGCTGCTGTCCACAGTTGGCCCTTGTTTCAACTTGATGTTAACACAACTTTTCTCCATGGTGATCTAAATGAGGAAGTCTACATGAAGCCTCCACCTGGTCTCAGCTTGTCTAATCCAAATCTAGTATGCAGATTACAAAGATCCCTTTATGGCTTGAAGCAGGCTAGCCGACAATGGAACACAAAGTTAACTGACACTCTTGTTGCATCAGGATACCTTCAATCCAAAGCAGATTATTCTCTTTTTACCAAGACTTCTTCTCAAGGTTTCACTATGGTTTTGGTATATGTTGATGATTTGGTAGTTGGAGGGACTGATTCTCATGAAATCATTCAACTCAAGTCTTCTTTAGATGATAAGTTCAGCATCAAAGACTTGGGATCTCTTAAGTATTTTCTTGGTTTTGAGGTAGCTCGCAGCACTCATGGTATTTTCCTATGTCAAAGAATATTTACTCTTGATTTGATTTCTGATGCTGGTCTCCTTGGTGTCAAACCATGTTCCACCCCTATGCAACCTCACCTTCAGCTTCACAAAACTTATGGCACACCTGTATCTGATCCTACTCCATACAGACGGCTCATTGGTCGTTTATTGTATCTCACGCATACCAGACCTGAAATTGCATATGCTGTCAGCAAATTGAGCCAATTCCTTGCTGCTCCAACAGATAAACATATGTTAGCTGGTCTTTATGTTCTAAAGTACCTCAAAAACAATCCAGGCCAAGGACTCATTTTTCACTCGAATTCATCTCTATGTCTTAAAGGTTTCTCTGATTCTAACTGGGGAGCTTGCCCAGATACTCGCAGATCTACTTCTGGCATCTGTTATTTTCTTGGCTCTTCTCTCATCAGCTGGAAAAGCAAAAAGTAGCCTGTCATTTCGAGATCATCTTCTGAAGCTGAGTATCGAGCCCTTGCTCAAGCTACTTGTGAAGGCATTTGGCTTCTCAATCTTCTTCATGATTTCCATGTCACACATCCAATGCCTATCATACTTTATTGTGATAACAAATCTGCAATACATATAGCAGCCAATCCTGTGTTTCATGAACGTACGAAGCACATTGAGATTGATTGTCATGTTGTACGTGAAAAAGTTTCAGCTGGAGTGGTTCATCTCATGCCGGTTACTTCAAAAGAACAAATTGCGGACATCTTTACAAAGTCGCTTCAACCAGGCCCTTTCAACAATTTACTGGCCAAGCTTGGAATGCTTGATATTCATTCCAGCTTGAGGGGGGCTGTGAATGATAATGAACAGAATTCATCATGTATGGATAATAATAATGAGAAGACATCATGTAATAGGGACAGTGCCACATCATCACTTCATGATAACTAACTTTTAGAAGTTAGTTACAGTTTGTTGAGATTAGTTAAGAAAAGTTTGTTATTTCTTAGCTATATATGGTGTTGTAATATGCATTGTAAGTTTCAAGATTGAGATAACAATTCTTCTTTAATCACATACAACTTCTTTTTCATTGAGCTTTTCATTCTTCTCCAATGGAGATCAAGTTCATTGTTGTATGTTCACAAAAATTCCATCTTTTCTTTACCAAAATTGAAAGAATATCATTTTTTTCAATTTTGTTTATACCTAGATTAAGTTTTGGGTTAAATTTTTTTATCTATAATTATAATCTATAAATATAAATAAAATATAAAATAAAATATTGTGTGATTAGTAACTTTGGAAGGATTTGAAAGATAACTTCAATATATATATATATATATATATATATATATATATATATATATATATATATATATATATATATATATATATATATATATATATATATTGTCGTGAAGAGAAAGTAGGATATTATAGATTACATATTTTTATGACAGGGACGTTTATTAAGAGTGCCACACAAATGAGAACTCTCATGCATTATACTATTTATTTGTAGGAGCTATACAAATTGTTATGTTATTTGCCTCGAAAGAAGGATTGCTATTATAGAAACTTGGTAACAATTTTTTAGATAAGTTGCAAGATATTGTGTTTAAGAGTTTGAGATTAGGCAACAAGAGAAAACTTGCTGATGTGATATGAAATTTATTAAATGCAATATTTTACTATGATATTTTGAATTTAGATAAGTATTATTACCGAATGTATATATTGATTATGACATATAAATTTAAATTAAAACAAAATTAAATTAAAAAAAAAATACCTGTTTATATTTGAACGGTGTGCGCATTAAAAAAGCGTACAAACTATGCAAATAATATAATTTAAGATCAAAATAAAATTAAAAAATACTTTTATGTTTTGACGCGTGTGTACACTAAAAAGCGGACAAACGGGCACGGAAGTGCCCGTTTGGACGCTAGTTATAATAATAATTTTACATATTTTTATTAATATTTTTTTTATTATTTTTACATTCAATATTAATACATTAATTACATTTTATCTCTTCAAGAAACTGATTTCTTTTCTCCACCTTTTCATTTATCTTTCTAAAATAATAATTATAATATACGTAAAGATCATTTCACATTATTTATTCATAATTTAAAACTTAAATATAATATTTATAATACATAGTTATTTATTAGTTTATGAAATTCTGGCACGTAGTGGACAGATGTCGTATACGATGTCACAACACCAGAATCTCGAATGTGATGTCAAGATGTTGTGACAGCAAAATTAACAATGAACAATTTAAAAAAAAATTGCAGGAAGTAAACAACACAAGGAAGTTGTTAACCCAGTTCGGTGCAACGTCACCTACATCTTGAGGCTACCAAGTCATGAAGGAAAGTCACTATAATAGTATTATTTTGAAGGTCTTATGTAAACAACTTCCGGTTTACAATCTTTGCACCTAATCACTACATGTGCAATTTCTATCTAAGACACTCTTAGATAAGAGATCCCTCTCACACCACCTCAATCATAGAACAATATTAATAAAACAAATAATCAAAGAAGAAGACGCACTTCAAGAAATAGAATGCAGATCCTGAATACATTATTTCCTAAAGTTCAGATCCAAATCAAATCTTTTGCACAAATAAATCAAATCAAATCTCATCAAATCTCATGTTTCCTTAAATGATATGTCAACCATACTAAGAAAATATTGCACAGATGTAATCGAACTTTGAGCCTCTAAAAACACACGCTTCTTGGACTATAATATACTGGAATCAATTCTTCAAAGAATCTTCACTAATAAAACCAAATCTTCCAAAATGCAAAATGAGATTAGCTTCAGTACCGCACCAACATGTCACGACGTCTGGTACGACATCTCGCTGTAATACTTGAACAAGATCTGCTTTAGTATCACACCAACGTGTCACAACATCTGGTACAACATCTCGCTAGAATACTTGTTTTAACAAAATGCAACCAATCATAAAGCATACAACCTAACAATCTCCCCATTAGACAAATTTTGGCTAAAAGAACCTTTGCAAAATATATTATGAAACAACCAATAAAATCAAGAGAACTTCTTCAAAGAAAAATGCACAATAAACAGAGTTGGAACTTCTCCAAGATACATTAGAGGCATACGCAGCAGAATAAGATAAAACCAGCATCACAGAGAAGAGAATGTCACATAAGAGAGAAATAAACTCTCACAACACAAACTTTCTGCAGAGAAAAATAAAGTCTCCCAGACAGGATGTCAAGACATCAGGTATGGCATCTAGCACATAATCATCTCCAATCAGGATGTCAAGACATCAGTTATTACCTCAAGCATCTCACAGTTATATTAGCATAAAAACATCATGATCCCCCTAAACACCATATCAGGAGCAAAAACTACTACTCCCCCTCAAGTAGTACTCCTCCTTAAGGGAAGATCAATCATAAATAAATTCTACCAACTACTCCCCCTTCTTAGCCACAATTTAAACAGAACAACCATTCATTCACCAGGAGAAGAAACAACCTCTGTAGCAGATACAAAAGCAATAATAAAAAAAAGGGCACAACATATGACAACACTGTTATCTGTTTCCTCATCTTTATCACCACCTTACCAAATGTCACAAAAATGTTTGGGACATGTGTCC